>JADMLD010000233.1:0-1280180 GCA_017589585.1 Phylloscopus whistleri
CCAGCCCTGCCTCTGCCCACTGGCCCTTGCCAGCAGCAGCCAGGGGCTGTGCCCCAGCAGGGCCTGCTTGCCCTCCTTGTCTGTAGCCAAACCAGCCTGGGCACCTCAGGAGTGTCCCCACCGTCCTGCTGAGGCCCAGCCTCGAGGGCTTCTGCCAGAGGCATGAGAGATGCGTCAGGGAAGCATCAGAGAAGCCTGGTGGCAGGAGGAATGTGGCTGTCTGGGGCTGCTTATGGCCTCTGCCACCCAATTCCTCAGGGCTTCCCACCAGCCCATCCACTCAAGTCTCCTGTCCTGTTGGCTGGGTTTTTGCCGTTCTCCTCTGTTCCTTTAAGGAGTTTGTAAAAGTCTTATTTTTAGACTTCTGTGTTTGGAGTCAGATACGCTTTCGTATAAACAAGCCACTTGTTATTGCAAAATCTAGCGATGTTTACGTTCTTTTCATAAGGAGGAGACTGTAGATGGACTGTTGCATGGTCCAGTGTGGTTGGAGAAGAAGATTTTCTTCCTCCAATCCATGATCACTGCTGGAGTTCGATAAATGTTGATTCTGTAAATAAACCTTTCTCTTTTCCACCTCGGACATGGCAAGGTGTGGGTGTGAGTTCTTCATGTCGAGAGCAACACTGTCCCACCACAGCCTCTCACCACCACCACCACACACATCCCCTCGTGCCTTCCGCTACCTTATCCTGTCAGGCCTTCACAGCACCACATCATCCCTTCATGGCCTCCCACCGTCCTGTCCCCTCCAGGCCTCCCCCAGGCCTGCCCGGCTGCTGAAGGAGCTCCAGAGGAGCCTGAGCAAGGGGCACCTCAGAGCCCTCAGCAATCCAGCCAGCAACACACAAGCAGATGGCAGTTCCTGGCTGGGAGAGGGCTGGTGGCCATCTCCAGGGACCAGGCTCTCAGGGATCCCCCCGCAGCTCCAGCCTCTGCCCACCTGCTCTGTCACAAGCCTTAAGGCTTCAGCACAACCACCAAAGGCCAAGGGCTTTTGGCCACTTTCCCTTCCACACCGCCTGCTTAGGCAAATGCCCAGCACAGGCACCCTTTTTCCTCTTTCCCGTGGGGCTGAAGACTCTGGGCACCAAAGAAAGCTCCTGGATCTCTGTATGACAACAACAACAATTTAATATTCCTAAACTGGGGGAAAAGGAAGTGCTTGCAGAGGAGAGGTGTTGCCCACAGGCCCAGGTGGCCCCGGCAGACGCAGCCTCCCGGGTCAGTTCTCCACAGTGCTCCAGCAGGACAACCAGCCACCGCCACACAGGGAAGGCCGTGACTTCCAGAGCTGGCGCAGGTGATCTTGCAGCCTCTGGAGTCGGGAGGGGGGAGTGCTGTATCGATCAGCCAAGCTGATGTACAGAGTCTGAAGTGCCAGGCATGAGATGGCAGGGCTGGTGTCATCGGTCATGTCCTGAAGGGCTGGAAGAGAGAGAAACAGAGCCACAGTCAGAGCCTGGATCTTTGAGGACCTGGGGACACCCTCCTGACCTGTCCATCCCAGCCAGCTCTTGCCATGGCCTGGAGGAAGCAAGAGACAACAAGGAGCAGCTGGAGGGTGATCATAGCATCCCCTAGCACAAGAATCAGCTGGCCACCCATCTCCCACAGGCACCTGGACCGTGTCTGTGCTCTGCCCACACCGCCCCTGGTCCGCGCAGGGAGCAGAGCCCTGTGCGGCCGGGGCAGGGAACGCAGCCCCCGCCGGGCTCACTCACCCCTGCAGATCACCTGGAACTCTCGCTGCTGCTGCTGGTGTGTCAGGTAGCGCCCGGCCAGCCCTGGGAACACAGAGCCTGTCACGGCAGGCCCCAGCGGCACAGCTGCCCCCCCCAGACGGGCGCTGCCAGCGCTGAGGCCACAGGGCCTCCTGCCCCGGCAGGGCTCAGCCCGGGCCCTTGCCGCACGCTGCTGCCCAAGGGCTCGGCTGCGGGAGGGCGGCAGCAGCCCCGAGGGCAGGCGGGGCTCCACGGCGCCGGGCCCGCTTGCCGCTGCCGGGGCAGCAGCCGGGGCCGGGGCCGAGCTGCAGCGGGGCGGGGAAGGACGCGGGCTGGTGGCTCACCGATGAACCTGACGGCCGCCTCCCGCACGGGCTCCTCTGGGCTCCCCAGGTATTGCAGGGCCTGCCGCAGGTGCTCGGGTGCTCGGCTCCTGTCCTGTGCCAGCTGCAGAGAGCGGCAGGAGGGCAGGCTTGGCGCGGGCTCTGCCCCTTGTCGGGGCGCTGCCAACGCCCAGCGCTGCTTCCCTTGGCCGCAGGGCCCTGAGGCCCGGGCAGCAGCCGCTGGCGCCAGGCTTTGGAGGGGGCAGAGGGCCCGGGGAGCCGCGGCGCTGCCCCGCAGCAGAGCCCGGCTGGGCCGCGGCTCCATCGGCACCTGGCTCGGGGCCAGAGGAGCCTGGCGAAAAGCCCGCACAGCCCAGGGAAGGGAGCAGTGTGTGGGGCACGGGCTGGTGCCCTGGGGCAGCGCTGGGCAGGGGCCACAGCTGCCAGCCCCACAGAGTGGGCACTGTGCTCAGGGGCCTTCTCCAGGCTGGGGCTGGGGCTTCCAGCCTGTCCTTACCAGGCACTCGCCGAACCTCCACATCTGATCGCTCTCCAGCAGCTGCTCGAGGTCCCCCCTCTTCAGGAAGCTGACTGCACAATGCAGGGTTTCCCGAGAGGCCTGCCGAGCAGCAGAGACCCAGAGATGGCACCAGAGCCCGGGGCACAGGACCCGCATCCCTGTGCCAAGGCCAGGAGGAGGCTGGAGCCCATGAGGTGCCAGGGTGCAGGGAGACAGCTGAGCCCCCTGCCATGGGGACACAGCGCCCAGGAGTGCTCACCTCTGCCACAGGCCGGTTCCCAGCATGGCAGTTGAAGTAGAGTGGGAGCAGGCTCTTGCTCACATGCCTCTTCAGGTGCTTTCTTCCTTTTGCTGCTACCAACTTCATCACCTCTTGAAAGATGAGAATGGAGAGCAGCTGCACCTGTCTGTTGTCCTGCTGGAAAGGAAACAAAAGCCCTCCACATCAGCTGCTCCAGGCCTTCTGTGTCCAGGCCCAAAAATCTACGGGGCACCAAATTTCCAGACAGCACCCAGTGCCCGTGGCTGGGGGCACAGAGCCTTACGTTCTCAAGGAGTGGCAGGAGTCCCTCAGCCAGCTGCAGGGCGATGGGGCTGGATATTGTGAGGTCTTTGTGCAAGAGCAGAAAGCCGAGTACAAAACAGTCATCTCAACGATGTCTTCGTCCTCATCCCACAGGAGGCAGCCAAGGCCTTCAGTCAGGCTGTACATTCTTTCGTTCTGTGTGGAACACAAGGCTGGGCAACCCCACGCTGCTGCTGCAGGGCCCAGAGGCCAAAGGCCTGTCCCTGAGCACTCAGGCAGCTGAACAGTGACACAGGAGGGCTGGGAGCAGCTGCCAAAGCCCAGCCACGTGCCAAGTGCTTTCCCCAGCCCCACGCTGCCAGCACAGCTTCAGCTGCTGCCTCCTTCTCACCATCGAGGGGTCTCTGCTGAGCACCAGGAGGCCTCGGAGCACCAGGCGATGCATGTCCCCGGACTGGCTGGGCAGTTGCCTTGCCAGGATCTGCAGGATGGTGTCACCGCATTCATTGAAGTCCAGGCAGTCGAGGACCTGAAAGGCACAGAGCAGTGACAGGGGTGCCCAGCTGGCAGGAGCTCAGGAGTGCACAGGGCACTTGTGCACGGGCAGCGTCCCAGGCAGCAGCTGTGGCTGTGAGAGGGCAGAGAGGTGGGAGGCAGCTCAGGAGGCAGCGCTGGCCATGGGGCTCACCTCCACAAGGAAGGCCATGGCGGGCAGATCCCAGTCTGAAATGTCTCTGCTGAGGAGGTCGAGGAGGCAGGAGACGATGCTGTAGCACCAGATGACGGAGACACGGCGCATCTCCCTGGTGGGGGGCAAAAGGCACCACTGCCCCTGAGCCAGGTGGGCAAACCTCTGCCAGGACTGACTGACAGAGCTCTGGTCTTTTCCCGAGCACCCCGTGGGCGCTTTGGAAGGCGGCTGTTCCTGGGCACCCTCCTCTCCCAGCCTTTTCCAGGCTGCTCCTTCTGTCTGCCTTGGTGGAAGGCCCTCCCGCCCATGAGCACGGGCACTGTGTGGGGTGTCCCAGGCACAGAGGAGAGGGGGTGGTAGGGACAAGGAGGTCTCACCTGGCCAGCAGAGCCACTGCATAGTGGTGGGTGCCAGCACAAAGCAGTGTGTCCCAGCCACACTTGCGCTCCATTGCCAGCACCACGTGCTCACACTGCAGTCGGCAGAGCAGGGTCTGCAGGGTCTGCAATATAAACCTGTGTGCAGAGCAGAGCCCAGGTCACGCTGGGAGCCCTGGCTCCTGCCCTGGGAGCATGGCAGGGCTGGGGAGACTGAGATGGAGCACCTGTTGGGGCTGGTGGCAAGGCCGTGTTGCTCCTGGCATCTCTTCCACAGGCTGTGAACCTCCTCTGGCATATCCAGTGTGCTGACGTAAATTTGGAAGAGGAGACGCAGAAAGAGATGAGGGAAATACTCTGACACTGTAACTGGGCACCAGGTCAGATTGAAGACCCTCCACAGTGCCATGGTTGCCTGCAAAAAATAAACCACCCAGAGACAACACTCAGTGCCAAGACATTCCTGTGGCAGGGCCCGAGCATGCGAGGGAGATGCCAGGAGAGACCCAGGGGGAGCACCTGGCCTAGTGGCCCCGAACCTTGCCCCACCCCAGGTTTCAGCTCAGTGCCTGAGGCAAGGAGATGCAGGTGGGGAGACAGAGAGCTAGCTGCTCGAGAGGTGGCCTGGCATCAAGCAAAGGCCATTTCCAGAAACTCACAGCCAGGGCAAAGACTCCTGTGCTGTTCCCATCGGAGGTGCAGGCACTGAGCTCTGGCCAGGCGCTCAGCACATCGAGGAGGATCCGCAGGGCTGGCTCTGCAGACCCACTCGAGCTCATGATGGTCCTCCACATGGCTGCAGCAGCTCTGTGGGGTCAGAGCTCCGTGTCAGGGGCGTCTCGGCCACAGCACCGTGGCCTGGGCAGCTGCAGGGGCCCGCGCTGGCTGCCAGCCCTGCCTCTGCCCACTGGGCCTCGCTGGCAGCACCCAGCCAGCCCACAGGGGTACAGGCCCCTTAGGGGCAGGGAGGGAGCGGGGCAGAGGCTCAGGGGCTGACATGCCAGCACTGGAAAACAGAGGAGCCAGAGGCTCCTGGAGCTCTGGGCCTGTCTGGCAGTCACCAGGGATGGGCTCTACAGGGTGCTGGGCCCGTGAACCCGAAGCCCTCAGGGCAGCTGGGGCTGCCCTACCTGTCACACGATGGGGCCCAGCGCAAGAGAGTCATCACCACATCGGAGGGATATTCCTTAGCCAGCTTCACAAGGGGCTTGTCCAGCCTGTGCTCAGCAGACTCATTGGCCGTCAGCCAGTGGTGGACGTACCTCACCATGCCTGGCACCTGCAGAAAGCACAGGGAGACTTGGAGAGCTGCCAGAGCATCAACTTCCCCAGCTTCCCCTGAGAAGTGCTTCCCTTCCCACCGCACTGTGCTGGGCCTCCAAGGCTGAGGGAGCCCAGCAGACCCGGCCTGAGGTGCCACATGATTCCTGGGGCCATCAGGCCCTGGCCACAGGCTGCTTACTTGCTTTGTGTCGGAGACACCCTTCTCCACCAGCAGGTCCAGCATGGCAGCACTAGTCTCAGGATTGAAGAGTTGAAAGTTTGCCAGGACCCCGGTGCCCACACCAGTGGTGTCTTCCTGCCCAAGGCACACGATGAACTCACAGATCATCTGCAGGGGAAGGGCAGGAAGAGAGGGAGAATCCATGAAGTGCTCCAAGCACGGTGCCTGGCTGAGCAGGGACAGCAGGCCCAGCCCAGGTGGGGATGGCTGCAGGTACCTGCGCTACTCTGTGGAAGCGACCACGGGCGGGCTCCTGCTGTTGTGTGCGGTCCCTGCCTGCACCTGGCAAAGAGTGAGAGCAGCCAGAGCTGAGGGGCTGCAGGAGAGACCAGAGAACACAGCCCAGGCCTGCACTGCCCAGGCAGGAACAGCCCCAGGATGCACCAGGGATGGAGCACAGCTGCCAGGGGCTCCAGCCCCAGCCCCTCTTCTGTTCTATCCATGGGCATGTCCACTGGCATGGATGGGATGGGATGGGACGGGATGGGATGGGATGGGATGGGATGGGGCCTGGCTGGCTTCGGGCCCCAGCCGTGTGGCCCAGCTCTGCCACTCACCCTCCTGCAGCAGCTGGAACTGCTCCAGCTCTTCAGGCTGCTGTGCTGAGGTAGCTCCAACCTCCTCCTCCTTCACCCAGGCCAGCTTGGGCACACTGGGGGTTTCTGCTCCATGTCACTGCTGGCAGTTATGACTGCTTGCAGGAAAGATGCCTCAGAAAAGCACCGTATCAGCAAGTGCTGCACTTGTGCCTTGAAGGCACCTCCAACAGAGAAGCCTTGAGAAGGCTACAGGACAGGAAGTCCTGCAGTCTGTGCTGGAAAGCACCAGCCAGAGCCACCAGAGCACCAGGGATGGCAGATGCTCCAGCAATGCTCTGGGTCACCAAGTGCTGCAGTGTGACCTCGAGGTCACCTGCACAGGTAAGGCTTGGAAGAGCTCTGGGTCAGCAAGGAACGAGTTGCCTGTGTGGGGGCTCCGCACGGCACTGCTCTGTCCCGTCCTGTCCCACTGCGTGCACCAAGCACTGTGGTGTGGCTGTGTCAGCGCCAGCACCTATGTCACCACGTGTCACAAAGGGGTGCACTCCGTCCCTTTCCATTCCATGGTGTCCATGGTGCACTGTGTCACACGGAGCCCTAGGACAGCCCTCCACGTGCCCTGGGGACATGCCCAGCCCACCAAACTGCCCCAGCTTGCAAGGAAGACCTTGCCCCAAGGGTCAAAGACAGCCCAACAGGAACTTTAGGAACAGCTCCAACAACAATGAGCAGATGCTCCTCTGCTCTGCCAGCTCAGGGCAGCAGCAGGAGCCCCCAGGGCTGCTGACACAGCTGCAGCAGGAAGGGCACCAGAGCCTTCCACAGGAGCTGCCATGGCCTCACTGGGACACGTCCTGGTGTGGGTGGCCGTCACACACACAGGGCTGTGACACAGACACGGGGCGTGTGGCCCAGGGCACCAATGCTGCTCTGAGCCCTGGGGAGCACTGACATCAGCAGGTGTGGCAGAGTCCCTGCCAAAGGAGAGCTGCCACCCCCAAGCCCTGCCAGTGCTGGTGCCCCTCTCCTGCCTGCACTGAGACCTGTGCCCCGGGGGACTTCTCTGCCTGAGGGAGCCAAGCCCACATGCATTGGTGTCTGTGCTCCTTTCTGCAGGTGGCTGTTGGCAGGAGCACCTGGAGCAATTGGTGGCAACCTTTGGTATCTGTCAGATGTTGCTCCTTCCTGGAATGACTTTTGCTTGGAAGTGATGATCTGCAGCACAAAAACACCATCTGCTGTTGACTTGCACAGCACAATTAGATTCCTACAGAGATACTGTCAAGTTTCCTTGTGTTCTTCTGACTGTTTTTCTTGCTTTCTGGAAAGAAACATCAGCCCAGCGTCCCATGCCCAATGCTCAGGTTGCTGCTGCTGTCTGGCTGTGGCCAGCAGCTCATGTCCAAAGACAACTGGGTGCCTGCTGGGCAAGGGAATGGACAGGCACAAGCAGCGATTTTCCCTGGTGGGGAACGTGGGAGGAACCTGGGAAAGTGCAGAAGACTGGGATAACTCTGGTGTAACTGCCCTGCCTCTTGCCTTTGCTGTCTGTGCCCTTGCCTGCTCCGGCCAGCCCTGGCATCAGTTCCAGGCAGTCGGTACAGCTCGGTAGGCTGACCAACCCAGCCGATCCGGTGCGCTCTTTACAGCTCAGCTTGCGTGTTGGAAGTTGTGACGAAGGTGAGGAGAAAAAGGAGGGCTCTGCTGAGGGGTTGCCACTGGAGTTTATTGAGGGTTCTGGGGAAGCAACTTCACTCCAGGGAATCTGCCTTAACAGGGCGAGAATTTTCCTGGGCTGGCTGCTTTTAAAAGGGGGAGGAGTGGACGGAAGGATCCGGGAAGGAATCAATCAGGGAGGAGCTGGGAGTGCCCGTGGGGATGAGAGATATCTCCAGCAGCCAATCCCTGGGGGGAAGGAGGGCCTTCCTCAGATCCTGGCCTACCACACGACGCCCTCCCTGGAACTTTCTAGACCCAGGGAGAGGCCTCGGTAAGATGGACAGGTCCTTGGGGGTAGGGAGCAGGAGACTGACATTGAACTGAAACTGGGTAAACAACTATGGTAAGAACCAGATGGGGTTTGAACGGGAGTACATGGAACGAACCAAATAAACAGTATGAACAAACATTTAACAGAGAACAAACAAACACACCACTACAGTTCTTCTGACTGTTTTTCTTGCTTTCTGGAAAGAAATATCAGCCCAGCGTCCGATGCCCAATGCTCAGGCTACTGCTGCTGTCTGGCTGTGGCCAGCAGCTCATGTCCAAAGACAACTGGGTGCCTGCTGGGCAAGGGAATGGACAGGCATGAGCAGCGATTTTCCCTGGTGGGGAATGTGGCAGGAACCTGGGGAAGTACAGGAGACAGGGATAACTCTGGGATGAGAGAACCTGTTCTGTGTCTCTGATGATGGTGCCAGCAGCGTGAAGGAACGGCCAAGACAAGAGCTGGAAGCAGACATATCCTGCCACTCACTTCCTGCTGTTTGAAGGACACGGAACACTCTTGTTCCCACGGCTCCAGAAGGCTGGAACCAGGAATAATGGAGGGCCATGCACTGGTAGGGAATGGGCTCCAACAAGCCCAGAGCAGAATCCTCTATCAGCAGAGCCTCAGCTTGTGACCTGGGCCATCTGTTCAGCAGACACCAAAGTGCTTACTTCCCTCCACCCCTGAACCTCAGCCACACGGCTCCTGCTTTTCTTCAGCATCTGCTGCTTCTTTGTTTTCAGGAAGATTTAGAGTTTAGGAGCTCATGCTGGGTTTATTTTAAGGTGCCTGAATGGAGGAGAGTGTCAGCAGCTGCAGCCCAGGGCTCTTGTCCCACCAGAGTCCCTAATGATGGCACCAATGCTGCTGCCTTGGGACATGCAAGTGTGGAAAGCGAGTCTGCCCTCAAGCACAGCCACTGAAGTGAGTCAGGGAGACAGGCTGCAGCTGAAGCTGCCAAATGCTGTGAGGCTGGGAAGTCAAGAGAAAGCCATGGTGACCGCTTTTCCTGACGCCTTTTGCCAAGCCACGTAACATTGTGCCGGTAGCATCCCCTCTTTTGGCATCCCAGCTGGTGTGGATGCCTTGCTGAGGAGGTCCAGGCCTTCTGGGCCCTGCTGTTCCCGTGCACACTCTGGTGCTTTTTCTCTGGTGTCCAGAGCCACGTCGACAGCAGCCACTCCACAGCCAGCTCAAGGAGACGTTGCCCTGGCCATGGTGGCAGCAGCTCTGCGGGCCCAGAGCTCTGTGTCAGGGGGGTCTGGGCCACACAGCACCGTGGCCTGGGCAGCCCTGGGGACATCAGCTGACCGCCAGCCCTGCCTCTGCCCACTGGCCCTTGCCAGCAGCAGCCAGGGGCTGTGCCCCAGCAGGGCCTGCTTGCCCTCCTTGTCTGTAGCCAAACCAGCCTGGGCACCTCAGGAGTGTCCCCACCGTCCTGCTGAGGCCCAGCCTCGAGGGCTTCTGCCAGAGGCATGAGAGATGCGTCAGGGAAGCATCAGAGAAGCCTGGTGGCAGGAGGAATGTGGCTGTCTGGGGGCTGCTTATGGCCTCTGCCACCCAATTCCTCAGGGCTTCCCACCAGCCCATCCACTCAAGTCTCCTGTCCTGTTGGCTGGGTTTTTGCCGTTCTCCTCTGTTCCCTTTAAGGAGTTTGTAAAAGTCTTATTTTTAGACTTCTGTGTTTTGGAGTCAGATACGCTTTCGTATAAACAAGCCACTTGTTATTGCAAAATCTAGCGATGTTTACGTTCTTTTCATAAGGAGGAGACTGTAGATGGACTGTTGCATGGTCCAGTGTGGTTGGAGAAGAAGATTTTCTTCCTCCAATCCATGATCACTGCTGGAGTTCGATAAATGTTGATTCTGTAAATAAACCTTTCTCTTTTCCACCTCGGACATGGCAAGGTGTGGGTGTGAGTTCTTCATGTCGAGAGCAACACTGTCCCACCACAGCCTCTCACCACCACCACCACACACATCCCCCTCGTGCCTTCCCGCTACCTTATCCTGTCAGGCCTTCACAGCACCACATCATCCCTTCATGGCCTCCCACCGTCCTGTCCCCTCCAGGCCTCCCCCAGGCCTGCCCGGCTGCTGAAGGAGCTCCAGAGGAGCCTGAGCAAGGGGCACCTCAGAGCCCTCAGCAATCCAGCCAGCAACACACAAGCAGATGGCAGTTCCTGGCTGGGAGAGGGCTGGTGGCCATCTCCAGGGACCAGGCTCTCAGGGATCCCCCCCGCAGCTCCAGCCTCTGCCCACCTGCTCTGTCACAAGCCTTAAGGCTTCAGCACAACCACCAAAGGCCAAGGGCTTTTGGCCACTTTCCCTTCCACACCGCCTGCTTAGGCAAATGCCCAGCACAGGCACCCTTTTTCCTCCTTTCCCCGTGGGGCTGAAGACTCTGGGCACCCAAAGAAAGCTCCTGGATCTCTGTATGACAACAACAACAATTTAATATTCCTAAACTGGGGGAAAAGGAAGTGCTTGCAGAGGAGAGGTGTTGCCCACAGGCCCAGGTGGCCCCGGCAGACGCAGCCTCCCGGGTCAGTTCTCCACAGTGCTCCAGCAGGACAACCAGCCACCGCCACACAGGGAAGGCCGTGACTTCCAGAGCTGGCGCAGGTGATCTTGCAGCCTCTGGAGTCGGGAGGGGGGAGTGCTGTATCGATCAGCCAAGCTGATGTACAGAGTCTGAAGTGCCAGGCATGAGATGGCAGGGCTGGTGTCATCGGTCATGTCCTGAAGGGCTGGAAGAGAGAGAAACAGAGCCACAGTCAGAGCCTGGATCTGTGGGGACCTGGGGACACCCTCCTGACCTGTCCATCCCAGCCAGCTCTTGCCATGGCCTGGAGGAAGCAAGAGACAACAAGGAGCAGCTGGAGGGTGATCATAGCATCCCCTAGCACAAGAATCAGCTGGCCACCCATCTCCCACAGGCACCTGGACCGTGTCTGTGCTCTGCCCACACCGCCCCTGGTCCGCGCAGGGAGCAGAGCCCTGTGAGGCCGGGGCAGGGAACGCAGCCCCCGCCGGGCTCACTCACCCCTGCAGATCACCTGGAACTCTCGCTGCTGCTGCTGGTGTGTCAGGTAGCGCCCGGCCAGCCCTGGGAACACAGAGCCTGTCACGGCCCCAGCGGCACAGCTGCCCCCCCCAGACGGGCGCTGCCAGCGCTGAGGCCACAGGGCCTCCTGCCCCGGCAGGGCTCAGCCCGGGCCCTTGCCGCACGCTGCTGCCCAAGGGCTCGGCTGCGGGAGGGCGGCAGCAGCCCCGAGGGCAGGCGGGGCTCCACGGCGCCGGGCCCGCTTGCCGCTGCCGGGGCAGCAGCCGGGGCCGGGGCCGAGCTGCAGCGGGGCGGGGAAGGACGCGGGCTGGTGGCTCACCGATGAACCTGACGGCCGCCTCCCGCACGGGCTCCTCTGGGCTCCCCAGGTATTGCAGGGCCTGCCGCAGGTGCTCGGGTGCTCGGCTCCTGTCCTGTGCCAGCTGCAGAGAGCGGCAGGAGGGCAGGCTTGGCGCGGGCTCTGCCCCTTGTCGGGGCGCTGCCAACGCCCAGCGCTGCTTCCCTTGGCCGCAGGGCCCTGAGGCCCGGGCAGCAGCCGCTGGCGCCAGGCTTTGGAGGGGGCAGAGGGCCCGGGGAGCCGCGGTGCTGCCCCGCAGCAGAGCCCGGCTGGGCCGCGGCTCCATCGGCACCTGGCTCGGGGCCAGAGGAGCCTGGCGAAAAGCCCGCACAGCCCAGGGAAGGGAGCAGTGTGTGGGGCATGGGCTGGTGCCCCTGGGGCAGCGCTGGGCAGGGGCCACAGCTGCCAGCCCCACAGAGTGGGCACTGTGCTCAGGGGCCTTCTCCAGGCTGGGGCTGGGGCGTCCAGCCTGTCCTTACCAGGCACTCGCCGAACCTCCACATCTGATCGCTCTCCAGCAGCTGCTCGAGGTCCCCCCTCTTCAGGAAGCTGACTGCACAATGCAGGGTTTCCCGAGAGGCCTGCCGAGCAGCAGAGACCCAGAGATGGCACCAGAGCCCGGGCCACAGGACCCGCATCCCTGTGCCAAGGCCAGGAGGAGGCTGGAGCCCATGAGGTGCCAGGGTGCAGGGAGACAGCTGAGCCCCCTGCCATGGGGACACAGCGCCCAGGAGTGCTCACCTCTGCCACAGGCCGGTTCCCAGCATGGCAGTTCAAGTAGAGTGGGAGCAGGCTCTTGCTCACATGCCTCTTCAGGTGCTTTCTTCCTTTTGCTGCTACCAACTTCATCACCTCTTGAAAGATGAGAATGGAGAGCAGCTGCACCTGTCTGTTGTCCTGTTAGAAAGGAAACAAAAGCCCTCCACATCAGCTGCTCCAGGCCTTCTGTGTCCAGGCCCAAAAATCTACGGGGCACCAAATTTCCAGACAGCACCCAGTGCCCGTGGCTGGGGGCACAGAACCTTACGTTCTCAAGGAGTGGCAGGAGTCCCTCAGCCAGCTGCAGGGCGATGGGGCTGGATATTGTGAGGTCTTTGTTCAAGAGCAGAAAGCTGAGTACAACAACAGTCATCTCAACGATGTCTTCGTCCTCATCCCACAGGAGGCAGCCAAGGCCTTCAGTCAGGCTGTACATTCTTTCGTTCTGTGTGGAACACAAGGCTGGGCAACCCCACGCTGCTGCTGCAGGGCCCAGAGGCCAAAGGCCTGTCCCTGAGCACTCAGGCAGCTGAACAGTGACACAGGAGGGCTGGGAGCAGCTGCCAAAGCCCAGCCAAGCCCAAGTGCTTTCCCCAGCCCCACGCTGCCAGCACAGCTTCAGCTGCTGCCTCCTTCTCACCATCGAGGGGTCTCTGCTGAGCACCAGGAGGCCTCGGAGCACCAGGCGATGCATGTCCCCGGACTGGCTGAGCAGTTGCCTTGCCAGGATCTGCAGGATGGTGTCACCGCATTCATTGAAGTCCAGACAGTCGAGGACCTGAAAGGCACAGAGCAGTGACAGGGGTGCTCAGCTGGCAGGAACTCAGGAGTGCACAGGGCACTTGTGCACGGGCAGCGTCCCAGGCAGCAGCTGTGGCTGTGAGAGGGCAGAGAGGTGGGAGGCAGCTCAGGAGGCAGCGCTGGCCATGGGGCTCACCTCCACAAGGAAGGCCATGGCGGGCAGATCCCAGTCTGAAATGTCTCTGCTGAGGAGGTCGAGGAGGCAGGAGACGATGCTGTAGCACCAGAAGATGGAGTCACGGCGTATCTCCCTGGTGGGGGGCAAAAGGCACCACTGCCCCTGAGCCAGGTGGGCAAACCTCTGCCAGGACTGACTGACAGAGCTCTGGTCTTTTCCCGAGCACCCCGTGGGTGCTTTGGAAGGCGGCTGTTCCTGGGCACCCTCCTCTCCCAGCCTTTTCCAGGCTGCTCCTTCTGTCTGCCTTGGTGGCAAGGCCCTCCCGCCCATGAGCACGGGCACTGTGTGGGGTGTCCCAGGCACAGAGGAGAGGGGTGGTAGGGACAAGGAGGTCTCACCTGGCCAGCAGAGCCACTGCATAGTGGTGGGTGCCAGCACAAAGCAGTGTGTCCCAGCCACACTTGCGCTCCATTGCCAGCACCACGTGCTCACACTGCAGTCGGCAGAGCAGGGTCTGCAGGGTCTGCAATATAAACCTGTGTGCAGAGCAGAGCCCAGGTCACGCTGGGAGCCCTGGCTCCTGCCCTGGGAGCATGGCAGGGCTGGGGAGACTGAGATGGAGCACCTGTTGGGGCTGGTGGCAAGGCCGTGCTGCTCCTGGCATCTCTTCCAGAGGCTGTGAACCTCCTCTGGCATATCCAGTGTGCTGAAATAAATTTGGAAGAGGAGACGCAGAAAGAAATTGGGGAAATACTCCACCACTGTAAGTGGGCACCAGGTCAGATTGAAGACGCTCCACAGTGCCATGGTTGCCTGCAAAAAATAAACCACCCAGAGACAACACTCAGTGCCAAGACATCTCTGTGGCAGGGCCCGAGCATGCCGGGGAGAGGCCAGGAGAGACCCAGGGGGAGCACCTGGCCTAGTGGCCCTGAACCTTGCCCCAAGCCAGGTTTCAGCCCAGTGCCTGAGGCAGGGAGATGCAGATGGGGAGACAGAGAGCTTGCTGCCCGAGAGGAGGCCTGGCATCAAGCAAAGGCCATTTCCAGAAACTCACAGCCAGGGCAAAGACTCCTGTGCTGTTCCCATCGGAGGTGCAGGCACTGAGCTCTGGCCAGGCGCTCAGCACATCGATGAGGATCTGCAGGGCTGGCTCTGCAGTCCCACTCGTGGTCATGATGGTCCTCCACATGGCTGCAGCAGCTCTGTGGGGTCAGAGCTCCGTGTCAGGGGCGTCTCGGCCACAGCACCGTGGCCTGGGCAGCTGCAGGGGCCCGCGCTGGCTGCCAGCCCTGCCTCTGCCCACTGGGCCTCGCTGGCAGCACCCAGCCAGCCCACAGGGGTACAGCCCCCTTAGGGGCAGGGAGGGAGCGGGGCAGAGGCTCAGGGGCTGACATGCCAGCACTGGAAAACAGAGGAGCCAGAGGCTCCTGGAGCTCTGGGCCTGTCTGGCAGTCACCAGGGACGGGCTCTACAGGGTGCTGGGCCCGTGAACCCGAAGCCCTCAGGGCAGCTGGGGCTGCCCTACCTGTCACACGATGGGGCCCAGCGCAAGAGAGTCATCACCACATCGGAGGGATATTCCTTAGCCAGCTTCACAAGGGGCTTGTCCAGCCTGTGCTCAGCAGACTCATTGGCCGTCAGCCAGTGGTGGACGTACCTCACCATGCCTGGCACCTGCAGAAAGCACAGGGAGACTTGGAGAGCTGCCAGAGCATCAACTTCCCCAGCTTCCCCTGAGAAGTGCTTCCCTTCCCACCGCACTGTGCTGGGCCTCCAAGGCTGAGGGAGCCCAGCAGACCCGGCCTGAGGTGCCACACGATTCCTGGGGCCATCAGGCCCTGGCCACAGGCTGCTTACTTGCTTTGGGTTGGAGACACCCTTCTCCACCAGCAGGTCCAGCATGGCAGCACTAGTCTCAGGATTGAAGAGTTGAAAGTTTGCCAGGACCCCGGTGCCCACACCAGTGGTGTCTTCCTGCCCAAGGCACACGAGGAATTCACAGATCATCTGCAGGGGAAGGGCAGGAAGAGAGGGAGAATCCATGAAGTGCTCCAAGCACGGTGCCTGGCTGAGCAGGGACAGCAGGCCCAGCCCAGGTGGGGATGGCTGCAGGTACCTGCGCTATTCTGTGGAAGCGACCACGGGCGGGCTCCTGCTGTTGTGTGCGGTCCCTGCCTGCACCTGGCAAAGAGTGAGAGCAGCCAGAGCTGAGGGGCTGCAGGAGAGACCAGAGAACACAGCCCAGGCCTGCACTGCCCAGGCAGGACCAGCCCCAGGATGCACCAGGGATGGAGCACAGCTGCCAGGGGCTCCAGCCCCAGCCCCTCTCCTGTTCTATCCATGGGCATGTCCACTGGCATGGGATGGGATGGGATGGGGCGGGATGGGATGGGATGGGGCCACACTGGCTGCCGGCACCAGCCCTGCCTCTCACCCTCCTGCAGCAGCTGGAACTGCTCCAGCTCTTCAGGCTGCTGTGCTGAGGTAGTTCCAACCTCCTCCTCCTTCACCCAGGCCAGCTTGGGCACACTGGGGGGTTTCTGCTCCATGTCAGTGTTGGAAGTTATGACTGCTTGCAGGAAAGATGCCTCAGAAAAGCACCGTATCAGCAAGTGCTGCACTTGTGCCTTGAAGGCTCCTCCAACAGAGAAACCTTGGGAAGGCTACAGGAGAGGAAGTCCTGCAGTCTGTGCTGGAGAGCACCAGCCACAGGGATGGCAGATGCTCCAGCAATGCTCTGGGTCACCAAGTGCTGCAATGTGACCTCGAGGTCACCTGCACAGGTAAGGCTTGGAAGAGCTCTGGGTCAGTAGGGAACGAGTTGCCTGTGTGGGGGCTCCGCACGGCACTGCTCTGTCCCGTCCTGTCCCACTGCGTGCACCAAGCACTGTGGTGTGGCTGTGTCAGCGCCAGCACCTATGTCACCACGTGTCACAAAGGGTCACCCGTGTGCACTCCATCCCTTTCCATTCCATGGTCTCCATGGTGCACTGTGTCACACAGAGCCCTAGGACAGCCCTCCACGTGCCCAGCCCACCCAAACTGCCCCAGCTTGCAAGGAAGACCTTGCCCCAAGGGTCAAAGACAGCCCAACAGGAACTTTAGGAACGGCTCCAACAACAACGAGCAGATGCTCCTCTGCTCTGCCAGCTCAGGGCAGCAGCAGGAACCCCCAGGGCTGCTGACACAGCTGCAGCAGGAAGGGCACCAGAGCCTTCCACAGGAGCTGCCACGGCCTCACTGGGACACGTCCTGGTGTGGGTGGCTGTCACACACACAGGGCTGTGACACAGACACGGGGCGTGTGGCCCAGGGCACCAATGCTGCTCTGAGCCCTGGGGAGCACTGACATCAGCAGGTGTGGCAGAGTCCCTGCCAAAGGAGAGCTGCCACCCCCAAGCCCTGCCAGTGCTGGTGCCCCTCTCCTGCCTGCACAGAGACCTGTGCCCCGGGGGACTTCTCTGCCTGAGGGAGCCAAAGTGTTGTCTGGGTTTTTGCCGTTCTCCTCTGTTCCCTTTAAGGAGTTTTGTAAAGTCTTATTTTTAGCCTTCTGTGTTTTGGAGTCAGATACAATTTTATGGAAATAACCTTTTTTGTTATTGTAAAATCTAGCAGTGTTTACATTCTATTCATAAGGAGGAGACTGTTGATGGACTGTTGGGTTATCCAGTGTGGTTGAGAAGGAAGATTTTCTTCCTCCAATCCATGGTCACTGCTGGAATTCGATAAATGTTGAATCTGTAAATAAACCCTCCTCTTTTCTGCCTTGGACACTGCAACGTGCGTGTGAATTCTTTGTGTCATCTGTGACATTTGGTGACCGTGAGTGTTTGTGAACCGAGGGTGAGATTTATAACTCTTTTCCCCCCCACTCCTCTCTTTGGGTCAGTGACTGTGGGCTGTTTGGCACTTTGCCTGCAGTTTTGTGATAATGGCTGTGCTTTCTCTCGACCATTCTCTGGTCTTGGAGATCTGGAAGTTCTCATGGAGCTGAAGTTCTCATGGAGCTGAGAGTCTACCTCTCCCCGGGGGCCCCTGACAGACTGTGTTTGTGGGCCAGAGTACAGGGTTTCTTTCCAGTCTCTGAGGGCTGTCTCAAGTTCACTGGACTGCTGTCCTGACCAAGGAATGTCCCGAGATGCTGTGCACCTTGTCTCTCCCTTTCTGCTTGGTTCCCGGAGTGGCTCCTGGATCCCATGGAGGCGTGTGTCGCGGGATTGGGAGGAACTACACGATGCTCCATGAGCCAGTGGCCCGTGTTGATCACAAACCCAGAGGGACAGACGGCCATGGTTTGGCCTCATGTTACTTCAGGTGTTGTTAACCTCTGGGGGAGGGATGTTCTGTCCACGTGGGGGATGCGCATCGGGATGGATTTTGATGGGGGCCACTGCGATGAAGGGCGCAGAGTGTCCTACGCCTCCTTTACGGTTGCTGGTGGACAAACCCATCTGGGTCAACCAGTGGCCCCTCCCTCAAGATAAATTAGTTGCGCTTCCAAACTTGGTGCAGGAGCAGTTGGACCAGGGTCATCTGGAACCTTCTACCAGTCCTTGGAACACTCCTGTATTCTGCATCAAGGAAAAATCTGGGAAATGGAGGTTGCTACAAGACCTCCGAAAAGCCAATGCCATGATGGAAAGCATGGGAGCACTGCAGGTGGGCGTGCTGTCACCTACCATGCCTCCCGCAGATTGGCCAGTCCTCATCGTGGATTTGAAGGATTGTGGGTTTTTACAATTCCTTTGCATCCAGGTGACAGACCAAAATTTGCCTCAGTGATCCTTCTGTTGATGTCACTGTGTTCATTACCACTCCAGACTTCCATCCCACACGTATCATTGGCCAATGGAGTGAAAAATGGTCCCATTCCTTGCACATCTTGGAATGGGTCTTTCTGCCCCATCAGCTGCAGAAGACGGCAGCCGCACTGTTTGAGCTGATTGCTCGCTTGATAGTCAAATGTCGATAACGGTGCTTGCAATTGATGGGCGTGGATCCTGCAAAGATCATACTCCCGGTACAGCGGGAAGATTTTGACTGGAGCCTTGCAAACAGTGTGTCCCTGCAAAGTGAACTGGAAAACTTTTCAGGGCAGATTGCTTGTGACCTGCCCAGCCTCGAGCTCCTGAAGGTGGCGAAATGCACACAGATTTCTTTGTGGTCCAAATATAGCCAGGAACCAGTGCAAGGACCCACCGTCTTCACTGACAGTTCGGGGAAAACGGGAAAGGCCATTGTTACTTGGATGGATGGATGGATCTGAGTGGCAGGTCCTAGAAGGTCATGAGGATGGGTCAGCCCAGTTGGATGAGCTGAGGGCTGCTGTCATGGCATTTGAGAAATTTTCCCAGGAACCTTCCAATTTGGTCATGAATTCTGCCTATGTGGCTGACATCACACAGCGGTTGGGTTATTCAGTTTTGAAGAAGGTCAGTAACGCTGCCCTGTTTCAGTTACTGAAGACCTTGTGGGGTGCGATCCAGGCCCGGGTTCATCCGTACTATGTTCTGCATGTAAGGAGTCACACCGATTTGCCAGGGTTTGTAGTGGAAGGTAACGCGAGGGCTGACAAGTTGGTTAACCCAGCCTGGGCAGCACCTCAGCCTGACATGCTCACACGGGCCAAGGCATCGCATGGGTTTTTCCATCAGAACGCACATACCCTGCAGAAGCAGTTTCACTAATATGTGCATGGCACCGTGGACACGTTCTCCTCTACGATGTGGGCTTCTGCTCACACTGGAGCAAAGGCCCGCGATGTCCTTGCTCACTGGAGGCAGGCCTTTGCCGTTCTAGGCGCACCTTCTGCTGTGAAAACAGACAATGGTCCTGCTTACGCATCGCAGAAGGGGCGGCCGTTCCTGCAGTCATGGGGTGTGTCACACAAGCTTGGTATCCCTCATTCTCCGACTGGTCAAGCTACTGTAGAACGCGCTCATGGCACTCTGAAGCAGGTTCTTCAAAAACAAAAACGGGGAATGCAGGGTGAAACCCCGCACAGTCGGTTGGCAAAAGCTTTTTTCACCATCAATCACCTTACGGTGCCGCAGAACTCAAATAATCCTGTCATTTCAAATCATCGTTTCTCGAGGCAGGGTTCGGACGAGACACATCAGCCTCGACTGAAGGTTCAGGTGCGGAATTGAGTCACCAAAGAGTGGGAAAGGCCCTATAACCTTCACACTTTGGAGCGTAGATATACAAGCGTAGTCACAGACACTGGGGTACGCTGGGTACCTTCGAAGTGTGTTTGTCCTGTACTACGACCGCAGAGACAGAATCCGGCCAATGGGCGAAATGGAAGCTGTGACCAAACTGAAAGTCATCATGTGGGTGAATCATCGGGTGATGACTCCAATGCAGACAACGTGAGTGCTCACTCTGATGATTCTTCCATGAGTGGGCACTGAATATTGTTCATAATTTCTTTTTTTAACATTGTTCATTTTTCTTTTCTTATTTTCTTTTTAAACGGAAAAAGGGTGAGATGTTGTCTGGGTTTTTGCCATTCTCCTCTGTTCCCTTTAAGGAGTTTTGTAAAGTCTTATTTTTAGCCATCTGTGTTTTGGAGGCAGATACAATTTTATATAAATAACCTTTTTTGTTATTGTAAAATCTAGCAAAGTTTACTTTTCATAAGGAGGAGACTGTTGATGGACTGCTGGGTTGTCCAGTGTGGTTGAGAAGGAAGATTTTCTTCCTCCAATCCATGGTCACTGCGGGAATTTGATAAATGTTGAATCTGTAAATAAACCCTCCTCTTTTCTGCCTTGGACACTACAACGTGTTTGTGAATTCTTTGTGTTGTGTGCGACACCAAAGGCCACGTGCATTGGTGTCTGTGCTCCTTTCTGCAGGTGGCTGTTGGCAGGAGCACCTGGAACAATTGGTGGCAACCTTTGGTATCTGTCAGATGTTGCTCCTTCCTGGAATGACTTTTGCTTGGAAGTGATGATCTGCAGCGCAAAAACACCATCTGCTGTTGACTTGCACAGCACAATTAGATTCCTACAGAGATACTGTCAAGTTTCCTTGTGTTCTTCTGACTGTTTTTCTTGCTTTCTGGAAAGAAATGTCAGCCCAGCGTCCGATGCCCAATGCTCAGGTTGCTGCTGCTGTCTGGCTGTGGCCAGCAGCTCATGTCCAAAGACAACTGGGTGCCTGCTGGGCAAGGGAATGGACAGGCACAAGCAGCGATTTTCCCTGCTGGGGAACGTGGGAGGAACCTGGGGAAGTGCAGGAGACAGGGATAACTCTGGGATGAGAGAACCTGTTCTGTGTCTCTGATGATGGTGCCAGCAGCGTGAAGGAACGGCCAAGACAAGAGCTGGAAGCAGACATATCCTGCCACTCACTTCCTGCTGTTTGAAGGACACGGAACACTCTTGTTCCCACGGCTCCAGAAGGCTGGAACCAGGAATAATGGAGGGCCATGCACTGGTAGGGAATGGGCTCCAACAAGCCCAGAGCAGAATCCTCTATCAGCAGAGCCTCAGCTTGTGACCTGGGCCATCTGTTCAGCAGACACCAAAGTGCTTACTTCCCTCCATCCCTGAACCTCAGCCACACGGCTCCTGCTTTTCTTCAGCATCTGCTGCTTCTTTGTTTTGAGGAAGATTAGAGTTTAGGAGCCCATGCTGATTTTTTTAAGGTGCCTGAATGGAGGAGAGTGTCAGCAGCTGCAGCCCAGGGCTCTTGTCCCACCAGAGCCCAGACAGGCTGAAAAGAAAAACAAGCCAAGCTGAAAACTGTTCAAGGGGAAAAAATCCAAAAACCCAAAAAACAAACAAAACCAACAAAAAGTCTCCAAGAGGATTTCCAATACAGCCTCCAGGCTAGGGGAAGGGAAAGGGAAAAAACCTTGCATCAAGCTAGCAAAACCCCCAATGCAACAAAAGGAACAATGCAGCATCCCTGGTTCCCACTGTCCAGAGCACACTGGAGAGAGATTGAACAGAGCCTGTGCCCGGTGTTCCCAGGCTCCAGCCTCACCCTTGGTGAATCTTAAAGATACCACAGACATTTTTATGGGCATAAAGCAGATGATTAGGGAATAAATATCATCATAAAACCATCCCAAGACAGTGATGTGAAAGGAGATAGAGAAGTGTGTGTTTAAGCTCATGGTATGGACTCATTCCCATGTTTTGCAATAATTGTGTTAGATAGTGAGACCAATAGCTGTTTATCAGCTGTGGCTGGATCTATTAGTCCAGGCAAATAGAAAAGTATGTTTTCTTATCCCCCATTTAGCAAGAGGTTGGGAGAGAATTTGTCTGTGTCTAAGAAAGTAGCACCAAATTTGGCAGGAATAACACAATGGAAGCCACCACCAAACTGTGTAAATTAATGTAATGGGTTTAATCTACAATGAGGGAAGAAAGATTTCTTCAACAGGTGCTTTGCTGCTTTCAAGAATGAGAATTAGGCAAACGCCTCCCTTGCCCAGGGGTAGGTGTTGAGCTCAGAGAATGTAGGAAGGCATGCTGGGATGGCTGTATTCCTGCTGTGGTGATTAGCAAGGCTCCTTTGTGGTTGTGGGGTTGTACTCAGCTTTTGTAGATACTGGCCTGCCTTCCTTTCATGCCTTGTTTTACAGCCTGAGCAGACTTTCTAAGAAGGTAAACAAGTCCTGCTCTTACCAAAATGTATTCTTGCTGTGTGGCCTTCGCACCATGCACATGTTCAAATAACTGCTGGGTTTTATTCTATCAGAGGTGAGCAAGAGGTACAGTGAGAGCATCAGCCTTTACTCTGAAGATTGGGTACACTCCTGAATGACTTAAGGGACAGAGCAGAAGAAACCTTTTAAGTTAAGCAAAGGCAGAAGCGTTTTATTTGTTATCTTCTAAAAACTGGCTTTGCTTTTGAAAGGGTGGTTACAGATGAGAAACTCTGAACTGAAACCACTTTTTAAACTAATGAGGCAGGTAATAAGCACCATCATTTGTGTGAAGGGGAACAACTTAAAAAATGGTAGTGTTCAGTATAGCATGGAGTAAAAAATATGTCTGTTTTTGTGTCACAAGGAGCCAAAGAAAATGCCTTCCTGAGCAAATAGAATGGGGAGCTGATACTTAGAATTATAAAACTTATTTCGGTTTTGTATCTCTGAGTTGGTAAAGCTGAGGAATGTAATAGCCTAAGAAGAAGCCTAGGCTGTGGTTTCAGGTGTATATGGTATGATAACATACACAATGTTCTTGTTATTCCTTGAATGATGCAGAATTCTAAACTGGGTAACAAAAGCATAGGAAGCAATTAATCCCTTTAATGTGGAAGGAGGTGTATCTGTTGCAGTCAATATGCAGCTATCGACATGGACACTGCACTCGAGGTGCTTCATTAGAATCATCAGAAGGCTTCAAGTATCAGCACCTTGTTATTCAAAAAGTCTCCCATATCTTCCTTCTGTAGCTTCTAAGAGCAGCTCCACACAGCCCTGGCTCTGTCTCTCCTTCTCCAGTCCTGTCTCGCTCCCTCCTGTCCCTAACACAGCCGCCTAACCCTGTCTGTTATACGTACATTGTCTTACCTTTTCTGGCCCTTGCACAACCTCCTGTCCCTGGGTCTTCACAGCACAACCAGCAGACTCCAACTAACCTCCTCTCAGCTAACTCACTCTTTATCACACCCATGGCTGTGAGGGCAAGGCTGTTTCTACTCTAGGATAATTAACACAGCTGTAACATATCAGAGGGGAGATTGCCTTCAGGAGCATCTCCTTTTGTCTCCCCACATGTATCTCTCTCTTATTTTTGCTGGTTTTGAAACTAAAATTTCCAAAAATCCCAGGGTTTTCTTGAGCCTTGGAAAAGAGTTCAGTTATTGGAACTGGAAAGAGCTGCATCTCTTCAGAGAAGAGAGACTTCTTAATGAGTCCTGAGTACCAGGAACTTCGGAAAACAACCTAGAAACTTTGCTTGCTTACTGGATCTCTACACGTTAATGATAGGGTGGATAGCAATTCCTTCTTAGCAGCTATTTTTAGGATTTCTTCTGTCATAATTTCTTGTAAAGTTTTAAAAGTGTCTCACAGGCTCTCTGTAGCCTCTGCTCCAAGCATTTAATACTACGTGGTGGCCCCAGACACACTTAATGTTCTGCAAGGTGGATGAGGGTTATGTTCTTATGACTGGCTAATTAGTTAGGCTCTAGGAAATTAAATACCACCATCCTCACCGTAGCTGTGGGCAGAGACAACGTCACTGTGCACTGTGTGCAGGGGATGTGACTGAAGGAGACATCCAGTGGGGTTTTCTGGGACAATAAAGTTAAACTTTTTCAGGCTGCAAACTCTGTGCTGTACTGACCTTCCTACAAGATATACCTGGCTACAAGGTTTCTTCATTATTTTCTCTTCCTTTATATCCAGCTATGCAAAGTTAGGCACAGCCATGCTCTTGAGATTTTTTAAAAGGGGCTCCTGCAACTCTGCCAATTCTAGAAGGGCTTTGAATTCAGTAACACTTCTATCATGAAAAGGAGCTGTTATTTAAATGGGTTGTATTGCAAGGCCTTCCCTTCAGTGCAAGCATTCTGTGGCTGCCAACTGCAAATCTGCATGAAATGTGAATCAAGTTTCAAGACCAAAACCCTGAAAATGTGATTGGCTTAAGTGCATGAGACTTTTTTTCCCAACTCTAACAAATTATAGATGCTTTATTTCTTCACATTTTCACATCCAAGCGTGCTTCACAAATCTCATGGCAACCATGAGAAAGACATTTACTCTTTTTATTCCATGTGGTGCATGGGGTTTACTTGTGATTTCTTGGCTCTTGTAGCCATGGAGAAACAACCTCCAGTGTGGTGAGGTAGAAGCATGTTAGGCATTCCTCCTCACTTTTGGTTTTATTAAGGATCTGCCTTCATGGAAAATGGACATGACCCACGCTACACAGCCCTGTCCTGCTAAGTAAATCAAAAGAGGCTGGGAATTGTTCCAACCTGCATGCTCTGATGTACACAACAGTCAGTTCCTTTTGCTGCCTAACAGACAACAGAGAGATGAGAAGGAAAAGGCCAGCACAGGGAAAAGCACTCCAAGAAGCGTTCTAGGTGGCTCTGAACAACGTAACTGCTGAGCAAGTGTGAGGTGCTGCTTTTAGCATTGGCTTTCTCAAGACTTTGTGCTGTCTCCCTGTCCTGGTCCCTCTCCTAATGAGCTCCTCATTGACCAGTTTTACTCACAAGACCATGAAGAGGCCAAATGAGCTTCAAAGGATGTTTGTGAGGTTGAGCATGAGCTGAATTCCTTGCAGCCACTGGCTTCAATTGATCCTGTGACATTTCTCTGTGCCTAAATGCCTTTCATCCAGCATAAGATTGTGCTCTCCAACAAAATAAATGATGCATGTAAACTGAGGAGACATGGTGAAAGTGAATTTTCCTGTTTATAAGTATAATCACAAATAACTATTCTCATTGCTATTTCTTTTAACCAGTGTGAATAATCCCTCTTGAAATACCTTTTGTGCTGCTGAGGAAATACATGGATGATTTTTATAGCTTTTATCAATCTGCCTCATTCATTTCTTAGTGCAAAGCCTTTCCAGAGGGCTGGCAATAGCCTTTCTTTTACAACAAACAGTTTGATTTAGGATTGCTGCTACCCATTATTGCTACATTGGTGGAGAAATGATAGTTTATGAACTAATCTATACCATCCTCCCAAGCCATAGATTTTGAGAATGTAAAATTCAGTTTAATGCTCTAATAAACCATGGTCTGACATGTACTGTGCCAATTAGCCTAGAAGGTAGATGTGTGTGAAATCTGATATTTTCAGCAACATTTGATACTTCATTTTAAAGTAAAGGTAAGTGCCTGGGTAAATGAAAGTATTGCAATTTTTTGTTATAAAATAAATGAGAAATAACAGGTTACTAAAGAAGTATCTTTTCTCTGTTAAATGTTTGAGCACTTCCTTGTATCCCTGTAAAAGTCAGCCTCCCTGGCATAAGAAGGAAGTAGATTTAAATCTGTGGGAGGATTGCATTGACAATAAGATAGTGCTTGTGTGATGGTTTAAAACCAACTGGGAATTAAATTCCAAATAAGATGCTTTCCTCCCCCTGCCCTCTCTGGTGAGAGAGAGACAAAGGTAGAGACTATGGATTGAGATAAAAACAAGCAATAGGATGAAAAATTAACAAGCAACTGTATTAATAACAAAAATATGTGAAAGAGAGGGTGACTTAACACAGAGGCAGAGTCCAGAGTGCTGCTCATTGGCAATTTCTCTGAGGAAGAAACAGAACAAAATGGCACATATTCACCTTTTTTTTCCCCAAATTTGCGTGGTGTAGAATAGCAACCTGGTCACACACACTTGGCTCTGAACTCCACCTAGGAGTCTAGAGACCTGCAAGCAGAACTGGAACAACTCAAAAAAAGGTGCTTAAATGTGATGTGTTTAAAGTCTGAGATCTGGTTGAAAACATGCTGAAATGGGAGGACAGTCATTCTTGTAATAATGGTATGCAGTGCCATAAGAGGGGAGCTCTGTGAAAAGGGAAAACCTTTTGCTGTTGAAGCAAGTTTACTTCACTGGGAAGGTTATGTTTGTGGATTTTGTTCAGAGAGGAGTGTTGTGTGTACTGTGGCTTTTTAAAAATGCCTCAGTACTACTGTAAGGAAGACAGATAGGAAGGCTGAAAGGTCTTAGTGATATGAACAGTCAGGTTTGCCTGCCAGAAAGAGGATGTCTTTGCTGAGCTTTCTTCTCCTGGGTCTGCCCTTTGCACCGTGAGGGTCAGGGCTAGCAGATCTGTGAAGGACACAGGTGATGTTAGAGCCTGCTGTGCTTCCTCAGTTTCTTGGTCTGTAGGTGGGAGGGAGAAATGACCAGTGTCTAGCAGCTCCTGGAAATGGGAGAGGAGAGCCACACAGAGAGGGTTTTGGGGAGACATGCATGAGCAATCTTTGCCTAAATGAGTTTAGGGCAGTGGGTGGAGCTCACTGTGTTCAATACTCTAGTGCTGTCTCTTGACACATCAGGCACACCTGACCTGCTGTGCGTCGTTCTCCTGGATAAATGCTCCTTTCTGTCCATATGGTGTCTGTTTCTGCACAGAGCTGCACCACCCACTGGCTGGAAACCATCCTCCTAAAAGAAATTAAAATACAGCCCACGACTAGGGAGGATGTTGATAGAGTGCAGAAACAGTTGTTCCTTTTAAGAGTAGCATCTCTGTTTCTGATACTCAGCTCCTGCATGTAAGAAGTCTTCCTGTTGGTAACATGGTTGATACTTTTGGGAAAGTAAGAGAAAAGCACTGTGAGTTGTGGAAAACAGCCTCTGCCCTTTCCTAGACAGGAACCTGGACCCTTGAGCAATACTAGGTGGAGGGACATTGCTCCTCTTGCAGTTCCTTGCTGTCTGAAATCCCTTGTGCTCTGTGCACACGAATCTCATTCTTCAAGGGGCTTCTTGGCTATCCCTGGCCTGGCAGAAACAGCTGTGGAGATGTGTGATAGTGGCTAACTCAGTGAATACAGCCTCTGCCAAGAGCAGAATTACATCCTTGCAGCCAATTCTTGGAACCACCTCTTGTCAAGCTTTCTGACACTTCCACCCCAGCCCTGCAGGCTGCCCTGCTCCCCGTGGCAGTTGCTGGGTCTGGTGCTGCATGCCAAGGACTGATGATTCGTAGCTTGACCTTCCGCTGGGAGTTTAGCCTCGGTCCCAAGGAGTTAAACTGTCAGTTGGGTGGAGTGGTGGAAAGTATGCTCATTAACCATGTTCTATTTAAAATACAAAGCAAATGTAGTGATGGCAAGAGGTATCAGATGACAGGGACTGAGAATTGCTTTTTCTCTTCAGAGCCTGAACAGATGCAGGCTGGCTCTCCTTCCTCAGCTGCTGGGGTCTTCAGTCACTCTCGGAGGGGTTGGTTTTGCAGAATATTTCTTTCCTTAGGTGAACACAAAATACAAGAGAAAGCAGCCTTTTGTGAGGAGCATTCCCCAGGAACAGAGCCCTGAGTAATGCTTGCTTTACTGGTATGGTTGAAAAAAGCTCAACCTTTAAGTGGTTTTGAGCCGAAGTAAGAGGTTTCTCTGCTCTCCTACAGAAGAGGCACCAAAGCTGTTTATGCATTTCCATGCTGTGCTTTCAGATTGGGTATGATTTCAGTAGGATTTATTGATGAAATTAAAGCTAAGACAATTTTGTGTGTTTCTCAAAAAAGCCCCCAAAATCCCTTGTCATTAGGTTTCCAAATCATCTTGTTTCTTCATTTTCAAAATGGATAAATGAAAGGTTTATGTTGAAGCTGTCACTAGCTGAAAGAGGCTAGTAGTATATAAAGTATTTGCTTTTTGTCATAGATGACTGAGTTATTTAAGATCTTATGAGAAAGTGAATTTTTTTTCAGATATTTGTCTCAATTTAGGGTGGAAATTTTTTTTAAATTACTAAAACCTTTGGATAGCATAAAAATCCACTCCCTGTACAGCTCTATGAAATACTCTGAGGCTTGACCTCAGTTTAATAGGAAAGGATTTTCTCTTTATTTTCATCTGTTTTGTCTGTAACAATTATTTGTACTTTAACTTTTAAGGAGTGAGAGTAGTGTAATTAGTATTACCTTGATTCCTTGCAATCAGTATCCAGAGAAATACTGTCAGCCTTGTTATGTCTCATAATCTGGCATTTCGTTTGAACAAAAAATTTGAATGTGAGTTTTTAAAAGCCAGTGAGCTTAAAAATCTGTCTGCTTCTACAGTGATGAGAAATCATCCAACTTTGTTAGTTGCTTGAGTCCCAAATATTTTAGAAGTTAGTAAAATTTGCAATTTCCAAAAAAACACCCCTTTCATGGAAAATTCAGCCTTTCCTTTAGGGCTGTGTCCAGCCTTGGACTAAGCAGGTTCTGTGACCATAGGTCAGTGCAGTGCTGATAAGGCAGTGTGAAAAAGAGACTGACAGCATATATTATACATATACATACACACACACACAAACACACACACACATATACATAAAATTAAATGTTGGTTTGGTTTTCAGTTTTTTGCTTTCCCAACAACTGAGATCCACAGTTCCTTAGAAAGAGAAACTGCCTGGAGCATGGGTGTATAGACAGGATGCTGAGGATCAGGAGGATGTGTGGCAGTGTTTTGAGTCTGCTTATGTATCCTGCACTTTTTTAAATTGCCCCTTTAGGATGAAATGTAATTACTCCTTTTTACTTCTTTCTTCTATCCAGGCTTTTTTGCATTTTGAGTGTAGTGACTGCAACCCTTTGTAAGCAATCTGCTGGCACAAGTCTCTGGGCAGGGGATAATTCACAGGTTCATTTGACCCTGTGTAGCAGCATGGGGAGGGTTTAAATGGGAGACTCTTTGGGAAGCCTCAGAAAAGAGGCAGCTGTTGTTTGAACGGCTGTGGTTTATTCTGGTGCTAGCCACCCCCACTGCACCTGTTGGCACTTGAATTATGGTCACTTCATGCATAGCAACTCAATAAGGCAAGGTAGGATTTTAATAGAACAGGCTGATACCCAGATGGGGATTAAGGCAGGTTCATGAACACTTAAGGAAGAGAGAGGAACAACATTTAAGGGCAGGATGTAACAATACTTCCCTGAGCAATGGCTATTCCCAAGAGGTAGTTGGCCTCTTCTTGCCTGGTGCTGGGCCTGTTCCCAGGTACAGAGCATTTCAGGGGAGCTGGCACTTCTGATTCCTCTTTCTAGTTGTCCATAAAGCTGTAAATACAGGCAACAGGTAGGATGCTTCCCTAAGAGTGCTGTTTACCTGCTGTTGCAGCAGTAGAGAGGAGATTTTGCTGGGAAAAGTGGCTCTGCATGGTCCCCTGCAGCAGGGCCACCCTGCCTGGTTTTGGATCTTGCCACCTTTGGAGCTGTTCTGACAGCAGATACCAGATCTTCTTCTCCCAAAAATGTTGTGAACGCTGATGTTGGTGGTAGTGCCCTAATTAATTACTCCTCCTCACAGAGCCCAAACAAAGAATTTTTCATTAAGATCAAGTGAAGTGACCTACTGGAAATGTCCATATTTGTATTTTTTATAAAACTTTATTTTGTGGTATGCAATATACAGGGAAAATTAATTAACTGCTAAATGCTGCTTTGAACAGATGGGAAAAAAAAAAGACTTCATAGCCACAAAGTGACCTCAAGGATTCATGGATGCTTTATTTTTCCAAGAAATGACATTGTTTCAATGCAAATAACATGGAAAGAGATGGTTGGGATGGATGGACCCTGGATGGCAGAGTTTCTTCCATGCAGTTTGCTTTGGTAAAAACTCGGGTTTTTTAAATGAAGGTGTAGTGACCCAAAGGTGATGCCCGTGGATCTGCTGGTAAAAAATGGTGGGATGGAGTCATATCATCCAATTCAATGCAGTTTCCATGTTGATGGTGACAGACTGAGCAAGAATTTCAGGCAAATCTCGAGTGCCATCTGGTCTTTCTAATTTTGGCTTGTTCTGGGAAGGAATGGGAGAGTTGTATTTGAAGTCAATGTTGGCTGAAGAAACACTTGTAAAGTGACAAACTGAGCCCTTGATTTCTGTTTTGAGGGGTTTGTTTCATACAATTGGGAATGTGTATTTCCTTGGATAGAATAACTGAAGTTCACATAAGCCCACAATAGTTTGTTTGCATTTTAAAGACAGCTGCTATTTGGGGGTGGGGTTTTTTGTGTGTTAGTTTTTTTTTTCTTCCTCTGGACAAAATAGTAGCATATAAAGGCTAGGGGCTAGGGAGGTGGGGGTGTTGTTGTTTTTATTTTCCCCTACTTGTAGGAGAAGTGCTAAATAATTGGGTACTTTTGAAGCCCTCTTTTGGCTGTTGATCATGACTGTGACAATACTCTTCTTCAGACGATTATTTTGTTTGAAGACCTGTTCTCAGTAGCTCACATGAGTATTCAAGCCACTCTGTCTTAATAGAAATCTAAATATTATTGCAAGGTGTGGCTTTGATTTTCATTTTTAAAAAATCTCAGTTGTGTTTGTAGGATAAATGTCTCAGGCTGTCAATTTACATTGTGTTTGAAAAATCTACTAAACATCAATGAGTTACAGGGCTGTGAGCAAGGGCCAGGAACCTGCACTCCTGCTATCTCTGCATTTGAACAACAATCTCATTTTATTCTTTTCCTCTTGTTGGGGAAATGTTGCTGCCATGGTTTTGTAGCCTCTGTTGGCCATGGGTATATAGGCGCCTTTATGGATAGCAAGCAGATGAAGTTAAGTGAAGTGTGCAAATGAGAAGAACATACCTTTTGGTACCTGGGGAATTCCTCTTAGACAGACAGGATGTGCTTTACAAATGCTGTGGAAAAATACAGATGTGCTAATTAGAAGGAGCAGCAAATGTTACCTTGGGAAATAACTCTAAAATTAACAGCTGTTCATGAGCTGATGGCATTAAAAATATGTACCTGGTCAGATTTGATCTGATACAGTGATAGAAAGTTTTAATGTTGTACAAATCAAGCTCTCTTCTTGCTAAAGTGTGGTGAGACAGTGGCTGTTGGATACAATCACTGCCCTACAGAAAGTCAGAGTCTAGAGATTTGGTGTTGACCAAAACAGCCTCCTCTGCTGTGGCTGAATCAAGTCTTTTGCATGGTATGACTGCAGGATAAGCAGATTGCCACAGTCATTTTCACACATAAGTCCTTTGACCTAACTCAGCTGGAGCTTTGTCTGATTTGCGTGAGAAGCTAAAAGCCCAATAATGAAACTGTAAGAGAGAGAAGAAATGTAGGATGGATGTTGAACCATCTTGCACCTACCCTCATAGTTGATGCAGCCATTTGAGTCCTCCTGACCTTTCATGAGTTCATCTACTTCTTCTTCTGTCATCTTCTCACCTGAGAGTGGAGACAACTTGTTTCATACTTCCACACAGAACTGAGGATGAAACCTACTTTTCTAAAGGCATTTCTTATTTTCTGAGTTAGTGAAAAAACACCTATATATGACATGAGCTTAATTAATTTTATCTTTCTTTAGAATACAGAGACATATATACATAGGGATTCTAATTATTCCTACAGAGTAAAGAAACTATCCAGCATATCCTCTACTTTTGTCCATTTGTGTTATATGACTGAGGTGTACAGACTTTTCTCTCTATCCATCAAATAGATAGTCACTCTTAGTATCTTGTCTGAATTTAGATGTCATAAGCCTAGCCTTTTCCTTTGGGCTTTAGTAGGAACCCCAAAGCTGTTTGCTTTCTTTGTGGATTCACAGTTACGAAACCAGAGTCTTGTCTGACTTGATAGCCTCCTACCTCTTCAAACTGTTTGCACTACCTTTCCCTCCTCTCTCAAACAGCAGCAGCAGTTTTCCAAGTGCCTGCAGAGAGGAAGATCCCTTACCCAGAGTAGCCAGCACATGGCGGAGCTCAGCACCCATGACTGTGCCATTGCCTTCCTTGTCAAAGACACGCAGACCTTCAACAAAGTCTTCAAAGGTGCCCTGCTCCTTGTTGTTGGCAGCTGCTTGCAGCATGGGCAGGAACTCTTCAAAAGTAATCTTCTTGGCGTTCATCTCTGGAAAAAAACCACCAGTTGTTACATGCTGGATGTTTGTATGTGTATTCCTTAGGTATATTTGCCCTCAAATGTGGGAGAGCCTCTCCTATCTCCTTTTCACAGCTCTTTCTAACCTTTAGTCTTTGCCTCAGAAGTTGACAGTTCCTTTGCAGAATCTGGATTCTCTTATCCTATGAGTTAGTTTTCATGTACATCTGATTTTTCACATCCAGGATCCTTCTCACATAGCTTTGTAGGCTTGTGTGCATGCCATATTTTTCTTTCAGAAATGAAATTTGCTGTATGAGTTAATGTTTGAAAAGATTTGGGGAGTGAGGGAACTGCAGAATACAGTCAAACAAAAATCTTGAGCCCCAGAAATAGGGAAAAGGTAACCAGAGTGGGATGTGGTGACTTAGACAAGCAGCTGAGGTTGCTCACATGTTACTGATCTCTTCATGGTCTCTTTGATGTGGCAGAGCCTATTAGCAAAAAATACGCTAATTAAATCTAGGAAACTACGGAGTGATGGGTTGCCAATAGTAAATTTGGGCATGTTCACAATGGAGATTTAAGACCTCCCAAGCTTAGTCCATCTAACCCCTTTCCTCTCATGACCCAAAAGTTGTAGTCCTCAGTGAGAACTTTCCCCAAGTGTTGCTCATTTTGGTGTTGTGTTTTTTTTGGGTTTTTTTTTGGTTTTGTTGTTGTTGTTGTGGGGTTTTTTTTGTTTTGTTTTGTTTTGTTTTTGTTTGTTTGTTTTGTTTTTGTTTTGTTTTGGTTTTGGTTTTGGTTTTTGTTTTTGTTTTTGTTTTTGTTTTTGTTTTCCTGGGGGGGGGCAAGGCTGCCAAATGAAAGAATCTTTTTTATTCTTTCTTCATTCCTCCTGGTATTTCCATTGCCAGCCTTCATCTGGGCAGCAACAAAACATAATAGATGGAAATGGATGGACAGATATTTTTCATTATACAGTTGTTATAAAACTTATTTTACTATGCAGCTATATCAAAGTCATTGTCAGTTATTGTTGGAATCACTGGAATTCCTGGTATGATCTCACTTTGTGTTAGTCCTCAATGCTTCCTGCTAGAGCTAAAGCTTTCTGAATTGTTCCTCAGAGTTGTCTTTATTGGGCCAGAGGATGTGAATATAATTTAGCCCCTCTTAATACGGTTCTGCATGACTGAAATCAGGGATCACCTGCTTCTAGGTCCTTGTTAAAATGAGGGGACTATAGTATTTATCCTTTCTTTTTATCTCTAAAAGGGAGGAAAAGGATCTAAAAAATGGCTGCAGTAACAAATGGCCAACATATGCTTCAGGGTGCTCAGGTTTGTAGGAGTTTGGGGAAGCCCATTCCAGTCAGCTGAAGTAGACAGCTGGGTTTCCAGTCCCAGGGCATGTCTTGGCTTATGCAGAAGTTCTTGCCCTGGAAGGACCTGAAGAGCTGAGTATCAGTTGTTAGAAGTGGACTCACAGCTCTCCAAGCAAAGGCTGGGGCACTGATGGACTGTAAGCAACAATGAGTGTGTGTTATACCTACCCTGAGTTGGCACTGCAATGGTCCCTACAGAGAACTGTCCATGTCTTAAGCAGAAGGTTTTCCTCTATTCCCCATGAGCACCCTTCTCTTCCAAGGGACTGAGTGAAATACCATGTATTGTTGCATAGTCCCCCTTGCTCCCCATCAGTGCAAGAGCTCCCCTCTCTCCTGCTGTGACCATTGGTGTTGCCTAACTGCTGTTCCCCAATCTCAGGAACGCCCCAAAAGCCTGTAGGGCACTTACCCTCTTTGCTGGGGTTTCCCAGAATTTTGTTGACCTCTGCATTTGTAGGGTTCTGTCCCAGTGCCCGGATGATATCGCCAACCTGGCTGAGGGTGATCTTGGCATCACCAGTCCTGTCAAAGAGGAGGAAGGCCTCCTTGAAGTCTGCAAGAGAAGAGCAACATTGAGCCAGGCAGCTCCCTACTGACCAAGATGTGAGCCTGTTGTCTCCTGGCACTGTTCCACTGACTCCAGGGGAGTTAGCCAGGGGAATCTTTGGCCCACAGTCCCAAGAAAAACTCCTCCCCTCTGACATTTCAGTTTCACTATTTTTAAACTTTTATATCTACCTTTCATATCTTTCCTGGCTCTAATAGCCATCAATAGCTTTGTGATTGACCCTGTAGTTGTTTCAAGGACAGGGCAAGATAAGTTCTCTACCAACACTGTCATTCAAGAACAGGTTTCTTCACATGATGTAGCAGCAGACGGTAAAAATGTTGTTATCCACTCCACTTTACCTCTCCAGAGAACTGGGACTGTCAAGTGCCTAGCAGGGCAAAACCTTTGCCTGCTTCAGTGGGTTCTGCCTGCAATCCCAGCATCTCAACTACACAATGCTAATAGGAAACTTGAAAGTGGATTTCAAATGCTTTTACTGTTGTTTTCCCTTAAAATTGCCTTACAATGGAATTTCCAAACATATTTGTTCCCTCTTTTTTTCCTGTTCTTTGTAGTTTGTCCCCACTTCTTACAGATGGATGAATATTCGACTTTTCCAATGGAAGTACTCATGTGGTGCTTTTTGCTGTGCATTTCCAGTCTGTTCACTTTGAGACTTCACTTCTTTCAGTGCTGCCAAGTGATCAGTGCTCACTTATTTCCCCTTGTTGGACAAGGCCTTTGGGTACAGGCATTTCTCCTACAGAAATCAGCACAGATAGGCTCCTTCATTGCAATGCCAGCCTTCCTCTTCTGTTGTGAAGTTCCATGTCAATCCTATTACTATATTTTTTGGCCTTTTAGAGTATTTGAATAAAGAAATGTGTCTTTAAAAAAAAGAGGAGGGGACAAAGGTCAACTGTGGCTAAAAAGCTGTCCTTGAACCCCATATGCCACAAACATCTTGGTCTGTGCTGTTGATCTCTTCTGCGCTGCAGTGTCTGATGATGCTGTGGTTTAGCTCCAAGTAAACCGAGTAAAATGTCTTTTCCTTGGCCATGATTCTCATCCAGCAGCCACACAGGCTTTGTGTTTCACAGCCTGTGTGATGTTCATTCTGCTTTGGGGCAGGTTTAGGAGTAAGAAGCCACATTTTGGATCATGTCTTCATTCATCTTGTGCTGAGGACATGTGATGCAGAGGTTTTTATGTTTTTTCTTTAGTCTTCCTTGTACCACCTTGGTGGAGTTGTTGCTGGCACCCAGTAAAAGCGTTGATACACAGTGTCAGCCTGCTAGGCTGTAATCTAATACATCTGAAACTAATCCTCTTACTGTCTCATGTGAGACATCTCCCTTTGCTGCTACCTCTCCTTCCTTCCAGCTTTTATTGCAGGGTACGAAATTATGGCCTTCTGGACCTGTGTAAAGCTTTCTGATATCAGCTCCAGCAGCTGAGATGGGTGGAGTTGTAGTGATTTATATGGTATGATCTGATCTTTCATCTGCTAAATCATTTAGCTGCAGTGAGGTATAAAACAATGCCAGTGTGCTAATAGCAAAGCCAACAGGAGAATTTCTCCCTTTTGTAAATCCCATGAAGTTTTATGTTCACTGGGTTCTGAACACAGCTCCCCAGCTTGCAGAAAAGGACTGATTTATTTTTGTCTCTCAGGCATGTATTTCACTGTGATGTATCTTTGCTATGGGTTTTTATTTTTAATTTTTTTTTAATGGCCAGTGCTAGTTTTTACCTCTGCTGGAGCAAGCATGTTTAAAGTCTGTCTGAGGATGGTACTACCCAGCTGCTGGTGCATTGGCCTATGTGGATGGAAATAGTTACTGAGGATGGGCATATCTGCTCCTGGGAAATTCTCCCTCTCTCAGTTAGTTTCTATTTGCTCTGCTGTTTGGTTCAGCCATCATAACCTTACAGCTGCTGGATGATCTGAAATATGTAGGGAAGCTGAAAGAAACATTTTGCTTCATTACACATGCCAGCAGATCTGAATTGAGGACATTTTTCCATAAACCTACCCAATCCTTTTGTAAAATTATCAGAATTAAGAAGTAGGGAAGAGTCCAAATGACTTCTTTTGTGACCAAGAGAGTTTGGACTGCAAGAAGAGAATGGTTTCCAGTCTCACTTGCTGCACTATAGCTCTCCTTATTGCTTTGATGGTGTTACTGAGAGCAAGCTCATCTTCACAAAGGTTAGGGTGCTCTCATGACCTGTTTCTTGCCATTCCACTCCCTCTGAATTTCTAGGAAATCCTTGTATCTTCCTTTCTAAACACTTCCTTCAGTCTACTATATGTGCTACTGATTTTTTGACATTTTAAATATTACTTGACATAGCCCAAATGCATATCTATTTTTGAAACACTTAAAATTAGATTTGCAGAGCTTTGTTGAGACCTGTTGTTCATGTCAGATTTTTTGTCTCCTTCTAGAAGATTGAAACAAAAAATTTGGAAGCTGCAAGTTGCTTGTGAATTAAAGAATACAGCAAGATGCTCAAGAATTGCAGAATATCCAGACCATTGTGTAAGCAGCAGTTCACACAAGTCACTTATTTGCTATTTCCATGCATAAAGAATATTTTTACAATAAAACAGCCTTTGTTCCTCCCCTTCCACAACACCTTCTGGCAAAAGTGACATGTAGAACTCTTGCATCTTCTGTTCATGTGAGATTGCAAAGTCACTGCAGCTGAGTTAAATTTTCAGCCCACTTCCTCCTTCTGTTGTCCTCCTTCTGCCTGTTTCCCCTGGGATTGTCAAGTTCAAGACTTATTTTCAGCATCCTTGTGAAGAGCCAGAACAGGAGTACAACTGAAGAATGTTCAGTAGGCAGAGAGAGTGTATTTCCTCTTTGTACCATGATATAAACTTCTCAGTTCAGATAGCGTGTAAACAAACATCCAGATGTGTAGATCTACGGTCACCACGTTCAGCACAAGTCATCACTGCTCTGAAGTCAAGAGTGTGGTGATTTACACCAGATGAAGTCTTAGTTCTTTGTTTCATACAAGTTAATTTCTGAGCCTGTAGCTCTTTTTTGAACCCACATACATGTAAAAGGCAACAGCTCTCTTGTAACTTACCATCCTGTTGCTCCTTGGAGAACTCGATCTGTTGGAAGGAAATCAATCACAAAAAATAGCTTAGGAAGGGGGGCTGGGGGAGAACCTGTGTTTTCTAAAGCATCCAGCTCAATCCATGAGTCATCTTCCAGAAGAGCAAAAAAGTGGCCTGTCAAATGTGCAGAAGTAATGCAGATAGCAGAAGAGCTGTTAAGGCTAGTGAATATTTAGCATTTGGTAGCCATTTTGTTCCCCCTCCTGCCCCCCGTTAAAGTTTAACTTTGATTTCACTTACCATTAATTTCATCAGCAGAGAAGGACTGCAGTTGGGGAGAAAAAGAGAGAGAAAAAGAGAACTAGTACTGCTGAAAATGCACTGAGAGAAAGTAAACTGCACAAAGTACCTGAGTACTTTCACTTCTGTCTTGTCTAATGTAGATAGGCCATAGCAACCTAATCCAGCAACTTCCTGCCTAAAAATGCATCGACAAGTCTATTCTTAAAATTTTCATTAAAATCTACATCCCAGGGAATGCCAGAGCTGTGGCAAGAAGCAACAAAAATCAAGTCTCTTAACTAAAAAAGAAGTAATTAATTGCCATCAGGTCCATTTACTGTTTTAGCATAGATCCATTTTAGTTATACAATTTGATGTAATATTTCTAAACAAGAAGCTTTTTTTCATTAACACAGAAACTAGATTAATCCCTTAAAGTTTATGTCTCAATTTAGTTTTTTGATGGTACGTTGTTTCATAAAGTACTGATCTTTGATATTTGCTTATATAAAAATATGATTTTTCCCTTGCCACTTTAGCTGGTTTCATTTGATTAAAAAAAGCTTAGGAAGCTGTAACCCTTCTGTCGGAAGCTGTGGGAGCTGTACCACTGCTGTTGCCTGGTTCGGAACTGGAGGCTAACTGGAAAACCTTGCATAGTCCTTTAGGTTCAAACAGGAAAACCAAGCAAACCTAAACTGTCTTCTGGACTGTCCTTCCCCCACCCCCCAAAACCTACCATGGGCAAGAAGCCCGATTTATTTCTGTAAAATAAACTGGCTGGCTGCTAACTATTAGCTTTCCAGTGCACCCACCATGGTTGAGTTGGAAATGCAGAGCAGCAGACAGGCAGGAAGGATTAGCTGGGAGGTCTTGAGAGTGGTCCTGCTCTCCTTGCCTTTCTTCCCCTTATTTATCTGGTAGTGCTGACGGCATTGCCTGGATTAGGTGTCAGAAGGAAGAGGTCCCTCCCCTTGGCGAGTTCTTTAGCTTTCTTAGGGCAAAGTGACAGGAGGCTCCATGTCTTGATAGACATCTTATGATGGCTATTTTTAGGAGGCTGAAGAGGGGCAGGGAGTGACAAGCAATAAGTTTGGATCATGTCAGCACTTTCTGGGCCCATACCATCCGGAGGAGATATTCCTTGTCCAGACCTCCTTATAGGGAAGGATTCTATTTCTCTGATAAGCCATAGAGTCAGGGAGAAGGAGCACTGAGGGTGAGGAGTGCCACATGTTTGCCCGGCTGGCTGGTTTCACACGTGGCTTGCAGGATGTGTGAGATGCAGCTGAATGGGCCTCAAACCTTTGCTGGGCTTTGCTCAACCTCTTAGATGGATAATACAGTGCCCAACATGAGATGAGTGGTACTGCTGCCTGGCTGCTCAGGAAGATCCAGCTGTTGACACTGAGCAGAAAAATCTGTCAACCAAGGTGGTATCCTGCTGTGAAGCTCTTCTTCTGCACTGATCACATTTTCCAAATTAACATTTTAAAGGGAAAAATTATCTGTGTATTTTGGAACCAATTGCATGAAGTTAGTGGCTGATGTGTAGATGTACCCTGCAGGGCAGTGGGAAATCTGTATTCATAGTAGCCAGTGATCTCTAGGATAATCTTCCTCTGGGGCTTGGGTTAGGCAGGGCACCAGGGTGCTGGGTTTGGAGCTCACAGGTGTGTACAGAAGTGGTGCTGCTTGGGTGTTTGTGAGATTGAGGCAAAGAAGAAGCTGTGATAGAAGCTAAGGACCCCAAAAGTATTTGTGAACTGGAAGGATGACTGTTCACAGTGGGGGAAAGGGCCATTTGCTTTTTGGGTTGCAGGGTGGTCATGGTGGGCCTACAGATAGGGAGTGGGAGGTACAGGCTGCAGCTGCTTAGTAGCAAAGACCAAGGTCCACCATGTAGCATCCCCCAAGACCAGGTCAAATATCTGAATGGATGTTATGACACGTAAAAGGATTGGCAACCTTTGCCCCAAACTTCTTCCTTTCCCTGTTGCCTCAACCAGACCAAGAGTGTCATAAAGCCAGGGTGGGAATAGTTATGTGACAACAAACTCCCAGTTCTGGACTCAAATCCCCCCTTTTAATTTCTATTGGTTGCCTCTGCTAAGCAGTCACTGCTCCTGGTTTTCTAATGATGAGGTGTGATGAGTGAGAAAAACCTGCTCCTGTAGCTTGCTTAGTTACCCTGAAGAGAAGCATAACCTTTATGAATGTGTCTTTTCAGTATGTTGAATACTCTGAATGAAAGAATCAAATTCAGTCCTACTTAATTTTACTGATGTTTCTAAACTGAACAATCAAATTAAGTGGATTAGAGATACTAGCCTCCTACCTCCTATTTAAGAAAAATAAAGATGCAACTGCAAAGATTTTTTTGAGCTTGCCATTTTAGCTGGAAAATGCTCTGTTTGAACAAATTATTTGCAAATTTTTAGAAATATCTGGAAATAGTGAGTATGAAAAAAGCTCCACTGACAATTCTTTACTTTTTGTTGGTTTGTTGTTGGGTTTTGGTGGTTTGTTTTGTTGGGTTTTTTTTTGCTATTTGTAATCTATTAGCCTGTGAGAACAGGGAGGTACTCACGATGGTGTAGCTACAATCAGGTATAGAAAGGGGGCTGATGGTTTTGCTCTGGGTTTGCTGACACAGGTTTAGCACAGTGCAGAGCTCCTGACTGACACTGCCTGGGGCTGGAATTCAGGCAAGTGGGAAAGCTCATCCAGATCTTGGCCATCAGTCCCCATGCATTAATAGAAGAGCTTTCGAAAGACTTTGGCAGAGCTGAAATGGTGTTGGGGTCAATGTAGTACATTGCTTTTTGTGGAATTTTTCTGCCCTCAGTGCCTTGCTCTCCAGTGCTGGCAACTGGGAAATGTTCCCCTGAAAACAGATTTGAATTTTGTTTTTGTTTTTGTTTTAGGGAAAACTTAGACTCCTTTCCTTGAACAGGTAGGTTCTATGTTTGGCTACAACAAAACTCATTCAAAACTCATTCCAAAAGATGCCAAGCAGAAAATAATTAGAGTGCATTTGTCTTGGGCATAGAAAACGGATACCTGGATTAGTCATCTTGCTTAAATGGACTATCAAATATTATCAACTGAGAGGGGTCTACATATAAGCTGATTGTCTTTTGACAACGTGAGAGTTTGGCTCAGAGTTCAGATGAGGAAAAACTAGTGCATCATATCAGCCCTTCATTTTAGCATTGATCCTTGAATAAAGTCTCACTACACAGAGTTTTACTGGGGAGGAATGTTCTATCATGGGCATGTTGCATTCACTTAGATTAAGAATCACCCTGCTCTAAGACACTTGGTCTGTTGGGGGGTTAAAATGTAATTGCTTTCCGTAAGGGCTGCTACAAAATGGCCTAGAAGAAAAATACTTCAAATACTCCTTAAAAGAAATTAAAGGTGAGAGTTCTGATTCTAAAAGGAGCTTTCAGAAAATTCATAAGGGACAAAGAAGTATTTTGGGTGATCTGGTCTTTGTTCTTATCCTGGCAGTGTTCTCTGCATTGTCAGAGGACACTGTGAGTCTCGAGGCTTTAGGGATGATTTTGGTATTTCAGGGAGTTCAGTTTAACAAAAACTGAATGTTCACCCCAGCAAAAAGAATGAAAGGTTGAAGCAAGTGCAACACACAGGAAAGACCAGAATGACTTGGATTTCTCTAACTTCATATGGCCCTTATTACGGGCAGAGTTATTATCCAGAAGGCTATCTGTGCTGAAGAAAAGGGTGGTGTGTTTTGAGTTTGGTTTTTTTGTTTGTTTTGTTCCTTGCATTGTCTGTGACAACCTTCCAGTAATTCTGTTGCCAGCGGCATTTTGACCAGGTCCCAGTTAAAGGGTGGACTTGATGGGGTTGTGTGCAACTCTTTCTCACCAGCTAAACAGAGACCCAATCCACACAAATCCTTATTTCCAAACTATTAACAAAGATCCTGATTTCCCACAAATCACTGGTTTATGTGTCTTAGGGCCCCAGGCTTTGCAGTGTGGTGCTGTGCTCACCTCTTCAGGCTGGTGGGCACTGGGACTGAGTACAAGTGTGCCGAGGTGCAGCTGCCTTGTGCTCACTGTAACTCAGGAAAGGTCTGGACAGGATGAAAGGCCCTGGGAAAGGTGCTGCTGGGAGTTAAAGCATTGAGCTGCTCCATCAGTTTGTTACCTTTTGGATGAATGACAAGAAGTGAATCATCTTAGGAGTTTATTAATCACCACCTATTTCAAGGTCTGACTGTCTCTTTAAAAGAGACTAAGACATATTGGCTATCTCAGAACATCAGAGAGGAGAAAATCTGAGGTTCTCCTAGGATACTCATTGTGTATTTAGTCTTCTATTCAGGACTGGAGGGATTTTTTTTTTTTTTTTTTTTTTAAATGAAGTTAAAATAGGATTGTGCCTACAGTAGTTTATATGATACCTGCTCACTATCAATGTCTGCTCCTTGATTAATACAGCTGCACATCTTTTCTAGTAAATATCACTGAGTGCAGGGTTACACAGCTTCCAAACCCCTCTGAAAAGCAGGTTGTCCTCTTTCCCACCCCTCACCTCAGTTCTGTAACTTGTGCAATCCATGCCACAGGTTTTAGAGAGGCTGCTTCTCATTTAAGTAAGAATTAACAGCCTGATGGATTTGGCTTCCTGCCATATGAGGCAGAGAAACATTAGAAGAGGAGCTCTTGAGAAACCGAGGTCTGTTTTGAGGACAGAGCTGCCTAGAAATACAATTGGAGAAAGAATAAAAACAGGAGAGAAAATTGCATGTGGGAGATACTACGAGGTTTGAAAGAATAGTTCAGAAATACCTCTGAGTTTAAATGACTTGACTGCAGATTAATTTGACTTTTTTCCTAAGTCCTTTTGTGTAACTTTCCACTTAATAGCTTTTTAAAACTTGAAACTTCATGGTTACTTTGCAGCTGTGCAAAAACTTTTGGGTGAGCCTTGACATTTAATTGATGTGCCCTTCTGAAATGCCTGGGTGTGTTATGTGCTCTAGCTACACCCTTGCTCATATCCCTTTGAACACATTCCATTAGCTGCAGGGGGAAAGTGCCTTCAGCTGTGCTCATTTGTAAATATGTCCCATTCCTAATTGCTTTTGTGCTTGAATGTGTGTAATCAAGGGGATACACAAGATGTGAGGCTCTGGAGCGCTGCTTTTGGAGGGATTTCTTGTTTTAACATGCCTCCCAGTGGCACTGTTAGAGTATTAACGTAATTGAAACCCTTGCTACTTGACATTTAAGTGCTCTGTGGTAAAGCAGCCAGTTGAAAGTGCTTCTTGGCAGTGGGTATAAGATGTAAGAAAGCCTTAGTGAAACAAGGGCAAATTTCCAGGTTGCTTGTTTCATATCTCCTTACAGCCAACTTCTTTTTCTGTTTGTCATTGGCTAAATTTGTCACCTTCTTCTTGCCTTATGTAAGATTAACTCAAATATCTTGTTACCATATTTTACAACGTCTCTATGCTCTGAGGGTGCTTAAAACAGTGTTTTAGAAATATTGTGGGGTTGTTTTGATGGGACTAAGGCTCTGCCACATAACCCCTGTTAACACCTGGAGTTACCCTGTGAGCTCTTAAAATGTTACACTTTGTGTAATTTGCTTTCCACTTTTTCTACCAAAGTTAGCCATTCACCAGAGGCTCTAAAGGCTATAGATATTCTTTTTAAAATGCTGCTAAAGCTGCAATTTACTAAGAATGGATCTTGTTTTAAGAAAAAAAAATCATTATTTTTTAAACAATTTTTCCAGTTAGCAGCATTAAGGAAAGGTTTCTACTGATAAATGTGGGTAATCTCTACTTTTGATGGGCTCCTTGTTTAGCAGCAGTTTAGGAAGAAAAGGAGGCAAAGATCTTCCGAAAAGTTTGTAATCAAAACTAAGCTGTGGGTTTTGTGTGTTGTTTCCAGCAGTGTCCCAAGGGGGTGTCTTGGTGTGCAGCACTCCTTCTCCAAGTGGCCTGTCCTGGGACACCTTGGTGCTGTCCTTGCCTGTCCTGTGTTTGTCAGCAGTGTGGGCTGTGCTGTGTCAGTGCTGAGGTTCACAGAGGCAAGGGCTGTGCCTGGGGCTGTTCCGGGCTGGAGCCTGCTTGGTGCTGTGCCGTGGGTCAAAGCAGAAGCAGGAAGCTGGTCTGAATGGCATCAGAGAGGCACCTTTACATCTCTTAAGACACAATTCATATTGCCGTTTGTCCCCTTCCTACCTGTAAGGGCATTTGGGACTGGTGATCTTGTCCAACAGATCACCCATCCTAGGGAATCCTTCTGGAGTCATGGCTGGAGATAGATCAGGCATAATTTGAAGACCTGAGCCAAAAGTTTCAAGTAAAAACCTGCTGTTTCCTAAGAAAGCCCTTAGCACTTCTGAGCAAAGCTAGTGTTGACATTCCTGCTCTCACTCCATGGCTTCTGTGGAGTTTGCATCACAAGAGCTCTCCGAGTGCTTCAGCTGACATTTGCAGCGCTGCTTGCCCTCTAGCCCAGGAGCTTTCTATCAGTGCATTTTAGTGAGTTTCTCTCTCTCTGGTTATATCCAAAGCAATGTCTGTTCAGAGATGACCTACTCAAGTAGTGAATGTAACAAGAAATAAGGACGCTTGGAGAAACACTTTTTACTGCCTTAAGAGCTCTGCAGTTAAAAACAATCACAGGCTTGCTTCCATGCAACAGGCATCATCATCATGCATCACACAGTTACACAAGATTTTAGCAAGTCTTTACTAGTTGGTAGCTTTTAATTGTCTCTCTTCTAAGCATTTGGGTGGCTTATCTGCAGTTGGGCATGGCATAATTTGTGTTCTGGGATTTCAGTCTTGAAAATACCAGCATAGGAAGTCTTGTGTACCCCTGAACCTCACTTCCACTGTGGACACTTGCCCCATCTCTGTCTCTGCTCAAGAGAAGATACTCAGCTGAATCCTTGGAGTAAAGGACCTAGTGTGGCACCAGATCAGGGCGCTAGACATGCCCATCTGCAGAGCAGAAGCACTGTCCTCAGCATCTTCAGCATTTGCATCCCAAAACAACCTAATTGATTTTATGAGCCTGAGCTCTGTCCAAGGGCTGTTACATGTGCTAGGAAGGAGCCTTAGATTTCCACTAGAAAACCACCATACTTTTCTTTTTGGTAATAGGGACTAAGTTATACAGGTTTGTGCAATGGGAAGTTTATCCATTTCCCTCTGCCTCGGTTGCAAAACCAAGCATGAGACATCTGCATCATTCATGTTTCACAACAATTCCCAGTTGTTGCAGACAGACCCACAGCAGTGCTTTTCATGAGCTAAACATTTCTTCTCACTCAGGCTTGTGTGCGAGAAGGTTGATAAAACAGATAAGTTGTGTTTTCAGGAGTGTACCGGGCCACAGTTTTAATTGCAGAATTCTTGAGGGTCTCTTAAGAAATTATCTATATGGTCATTTTGATTTTAATCATGGTTGGTTCCTAGTGGTGGCTCTCAGCTTCATCCACTGCCCTGTTCTCTTCTCAGTTATTATTTAATCTTTGCCTATGCAAATCCAAGACATGTTAGTAATAAGGAAAATTGGAAATATACATTTGGTCTGGAAAGGCTTGTGTAAAGCAGATTGAGTTTTTATGCTCTTCCCTGAGTAGAGGGAAGGTCTTCACATTTCCATTTAAAAGCAAGTTCTTCATCCCTGCCTTCACTCTGTTCCTATGGTTGTTGTACTGTAGCCCAAGGTGAGCTGTAAAAGGGCCGAGTTTAGGGACTTGAATCTACCACTTGGCTATTCTTGTTACTCAGTTTTATAGTCAATACATGTTGCTCAAAATCAGAACATCTTGTATTAGCTGCTGATGGCACTAGCAAATCACCAAATATTTGCTCTAATTTGGTTAATTTGAAGAGCCTCATAAAGAACAGAAAAGAGTAAATGGCCTGTTACAACTTTATCACAGCTTCTGATGGTGATAGACAAACCCAGCTCGAGTCCTCTTAAGGAAGGAGAAGAAAAGCACCAAAATTGCAAAATGTGTACTCCAAAAAGTTCAGAAAACCAGATTCCCTGAAGATGGGCCAAGGAGGGCATCTGACTGGGAATCACTACTCATGTTTGTAAACCACCATGTTTGTTTTGGAGACAATTACGATTTCTGATGCCAGAAGTCATAATAGTCTCATTACTTCTGAGAATGAAGTGCACAGCCAAATGTGGCTTATTTGGCTGGTGTCAGCCCTGGTTGGGCAACTCTACCCTTACCCACCCCAGCTGTGACAAGGGAGGGCCCTGGATGTGTCTTTATAAAGCTAACAAAGCCTTTCTGTGTGTTACCTGCTGCGTGGTTCCCCAAATCATCATGGCACTGCAGCCTGACATTCCCAGTCACCTCTCTTGAGTTGCAAGCTCTGGCATGGCTGCTCAGTCCCTGAGAAGTGAAGCACAGCCCAGCTGATCCCCTTGTTTAAAGCAATCTAGGCTTTGTCTCCATGTCTGGTAAATCACTGCAAAGAGCCCCGGGTCTGCATTGTTCACTGAGTTCCAGACAAAAGCTTAGCTTTAACTACTCCCTGCCTCCAAAGTTTTGCTGGAAATGGTGCTGTAGCTTTAATCATGCTGAGACTTTGGTGATTGAATGGAAGGACGGAGAAATAGTAGAGGGACTGGGCTAAGACTCAGAAAACTTTGATTCCTGGCTCTGCCACATAGCCTAGACAAATTACTTATAACCTGAAATTGTTTCCCTTCACTGCCTGAATTCTCAAATGTGGAAAGGGGCTAACAACCCATGGTGACTGGCTGGGACCCTGGAAGAAAATATCTTGTCTGGTATCTTTCAAAAGAAAGTCTCCCTAAATGATCTTTTTTATCACTCTGAATATGACAAAACCTGGAGAGTTCTCTCTGCTCTACCACTGTATATTTCTTGCTGCTATTTCCTTTGGGTGAGGGATTGAACTGCAGAGATGCCTCGGAGTGCAATCTGACATTTTTTAGCTGGTAATATATTATTATTTATGTAAAGATAGATTAGATAGGTTCAATGGAGTTCAAAATTCTATTTTCCCCTGATTACTGGACATAGAAAGCTATCAAATCATATTAAGATATTGAGCAGGAAATCTAGCTAGGTTCCCTGTCATCTACTGTAATGTGAGGCCTAATCTAATTTATAGACAGTATGCTCAAAACTAGTAGGTTTTTCGTGTACTCTTCAAAATTCTAAGTATTTCAAAATGTCTTTTTTTTTTTCCTCTTGTCAATGGCTTCAGCTTCAATCTTATGAGAAGATACATACTTTTTTAGAAAAATATTGACTACAGATTGGAAAAATTAAAGTAAACTTGGAGAAGTTTCACTAAATGGCTTAACATCTCAGGACTATATGTATTAATGTATCTGAAATACAATTCATCATACATAGGTCCTATTAGGAGTACTTGTCCTTCTTTTAGGACAGTAATAGGCATGATTCTTTATGTAGAATTTAGCAAATTGGTCCTGGGACCAATCAGCTTGCTGGGTAGGTGCAGAATAACTATTTATAGTCCTACTCAAGAAACTAGTCTGTCTCTTCATCCCTTAACTGCTTAGCCTCCCTCTCCTCTTTCCTAAGTAAAGAATCTCCCCAAATGGAAGAGTTTTCTTCAAAGGGTCAGGGCAACACTTAGTGATGTTGGTTGACATGCAAAATCTAAAGATGTTATGAAAAGAAATGACAGTGCAGTCAGAGGGAAAGCTCCAAAAGACTCCTTCTCTTTGTTGCTTTCAATTTGCAGCAAATTACAAATTCTGAGCAAACATATAAAGATGAGAGGAAATCCCTTTAAATGCTTCCATCCATGGCTTTCTTGCTCATGGTCTCACCAATGTTTGTTGTACAGTGCAAGTGAAAAGGAAATAGGCAAAACTGCTAAATCTTTCTGTTTTAAACAGTTTTGTTTTGTTTCTTTTAAAGATAAGTCATATTGATTTCAAAGCACATGACCAAAGGGTCATCAGGTGGTTCAAAAACTTGGAAAAGAATTTTAAACAATAAAAGATTGGGTTTCGTACAGGGCTGTGGGAAAACATTGTATTTCATGTTTCAGTAACCCCATTCCTGTCCTCCTGTATCTACTTAAGGTTTTTTTTTTTTTTTTTTTTTTTTTTTTTTTTTTTTTTTTTTTTTTTTTTTTTGTTGCGTGTTTATTTTAAATTTATCTTTACCAAACAGGTGAGACTGGAACCAATTGGGTAAAAAGTTCCGGGGTCCACACTCCAACACACTTTTGACATCCCCAGGCTTCACTCCTTTGTTAAATCATGCACATGCCTTACACCCTACAGCTACTAAAATGGTCAAAAGCTCAGGCAGGTCAGCAAGTCCACGGGCTGAGGTTGCTCATTCATTTCCTTGCAGTCCCCAAACCGGAACCAAGCACACAGCAAGGCTTCACTGCAGCTCTCAGGCAGGACTCTGCTCCCTTGCCCCTGTGAGCACAGGCTCACCCGTTACCTTGATGCTCTTGAGGTCGATGGCAGGTTCTTTGGGCTTGGCTGGTTCAGGTGCTGGTGCTGGCGCGGGCGCTGGTGCTGCAGCTGGTTTCTTTACGTCCTTCTTTGGTGCCATTTTGTGTTGCTTAAACTGGAAAGTAAAAGTGCCCTAAAAAAAAAGTTTTAAAAAAACCCCAAACAAAAACCACTTAAGAAGTGATTCCTGGGAGAGGAGCAGTGGTCAGAATGAGCTACAGCCTGTGCCCTGGAGGTGGACCCGATGTGCTAAACCCTGTAAGGGCATATATATATTTCACTTAGTGCCTCATACAGTCCTGACACATGCAGCTGGATTGGACAGCCTGATAATCAAGGGGGATGTCATTCTAGCTAGAGCTATAAATGGAATATAAGAGTTCAGGGCTTCATGAGATCAAGGGATTTTTTTCCCCTTTAAAACACAATCCACCTCCCCTGTCTTTTTTATGCATGTGAAGGAGAGGGAAATATAACAAGCCCAGTTTCAGATCTGCCGTTGAGCTGAAATTTGGATATGGATTGAACGGTCCTTTTTCTCATCAGAATTTTAGTTCTGCTTGAGTAATAAATCTTCCTTTCCTTCCCTCCCTTCCCCTTTTCCCCCATGCCTGTGTAGTACTCCAGGAGGATTCAGTTTCAAACAGTAATTTTGACTTTCATGGCTGGGGAGATCATATTTTTCCGACCCCATTTACGTCTCTCTCTCCAGCCCTTCTCTCCTCCTCTGCTTGCTTTTTGTTCAAGGAAGTGTTGCTCAAGCAAAGGCTCCGGGTGTTTAAAAATAAAGCAGACAAATACGGAAAACACCGCAGTACCTTCAGCCAAGGCATCTCTCCCTGAGCTGACCCTGGGTGTCTTTCAGCTGTTCTTACTTTTCCTTTTCATCCCATTAAGACCGTGTTTAAAATTGAAAATTACTTCCTTTCATCTTTTTCTTTGATCTTCTTTTTCCTCTCCTCGAAAATGAAGGGTTGGTTCAGCTGTGCCCTGATAGAATGGAGATCAGCTGGATGTTGTCTTCCCACACTGAAAGGTTTCCCTTTGTGCTGTATTTATTATTGTAAACTAGCCATCAGGCAATGGAGGCACTTCTGTTTTCACCTTGTTTGCCTGCCATCCTGAGTCCCTTGTTGATCTTTCTGCACCTCAGTCTCCCAATGGGTGTCCCTGCTCTCCATGCTCTCCAAGAGACCCAGCTTTCAGGAGAAGATGGCTTTTGTGTTTTCACTAGACTTCTTACATGGCAGCAAAACAGCTTCTAACTCTTCAAACTTGATGATTTCCCTGAGTCCATATGATTGAGATTTTCCACAGAAAAATCCCAGAGTGCTGATTGTTCCTCCCTTGTCTAGCAATCCCTCTCCTATTTACTCTCCAGATTCCTAAAGTTTTGTGCTAATAAGTGCAAGGCTTTTGATGGGGCCCGTGTTTCTGTCTCATGAACTATAGTGTAGAGTGTTTTGTACTTAGAAGTTAAAAACTTGAAGGTCTGGACATCCAAAATCTGGCAGGATATCCAAGCGCTTGCATTTTCGATGGATGTGTTTTAAGGAAGGTAAACTTACCAAAACTATGCATTCCAAGGAGAGGGATGGAGAGTGGCTGAAGGTGTACTTCCATGTAGGATCATGCTCAGATCTCTGCTACAGCCCATGACCTTGAGCAAGGGGCTTGTTGGAAGTTGAGTCATCCCTTTTGAACCAGTTGACCTCTATTAATGGATGAAGCCTTGGCTCAGTCTCTGGTTTAGGGAACACAGACTAGGAAGGGCTTTATTTCCTGTTTCTCTGCCTTTAGGCTAAAGCCTGTGATGTATGAGCTCTGCTGGCTGCCTGCAAGGTGCTTTATGGAGGGATTCCTGCTCTGCTAGACTGTCTGGGAAGCTGGTAGCATGGATCTCTGCACTGCTGCTGATCAGCAGGAGCCTGTCATCCCCAAGGGGCCTGATGGAGGCATCTCCAGTGATTCTGATGTTTTACATTGCACAAACCCAACTTCAGTGAATCCATCACTAGAATGAATCCTGGAGGTGTAACTTGGATGGAAATAGTCTAAACCAATTTTTATGCATCACTACACCTGTGAGAACTTTTATTGCAAGAAAGAATTGGTGATGATGTAGTAATTTCTATGATCGCCTGTCATTTGCAATAAAATAAACATGAAAACCACCATCAAAAATGTTTTTCAAAGGAAGAAACGATTTTGGGAATGAAGAACAAACTTAGTGGTTTTTGCACAATTGTGGCCTCTGTAATAATGCAGAAGTGTCTGGATATGCTTCATTCTGCCAGTAGAGGTGGTATTGTGATGTACTGACCCCAAATAATTGTATATTGTTTGGATGAGAAGATAAAACAGGTATGGAGGAGGAGGACAGCAGCTCCTTATTTCAATTGCTGGGTTAAGGATTTGGATCCAGTCTGTTCTCTGATGCCAGGACAGGACACCACAGATTTATCTGCCTGGCAAGCTTGGATGTGTCCCAAGTTATCTCTGGGAACACATCAGGTATGTCCCTAGGTGATGCAGAGATGTGTCCCTGTGGCATGCAGCCAGGAGAAGATTAGGTTGGGGTTTAGGAAAAGGATTTTCATTCAGGGGGTGGTCAAGCACTGGAACAGGCTCCCCAGGGTAGTGGTCACATCACCAAGCCTGACAGAGCTCAAGAAATGTTTGGTCAATGCTCTGGGGCACAGGGCATGATTCTGTGCAGGGCCAGGAGCTGGACTCAGTGATCCTTGTGGATCCCTTCCAACTCAGGGTATTCTGTGATTCTGTGATCTTGCAGGGGAGCTGAGGTTTGCAGTTCTCTGGCAGTGCTGTGCCACTCACCCTAGGCCGTGGGTTCCAGGGGCTGCAGCAGGAAGGCTCCTCTTTCACTTTTAGCAGCCACTTTTTGAGCAGGATTGCCAGAGCAAAATCCAGGGTCTTGCCAAGATCCATGTCCAAAGGAAAGCAGCAGCAGCTGGGAATGAGAACTCATGGACACCTGCCTTCTTGGGTGCCCAGCTCCTTGGCAGTGCAGGGATGCTTCTCTCCTGCAGAAGAATTCATGTTGAGGGGAATGAACAGCGATGAAGCTTCAGCTTTCCCAAGGGTCCAGAAAATTCAGTAGTGAGAAAGGCGTTGGTTGGAAGCCATGTCCTGTTAGCCCTGCTACTCTCTGACACGGGGGGCAGCTTGCTTGGGGCTTGCCTGGTTTTTATTGGTTTAATTGCTGAGGGTGCAGTTCTGGCCAATGCAAAACTTCTATGCATCTGAGCTGGATTTAGTTGAACTAACACAGGGAAGTGTGGTTTACATCCAGATCATTGAAGTGATTCATTCTGACACTTCTGAAGTGGAATATGTTCCTTTTGTCAGGCTAAAGTCACAGAGAGGTGGTATCAATTGCAGCACCAAAATGGAAATGGGAATACCTGAATTGGGCTGCACTCCCTGTGTGTTTACTCTGAGATCTCTTGATGCTGTTAAAGACCACAACAACACAAACTCCGACTTCAGAAGGCTGACAATGACTCTGTTTATTTCTGGTAATTTCTTCCCTTTTATACTATTCTACAGAGAACAACTCAATTGGTGAAAGAAAGACAAACTTCTTCAATCACATTGGTCAAACCAGAGGGACATCAAGAAGTCCCTCCTAGGGAAAGGAATGTAAACAAAGGTTACAGTTAGAAAAACGTGTCTCTTATTGACAGAAAACTCTCTGGGAAAGAGTTTCAGAAAACCAAAACATCTCAGGCATGAACCAGGGCTACAATCTCTGTCTTTCTGGTCCAGTTTGAAAAGGAGAGCTCTGCTTTGGGCTTCCTGTAGCCCAGGGAGTCAGGCCCTTCTTCAGAAGGAGGCAGCTGATGGCTTAAATCCATACTGTGAAGTAGAAGACAAGATGTCCTGTATTTCAGGGGGCTGTGCAAGCCCTGGAGCTGTTGGAAGAAAAGGTGAGTGCTGCTGCTTCTGCTCTGTTTTGTAATGAACTCCCTTTGAGACTTTTGCCTTTTGCTGTCTAAAATACCTGAAAATGCAATTAACTTCCTATTTGTTTAGTGGAATTGTTAGTGAGTTCATGGCAGTATACCAGATCAAGCACCAGGGGAAATGGTTGCTCTGATGGGGGTTTGCTTTCAGGCAAGGTGTGAGAATACAGACTATCTACAAACACCTAAGTACTGTCAGCATATTCCACTCTTTTCCTGGAGACTTTCTCCTGTCCCATGCACACTTACTTGCTGTAATTTCAGCTCATGTGTTTTCTCTTTCCTGTGATCAACTCCTACCTGACACCTGTTGCTGTTAAATATTTGCTGTGTTCCTCTTCTGGAGGCTGGGTGGCTGCAATGTCAGCAGGAAAAATTACAAGTGTACATGTACCATTTGGCAAGCAGCAATCTCAGAAAGACTGCAATGGTCTGGAGCTGTCCCATGGTACAAACACATCTTTTATTCAGCCCATAAGTAAGATGGTCTCATTTTTCAATGTAAAAACAGGGATATTCATGGAGGAGCCTACTGAGCATAAACAAGGGAGATTCAGTGAAATTTAAAATTAATACATGCAAATGATGGTTTTTTCCAACACCAGTTTAATTATACACCTTAGAAGACTGTTTGAAGCCAAGAACCTAATAAGATCCAGGAAGGAACTGGGTATTTAGGCAGTTATCAGAAATATATGATTTACCATAATTCGCAACAGATTTGGAAAGAATATATAATCATTTTACTGTGCTTGAGCAGTTCCTGAACTGACAGAGACTGGGTGCATTTTTCCACACCAAGATGCTGCAGAGTTCCTTGTGCTCTCTTCAATGTGTGATTTTTGCCATGAGAGGGAGGGAGTGCTTGTGTGGTTTTATTCTTCATGTTTCATCGCTGGCTTTAAACACTAAGCCAGGGATCCACTTCCAGCAAACTTTAAGGTCTCAGCTTTAGCTGTAATGCTGGCTGTGTGTCACAGAGTGCCTAATTAATCTGCTAATGATTTGGCTTTTCACAGTGCTCACAGCATGGAAGCCACTTTCAACAAAACAGCAAAGCCTTTTGCTGTCCAGGATGCTCAGAGCTGCAGAACATCCTGATAACCTGTAGAAACTTGTGTAGAAGAGAGTCAAGCCGAATAATTGCCTGGTCAGCATGTTTTATGGATCTTGGTCTTAGGAGCCTGTCAGGAAGGTGGTCTGGGAGCAGGTATAGCATGGGAGGAGATCTGGAGCTGACTGCTGGGGTGTCACCAGCAGACAGTCAGGAGCAGCCCCACAGGATTTGCAAGTGGTGGGAAATAGGGCAGTGATGGGTAAACACTGGACACAGCTTTATATAATGGCACAAAGATTGGATTACATGGACAAATGAAGGGCTCTGCTGGCTCCAGGGAAGGTTTGGCTCCTTTAGGTGCTGCGTAAGGTGTTGCTAGCCTGAATGCAGCCCGGGACACATAGCAGTCACAGGGCAGTGCAGGCTGAAGTCAAACCTTGCTGAAGGAGCAGGCAAAGGAATGAGCATCTAAAGAAGGGGAGAGGAGGCACCAACTGGTGCGCTACATATAGCACATGGCTGACTTAGCACTTGTGCCACGTTGTCCTTCTGCTCAAGGTTTTCTAATTCTGTCCCAGACGATGTCAGTGTTCCCCAGCAACTGGCAGCAGCACATACAAGGCGTTCCCCGGAGAGCTGGTGCGCCTTTCAGTCAGCCCCTGCCTCGCCCCGAGGGCTGCCTGCGGGGGGAGCAGCTTCCTGAAGGTGTGTCTGCTTCTCAGTCCTGCCCAGACGTCTTGGGGGCTCCCTTCAGCCTCACCTTTGGGCAGCTCACCTTCCTCATGCCATCGTCCCCTGTGGAAGAGAGTGTCACCCAAGTGCTCTTTGCAACTTGCTTTCCACTGTCCTGTAAAGCTTCCAGTCATTTTCTTGGCACCTTGGTTTCCTTGGCATGAGCACCAGTTTATAGATCACCGAGCAACCAGGCTCTGAAATGCGAGTGCCTGGCTAAATGTAACAACAGTATGCACGAACAGAGGGCCATGGAGGCAGAATGTGTGCAGCAAATCCCACCAGGCAGGATTCTCCACCAAGGAGAGCACTAGCTGGCAGGCTGGAGGGCTGCTGTGTAGTTTGAAATATAACCATCAGGTACTGGACAAGATGTTAAGTTCTGCATGTTCTCCCACACTGCACAGGATAAAATTCCCTTGGTGCTGCTTTGGGCAGCTGGGATTCCTGTGTCTTCAGAGCTCCACAGCCTACATGTGAGCTGCAAAGATTTCCTTGCCTTTTCCTTCCTCTCTTTTCCCTGGAGCATGCAGCAGAGGATTTAAATTACTGCCATTTAGAATGAGCTGTCTCAGATCCCATTTTAATGTCCTAGGAGATGGAGTGACTTCAGGCTTGGAAAGGGCATTGAAAGATAGCTCAGTGTCTGGCCCAGACTCTCACAGACCTGCATTGCCTGGAAGGTTTCATTGGGACTTACGAGGCATCAGCCTCTTTCACTTTTTTCCTTCTTCCTCTCGCTCTTGACATGAAGTGCTCCAGGTCTTGAGTCAGACCAGGAACTAAAGGACTAACTGGCTTAATGTGATGTGGTTTAAGTTTTGCTGATTTCTGTTAGGGATCAACTTGTCTTGAAATCTAACAAAACTCAAAGATCATATCTGATTTTAGGAAATCTGGTGCTTTCACAATCCAAACCTCATTTTCCCTTCAGTCATTAGTAAGACTTCTCAATGAGGTATGGATGGCTTTCAAGACATGGAGCTTGGAGATATGAGCATCACTCTTTGAGATCAAATGTTCTCTGTCCTTGTCACTGGAATGCTGTCTTTGCCAAGCACACAGTCTGCATTTGCTTAAATACTGCTAAAAGCCCAGACACCCCAAAATGTGTTTAATGCACTGGAACCCCCTGTTTTCTAATTACCTGCATGATTCTTGCTGTTGTGTTAGAATTTTAGTGGTAGGTAGCTCAGTCTTATACAACCTTCAGATGGCCCAGCAAGGACAAAGCTGTAGGAACCAAAATTTTTCAGCTATTTCCATGCTTGGCAGTAAGTACTTTGGATTTATGAAACCTGTGTAGGTTTCAGATAATATTTGTGCATTTTGAATCATATCCAAAGATGATTGTCTTTGGGGAGAGGTGGCCATAACTACATTATCATATAATCATTCAGATTATGCATATCTCAGAAAGCTGTTTTAAGAATGTAAGTAGCATTGTCAAGGCTTATTAAGCCCTGACAGAGGTCCCCACAAATGTCTAGAATATATCTGTACCACAGCTGTCTGAGAGGACACAAATGAACATAAAGCATTTGATGAGCTCCCCTTTTCTCATGAATCACTATGACAATGTTTCTAAGCATCGTGTGTAAAAAGCGTATTTAGAGAGTTGACATGGAAAGCTGGAGCTGACAGTTTGGGCTGGAGGTTTGGGAGTTTGAGGTTATTGTGTCTGGTGGCAGTGTTCCCTGTGGCACTCCCAGCTCTGGCATCCCTCTGTAATTGATGCTGTGCCTTTGGTCCAGCCTCCCAGCCATCCCAACTCAGTGCTCTCTCTGAACTTATACTCTGCTGTACCATTAACAGGTGCTTTCTGGTGGCACTGTATCCTCTTGTCCCAGCAGGCTGTTCATTCCCAGTGCTGAGCCCATGGCTGGAGAGGTGTTCTCCACCCAGCAGGCAAGGGAGGCTACAGGCAGGGCCTGGCAGGCTTTTCTTGCACTTCTCCAACCAGTCAGGGACAAAGAGCCTCCTTTAAAAAATGTCACAAGATGACAATGTGGGGCCCTTAATGCTTTTAGTGGGAGAGGGAAGGCTCAGCAACCAGTCATGCTGCAGTCCAAGGTGAGAGAGCACACAGTGAACTTCCTTTTTTCCAAGGAAGCAGGAAGGTCTCACTGCAGCCAGTGATACAATGGATGAACCTGGCCAAGCTGTTTAAAACTAGCTGTGATGGAGCTTGGCCACTTGTGCTGTGCTCTTAATGTTTGTGTGTTCACTCTGTGTGTGAAAAACTTGGTGAAGCACTGCAAAACCTTCCCAGTGAAGCTGCTCCTCAGTGCAAGCCTGGTTTTGGGAGCAGTGATATAGATGTAAGAAATTTCTCTCCTTCAGAGTCTGTCAAGAAGCTATGGTGGCTCTAAATAGACTGCTGACACTGCACTCCTAATTTAGCTGTAGGCAGGCAAGTGACATGGTAAAGCCCAAGAATGTCACTTTGCTTCTTGTGTGACCTATGAGATCAGAGGGTTTTAGGAGATACACAGTGACTCTTGCAGAAAGTGCTGCTGGATACAGGAGGTGGAAATCATGTGGGGTTGGGCAAGATACCAGAGCACAAGGGATAAAGGACCCCCTGGGAGGGTCTCTGGCTGTAGGGAGTGCCTGGACACCTTGAACACCCTACCAAAGCTTTGTGTGTGCCTGGAGTTTGGCAACCAGTGCAAGCTGCCTATGCCTCTGCCTGCAGCCCTTGCAATTATTATCTCTAAAGTTGCAATTTCATATAAGACACATGTAATGGTGCTCTCTTAGAGTGTACTATAACCAAGGCTTATATGTCAGCCCCTTCTGTCTGAATAGCTAGCCCTGAGAGCTTTTCTCCTGCTTGTTAAACTTCTGTCACAGTCAGATATTTGTAATATGAGATGCTTCAGAGCTGCCACCAAGAGGCTGATGACATATTTTAGAAGACTGTTACTCCCAAAGGTAGTTCAGAAATGCCTGGTATTGTTATTGAATACTTTTGCCCAAACTCATCATCCCAAGCAACTCCATTAAGCTGATAGAACTGCAACAGTTGGCTGTGGGTTGCTCTGTGTGTATGTGCAGGTTTTTAACACTTTGCTTAGAAGGTTACTTCTACCTTTCTGCTTGAGAAATATATTAGATCCTAGAAGGGGGCACAGTAAGTGCAGCTGGACCCTAGGTGCCAAAGCTGATTTGGGTCACTGTTTATAGCAAAGACAGTTTAAGTCACAGTGGTAAGTACAGTGGAAGGCAGCTGCACTTCTGTAGTTTTGGGGGCTCTAAAATAGGTGAGAGATTGGGTACTGAAAGGTTATGCTGTCTAACACAAAACTCAATGTTGTGACTTCTTTAAATTAGTTGTGCTGCAGTGAATGCAAGTGCAGTGCATCTCCTTCAGAATAATTTGTGAAATCATTTCATGTGTGTTCATTTCTGATTTATCCTTGTGGAAGTTACATACAGCTAATGACTTCTTATTAAGTTCATTTATCAATTCTTACTGTGTTTAGGTGAGCTGGCAGGGACAAAGGAGATTGGTTAGATTTAAATTGCAAGCTTTTAGGGGCTTAGTATTTGTATAGCAGTTTTAAAAATATACCATCTTCTGGTTTCAGTGCTGTTCCCTGCAATGAGTGTGCAGGTTTCTTATGAGAGTAGAATCATATTGAGATAATTGGGGATGTGAGAATCAAGGCATCGGGGAATGTGGCTGTGGCTATCTGACCTTTCCCTTATTGGATGTGTCTTCCAAAGGATAGGAAGTATTGTAATGTTAGCAGCCTCCTGCCAATGCCTCTCCTATCCCTCTTCATGAGTGGAATGTCAATTTAGCACAGCCTTTACAGGGTACCTTGCAGTGGGGGGCTGTTCTACATTTAATAATGTCGTGATAACAAGCCTGAGAGATGTTGGAATATCTCTGTTGTAGAGAGGCTGGAATATCATATTTGTGCCTGTTGTTGTTGGGAATATCTGTCTTCCATTTGTGGTTTTTATGATCTGAAAGGAATCGAGAGTCTCAGTCTCTTGTAAATTAGATGGAGCTTGTGTTTCTTCAGAGCATCACTGTGATCTCTTCTGTTTTCTCTTTGCATCACCTTTTTCTTTTTATTTTCTGGGTTTTTTTCTTTTTATTTTCTGTTTTTTAACCTTCTTGCACTTCCCTTTTCTTGTCATTATGGAGGCAGAATTTTTATCTACCCCTTTGAAAGGATATTTGCAATTTTTACAAAGATTTTGTCTAGTGTTTTTATAATTTTAGCAGTAATTAAAAAACCATAATCAACTGTCTGCTGTGGGTTTTAACACTTAATACAAGTATGCTGATAATCCTGGGTAGCACGTTTGCTTCTCTGTCTGAGGGTGGTGAATGCTGAAAAGCACTTTGCTGCCAATGCCAGGGCATGTAATTTAGCAGATCTGCTTACTTCACAGTAGAGTTCAAAACTAACATTCCTCAGTTCCTAATTAACTTGACAGGTCTGTCTTGTCCCACAGTCCTGTCCTTTCAAAAGGAAGGAGAACCCTGAAGTCACATTACAGTTGTGAACCCTTGCTCTTGTGGTCTGTCTGCTGCTGGAGGGAGAAGAGCTGTGTGCTTGCTGCAGAGGGATTAAACAGCTGAGGAAAACAGTCCAGCAGAAAGTGGCAGGGGCAGCTCCTGGGAGAAGATATCTGCCAGGAGGAATGTGTTGTTGGCAGCTTCAGCCTCTGAGGGTTTCTTTTCCCTCTGATGCAGACCTGATTTCCCTGTCAGCCTTTGCTCAGTAATGAGGACGGTAATTGTTATTTATTGGACAAGGATTTCAGCCCTCACAAGTGATTTTGAGAGACTTTGTGTGCATTTTCAGAAAGTGATGCACACTCTCCTCTTAAAAACAGAGCAAATCACCCCGTGGCCTCCTTTCACAGATTTTTAAGGTGAACATCCTCCAAATTAATGTGTCTCAACTCACTTCATTTTGAAAATCACTTACTACAGATGGACTTCTAAAGAGCAAGTGATGGCTAAGTCTGCTTCTAATAATGTCTCTGGAACCACAAGAACATGTATTATGCTGTGTATATTGTGTGTTGCATGATTGGGATTTAAACTAAGGAGGAAAAGATCCTAATGGGAAGCAGTGGTAAGAGGAGGTTACAAGCAGACACAAATGCAGGCAGGCAGTCTGGTAAGTGGGTTCGAGGGAGAGCAAGAAAAGTGTGTAAACACAGAATTTTGGTACCCAGTACCTTGAAATAATATTATCTGCAAATACTGGGATGCTGAATCGATGGGAAACATTAAACAAGGGTCTGGCACAACTTTTTCTGTCCTGAGTTTGGGGGCAATTCAAGTCTGCACAGTGACCACATCATGGGGCTGAATTCCTATCCCATGAGACAAATGCAGTTGCTCAACCCTTTTGGAAGGCAAAGATATGGGGATTTCATTACTTCCAGTTCACTTCAAGATGAGTTCCAGTTCAGTTTGTTTTCCAACTCTCTATTCCAGGGTTTGGAAATTCTTCTAGTATGCTTTGTTTTTTTTCTTAATGCATTTAGTCCCAGCTGAAGGATGGTGCTTTTTACCTTTCTATGGCCATTGCAAACTGCCAGTTGGATTTTTGTGTGTAGTCTTTTCTTCCAGCCCTAAATTTGTGCCCATGCAAGGCTTCCAGCCCTGTGTCATATCTAAAGGTTGTGTCCAGTGATTTAGCTGGAGCTGAAGAAAATCCCCAGCTGTGGGGCTCTTGGAGTGCCTGGCCTGCTGTATAACAGATGGCCAAGCAATCCTTGCTGTTTTTAACAGCTCTCTGGGAGTCCTGGCCAGTCTTTGTGGTACTCTTAATTGTAACTCAATTTCCACAAAGGTGGATGGCCTTTGCAGCAGTTAAGTAAAGCATCTCAAACTTTCATGGTCCTTTTAAGGAGCTAGGGACAGTTTCTGTGCTGGTGGGCTGTGCATTCCTTGGGGTTCATACAGAGTGGCCTTGCACATGTGCAAAGGACATCCAAACAAATTCTCAGCCTAGTTCCCTGTGACCTACCTTCACACCACACATCTCCTGCAAGCTTCCAGGGCTGGCTGGGAGCAGTGAGGTTTTCTGCCCAGCTTTCCCCATCTTGCTGAGCTGGCAGGCCTGGCCAGAGGCAAGGAGAGAAGAGGTTTAAAGGGCTGGCTAAAGTTCCAAAGGGCTGGCAGCTGTCTGAGATGTGGGATGCCACCTTCTTCCTGATCACTGCAAATCCAGCCAGAGCTCATCTCCTTGCATGGGAGTACTTTCCTGAGTCTGAAGTACAGGGAATAATCAATGGCAGAGCATGATGATAATGAGTTAATCAGATGAGAAATGATTCACACATTTCTTCATTTGGGAAATGAAGCACTTCTGTGATCACTTTTCGTTTCCCAGATTCGCTTTCACAAGACTCAGAAGGGCATAATATTGGAGTCGTAGTATTAATTTTGCATTGCTTTGTACTGTATTTCCATATTTGGAGGTTTAGGTACTGATTTCTTCCTCAGCAGCTTTTGAGCATTTTCTAAGTGTAGTAAAAATGTTACTCTTTGCAAAAGAAGCATCTTCAGATTTCAAGCTCTAATTGGGGTCTCTCTGTGATGTGCCATGTCCAGAAATAATGAGAAACTGCATCAGAGATGCTGGAAAATGAGTGTAAGAAATTAGAGCAAAACATAAAAGAGAGCAGCCAAATATCTCGTTGGAAGAGCCCCAGCTTGGCTCTTCTGCTCATTTGCAGACAGAGGAAGGAGAATTTTCTGCTGTGTCCAAGGCAAGGCTGTCTCATCTGGGCACCTTTCAAACCACGTCCAGACCTCTTCTCTAAGTTTCTTTCCTTTTGATGAAGTGATAATGTTTAAAGAATTGTCAGAGTGTTATGTAGAGATGTTACAAGCTTGAGTCTAACCTTTAGTGGGTTAGACCTCCAGCCACCCTAAGTGGATGGAGACTTTCTCCTAATTCCTAGTGAAGTTCTCAAAGCTGCCTTCAAAAGTGGTGTGGGGGTACTGTCTTGAGCTGATTGGACAGAGGAGACAGTGGGATCCCATCTGGAAATGATGTGTCTGGATGGGGCTTTTGAGCAACCTGGTCTAATGGAAGATGTCCCTGCCCATGGCAGGGGGTTGGAACAAGATAAGCTTTAAAGTACCTTCCAACCCAAACCATCCTGGGATTATGTGACCTTCCTCTCAGACCAGAAGTGGTGGCAGGATGGAAACTTCCATCAGCTGAAATTATTAAAGGACTCAGCTCTACATGGGCACAGCATGAACCATTTACATTTGAAAATGTGTTGAGGCTAGTAATGCAGTAGAGTTTTCTTTTGTCCAAATGGTGCAATTCACTGGGGAATTTATCCCCAATCTAAGGGAGATTGAAGCTGCATGTGGATCCTTAAAGAGTTTTGTTCAGGTATATCTAATCTATTTTCTAATTGAATACTTTACCTTCAACCTCCATACTCTGAGTAATGTGATTCACTCTTCTTGGCCTGGTTTCCTAAGCAGGTGAGGCTCTAGTTTTTGCCTTGCTTGTCCGTGTTTCTGTATTGTCTCAGTGATTTTTTTTTTTTAACTCTAATTCCAGCAAAAAATAGAAAGAAGGAGGGAAATTTGTAGGAAGGTGGTTGTCTTCCTTACAGGTTTTGTGCAAATTGCAGCTGGGAAGAGTTCCAAATCAGGCCTTCTTGCAGTAAAATACCTATCATATTTAAACCATGATAAGCAAGGAGAGGATGTCAGATCATATTTCTATTATTACAGAGAAAGTCTATTTCCCCCTTGCTGACACCACCTGTCCCAAATCTGGAGGATAGGGAGTAAGTGCTAATATCATTCTCCTGGGGTTTACAAGGTAGTAATTCCACACTTGAATGCATAGACTGTTCAGTGGAAAGCTAAGTGATTATTGGAATAAGTCAATGAGATTACTGCTGCTGAAAACCATGGAACTGGCACTGTGAATATAATAAAAGAGAAGGAAGGATGATGAAAGATGATTGTTCTGTTTTAAAAAGGGGTCTTTGTGCTCCCAAACCCCAGACTGATGTGTACTCATTTGGGATCCCTGCATTAGACTGTCTTCTCCACATGCTTGTAAAGCACAGGCTCAGCCCTGCTGGAAGGGAATATTTCCCAGCCTTGTGGGGGTATAAACACCTTGGAGTTTATCCCCTGTGATGATGAACCACCAGGGGTTCCCAAAAGCTTCCACTGGCAACTTCCCACTTCTGGTCTGGAGCCCAGCTTTTTGCAGATGAATTTGTTAGGCTTGCAAGTATTAAGCATTGTAGTCTAATGGGGTGGTGAGCCCAATTCTGGGTGTGGCTGTCACCCAGGTGGGGTTTGTCCTCTTTCCCGTGGTGATAAATGAGCTATGAATTCCCAGCTAGGGTATCCCTGAATGTAGGATATACTTCTATCCAAGGTTTGTATTTTATGGTGATTTTCTTGGAGTGTCTTAAAGTTTATTTCTGGAGGTGTGTCTCTCTCTGTTTTTTCAGTCACTCATAAAAATCTGATCAATCCCTTCCTGTCCACTACTGGAAGGATAGGGTGGAGGCAGAGTACCTCATTTACAGAAAAAAACGTTCCAAAACTCTTCTGGGAGTGGGGGAAACCCCTGCAATAAGGGGTGCTTTGTGTGTCCCCTGTGAGGAAGCTGTTTGGCACCACTGTGGTTTCCCCCTCACCACTCAGGGGTATCCTTAAAGAGGGGGATCTATAATAAAACTTGACAAAATGGTGCAAGTATGATCGACTCTTCAGTGTGATTAAGGCCAGCAGTCATTATGTGGAACATTTGCTCCTGCCTTGTATGCAGCTCTACACTAGAGTGTAACTATTTATGGGCCTGGCTCCAATGGGATTTATGGAAAGCAAAATACTACCGGGGGATTCGATTACCGCCTGTGCACGCTGCAAATGCTGCAGCAAATTGCAACTGCTGCAAAATGAGCTTTCCACAAGGGCTACCTGACACGTGTCCTGCTAGCAAGAAATTCCCCAGCCATGAGGAGATGGAGTTAAATGGCTCCTCACAGTCCTGCTCTTCTTTCCCTTCTTAAGGCTTACGAGTTGGTTTTAGTTCTGCCTCTGTGCCTTCTCCATTTCTGTCTGTCTTCCTTGATACAGAGCAAGCAGAGCAGTGTACTGTCATACTCAGGCTTCAAGGGTGGCCAGTCATTAGAGGGTCTATTGTACTTTTTTGGTCAAATTTGTCATCTTTCACCCTCTGGGGAAAGTGAAGGCATTGCAGGGCATCTGAGGGTGGAGGGTGGCTGCAAGTTGTCCTGTCCAGAAGAGAGGGTGGCAAAAACAAATGGCTTTTGTGCCTCTGAAGTTGAGGGATACATGAAAAAGAACTTTATTCTCTCCTTTCCTTTCTGCTGGCCCTCTTAGTGTCCAGAATGTCCAAATACTGGAAATGGGGTTGTTCTTGGGAGGTCCTTGGGACTTCCTCTCTGTGAGCTGAAGGAGGGTTCAGGTTTCCTTGTGTTAAGCTGGTTTTGCCTTCCTCCTCACACTGCATTTTGCCTTCCCCTTGCTGTGCTGCTGTAAACTGGATTTGTGAAATGATCTGAAGTAAAAGCTACCACCCTTGTTCCCCAAAAGTGGCAGCATGGAGACAGAAACAAGTGTGTGACTGAGGCAGGGAGAGAGGCAAAGCAGAAGTGTCTGCTGCAGAAGGAAGTGGCAGAGACCACCATGCTAAGGGTGAAAGCTAGCGTGGGGAGCACTTGGGAACACAAAGCTTTGTGGGTGAGGCAATAGCAGACTGTCTTGAATCAGCAGCTATATTGAGAATTGTTCTGTTCTGCTTTTCCCCAACAGCTTTTGAGGCAGTGGGTTTGATGCTGACACAGGAAAAATCCTGCAGAATTCAAAGATACACCAGTTCTCTCTGGGTCTCAGAGCAGACTGTATTGCACCTGCCCAGGACACAGAGATCTTTGTGTTCTGCTTTGAAAGGTTAATTGTGCCAGTGGGCTGGCATGAGGGTGAAGGGCAAGGCTCATCCCCAGACTCCAGATGCCATGTTTGCAGAAGTGCCATCAGCCTTTATGGGCTTGCAGAGCATTACCCAAGCCAGGCAATGTCACTTCTGCAGTAGCAACATCCCTGATCCTTCCTCCAGAGCTGGGAAGGAGCTCTCTGAAGTCCAGCTGGAATGTTGTGATATTTTGTGATCTTTGGCAAAGACAGGGAGTGTAGGAGGAATGTAAATACATTTGTCCTAAAGGGAGAGTGTGCTGTATCTGTTTCCAGTTCATGGTAAGGTCATGTTTGATGACTGGCATCCTCAGTCTTGGAAGAGTTTGCTTCTTCTTTCAAAAAACCACAAACAAACAAACCCTCCCCTCCCACCCCCCCAACCCATACAAATAAAAAAAGAAAAATGAAGTAACAAAAATCTACCTGTCAGGTATTGCTGGGATCCAACCAAGATTTGCTTTTAAGGTCAGGCACAAACAAGCTTTATTAGCTACGTCTGAAGTCTGACTAACTGTTCAAAGTTAAATAATTCCCCCTGATTCCTGTGTTCAGCTGTTGCAGAGGGGCTGGATCCTGAGTGCTCTCAATCAGTTTAACTCCACACAGCTCCAGAACTGGCCCACCTAAAGGTAAAACATACCTTTTGCCAAGGTTATGGAACTGTGCTTTGTGAGTTGAGAGGCACAGCTATGGAGATGCTGCAGTATCCATTCACACCAGCTGTGACACTGAATTTGGGGGTTTAAGTCTATGTTGGCCTGGATTTATCTGCTTCCTACTGCATTAAGAGTGCATTTGCATGGTAACACTGCACCCATGCTGTGCACAGAGATACTCCTGAAAACCTGAAACAACGCATGGCCTGAGACCCCCTCTCTCCTTAAGGCTCAGTTCCTTGCCTTGTGCTTCTGTGTCCTCATGCACTGCCAAGGCAGGGGGTTCCCTGGAAATTCCCAAGGCAATCAGCAGGTGAGAGAGACCAAGGTTGCTCTGGCTCTGTTGGGCAGACACACAGCACTGCAAGCCCATCTACAGGAGCTGTTTCAGCTGTGCCTAGGCTGGGTTTTTCCCTTGACAAATACCTCTGTGGTGAGCCTTGGTACCCTGACACTTGTGCCCACTTGGAGTTTCTTGATCCTCTTGCCCTTTTGGGATGTCCCCAATCCCTATGGCATTCTAGAGACAGGTATGTTTGGTGCAGGAGACTTCAAAGAGCCAAGGGCAACCTGTGGAAAAGGGAGTATTTGGCTCTCTATTCCCTGCAGGTTGGGAGTGGTTGGTGACAGGGCTTGTGTAGTGTCTGTAAAGCTGATGTGGGGAGATATTTTCACCCAGTATGTGGAGTGTTTCCTTGATAACCTGGGCATGAGTTGTCCTCCTCTATGGAAGCTTGGATGGCTTCAGGCAGGACTGGGAAAGTTTTCCTTTTATTTTTTTTTTCCCCCAGGGGTGTATATGACTCAGAGACCACGCATTTCAGAAGGGCTTCCATGATTCTCACATCTGTCACCCCACACAGTACACAAACACACAACCTCTCTAGTGTGGGCTTTTTTGCTTTGAGTGCCTTTCCCAGGAGCCAGACCCGCGATCTCCCGGGGCAGGACTGAGCAGCTGAGCAGTGCGGGTGTGTCCTTGACGTGACAGGGTGGCTGCTGCTGTCAGGCTGCATTGCCACCTGCTGGGGACACCAACGCCCTTCTGCCAGGGTGCCCAATGAGCCTGGCTGGGTCCAGACTTTCTCCTCAGGAGCTTATTTTGAGCTGATCTGCTGCCTCTTTCTTTGTTGGAGTTTGTCTTTAGGCAAGTTGTAACTCCAGGGATTTAAATTTCCTGGTTTGGGTACTGGCGTTCATGTTTCTTTCCCGGATGCAGCCAAAGGAATGCAGAGCACACTTTGGCCAAAGGACTTGGACATTCTGGGTAGGAACATGTGAGGAAAGTGTGTTGTTCTTCCCAATGTAAAAAAAAAAAAAAAAAAAAAAAAAAAAGAGAGAGAGAGAGAACTAAAAAAACCTCTTGCTACAAATCATCTCTGTGTGCTGGGAACTGGCCTGCAGCAGGACTTGTGGTCTTGTTGGGACCCAGCCATGTTCCCTTGGGTGTTGCCATCAAAGAACCCCACTCAGATTTGGCCAAACTATTACATTGAGGTGCAAAACCATGGAGAAAATAAAATAGGGGAAGTCAGAAAGATGAGGCAGTGGTGCAGTGAGGTCTGGCTGGATAACTCGTATAAGCCAGCAGCTTTGGGCCCCACTGGCTGCTTCTCCCAGAGCTGCTTTTGTGGTACTGTACTTGGGATGTGCCACCCTTATTCTTCACCTGGCTCAGCTCCAAGCCTGCAGACAGAAACATCTGTCCTGGGGCAGAGGGATCAGCTGGGGTTTGTGGAGGCTGAGATCTCTTCTGCTGTGCTTTGTCCCTATTAACTCCAGGAGAGCATATGCCACGCCACAAGCCAGCAGCCTGCTCCAAAGTGGTTTCAAAGGGAAACCAGTGTGCATCAAATCCCTGCAGTGGTAGTTCATAAACAGATTTACCAGCTCAGTGTGTCTGACTGAGAAGGCTACAGGTGCTGAGGACAGCTCATGGCAGGATTTTTTGGCAAAAACTTTAAATCACGTTAGCCACTGATGTAGTGTGCGTGCTGATTGCTGTTGGTGGGCATTTGAAAAGTTACTATGCAGGTATGAGAAATGAAGTCATTTAGGGAGAGACAGCACTATCTGTTGTTCTCTTGCAGTGTCTCTATGTCACATCTTTGATAGCTGAGGCTGCTGTCAGCTCTTGAGAGCTGAAACCATGTTGGGCTCTCGGGGGACATGCACACATACAGATGGCATTTGGTTAACATATTTGGGATGTTTTTCATCTTGCTGATCACACTAGCATACACAGGAGGTGAACACAAATTGAGCCAAATTATAAAGCATTCAAAAAAATGGTTTTTTTACTTGTTTCTTGGGAATATAGGTTATTTAATATATTTTTTATTTTTGTTTGTTTTTTTTTTAAACAGACCACCACCATGGACAAACACAACCATCAAAAAGTGTCAAATATCTACACTTCTGATAAAGTCCCTCTCAGGTGGCTTGTTGAAACAGGACCAGTTGAGTTTTCAAACCTTGCCTTGGTCCTGCTCCCTCCCCATGGCACAAAGGTAGGTGGAAGTGGGAAGCACCACACCAAACCCCTGTATGAGAAAGGAAGGGTAACCAGAGAAACAGCACTAGGCTGTTTGCTCATCCTCATTGCTGGACCTCTCTCCACAAACCTTAATATAAACTATAGAAAACCACGTTGTGTAGGACCTCAGGCAACTTAATACATGCTTGTGCTGGAGGGCAGGATCACCTTTATCCATACCACTCCTGACAGCTTGGTCTTAAAGCCTCTGCTGCTGGGCAGTCACAGCCTCCCTGAGGTGCCCTGTTCCTCCTTTCACTGAGCTGGAGGGTGCTGTTCTAGGAGGATCCACCTCTTCCTTTTGGTGGCCAGCACTGCACACAGCTGTGCATTTTGGTGCAATTAACAGTAACCTGCAGGACTGTGCTCTCCTGGAGAGAGAGAGGCTGCAGCCTTGGAGACATCAGTGCAAAAGGATGCCCTAGGATGAAAGCACAGCCTGCAAGGGAAAGCCCAGGACTGGCCTTGATGAATTGGAGATGAGAGAAAAATGTGAAATACTCTTAACACTCAGAGTGGGTGGAAGGCCACTGAGCCTCCAGGAGCTGCCAGCACAGCATAGATGTTGATCTCTTCAGACATGACTCCTGATCACAAAGCAGGGGGTAGAAATAACCCAGAGTTTGGTTGTTTCAGCATTTTTATTAGACAGTGCTCCACTCAGCAGTTGTACACATGGCCCTGATACTCCCCTGATCTGTGTACAAACCCAGGACATTGTGCTCTCATGCCACCATGACCCAGGCTGCACAGATGTCCCTTTACAGAAGTGGTGCCCAGGAGAAACCCAGGCTCACAGCAGTGTCCCTGCACTGCCAGCACACCAGCCAAGCTGGGAGGTAACTTCAAGCACTGTTTGCTTAGGCAACTCCTCTTGCTTCCCAGTCACCTCCCTGTGCTGCTTAGGTCCTGTGAATGATAGAGGATGCCTGCTGCTGTGGCCACATGAGCCTGAGGCCTCTGACAGGGATGCTCACCCTCAAGGAGATGAGCTTTTCTGCAATTCAGGCTGTCTTTTGATGGACTTTCAGAAATCTGAGGGCAGCAGGAGTGAGGGCTCTGAGGAAACAAGTCAGCCTTCCAGGGCTGGTTTCTACTCCTTGCCTACCCAGGCCTTCTCGAGGGGCTCCCTATGCCACTGGGGCTCAGCTGCCCTGTGTTCAGCTGTGTGTGAGTGTAACCATGCCACCTTTGGTGCTCCTGCCTCGCCACTGCTGGTCCCAGAGAGTGGCTGTGCTGCCCTGCTATATCTCCCCTGCCCTTATGGGATTTGAGGCACTCAGCAGCTCAGCCCTTGAAAGATCAAAACCCATGGCCACACAGTGCAGGCTGAGGAGCTACTCCCAAACAGCACAAAGCTGTGTGGCTACATCTGTAAACTTCTCTGAGCTCAGTGTTCAGCTCATGCTCAGTGCTAAGAAAGTGGTTTACAGAGTCAGGTCCCAAATTTCTGCAAATTGGTGCAGCATCAGCTAAGGTGGAAAAGCAGATTTACTCCCTACAAGTACCTGATCTGCCTGACACATCAAAGCCAGTTAACCTAGTGCACATTTTCCAGTTGGGTAGATGAGTGGTTGCAAATCAAACTACAACAAGCAGTAGCAAGGCATACAAGTGACTCAAATTATCCAGGTTTGGGAAAGCTTATAAAAGAAAACATGTAAATAACATCTATACAGCTAATATGTTAAACTTTGTCAGAACTCAGTTCTTTTCCCTTGTTGCTGCTGGTGGGCACCTGGCACCACCTAATACACAAATTTAAATAAAGACTGCAAAATAAACTCTCAAAGCTAAGAAGAGACCACAAAAGCAAGCATGCTTAGCTCACTTTTGGACTGGAGTTTGCCATTGGATGACCAATGGACTAGCAAGGTTTAATGCAAGGTGGCAGTGAATTACTTGTCTGTCACTGAAACAAATGCATAGAAGAGCTATACATAACCTTTGCCTTTAGAGCAGATAGGTGCAAACTCAGGACAAGCCTTTAGCATGTCAGTTCCAGCTCTGCCAGTTGCAATAAGATATTAAAAATACACCTAAGACTCCACAGTCCATCACATTCACTTCATGTGGCACAGCCCAGATACTGAACCATCTGCTCTCTGGGTGCTCAGAAAGAAAACACTTGAAAACAACTGCCAGGGCAATAGTCTCAGTTTTCCATCTGTTGTTCTCCAAAGGCAGCTAAATTCCTGCAACTGTTGTTAGCACAAAAAGAAGTTAAATAGCCCAGGTTACATTCAATAGAAAACTTCTTCCCAGGAAATGGGATACAGGAAATAGCAAAACTCTGTAGCAAACAAAATACTGTACAGTTCTCCCTGCTCCCACCTGCAGCCCTGAGATTTTAAGGGACAACAGCAAAAACCTGCATTCTGTCTTTTAAACTAAACAATGTAATGAGACAACTAGAAATGTTAGAGAACTCAGCATGCCCTCAGGAGGATGGATTTACGTTCAGTTGGGTGAACAACGATGAGTCTGGAAAAAGGAGGAAGCAGCCTTGAACTGCGTTTCCAAGTGCAGAAGGACACAGGCAGCAAACTGCCAAGCAGGATTCACATTTAGAGTTCGAATGCAGGGAACTTGGCCTTGGTAGGCACCAGCAGGTCAGCAAGAAAGTAAATGGTTCCAGCCATTCCTGAGGACGAAAAAAACACACTGTGCTTCAGAGAAATTCCCTTTGGGCACCGTTTTTCTCAGTTATCCACAGAGTGAATGAGTTATGAAGACAGAAAAAAAGGTCCTAAATAATTTTCAAGGTCTGAGCCCAGGTTTCCCTAGCAACTTCGGTCTTTCAGTGGGGAAAAGCATTTTGAAGTTAACCAAATGTTGAAAAATGCCTGGCAAAACACGATGGGTCTTCTCTCCACTCCAGCTCCCTCCCTTCTGCTTTACTGACCCACAAGTTCAGCACTGGGCAGCTTTGTCAAACTCTGGTCCCTGTGACACTGCTGCCCAAGGTCCTCACTGATGGAACTTCTGTTGTCCCTTGGCCTGCAGCAGCTTGGGGAGATTTAGGTTAGCTGGGGGGCTGACTCTTCAGCAAATACCCACTGATGGCAGATTTGGGGGGAGCTGTTAGCAGGAGGCACAAACTGCCACAGGAACCAACAAGTCCCATAAAATCAGCCCCCTTTGTTCCTCACCTTTAGAATCAAACTGGAACACTCAAGAAGGATTTCAATCTTTAAAAATGTACAGACAAGAGACTGTCTGAGAAGCCAAATAACCAAAGGGAGGCCTGTAGCCATGAAAGAATTCCCCTTAAGATCTGTATGCAAAATCTGTGTGGGAGGCCTAAGAGGACCAGACGCTCCAGCTAAGACATCAGCCTGTGCTACAGGGAGACTGCTTCTGGGAAAGGGTAGAAAAACCCAGTGGGAACAATTTTCTTTCTATCCTCTACACTGAGTTTTGCAAAGACTCCAGTGGAGTGTGCGTTCAGTTTTCCTAGATGCTGGAACAGCTTAGATCCAGGAGCAAAACACAAAGAGATTACCTAGAGACAGAGATTACCTTCAAAGAGAGAGAATGGCGTGTCTGGAGTCCGGCACCCATGTTGCCCATAGCTTAAACACCACTCTGCAAACTGAGGAAAGAGACACAAAAAACATTCCAATTTGGTTAAAGGCAGGTCTTGAACAGAAAATACTATCCCTTGTCCTCACATTACCCCTTTGCAGAGCACGGCTTCTGAGGGAAATCCCTTCTGTACAGGCTGTCAGTGACTGCACTGTTGAAGCACTACTCTGGTGCAGCTGGTCAGATCTGGCTGCCCCACTAGAAATTGGGTTTCAAAGGCAAAGGCAGTGATGTAGAAGGCAGAAGTGATTAAGCCCTTCTACTGCCTCACACACTTACCTTGCAGGCCCTGTAAAGGTATTTCATGTTCTGAGTGAGGTTGTACAGTGTCAGGAAGGCGTAAGCATTGCCAGCTGTGCCATGGCACAGCCCGTAGCCTTTCTTCAGTAACCCGTGCTGCCAGATCACTTCTGCACACTGCAGGGCATCATTCAGGTACTGCTGCTCCCCAAAGACCTGCAGAGACAAGAAACAGCTGTCCTTGCTGAGGCAGTGCCCTCCACACAAAGAGCATCCCTGTGGGATGCAGAGGCTCGGGTGTCCTGCTGAAGTGACTTTGCTGTTTACTTTATAAGGAGGATATTTTTGATATCATGAGTGGGGATGTAAGACCATTACTTCACACACAACTAGTTGTCACCATCCATCACCTGCAACAGGGCAGCCCACACAACTGATAAGATATTTTCAGAAATATTTCTTTAAAAGACTGATTTCTGTATCAGTCAGTGGTTCCTGTGGGGTGATTTCACTGTAACCAGCCATCCTACTTCCAGGCAAGGGGGGGTCTCTCAGAGGAAGTTTCACATTTAGCGGTCTCTAAAGGGTCTTTGGAAGGTTTCTGGTACCTTGTATGCCTGGACCAGCATGTAGATTACACCTGGTGCTCCGTGGCACCAGTGGACGAGGAGGTCTCTGGTGTCACCGATACATGGAGGGTAATTCCCAGATGGGAACTTGAGCTGGCAGACATAGTCCACGCTGGGCTTGACTGTGTTGTGCAGCTTTACTTGGCTCACTCCAAAGCCAGGCTAAGAGAGAGAAAACATTCAAATCAGGGAGAATTGGCATTCTGTCTGTGCCTTAGAGACCCATGGTCTGCCCGAAAGGTGGAAACAAAGTCAACTATGGCTACATCCCCTTCTTCTTGGAAATTAAGTAATTTCTTTGGTTTGGGCTTTCACACTTCACAGTTACCCACTCAGTCCCCGGCTACTCTGCCTTCTGGCACAGACTTACAGTCCTACCCTAGCATCCTAGAAACAAAGGCTGTTCCTAGCATGTCACCTGGTTCTCTAAGCAAGAGAGCTTGCTGCTGCTTTTCCTAAAGATGAGCAGGAATAGCTTCAGGTACCCAGAACTGAAGTAAGGAGATAACAGTCTAAAATCAGTATGAAGGATGATTCCTAGCACCTAGAGCATCTCAGCCCTTAGCTGCTGGGCCAGCCCAGCTGGCAGGCTGCTATGCTGTATCTTCACAGGCGTTGCTGGGTAATTTCAAGAGATTGACTTCACTGCTGACCTCAGACAGAAGCAAGGGAGTGGCTTCAGTGTCCTCTTCCAGTGACACTGCCCCACATGAAATCTGTGCAGTTCTAATTTCTCATGGCAGACTGCAATGAGCACTCTCATCTAAGGATCACATTGTTCCCAGGTTGGTAACTGGAAAATTAAAAATCAATACTTGTGCTGTAAAACCATTGGAGATAAAAGATGTTCTCCTCTCCATATTTCACATGCTTTCTTCTCCCAAGGCTTTTTTGTGCATCATGCTTGGCTGATCCAGGCTCCTTGTACTTCATACACCAGAGAAGCATAACGCCCATACAGTATTTTATGGGAAATGTAAAATTATTTAAAACAGCACTTGGGAACAAGTTCAGGGACTTGGTACAAACTTAGGCTCACAGCACACTACTGTCTCCCCTGCTCCTAGCTAGCTATTCTGTGCTCCTGGGCAATAACCACCTTGCATCCCCCTCCTGCCAAATCTTCTACTTAAAAATCACCAACCATCTCTTCCTCTCTAAGCCACAGAAGAGTTACATTCACAGGACTGCTACTGATCCTCTATATGGGCTTTAACTTTGACAGTCCTGAACAAAAGCTCCAATGCTTGAAACCTGGTGGCTTCCTTTTCCACCTGCTCTGACAGTTATGTCTGACAGAAGATTATAGACTATTTCTAGACCAAAATAATTTGCGTTGCTCATGGGTGCTCTTAATGCTTTAAAAATTCAATGGATTTATTGCTGTTATTTTTTTAAGTGCTTAAGCTCTGTAAATATATGCATGAAGGGACCCATAGAGGGGAGTTGTCACCCTCATTTTTTTTCAGAGCCAGAATAGGGAATATTGACAGAGCTCCAGTGAGTTGTGCAAAACAGTGAGAAAGCATCAAAGCAAAGGAGTACTGCATCTCCCACCCTTTTGTCTTGCTCTGCCTGCTTCAGGCACCACAGAACTCAGTTCCTCTATCAAAGTGCCACCTCTTTCACATTTAGAAGCAAATTCTGCTTTGGATACAAAGGCATTTCCCACTTTCCTACTATGAGCACAATTTCTTCCACCATGCTTTTCCCTCAGAGATTCTCACTCTAATGATCTGACATTGCTCCAAGTAACCACCTCAGAAAATGCAGGGAGCCAGCAGATACCAACAAATGTGAATAATTTAGAAGCAATTAACATGAAGGGGAAACTCGGACAGGTCTCCATTATGTGACACTGCTGGTTAATGCAGCTCGCATTTCTCCACATATCTCCAGGGTTGGAGAGTCAATCTTAGATTTGAAGAAAGCCTTTACAATTGGAAATGACAAACAGGTGGATAAGTCCATCAGACAAGATATCTTTCCCAGTTTGACACTACCAAGAGCAAATTCCAATGCTGTTCCTTATTCAAAGAAATGTGAAACAGCTGCTAAGGGCTCCTCCCCTCACGTCTCTTACCTGCATGAGATAGTAGTAAATCCCAGCCAAGCCATGGGCTGCTCCTACATAGTACTCCTGGTACCACTCATACATCAGTGGGCTCTTTGCTGTGAAGTTCCTCTTTTTGGCTAAGCTCTCTCCTGAGGCTACAACTGCTTCACAGACCTGTGAAGGCATGGGAACAAATGTGGGTGAGGGAAATGTTGCTGTCTTGGACACAGCACAGCGAATATTCTGACACAGACTGAGATTTGTTTTTCTGCCCAAGCAGAGGGCGGAATGAAATGTATGCCAGTACTGCTGATGGATTTATATGGACAGTGTGGTGCTTTGTGCCTTTGGAAGACAAGCAGGTGTACCATGATGTGGTTTCTTCCTTATTGCCAGAGTTCTTTACATCTAGCATGGATTTTTACCCGCCCCAAGATGAGTTGCATGGGAAGAGACAGATAACAAATCAGCAAAAGGCACAGTACCTGCTGAATGTGACTTTGAGGGATCTTCTCCTCTCCAAAGTGCTTATTCACAAATATCAGTGCAGAGAGATAGCCCATGCGCCCATAGAGGAGCTCATCTGGCACTCGTGGGTCAACCTTGTACAGGTGCAGCAAACTACAATGAAAAATTCACATGGGGGACATGAGAGGACACTCAAAGCCATGTTAAAAAGCACTAAGACTGGAGCTCAAAACCCTGGTTCATTCCTTCATGAGGCCTGTGCCCTAGGAATTTTCAGGCCAGGCTCTGGCTTTCAGCCTTCCAGCTGCACAAGGTGTGGAATTGCCCCTTCCCTTCTGCCTTCTGTTTGGCTCATTGCTTCAGTCTGCTCTGCTCTTTTCAGTGCACTCATACTATGTGCTTGGCTTTTAGAGCACCAGCTTGGAAAGCTACTTCAGGGGGAAATCTAGGCTGAAAGAAATGGTCAGCATAAAACTGCTGACTGCTCAGGAAAGGCTGCCCACCATTAACTCCTTGTGATGTTATTGGCAAAGCAGACACTGCCAAATATCACTACTTTCAAATTAAATGGCTATCCTTTTAATTTGGCTGCTTATGTAATACTAGGAAGTCAAACTAGTGCTAATGGTATGTGGAAAAATCTCATCTGTAATGCTCAAAAGTCCTGTTAGAAAAGCCCCTTCTTCTCCACGCCTGCAAATAGCCTGGGCTATGCTGTCAGGTGAGAAAGAGGTGTCCCCATGAGCTAAAAAGCTAAGTAAGAGGTGGAGCTACACATTTAACATCAAGCTGCCCTGGCACATGGAAGAAATATCCTCTAGGGAGAACTGAGCAGTGAGGACAGCTTAGCAAAGTGGGAGTGCTGTGGCTGTCTGAGGACAGCTTGCCTGGCACCAGGCTTTAGCCCACAATTGCAGAATGAGGTCTGCTGCAGTCAAGTATTTTCTTTGCCAGTCTTCCATTATGATATTGCAAAGCTGGTGATATTCCTGTAGTGCTAACAGAGACTGACAGCACTTCACACTGGTGCTTTGTAGCCCAATTCACTCTTGATGCAATTTTTCCTGTTTTACCTCTCATCACACTTCCAGAAAGACTGGATGTCCTTCCCTGTCAGGGCAACAGGTAGCAGTGTGATTGGATTTAGCTTTATTTTTCTGTTCACCTGTAAGACAGCAATCTGAAAAGTGCTATCACTTTCAAAATACCAGCATAAATGGCTTTAAGGCTGTTCCCTGACTGTTTCCTGCTATGAATCCAGCCAGGAAAAGCTCTGTGTGTGCTGAGCTTCCCTGTCACAGCAGTGTAAGAACAGCAAAGCTGCCTTGGCAGCCTTTGCTCCCTGGGCTCCCTGTTGCAAAGTAAAGAAGTAACCAAATGCCTCAAGTGGAGAGGATGCTGGGCTGTGACTTCTCATGGCACTGGACTCCAAGTGAGCAGGGATTTTGAAGGAGAAAGGAGGGAACAGTGTCACAAGGTGGACTGGCTCTTGTACCACTTGACATGTGGACTGCTCCACAGGGGAGGTTTCTTTCTCACAGATTAAACCCAAGACACTTTACATCCAAGGCATGGGTTGTTCTCTCAGCTGCGGGAGTTAAAAAGAAAAGGCCTGCTGCCTCCTCATGGCACCTGCCTCAAAGTCCAAGGAAGGCAGACAAAGAGGGTTTCCAAGGAGGTGTTTGGACAGATAGACTCTGCCTAGCAGCAGGCTGGCCAGAAGAGAAGCTGGCTGGTGATGTTCAGCTCTGACATGTCAGGAAATGTCAGTTGAAATAGAAGGAATGGATGGATGCAGGAATTGTAATACCAGCGATAAGATTTTCTCAGTTCTGGATGTGATATCTCCTTTTCATGGGAAATCTGGAGCAACTGGACCTACTGTTCTTGTTATTTGTGCATTACTGCTTTACCTCTAACTGCTTGTCAAGCAGGATCATCAGGGGAGGAAGCCTACCAGGAGTTTCTGCTGTTTATGAAATATGGTCATGCATTCAAAAAGAGATGTCTGGGATGCTGCTGGACGGATTGCATGCAGAATGCATTTCTCAGGTGTGTGGGGTAAAGTGGTCTCTGAAAGGAGGAACCACTCCTATTCACATTATCAGCCTATTACCTCTGTCAACAACCAGCAGTTTCTGGTCAGAGGGAAATCAAGGCAGCTGCAGAGCAAAATGGGATTTTTGTACACCATTGGCTCTGAAAGCAAAGCTTTGACCTTCTGAATTGGTGGGAGGTCAAAGGAAAAAGGCAGGAAAAAGGGCTCGTAGAACACGGCTCAGATTTTCACAGGCTCTTGGAAAATAGGCTGCCTCGAAACATTAGTCTCTCTAGAGCATAACAGCACATTTTTTGGTCATGAACTCATTTAGGAAAAAGCAAGCTTCTGTCTCTTCCACTGCAGGTAAAACCTGGCTGATGGATTCTCTCCACTGGCTCTGCAAAGACGAGGTGCTTTAAAAGACAGAGGACAAAATGCAGAGAGGCCCTTCTTTTCCACAGCTCTGATAAAAGTGCTCTTTCTATGCACTTGCACTGAACAGCTTAGCAAGTGTTCTGTAACTAAACAGCATACTCAAAAACCATTTCAGAGTTTTGATTAAGGGAGCTACTTCTCAAAGAAATACTCTATGTTAAAGGAGCATGGTCAGGCTAACTACTCTGGGAATTGGTGGCAGAGTAAGGACAGCATAACTGTTCATTTGGGAAAGCCACATTTTTCTGCTTTCCTCCTTGCAGAGGTATGAAGAAAACAATTTCCAGTGTTCTCACTTTATTATACCATTAGATGGCAGTGCAAAATTAACCACGAGATTCCATCCTGCCACCAAACCATAGGCAGAACAAGAGGGATATGGGGAGGCGAGATCTCAGAAAAAAAACATGAATTAGGAATTGCTTCTACAAGCTGGGATTTATGCACTGACCACAACTGACCAGTACTGTTTGACAAATCAATTCCCTTTTTGTTAGCAAATAGGTTAATCATAGTGAGATTTGCCACTCTGTCAAAGCCAAATCTAACCCACAGATTATTATCAGAATAAAAAAAGAGTTCTTTCCTCAGACTGATGGTATCTACATTAACCAGAAGCTATCCTTAGTTAAGGGAGTGGGAACTTGGTGTCCAAATCATACAGACACCTCTGGTTCCCACCTGTGGCTTTTTTTAATTGCTATTATGCATCACTTGCAGTCAGTGTTCTGAAGCTCAGGGGTTTTGTCTTTCTTTGTGCTGATCACATATGAATGGAAACTCTCTACAGGGCTGTTTCTCACCTTAAAACCCATCTCCCTTAACTGAGAAATGCTTACAAGACTATTTTCCTTAACTATTTTCCTTCCTCTGCCACATGCTGATCTACGACTGCTTGTTTGTCCTTTTCTTGTCTTAAGTACCCAACAAAAATACATGTGAAAACAGTCGAGGAAAGGCAGGAAGTAGAAATAAATGAATCATAACCAGCTGCATTCTGCAATTGAAAGGGATGCTGTCAATCTTAGGTTTAAGTCAAAGACAACTAATAAAGAGCAAGTGGAAGCAAGTACCAAAATTAAATCTAATAATCTTACCACATTTTTCCTTTTCATCAAAATGACTGTAAAGCTAAATTAAAACGTTCTCAAAAAACACCAAACCCCACCTTCTGGGGTTTTTTTGTTTTGTTTTTAATTTTGGCAATTTCTTCTTCCTGTGTTTATCAGAATTATTTTTAAGATAGCAATACCAGCTGAACAATATCCTAGCTCCCAACCCTGCAGGCTGCCATGCAAACGTGTTTGTCCTTAAACCACCTCTTTTACCAAGGCAGGAAAAGTTTGTGCTGCCTTGCTAAGTTACTGGATTATTTCTCACACAGGACTGCAACAAAATGTATTCACATTTGTCAGAGAGTGCCTCACACAAGCCCAGACCAGCTCCATGAGCAAGAGGAAGGTCAGGTCCAAGACATGACCAAGTATTTTACCGGATGATGCAGTCTTCTGCCTGCTTCTGGTTCTGCAGCTTGTGGTAGATGACAGCAGCCACTGCCAGGGGCCCAGCATCACCACACAGGAAAGTGATGGATCGCCTGGTCATGCACCTCAGGCTCTTCTTCACGTACTCGTGGGCCACCTGAAGGTAGGCTGGGTCTCCATACACATCATACAGGTGCAGATACAGCAAAGCAATGCCTGCAGAGGGAACATAAAGGTTGCATCCACTAGAAATGTTTGCTCTGTTACCTCGATGAACCTAAAGTCTGGCCTGGCCCTCATCTAGGGCACAAGCCTCACAGACAGGCTTCTCAGGGACATAACCCACAGCTTCCTCTCCTGCTTCGTCATCTCCTTTTAACTTGATGCTGCTTGTGAGTGGATGGCAGGTCAAGACAGCAGCAGGGTCTGACCCAGGAAGGCCTGGAGAACAGCACAGAATTGCATACAATTTTATATACAATTACATACAATTTTAGTAGCAAGGAGCAAAAGATGAGACCTAGACAAACCCATCTAAATCCATACACTGTACTTGTGACTTTTGCTCAACAGGGAAGGGGGGAAAAACCATCTTTGGGCAGATGGTACTCGTGACAGAGTAGAACTGAGTTGCTACCCTCTCTTTTTTCCCCATGCTTAGGGGGTAAGGGGTTGGGTCACTTAGCTTGGATTTTTTAAAAATGTAACACATCATCAGCACTGGGAAACAGCACCCTTAAGACATCCAGACATCCTCCCTGACTCTTTTCTTTTAAATTTCCTTCTATTATTCTTTTTTAATTTCTTTCCACTGAGAAGCACCAGCAAGGTTGTTACAGTTCCCTGGACATAATCTCTTGCTCTTGAGCAAGTCCCAAGCCCTACAGCAAGGACTGGTGCATCCTAGAAAAAAGGGACTGTCCAATTCCCCTCTGCAGCACATCAATCATGAGATCAGCCCTTGTCTGAAACACAAACAGCTGCCTGGAATACTAGAAAAGGCTGCATGGTTCTCACTAGAGGTTCCAATGGCCTGGCCAGCTACAAAAACAATTCTGCTGCTGAGCAGTCTCATCAATTGCTGCCCTTTGCCTGTCTGTGCCTTGTCATCACCCAGCTCTTGAAGCTTTTCGTAGGTAAATGAGGAGTTCTCAATAAGTCTGTGCCTGAGAGGTCTGTCACACTTGAACCATCCTTCTGATATGGGAGTCATCCTCAAATCTGCACTTAAGAAAGCTACTGGCCTACATCACTTTGAGAAGAGCTTATTTCTCCCCTTAACAATAACCATTTCTAAGAAGACTCAGGTTCTGCATTAAGCCTAAATTAATAGAGCCAGTCTCTGCAGATTTGATGTGTTAAGGTCAAGGGGGCAAGCGTGCTGCAAAATTACAGTCCAAGGTACTGAGGACAATTTCAAACTTGGATAATTTTCTCATTTTGCACGGGTAATCTCCAAAGCTTCATGTTACAGACAATTCAATTCCACATGTACATTATGTATAAAATTTCCATTTCCTGCTGAAGCTAATAACCTTGCCTCTCTCTAAGCAATTCAGTGCTAGCAGTTCTAGAGACAGCTCAGCTGTACAGTGCCATCACTCAAGTCTGTAAGGATGTGGATATGAAGACATTCTTTAAAGGGGAACCCTCCTTTTCTGGCTAGAAAATGTCAAGTGACTCTCCTCGATTTATTTAGTACCTAGCACATCTTCTAGACTTGTAACAAGCTACCACAGCCTGATAGCTGTCTGAGCACAACTTGCACTCTTGACTTATCTGCTTTAACATACAACTTTCAGCTTTGTAAGTAGTTTCTGTTCTTACTGCCATGTACCAACCTAATTATGCACACAAGTACCCTGCCAAGACCACTGCAAGGATTGAATTCTTAGAAGGTAAATCTCAGCATTGTTTTCCGATTTCTTTGCCTCTCCTCTTTTAAAACATTTCTCACCCCCATTCCTCCCAGGCCCAAGCATCTTTGGAAAGACTCCAAAAAAACCACTGACTTGTACTAAAGGATGAAGTTGCTTTCCCAAAACATTCCCTTTTCCTTTTTAACTGAAAGGTCTTATAAACTGCATCTAAAGCCAGTTTTCTTAATTAATTCCTGTTGTCATTTGATACTGGCAATATGCCAGGTACCCACAAAAATTGTTTGCTTAGACTCTTCTGTTATAGTTGGGCAGAGGAGAGGGGAAAAATTAATGAAGGGCTCATGTGTTGAGATAAGGATTGGAAGAAAAAACACTGTAAGGGCAAAACAGGTTCAGATCTAAAGGTATAAAGTAAATTTATTATTAACAGAGTCAGAGGAGGGTAATGAGAAGTAAAATAAGGCTTTAGAACACGTTTTTCCCCTCAGCCCCTCCCTCCTTCCCACCAACAGCTCATGGAGACAGGGCAGGGGGTTCTGGTCAGTTTGTCACTCAAGATCTTCTATTCATTCAGGGAGAGGAGTCTTTTCTCTGCCATGGGGTCCCTCCCACAAACAGTCATTCCAAAAAACTGCTGTGGCATGGGTCACTTGTCCATGGGGTGTAGTCTTTTAAGGATAGGCTGCTCTAGTTTGGGAGCAAGGGCCCTCTCTCTGTCTCTGGAAGCAGGAGCCCTCTCGCTCTATTTGGGTCTGGATCACTGGATCACAGCTTGTTCTGGCATCCACCCACTCTGCCATGAGCATTTTCCCACAGGCTGTGAGTGGATCTCTGCATCCCCCGTGGACCTCGTGCATTACAGGGGCACAGCTGCTTCACCACGGTTCTCACCATGGCCTGCAGAGGAATCTCAGCTCTGATACTTGCAGCACCTCCTACCCCTCTTTCTTTCCACTGACCTTGGTGCCACCATGTTTTTGCCCACATGTCCTCACTTCCTCCTCTTTTCTGACTAGAAGAAAAACTGCTGCTGGTAGCTACCACTGTCAACAAGTTCCACTAATTCAAAGATCCTGGCAAGATTCTGCAGTGCCGAGAGGCTGATCTGTCCAGGTTCCATGTCAGGGAATTGCTCCCCATGCTTCCACTGCTGGCCAGGCAGCACCACTGCCATGGCAGTGCTGTTTAACACCTCTGCTCATGCAGGGCACTGGGAAGGAGAAGCTGCCCCTGGCCCTGCCCTTTCACCTGCAGCACAGCCAGCTGGGACACCCAGGCTTGGTGTGGGCCGTGCCGAAATGGCAGCAGGCACGGCGGTGTCATTGCCGCAGGCTGTGCCTCCCCACTCCTGGGGAAAACCTGTGTGTGTGCTGATTTGATTTTCTTCTTAAGTATGTCATCACAGAGGAGTAATCAACCTCTGTAACTGGGCCAGCAGAGTGTCCATCTTCAGAGCCATCAGAGATTGGCTCCGATGAACATGGTTGAAGCTTCCAGCAGCTTCTCACAGAAGCTACCCTTGTGGCCCTCCCCTGCTACCAAAAAATCAGGCCATGCCAAATCAGCACAATTCCTCAAGGAATTCCTTACTCCCAAACTGATCAGAAAGGCACAAGCAGTGCTGCCTGCAGCTTGCTGGTCACTCTGTTGCCATCTGTGAGCCCGAGGGGGGAAGGCAGCAGGGGAGGGCAGGCACAAACATGAAGAGGCAGTGTTGACAGGTATATGTACAGCGATACAAGACAGTCCCCTGGGTGGGGATATCCTGTATTAACCTGTGTGCCAAGAGGCAGGCAGAGTATTTCAGAAGCAATGCAGGTTAGAGGCAAGAGTATCCACACGGTGACCTTGGTTCACTTAAGGCAGTCTTGCCCTGCAGAAGCTCTTCCATAGCTCTGCCCCAATATCCTCCTCACCCCGACTGACTGGGTAGGTTTGTGACTGACTGGGTGTTTGTATGGCATATTTTAAGTGGTATACAAACATGGCATCACCAGACCCATGGAGCTAGGTAGGCTGTGGATCTGCTCCATTTCTGTGTGCCCTGCAGGTCTGGTGTTCAGTGTCCCAGTTGGAAATGTGACCTGATTTTATGACCTCTGATTGTTTCCAGGCAGAACTGCCATACAGTGGCTGTCTGTGGCCTGCTACTGCCAAAGATGTCTAGGCTTTGTTCTGTTGATTGTTTACTACTGGACCTTCTTCTCTGTAGTTTCTCAGATGTCCAAGTGTTTTGCTTCTTGCCCCTGCTGCAGAACCAAATGAGATGGGGAATGCATCAGAGTCTGTGACGGTACAGGGCTGCACTGAACATGTGCTACTGACAGACCAACAGGGCTCTGATGACTGCAGGGAATCAGGAGGCCAAAGTCAATTCTGTGTCTCACAAAGCCTGCTTAGTCAACACCTTAGAAGGACAGTAAACAGCACCTCTCTCCTCTCACCTTCCTGTATGGTAGGTGCAGAGGGCTACTTTGCTCTAGAGATTTGAGTAGGGCAGTGGAGTACATGCTGTACACAGTAGAAATGGAATTGTTTGCACCAGCTGGCTTGTGCTGATATTCCAACTCCAGCAACCATTTCAACAGAGCAGGCATTGCTGGAAATACCAGGAAAGGTCTTGCTTGTGAGCTAAAGCTCTGCAGTAGGCAGAAAGAGTATTTCATCCATATGACCATTTTTTTGATCAAAGAGAAGCTGTGCCTCAACTTCTCTGCAAGTTTAGACTTGCTCTTTTGTTGGACTGCAAGCAGTTTGCTTTGCAAGCAAGTTATGTATGCCATTAGACTGTTCTGAACATGCCTCCTTGCCCAGCAGGAGCTGAGCTGTGCTGCATCTGCCAAGGAAAGGAGGTTGCTACAAGAGGATATTTTGTTCCAACCATCTACTGACAAAGATCTCAGAGATCTTGCATTGACCCAGGGCAGTAAGTCAGCCAGCAGCCTCAAAGCAGGATGTCAAACACAGAGGGAAGAAGCAGAAACCTATCTCTGCACAGTGATGAAGCCTGATGGTTTCTAGTAAGACAGCTTATGCCATTTTATTAAGTCAGGCATGGAGTAAAAGAGCATGGATGGCCCAGCTTTACTGCCCAGCTGAAAGGATAATTAGCATCTTTCCTGGTGCAGACACATGGGATGCTATCTTGCACTCCTAAATGCATGCCAAAGTCATACTGCATGCAACAGTGAGACATGTCTGCAAGTCCACATTCACAACTGGTTGGGGAGCCAGTTTGCAGCTTATCTTCCTTGTGCACTGTGGGGCACTGGATGATTATCCAGGATACCTAAGCATTTATCCTGCCTTAAAACCTGGGTAACACAGCCTCTTCTGTAAAACGTTTTACCCCATCAAAAAATCCTACAACAGTTTAGGTAGGTTAGCAGGGATCAGTAGTGATCTGCTCTAACCCTCTGAAAGGAAGGTCAACCTCAAATTTGCATGCCATTGCTCTGGGCCTTGTCCAGTCAAACACTATCTCCAAGAACAGAAATTTCACAAAAACTAACCGCCAAGCATTTGGCAGGAATGCGGTTTATGTGAGTGACCCAAGGCACTCTATTATCTCCCTGCAAATGCAGCCTCACTTTCTCTTGTTCTCTAGGGATTATCTGAGGATTTCCATTTTTCTGAACAGGACTAAAAGGGACATAAGTTCTCTGAGTTCTGAGGTTAAAACAAACATATTGCACTGAAGTGAATGAAAAGTGTTTTTCCAGAAGCTTTCCTAAACTGGTTCAGTCGTAATTTCATTCTTACATGGCTTTCCTTTCAAAAGACAACTGAGCCCTGCTCCTTGTCCCCTACCTGCCAATGGGCCAGGCAAAAGCTGTGAATGGTGTAGTCCAGCTGGACTCACTGGGCAGTTTCAGAGGCCCTCCAGTGCTGAAAGCCACAACTAAGACATTGCCAGAGAAGGGAATGCCTGCATGGGAAACAAATTCCAAATGCACTACCACAGTGTGGAGGAAGGTGGATCTCTCCCTCATATACCTCATCACCTTGGAAGGATGCAACAGTCCAGTAGGCACTGGACTCAGGAGCATCCTAGCTTCTGCAGTCAGCTGGTGACAGGAGTGAATTTCCTTCTGTTCCCTTTCCATCATCTGTGCTCCCAGCCCAGACAATCTTTGGAGCAAGGTCTTTTGCATTATCACAAGCACCAACAGGCATATTGGATCCCTCAGCATCCTCATGCTAATCTGTTTGAAAATGGATGAGGCTGCTGTGCTCCTACCAGGATCTGAACTGCTTCCGACTCAGAATTAGCTTAGAGCAGTTTAGCTTTCCTCACTCAACACTGTGATACTAGTGAAAACAGGTTAGGGAAAAAACTCTTCCTTAAATGGATGAAAAGCCAAAGCAGAACACAACAGCTGAGGCTGCTCTGTACCCAGGCACATACCAGGTGCTGCCTATGGGGCCCCAATCTCTATGGGGAACTGAATGAGAATGTAACAAGCTGATTCAAATATGTTTTGAGGGCATTCAGCCATACACTGGATAATCTTGATCCAAAGTGTGCTTTCACTGCCTCTGAACTGAAACTCTGAGTCCCTTCCCTCCCTAGGCTCCAACTCCACATGCCAAGAAGCTGTGGCTTCCCTGGCACAAAGCGCATGCCAGGGGAACAGGGCTCTGTCAAAACGTGTTGGGAAAGCAACGAGCCCCCAAGCAAAATAGCAGCATATGCTGTGTATTACTGAGTGTAATGCAGTACACTCAAGTATGTTACATTTCATGCAGAGTTTGTGCCAAGAGAGCCATATTTCAAATCTCCCTTATTAGCGGCCACGAGAGTGAGGGTTGATTTTAGACTGCTGGGCAATGATTCACATGAGGAGATACTCAACAAGCCTTTCCTACACAAGCAATTACAGGAAAAAGCCGCTGCCTTGGCCCAATTAATTTTGTCTCTGGAAACCAGCTCTGAATAAATTAATATAGCTAGAATTGGAAAAGAAGGTAGGGTGACAAAGTCATAGCGTAACATCTGCAAACTGCACCATGCTGGCTGTGACTTTCAGAAAATCCATCCATGGATTTTTTCCTATTAGCCAAGGCAAGAAGGCTGTGTGCCCATTGAGGAATGATCTCTGGGAAGAAGAGAGAAGAATCCCTCTTGAAAAACTCCTTTTCAAATGAAAACAAGCTGAAATCCTACCAGAGTTCTCAACCACTGTATACTACTAAAACTGTAGTCACTTTCCAACATGAAGTACCTTAGGACCACCTTAAGAAAGGGAACATGGCCTCTGGGTAAAAGTGTTTTCCTTCTCCCCAAAGACTTTGAGAGCACTCCTACCATTAAATCTCCTCTTGCTTTGTCTCCCGAATTTTCTGGCCAGAGGCAGACTTTACAATCATGACTGAAGACTACCTTTACCCAAGCAGTGCTTTTCATCACAGGGGACCTCAGCACAGGATCCCACAGACTGGAAAACTGAATATGTCTCCCAAGGTGAAATCAGCCAGCTCTCCGCAGAAATGTATAAATTCACTGGCAGCAGTTGCAGAGTGCTGCCAAGACAGCAGCTGATGAAATCAATGTTCTCCCACGCTAGAGTTTAATACTGGCATCCTTGCATTTCGTATGAACTACTCTTGAGTGCTCTCAGTGCCTGCCTGCCTTAACCAGAATTCTGAAGCAGACATTTCTAGCACTGCTGTCATCAAGCTGCAACACCAGTTTAGCACCAAGTGAACACCACTCTCTTAGGCAAACTGTTGGCATTAAGTTCCACAGCACCCACACACAAGCCAGCCACACCCAGATTGTACTGCAGAAAGTTGCCATTTAAGATTGCAGTATACTGCCAAAAGAAAAGCAGCAGCACCAAAAAAACCTTGCAGCAAGCGTGAGATTAATTTCAACTCCTTTAGGGTCTCTCCAAAGGGCCTGGCACAGCGCAGAAGGCAGGAGAGACAACAAAGCACACAGCAGCAGCTAAAGATGGGGCACAGAGAAAGGTGTGTCCTCCCTGGCACCAGCGGGTAGGAACAGGGAGGCAAAGGTGGGGCACACCCCCAAGAAAGGAAAACCAGATTGAAAATGCGGGATAGGAGAAAGACAAGCTCCTGGAAGCTTTGCACACGAGTTACTATGAGAAAGGCTTCCACACTTTGTTATACTCACATTAGTATTTCTGCTCCTTCTGACAGGCACTGGGGCAAAATTAGCGCTCACTAAGTAGTGTGGCACTACCTGGGGAACAGGAATGGAGCAATCTGCCAATCAGACAAGGTCATCAGATAAAATTCAGCCCGAACAGAAAAGACAGACATTATCTCAAGCCATTAAGCTCACTGCTGCCAGATGCAAGGACTCCTTGCCTATAAATGACCTACCATGTACCCCTGCTTACTTCATGGAGCACTGGACGGAGCACTGGTTTTGTTGTCATCATCCCCACCATGGCTGGATTTGGAGCCTGTCCCTTTGCAGGCTCCTGTGTCTATTCTCAAGCAAGTGCTGGCTTTCTCCATCGTGTAAGTTCAGCACTATTAACCAAGACTAGAGCCAATCCTGTCCTATGACACTGTGGTCTTCCCTCTACAGCATGAAACTGGCTGCAAAAATGGGGAGTCCAGAGAAAGACATCTCCTTGTTCTAGTGGACTAAAACCTGCAGAAGTACCATTCTTGACATGGATCTACTGTGACCATTCCAATGGCCAAATCCCCACGGTCTGCCAGGACCTGGGCTAGAAGTCTGCTCCAGGGAGCTCCTGCTCCATGGGCTCCGACCCTACCTGTCCAGCCAGTGTACGCGGTGCAGTCATGCGGGTCGGCGGACTTGAGGCCCCTCTCCATCTGCTGCAGCAGCTCCCTGATTTTGTTATTCAGCCGCTGCGTGAATTCGGGGGTCAGCTGTGGAGAGAAAACCCACCAAACGTGAAGGCAACGCCAGCAGGCGGGTGGGCATCGGTACAGCGGGCACACCCGGCGGGCGCACAGCCGGGGAACCGCGTTCGTAACCAGACAGGTCTCTGCTACACACGGCCGGGGCAGATCCCCGCAGCCGCCTCGCCCCAGCCCCGCTCACCCGCCCGGCCGCGTCGAAGTAGCCGGTGGCCAAGGACTTGTCATAGTCCGCGTAGGGGTTCGGCAGCGCCCGCTGCGCCATCATGGTCCCGCTCGGCTCGGCTCGGCTCGGCTCGGCTCGGCCGCGGCCCGCCCCGGCTCCGCCCCGGAAGGCGCCGCTGCCGCCGCTCGCCCCTTCCCGCGCCGGGGGCGGGCTCGGGGCCCGCGGGGGCTGCTGCCGGCCCTGAGCGGGACGGGGACCCTGTCCGCCAGGGCCTGTGGGGTTAGGGCCTGTGGCAGCAGGTTCTGTCTGCTTTAGAGAGCACTCTGGAGTTCAGGTCCCTTGCAGCCGATCGTGTAGGGTTGCATGTAGCTGATCATCAAGGGGTCGATTGCAGCTGGCCCTGTGGGGTTTAGGGGCCTGTTGCTGGTGGGTCTGGCTGCCTTAGGGACCCCTTGGAATATAAGGTCCCTCGCAGCTGGTCTAGTGGGGCTTAGAGACACTGTGGTGCTGAGGGTAACTGTTTCTGTCTGGCTTAGGGAGCCCTGTGAGATTTTGGGCGGCCCTGTGGTGTTTAGGAGTCCCATGTGGGGGTCCCTGTGGGGTTTGGTTCGGTTGGCTGTGTGAAGCTTGGAGGCCCTGTGCAATTAGGGGCCGCTTGCACCAGCCTGGAGCGGATGGGCACCACGAGGGTTTGGCGTTAATCTGGTGCAGCTGCTGACAGAGGGTCAGCCCAAGGAGAATGTGCTAAGTCCTGCTGCCTTCCAGCTGTTTTTCCTCACTTGGGGTGGGACCCAGCCTGGATGGGGGACAGGGGCTCTTCCTTGCTGTACCTGAGCTGCTGCATCTCACCTGTGTTGGCTGAGCTACATCAGCCTTGTGAGGAGCTTAGGTCCCCATCACTCATAGGCTTGAGCAGTGCTTTTCCTCCCAAGTGCAACACAACCGTGCTGCCATGCTGCTGGGGGTCTCCTTGCTGTCGTCGTGGGGCAGTGTGTCCCTGTGCAGCCATCCACGTACAATGTACTTGGTGCTGCCAGGTAGCATTAATTGGGCTAACACGTCCTTGTGTGCTGTATTCCTCAATCCAGGCCTTGCTGCTTGGTGTTACACTGTGCCCAGCTCCCTTTCTTCTGACCCTATGGACCTCAGATGAGTTGTGATGTCCCTGCTTGAGGTGTGGCTTGCTGTAGTGTGTGACAGGTGCAGCTTTGGGGCTCTCCAGCACTTCTAGCACAGCAGGCTTGCATGTGTGTCTGTCAGGGAAGTGCAAAGGGATGTGGCTGAGCTTGAAGCTCTTGCTGGCTTGTCAAGGTCTAAGTGCAGTGACACTGCCCCTTGTAGGAGGTGAATTCATCTGGGTGGGTTTAGGGGAAACCGCTGCTCTAAGAATTTACGTATTGGTGACTGTGAACATCCTGAGAATACATTAGGCTGCTGCATTCATGCCTGTGACAGTTGTATTATATAAGGGATTCTGGTTTTCTGTCCATATGTCCATTCTTTATTGCAACCAATGAAATTAGACATGAAAGAAAAAAGTAAATTATTTCAGGACATGGTGAGAAACAAGCATAAAAGACGGAATCGCAATTATGTTTGCTTTCAGTTCTTTTTTCACTCAGCTGTTGCTTGTTTAGTGAATTTCAATCATGTAAACATTGCCTTGCATTCGAGGCAGGGGGATAGACTGCAGTTTTAGTATTCAGGGAGGCATCTCTAGCATTAGCAAATAATAATGTGGAGTCTTCTGCTTAAGGCCAAATTCACATCCCTGTATTATGGGCTTCCCTTCCATCTGCAGGTCAAAGCAGTATTCACTGCCCCCTTTCCCTCAGGCACAGCTCAGTATTAACTTCCAGCATAAAGCACAGCATTTCAGCTTCAGAGTCTTTCTTTGATTCCTCAGAGTTTTTTTTTCCCTGATCACTTAAAGACAAAGATGGTTCTCCCAAATTATCCTGCCTGTTCTCTTCACCACCCTGCCAAGGAGTTATGTTTATTTTCTAACTGGACATGGTCACCTAGGCTTTGATGCACCTCTTGCTGCCCAGGATGAAGCCAGAAATCTGGGCTGCAGCTGTCACTCAGAGCCCAGGTAAGAGACTGATGATTTATCCTTAGTAACCTGCCCATGCAGAGTAGGGAATGAAAGAAGGGGGTGAGCTTGAGAGGGAAGCTGCTCCTGTGTTCTTGCAATCACAGTCACTTTGGCCTGTTTGGGAGTGTGGGCCTGTTTGCTTTGTCTGAAAAGGGTCATGCTGCGTTCTCTGAAAAAAAAATTAAAAGCCATTAAAGCAGATCTGTTCAGAACACATCTAGAGAGGGATTTTGTGTGGATGCAGCTATGAGAGCACAGAGAAACTGGTGAGAAAGCAATCTCTAGGTAGCCTTCCTGCCAGTCCTGTCACAGTTAGCCCCAGAAAAATCTGTCTCTGAAGTGACTTGCCATCAGTGGTTGAATAGATGTCCCCAAATCTTTCTACCTGTGAGGAAACTAAAGGGTGTAATATTTTCTGCTCCACAACACTGTCTAAAAGACAAATCCTTACTAAGTTTTAGCAACATAAGAATCCTGGCTGTTGGTGGTCCCAACTGGACTGGTAGTATGTCTATGGATTATGTGAATGAAATTGATGTTTCACAGTCCTCCTTGAGGAAAACCTGAGCATGCCTGGGTGTCTGCTTCCTCCTCATTCCAGTGAGGGTATGAAACCAAAATCTCAGACAGATGTTGCAGCTGCTTGCATGCTACGTGGCATCCTGCCTGAGAGCATACTGAAACTTGTCCTTCCTGAGAGGAGCTGTCTCCTGGTGGAGACCCCTTCACTGGCTGTAGGCATCCATCACTTCTGTAAACTCGCCCACAGCCAGTCTCCATGCAGCAGGTGCCCCGTGTGGGCAGTGGAGATGCAGACTTGCAAGTGGCCTTTCCAAAATGGTAGTTTGCCATCTGCCCCCCCCCCAAACCTCCCCAGCCTCCTCTCAGGGTCGGACCGACCTCACACAGCAGGCTCCATGCTGTGAACCAGATGGGCTTGGCACTGTAACCCTGTATTAGTAAATGTGAGGGTTGCTTGTTCTCCTTTGCAGTTGCGTGCTGTATGTGAGGGAGTGCAGTGAGCAAGGGCAGAGTGTCCTTCGTAGCCCTGTCAGCTAGAAAAAGGAATTTGAGAGGCTGTGTGGAAGTGCTCCAGAGAGCATGGTCATCTTCAAGGTGTGTGAGAATGTCCTGGAAAAATGTACCAGGAAAGTACTTGGGCGGTGGGAAGGGTTTCATCTGCTGAAAAATTGCCCAGGGGATGTCTCAGCAGAACTACAAGGTTTTTGTGGACATTTAAGAAATGTAATCCAAGTTGTGGCATTTATCTCCCCATCTCTGCTTTGGTTTGTTTCTTTTTGGTGTTGGCTTCTTTGTGTTCCTGTTTCAGACAGCACAGAGTAAAAGTGAGAAGCTTCCCAGCTGTATTCATTAGCCTCTCTTATTTATTTATTCAGCAGCTGCATAGCTAAAGGTACTATACACTTAAGATTGATGCCCAAAGTGTCCTAGGATATATAAAAAATCGAAATCAAAGATGCACTTTTCTTCATTTTTAATAACAATTGTGAATACCAGATGTTGTTTCTGCCATGGTGCTATGTATAAACTAGAGATAACTCTAGAAACTTTACCGTTCCTTAATATTAGAGCCACAGCTCCCCATATTCCATCTCAGTAAAAATGCAAACCTACATCAAGAAACTGAAGACTTTGTGCTGTTCTGAAGCTAAGTAACTTGGCTTTGGACGGTGAGGCAAGTGTCATCTCAGCATTATAAGTGGAATTTTTTTTCCTTTTAGAGAGATAGCCAAGAGAAAAGAAAAGCACCTTAGTTTACTGTATTTTTTTTTCCATTTTATGGATGGCATTGATTGTATTTCTTTTAGCAGCTTGTATGAAGAGATCAAAGGCTAAGTATTGGTCACAGAATTTGACTTGTTCTAGTTGATTCTATTGATAGTATTTCTGGGGAGCAGAGCTCACCTGTATCGTGCCTGTATTTATTGTGTCCAGGTTATTAAGGCAAACATTCGGTATAGAAAATTCTGCACAACACAGTGTCCATGCACAAACGTAGTGGGGGGCTTTGAGCTGGTGGTTCTCACTCAGATCTCAGAGCTGTAGTAGGTACTTCTATGAAAACACTGCTCACAAGGCAAAAGAAAAAAAATAAAGTAGGAAGGGAAAAGAGCACAAAACTAGGAATGCTGTTACATGTATCTGTGGCTCACCTGCATCTCACATACTGTGTTAAGTCCTGATCTCATCGCAAACAAGACAGCAGAACCAGAAGCAGGAGGTACAAGTCATAGGACTAATAAGGCCAAAAAAGAGATCATCAGCTGTGTGGAATGACCTAGGTGCAAGGACTAAGTAGCTAAGCTAGAGCAATTCAGGCTGGAAAAGTGTCTGAAAAGGGCTGTAGTGAATGGATGTCTGTAAAGTCTTGGACAGTGTCACAAGTATGACCAGGGGAGGGTGACCCACTGGCTCTCAAAGCTGGGGGACATCAACTGTAGCAGCTTTCAGAGGTGAAGTTATTCATGGAGTTACACTGTGGCAGGTTGTCAAGTACAAAGACACATCTGTGCCTGTGCACGGGAGGTGCTGAGCCTCCCATTTCTGAGAGTTTGGACCTGTGTTGGGGGCTGCTGGTGCCTGTGTTCCCTAGCACACTGCCTGAGCATCCCACACAGCCTGGCCCCTGGGAGGGTTTTCTCCAGGCTGCTGTGCCTGCTGCCATGTGTTTATATTTTGCTTTATGGCATGTGAACCTGGGCAGAGGCAATTAACAGCCGAACAGCTTTGTAGCAACCTGTCTCCATGTCGGCAGCAGGAGCAGCAGCATCCCGCTTAAATTACAAACACATCCTTGATTGGAGTGTGGTGGCTTTAGCCGATCTTTCAGCGCTCAGCCACTAGATGCCTCTGTCCCCCAAGGCAGGAGCCGGAGGAGCCGTCTGTGCCTGTGCCCTCAACCTGGCACACCGGGAAGGAAGGCATCCATGCCCTGCTCAGGGTGGGACGGGAGGGGCTAATTGCTGTGTAAGGAGTAGAGAGCAGTGGTTCTGCACGTAGCAACCATCTGTGGCATTTTATCATTTTCTCCTCCTTGTGGACCATAAGATATCGATATCCCCCAAAGCAGTGGGAATCCATCCTATTTTAGCAAATGAAAGAGAGAAGTTGGAGAGCAGAGCTGATTGAGAAGAGGTGATCAGTAAGAGCTACATATGGTCAGGAGCAAAGAAAACCAGTCAGGAAACTGCTAAAAGCTAGACAAACAACTCTGTTTTGGTGATGAGATAATTTGGAAGACAGTAGGGATTGTTGAGACTTTGATAGAATTTGATCCCTGGATAGGGTTGACAACAAGTCAGATTTCTTTTGCTTTGCTATAATGACTAAAGCAGTTCTGTGTAGGGCACTTTCATCCTGAAACCTGTCTTTAAAGTTCAGTGAGAAGATTGGATGTGATTGCCAATGTGTGCATATGACTGATTGCTCACCCTGACTCTGTGTTTGACATCTGTCTGAACCTCCACTCACCTTTGCATATGTACAGGCTGAGCTGTGGTAAATATGACTGTTGACTTGTCTGCTTAGCTGTGGGAAGGCTTTGGGGTGGCAGTGACCAGGGTCTCTGTGACACTGAGCAATGCAGTTAGGCTTTACAGGTGCTCTTAGGGGGGGCACCAAGAAGACCTTTTTTTTCATTTGGTACATTTTAGCCCTTCTTTAAAATGGAACCTGCTCTTGCTCAGAGTGCCCAATTCTTTTTTGTGGAAAACTATTGAGTGTCATGTTTTTAAAGGACCTTCAATCCCAAGTGTCTGTACTATCAACAATAGGGACACCCAGGCAAGCATTGCAAAGTCTGTCCTGATCCAGCAATGATTTGGCACCTGCGCCAGTACCTTGATATTTATCGTCCACATCCACCTATATGGTAATAGTTTTGTCTAGATTTGTCTTGGTCAGTAAATATGTGCCATTAGATTCTAGGTTTGCCATCCTGGTAGGTTTGAGGTATCTGCTCTTCCTCAGAGATCCTGTAATGGCAATTATCAGAAGATTACTCCTCCTAGATTTTCCATTGAGTTTGCTCACCTTGGTTCCTGTCCCTTGCTCCTGCTAGGCTTTGTCTGACTGTTCTGTTTCTGTGGCCCTTCCTATCACTGGAGAGGGAATTGGTTGATGGCTTTGAAGAGGAACTTACTCAGAGCTTCTCATCTCCTTCAGGGAGATTACAGAATCACAGAATAAGCTGAGTTGGAAGAGACCCACAAGGATCATCGAGTCCCACTCCCCAGCAGCCACACCACGTGCCTGAGGGTATTGTCCAAACACTTGTTCAGCTCTATCAGGCTTGGGGCCCTAACCAGCATTTTCAGCCTTTAGATCTCAAAGAGAAGGCAGCTGGCGAGGAAGGAGAGATTCAAATTCTGATGCAAAGCCAGTCACAGCAGGTAATCCACAGTCTCCCAGTTCTCAGAGACTGGCTGTGATAAAATCTGTGGCTCAATTTCAGCCCAAAGTGTTTCCTTGCAACCAGTATCCTAGAAGTCTTCCAGGGAGCTTACAGATCCCCTTGCAACCACTCTCCCCTTGGCAGGCAGTCAGTGAGTCACACCTACAAGATGCAGGTATGCATTCATTAGCATCATCTAACACAGCCCCTGTGCTAACTAATAGCTGTAATTAACAGTGTCAGTGCACAGATGCCCTTCAACATCTAAATAAACTATTTTAAATCCTGCCCCCGTAAATGTGTGATGCCATGTAATCAGTCCAATTTCTTATAGGCTCCTGTCCCTTGCAGAACACTCCAGAGTCTGTAAACTTATGCTGAACTCTCTCATGGTTCAGATTGTTCAGAACAGCTCTTTGCAAAGACTTTGGGTGTATGCAGTGCCCCAGATGCAGTTGGTTGCTTCTTGGAATGAAGCTGAATTTGGAGTTACCTTGAATGCAGAGGATGGATCAGACTGTCCTTTCTGACAGAGGCTTAATTGTGTTGACAGTTTTATGACTGAGCAGGGTGTTAATAGTTATTAACATAAGAAAGCTGGAAGTGGTGGTAAAGAACCTTTGAAGCTCATGGGTATCTCAACAGGCAGGTGGTGGTGAAGGTCCTCTTCTTGAGCTGTGGTGCTGGGTTTGGTGCTGCTGTGTGCTCCCCTGAGGTTTAGGCACAGCACAAAAAGAAAATGGATCAGCAGGGCTTTTCCCAGATGATCCTCAGAGCCCTGCTGAGACTGGACTTCACTGACCTCATCAAAAGAACTGCCCCTGACTAAAACACTGCAGAAAGGCAGGCTTGGATATGCACCTGAGAAGATTATTTCATACCTCAGATGTGTCCCTAACCCCACAGGATTAATTTTTCTCTTAAAAAAGCGAGCTGCTGTGCCAAGGCTTTTGAAAGGAGGCCTCATCCCAACTGGCACAGGGCCAGCACAGCTGCCTGTCACTCAGCCATGAGCCCTGCTGGCCCTGCCAGGACACAGCATCACTCTCTCTTCTCTGGGAAGTGCCATCTCTTGATGGGTCGCTGCCTGGAACACAGGAACAGAGCTTGCTGTGTGTCAGAGAGCTTCCTGCTCTTCTTGCATTTGAGGTATTTTGCCCTGGTTTTGGCTTCAGGAGGGCTTTTTAAAGCTTAGCCATTAGGGATTGAAAATATTTTTCCAACTCCTAATGTTGCTGAAAGCACAGGGGCAGTTCCTTCACTACATTCTCAGCCTCATGGCTTCCTACCTTCCATATGCATTGTTACAGGTACATGAAGGGGGGATAAGGGAATGCACAACACAGGAGCATTTCCAGTGTGGTGAGCTTGAAAGCTGACCACTGTCAAAATATATAGAGTTTATCATTCCTTATTTTTCTTGGATGATTTTTAGTTATTGTTTGTTTGCCCTTTGGACAAACCTAAAAGGGGTGCATTGTGACTTTTCCTGGGGGATGTAAGCAATGAAAAGATGAAATTTAATCTCAGTTCCCCATATGATCCTTTGCAAATTTGGAAAGGCTATATGTTAGCTCACTGGCAGCATGGGTGGGAACGTTGTTAGAGACCTTAACTAAGGAGGACTCTGCCTGATGCTGTCAAAGTGGGTGCTGTCCCATCAAAAGGACCAACATAGCTTGAAACAGATTTATTTGTGTCTTTAGCTGCATCTCTTGGAACCCATTTCCCTGGGAAAAAAGGCAGAACTGTCAAGAGAAGGCAGTCAGAATTGCCCCAGCTGAAGCTATGCTCATGGCTGATACTGGGCTAATGCTTAAACATAGGTCTCCATATTTCTTCCACAACATTCTGCCTTTATTTGTCCCTCTGGGTTCTTGCTACTGAAGCAGCAACCTTTCCTACCTCTCCCACCCAGTTACTAACTCTTCTTGTGCCTGTAAAATTACAGTCCATCTGTTGCAGGAAGCTGATAATGAGAGGATGATGGTAAACAGAAAACTGGAAGCATTCACAATGTGTCAACACTGCTGTTCTACCTGCTGGATCGCACAGGTAATGCATTAGGGTCGGAGTCTGATGAAAAAAACCTGGATTGGCCAGGGTAAAGTAATGTGGTAATGGTCAGGAGAGGAGGAGGGCCAGGGCAGAGCCAGAAATTTGTAGGGATAAAGGCTTTAAGCTTCACAGGAAACAACAGAATAAAAAGTTGGAGTCTTTTTCAAAGTCTTTTCCAAAGTCATGGCTCGAGACCAATTTCTTCTGCTGTTGATGCTGGAAATCAGACCCAAGCTGCCCAAAATGAGCATCTAAACATTTCAAAGCACACTCCTGAGTGTGCCACAGCTGCAGGGGATTGTTAGAGGCAGAAGGGAAGGAGAGAGAGAATTCAGCTCTCTGGAAGTGCTAATGTTAGATGTGATTGCAGGAGTGTGTGACTGGCTGATACCCTGGCTGGAAGAGGAAAGAAGTAACACTCGCATTCTTGAGGTCTGTGTCCCTACAATGTTTCCACTCACCCTTCTTACCAGCCAATATTCCCTTTCCACTATACCACTATTCTGTATTTTTCAAGCCATATTTCCCACCTCAAGTCAGAAATTGCAAACTGAAGCTCTTCTTAACCACATATGGTTTATATAAATCAACTCCTCATCTTTGCTGTGGTCTCCTAAGCACATGCTATTGCTGAGGTCTCTCTGATCAGAGTAAGGAAAGGAAAACTTTCCAGCAGCACTTAGCTCTTGTGGATTTTTGTCCAATTTTTTGTCACACCCATTGGACTGGATGTGGTAGCTTATGGTTGCTTTGGTTACAGTGGATTGTAGTGTGACGGAATCCATAGGAAGTAGAAATAAATGAATTGATTTTTGTTTATTTATGGCAGTGGATAAAGATGGAAAAATGAGTATTTAAATTACTTTAATCAGTACAGGAAAGTGAACAAGCTACCTTTGGACTACTCTGCTTTACAATTTGATTTCTCATTTTGCTAAAATCTGATGCAATTATAACCACATCTGTTCACAAAGCAAACTATCTGAAAACTAAACCCTGTGTTTATGGCTCTTAGTCAAAATAGGCTTAAAACCCCCACATATATTAGATCTATCCAGGCCCCAGCTTTGACTGTTGTGGGGCTAAGTCAAATCCACAGATGTGTGTGGTTTTGAGGGGTTTTTTTCTGACAGTTCTGTACCATGTTGACACTCCTGACTCTGGCAGTGCAAGGAACTTGATCCAGGAAGTTCAGAGTGCAGTTGTCAGAGCAATACCCAGACAGGCCTTTTTGCTGTCTCCAGCTCTGTGGTTAGTTCCTGTGCTCTTTGAGGCAGAGGTCTGCATGCCTAGGGGAGGAAGGAAAAGCATCTTGTGTTCCCTTGGCCTTTTCAGTGTGAACTGGAGCTCCCTAGTTTTCCTCAGGGATCACCTGCTTTGTCTTTCCTGAAGCTGAAAGAGCCCAAACCGTTCAGTATTTGAGATCCTGTCTTCTTCAAATGAACACAGAATCAGGAGCTGCTGCCTTGGGATGTGGAGTGATTCCATGATCCCATGGCTTGGTTGATTTAAATCTTGCTGAACATTTTTAGGTGTCAGAGTGAAATAGGTGACAGGGACAATACCAGAATATCTTCAGGGGAAGGACACCCGAACTGTATCTAAAACACATCAGCCAGTGCTTTGTGCCCTATTTTAAGATGTGCAGTGGAAGCCCTTGCTCAAAAGCACAGATTCTCTTTGAGCCAGCTGGTCATTGTGGGGAGGAGACTGTTCCTAGGGGTTTTGTTAAGGAAAATGTGTTTGTTAAAGTACAGCAGTATGTACTAACCCCATGCACCTCTACAGGCTGGAAAGCAGCTCTGCAGAGAGGGACCTGAGTGTCCTGGTGAACATCAAGCTCTCCATGAGACAGAGGCCTCAGATCCCAAGAAGGCCTCAGGAATCCTGGGATGCATTAGGATGAGCATTGCCAGCAGGTTGAGAGAGGTGATCCTGCCCTTCTGCTCAGCACTGGTGAGGCACATCTGGAGTGTCCAGTTCTCAGCTTCTCGGTACAAGAGGGACAGGGAACTCCTGGAGCAGGTCCAATGGAGGCTGCAGAGATGAAGAAGGGCCTGGAGCATCTGCTGGACAAGGAAAGGCTGAGGGAGCTGGGGCTGTTCAGCCTCAAGAGCAGACACAGGTAAGAGGAGCCTCATCCCTGGGTGTCCCTGTGTGCAGGGAGGGGCAGAGCAGGGACCAGGCTCTGCTCTGTGGGGCCCAGCAATGGCACACGAGGAACAGGCAGGGACTGATGTTCAGGAACTTCCACCTGCACGGGAGGAAGAACTTTTCAAACAGAGACCAGAGAGGCTGTGGAGTCTCCCTCACTGGGGATATTCCAGACCCATCTGGACACAATCCTGTGCCACGTGCTCTGGGATGACCCTGCCTGAGCAGGGAAGTTGGACCAGATGAGCCAGTGTGGTCCCTTCCAGCCTGACCCATCCTGGGATTCTGTGTATTCCCAGGTATAAAACTTTATCCAATGTCTGTCCTCCCCATGGAGCATGGTAAGTCTCCCTTGCTATTACAGCAATGCTATCTGGATAGGCCCTGCTGGAGTTCTGGAGTTGAAGTCCTGAATGCTTACCTGACAGCATCAATTACTTCTTCAAACCTCATTGCTCTCCAGCCCTAAAAATGTTTTTATTCAGCCAAAATCATATCCCTTCCCAAATGGCATTACAGATCCCTATAGCAAGACTTTGCTGTGCTGTTTGAAGAGAGATCTGCATCCTCATATGTGTATCTGCCTGAAATGTATCTGTGTGTAAATTAAAGAAAATGCTTCAGTGCATGGCCCTGTGTGCAACAGTCAAAGATTTTTATCTTTATCTTTTCTCCCCGGGGTATCCACAGAAAGACCAAAAAAAAAAAAAAAAAGTAGGAGTGAGGAAAAGATTACAACAAACAAATTTTGCAAATCCTTCCAATCTGGAGCACCAGGCATGAAGCAACAAGGATAATGCTGATTGATCACAGATGCTGTATATAAGGTGAGAGGCCAAGGCCACATTAAGTAACTCCTATGAAATGTTAACTCTCCCTCACACCAAAACTGGGGACAGCCAGCACTGCACAGGTGCTAAAGGGTAAGAAACTGGACTGGAGAGATAAGTTGTGTATATCCTTTCCAAAGGGTAAATATTTTTATACAAGAGGGATGACTAATTTGCCTTTATTCTCAGGAAATTAGGGAAGAAGCTTTCTGTAGAAAATTTTGTTTCTTCTCATATAGCATACTTCAGTTGGAAGGGACCTACAAGGATCAGCCAGTCCAACTGCCTGGTCACTGCAGGGCTGGCCAAAAGCTATATTATGATATTAAAGGCATTGTCCAAGTGCCTTTTAAACACTGACAGGCTGGGGGCATCAACCACCTCTGGGAAGCCTGTTCCAGTGTTTGACCACCCTCTCAGTAAAGAAAGGCTTCCTTAATGGCAAGTCTGAATCTCCCCAGATGCAGCTTTGAGCCTGTCCTGTCACTGGGTATGATATTTGTTGTGGTAAAAGAGCTGTTAGGGCATATTATTGAGTATTTCTTGCTCAAATAAGGCTGGGAGAGGACACAACCCAGATACTTGAGGTACAAGCCCTGAAGTTAATCACTGAGGCTGATTGTGTGTCACACCATTTCAGTGGAGCTGCTTTTTTTCCTTAAAATGAGGGCAGCTTTAGGCCTGACCCACAAATGTGCAGGGAACAAGAAGCCTGTTTCATCTGGGTTTTGTTGGAGTCCAGGCAACAGGTGGCTGTCCTACCAGTGGCAGTTCCTGTGACTCACTTCACAATGCTTGGCTGTCAGTACCTTTTATTCTAGGAAATAGAAATGTCTGTAACACACATTTCTGTTGTGGTGCTTATCTCTTCTGACGGATGCTTTCTCCCTCTACTTATTTCCTTTTTTCCCTTCTGGGTTGCCCTGGCCATAGACCCAAGATCTAGGTTGTGTGTGATGAGTCTGGCCAAGATCCTCTGTACATGCCCTCCAAGAAGGCTGGACCAAGTGGTCTGTTCCAGCTCAAAATGTCCATGAAAATGATTCAGTCATAGAATTTTTGATTTTAGTGAAATTACATATAACTGGGGAAAGGATGACAAATCAAAGAAAAGAGACAAGACTGCCCAATGAACACTGTATGTGCCTGTGCAAATGCACATACACAGTTATATGCATAAATTAGCAGCTTGGGGACAGAGTATGTTGTAGCCTTCATCCTAGATAAAAGCCTATCTATTTATAATATAATCAATAACAAGTTGATTTTGTTTTTCTTTGATACACCAAGCACACATTGATCATGGGTATGATAACCTCTCACGCATTCACCCATGACAGGGCTGCTACAGAAGGAAGCAAGAGCAACAGGAATCTTGTGCAAATGCAGCTAATCTTGCATTGTAAGATCATGTTATTTTTAGACTCTGTAAAGAATGTGTAGCATGGGGGAGACAGGATTTGTGCAGGCCTTTTCATAAAGCCAGTCTGGCCTTTTAAATGATCCACAAGCCAGTGAAATGCATCAGCCTCTGGAATCACAGGGGGAAAAGGATGACTGCCAATCCTGGCCCCCATTTGTAAAAACGTCTCTTTAGAAAAAGTCTGGGAATGAGAAATATTGCTCCCTCCAAACCTCTTCCAGTAAATGGAGCCCGAAGTCAAACACTGCAGACACCTTCTGGGTATCTCTGAGATTCCTGGGGCGCTGTCCCTTGTTGCATCACCACGGGAATGAGCTGTGTGCGAGGCGTGGTGCTCGCTGTGGCTCCGGGAGCAAACTGCACTTTGGGTTATCCTTATCAGCCTCGGCAGCGCTCTGCTGCCAGCTCGGCACTTCTGCTGCCTAAGGACTTGCTGAAATCGACCTCTTGGAGTCAGGTCAGTCTTTTCCAGACACTGCAAGGGTTTTCTCTGTTTCTTCCACATCAGCTGACCTAAGAGGAGCTGCTAATCTCGGCAGCAATGAAATTTGACCCATTTTCAAGATGTTGATTCTTTTTCTCTTGCTGAAGATAAGAGCATAACTTTGTCAAGTTTGGGTGAAGCATGGGCTCTGTATCCCAGACACAGGAGTGTACCCTGGGCTGTTCAAGCCTTAATAAAAAGTGTAATCTGCTTGAAAATAGATTTTCTCTAATGTGGGAATAGTTATTGTCAAGCATTTTCTAAATTTCCTTTACTCATCAAAAGGCTGTCTTGATTTTTGCTTAAAGACAAAATTTGGAAAAGAAGGGAGGTGCCAAGTTAGGCAATTCAGAATTAACAAGAAATTTGTTATTTTTCTTAGAAAGCTCTTTTACGTGGCACTGGTTTGAGATTTTCAGTGATGTTGTTATATTATTTTTTCCTTAAAAAAGAAAAGTCTTTATTAGCTTTTAAAGCTATCATATAGGATGTTAATTGAAACTGTCACAGGGCCTGTTGAGTGATTGTGAACACTTTTGTATCCTGAATTCCTGTGGGATTTGCTACCACCCCTGGATACTTCAGTTGTTTTGAGGCATGTTTCTTTTATTTTATGAAATTGAATAGGGCATGAGGGTCTGCTTCCAGAGCAAACTATTTACCTCACAGAACTGAATTGCTCTTGGCTGTCAGCTAGACTGAAGTAATGTTTTTGAAGGAAAATGACACGGCATCTCAGTTTGATTCTGATGCTTTTTGACATTTCAATTAAAATATCAATATGAAACTCTTCACTTACTGTGCTAACTGAAATTTGCTTTTAGGTTTGTGTTTAAAAAAAACAGAAGGATTTTTTTTAATTTAAAAGAGGAAAAATAGTATCTCTAAAAAAGTCTATCTCTAAAAAAAAGAGGAAAATTAGTATCTCTAAAAAGAAGTGTTCTGTAATAGTGAAAATGACTACTTGCAGTACTTAATAAAATCAGACTTTGAGCAATTCAATTTATAACATTTCTTTATAAATTTTTGTTTGTTTGGACTCCCAAACAAAAAGTGACCTTCAGTCAAAATTAGGAAGATATTTTGAGTTATAGGTACTGTGTTTTCTATCCCTAACTATGAATGCATCCATGTTTTTCTCAGACTGGGCCTTTGTCAGCCAAAGATCATGAGGAGGACAGCCTGAATTTTGGAATTTTGTTTCTCAGGCCCTCACCAACATGAAGTTTGCATGTCCTGTTCAAAGAACCTTGTGTTTTTGTTAAATTTACACTGGCTCAGGGCTCAGGTTTGTGTGTTCTCCTTTACCTAGAAACACTTGATTTCTGCAGATGAGGACTGCAAGGTTGGGACTTAAGTAATAAGGTTTAAAATGTGCTGTTAGAAACAGGTTTCCTATTGGTTTTCATATGGATTATTGCCTTCTGCAGGAAATAGTTAAGGTTTTATAGTATTCTTGCTATTTCTAGATGAGGGGCAGTCACAAACTGAACTTGTGTAGGCTGGAGGGAGGCTTCTGTCCTGTGAAGTGTGCTCAAGGGAAAGCAGCTCTCAGCAGCCATGGAGTGTGCTGGGCTGGAGAGTCATGTCAGGGAGCTGGGAGACTGTAACACAGGCAGAGAAACTGTGGAAGGAAGCAAAGAGCAAAAAGCCAGATCTCAGGGGTAGAAAGGACCTAGGACTGAAGAGGACTGAGCACTTTGTATCTCAGGAAGGCACTGAGTTGGATGGAGAACAAGCTGCAAGCAAGAGTACAGTGGGCAGCTAGGAGCAGTCCATTTTTAGTTACTGTTCTGGCCTCATCACTTGGAATTGTTTCCATCTAAAAACAAATCTGAGTTTATATTGAATCATTCCTGGCACAATCATGTGAGTTAGTAAGATTGAATCAAAAAGCAGCACCTGAATCTGAAGATCTGCTAAGAACCTCTCCCATTAAAATTTCAAATACCCTTTTTTCCAGACCTCCTCTAAAATAGAACAAACTGTGGAAACCCCTCCATGTTCTGGCTGTGGCTTAAGAACAGAATTTAGGAGAGGTGAGGGGTAAGACTTGTACTTGGTTCTTATTCCTTTCAGTTTGTCTCTGTCTACACAGGTGAATATCATCCTTAGTTTGGAAATTCTCAGCTTGTGTTGCTTTGCCATTTTCTGAACATTGTAGGGTTTTCTTGAAATGCTTCATTTGATCTGAGATTGGATCAAAGCAGCTTTCTCTCCTGCAGCAGTCCAAGAGGACTGGGTGACAGGGGATGTCTGGATGCTGTTAGTTCATCTGCATGTGAACAAGAGCACATTGCTTATTCCCCCCCCTACATCCTGCAAAAAAAGGAAGTTATTGTCTCTGAGGTGATGGGGTTTGATCAAAAATTGCTACTTAGTTCTGCAGTGATCTCTCTTGATAGACAAATGCCTGATTAGGAAATACATGGGAAATCTCAATATTTTTCAGGTGCTTTCAAAACTCTTTAAGTTCCTTGGGAAGTGAGTGGAGCTTGCCTTGAAATGGAAGAGAATGTTTAAAAATCACTCTGAGGGATTTTGTGTGAGCTGTAGAGGTGGAGGAGAATATTTGTCTTATTCCCAGTGGTGGCAGAGAAATGCAGTTTTGCTGAACTTTCAACTATTCTGCTTTTCCAGTCAATATTTTTCAAATGTAATTTAGTGGAGACAAGACAGGATGGTCAGAAATCAGGCACAATCTGACATATGGCAGGAGAGATTTCCAAAAGTATCTGAAGGACATATGGAGGGAGAAAGTTTTCCTCTGATCTCAGCCATAAGAAATAGAGTCCGATCAATTCCTGTGGGCTGCTTGTTACACTTGTCCCAATCCAGGGGAGACTTATGCCACTTGAAGCTCCACTGGGCTAAGGGCAATTACTTGGGACTTGCACTGGTGTGAGTCTGGCCCAACAGGCTCACAAATTGGCCCTGATCTCTTGCCTCTCAAGCAAGATTGGAACTATTTTGTGCTTTTTACAGAAATCTTGAAAATGAAAAATCCTGCATAGCTTGGTGGCTTAAAGCAGAGCTTCCCAGCTGTGACAAATGGCTTTAGGTGCTTCCATTTTGGGGCACTGCTTCTGGGGCATCTAGGCAGGGCCCCATCTGCTCTGAGCACTTCTCAAGTTCAAGTACTTTGTTTGAAACCCCTGAAAATGTAGGTACTTTGCATTCTTTGAATCTCTTTTCCCTGGGGATTTGCAAAGCCACAGAACACTGATTTTGCTTCATTTTTATGGTCCAGTGGGGCTGTGTGATGGATTTTGTTTCTGGGGTTTTCCACTTGTAAATAGTAACAAAAAGTTCCTCATTTTACTGAGCATTTTGCTCTCCTCCCCCCATCCCTCTCTCTGTACAATAGTGTAGCTGAATATGAAGCAAAAGGCACTCTGCCTTTCTGTAAACACCCAAGACATGGTAAGGAAGCCAGAATTGCAATTTCCCACCTTTCTCCCCCAGTACTTGAACTGTTCTTGTCTGAGTGAATCTTCTGCCATTCCTGATTTCTCTGATAGACATCCTTCCTCCAGAGCCCTTGCCCAAACCTTCTTTCTGTAGGGGTGCTACAATTGGAAGTCAGGTACTGGCTGGCAAGTTCTAAGCTTAGGCAGAGTGGTTGCATTTTCATAAAGCCATGTGGCTCTGCTCTTTTTCCACTATTCTATGGTTGGTTTCTTTTTCCTCATTGACTCCATCTCTTAGTGATTGTGCCTTTTCTGGTCTTTATGTTAACTTAAAATCTATCCAAACCACTGAAGGCTTGTTTGTGTGTTTACAGGTTTTTCAGAGCTGAGGCTTCTTTAGGGAATACAATGTATATTTTCTGGCCATGAGGTGTCAATAGTTTGTGGCCTTTTTTTAGCATGTTTGCAGTGAGACAAATAGCTTGGATTTTTTTCTCCTGGGTTTAGGCAGAGGGAAATTCCTTCATCACAGGAGAGGCTTTAAGGTTCTTATACTGGAGGTATAGCCCTCCTAACCTCAGAAGGTCTGAGGTGAGCTTAATCAAATCTGATAATAAAACATGTGTGAAAATAGGGAAGACAGCAGGGTCAAATATAAAGCAGTGGTCAATGGAACATCCTTGCTCTGTAGGTGATAAAGGAAACTAATTTTTTTTCGCCTGTGGTTCACCCATACAGCATTTAATCCTTAACATGCAGCTGCCACATTAGGTCTGTATGTGTGCAGCAGATCCCTGACACACTGAACACAGTGCCTGTGTGGTTATGCAGCTGTTTGCATCTGCAAGATGCCCCTCTGCCAAAAGGCATTGTCCCTTTCTTCCTCATGTCCTGTGTTCCTGAATGGCCTCATGGTGGAAGGAATGGGTGAGTTTTTATGTGGATCATCAGCTTCGTGGTGCAGCCTCACTGCAGCTGGCATGGTAGAAGAGGGAGGTTAGGAATTAGCAGTTAGGGGGCTGAAACTGCCAGCACAGTGTGATTCTGGTTCAAACATGTATCCCAGGGCCCAAAGCCACTCCCTGACGTTGGCAGAGAGTAAAATGGAGAGTGGAATTTCTGTTCAGTACAGCCATAACTAATAACCTTTCAAATGCTGTGTGTTCCACTCATGGCAGTTTAAAGCTAGCATAATGTGAAATGTGACTTTGGAAGAAAGCTGTGTCCAGAACTGCATATGTGAGTTCACATGTTCTTGTATATTAATGACCTTTCTTGTTCAAGGTATAGTTTTTTGCAGTCCAGTCACTTATAAGCATGGTTTTGGCTTCTGGATCATTACAGACTAGAGCCAAGCAAATGGAGGAAGAGCTAACAAAAACATTTTCCAGTCCCCTGTATTTATTTGTTTTTATCTGTTTGCAAAATGCTAAATCTGTGTCTCTCAAGCTCCTTCAATGAATCAGAATGATTGTCAGATATCTTCTTGTAGGAAAAATTATTGTGTCCTAAACCACAGTGAAGTTATCAGGAAATGCTGTTGGCTTGGTTCTGCTGGCTCTGCACACCTGTAAAGCCCATGTTGGAGCAGTGAGCTTCCCTACACCCAGTCTGTCTTCTACCCTATCTCTGCCTATCTCTTTCAATCATCTGGATTTGGGCCTTTTCTATGTGTTTCTCATTGAAATATCCAAAAAGCTTTTCATGTCATGCAGGGTACCCAAACCCTTTTCCCTCTCTTCTCTCTCTTTTATGATGTTCATGACACTTCAACCAGGTGAATATATAATGAGCTGCACAAGAAATGTTTTTATGTGGCACTGTCAATTTAGATTAATCTCAAAGCACTGTATAAAAAGAAGTCATGACTGTTACTGCCACTGATTAAATCACCTAAATCCTTTACAGCAGGATGTGTCCAGCTGCACAAAAAAATCTGTGTGTATATTGCTTTGAGCCAGTTAAAACTTTGGTCCCCTGGGTTTCAAAAGATGCCTCTTCTTTTTAGTTCTTGAAGAATAATAAATGGGCATACTTCTCCCGCAGCTTTTGTCTTTTATAAGGCATTTTCATCTCTGGCTAATGAGTATTATTCTTTGTGAAGAGTGTAGTGTTATAGGCAAAATATTAAGTCACAAAGATCTGTAGTTAGGGAATAATGTGTGGAAGACTTCACCTTATTTCATGTGTTGACCATTGAAATGTTACCAAAAGATGTTCTTCTTTTGCAACCATTTGTTTTTTGTTGCGAAAAATTTTACTTTTCATTTTTTTGAGGACAGACAGCACTTTAGAACCTGTACTGTGCATGCTCTCCAAACACAGAATGAAGATTTCATCTTTCCATGGAATTTGGTCTTCCTGCTTCACATCTTTTAGTACAAGTACACTTGTAGCAGCCACGGGCTTTCCCACCAGCCAGCATGCAGATCCCACGTTTGAGAGCCTCAAAACCACACTGTGAACAGCTTGGCTCCTGTGCTGTTCAGAATCACAGAGTGGTTTGAGTTGGAAGGGGATATTGAAGATCATATAGTTGATCTTCACTGAAGTTGCACCCCCTGCCACAGGCAGGGACACCTTCCACTAGGCCACGTTGCTCCAAGCCCTGTCCAATGTGGCCTTGGACACTTCCAGGGATGGGGCAGCCACAGCTTCTCTGGGCACCCTGTGCCAGGGCCTCACCACCCTCACAGGGAAGAATTACTTCCTAATATTTAATCCAAACCTGCTGTCTTTCAGTTTGAACCCACTCCCCCTTGTCCTGCCACTACATGCTCTTCTATTCTTGGGGTGATTTCCCTTTCTGGCTTTGCTGTCTTCCAGATGGTGTCTGGCCTGTGTTAAAACCCCTGTGACAGTGCTCAGAGACCAGCCTCAGAGGAGAAGTGTTGCAAGGGTGCCTAAGCAAGCACCCCTCTGAGGAGGGGTGGGAGGAGGTGGAGCTGCACCTGGGACTGTCAGTGGCAGAATAAATGGGAAGGTGGAGGGCAGTGCTGTACAATCAGTTCAGTGCTCCTGCTGTGCCTCTCTTCTCTTTCCCTGTGATCTCCAGGTGTACATTGTCAGCACCAAATCTTGAAGAAATACATACCAGCAGATTTTTGTTTTTTTCTTTTGTTCTTTAAACTTTAGTTACTCATTGGCAGCTTTCAAGATGACAAGAATTTTGACAGCTTGCAAAGTGGTGAAGACTTTGAAAGGCAGATTGAAGTTTTGCAATGTGTTTGCTGATCACTGGAGTTTCTCAAGGACAGGTACCAGACTGTTGAGCACCAAGGTAATAATGACTGAATACTGCTGTTTAATAGATGTGTGTGGCATGCAGAGATAACTTGCTATAGATAACAGGGCTTACCTAGAGACAAGAACCAGAGGAAATTTGTCTGAACCCTAACCAAGGGGGTTGCTTGGCTAAATGGTTTATTAGCTAAGCAAACATACTTTTTGTCTAGTCTGGAATGGAAGTTCTAGGGTAAATTACACCAAAAGGTGGAAGTTCAGGGTTTCAGTTAGTTATTATATGGTATTTTCTTTAGAAACACCTCACCCTTCTATAGGACTGATAGCTAACAGAGCAGATCTTTCAGTCCATATGAGAATGAATTGGCTGAATATTTAGAATCATGCATCACTTGAGGCATGTAATTAATCCTATTGAATCCATACAGAATCCATTTTCAATACATTAGAAACTATACTGACTCAGAATAATTGGAGAGGTAGACAACTCTTGTGAATCTATCTGTCTCAGCTCTTGAATTGCTGGGGCTGGACCACTCAGTTGATTTCCCCAGCTTTCTAGTGCTCTTTGCTACAGGAGCTGGAGTAAATGGGTGACCTGGGACTTTCTGTGGGAGTTCTGTAGCACTGAAGTGCTGTGTGAGTTCTGTCAGCATGCACTTTGCATTGAGAAGGCACTTTTCACAGGTGTTGTGTTGGATGAACAGTGCAATAGAATTAGCATCTGGAGGAATGGTGTTTCAGAGTGGTAGGGAAGAGCACTGAGGGACTTGGACTGCAGGTGCTGCCTTACCTGGCAGGGTGATCTAGAGGGCTGATCAGTGTAATTTCTGCCCACTAAGGACTAGGGTTTCTCTTAGCTGTCCCACAGCCACTCATTTTCCAGGAATTCTCTGGGCTCCTTGCAACAGACCTGTTACTTGACAAGACAAAGGGGGAATGGATTCAAACTGACAGAGAATGATTAGATTAGATATTAGCGAAAAATCCTTACTGTGAAGGTGCTGAGGCACTGGAAACTGGTTGCCCAGGGAAGTTGTGGCTGCCACATCCCTGGAGGTGTTCAAGGCCAGGTTGGGAAGGTGTCTCTACTCATGGCAAGGGATTGGAACACAGTTATCTTTAAGGTCCCTTCCAACCCAAATTATTCTATGATTCTATGATACTATGACACTTTTAAAACAAACATCGCAGAGGAATTCAGAATAAGGCAAGAAGCGCTCCTGTTTATTCACCTTCCTTCAGCATGTGAGTTCCCAGATTCTTTGCATCAGAGTGTGGAAGTTGAGTTGTGAGGCAAGTGACCAAGCAGTGACCTGTGGCTGGGTTTGGTGTTCCAACCAGCATTAGAGGTAATGGGTATTCATGAGAGATTGGAGGAAAGACTGAAATGCAACATAATTAAAGTCATGACCCCAAGCACGCTAGAATTCAAGAAATGTTTGGACAATACTCTCAGGCACATGGTGGGATTCTTGGGGTTGTCCTGTGCAGGAACAGGAGTTGGATGAACCTTGTGAGCCTTGTGGATCCTTTCCAACTCAGGACATTCTGTGATCTGTGATGCTGTGTGTGGACTAATGACAGTATTAGGTAATGGTCTCATTCTTCCATTAATGCAGGCTTAAAGGAGCATTTAGTTGCCTTTAATTACTTTTTCTCACTGGGCTAATTTAGGAAACATAACAAAGTACAATGAAAACATCTAACCTATGTGTAATTTAAGTAAAGTATTAGACAGCATGAGGAAGAGGTGGTAGTTTTAGAAGAATGCCTAATGATGCTTCTCCCAAGTCTGTATTCTGTCCAGTTAAACTCACCCTGTGTGGGAAAACACCACTGTGTGTGAGTAGTGTTAGATGTGGGGACTCATAGGTCCATATTTCCCTATTACATCCCATCCTTCCATTCTAAAGAGGAGATGGGCATGCATGAGTGAAAGAGGGGCAGAGAGCAGAGCAGAGACCCCTCAGGGCTCTCAGTAGGGATGTTTAGCATCACTGGTTTCAGGTTAATCAAGACTGTTAAAAATTCAGGAATAGGCAGAGAGAGTGCAGTTTGAGGCTCTTATTGTTTAATGCTCTTCTGAGGCCAATGTAATTAAGTGGGCATGTAAAGGTAGCACGAGCAATAAATAGGTGGCTTGTAACATTAGAGCTGGCTTAGTAAGGAGAGGTTGCTATAAAAACCACCAGGGATGAGCTAAAAATGTAGTCAGAATGAGAGGGAGATGAGAATTTTGTAGAGTGCTGGCTTTAGAAGCTATTTCAGATTACTGTGAAAGGAGCCCTCAAATGTATTTGAGGCAGGTGGAAAGAAATGGGACAGTGACTGCAGGGAGAGTAGAGAGATGGTGAGGAAGTTAAAGATGACTCACAAGGTACTCCACTCCTTGTTTTGGAGGTGAAGGGGATGTAAAATGGGGGCCATTCCCATAGAGATGGGGGGAATTTAGTGAACTGCTCCTGTGGGGGGGAAGGGGTGCTCATTTCCATGGATCCTCAGTGACTTGTGCCAGGTGCCTCATCTGGCTTGGTTCACTCTTCTCCTTTGAGTTTTGTGATGGACAAATATTTGTGGCATTGTTGTGAACAGCCTTGACAAGAGTTCAGGTTGTAGGAACTGTGACTTTTCCATGGTACCTGTGTTGCTTTTCTTTGGGTTTGTCTTGGATGATAAAGGAATTAATCCAGTGCTTCTCCCCAGAAAATATCCTAAGTGTGAAGCTTCTTTGGTGTATCCCAACACACTCACCTTGGCTCATTCTTTTTTCCCTTCTGTCTTCTCTCAATGTTAGCCAGAAACAAATGTGCCAGAGCAAAATCAGATAAATATAGATATATATTCCCAGGGTTGGCAAAGAAAGTCTTGGCTGTTAGCCATGTCCAGATAGATTTCCAGCCTGTGAAGGTGTAGTACTCACAAGAAGAGTAAGACTCAGTTTGATTTTTCTGTCAAAGAGAAAGCTATTCTTTTGTTGCTGGCTATTTGGTCTTGGGAGAGTGAAATGCAGCTTAGACCTGGCACCAGCTTTTTATTGTAGAAGGAATCTTGGAGCTTTTGGATTCTTCTCTGCTTCTGATCTGCCAGCTGTTCTGTAGCCAGCCAGATGTGAGCCAAGAAATGTGGCAGAGACTGCTGTGCTGTGTAGAATTGTTCTGTAGATCTTTTGAGAATTTGCAGATCTTTATCATCCACTTTTTAGATGGGAACGGCAGCTACAGCAGGGAACTGACTGGAACTAATTTCATCTGCTTTCTTACTTTCTTACTGGGTTTAGGTTTGTTTTTCTTTTAACTTCTTAAGTGCTTTCTTTACTTGATGTATGAAGTGCTTAGTGAAGTGGGACCTGAACTAGTTGACTCTTCAAGCTGCTTTGACAAAATACACAAAATCTGTCAACATGATATCAGCAGCATGACCCTTTCTGTTAGCCATCTTCATCCTCAAAGCTCTTGAAGAGTACTGCAGCCTCTCTAGAGCACAGGGCCCTCTGCTAAAGGTGAAGCTACTGATGTGTAGGAAGAAGAAATCAGATTGCAAATGGCATATCTTATGTTGGGAGTGTGTGGCAGAAACAATTTAGTTGAGATTACAACAGAGATTTGTCTGAGGCTATGTGGGGATGCTTTTGAGAAGGGTGAGGACAAAAGGACCTCATGGAAGCTCTGGAGGGTGGTTTATTTCTTGCTTGTTCTTTTTCTGAAAGTAAGTATTTCTCCCACCTGACCCCTGATTGAGCCAACAGGCGTTTTCTGTAGCCTGTAAATCACTTTTCACCTTAAAAACAAAACTGAAAAAACAAGGTAGCCTTGGAGCTTAGGGATATGGTAACACCTCCTCTGGAAATGTAAGCAAGAATAATTGTTTTGAGAATGCTCACTGAACCAACCACTTAATTAAGAATAATAAATCAAGGAAGGGAGGGAAACATTTGAACATCTATCCCCTGCTATAGCTGAATTTGCAGGCAGGTTGTGGTTGCTCAGGGACATTTTTCTGCATTACCTGAACACTGTGTAGGGGCTCTAATAGCATAATAAGGGCTTCTGTTCAACAGAAATGATTTCTGTGCTGTCTGGTATGGAAAGGAGGTGGGCTGTGGTGGGAGGAAGGCCATGCAGATCCCTGTCAAGTACTATAGTGAGGGTGAGGCACTGATGCTCACAGTGATTGCTCTGGGGGTTGGCCTTCAGCACTTGAACAAATCTTAAATTTTCTGGTCATTTTTGGACTTTGTTTCCTGAAGGGTTCTGCCAGGGTTGATGGCAGTCAGGACCACAGTTCAGGCAACTGCCCCAAGGGGTTGCCCAGTGGTGGGACATGCCTGAAGTGGAGCTGCTATTTGTGTGGACTCCAATCTGTGGCCTGCTGGGGGAAGGGATCCAGCCTTTAACACCAAGATTGGGAGAAACTGGATCCAGTGGTCGGTGCTCCATGTGGGCAGGGTAGGTTGGGCTTTCACCAGGCTTTGGAAAGGGCAGAGCTCCTGTGCAAAGCCCAGTCAGAGGCACCCACATCACCTCTGTGCTGTGCAGTGCTCTGAGTGTCTGTCAGTTCTTTGCAGTGAGAGGCACAGGGACATTAGGGAACCCACCAACCTGTCACTTTAACTTGGTCTAAACCTAGGGAATTTAGCCACAAAAATTCTGTTTATAACTGGGGAGGGAGGAGATTTTGGTGGTGCTGACTAAACTGTCCAGTGGCGTGGGAAGGTTCCAAAACTTATGGCTAAATATTTGGAGAATGTCTGGGTGTTTGACATTATTAAGGAAAAAATGGCCAGGCTAAAAGCATCCCAGATGCACAGAATTCAATTACTTGGCAGCGCAGTTTGATTTTTAGTGTATTTTGCAGTACATTAGTAATTGATCTGTGTGGTATTTGTAACTACAGAGGGACTCTAAATGAATGTTTGTCGTGATGGTTACAAAATGTTCAATATTGAGAATGAAATTTCTCCTTGCTGTGATTGTTCATCTGATTTACAGCTAATGGAAAGCAGCTCTCCAGCTCCTTTCTGCAGCAAATTGATCTTGATTTTTCTTTTAAAAATCCCAGTAAGAGGAGAAGTTCTGTAAAAGAAAACCAATATGAAGCTAAATCATGGTGAGAGCTGCTTTCTGTGGACATGCTTGGCACATTTCCTGTGGCACAGACCACTGGGATTTTTGCACTGGTGGTCACTCTGCCTGTGCCTAGGAGACAGCTGTGCTTGCCTTCCAGAAGTGGAGGTTTTTCAGGGTCCTGAAAATTCATTGTCCAAATTCTTTTAAGCCCAGGAATTCTCTGGCAAATCTATTTACAGCTTTGCTTACTCTTTCTCTTCCTCTGCATGTCACCAGTGATCTTGCTGTCAGAGGGAATCTCCCAATTCATTCTATCATTTCTGCTGTGCGTGTAGTCAGCATTTATTTATTAGAAGGTGGAGTTCTTTGGTGGTTTCCCATCCAGTGCCTGGACACAGTAAGAAAAGCTTAGTTTCCAAATGGGGCCAAAGAGGGTGGTACATTAGTCTTGTATGTGCAAAGACCCAGTTGTGACAATGAATCTCTAGAGGACTTCTGTAAAACTCACTCCGTCCCATTTGCCTTTGCTGTAAAATAGTGATGAAGCCTGTAAGGGATCCTGCAGTTGGTGTGGGACTCAGTGCTGTTAAACACTCTCTGGAAGAGGTCTGGTTTCCTCTAGGCTGTTTGTTTCATAGCTGCTTCTTCCAAGACAATTTTTGCCTATCCCTGAGGTGACTGAGACCATGAGCGTCCATCTGATCCATGAGTTCCTCTGGTCTGGTGTCCCACAGCAGACTGGTATTTTGAATTTTGCTGTCTGACACCAGTCCAGCTAAACACACACTTATTTTTCGTGCCATTGCCATATGGTTGCACCAGAAGTTAAGCACCTGTTGAAGTCAGAGCTGGATGAGAGCCAGCAGAGTCAGCAGCAGGCCTTGAACAAACATTGAGGAGGCAAGTCATCCTTTCCCTACAGGGTTATGATGCTGGCAAATTGCAGGATGTCTTATGTGGAAAAAATGAAGGGATAGGAAAGGGTGATCCCACAGTAATAGCAGCACACGCTCTGGTTGCAGTGAGGTTTGCCAGCTCATTAGGATAACAGTGCTCCCTAAGTGTTAGAAAGAAAAAAAGCATCAAGCTAGTAAGAGAGATGTCTTGGCAGCTGGGAGTGGGAGAAAGGCAGGAATACTTACAGTGTTAGGCATGCAAGGCAGGTAGGCATCCTAGGTGTTCCCTGTCTAAACATCAAGCCTTTCCTCCTGTGTTTGAGTCTCTTCATGTGTCCTTCTCTAGGTGCAGACAGCAAACTTGGTGCTGGAAGATGGCATGAAGATGAAAGGTTATTCTTTTGGCTACCCATCCTCCACAGCAGGGGAAGTCGTATTCAACACGGGGCTCTCTGGGTAAGGCAACAGCAAATGACATATAAGCATCAGTACTTCTCTGGAAGCTTGTTCAAGTGTGAAAGCTGCTTTTTCCAAGCTCATAGGGTCCTGATCCAAGCAGGTAGTTTTTTATATAAGGTTACATTGTAGTCCAGAGATACAGAGAGAGAGAGAGAGAGAATTAATGAAGATGTCTCAGGCAGACCTATTCTGCCAAAACATTCGTGGTGATAAGCACCTTTAAAGGCCAATTTAATGATGATAATGAGATACATAGGGTTCTGATCCTACTGAATTGCTGAATCAGAGCAGAGAAGCTGTCTGTTCTCCCTTCAGTGCCCAGATCAACTATAGAGGTTTGAAGCACGTGCAGCCACCTTAGTAATGGAACTTGGCTTCTGGGTGCAAAGTTTTTAAACCCCACGTTGCTCACCTTTATGACCCATCTCTTACGTAATTTGTTGGCTCATACCACAGGTAAGGATGCTTTTGCATTCTGTGTCCTTTCCAGCTAAAGGGCAGGATCAGATTCATGCCCAACCTAGCACCATCCTCTGTCCTCTTGAGTGGTAGAAACCTATGGCTGCCTTGGGTTGGCAGCCAAATGCTGCTGGTGCTTTTGTTGGATTGCTTGAGCAGATGGGGCTTTTGGTAAGGACAGGGACATGTCCTTGGGGAGATAAGGCATTTCTGAAGTTGTTGGTTCTTGAGCTTCTTCTGCAGTCATTTATAGCTGTCTGTCTCTGCTCATCTGCACTGTGTTCCCCGAATTCTGCTCTCCTTTGGAGATCTCAGTACTCACTGGATGAGTTTTTAAATTATATCATCGGTGAAAGTGTTAAATTGCTGCAGAGGGGAATCAGCTTGCAGTTTTGCATTAGGAGACAATTATTTAAGCATTTCAACAGCACTAATTACTGCCTGTGTTAATATACCTGCCAACAAGCCACTGTTTAATATAGATCAGAATGATGGAGGGCACCAGAGTTCTCTTCTCATTTATAGATTATGGGCCATAAATCTTGGCACATCACAAAAGTCAAAGAGGACCTGAAGGATTAATTTCCTCTCCACCTGTTACTGTGGCAGTAGAAGTTGTGTTTGTTCATTGTCTAATCATTTGGAGAGGATGCTGTGACAGAGATCTCTTCGGTGCTGGGGAGCATATGGTCATAGAGAAAACATTCAAAATGTAAGGTGGTATCTTCAGAGCCCCCTGTACAGAACATGACCTGATTGATTCAGAGAAATGGAAGACAAGAATTTGCAGCATTGTTGCAGAACATAAAAGTGGCAGATTTCCTACCAGTCCTGGGGTTGCTGTCCATTGAAAGGAACCCTGTGGCTGTACCTCCTGCTCCTGATCACAGAGATCAAGATCTGTGTATGCAGAAGAACCCAACTGTCCCTTCTCCCTGACACAGGAGGAGGCTGGGCCAGGGTGAAGGAGGTGCCCAGGCTGCTGGGGCACGCAGCAGTTTGTCACGATAGGGAGCCAGAGGTTCATGCAGGGGTGCTGATAAGCGTCAGACCTGCTTTCTGTGAAGTGGGTGTTTCTAGGTGCTGAGTGAGGTCAGCATGGGCTCTGTCCTGGGGTGATTAATAGGCTGCTCTGCACCGTGTCTCCTCATCTGGACTCCCATGTTCTGATTCATGTTATAGAAATGGGAGGCAAAGCACTTTATGTGCATACAGCTCTCAGGCTTGAGGTAGCTGAAGCTTGCTGAAATGTTAACATATTACTCTAGAATAGGAGCATTCCAGAGAGCACTCTTTTAGGGATAAAATGTTGAATTTTTGATAGAAAAGCATGAGGATGAACTTTTCAGAAGCATTTGCTGAAAAAAAGAAACCTACTATTGCAGCCATCTGTTTGGTAAAGGAACAAAAAGAGGAGATTTCCAATTAAGGAAGAAGAAGAGTTACAACCCATAGAATGTCCCATGTTTGAAATGGCTCCATAAAGGTGTTTACCTCTAATAAATGTGTTTCCCATGATATTCTAGTGAGAAGATGGGTTGACAGGAGTTTGCTGAAATCAGGCAGACCTTTGGGCAGGCACAGCAAGGATTAGACCCTGCAGCACGCTTGGAGCCGGTGTTTCCATCTGCTCCTCTGTGCTCCACACAGCATTGTTCCTGCTTAAAGGGCATTGTCTGAGCTCTGCACACCCCACCCAGACCCAATGGCTCTCTGTCCTTGTTTGCTGATTACAAATGACATGCAAAGGTTAATTACATTAGCTGTGTCAGTAACAAGGAGCCTTTTGGAAGCACAACCAATTAGCTCGGAAGGGGAGAACAATGCCCAGCACGCATGTGCCATGTGCCTGGTACCTCCTGCAGTTCTGGGATCACACTGCACTTTGTGTGGTTGGGTACCTGCAGCAGCAAATACAGATTTGAACATCAGGAGAGGCTCACCTGGAAGTATTTCCTGACTATTGTTTGTTCGACCTGTCATTTGTCAGAGCTGGCTGGTGTGCTGCCTTGTCTGTATCTGCCGGCAACCAGTCCTGCTTTTGGGAAGAGTTTCCCAGTGTTTGACAATTAATCTTCTGGCAGTAAGTCTGGTGTGCAATAAAAACGTCTCTTGTGACTTGCTGATATCTGGTAGATGGTTGGAGTTGCCAATTAAGTATTGTTTAAACAATAATGACAATAATAAATTATAGTCTGTATAGGGCAGATTCATCCTGAAGTGTCTTTCTGCATTTGGCTCAATATTCGTGGGGATAACTTCATCTGTTGCTAAATTGCAGCTGTTTTGGGGTTGAAATTGTAATTGTTTAAGGGATATTTGCAACAGCATACTATAGTATAAGGGTGAAATGAAGGACTGTCTGTTAATTTGAAGCTGAAGAACAGGAGCTTATAGACCATATTTACCCTGTCCCCCTGTGTCTGGTTGAAAGTGAGACTGGATTTACTAGGTCCACAGATGATACTTTGTGGAATCCTAGGTTTGTTCCCCCACTGCAGAAGAATGTTCCAATGTGCTTTTAGATCTGTCCTTGCTGAGAAGGGCATTCAGGCAGGTGCTTAACAAACTGCCGGGCTTCTGCCTGGGCTAATCGTAGGACATGCTCTGGGGCCTTGTGGCCAGGGCTGGAGTGGTGAATCCCAAAGCATTGGCAGCAACTTGCCTTCAGGGATACACAAACCAGCTTCCAAGCACTTGGGAGTCTTGTCAGATGAAATGAATGGTGTTCTGTGGGTGGGAACGTGGAGATTGCCTAGAAGAGACACCAGGCCTCTGCTGGGAGAAACTACAGAAGTGGGACCATGGCAGGGGTTGTTGACCGAGCAGGTGGGAGAGAAGGACCCAGCGCAGTGATGAGGAATCCCAAGGACTTGTCTGTGTCCTCCCCCACAAAAAGAGCAGTTAAACCCCTGAACCTCCCAGGATGTACAAGCCCCAGAGTGTGGAAGGGACAAAGCCTGGGCAAACAGCTCTGTTGTCTGCTGGCTTTTCAGCTGGAGCCTTCTGATGCCACTGAGAGGGAAAGCTTTTACAGCAGGTGGAGGGCAGGGCACAGCAAGGGCAAAGCACTGCCCAGGAGTGTGCCCAGGGAGAGGCCAGGCCAAGCTGTTATCAGAGGGTGCAGGGCTGAGATCTCCCTGTCCTCTCTGTACGTGTTTCTCGTGTTAAATTGAAGGACTCTGAGTTTGTTGGAAGCTTTTGTGCTTTTCTTAAATGAAACATGAGAAGCCAAAGTCTTTCCCTGTTCTCCATGTCAAATATTTAACCACAAATGGCAAAGTCAGGGCATATCCACAGATGTGTTTGCTCTTATTCTGAGAATATCTTCACATGAATACCATTTCTGTCTTTTTGTCATATGGGAATTCAGACCTGTCTTGTTTTCACTGGGTCTTTTGTTTTCCTTTTGACTCCAGACCAATGTACTTTTCTTCTACTGATTCTTTACCTAGTTACACCGAAGCCTTGACAGATCCCAGCTACAAAGGACAGATTCTTACCCTGGCTAACCCCATAGTTGGGAATGGGGGAGTGCCTGACACGGCTGCTTTGGATGAAATGGGCCTCAGGAGATTTCTGGAGTCTGATGGGATCAAGGTAATAGTGGGAGAAGCAGTGCTGATCAAAGGGTTGTGCCCAGCAGCCTGAGTGTGTAAGAGTTTACTGGCTCCCTCACAGAAGGAATCAGTGATACTCAACCCTTCTTTTTCTTCTTCTGGATATTGTCTTTTGTAGGAATGGTGGCAAAAAATACCCCATCTTGATTTCTGTACTAAGCCATGTGCCTCCTGGAAGTGTCTGTTCTGAGGTGAAATGACTGTTTTATACACTAACTCCATTGAAAAATGGAGCTGACTTTTGAAATGAAATGTTACTTAAAAGTGAAAAGTTTTCTTATTAAAAAAAACATCAAAATAAAACATTTTTCTTTGTCTTAAATTTCCATTGTCTTTCTTTCGACAAGAAGTGTTTTGTCAGCTCAGTGCAATTTGCAGCTTTGGTTACCAAGCCACATTTTTCTATGGATTTCCTGGTCAAAATGCCCAGGTACAGTCATGAGCTAGCCTGAAGTCTGTCCATGATATGGTTTATGATGAATGAATAGTGAAAATTGAAAGTACTGGGTAAGTACAAGGATGATCCTACAGTGCAAAATGATGTTTCTTCTCTCTGCAGGTTTCAGGTTTACTGGTGCTGGATTACAGCAATGAGTACAGCCACTGGCAGGCTACTAGGAGCCTGGGAGAGTGGTTGCAAGAAGAGCAGGTGAGCAGTCTAGATGTAACAACACAATGAGAACTGACCTGCATGGAAAGATGAGCTCTTTATTTTGGGCTTTTTAGAACAAAAACTAGATTTGAACAACTTAGCTATTTATGAGTGGGAATAAGGAGGAGAAGTGAAGAACTGCAGTGAGGCAGCCTTGGTAAGATTGCTGCTGAGAGCCTGAGCTCCTCACACAGGGTCGAGCTGGATGGGGCTGTGAGCAGCCTGGTCTAGTGAAGGAGTCCCTGTCCATGGCAGGGGGTTGGAATGAGATGAGCTTTAAGGTGTCTGCCAAAACAAACCGTTCTATGATTCTCATAAAAGTGATCTGGCTGCTGTCTTCTTTCCATGTTTTTTTGCTGCTTGTTCTCTAACTTATCCTTGGGGTTTTTTCAGGTGCCTGCACTGTATGGGATTGATACCAGAATGTTGTCCAAATTAATTCGTGACAAGGTACGATCTGCTTCCCTTGATCCAGATGCATTAACCTTGCTGATGCTGGGCCCTTTCCAACTTCAGCAAACCTGGAGTAGCAATGGAACTGCTGGGCTGCCTTGACTTCAGATGCTGCTCAGATCCATATGCTCTTCCAAAGGCTTCTGTACTGCTGGGCAGTGCTCTGATCCCAAGGAGCCCCCTCTCCCTGGCTCTGCTCTGGGTTTCCTGTCCTACATAAGTCAGCCAGCACAAGGTGATGCAAATGAAAGGCCTCAGGTAGTGTCAGACACAGCAGGTGGTAGTATCAAGCACATCTCAACTCAGAAACAGTCAATGAGAGCAACAAGTCTGTGAGATATTGTGGATATTTGTTTGCAGACAGTGGCACCTTTGGTCAATGGAAATTCTCCTGGTCGTCTGAGACAAAGGAATGCCTACAGTCATCTAAGATGGATTCCTAACCTGGTGTTCTTTGGCTGAAGCCTGCTATTATTTTCAATAGTCATTACTTTTCTCTGTTTTCCAAGAGCTGATAATTGAAGGTCATGGGTAGGATTATGTTACGCAGTGAAGGTTAATGTGAAGGTACGCTTCACACTGGCTGAAACAGTGATCAAAGCCAGTCTGAATGTAAATTTGCCTTGGAGGCTCTTCTTTTCTAATGGATTATTTGAAGCTGCTCTTTTCTTTAGGTGATCAATTTTCAGTCTGCAGCCCAATCCTATGCTCCCCTTTCATTCCACAGAACAAAGCTTGAATAGAGGAATATTTGTAGAAATGAATTCTTGTAGGAAGACTTGGCATTGTCCTGCTCTTACAGGTAGCATACAAGTACAATTTAATACAGTAAAAAATGGCAATATGTTTTCTGCTTTCTTAAGACATAATAGATCACTGTTCCTTTTATCCAAAGTTAATACTCCCAGTGTTTGTCCTGTAACTTAGCTGTGTATGGTAGTGAGTCCCACTATACCATGACTTCGAGTGGTATTGGTATATGGCTTTTAAAAAAGTGCACAATGTCACCTCTTCACCCAGTTTTCTCAGGTTAAAAATAACATACTTAGTATTTATTACTCTCTGTCTCTATAAAAATTGGAGATGAGAACAGGACTTTCTTATGATAAACACAGAAACGAGCACTGACTTGTTAAACTGGACTAAAAGTAAATGCAGGGCACCATTTGGCTGAGAACAAGGGCTTTAAGAGCTTTGTCACCCACATTTATGGAACTCACTGCATGGTGGCATGCAGAACCATGGCTCTCAAGCAGCACTCAAGAACCTCGTTTCCAAGAACAGGACTTGTTGAAGATGATGATGGTCTCTTCTGCTTTCAAGTGAAACAGCTTGGAGCAGCTTTCAGTGTACTCAAGAAGACATAGGATGTCCTCCACTGTTAGGGGCAAAACTGTGTCCTTAAAACTTGCCCTTATTAGTGTGCATGGCAGTGCAAGATACTGGCTGTTGCTTTCCCTAGAGAAATGGCAAGGATACTTCAGGTATGGCAAGCCAGGAAGTATCTCAAAGGAGAATCACTAAATCCAAGGAGCAATCCCACAGAGCAAGCTGAGTTTAACATGTTTGATCATGAAAGTAGCATGTGATAAATTTATCATGAAACATTGACTTCCTCTGCTTTCCTTTCCCCTTCCATCCCTGAAAACTTCTGTACTGCATACCCTGTTCCCATGCTGAGAAGAGGTTAACCCTAGATTAATCCCACTTACTCCAGGAGTAGGGCAAAGCCAAAGCAGGGATTTTTTTTTTCCACTGAGAACTTCAATGAGAAGAAGGATATGCTGCTGGCAGAACAAGAGTGTCTTAGCTTCTGCCAGGTGGTAACAGCAATACAGAGTAGGTCTTGCTAGAGGTGATTTTTATTTTTAAGAGCTAATTCAGAAAACAGCTGGGCTGACCTGCCTCCTACATAGCTTTGCCTTACACCAGCTCTGCTGCCTTGTAGCTATCCATGGGAGGCAGCTGGAAACCTCACAGTGGGTTTCCAAAACCAAAAAATCTTCAAACTGCTTTGTGAATTACTCCGAGATCTACATGACAGTTATGTGGGGATCTGAATTCTGATCTTCTTGGAAGACAACTCAATTTAATGTCACAACACAGCTTGCCAGACTGCCTATTAACAAATATTACTGCTGATAATGTCTCTCCCTGAATGAAGGGGTTTAAACAGATTTTTTATACCAAGGAAGGCTCATAAAGTTCTGAAAATGCTAAAAATGGTTATAAACAGCCAAAACAAAAAATCTTTAAACAGCTGTTCCAGTTGCTGGGCCTGTCAACACCTCATCCCAGTGTTCACAGCTTCTCCTTTGCTCATGCTTTGTTTTTTGGTGCATTTCCACAGGGCACAGTACTTGGGAAGATTGAATTTGAAGGTCAACCTGTGGAGTTTGCAGACCCAAATAAGCAAAACTTAATTGCAGAAGTTTCAACAAAGGTGAGAAGTCCTTCCATAGTATTAGGGCTGTACACTCCAGGTAGTAACTGCTCCTCATTTGCTCTGGGAATCAACAAGTTTTTCAAAATAAACAATTTGGAGACGTTTTCTAAAGCATGCACCTTTCTAGACCTTTGGTGGACTGTTTTCTCAATATCCCCGTGGCTCCTTAGGTACAGTGTTGGAGATAAAAAATGGTTTGTGTTGAGCTGAATGTGGTCTGAACCACACTCATATCAGAGGATTGTTACAAAGACAGAGAAGTACTGGGGATTCAGCTAGATCTGGTATATGGTGGATGTTTTCAAACATAAAAAGAATTAATTAAAAGAGTCTTTGCTTTCCTTAAAAAATTTTTATGAAATGTCAAAATACCATTTGATAATCTGTGTTCAGGCTTGATTTTGTTAGGGTGATTCCAGAAGAGATTTCTAGGTGTCAAAACCAGACCAAATTAGGAATCCCCTGTGTCTAATATTACTGTAATTAGCTGCTATGCCCATAGATCTCAACAGATCAGCAGTGAAGGTTTTACTCTGTTAGCTGGGCATGGAAACCACGTTCAACTACAAGCTGAGAAGAACGTTAGAAGTCATGTGGATGTAGGAAACTAGGCCCATACTAAAAATAATAACTATTCTTGTAACAATGCAAGAGCCAATGTCTTAAATTGTGGCCCCTTTGGGGATTTAACTGGCGGATAAAGAGTGCCCTGGATGATTCATCCCATTGACTGAAGTGTGAACCGAGTGTGTGAGTCCCTTTTGCAAATTCCATGCTTGCTGTGGTGTTTGCAGCTCCTTCAAGGTCAGTGAGGCTCTGGAAGAGCTCTGTACATAGTTACTTGTTGCTTGTGTACTGTTCTGCACACAAGCTAGTGTGTTCATGGCATGGGTGAAAAGCAGCCCTGAACAGCAAGCAAGGGGGAGTTTGATGCAATCTCCATCCAGGCTTGGATTTACAGTAGTGACTGGCACCCTGGGATGCCACTGCAATACAAAGGCCACCTTGCAAATCTCACCATGGGGGATCTCCCCAACTCTTGCCAATGTCTCCAGTGTGTTTTGAGTCAGGCCTTGTTGCCACACAGGATGGCAATTGCTTACTGAGGTTGTGATCTGGGATTGCAAGGTGCAGGTGGAGCCATTTCCAGTCAGCATCTCAGAAACAGGTAGGATTGCTCGTGCTAAACTCTGCAATTACTAAGACAGAATTACTGTAGAGATGCTGAAAATAGCTTCTTAAAGGGAGATATAATAAGATTAACAGCACTTTAGTGGTCTTGTTATGTTTATCACTTCATTTTATAGACTTAAAAAACAACATCACATATAAAGCTGTAAATGAGGTAAGCTGTTTAATGTTGGTAATTACTGGACATGATAATCTATCTGTTGCCAAATGGTGATTTTCATGTAAATCAGCATACAGTATGATCTGGAATCTGCTTATCTATTGTACACTAGGAGTGATTGATTTTCTTATTATATTCTACTCACACCCTGCCACCTTGATTAAATGCTAGTGATATAGACTGTGCTTGCTAACATTGCCTATCCAGGGCAAGGAATGTAGAAAACTGCCAGTATTCTGCAAGCACTTTTGCTGGAGAATTTTGTTTTGGTGCATGTGATTGTCAGGGTCACAGAGAAGATGAGAGATAGCTAACCAGTCCAAGCTAAAAGGTCACATCCCTCCACACATGCAGGCCCATGTACTGTTTTTGTTCTCAGTACCAGTACCAGCAGGAGCTCTTACTCTCCCTAACTACTGGTTTGCAGCCTTCCCCCATAGTCCTTTCAGACTGGGACAGTTTTTTATGGGCTGTGCCATGAACAGGTGAGGGAAATCCTCTAGCTTTAGAAGGAATGTATTTTAACAGTTCTCTGATCCAGCTCCAAGTCTAGTTTCTGTCTAAACGTACTCTTGGCCAGATGCAGGGGACAGGTCAGGTCTCTTCAGGACAGAGTGTGACAAGTGGGTTGTGGAGACAGCAACATCTAAAATAAGTCTTGCTGCTGAAGAAAATGTACAAATCATAGCTAATTAATTTGAGTAGGAAGAGTTTTGAAAATAAAGTTAATTAGAGTACTTTGAAATAGTATTGCCCCACAACTCCCCCTGGTCATGAGAACAGCTGAGGAGAACCTTTGAAGGAGGTCTTTGCTTCATAATATTTTGTTATTTTTTGAAGTATGGATATTGTGAGAAACTGAGGGATCTTCAAAAGCCCCCTTTGAAAAGGACAGTGAGTTTTCCTCAGGGGTCTCTGAGACAGGACACTAAGCTTGTTTCTGTGAGAATCAAACACCTTAACGTTCTTGGGATTTTTGAAACCCACCACCCAGAAGCTACAGCAGGTAGAAGACCCATACAATTCCTGTGCAGTGATACAGTTCCAGTATGGACTGTTGAACCTGAATCTGCTGTGTATCAGTAACTGTGAGGATACCATTGTATGTTGTCAGGCATGGCTTCTTATCAGAAGCCTGGAGTGACCTAACGAGACCCAGGTTCAGCATGATTCCACTCATTCTGAAAAAGGGTTGTAGGATACTTTGCCATCTGATTATGTAACGTGAACTACAAGAGATCTTCCCATACAGAAATCTCCTTTCTGGATCACACACTAGGAGTCACAGCAGCAGCAGTGCTAACACTGGCTCAGGCTGAGCCACATCCTCAGAGATGGGGTAGGGACCATTAGTGATTCATGGGCAGCAGCTTGAAGCCTTTTAGTGAACGGAGGTGCTCCTTGCACTCCATCTCTTACACCCTTGCTCCTGACATGGAAGTAAGCCTCTCCTGATGAGAATCAGAGCTGTCCTCACACAGGACACACTCTTGCATTCTAGTGATGCCTGGAACATTCTAGTGGCTCTCTGGAACAGAGGCTAGACAAGATTAAAAGAATGAAAGCAGGTATTTATTAAAGGCCTTCAATAGGTATACCTTGGGCAGTCAGAAGCCTCCAAGAGGCTACCCAAGATGGATGATGATCATGAGTTTTTCATACAGATATAAGTTTGGGCCATTTACATATCAAGGGTTAGACCTCCAATTAAAGCTTCAGGTAATGAAGTCATATACCCCCAGTTTGCTCTCCTGCAACTCACTTTTGTTTAAACTTTTTGGGGCCTGAGACAGTAAGGTGTCCTTGAGTTTCAAGCCTAGGAGGAATTGTTTTGTCTGAATAAAACAAGAGAACAGTAGCTGACAGGCTATGGAGTTTTTGTTTCACACACTAAAGCAGTACAGGATCTGAAAAATATAAAAGCTAAATCCTAAGGCATCACTAGAAATCTCTGCATTTCAATCTCTGCAAAGATAAAAGTTCAAACAAGAACTGAGTTAGGGTAACACAGGGGGAGGAGTTGCAATATTCTGCTAACAAACTTCATCTTGAATTATCTGCTGAGGGGATGCCTTTCCTTCTGGCTGGCCTATTTCTCCTTTAAAAAAAAAACCAGTTTGTCATCCTGCACCAGCTATATTGGACATGGATTTTAGTATCTTTTCATGAGGAGGCCCAGATGTGAAATATGGCTGCCAGGGAAGCTGGTTACAAGGGAATTACTTAGTCTAAAAGAGAGGAAAAAAAAAAAAAAAAATACTTGTTTTTTCCATGATGCCTAAGAGAAAAGCCACTCTGGGCAAACTACAGTTTTCGATATCAGCTTTCAGAAGCTGAGTGTAACTGAAGGTAAGCACAGAGTTTGTTTTTAGGAGGAAGAAGGCAGCCTTCTTTGCTTATTGATGAATAACATCAATAACTGCTACCTGCAGTCATGTAGCAAGTGAAATAATTCAGCAAGCTTCAGAAAGAAGCTGTCCATAAATAACCTGACATCAGTGAGGTTATTTATGGGCTCAGTGAGACTGTGAGTCTGCAGTGGCAGAGTATCAAGGCCATAGAACAAACAGTGATTTGACTTCACTTTCTTCCATTCTGACTGTGACCAGTAGATAACTGGGTGTACAAAGCACGATGATCCAGATTTGGGACTGGTGACAATTAATGTTGTGGAATGGGCTAAGGAGCAGCAGCTGGAAGAGGAGAAGTTGTAAGATAAAGCTGCCAGGTGCACAGGAACATAGGCCATGCTCTGTGACAGGCCTGGCCTGCTCTGTACTGCCATGATGCACAGGAGGTCACTCACAGGCTGTCCCCAGCTCTGCTGTGTTTGCTCTCACTGGGACTGTAGGGTTGGTGTGGTGTTTCATGTGATGGATCTGTAGCTGGTGTGAAGCAGCCTTGCTCCACTGGCATCAGGATGGCTGCACTTCAGCTGCAAATCTCTCACTGGGTATCTGGCCTGTTTCTCTTGGCTGCAATAATCTGTGAGAACTGGCTTTTTGCTTCACTGCTGATGGGGTGACACACAGGAAAAAAGCTTGTCATTAGCTATGGAAACGAGTGATTGCTTAGGCATTGCATTACTGCTGTAATCAACAGTCTATAAAACAGCATTATAACTTCTACTTTCACAGAAAGATGAAGGAAGCACTAATGTCTGCAGCATTCCTGGAGGTTTCCACATAAATTGATTGTTAAGTACCAGTTGCTGCACATTGGTGAAAAGTTATTCTGCTACCCATCTTCTCTGTGTTTTGGGGGCAGGGCATGATCTGTCATTTACAACATGGTCTGTCTTTTTATAGGAAGTCAAGATTTATGGCAGAGGGAATCCAATTAAAGTTGTGGCTGTTGACTGTGGGTTGAAGCACAACGTTATCCGTCTGCTAGTAAAGGTGGGTCAGTGCTTGATGTCCCTTGTCACTTGCTTTGCTTTGGCAAGAGCCTCACCTGTATTCCAGAGCCTTCCTTCCACCTGGATGCATGCATTTTAAAGTTAGTTGCCCTCCTGAAGTGAGGCACAATTTTTAGGATGATTTTTATGCACTGGGAGGTATTTTCTGCACTTGGTACAGTGTATTGAGGGGATAAGGAAGAGGACCTGTACAGCAGCCTCTCAGCCATGGGAAGGACCCCAAAAGATGAGTTTTCAAAAGAGGAGGCACAACTTCTCTAAAGAACAATGAAGGAAGGTCAACCAAACATTGTTAAAAATAAATAAATGGTGGTTGGGGGGAAATGTGATGATGGCGGTAAATGGTTGAAACCAAAGTTGTTATGCAATGTTCATCCCTGAAGATATTAAAAACACAGCTTCCTCAGGCCCTCAGCAACCTGCCTTAAAGTGGAAATTGCTTTGTGCAGGGATTGGACCTGATGACCTCATGAGGATCATGCATCCCATGTTATTCTTTGATTTTAGAATTCTGTGAAAAGCTTTTCCTGTTTTTAGCACAGTGATATAGCAGTTCTTGCTTCTTTAGCCATGCAGGGGGACAGAAGTCAATGTCCTCATATTCTTTAGATGCACAGGATTTCCCTGATTCATTTTTTTAATTAATGGGGGTGTTTTTCTCAGCTTTGATGTGTAGGACTCCTTCTGGCATGTCAGAACAAGCCTGTGAAGCCCTAATTTAACAGTTTGGATGAATGCACTTTGTAAAAGTGAACATATGTTATGTGTGTACGTACACGCTTATTTTGCTTTCCATTAGTAAGTTTTGATGTCATCAGTGAATTTCAGAGTAACTTGACAAACACTGAGGTGGCTCCAAGAAGCCAAGTCTACCAGTTTTGTGAAAGTAATATGGTCAGAGAGTGGAGAGAAGCTGCATTGTGGGCAAAGGAGATAACTGATGACTGAGATACAAACTCAGGCTCTGGGACATGACAGCATAGGAAGAACCTCCTTGCAAAAATTCATTGGTTTCCCTCTTCCCTTCATTTCTTATTCCCTTGTTTTTTGTTTGGTTGGTTGGTTGGTTTTTTGGGTTTTTTTTTTAGAGAGGTGCAGAAGTGCACTTGGTTCCATGGGATCATGATTTCACTGACATGGATTATGATGGACTCATAATTTCTGGAGGTCCAGGGGATCCCATGAAGGCCCAGGAAGTGATTCAGAATGTCAGAAAGGTACAGTGCAATGCCTATAGGCTGATTATATTTTTAATGTGCCTTTTTTTCAAGTGCTTGAAGTAGCAGTTAGTTGGTACTAACCCGTTATGGGCCAAATGTTCAGACATTTCATCTGTCTGGAATATTCCTCATGCTGTTCTGGTGGGATTTGTCTCCAGCCCAATAGTTAGAACAAGGCTTTATGGACCTTGGTGAACAATACATGGCAAACATGATGACCACAATTACCACACCAGTGCCACCCTGTGCTCTTTCAGGTCTGTGACCTTGGGAAAGAACAGCACTGATTTCAGAGCTCCCACTTGGGATAACATCACACACCAAATGGCTCTAATACAGTGTCATTGCTTGTTCCCTGCGAGTAGTCTGACACCAAGCTGTGCTCTGAAGCTTCTCTCTGAACCAGAGGAAAGGAGGAAACTTTCCTTCACAGGCTCTTGCCTGTATTGCTCTGGTATTGAGCTTTTTCCCTAAGTCTGTGAGGGAACTAGCATGGTTTATGCTGGAATTGTTGGACAGAGGCACTCCAATATCTGTTGAAAACCTTTTCATTTTAGGTCCTGGAGAGCAATCGCCCAGAGCCCCTGTTTGGAATTAGCATGGGGCATCTAATCACTGGAATAGCAGCTGGAGCTACTTCCTACAAGATGCAGATGGCCAACAGGTGCAGCACCTCTTCTTCCCAGGCACAGCAGCTCAGCTTTGGACAGGGCTGTGGAACAGCAGTGCTCCTAACTGCCTTAGGAGTGCCTGGCATCTCAGTAACATTGCTCCTTCATCCCAGCCATTCTCTTTGCCTTTAATTTAAACTGCCCTGTCATGATCTACTTTTTTTTTGAGTATTTTTTGCAAGTATTTGATGTAATTTAGCCCTATCAAGCTGAAGAATAGCAAAGTTCCTCCTAGGATTTATCATTTTGAGATTGGCTGCAAGTATTTTACTGCTACTATTAAACTGTTATGTATAGCCCCAGAGTTATCAGCTTCTCCTCATGGTGGCACTTGAACACATTTGGCACTTCTGTCCTCTGATCCCTTTTCCTTGCAGAGGCCAGAACCAGCCTGTCCTGAATGCAGTGAATGGACAGGCTGTCATCACTGCTCAGAACCACGGCTATGCCATCGATAGCTCTGCCCTCCTTCCTGGCTGGAAGCCTCTCTTTGTGAATGCCAATGACCAAACCAATGAGGTGAGCTCTGCACAGACAAGCCTCTATTTCACCTCCTGTAAGCTTTATTTCACCTCCTGTAAGCCTGCTCTCACGTTATCAAGGCTAAATTTGTTGATTTGATGATCTACTTTGCTTGAAGCCCTGCTTTACAGCCAGGGTAAGATGGGTACCCCACTGTACCAGCTCCACTGCACTGGATTGTAACAGTGACTTTATAATTTCCCTGAACAGAAGCCTTATTAATTTCCATGATTTCCCTACTGCTGGTGATGTTCACTTAGCTACCATTCTCTTAGAGCTTGTGCCACAGCAGTGCAAGCCTGTGTCACCAGTTTGTTTTGTTAGTTCTCTTTTGCCCAGCACAGAGAAGGGAAATCATTGCCATCTAATTTGGTCTGTTATTGTAAATATAATTCCAATGACCAAAGTCCAAACACTAAAGTCACGAGGAAGAGGGGTTGCCCCTAGAGAATAGCTTACCTAATCTAAGATAGAAGTCCAGTGTCAAGTGACATCCATGTTTGAGATCTCAGGCTTGTAATTGCCCGCATCAAATCTTTTCCATGATGTCCAAGTTAGTGAAATCTTGTTAATTATCAGGAAATCAATGAAAAGAAGCTATTTTCAAAAGCAGTTTCCCTCATGGAAACATGCCTCTCTCTTGCTTTGTATGAATGCCCCATATCAATCAAGTCTGGCAGATTGAGCAGTGCTGTTCTGAGCTACCCATCTGATGATTTTAGAGTAAGTTTGGTTTGTCATTTGCTGTTTTCTTTATCCTTACAGAAGGGTATCTAAACATAGACAAATTTTACCAAACAAAACATTGATACAAAAAAATTTACAGCTGTTCAGCTCAATTTTTGAAATGAGTTTATTTTCACTGTGTTGACAAGCTAAACCTGTTCATTCCCAGGCCTTTCATGTTTGCTTTAGCTGGAATTTGGAGACAAAGGTGATAAGGTTGGACATGACTCTTCTGGATTTAGTAGATTGACGTTCTTTTATGTGAGCTATAAAAACATTTCTATGAGCCCCAAAGCAGCAACAGTCTCCTAAACCTTCATAGATGGAGAGGGACAAGGGCTGTGTTGGTTTAGCATGCACAAACAGGATCAGGGCTGGATAGTCTGGCGTGTGCAGTCTGTTGCAGTCCTTTGCTTGAAAAAGAAAAAACATTTCTTGTGGCTGACCTGACCTATCACAGCTGGGCAGGGCTAGCATAGGTTTCCAAATACTGACAAGGCATGGAGTGAACATTTTAAAAAGATATTTGTATGAAACTACAAGGAACATGAACATTCAGGGAAAATGTGACAGACTGATGGAATTCTTTGCTCTGAGAGCAGAAATACAAACCATAATATTGTGGTTGGTAGCTCATCTCTCATCCCTGTCCTATGCCGACATCCCACCCTGAAGCTCTGGATGGCACTGTGGCTCTACGTGAGACTGTCTGGGCTCCTTTGTGCATTCCTAAGGGAGGCAGGTTGTATCAGGACTACTTTTCCCTGAATTTCCTCTTGAGGAACATCTCTACCTCTGTCTGGAGCTGGGGACCATGAGCAATGACACCTGTGGGGTTGTCTCCCAGTGGATCATGCTTCTTGGTGCTATCAGGCCACTCAAATGAGAAATCATTTTTTCCTGGCTTCAACTGAAACTACAAACACTGTCTCTAAACTCAGTTTAGATCCTTCATAGCTGTTGTTTGTCCACAGCAGTAGTGCCCTTCATCACTCTGCCCAACCCAGGGCAGAGATCAAGGCCCTGTGTCAGCATTTAAAGTGAATTATGGAAATCAAGAGTGTCACCAAAATCCATTTTTTCTATGACAGAACCAATCAGCTTGGGATGGTTAAACCATTCATTCCATAACAGCTTTGTCCCAGGTGACCTTTTCTTGCCAGGTATGTTTTCCTTCTCTGCCCAGTCCCAGGACTGTCTCTGCAGGGACCCCTATGCACCTGCTCTGTCAGATGCTTACAGCTCATCAGTGTTTGGTGTTGCAGTGAAAGCTGTGTCTCCATTGTGCCCTTCAGTCCATGGACAGCTGAGGGTTAACAGCAGAGCAAGAGACTGGGAATGAAATGGGTGTCAATTTGACAGCCCCTAGAATCACATCAGTCCTTTGGTCTTCAGTGCTTACAGGGATAAGGTGTGGCTTTGTGTTCACTTGCTTGTCAGGAGGTGTCTAAGAGTCACTTTTATTCCTGCAGGGAATTATGCATGAGACCAGATCGATTTTCACAGTGCAGTTCTATCCAGATGCAAATCCTGGGCCCAGGGACACGGAGGTAATGTATGAGGGCTGATCTGGGCTTGCTTTAAGATGGCCTTGAGAGTGCAGATGTTTATCAGCTGGTGTACCCCTTGGTGGTGGTCCTAAATATTGGGTCTGGGAGTGTCAGGATCCTAGCAAAGGGCACAGTCATGCACAGGCTTGTGTCTGCTTAGCTTGATCTGGAGCTAATTACAATCAGCAGCAAGAGGTCTATTGACTTCTCAGTGCTTTGGATCAGTGATTCCATTCATATGATGTGTATGTGTTGGGTCCTGGTGAGATTATCTCTGCGTTGGAAGGTACTAAAGTGCTTAAGCCTTTGCAGGATCAGGCTCAGATCTCTTGCAAAAGAGACTGCAAAAGGAATAGAATTTTATCGTAACAGTAAAAAAATACTAGCCAGATGCTTTGTAATAAAATCATTAACTTTCTAATACACTTTAGTTCCACTTTCAAATTTTATAATTACTGTAGAGTTATGTAAATGGATTCATACTTCCTCACTCTGGTTCTCCTAAGTGAAATGAAATTTTAATCCCCCGTCTGTGACTTCACACAAATTCTGTAACAACTGGTTGCATAGTCACAGAATATGACTAAGCAGCATCAGGGGATGTGCGAGGCAGAGGAAGCATGTCTGAACATAAATAAACTATTTAGCATTTCCTGAGAGACAAAGATGGAAGAATACCTAGAAATGCTTATTTTAATCTTAATTTGATGATGTTGATTAAATCTGCAAGTAAATCTCTCAATGTCAGGAACTTTCATAGCATTCTGATTGACTAGTGCATATCAGAGAACTCAAAAAACTCAGCTGTGTGTCTTTTCCAAGTCTGTGCACTCCCACTGCTGGGATGGTTTGATAACATAGTGCCTATCCTGATAGGCTTGCAGGACCCATCCATACTCCTTGCACAGGTAATTCCCAGCAACCAGTCAGCCTCAGAGGCTGTGTGGCAGAAGCCTGGCAGGTGTGGGGTGGGTGGGAAGCCTGTCCCACTGCCTGGAGCTGCCTGATTGCAGTGAGGGTCCTGCTGCCTGCCTGCCCTGCCTGGTTGGAGAGCACTTTTCTGACAGCTGCCCTGGGACCTGCTCTGGAAGGACAACACTGATTTTGCACAACTGATGTTTGGCTATCCCTGCTCAGAGCCCTGCTCTGTAGCAGGAACCATTCCAGATGGTTCCCTGAGCTGGTTCAGTGTGTGCTCTTCTGTGTTTTAGCTTTTGGTGCACGTTCACTCGTTGCACTGGCAGCCCCATAGAAACAGAGCACACAGTCATGATTGATGTGTGTTTTCTTCCTGATTATGACCTCACTTTCTTGAATGCAGCTTTGTCAGATATGTCAAAGTTGTTATATAAATTTCAAATAATGATCTCTTCTGAGATGGTGTAAATCTGCCTGCTGCAGGCAGCAGAGCAGAGCTGATTGCGTGAGTTCACAAATGTCCTGGTTTTTCCTTCTTTGCTTGGTATATATTTAGTTCAACTTGGGCAGTAAATACATGTGTTTGTTTTTCCTAGTTCCTATTTGATTCATTTATTTCCCTGATTAAGAGAGGGAAAGGCACCACCATTCCCTCGGTCCTTCCCAAGGCTGGAGTGACAGCTTCTAGAGTGGAGGTCAGTGTACAGATATTTTCATGCCTGTCAGTGAGGCTGGGAGCTAGTTAATTCCTACTGAGCCCACGGCACAAAATAGCACATGGAAGTCGAAGGAGGCTTCTCTTATAAAAGTCCTGACAGCTGTTTATCTCACAGTCATCTGGCCTCTCTTGTGTTATTAACTCTGATTTCTTTGAAAGAGTTTTAAGTTCTGATGTTTCATTTTCTTTGCAGTTCTCCTGAGAAAGGTACTCTCATAGCAGTGTAATGAGGTGCCCTGGGATAATCTGGCCATGAGATTTGGTGCCAGCAGTATAATGTTGGTGCTCAGTTGCTTAGCAAATAAGTCTGAAATTCCTAACGTGAGCTGAATTTCATACAGGTTTGCTGCCTTAGAGGCAGCGGGATTTTGTGGGCAGCCAGAGTGAGGCATGGTTGTCTATAAGCACATGATACAATTAACATGTTTATTTTATGCCCTATCCATGAGTCACATGTTTCTCTAAATGGAGATATATGGGAGAATTCCAGTAGAAATATTGTAAGAAGTAAAACTGAGGTGAAAACTTATGCTCTGTAATTTAAGACTGTTCAGTGCTGTACAGTCTCTGTTCATTTCAACTTCCACTACACTGGGACTGATTGTTTTCATGCCATTTGACATTTGCAGGTCTCCAAGGTTCTCATTCTAGGATCCGGGGGTCTGTCAATTGGGCAGGCAGGGGAATTTGATTACTCTGGATCGCAGGCTGTGAAAGCCTTGAAGGTGAGGAGATACTGAGAAAATACTAACCTCATCTTTCCCTTCTCACAGCTAAACTGATCCTCCAACTGTGTCCAGCTGGGGCAGGGAAGGTGAGGATAAATGACCACAGGGAAAATCAGCAATTTTTGTTGGTGAACTTGCTGGTTGAGTGATGTGAGTTAACCACTCAGAATTATCATCCGAAGAGAGATGTTCTTGGGGTTTCCATCACAGTCTTCAAGCAGTTTGTTATTTGTGATGTGTGTTGTTAAACTGAATGGAAGTGGAGGAGGAGGAATATGGTCAGATGTACCTGACCTGAGAACCTGGAACTTTTGTGATGTGTCAACACACTGCAAAGCAGACAACCAATAACAACTGCTATACAGAAGAACCCCTCATGAAGGCAGGTTTTCTAAATGGTATTTATTTTAAATGGGATGAACTTTTTAAAGGTCATGTATGTCAAGTTTTGTTTCCATAACAGTCCTAGAAAGGTTACTAGGCCAGAAGTTCGTGCTAGGAGAAGGTGTAGAAGGGTAGAATGTCCTGTGATGGGGTTATTACTGGTAATGTAAGAGGTACCTGGGCCCCAAGTTCATGTCTAACCTCGTGTGAAGAAGGAAGAGGGAGCTTGCAGAGGCCTGACAGAGTCAGAACAGAAGTAGCAGCTGCCTTCAGATGAGGTGATGGTTGTGAGTGGTTCTGAGGCTGTCCTGATGCCACAAACATTCTATTCCTGTGCTGACCCTGAAGTGAAGGAACAAAAAAATCAGTTTCAGTAATGTTAAATATAATCTGGGGTGCTCTGGTTTGTCCCCGTGTTGCAACACAGCTTGTATTGCATGTGTGTTGTTTGTGTACTGTATTGCTGCTGCTGGCTACTATTTCAAACTGACCACACCATGAAGAGACAAGTACAAGCCAAGAGTGGAGGATCTCCTTTTTTTTCCCTCCTTTGTCCTTTAAACTCAGCTTGGGACTGTGGAAGAAAGTAGGGTTTTTTAATGATAAATCTCCCCAGTTTGACCTCCTACAGAGTCCTTCCCCTTCACATGGTTGCCCAAGAGCTGCTGTGATCTGTAGGCTGATCAGAGGCAGAGCTTGCCCTTCCTAACTTTGCCTCTGGCAGAGGCATTTAGGGCTGCATGTGAGAGAGGAGTGGCTGGTCAGCCCTGCCAGGGAAAGCTGCAGAACATGCCTGGGAGAGAACAGACAATTAACAGGAGAAATTTCTTTCCCCTTAGACTTCTTCATTTTGTTTTGTTTTTTGTGATGAATCAACATTGAGTCTCAGTGCTGATGTTCTGATTCATTCTGCTGAGTGCTGCTTGGCTCTGAGATGCTGATTCATTGTAAGAAGGTGCTGATACTAATATTCAGTCCTGGACAGTTAAATGGGTGCTTCTTTTAAAGATTAAAAATTCTTGAGGAGATGGACTTCCACAGTCAGTAAATCTGTATCTGAAAAATATTCATCAAAGGCAGGAACATTCCCTGAAGAGCAAGGCCTGGAAGCATCTGTGAACAACAGACTGGCTTGTAGTCACCTGGAAAATCTTCTGGATAACTTTTTGTGGGGATTATCCCAACTCAGCTGAATGCAGGTGGATATTACACAAAAAGAGAAATGGAACCCTCTTGGAGTGTTACTAATTCATTGCTTTAATGAAGTTGTAATAAATGTCTCCATCAGGATGGGTGGCTGTTACACGGAGTTCTATAAAAATCTAAGAAAGGCAGAAGTTGAAGGGAAGGGTTGCAAGAGCAAACAGCATGTGGATTAAAATCCAACATCCCAAGCAACTGGGCCAGAATGATGTGATAGCAATGAAACGTGTCTCTCAGCATGGAGAGCATTAATTCTCTCATTAATTATCCTCATCATCACTGCTAGTTGGTCTGTAAGATACCTTGTCCCAGATAAGCAGGGAAGAAAGAGCTGAGATGTGCAGATAGTCCAGCTTGTTGAAAAGTGATAAGCTTTTCCCTCCCCTATTTGTTTCAACACAATTGTAGCCATGAATTTCTGAATGCATTTATTAGAGAAGAAATGTTTTGATCTTTTCCCTCACCATCACCATGAAAACTACCCAGTTAAAGATCATTTGTCTAAATCCAAAATATTTTCCATATGGATTTTATATTTTCTTTCTCTCCCCTGTTCCACACATTTCTAAGGAAAGTGTGCTTCAGTGAAAAAAAAATTCCAACTTTTCACAGGGAAAAAAGGTCAGCAGAAAATTACAGCCAGTCTTTAACGTGGTATTTTAAGTTACCAAAGAAAGGAGAGGAAATGTTATCCAACACCTGAATACTGAGAGCTCTGAGTGAGAATCCCACTGCTCCAGGTGAGGTATTTCTTTGTTCCCCCAAAGCAGTGAGACAAACAATCACAAATTTTAAACAAACGTGGAAAAATCCTATGGCATTTTCATGCTTATTGTGAACTGAGGGAAAATAGCATTTTCTGTACTGATCCCAGCAACACTTCCATAGCATTTTCTCCAGTCTGTTTCTTTATAATATGTTTAAAATATTGTCACTGTTCCTCTTTTCAATGGGAATTGTCATTTTTTAACCTTTTAACAACTTCCCTATAGCAAATCTTTCTTTTGAAATGTAACTTGCATCTGTAACTAGCATTTTTTTGCAAATGGTGTTTGTTAGTAGTTTTTAGCCTTACATGAAGTTGCTGGACAATAGAATGAGTTCCTGTAAAAACTGCACTTTTCAGTCCATCTTTTCAACAAAGCAGTAGAACAGTTTTCTGTATCTGCATGTCTACTGCATGTGGTTGATGTGGGTTTTTTTTTAAGCTTGGCCACACTCATCATTTTTAGCAAAACTTGGTTGGTTTCCTCATTGTGTGCTAATAGTTCAAGAGTGAGGAGGATTGATCTGCTGAGCTCTGACTCTGAATTTCTATTAATGAGCAAACTAGTGCATTTCTGTCTCCAGCTAGAGTGGCAAGACTGTTACAGCAGGGAACAGATAAACTTTATTATCTATTATCACTCCATCTCAGTTTCTCATCTGCAACAGAGAAAGAGCAGTGTAAAATTTTGGCTAACCTTCATCTTGCATAGAAAGGCAGTTTGTCTTTTAATATGTACAATATCATATAAAAAAAGTTATGGGATGAGAGTTTTAAACTGGTAATACCAGGACAATAAAGTATTTCTATGGAAAATCAAAGAAAAACATGTATTTTTGTTGCTATTACTAGTTGGTACAAGAATCAGGAAATTTCAAAGACCTAGTGCTTGGCAAGAAAAGATTAGCTTTTGATTAATTTTTTTGCTTTGGCACCTTTAATCTGACGTCCAAAGGAAGACAGATGTGAGTAAGCTGGAGTTTGTACCTGTCTCTCCTATATAACTCCTAAATGTGTTAAACAATTTCAGTCAAATTTCTGAATCATGTGGGAATCTCCATTCCCTCAGGGGCACAAAAGTAAAGAATTGGCATTAGCTCAGCCTTCAGACCAGAAGTCTCTTATAGGACAGTACATAATTTTTTAAATTCTGCTGTTGGCAAACTGCTTGATGAACCCCATCTCTTCCTGCTGGTGCTGCTGTTGCTAATTTTTCCCCACGTGTGCCTACTTTTAACATAGATTTTAATTTTTCAGGAAGAAAATGTGAAAATTGTCCTTATGAATCCAAATATTGCTTCAGTGCAGACCAATGAGACTGGCTTAAAGCAGGCTGATGCTGTCTACTTCCTCCCCATCACCCCCCAGTTTGTCATGGAGGTCATCAAGGCAGAGCGTCCCGATGGGTTAATGCTGGGCATGGGTGGCCAGACTGCCCTCAACTGTGGTGAGTGTCATACAGGTGCCTTGGCACTCCATGCAGGCACAACCATGGCTTTTACCAGATAGCAAGTAAAGTAATAAGGGACAGGACCAGAGGAAATGACCTCCAGTTGCACCAGGGGAGGTTCAGATTGGATATTAGGAAAAATTTCTTCACTGAAAGGATGGTCAGGCATTGAAACAGTCTGGAGGTGCTCAAAAGGTACGTGGTTGTGGCACTTGGGGACATGATTTAATGGTAACATTGGACTTGTTGATCTTAGAGGTCTTTTCCAACCTGGATGATTCTATGATTCTACCACATGTTCTGCAGATTTTATTTGTGCAGGCATCCAAGCTGCACATGCCTCACACATTGACCAGGTTACTGAGGATAGAGGCAGAGACACCAACCATGGGGGAGTGTGTCATTCCTAAGCTGTGAACTTAATATCTAATTGCTGGGTTTGGTACTTTAAAGTAATTCATAAGTCCTGCTTTTCATCTTAAATCTTAGTTACCACAGTTGGATTTGGGATATTTTGACTACCTTGAGGCAGAGATCAAAAGGAAAAATTACCTTCATATAACTTCTTGCACCAACATTCATCGGTGCTGCTTTGCTCTGTTGTGCAGATGATGGCCAAGCAGTAACTGTAGTATTATCCCAGGTTTCATAGATCTGAGGATGGAAAATTTCATGTTATGTTTATGAGTTCTGACAAAAATAATAAAATTAGCTGTGGATGAGGCCAGACAAGTTGTCAGCTAATCAGATACCTTTTGAATACTTTCTTTGTTCTAAATTTTCTAAATTCTTCTCTGTGAGGGTGCTGAGGCCCTGGCACAGGTTACCCAGAGAAGCTGTGGCTGCCCTTAGATCCCTGGAATTGTCCAAAGCCAGGTTGGATGGGACTTGGAGCAGCCTGATCTAGTGGAAGGTGTCCCTGCCCATGGCAGGGGGTTGGAATGAGATGAGCTTTATGATTTCTTCCAACCCAAACCATTCTTTCTTTCTCTAATTCTATGATTTTTCGTCTACTATGAATCCTCAGAACTGTGTCTTTGTTTACTCTGCAGGAGTGGAACTCTTCAAGCAAGGAGTACTGCAGCAGTATGGTGTGAAGGTCCTTGGTACCTCAGTTGAATCCATCATGGCTACAGAGGATAGAAAGCTTTTTTCTGATAAACTAACTGAGCTAAATGAAAAGATTGCTCCTAGCCTTGCAGTGGAATCGGTAAATCAGATAAATTTGAAGATGTGATTGTTATTACTGTTGCCCATTTCATTTAGTAAAAATATTTCTCATTTTGTAGAGGGAAAGCTGAATGCAACTGTGGATGCTGTAGTGTGTGCAGCACTCCTCAGTGGTTAATGCTGGGTCACCATGATTTAACATGAGTGAAAATACAATTAAGCACTGCAAAAACCTAACCTAATTTACCAATTGACAAGAAAAGTAAATGATATTGGGGTGACTCCTGTGCTGCAGCACAAAAGTATGTGACATGCCAGGGGTACATTTCTTAAATCATATACAAGGCATTTAGAGTTAGGATTCAAGGTCCCCAAAATCAGCTGTATTGAAATCTTTCTTGAGGATGGGAGTATGAAAACATAAAATTTGGTTTGGTGGAAAGGTCTGTTTGAGTTTGGAGGAAATCAAACTGGTCTTGAACAGGTCTTTAGGAGGGGTTATTTCATGCTGAAGTCTCTGAAGACAGATCATGTAAGGACATTGTCCATGGTAGGTCAGCAAGGAAGTCCACCTACAGCTAAGGACAGAAATCACCTCCTTAAGAGCACGTTCCAGTTTTCTGCTGTTTGGCAGAAAAAGGGAATATTATAAAGTGACTTCTATTATTTTCATTTTATCTTTAGACAGTTTAGTGTCTTACTGATGGGATTTCCAGTTAACCTTGTAACCAGAGTTGCAGACTGTATTCATCTGAATTGCTATCTGTTTCTGAAATGTATTCCCCTCTCCTTTAAGGTTGAAGATGCTCTGAAGGCAGCTGAAAAGATTTGCTACCCTGTCATGATACGTTCTGCCTATGCCCTTGGTGGGCTGGGGTCTGGCATATGTCCTGATAAGGAAAGTTTGCTGGACCTTGGTACAAAGGTTTGTGTGGAACTGCAGACTTGGGGAATAGACCTGAACATCTGATTTGCTTAAACACTATTTAATGTCATAGACACTGGAATTGTACATACCTTACGTTTCATCTCATCTCTAAAGTGTTTCCCAGGTTAGGAACTGCCCTTGTTCCATAATTCCTGCTGACAGACAATGGAAATGGCTCAATGACAGATCTTTTAAATTCATGATGAACAAGTCATAGTTTGAGCAAGTTTTTCAGCAGTTTTGGTCTGAAAAGAAACAACTTCGCCTATGTTCACCTACTTTCAAGAATAAATTATTATGAACAGTGTCAAGGAAGTTGAGGCATTTGAAATGCTGAGTAATAATGCAGTCTTAGGGACAGAAGAGCTGGCAGGCTTGGGCCTCTTCTGTGTTGTTGTCTAAAGATGGTAATTTTCCTGGGTCAAAATCTCATTTAGCAGGATGACACTTCATAATTTGACAACTATCAGCTGTCTCTGCCTATGAAGACAGCTCTTTTTCTATAGAAAATCTGGGATTGTTTAAACATTTGCTGAGAAAAGTAAACAGATAATTGGAGAGAACAAACCAAAAGCTTTGTTCCTTGACAAAAATGCAGAATTTCAGGAAATAAAACTCTATCCCTCTGGGTCTCTAGAATTCTTGGGTTTGTCTTTCCCTGATTTGCTGAGCCTGTTAATGTTTCACTTATGTCTAGAAAGAAATACTGCAGATGCCACTAAGAGCTGTATGGCAAATGACTTCTTTGTGTTCCCCACCTCTGCTGTCATGCAAACAGACTTTGGGTCTGGTGTGCTCAGTGCTGAACAAACTCTGCTTGGGCAGTGTCAGCTGTGGGAGGCTCAGGGGACAGGACTGGCACATGTGGGGCAGGCAGGGGGGCAGGAACTCCATCTTACAGACCCACAGTGAGGTTGGAAATGTGTCACTCACTCAGGCTCACTCGTGGGCTGTGTTTGGAGGAAGCAGAAATTCACCCATGAGCCCTGGGAGTGCAGCTGTCTGATAGGTTTCTATCAAAACATTTTTCAGTAGGAAAACCCTGTTTTTTCAGCAGGAGGACCTGATTTTGATCAGCACATTGTGGTTTTTTTTTTTTTTTAAAGTAAGCCTGCTGCCTACCAGCACCGTCAGATTCCTGTCTGCAGGGCTGTTCCCAGTTCCTACTTCTGCCAGGTGTTACCTCATCCTAAGTTTGAAGTCTGGCATTTCTACTTGTTAAATGTCAGCCCATTAATCATGGCTTAATGCTGAAATTGATTTGGATCTCTCTGCAAGGCCTCCTGTCCCTCAGAGAGTCTACAGCATGTCCCAGTTCAGTATTGCTATTTCAAAATTTACAGTGAAAACCAATTTGAGTCTTGTTGAATTAACTCAAATTTGGATGCTCATTTCCACAGCCCAGCAGTTATGAAGATGATCTGTAGTAATTCAGTGAACTGGCTTTTCAGGCACTGGACTGAAGTGTTTATAATTCAGAGAGCTGAACACTGGGTGTTTGATAGCACAGCCAGTTCAGGTAACCTGGCCTTGAGGTCGTGTCTCCTGGGTCTGCTCATTGAGTGACAGAAGGCACCAGACACTGGAGCATCCAGGACTGGTTTGCAGGAGGAGTTGGGTGTTCCTGCTATATCCCCACCAAGTCAGTGCCTGCTTAGGCCAAGCATGAAGTGCCATTCCTCAAACCCTTTTTTTCTTTTTTGTGAGTGATTTTGGCAACTGAGCTAAGGGCAACGTTTAAGTAACAGCTTGAGTTAATGACAGATGGGACCAGACTGAAGAGCCAGTTCATGGGCAGCATTATAACAAGAAGCTTTGCTAAAGGATGGATTGATAATGTGCCCATCACTTTCTAGGGTTTTAAGCCAGTATTGATTAATGTTTTCTATCTGCTAATATTAAGGCCGTGTATTTGCTTAGATTATGCCCATTTACCAACAAACTGTATTTTTCATTTTTGCCTCATGTGCTGAGGAATACTTTCAAGATTAGTTTAAGAATAAATCATGACCCTTGCCTCTGGTTAGTATGCCAATGAAAAGCAGTATTATTAATGCTATTAATTACGTAGTGTTTGCTGGCACCTACACTCCCATCACTCAGTCATTTTGCTTTTTGCAGCATTCTCCTGTTGAAGTCCTTGGGGTTGCCCCAATAAAAGCATGTCTGTTGCATGATTGAAGCCCTAGATGTTTTTATATTCCTATTTGTTATTGATATATTGTTGCAAGCACACATGCCCAACCCTTTTTCTCCCCATCATATCACATAAATATTTTCAAACTTGCATTTCAAATCGCAGTAAAGCAATTTTTAAGAAAGAAATAAAAAGTGTTTGTTATCAATGTTATGAACTTTACTTATTTTCATTTTTCATTTAGTCTGGGATGTCTGGAGATAAGTCAGAGAAGTCTTAAATGTGCAGTATAGTGTAATACAGGGTTTGGTGAGGGTTTTTTGGGGGGTGTTGTGGGGGTTTCTGGTGTTTATTTTCCCTAACCTGTCCCCAGGCATTTGCAATGACTAACCAAATTCTGGTGGAGAAGTCAGTTGTTGGCTGGAAGGAGATAGAGTATGAAGTGGTGAGAGATGCTGCTGATAACTGTATTGCTGTCTGCAACATGGAAAACATTGATGCTATGGGAGTCCACACAGGTAGGCTTGGCCACAGGGTGGCTCAATGACTTTTTAATGCAGTGCCCTTCTGCCTGGTGTTATTGACACAGCTTTTGTGGTTGATGAATTGGGCTAGAAAATGACTGTTCAGGTCCTGAATACAGCCAGATAGGATGTGAAACAGGCTAAACCTACACCTGTGACTCTGTTTTCTGTAAGATTCCCTAGCCTGCCCCAACTCTGGGCTTCTGACTATCTGTGCTCTTCATCAGCTGTGCATGCACAAGGTGTAATCTCTGCAAACGCCATCACTGGTAGTGGGTTAGCACAGTGACTTGTGTGGCCACAATTTACTGCTGCTGAGTTGCTTCTCATTTTCCTTCTCTTCTACCTTGTGACAAACAGGAGATTCTGTTGTAGTGGCTCCAAGCCAGACACTCAATAATGAAGAGTTTCAGATGCTGAGGGATCGTGCCATCAAAGTTGTGCGACATTTGGGCATTGTGGGAGAATGCAACATCCAGTTTGCTCTGCATCCAACCTCCCTGGAGTACTACATCATTGAAGTTAATGCCAGACTCTCCAGAAGTTCAGCTTTGGCCTCCAAGGCAACAGGGTAAGATTATTTAAAAAAAATAAATTAAAATGTTACAGAACAAGCAAATGAATAAACAAAAAGTTGAGGAGAGCAGGAAAGAAAGAGAGAAGAAGGAATTTGAATTAATGTATGATTTAAATAAGGTGACAGCTACAAGGAAAAAGAGTTCTGGCATCTGCCTTCCGTGTAGCAAAAGATGGAGTTGTAACCCACATTTCCATCAAGGAAAGCTGAAGTTGGCTGTTAGAATTCTGGAGCAGTCAGATCAGTAAGGTACAGATTTCTGCATGGGAAGCTTCTAAGAACAGCTCTTGTCAGCATCTGTTAGGTTTGACCCTCGGAGAGTTGGTCCTGCTGGGAGATGGAGGGTGGAGTTAGTGAGCCCTCCAGGTCATTCCAGCCTGCTGATGCTGTTACTACAAATGGAGAAACTCCCAGGAGGCACGTGTGTGGGAGCCTAATCCTTACAAAGCACATCCACTGTATCCATATGTTGGCTGCAAATCATCTCTGGGACCCAGAGGGCAGAGTTATTAATGAGCTGTCTGTCAGATTGATGCAAATGGCATTGCTAGCTGCCTTTGTTTTGTTGGCTAATCATAAACTAATCAAGATAAGGATGGTCAAAGCAGGCTGTTTAAAAATTGGCTTCTTAATTGCACTTTGCAGATGCTGTTGAGAGGCACAAATTAATCTCTAATTTGCAGTTCTCAACAACTCTTATGGTTATTTAAGAGCCATAGCAGGCTGGAGATAAGCCATGTTGTTGGACAGTGGGTGTTTGATTGTTTTCTTTTTGGATGACAGACTTGCAGCTAAACATATCTGTTAGGTTGGCTCACTGTGGACGTGACAGCTACTGAAAGGCGTGGCAGGGTGCATAAAAAAGCAAGTCCCAGATCTGGGGAGGTGGCTCTGCAATGTGTTGATGCAGGAGGCTGCATGTGCTTCCATTGTGTTGAGGAGGGACGATCACCTCACATCTGTGTCATTGGATCCATTCCTGGGGCTTGCCAAAGCTAAGTTCTTTCCACCCTACTGTTCTCTACTTCTCCTCTATGACAGGTATCCATTAGCATTCATTGCTGCCAAAATTGCCTTGGGGATTCCCTTGCCAGAAATCAAGAATGTGGTGACAGGAAAAACTTCAGCTTGCTTTGAGCCCAGCCTTGATTACATTGTGACCAAGATACCCCGCTGGGATCTGGACCGTTTTCAGCACACTTCCAACCAGATTGGGAGCTCCATGAAGAGTGTGGGAGAGGTGAGTGCAAGACTCTCACCTTCCATCCCACCACGTGGGAAAGCCATTTCTCCTACTTGGAAACCCTCAGAATGTCTATCTTCAAGGTCCTAATGAGTTTGAGGATATATATTAAGCTCAAATGACTTTTATCCAGTACTATAATTAATGGAAATTAGTTAGGACTGTGTAATGTTGGATATCACAGTGTGGATTCATAAATGGTTTGGCTCCTAAAGGAAGAGATCACCATGGATCACCTGGGGTTGACTTCATTCTTACACTCCCTCCAGGGCTCTCAGAGCTATTTTTTAGTTTGGGGTTGTGCAGTGGTGGTTAATTACAGTATCATTTCACCAGTAGTAGTGTGTTAAGATTTTCAGTAGTGCCCATGAGCCACAGCTTTCAGTTCTTCCCAAGTTATTTGTCCTCTGTGTTAAAACCACATGCCAGATCTCAGCCTATTTCTTCTCTTGAAATCCAAACACAAATTGTCATCTTGCTCTCAAGTTTTGACTTCTTTTAGAAATGAAGTCTCTTACATCAAGATTTTAAGATGTCTGGACAGTAACAGTATTTTCAGACCATGTTTTAAGAAGGGAGAAGTGAAGCAAAATTGGTAAAATACCCACTTAATTAGTTAATCACATATCAATTACCAAAGCAAAATAATTATTTGTATATTTTTTCAGTTGCCTTTTCAAATAGCTATTTTATTAAATTATTTTGATATGCAAGACGTTCCTAATATCATCGTTGTCATTGAACCAGAAGCCTTCATCAGAACTGGAAAGATTAATTACAATTTGATCTTCCACTGGCAGTTTTGGCTTTTAATGTTAATGAGGTGGGGTTTTTATTTTCAGTGAGAAGATGCTTCCTCATATTAACCCCCTCTGCTTAGGGGTTTTGGGACTGTTCTGTAGAACTGGAGTTCCTAAATACAGTTGCACCATCAGCTGTGGAAGTTCCTGGCCATACACATTTGCAGAAGGAGATGTTGAGTCCTTCCAGTGTTCATATGTCACAGAAGTGCCTGAACCTGTGTCCTTTTCCAGGCAGGATGCTGAGTAAAGGCAGGACAGAGATACAGGGAGAGTCAGTGCTCTGACAGTGCAGGTGAGCTGAAGCAGGGATGGAGAAGCCCAAGGGATGCAGTTTGCAGCTGGTGGGGGTACTGAGAAAGAAGGTTAATCTGCAGGACCTGTGGGTAGGAGATGGAGTCTTTGAAGCAAAGACTTTCTTGCCACTGTGTCTCTATTAGTATGGCACAGTCATTTCCCCAGGCCTGAACTCAAAGCCAGCTTGCAGCACCTACTGCATTTTTAGTAATTGAACAGTCTGGCCTGGCCTGGCTTTTTCTGAGCTCTGTTGTCTGGAGCTGTGAGAAAAGAGAAAGCAATGTTATTTTTTCTTTTGACATTTTTCAGCATCGTGTTTGAGAAGATTTTTATGCTGCTAAGATCTCACTGCTCTGGAAAATAAAAATGTAAAAGTTTGAGAAAGGGCTCTGTTACCTCACAGGTTTCTAGGCAGAAAGGCTTGTTTTCTTATTAGATACGGTGTCAAGACTGAAGGAGGGAAATCCCAGTGCTGCTACACCAAGGAGGAGTAATCATTTAAGAGAACTCTCACAGGAGAGAGTTACTGTTAAGTGTAATTTAAAGGAAGAGGAGCAGATTTCTCCTGAACTTTAAAATTCACACTGTGAGTTTCTATCTCTTACAGGCTGTTAAACAGAAATATTCTTTTATATTACTGTACCCATGCTGCTGCATAATGTTTCCCTCTACCAGAGCACTTCCCATAAAGCAGTTTACAGAGGAGAGCAGCATCCTCTCCCTACGTGGTACAGACAGGGAGATGGAAGCCCAAAGCAGTCACTTGTCTGGAACTCCCCACTGAAACCGTAAGCAGAGTCAGATCTAGTGGGGCTAGATTAAGTGGGGCTCCCAAGGCTCAGTCAGCTGCACCTTACAGCCAGCAGGACTGTCTTAAGGAGGAGTCCAAAGGCTGCCATCTCTCTGTGTGCTTGTCTTTGTGGCTGTAATTCTCCCCACTGTGTTACTCAGGGCACAGCCAGGCTTGCCTCACTGTAGCTTGATGCTGTTAAAGATCACAAAAACACAAACTCTGACTTCAGAAGGCTGACAATGACTCCATTTATTTCTGGTAATTTCTTCCCTTTTATACAATTCTACAGAGAGCAACTCAATTGGTGAAAGAAAGACAAACTTCTTCAATCACATTGGTCAAACCAGAGGGACATCAAGAAGAAGTCCCTCCTAGGGAAAGAATGTAAACAAAGTTACAGTTAGAAAAACATGTCTCTTATTGACAGAAAACTCTCTGGGAAAAGAGTTTCAGAAAGCCAAAACATCTCAGGCACAAACCAGTAGCTACAGTAGCTCATGTGGGTTGCTCTCCCTTACAGGTCATGGCTATCGGCCGCACGTTTGAAGAGAGCTTCCAAAAGGCCCTGAGGATGTGCCACCCCTCAGTAGATGGCTTCGTTTCACACCTGCCCATGAACAAAGCCTGGCCAGACGTTGTAGATCTCCAGGAGGAGCTCTCTGAGCCATCCAGCACTCGGATATATGCAATAGCCAAGGTAACAAAAGGTTGGAAGACCTTGAACTACAGCCCTTGAATTGGAGCTACTGGGTTGGGTCAGCTGAGGTGACAAAGGCTGAGTATTCTTCATTCCCTTGCTTTCCTCTGTCAAGCTCACTGGGAGTGCTTTGAGTAGGATTCTTGCTTATGCTTTCTGCCTCTTCCATGGTCAGAAAATGTGTTTGCCTTTTGGTGGTACAGTCTTACCTGTGCTCATTGCATTCAGCATCAGGTGCATTCTGGTGTCCTGTTACTTTAGTCTGTAGTCTGTAGCTGAGTGCTGATGGACACCTCGATTACTTTCCTCTCCTATGAGATTATATTTGCCTGCTAAACATTGGCTAGTGTTCAGCCCTGATTTACACTAGTGTAAGTGCCAGTCAAAATTGGTCAGTTTTGCAGATTACGAAGGAATCCTTTTGAGAACTGAAACAAAGGATGATAGAGTGGCAAGCAGCAGTGTGTGAGAGCACTGTCTACCTGCAATGGTTGCATTGGTATGGGCTTGAAACTAAAAGAAGTACACAAGTCTATGTTAAATTTCACAGACAAGAAATCCCTTGTTTTTCAAACCCAGCTTAGCTTCCTGTAGCATTCTTTTGACCCCTCTCTGTCACACTGGTCAAATCAGTTCAGCTTGAAGGTGTCTGTGTAACAGGGAGTGTTACTGTAAGGAGACTAGGGTGCAAATTTATTTCTTCCTTCCTTTTCTCAGTGTTTGCCTGTGTGTATCATGTGGTAAATGTGGGGTTAGTCACTTTAGAAGGTAGGTGCACTTTCACACTTTGGTTTTGCTACAGGTAACGTCCATAACCTCTATGAAGAGGAGGGCACAGCTGTCTTTTACAGCTCCTGTTTATCTGTTGGTTTGATTTTTTAAGATTGCAAACCCTCCTGGCACGGAATGCCAAACTACTCCTTTTTGTGCCCCCGACTGTGTGGAGTCTTTAAGCCCTTTGTGCTCATGTGTAGGTACATCTCATTACACCTCCACAGGAGTGAGGAGCTGAGCCTGTGCTGTGTTAGTTAAAAGGTTTTCACGTAGCTGTTCCTCTTATAAATGGCCTGAAGAAAAATCACGAAGTGTTTTATAAATGTGTGGCTTGTCCAGCTGTTCCCTCTTGCTTTTCAAGCTGAGGAAGTGCATGTCTTCATCCTTCAGCAGCTGTGTTTGGTCTTTATTACAGCCTTTTTCTTGTGACTGAGAGAAAAATCTTACTTCTTGAGTCTCTGAGTGGTTCAGAGAGATTTTATGAAAGATTAAAATTAGACCCATATTAACACAGGGAATCTGGGGAGATGAAGATGAGTTTGGGTCCCACTGAACACTGGGTGTTCCCAGCTGCTGGTATTTTCACTGGGATCTGTTGGAAAAAGCAAGAACAAACTCTCAGTCCCTCCTTATAAAGAGTTGCCTCTGCCCAACACAGTGCACTAATTCATCCCCATTAATAACTGAGGCCAGCAGAATAAGTAAGAGATGCTTCTGGCAGCTGGGGCTGCCTCCATGGAAATCCCTTCCCAGCTTGTTGACATGTAAAAGCCAGTTGTAAGTCCCCATTGGCCATCAGCTCAGTTTGAAACAGGGTGGACCTTTGCTATATTTTATATGTTTTCTCCCCCCTCCAATCCCACTAGTCAGCCCTCCAAGGCTTTTTACTTTCTCTGTGGATGATGACAACAGCAACTGTTCAGGTGCAAGGAAAGGGAGTTCAGCTGCCATTCAGAGCTATTGCCGTTGTAATGGGGCTCCCTGTTGTTATGTAAAAGAAGGCACAGGAGAGAGGCTGACATAGATGAGGCTTGTTCCTTGGCTAGAGTGGGAGTGCTGCAAGGATGGAACAGCCCGATGAGCAGGGATGCTCAGGTTGTGTCAGGTGTTTTCTGCTCCTCTTAATGCTGTGTACAAGTGGCCTCAGAAGGCTTAGGCTGTGGAGTCACTGCACGCTCTGTTTCACACCAGGCCCTGGTCTCCTCCCTGTCCACACTACAGATGTGTAGTCTGCACTTGTGTTGCTGTCCATAGGCAGCTAAGTACTTTCTTTGGTGAGGAGCCAGCATGGAAGCGAAGGAACAAGGTCCTAGAGAAAGCACAGGCAGCTGAGCTGCCCTCTGTTGCTTGGCCTGGAGGCCAGGCTTACTCCATGGCTCTTGGTGTGAGGGCACTCCTGTAAACCCCTTGGCTGCCCAGTATGGGCCAGCCCCTAATGGCTGGGATGCTCTTGAAGTTGAGCAGGGCTCTAAAGACACACTGTCCTGCTGTGTCTCTCTCCTCCTGCCTCCATGGTGTGTTTTGGCTGTACTCCTTCGTGTAGGTTTAAAGAGAGGAAAACCATTGGAGTTCAGGGCCTCCCTGAACAAATTCTACGCGATTGCCTGGAGACCTGATTTGCCCCTGGAGTGTGATGATAGGGAGCAAAAAATGTCTGCAAACTCACTCTTCTCTCCCAGTCTCCAGATTTTTACATAAGGCATGAAGATGGTTGATTTTCTCTGCCCCTCCTCTGATGACTGAGTGGAAGGGATACATTTTTTTCAGTTTCCTTTGAAGATCCCTGGCGCTTTTGAGATAAAGTGTCCTAACCAGCTTAAGAATATGTGGTCATGCTACCTGTGTGTGTGTGTGTGGCTCAGGGACCACTGACTGAGAACTGGAGATCCTGAAGGTGTGCAAATAGATGGACAGCAAAAATGACCTGCTCACATCCCACTAATGTGGGATTTTCACCACTGCTTATGAGCACACAGGATATTCCAGTGAGCAGTTGTGACCTCTCAGAACGAGAGGATAATTGCAAGAGGGAGATACAGGCAAGCTGCCTGGGAATTCTTTAGAAAAGGCAGAAGGTGGTGTCAGTATTTTGCAGAGAGCTGCCACCCTTGTCCATGTGGGTGATGCCTCCATTTCTCTGAGCTGGCAGATCTCCCCATTGCTGAAGCCCATGGGGATGATACCAACATTGTGCAAAAGTTTCAGAACTTGGGGGAACATTGCTGGGGTGCAGTGGACCAAGCTCATTTCTGGATTAATTCTGGAATTTTCTTCAATGGCATTGCTCTGGCTTTGTTCCAGGGATGCTGCCCTGCAAGAAAACAATTAAGCATGGTGAGAAATTAATGAGCCTGATTACTTTAGCTCAGCAAAGATACCGTGCTGGCATTATCATTATGGTTGATTACAGTTGCTTTGTCAGGAGAGTTGTAACTGTATACCACTGATGAGACCCAAGAAATTGCATTGATAGAAAATACATCATGTTGAGGGCTCTCTGAGGTGCTGGGTTTTTTTTAAATATTATGATGTTTTGTTACCCATTGTCTTATGAATAATACCTCTGTGGGGCTCCTTTTTAATCCCATGGCTGTAAAGAATTGTTTTTAAAAAATCTCATCAATAACCTCAGCAAGAAAGAAGGGAAATTTGAATGGTCTTGACATTATCTTGAGACAGAGTGAGAGAAGCTAGAGGTAATGCAAGGCCACATGCTTTGATTCAGCCCTGTATTTCAAGGGTATACCAAGATTTATGCTCCAAAGAAAAAAAATTCCTTCACAGCTGAGAATCCAGAGTTTCCTGTTTTACATTTGCAGCTAGGAGGTTGGCAGTGGGCCTGAGATTTAGACAACTTGAGTGGTAAGAGGTGCAGATGGAGGATTGGTCACTGCAGCCTGAATGTGGCTCCCTGTAGTTAGCTGAGCTTGTTCTCAGTGGCCACCCAGCCTAGTTGCCATTGGCTTGTGTGGCTGCTGGCTCTGTGAATAGCAAATTACCTCTCTCACTGAAAGAGAAGCCAGCTTTTGGAACCAGAGCACAGGGAGAAGTGGCTGGTGCCTCCCTGCACTCCTCCTGGGGCACAGTTTCTCTTGCTGCAGGAGACAGGGTCAGGAAGTAGATGAACATTTAATTTGTACAGCTTGATCTACAAAACTTTTTTTCTTTATGATATATACTTGCTGCTACCGGTTTGCAGACTGGATCTGTATTTGTGCAGTGTGTGTTAAAGGAGCTGTTTGGTGCTGTCCTGTTTTTGGCAGGCCTTGGACAATGAAGTGCCCGTGGATGTCATTCACAAACTCACGGCCATTGACAAGTGGTTCCTGTATAAGATGCGCAGCATTGTGAACATGGAGAAGATCCTAAAGGAAGTGAACAGGTAAAAAAAGCCTTGTCCTAGGACACAACAATTCTTCTGGGAATCCTGCTCAGAAACTTATGGTAAGCACAGATGCAGTCAACGCTGACAAGTTTATCCAAGTGTTTGGAATAAACAGGTTGTCTTAAACCCTCACTGTCTCAGTCAGCAGAAATTTTTGAGCTTGCTCTTTTTGGTAAAATAACTCCTCGGATTATGGAAGTTATGGTTTATTTTGGAAAATCCTCACTATCCCTGAGACTAAGACTGGGAATGTGGATGGCCTGCAGTAAGTAACTCGTGTACCAAGGACAGCTACCTTTCAATCTCAACACTGGACTTGTCCTGACTTACTGCACCTGAGGGTCACATACACTGCATTTCATTTCCAGCCTAGACTATTGATTTTTAAGCTTTTTAGCTTTGCTGTGATCATGAAGTATGTGTGAGTATTGCTTTTGTACCACACTTTCAAACATCTATGGTTCCAGCCATATTTAAATATAAATCTTCTTCCTTCAAGAAAAATGACCATATAAAAGCCAACAGGAAAGATAGCAGTAAATTAAAGGAATTGGCTGTATTTCAGTTCAGACTCTTGCTGACTTGAGCTTTCCCTTCATGTTTTACGAGGCTGGGAGAACCTCCTCGCTGAGTTATTGGCCGAGTGTTGTTTTGGCTTCTCTGCCTCTGGTCCCCGTTGTGGGCACACGTGTCACCACACGATGGCACTGAGAGCGCAGCGGAGGCAGCGAGCTCTGAGCCGCTCCTCAGTTCATTCACCTGCGTCAGTCAGCTCTGCCTTTTGACCAGCTGCGCTTTTAATTGAGCAGCTCCTGCTCTCCCTTGCACCCGGAACTACCGGCATCTGCAGCTAAACAAAAATAAATGTGCACGGAGAAGTGGAAGAGAAAGGGTAGCTTGATTATTTGCAGAAATCTGTTATTTGGCTGTAGAAGTTTTTGTCCTCTAACATCTATGTCACATTGCATTTGTGTCTGGCCTCTTGAACATGTATGTGCAGCTTCTGAGGAAAAACCCCAACATATCCAGAATCAGTTTCAGCTTGTCACTATTGGAGTGGCATGCTCTGGAATGAGGCCCCAGAGGCTGGCTGCATCCTCAGCTGGTATAAATCCAGCATCACTCCACAGAGGACAATCCTCCTGAACCCTCCTATGTCCCTGAGGTTGCTTTCCCTTTCTCTGCAATGGGTGGCAGATGGCATATGATCAGTGATCAGTAGCTGGTACCACCCCACAGAGTTTTTCATCCTTGTGGTGCTCAGGCGGCAGGCTGTACAGGCAGCCTGCTGCAGAGAGCCCTCACACAGTGTCCAGCTTTGCATTTTTATCAGACAAAAGCAATGCTGTGTCCCTTGGGAGTGGATTCTTGCAATTCAAATCAGATTGTGGGTGGTATCGTAGAATGACAGAATGGTTTGTGTTGGAAGGGTCCTTAAAGATCATCTAGTTCTAACCCCCTGCCATGGGCAGGGACACCTTTCACTATCCCAGGTTGCTCCAAGCCCTGTCCTGGTCTTGGATAATTCCAGGGATCAGCAGCCACAGCTTCTCTGGGCAACCTGTGCCAGGGCCTCACCACCCTCACAGGGAAGAATTTTTTCTTAATAGCTAATCTAAATCTTCTCTCTGTCAGTGTGAACCTGTTCCCCCTCATCCTGTTGATGCCTTTTCTCTGGTTCTAAAATCATGAACCAGACACAGTTAGGGTAATAAAAAGGGGTAACCTTTATAAGGGTCCTTAGGTGCACAATTCACCAGGTGGAAAATGCCAAAGATGCACACGTAGCATAACGTGTATACAATTTTTATATGCTTAGCAAATCAGCATATCTGACAAGAATCTCCAATTAGAGACATAGAGAGATTATTCCCCCCTGGTTCAATCCTCTTTGAATTCCCTCTCTTTCAGATAGGAACTAAACTTTGTTTATGAAGATGTGTCTCAGAGAGCTAGTTTCAACTCAACTCTCAGCTTTGCAGAGAATCTAAACCTTGCACCCACAGCTTGGAGCTGCTGGGGAATTTATTTTGCCTTTCTGTCTAATGAAGTAGGTGAAATGCTAGCTACAAATACTATGATAGGCTACAGAGCTACAAATACATGTGTAAAGAATATAGAAAATATATATTTAAAAAAGGCAAAAATCAATTCAGCATCACTGTCACTGCATGCTCTTTAAAACAGTCTCTCTCCATCTTTCTTGTCATCTCCCTTCAGATATTGGAAGGTTGCAGTTAGGTCACCCCGAAGCTGAACATACAAATTATCTTACCCTCATTCACTTACCAGTGCAGATTTTCACTCCACTATCAGTTCAGGTTTTCACTCCACTGTAATTGCTGACACTTTTGCAAGAAAACTCTTACCTTCCAGCCAGCACTGGAGGGAGGGGATGGACTGTCCAGCAGCATTACACTGAAGGCACAAAGGCAGAGAGCCAGGGAAAAACACTTGGGACGTGAACTAAGAGGCCAGTCCAGTGAGCCACATCAGGAAATGTATCTGCCATAGCCAAGGGAAAGCTAATTGAGTGATGTAGATGAGACTTGGCACACATGTGCTCTTCCTGCAGCCAGCTGTTTCCAGTCCCCAGCATGCCTGGCATGAGTTCTACCTGTGCTACAGGATAATTTCCAATTGAAAAGAATGAGAGGTGATGCCATCACTGCTTTAAATCTTTCTGTTGTTAGAGCACAGTTACCAGAAGCAGAAGTAGTTGCCCTGTTCCTGGGCATTGTTGCTGCTTACAGGCTGTGTGGATGGATCCACCCCTTCCTCTTTGTCTCTGTGTTGGTTTGGGGCTTCTTTGCAGTGAGGTTTTGGATGCAGTTGGAGTAACAAAAGTCTTGATTTGGGCCCTGAAGAGCTGTTGTAGAGACTGGTAACAGGGAGATGGTCTCTGCCAAGAGGAAATGAAGAGTTGGAACAAGTGGATGTGACAGACAGATGGGAAAGGAGGATCAGAGGCAGGTGGGGGCCTTTGAGAGCAGTTCAGGAAGCAGCTCTCACACACCACACGCTGCCTTGCATCCTCACAGTGTGCAGCCATTCAGAAGTGAGCACTGATACACGCAACACATCTGCTTACACACGTGAAAGGCTGTGTGGGATAATGCAATGCTGAGGGAAAAAGTTTCTGACCTATAAATGTTTGTGCATTCTCTGTGGTGCAGAGGCAAGGACAGCCATTTGCAGAGTAAGTAGGGACTGGGAAGTGCACCCTCTGCCCCATTTACCTTTGTCCCATTGAACATTTTTCTAAAGAATATTGGACTTGGTTCTGGGTGGGACTGTATAGCTTTGTCACTCTGCAGCAGTGGTTCCATTTGACTCTGCCTCTGGGCTCTCTAGGATGGAGAAGTAGTTGTTTCAGAGATGTGATGTGGCTGCAGGGAAAGCAAATGGCCTGAGTTGAACTGGGAAAAGAAAGCCATTTTGAGCATACTTGTGAGAGTAACAAGTAATATCACAAACATGTCAAACATGTGCCTCTGCTGTTTCTCCTGTGACCTCACATATTTTTTATTTTGGAAACTTATATTTGAGAGGGTTTTTGTTTTTATCTGACCAATTACCTTTATACCTGGAGTGTAATTTTAGTTTCAGCCTTCCCCACCACACACATGCACATAAACAAATGAAACTACTTGTACACACTCACATGGAAAGAGCAAGCACTGTCCCATGCTGTCAGTCCATGAATAGGTGATGGTGTATGAAGCAGTGGCAGTGCAATAGGATGTGCTATTATCTGGGAATTATTTTCCCTAGATTTGGCCTTGCCAGTCCTGTGAGTGAAAATGGGAAGAAGGGCCTGGGGAGACCCTGCTGGCTTTTCATCTGGCAGCTCATGAAGGAGGTGGAAGTTTGGACAGACCATGTCCAGCTGTCTGAGGCAGCAAGCAGTGAGATGTCCCTTTTAGGCCAGGGCTATGGAGCCAGTCCTGAGCAAGTCAGATTGAAGCAGAGTCCAGTGATACCAAGCATCCCCAGGAGGAGAGCTGAAACCCAGGCTTAGAAGTGACACCTAAGGCATACTTGACTAAGCCTAGGTGCAAGGGAATTTTGGCATTTACATCTATTCTTTGACTATTTGTAGTGAAGATTTGTTTGCATGTAGCCATGATTATTTTTATTCGTTCCTGATTTTGGGATCCCTGAACACAGTGTGCAAGGCTGTGTGCAAGGAGAATGTACAAGCATGATTAAATAGAGGTAAAGAGGTAGGCAGGTATGGTGAAATCATCACTTAGGCCCAGGTGACAACATGGGGACAACAGCCTTGCTGAAAATCAATAGGATTTGTGTTCCTATGTCACTCAGGTATCTCTGTAACAATGGAACCCACAGTTGATTTTATTTGCCATTACTTGAGAGCTCATAGGCTTGGGGGAAAAGTAGAGGTGGTGGGGTCAGGTTCACTGCTGGAGAAAATCTGAGCAAAACCCAGGAAAGCCATCTTGCAGTGACAGAAATTGAGTATATTGCTCAAAGGGGAACATTTCAATATTGATTAAAGGCTGTAAAGTAGAATTCAATTCAGGAAAGAGGAGAATAATAAACTACCAGTGAAGCATGGAGATGGTGAGCTTACCCAAAGTCTCAAAGACAGTCTGGCAGTGCAGTGACCTGAACTCTGTCACCTGAAATCTCAACTCTTCAAATTAACCTTAATGGAAACAGCAGATCATCTTTTTGGCAGATACTGAACTAGCCAGCCTGCTAACGGTGGGAAATTATGGCACCAATCATATTTTGATAATTTTATACTTTGGAGCTTTGTTTTGAAGGAAAATATGTCCTTGCTCTGTGGGTGTTGTGAGAAAACACCTCCTGGCTTGTTGTGTGCTTGAAGGGAGTAAGGGCAGTCCTGACTTATCACTCTTGCTGTTCCCAAAGAGATACAGGTTAGTAAAGGGGAAAGAGAAAAGTGGGAGGGTGCAGACCCACTTTAGCCCAGCATTTGTAGCTGGGTGCTCTGCTCAGTTGCCCATGGGAGAAGTTATTTATGGCAAAGGCCTTTTGGGAGCCCCTGGACCTGGGCACCTGCAAGGTGTGCTCTGAAAGCTGTTGGAAGCATGACTGTGGTGGGATAAGCACAGAATTACAGGTGCTGGAATGAAAACCTGACACCAGCAGGTGAGCTGGGAAGCACTGCAGGGAAGGAAACTCAGACAGGCCATCAATAACCTGTGCTCTTGGACAGGGCCTGCAGCACCCCTACTGTTCTCAGCAGCAGTTTCTGCTCACCCGTGTGCTTTTGGGACAGGTCAGAATGTGTCACAGGTGACAAGTCTTGTGTGGGCATCAAACAGACCAGGTCCAGTGGTAGTAAATGAGGCTGAGCTGATTTATGCTCTTTGTGGAGTTGTCCCTGACATATTTGTAGTGCTCCTCTCTGGCTAACTGGAAAGATTACTTTTGTCTTCTGTGTGAACTGTAGGGCAGGAAAGGCTTGGGAACGAGTTTGGAATGCAGTACATGAGGAGAATAAAATACAAGCAGCTATTCAGCGCTGCTGTTTGTGCTTTGTGTGGATCTAACATAAGATGCTTTTTATTTGTCTTGTAGAGCCACTGGTAAAAATTTCACAGCTGTATTTTCTTTCAAAGCATCTGTACATTTGTGAAAATGCAATATGTATGTTTTCCTTGATGCAGAGGATATACAGGCATTGCCTTTAAAAGCCTTTGGGAAGTCTCTGTAACCAGTATGTACAATGCTAGGAGCAGGGCAGTCTGTACCATGGCATCCCAGCAAAGACCTCAAAGCTCTCTTTTACCAGGGGTAGAAAATAGGCTTTCAGGAAACATCTACAACCCATTTCTTGCCTTTGTTTTGGTGTGAGCTGCTGCTTTAGCTCACTTAATCTTGTGAGTGAGTCATGCACGTCTTAGGGCACAGTGTGAGGTTGCTGTTACTTAAATCAAGATGTCCACAATGAGATTTATTAGCCCAGGGACCAGAATGTTAAAGGTGCAGAAAGCTGGAGTGACAATTGTTCTGTGAGTGAGATTTGTTGGTTTACAGCTTCTGCTTCCTTAAACGCTCCTTTGACAGCTTTTTGTCAGTCATCTCATGAGTTTCTTAGGAGGGGAAAACTGGTAACAATCTGTCTTCTTGAGAAGAGGAGCAGGGAGAGAATTTATACCACGATCTCATTATTTTAATTGTAGCATGTTCAAAATCTTGTAAAACATCAGAAGTAATCAAGGAAACCACTAGGAGCCTTGAAGCAGAGCAGGGCAGTGAGGAAATGAGAAAGAATATGCTTTTGTACATAATTCAGCCTGAAATTCAGCAGGTTTTTGAAGCCCTGCAGGCCTATGACTACTGAGAAAGGAAGAGCTCTCCCAGGACTGGGCATAATGCATTTTGCTTCCAGCACTTCTTACTTTTGGTCCACTTTGCTGGCCACAGTGAAACTGGGCTTTAAGTTTAGTTGGGGCTTAAATCACTTCAGACTTGGGAAGAGCTGCATTGGAGACCCGTGGGCTGAGGCAGAATGTGCTCACCTTTGCAGCTCCACTGTGCATATCCAAGGCACACTTGCGGCTTCTGAGATGAGGCAGAGGTGACAGTGCAGGGATGAGCTGGCAGGGTGCATAACTGGGACACAGCATGCAGTAGCGGTGTCTTAAATGCTCCCAGCTCAGGCCGTGGCTCTCAGGTCACAAAATATTCCTGATCTTTTTGATCAAGACCCATTTACATGTGCCTAAGTAATATGTGGATAGGCATAAACTTAACACAATACCTAAAAAGAAGCAGAGCCTGCTTTGGGAGACAAGAAAAATTGTGTTTTTTCTGCTGGCATCTTTATTGATGAATCAGATGAAAGCTGGTCAAGTGGAAGGGAGGGCTCTGCTGAAGTGAGCAGGGTCTCCTGGTAATTTTAATGCTGTCAGTGTTCCTCCAGTCAGTTAATAGATTTCTCCAGGTTCTCTGTGCCAGGTGAAAATTTCCTCATTAAGCAGAATTTATTCCATTTTCTCTTATCATCTGTTATCAAAGTGAGTGGATGGAGTTCCAAAGATGACAGGGTGGAATTTTAAACTAAAAGCAACTACAAATCAACACTGGAAGCTGAAACAGTCACAAGCAAAGCTGGGGAAAGGCTTGTTTTGTTTAAAAGCTTCAAAATGAACAGGGGACTTCAGCCTTCTGAGGAGGTGAACAACCATTTAATAATCATGGCAGTGTGCAAAAGTCTAATTGTCTGGGTTTGAAGCTCTAAAACTCCCAACTTTCATTTTGCAAAGGCAAACGTTAGGAAGAGGAGCATTATGGAAGTCTGAAATCATGGTTGCTTAGTCTTCCCTTGTTTCAGAATTGATTCTAAGCCAGTGAGGGGGTTTAATCCTTGGAAGACTTCTTGCTCTGTGTAGGAAAAGTAAGTGATGCTCCAGGGAAAAGTGGGAGGCAGTGATGTAAGACTGGGTCATGTGATTTTGTGTATCCAGGACTGAGAATTTTTGTCTTGTCTTTTCGTGCTGGATTTCTGGTGAGCTTGAGGGGTTATTTGCTCTCAAATATTCAAAGAGATCAGCCTGCATCTGCTCTTGCTGGCTTTAGTGTCTCTAGCTTGTCTAAAGGGCTGCCTCTGAGCAAAGGCTGTGGGAATTGCCTCTTAAAAATTGTCACCTCTTAACCTCTGCAGGTCTGTTTTGCTATCTGCAAGATAAGCATCACCCTACCATACTGTTTGCATGTTTCTTTATATTATTTCCATGAAAGTTGAGACATAAATGCTAAAATTTACCATGATTAGTAATTGGAAATTGTTCAGTTATGAAAATGTGTGTCCAGTACATGCAGAAAGGCAGCTTGATTTCCATACCAGTGCTGAGGATTTGCAATTCTCTGATTCTGCTCCCATTAAAGATGGTGGGCCAATTCTACTGGTTTCTTCTATCATGCTTTAGGAGTAGCAGAGAAAAAAATGCATGGAAAAAATGCATGGTTCCATTTCCCTCCTAGGAACTCGTCTTTTCTCTGTTGCATGCTGGTTTTCCTGTAAAAACCTAGTTACCTTTCTGCATGGATTAGTAAGTGGCCTAACCTAATTTAAGCTGCTAGCCCAAGGCAAATGAATCATGGTGTAAAATAATCACTGCTTTTGTTCTACCCTCCCAGCTGGGAGGGAGGGTGACAGTGAATGATATTGTTATAATGAGATACAAGAAATGGAATGAAAACAAGCTGCAAATGAAGGCAATTTGCTGTCTCTGACAGTAATCAAATGACAGCCAGCTATGTGTGTTCCTGAGGCAGAAGGGAGGGAGGGCAAGGGAGTAAACGGCTCTGAAAGAGGCTCATTTTCTTGGGGTCATCAGGTCTACTCACTCATTCTAAGGAGGCTGAGTCCTTAATAGCCAGTGACTGCCAGCATCAGTTTTGACAGAGAATTGGTGGAGTTTGCTGCGTTTGCTTCTGTAAAACACACATGCATGCCTTCAGTTCTGGTGTTCATGATTTGTGTAAGAAGTCCTGCCTCTGGGCTGAGATCAGAAAGCAGAATGGGCTGAAGAGAAGCAGAGGAGTTTCTGGTGGAGGTATTGGAGCATGGAAACCATGAGTTTTAATACAGTGTGGTGCCACAAAGTAGGTCTTACTTTGGGATATCCAAAAAACCTGGGAAGCTCAACTTGCTTCGCTTCCTGACACATTCTAATGAAATGGCTTTACCCCTCTTCTCCCACACAAATAAAATAATGGTATTTATTTTAAAATACCATAAAGCAAAGCACATAATTCAGAAACTCTGATTTAGGAAAATTGCCTGTTTGTTAATCATTCGTTTTTCCTTATTCAGAGCTTGCTTGCTCATAAAATATTGATTTATTGGGCAGGCTTGGCAATGAAGATGTAAAGAAGAAGTGCTGATAGAAATACAGGCTTTTTAAATGTTTTTGCAGAAGCTAAGTTTAGAAAAGGTAGCTTAGAAAGAGAGGGAGGTAGAAATTATAAGGGTGGAGTCAAAACAAAGTGGGATGAGGAGTAGGAGAGAAAAGTGTAGAGTGAATGAAGAGGGAATAGAGAAGATGAAAAAAATGAAGAGCAAAATGGACAGGAAAATGTTGATCTTCAGAAATGGCAGGGGGGAAGCAATGTGTTTGAAAGAAACAGCAAAAACTAGGACTTCTGAAAAGCAAACCCAGGAGAACAAGAATGTATGGAACTATTAAGAGACCCTGGTTGTAAATACTAAATCAAAAAGGTACCCCTGCTTTACCTGATCAATCCCCCCACTCCATTTTCCTAATGCAAGAAGCAACACTAAGATATGGAAAAGGGTATGTTGAGACTTACAAAAAAACCCTACTTGTGTGTGAGCCTCTAAAGATTGCTTCTGCTACAAATCTCTGAAGTGAGATGCTTTTTCCAAAGAGTGGCCATTTCAGAAGGTAGGCAGAACATCTTCAACAACAGAAGGAAAGTTTGGGACAAATTGTAGGCATGTCTCCCAGCTCAGCACAGTGGTCACAGGGTCAGGGCACAGTTATGCCCCTGAATAGCTCATCCCAGAGCTTCAAGAATTTCATGATTTTGGGTGGAGAAGGCAGCTGCAATGAGAGGCAGGAGATGGAAGGACATACATAATGATTGATCCAGCCCAGTCTAGTGAAGCCTAGGTTTAAAATTTAGACTGAGAGGACGAATGTAAGGGAGATACTAAGTATAAGTTTGGGCATGGAATTGTAGGGATACTGAAGCCAAGAAAGGAATCACTGTAGGTCTTCTGTGGAGGCTGGAATGGTAAATGATCATACAGTTGTTGTGGTGTTGGGGTTTGACACTGGCTAGAAGCCAGGCACCCATGAAAAACCACTCATTTATTTCCTCTGCTATAGTTGAACAGAGCAGGGGGAAAGAAAAGCTGAAAAGCTCATGGGGTGAGATAAGGATTAGGAGAAAAACATCCTAAGGGCAAAACAGGCTAATAACTTGAAAGGTATAAAGAAAAAAATATTAACAGAATTAAAAGAGGATAATGAGAACCAAAATAAACCTTTAGAACACCTTTCTCCACCCACTCCATCGCCCCAGCCCTTTTTTCTTTCTCACTGAAAGTGTATGGAGATAAAACATGGGCTTTTTAATCAGTTTGTCACTTTTTAAAAAAATCATTCTTCAGTTCGATCAGGGTGGGGAGTCTCCTCTGTTATGTCATGGGGTTTTTCCTGCAGGGGACAGTTCTCTGTGAACTTCTCCAATGTGGTTCTAATTTTTATCAGTCCCACCCAACCTGCTACAACGTGAGTCCCTCCCACAGGCAAAGCAGTCTTTCCACAACTGTTTTTTTAATGGGTCTTTGGTTCATGCAGTGTAATCTTTTAAGGATGAGCTGTTCTAGTTTGGAAGCAAGGGTCTTCTCTTTCTGTTCAAGTTTCTCACTAGATGACAGCTTTTCAGCATCCACATGCTCTCGTGTGAGTATCTTTTCTCACGGGCTGCAGGGCAATTTCTACATCCCCCCATGCACTTTATGAATTACAAGGAAAACCAGCTTGTTATATTATAGTCCTCACCACGGCTTGCAGAAAAATCTCAGCTCCAGTGCCCGGAGTACCTCCTCCTCTCCCTCCTGCCTTTGCACCAATCTTATTGTTGCCATGTTGCTCCCCTCACACGTCTTCACCTTTTCCTTTTCTCTGACTCAGGAGAGAATTGGACTCTGCAGGTTTGTTTGTTCTCAAATTTTATCACTTGAAAAGTTTTTGTAGAGTTCTGCAGCACTGAAGGTTTGATCCCTTCCAGGCTCCACATCGAGGAATTGCTTGCCATGCCTCTCCCTGCTCGTCATGAATAATTTCCAATTTCCCATTGGTAAAGGGGCAGATCTGAGGGTCAAGGGCCAATAGGGACAAGGCAAAATGGTGCAGGGGAGTGGCTCAGAGCTGGGAGAACCAATAGGGCAGCAGGGGTGGAGCAATGCGGTAAAACTGGGCCAATGGGGATTAAGGGAGGGGAGAGCATTCTGGGGAAGGGACATATATGGCAAACGGGCTGAACTGGGGTGGCATCAACTTAACCAACCAATGGAATAACAAAGGTATTACAAGATATTAACATACAGTTGCAAAGGTCCATGGGAAGTGAGACTTTCTCACCCTGTGTTAGAGAGGTGTTTCAGTCCTCTTGCTTTGGCCCCTCCAGGCTTTAGGCGTAAGTTCCCTCTCTCATTCTCTGTCACTGATTCCTGTCTCAAAAATGCAGGGGAAGTGTTTTACTTCCTGTGCTTGCAGTCTGCCTGTAGACTTTACCACAGAGGTGTTTGTGTGGGGTACTAAGGGTAAAAATGATGTTTTATGTTTGAGTCTTCCTTTTCTTGCCTTCATGTGCATGGTTCTCTAGCAACTTCATACAGCGTAGAGACAAAAGCACTCATGCATCTTCTAGTTATTCCTGTAAAGCCTCATGCAGAGGTGTTTTTCTTATTTAATCCCAGCAAAACAATTCCAGAAGAGACACTGAGGAGAGCCAAACAGATGGGGTTCTCTGACAAGCAGATGGGGAAATGCCTGAGACTGACTGAAGTCCAGTGCCGTCAGCTGAGACTGAGGAAGAATATAGTGCCCTGGGTGAAACAGGTATGTGAGAAACATCACTGGGCCTAGGGGGGACTTCCAAGAGTGGCAGGAAACGTATCCTTCGAAACCCCTGGCTCTGTTAACATCCTCAGGAGTTTAGATGTTGATGTCAGGAGAACACAGCTCACCCATGTAGCTGTTCCTTCTGCACTGCAGGCATCAGCGTAATGCCATGAACATTCCCAAAGAGAGACTCAGAATATTCTTGTTCATATGCTTTGTGGTTGAGGGGGAAATGCATGTGGCTTCAGGAAAGGGCTGAAAATGCTGGCCCGCCATGGTAGGACCATGAAGAGCGTATCTCTTCTCTCTTGGCTGTAACTTTTTACAGGCTAATACTTTATTTGAAGTGTGCTATTATTATGGGTTCATTTGCTATTGATTGTGATAGCATGAGCCTAATGAGCTCATCTGGTATTCATGGCAGTATCACTAGGTGCTCGGCTGCTGCATTTAAGGTACATTGGTATTAAACTCCCACCAGCTGGTTTTCTGTCCTTAAACAGAGTAAAAAACCCCTACCCAAACTACTGAATGTTTCTGAAAGAGTTCATCTGTATCCTCAGGCCCAAGTCATCTTCTGTTCCCCAGCTGCTGTTTTTCTTCTGTGGCTCACCTGGCCACAGAAACGTGCCTGGTCTTGCACTGTGTTCTTTCAGCTGCATATGGCACTGCAGTGCTGGGTTGATTTGTGTGCCAAGGTACACTTATTAAGGTCATTCTACTTGTGCCTGCCTGTGTGCCTTCAAAGCATATGTTTCTTCTTGAGCCATGAAGTACAAGTCACAGTATTAGCAACAGTAATGAGCAGCAGACACACAGTGCTAATGATGTAAGGTCACATTCTCCATGATTCAGAAGGATTTGGACAGCCAGTGGGGATTCCTGGAAGTGCTTGAAGTTTGGACAGATTTTTAAATGGTACAGCACATAAAAATTCATGTCTGCTTTCATATTGTTCTTCTCTGTAGAAGTGTTTCAGATGTTCATTCAGGAAACTTCAGCAGTTGCTGGTGACCCAGATGGACTGGTTACCAAGTATTACATGCCATGAGCAGTTGACACAAATAGTTTGTGAACAACCCTCATGGGCAAATTATTCTTCTGGGCTCTCTGGTGACTAATTACGTAAGAAATTGTTAAACACTACATATAAAGGGTGGTTTAAAATCACTCTTGCTCTGTGTACCATTTAATTATCAAAGCATGAATTTTATTGTAACATAAACACACAGTAATTGTGCTGCCATTCCACAAGATTTTCAAGTGATATTGTGTGTGTGTGTTTATATTCAGCGTGAGAGTAAGATGGAGTCAAGAGCAGAGTCTGAAGATTCCAGACAGCCTAGTTATAAAGGACAGAAGACCTGGAGGAATCTGTGGAATCCACTGAACAAACTAGAGAATGAGGGCCTTGACAAGTAGGGGAGAGTTCCTGGGCTGTGTAGGTGTTTCACCAAAGAGGTGCAGAGCTAAAAGAGATGGCAGAGTGTGATGTTGACTGAGCTGTAGGGTTAGGGCAAAGCAAGGCAAGGCATGTGCTGTGTTAACAGCACAGGACAGTTCAGGTCACCTCCTTTTGAGGAAAGATACATGAAAATAGTAGGAGTGAAACAGCAGTAGAAAGGGAAAGAGGCAAAAGAGAAGAACCCAAAAATCTGCATATAGGAAAGATCTTGCACTGGCCAAGTCACAATCCCCCTTTTTTTCTTGTACAGATTGACACCCTGGCAGCAGAATACCCAGCTGTGACTAATTACCTCTATGTCACCTACAATGGGCAGGTAGGCACCCTCAGAACCAACAGTCTCATTGCTGCCTGGTTTGATCTCTTTTCCCTATGCCATGCTATTTCTGGAAATGCTGCAGATGCCTCGGTCTCTGTAACAATTCTTTTGGATGGTTTTACATATAATCCCCTTACACAGGCCTGGAACTTTCTCTTGCTCCAGTCCTGATCCAGTGCATTTAGTGTTAATGCCCCTATGTTGTTGAGAGCCTGTCATGTATCATCTGTACATGCACAGGTAGGTGCTGGGAATGCAGAAGTCATATTTCCCTTATCTCATCCTCACATTATTTTTATATGAAACTTCACAGGTCCTTAGGCTGCTTGAACAGCCATATCAGAGGTGCTGTTTCTCTTCTGGTCTGGATGCAGCACCACTAATTCCAGGAGAGCTGCACTTGATTTACACTGCAGTGAGCAAGATCAGACTGGACCGTGAAGGATCAGATTGGTAGATTTGGGCTGAACACCAGAAACTATTTATTCTGAAAAGCACAAAGCTAGGTGCTATGGAGTACAGATCCTAATGACTTTTTTGTCTCCCTTCCCAGGAACATGATGTAAAATTTGATGACTGTGGAGTGATGGTGTTGGGCTGTGGACCATATCACATAGGTAAGTCTTTCTTACAACTCCTCTGTTCTCCTTGTCCCCTCAAGCCTTCTTTGGATATTCTTGTGGTTCTTAGTTCCTCTTCTCATATGGTGAAAAAAGCCTCCAGAGCACAGTGCACAGGACATCAATTCCTAACAGAAGGTTTGCATTTTATACTTGCTTGAAGATTTCATTTCATGCCCTGGGAAAAAGGAGAATTTTATTACTTTTCACTTGGTACTTAGTTGTGATTTCCACAAAGTTTTACAGAATTTTTTAAATCTTACTTTTTTCACATGTTAAAAGAGAACCTCATGCCTTGTATAGAAGTTTGTTGCTCCCATACCTATCTTATATATTTACTGCCAGCTCATGATGATGTTTTACAGCTTTTTTTACAGCTGTAAGTGTAGGTGACTCTGAAAATATTTTGATCTCTTCAGCAGCTTTTGTATAAGCCATTCTCTCTCTGTTGTTTTTCCTTTCAACCCACTCAGATCATTATACAGAGTAACAGTTTCCTCCTGGCTGTGAGTATTGGGTAGACAGACTGTTGAATTCTGCATGTGATGACTTTGGCTTTTTCTTTCCCTTGGATAGCTTGCAGTTATTGACAAGGAAAAATCAGATTGTTATTCAGAAATATTTCTGCTCTGCATCTCCCAGAGCTGGTGATGCGTTATGAAAGCTGGAATTGAAAACTTCATCCATTTGTTTTGCTTGGATTGGAGAGGTCAGATGCTGCACTGCTGTTGCTGTTTGTAGGGCATGTCTTTTTGAACTCTGTTTCCAGTGTGAATGTTAAGATGACTGAAATCAGGAGCAACACGCCATGATTCAGCATATTTTTTGTGAATGATTCTGCTGTTCAACAGGCTGTGTGGCATGGCTACAAAAACTGAACAGGATGGCAGTGTTATTTCATAAGTTGATCAAATGTATGTGAACACATTTTGTACTGTTCACCTACAACTCCTCATTGCTTGGAACAGACATGCAGGTCTGTTCTTGGTCTCATCTGCTCTGCAGCTTTGATTAGATCCATCAAGACCATCTTTGGAAGAGGTTGTAACTAAAGGCAGGCTGCTAGAGGAAACCATTACTTGGACCTGTAAAATACTATTTTCCTAGGTGCAATAGCCAAGTTGTTTTGTTTTGGGTTTTTTTTTTTTGCTTTTTTTATCCATTGAAGGCAAGCAAGCAGTGTGCTTTTCTTCTATGATTTCAGTATTGCAATCAGAATTCAGTGGGATCAACTCAGTGCTGTCTTCCAGGTTAGAAGAGGCTAAGTGGTTTGGATGGAAGTTAAACATGTGCCATTATTTTTCTTTATTTCCTTTGTGAAAGCTAAGTTTGAGGTTAAAAAGAAACAAAACAACCCTTATGAATTTTATTTGGAAATAGTTGAAAATATATTGCAGGAAAATGTTGAATATGGTCACACTTCTGCAAAGAAATAAAAATATTTGAGAGAAGTGAGGCCATTTCAAAAGTCATGCTATATTCTGTTTTTAGAAAGAAAATTATTCAAACCAAAGTGGGTTTTTTTTTAAGTTTCTTGTAAACTAATATGCCACATAGAAACATGATGGAGTCAATGCAGTTACACACTCCTGAACTTCAGTGCTTGCTTTGGCACATCCTTCCTGCACACATGAAGCCTCAGCAATCCTTGCTCCTCACCTGCTTCCAGGAGGGGATCTCCATCCTGGGAGGGGGTTTGTTTGTGTGTCAACCCTAAAAGCAGAATAAATATATTTCCACCACTGGCATGGGCCAGCAGAGTGCTCTGTAGGTTTTAAGGTGTGCACATAGACTCAACGTGATTGGAACGTGGAAGGGAGTTCAAAACCATGCATGTATTGATGTAGTAATTGTCTCCTGAGGAGCACTGCCTGGTTATGTTACAGCAGTCATTACTAGTAATACTATTTATTTTCTGTCTCCCCTCTTCCCATGTTTGGATACGATCATTACTGGATGTGCCTGGAATGCACTTAACAGCTGTTCAGCTGTTTTCCCAGGTTGTATCTGAAGCAGTCAGATGAGGGCTCCAGATGACCATTGTGTTCCAAAGTTGAGGTTTCTTATGCATATAAAAGTACCTGTGGGATGGAAGTGGAATACAAAAACTGAATGAGCATCTGGTGTCCCTTCTGGGAAACATCCAGGTTCAGATTTGATTTTCCTCTCTTTTCTGTGGGGTGTTAACTGAAGCTTAGGCATATTTTGAGGTTCTTGTTCGACAGAATTGGGAAAGCAACTTCTGTGCCTGTCAGGGAGTGACCTGTGCCAGCCATCAGTTTATGACTAGGTGGTGGGGGCAGCAATTAAGCACAGACTGAATTTCTAACATATCTTGTCACACAGTTATACATAAAATTAGTATCAGTGGTTAACGGTCATATACTGACTGTGAATGCAGCATGATGAGGCCAAGGTTTTCTTGTAAACTGTAAGCATAACCATCCAATGATGTTCTTTAATATGCACCATTCTCTGTTTGTGGCACCTGTCTTAGGTGTTTGAGCATAGGAATGTATGGAGTAGTAGCTGTTTGCACAAGATTCAAATGTTCCCTGGAGTCTGCAGCATTGCCCAAGTCCTGAGAGCTGCAGCTTTCCCAAGGCTAGGCACCAAGTCCTGGTGCTCATCCAAGCCCCCTCTGTGCCTCTTTCCTTCAGGATGGCCACAGTGCTCACTCAGGGTTTGGGACAGTAGGATGTGCTTGTCCCACAGTGTTGCCATAGTCACTGTAGCCTTTAAAGCAGGATCAAAGGATCTCAGGGTGGCTGTACAAGTGTTGTTCTGCTGATCTGCCTTACCTGGAGTCAGTGTACAGGAATGTCAAACCTGCTGAGATTTAATTCTTCTGTTGTTGGTTTAGCTCTTCTGGGAGGTAGAAAACACTTCAGTCTTCTGTTCTTCACACCACATCTATGCAAATGCTTTGTGTTTCCTGGAGTAAGCAGCATTGTTTTATAATAACAGGAACTCAATTTAGTTTCTCCCACTCTTTAGTTTATTGCAGAGTGCGTGGGTTGGGAGGCAGCAGTGATTAGATGGAAAGCAAGAGCACACTGAAGTGTTTGTGAGCACAGGATGACAGACATGTTAGAGAGGTCTGTCACTCCTCAGCAGCTGAGCCAACTTACCTGTTGTGCTTGGAGGTTCACGTTTTGCGGATGATTAATTTCCATGGGAAGACAATTACATTTCTGGATCTGAGCTGACAGGAGCCAATGCTGGCTATTTTTATTTTTTTTTTCCCATTTAAGCTCAAGCGCTGAGGATATCTATTTATGTTTTCTTCTCTGCATCCTTCCTTTCCTTGTCCACATTTCTGTCTCCTGGCAGGCAGCAGCGTGGAGTTTGATTGGTGTGCTGTCTCCAGTATCCGCACGCTGCGTCAGCTTGGCAACAAGACCGTGGTGGTGAATTGCAACCCAGAGACGGTGAGCACAGATTTTGATGAGTGCGACAGACTGTACTTTGAGGAGCTGTCACTGGAAAGGATCCTGGACATCTACCAATATGAGGTAAAGAAATGCAGAAGCACTATAAAAAGCAATGGAGCAACCCAAACTTTTCCAAATTCCTGCTTGCGAAGCAGCTGGGGGTGAGGGGAGAGAGCAAAAGCTGTTTGCTTTGGATCCTGATGTTGCTTTTTACACATGGCTGATGCTCCTAGCAGGCTGCTCAAGAAAGAATGCCAAACAAATATTAAATTATTTTGCAAGATGCCATATTGTGCAATATTTACAAGCAGGCTTAATTTGCTGCACGGACATTTATCGCACAAACTGTTCTGCCCTTGCAGTGCTGGCCTTTAGCAGTTGAGCACACCCTTGATTTGAAGCACAAGCCCTCCACCTGGAGCAGCTGAAGGAGTTCTGTGTATCACACCAACACGTGCTCAAGAACTTGCAGGTTTGCCCTTGCAGTACAGCTGGCAAGTGGATGTGGCCCAGCATACAGGCAGGCAGATCAGGGAGGGGCACTGGAATTGCCATCAAACCATTAAATGTTCCAGCTCCTGATCCAGACATTGCACAGGTCTTTCAGCAATGTTCAATCGTTCAGAAGTACTGATCTAAGAGAGGAAGGAGAGCCCCAGAAATACTTCATAATGAAGGGATATATAATTAAACTGTTGGCCCCAATATGGAAAAAGTTGATTTCTAGCGAATAACACACTCATCTTGGATTTGTTGCTAGGCTTTTAAAGGTGCTTTCAGGAACTTCATCTGCCCTGAAATTCAGCATGAGTTGGCCATGTAACTTGCTGAAGCAACTTTGCAGAACCCAGATCATGTTAAACTTGAGATTTTTCTTGATTCCTTTTCCTGGCATATGAGGATCTGAGCTCATCTCCTTTGTGAATGCGTGCAAATTTCTAAAATGGTTTTATAATCTGGCCATGTTTTGATCAATCCCAAATTTGGAACCAGGCCAAAGCATATCAGAACTTAAGTCTCAGACTCTAGGCTCCGTTCTTCTGTCATTTGCAAAATACTCTCTACGATCATTCTAAAATGCATGTTCATACTTTCCTGTTTGTACAGATTGTTTTACCTCTTCTTTAAAGTTTTGTAAAAACAAAGACTACTACTCGAAAACATAGATTTCCAAGAGGCCAGAAGACTCTGGTGGCTCTCTGGACTCTTAAAGGCTGATTTTAGAATGATTTAGGATTATCCATGAGGTTCAGCTCTAAAAGCACTGAAATCTTGTTTACTTAACAGAACTGCACTTCTGAGCAGGGGCGTGGAGGAAACTGATGTGACAGTTTGTCAGACAAATAACACTGATGAAATACAACATCTAATTACTGCAGGATCAAAGAGAAGGTAGAGATAGGTGATGAGGGAGCTCATTTCCACACGGAGTGATAGTAATTAGCAAGTTGGGTAAGAAAAATATGTGAAAAGAATACTGAATACATATTGAAACGTGTATTATCCTGCTTGTAGAGCAAGGCTTGGCCAGTTTGAGGGGAGGCAGTGCAGATCTCCAGGTCTAATAGCAGCATCCTGTTGTACCCAGAGTTTGTCGAGGATCCTGCTACTCTGGCATGGGTGTGAAAACAAACAACTTGATGTTTGTGCTGGAAGTGTGAAAGCCATCAAAGTCTGAGCCTAAACATCCAAAATCAGTGTTGTACTGTCTAATAAATCCCAAGGTGAATACTAAATACAAATAGTAAACCCACTTTTCTTCAGCAGCGACATAAGGTAATAGTATTGTTATGTGTAATTTGCAAGTAGGGAAACTGAGGAGGAGGTAGGCCTGCACAGAGTAACACAAAAGAACCTGGGCAGAGCTGGGGAGAGAGCCCAGACCTCCAGCAAAGTGTAGTCTAAGATACATTATTTGTTATACATCATTTCTTTAGAAAAAGTGAGCCAAATGCTAATGTCCTGTTAACAGAATACTTCCTCAGGCAAATGCAGGTGGGATTCAGCCCCTAAGAAAAGATCAAGTTAAAAATGAATCTGATTCTGAGATCCTTCACCAATCCTGTAGGTAGCCTTCTCTCCCAGCTTCATATACAAAGCATGAACAGTGTAATGATTTCAGACTGTTCTTTTAACCTCTCCTGGTCACTTGCCTCCTCTGGTGTTTCAATAGACAATGGACTGTTGCAAATAACTGAAAAGTCATGGGTCATTGGCAAACTGTATGTAAAAACATCAGCAAACAATGGACACAACCCTGAGCCCTTAGCAGAGATGATATTTCAGCTCCCTAAGCATTTTTAGGATGAGCAGCAGAGCTTGGGCAGCTGTTGAGCCCAAGTGAATAGGTGCACTGATTTGTTTCTGATGAGATAAATTAGGCTGCATCAAGGAGCGCGTTTGCCAACAGGACTGGGACAGCTGGAAGCTGCCCACCAAGAAATGCACACAGCTTCACACAGCCCTCTCCCAGGGATGTACTCAGCTGTCCCCCCTCTTTCTCTTCCTTGTGTCCTCTTTAACCTCCAGTTGACACTCACACCTGCAGTGACTCACCAGAGTCTGAGCTCTGCCTAACAGAACTGTTCATTGGAGGAAAGTTTAATTTACTGGGAATGTGCAGAGTTAGGTGGTAGTCTGGGAGGACAATAATTTAAAAAAAAAATATATAATTCCTTCCCTCGGATTTATTGGCTTTTTGTTTCCAGAGAAGATGTTCCCTTTTTATTTTAATATCTATCTGCTTGAGGGCCTCTACTGATTCTTTTTTCTGTTTCGGAGATTATTCTGAAACAATTCATAAAAGTAAAGGAGGCTTCTAGGTACAATTTTAATGGTCTAATTTGTTTTCAAACTTGGGGAAAAAGAAACCCCAGCTCTATTACTAATGACATAACAGCAAGGTAGTAATAAAAAGAGAGATTTTTGTTATAAAGGGGAAAATAATTCTCTCTAGGCTTCTTTCACTAGATTATGTATTGCATATATTTTAATGATATCTAATGGCAAGGATGTTATTAATTTTCTTTATAATTAAAATATGGCTGATGACAAAGTGGTATGCAGTGGGGTTCCTTTCTGCCTGCCCACATTTCTCCGTGGAGCAGTCGTGCTCCCTGTCAGGACAGTGGTTGCTCTTTGGGTGGGAACATGCTTTGGGAAACAACAGCAGAATTTTAAAGGAAGAAGTAAGCAGCAGCTAGATTCAATTTATGGTTCTTCTTGAGTAAAAATGAGTATGTGATTCTTTGCTGCCTGCTTGAATAAGGAATCTCCTCTGTCTCCTTAGGGCTGAAGTCCCTAATTCTATCCCAACTTTGATGTAGGCAGTATTTGGAATTTAGATGTGCAGTAACTAGAATTGTTTTAAAGGCAGAAATGAGCAGCAGCTGAGGAGAAACTGTTAGCTAGGATACTTCACATTTCACATATGTCAGAGGTAGATTAAGATGTTGGTTGACCCTGGAAGCAAAGCTACTTTGATTTGTTACCCTTCCAAGCTGCAAGGAGGGCTTTGCTTATTCACACTCTGGTTCTTATCCATGTGGGATGATGAAGAGCCCAGGGACTAGAGGGAGTAACTCTGTTTTGGATGAATCTGGAAGCACTAAGGCATAGATTTCTCTTCCAAGCTGGAGATGGTGATCTCTGATGTCATGAGGCAACTGGTTTTGGGCACAAAACAGCCCCTGGCCTTTTTCACTGCCTGTCCTAAGCTCTTTCAGATAGTTGCTGTTGGCCAGCAGCATCATGGCATTCCATAAGTGACTGCGTAGTGAAAAGGGAAAAAATAATCATCTCATGCTGTGTATTAGCCTGCTGAGCAAATAATCTTGGGATAGTAAGTGCTGCTTAAATGCCAGACTGTTGGATCTTTATTATGGTAGGAAACTACCATGTCAAAGCTGAGTGGGGACTGTACATTCATCATCTATTTTTGCCCAGTCACTTCCAGTCTGTCCTGCTCTCAGTTTACAGTTTTGCCTCTCCAAATCCCTTTAAGGCCCTGATGAAGGAATTCCTCTTCCAGGAAGGCCAGGAAGGCTGACCTTCCTCAGGAAAAACACACTTGTTAATTAAAAGAACATTGTTCCTCTATCTTTTAGAGCTGAACCATGGATCAGTTGATTTATGTTTCTCGTTTGTTACAAGTGGGTAAAAGTGTAAAACACATTTGGTTCAAAAGAGCCCTTCACTGGAGTTGTTCTCTGGGCCAGACTGTCCTTTGGGCAAAGTTTGACCATCTTTAATTTGAAAGTAAAGTGCACTTTGTTGTAGGTACTCTAAGGCCTTTTTTTCTATGGAAAATTGTCACACCTGACTAGATTGTACTTGAAGGCATTAGGGGTTCTAAGTAAAAAGGAAAAAAGCCCATATTTGCACCTGTAGAAAGGTGTGTGTTAGCAAGCAAGATGACCTGTCTCTTGTTATTTGCAGTTTATTATTTTCTCACTTAAAATGTGGTGCTGCCCAGTGACAGACGTGAAATGCTCTGCTGTGGCTGGAGGATACTGTGCCACCTGTTTTGCCCCTGGAACTGGAGTGCTTACAGATAACCTGTGTGGAAATGAACACCTAGGACAGTTTGCTGAAATGCTTGCTACCAGCCAGGGCACTTCCAGAAACGAGGAGCTAGTCAGGAGTAAGGAGCATTGATTAAAATAAAGGGCTAAGTGTATCCATAGCTTTGCAGACTGTATGATGTGTTGGGCTCTGCTGATTTAGACTCTGCTCAGCTTTGTTACACTCCTTAAAGACTGGCTTCTGGGGCTAGGAAAGGTGGTTTGCTTATTGAACAGCAGTGCTGGCAGAAAAAAAAAACAAACCACCATAAATTCCAGTTGTTTCCAGTTGGCTGTCTGCTGGAGGGTACTGCCTTGCATCTCTGGAATAAAAAAAAGATTTTGCATGACTGTCTGCTCCTCTGAAAATCTCTGCCCATGAGCATGGGAGAGGCTCTTTTCTCCAAGAGCTAGACTGAAAAGAAAGAAGACCTCAGCATCTTGTTTGTTCGTGCTGCTGGGTCCAAAGGCCACAGCAAGCAGGGGGCTAGGCTCAGCTGTAGTGGGAGTCACTGTGTCCACATGTGTAGGAGCACATGGGAAGGAAACCTGACCCCACAGGGCAGAGTGTTGAGGCTTGTTGGGGTGCAATGCATATTCCTGGTGCAGTGCCCTCCCTCTGGAAAGCAAGGCAACATCTGTCAGCTCAGTGCTTTATCCTCGCTGGGAAAGCAGAAGCACCTGAACACGACATGCAAACAAAGTAGCAGCCTGCGGTTCAAGCAGGACTTAGGGAATCATGGGTCGATGTGAAAGCTGCAAACTTCTCTGGTTTCCTAGGGAATTTGAACTCCAGTTATTGCTGGGGTTTGAGTGATATTGAGGAGGATATTGCTGGTTTAGGGAGGACACACACTACAAATCACACTTTGCAGCCTGGGTGCCTCTGGATCAGCACAATTATGATAAAATCATAGAATGACTTGAGTTGGAAGGGACTTTAAAGATCATCTAGTTCCACCCCCTGCCATGGGCAGGGATACCTTCCACTATCCCAGGTTGCTCCAAGCCCCATCCAACCTGACCTTGGAAACTTCCAGAGGTGGGGCAGCCACAGCTTCTCTGGGCAACCTGTGCCAGGGCCTCAGCACCCTCAGAGTAAAGAATTTCTTCCTACCATCTAACCTAAATCTCTCCTCTTCCAGTTTAACACCATTCATCCCTTCCTGTCACTATTTGCCCACGTAAGAAGTTGCTGTCCTCTTTTTTAATAAATTCTCTTTAGGCTTTGGAAGACTGCAATAAGGTCTTCCTGGAGCTTCTTTTCTCCAGGCTGAACAACCCCTTCTCTCTCAGCCTGTCTTTGTGAGAGGTGCTTCAGCTCTCTGATCATCTTTGTGGCCCTATGGTCTGTCTTTGTTCACAGCAACCTGAAAAGGGACATAATCTAAATATTGGATTTTTGTTGTGACAGCTCTTCCTATTAAGATAACTTGAACATGACTGTGCTCCTTTCTGTCTTCCAACAGGGATGCAGTGGCTGCATTATTTCTGTAGGGGGGCAGATTCCCAATAACCTGGCAGTACCACTGCACCAGAGTGGAGTGAAGATTCTTGGCACAAATCCTTTAAAGATTGACCAGGCAGAAGATCGTTCCACATTCTCAGCTGTCCTGGATGAGCTGCAGGTGGCCCAGGCTCCTGGAAGGCAGTCAGCACACTGGTAAGTTGGGATGTGTAGCTGAGGGTTGGGATGTGCATCTGCTCAGGAAGGACTGAGTCACTGATACATTTGAAGATTCTGAAGGCATTTGACAGTTTTTTACTGCCCATGTTGAAGAAATTTTTGATCCCTGTAAAGTGATGCTACAGCAGCACTGGCCCTGGGTGGAAACTGGAAGGGAAGTGTCTTTCAATCACCTCACACAGCCTGGGGTACATATCCAGCAGAAGTTAGGAGCGCTGACAGGCTAGTCTAGATATCCTGCTGGGCTTGAGATCTGCTCTAGCAGGTGGAGATTGCAAAGGAGTAGAGATGTGTTGGCATTGCTCTGTTTTCCCAGTGAAGCTCTATGGACAGGGGAGGTCTGAAGGTGACAGTTCTGAAACCAGGAAGTTGTGTGTTACCTTTCAGTGCAGGCTGCAGTCCCCAACTTCTTTCCCCTCATCTTAATTGCTAGTAGAGTGCAAATGCAGTTAGAATTGGAATTTTGGAATGACTTTAAAATATTTTCATGTTCACAGCATGTTTTTCCTCCCTTTCTTTAGAGAGATGCAGTTGAATTTGCCAGGTCTGTGAGTTATCCATGTTTGCTGAGGCCCTCCTATGTTCTGAGGTAAGGCTCAGCTGTCAGAGCTCAGCAATGTGGGGTATGAACTCCAAAAACCTCTCTGAGACAAGGGAGAACAACTTCAGGGGATGTGTGGAAAATTCTGTGCTAGGTGTACGTGGCATTGGGCTGCCCATGAGACATCTCCTCAAACCAGTTAATAAAGCCAATGGATCCCTGAAGTCCATCAGGCACAGATCAAAGGTAGAACACAATCATAAGTGTGTCTGTTCAGCTGTATTACCTTTTGCATATCCAAGGCCAAAACCACAAACCATCTGGGATGTTCTTTCAGGTTCTTGAGATTGTTACCTGTACAATTAAGTCAGAAGATCGTTTGCCACCAGGAAAAAGAGAAGGGAACTTGCTGAGGCTGTTTATTGAGACGGGCATCTGTTTCCAGAAAGTGCATCCTTTGAATTCAGCTTCTTATTTGCCAAGTTTCTCTGCTCACAGGCATGTTTTATGTCCCTACACTGTGGCAGCTGCTTCTCATTAAACAGACATTGTACACAGTCCCTCATTTCCAACAGCCAGACACACTTTCTGAGGAGGTTACACCAGCACATGCACACAGCAAACTTGTAAGTTCTGAATGATTGCTCTTCTCTGTGAGAAGTTTCCTCATAGCTGGGTGACTCAGCACAGAGAGGCAGTTTGCTGGGCACAGTTTACAAGTGAAAATAAATTGGAGACAGGATCCTTTTCATATGAAAGACACACATATCAAAATGAAGAAGCTCAATTTCAGTTTGCGGGGCTGGGGGACAAGCACACTTTTTATTTTAAAAGAAGAAAAGGAGAAGGGTTTTTTCAGCCCTGAAGGAAATATCGTTTAGAAGAGACTCCTGAATGTGACTTTTCCATCTGGTCTCTAAGGCTTGAAATAGTGTTTCAAGCAAAGTTAGAAAACAGCCCTCCTGTCAGGAGTAAAGTTGAGTAAAGCATAAGGTAAAAACTGCTCCTGATGTAATTCAGCAGATTGTTAGGGAACACTTCTTTTAGCCTGTTGTTTCCATCTGTATGAAAACCATTATAGGCCCTTTCCATGGTAAGTATTTGCTAATGTGTGTTAGTGCAGGGGAGGGGGACTCAGGGAGAAACATGAAACTGGAGGATGTAAAACTTGAGGAACGAGAGTGTGGAAAGCCCTAGCACAGCCCTTGCCTGGCCTCTGGCTGCAGAACAGCAGCAGTCCACAGCTAGCTTTCTTCATCCTCTGAGCAGATAGGACCTTTAATATTGGCCAGTTTCCTTGGAAAACTAACTGCCTTTCCCCAGCAGTTAGGTACTGTGTACACCAGCTCACAGTGGTACTACTGACACAAGTTCATGGATTTGCTGAACTCTATTGATTTACATCAGCTGAAGAGATAAATATAATCACCTAGGTAGCTGTGTCTATTTATCTTATTTAAAGTGACTGATTTGTGGGATAGATCCACTTTTCCCCACAGCCTCTGTGGGATCGCCCAACAAACCGAAGGGGAAGCTGGGCATCAGTGGTAGAAATGGGAAATGTAACATCTTTGTTTTGTAAGATTCTTGTCTTTAAAAGGGGCTTGAATCACTTCCTCTGGACCCATGTTCTCCCAGGTCCCCTCCTGTGATATTACTGGCAGTTAAATTAAAGCAGCTTTCTGCTGTCTGTGTCCACTCCCTTAAGGAAGGAGGTGTTAGGGGAGGAACACAGTGAAATGGCCAGGACAGACCCTTTGCATCTGGATTTACACTGTCACAGCCACTGCCAGTGACTCATGCAAGCCTCACTTCATCTATCCCTAAGGAGCAAGTGGGCTAAAGTGAGCCAAGTGTGCTTGTCCTGAGCTCCCAGCTGACCTGCCCCAGGGGGAAAGGCTGGGCCTTACTGGGGCTGAGTGGCTGAGGAGCCATCTCCCTTAGCTTTGGGGCACCTTCAAAGGCTTGGCTCAGGAAGGGGATTTGGCAGCAGTGCTAAGGCTGTGAAAACACAGTTCTTTCTTCATTTCTCCACTGTGGTTCTGGAGGTCTCCTGTCTTCTCTGGGAAGGATAATGGAGAGTAATTGGGTACCACCTCTGCCTCTCTGAGTCAAGAGCAGAGCAAGTGGCTGGAGTCAGGAGCTTCCTTGGCTAGTCTGTCATACAGAGGTGGTTGGTAACCTTGTGAACCCTGTGCCCTGGTGCCCGGCACTGATCTCTGCCTAGAATTCACAAGGGAAGCTGACCTGGGTTGTCTTCTTTCCTATTCTCACAGTGGGTCTGCAATGAATGTCGTATTCACTGAAGAAGAAATGAAGAAGTTCTTAGCAGAAGCCACCAGAGTCTCTCAGGTACCTCTTTGTGCTGCCACTTCCTTTTGTGTTCTCTTTATTTATTCCATCTCTACTGTGTTTTCAATATATTTGTTTCCTTATTGTGTCTTCCTCACTCTTTCCCTTCCTTGCCTGGGGAAGAGGTGCTGAGTTTGACTCCTGAGTTTGTTCCCTGACAGGCTCCCTAACTTGGGAGCCTGTGCAAATATCGTTACTGACCCCACCATGCCTGCATGGAGTAGGAACAGGCAGCTGTTTTACCTGCAAGTGCATTTCTGCCCAGTTAATTATGGAAATAGATGTACTGAGCTGGAACCCTTCCAAGCTTGCTGGGGCAGGTTATGCCAACCAGCATAGAACTGAGAGCATCTTTCACTCACTTTCTCAGTTGTTTTGCCTGGCTTCTTTGAACAACAAAATGCTTCATCTTGGCATCTCTTCTGAAGGTGTTTTCCTCTCCTTTTTTTTTTTTTTTTTTTTTTTTATGGTCACTGTTCAGAACAGGCACCATGAACAGCTGGGAATTTTGGAGTTAAAAACAGATGAATCGAAGAGGAACTCTCTGAAAACACAACTGTCTGTGGAAGTCAGCCGTATTACTGCTTTCTCAGGATTCTTAGGTGGTTAAAGGTTGAATAAGAACAAAACCATGAGATTTTTATGTGGCAAATGGTGCAAATTTAACTTTTCAGCAAGAAATGGTGGAATGAAAAGTAAATACTTTCAAAGTAATAATATCCTGAAGGATAGGTTAGTGTGGAGGCAAGGAGACCACTTATTACCATCTTTGAACAAGTTCTAGAGGGGTAGTGCAACTGTTACTTGTATCAGAAGGAATTATTTAACCAATTCTCAGAAGGCTGGGGGGTCAGCCTGTGGTAGTGTGCCAGGTTCTTAGCAGTGGTAGGCTTCCCAAGATACCTGACTTCCCTCTGTATTTCATCTGAAGTGCTCTGCTTTGTGTTAACACTCTCAGAAGCAGAGCAGGTAACAGCCTTAAGCCCCATTCAATGGGACAGAGCACTTTGTGGTGCTGCTGGGTGGCTTGGTGATGGCAGTGGATGCCCCACAGGAGGCTCAAGCCCAGAAAAGTCACCCCTGGTCAGCTTAGTTTGTCACAGCTTGACTGACTTGAATTACAGGGCATTGCTGTTCTGTGTTTCTGAGATGTCTCATCCCTGGTACAGAAGGCCTTTCTGGGAGCTGCACTTGTAGAGTCTAGCCAAGACATGACATATTCCTAGGGGAAAAAGAGGGTGTTCCTGTGGGAACCTGTGACACCCAGTTCTGCTGCACACACGAGGCACTGCTGCTCGCTGCAAAAATGACCAGTTGCACACCATGAGGTTCTGAGTGCTCTGCTTCTGGTCCTGAAGAGACTTACCCTGGATTTACATGCAATTGTTTTCCTTGTGTAGTCAGACTGCCAAGGAAAGAACTTTTTCCTCCATCCAGTATTGTGTATTGACAAAAGCCGTGGTATAGTTGAAGGCAAGCTAGCAAAAAGCAAACAGAGCAAAAGTATAGTGTTCTGCTTCAGCATTAGGGAGAATTTTTCAGTCCTGTCAGGGCTTTGTGACCTTTAAGTGCTTCCACAGAAGCTCCTAGTATTAGTTGTGAACCTCTTTGTGGGATACAGGCTTAGTTTTTCTGGTTCCAGAGCCTTACCTAGTTCTGTTTCACCCAGCAGAATTTCTCCAGGTAAAGGCCCTGACTCGTTCTTGTTCTGTTGCTTTAATGACTTTGCTGTTTGAGTGTTGTGTCATTATGGCATTTATGTTGTCAATAATGTTCAAAACTTCTAGTGCAGGTTGAGACAGATTGAAGTAAACAAGGTTGTGTGCACATATAAAATCTTCAGGTGAAAAACTGCAGCAAGACAGAAAGTAACAGGACACAAGCCACTAAATTTATGAAACAGTATAGGCTTCAGCATTGTCCTTGCCTGTGAATTTACCCTTGCACTGATAAATGGAAGGAATTGTGTCTTTTAACTTTTGGAGTTGCTTGGTGTTTTTTCAAAAGGAGCCTTTAAAACATGCACAAACTGTCATTTATTTCATTTTATTCTCTAATAAATAATAGGCAGTTAATAGTGGATGGGACAGGTAAAATGTTGAGACACAAAGCTGGCCAGGAGGAATGCAGATTAGAGTTTTTTGGAGCAAGTGTCTGGAAGGAGAAAGTATTAGAGGAGAGTGGAAGTGTGTGCTAGCATCCCAGAGACAGGCAGGAAGAAGAGGAAGGAAAACAATGGATACCAGGGAAGGGTGGGAAAGTCAAGGCCACATTGTTCCTGGCCAACTCTAATTAGTGGCAACCTCTCCTTGGGAGACTTAGGAAACTAGGCAGAGAAATTAGAAAGAAATGGATCAGTTGCATAAAATATATAACTGTAAAATAACAAACAACTGCTCTACAGGGTCCTTGAGAATGCCAAGGATCAGTTCCTTTATGAAGCAGCATGTCCAGTGAGATGGCTGGAGGCTCAGACCAAGGAAGAATTGCAGATCTTGGAGTTAAGGACTCTTTAGGAGATGGGATTAGAGGTCATTGAATCCATGCATTTCTCACTAGCTTCTTTGTGCCATGACCTCTATAGTTTTGTCCCAAATTTCCTTGTCCTGGTGTTGTTATGGAGAGCTCAAACTTTTTTGCATCAGTGGTTTTGGGGAAATGGTGTCAAATATCCCCCATTATATTTTTACAAAGTTCACTTATCTGTGGAAATGAGGATATTAATAGATTAATCTTCTGGTCTTTTGCTTCCAAATAGTCCTAGGTGGTCTACAAATACTCTCTTACAAAAACTTCCTAATTTTTTCTTATCTTGATGGCAGGATTACCCTGTGGTACTCACGAAATTTATTGAAGATGCCCGTGAGGTGGAGATGGATGCTGTAGCCAAGGCAGGAAGAGTAAGTACTTTGCTTTTCTTTAACATTAAACTTGTTTTTTCAGGATCTGAGATCTGCAAAAATGTGTAGTTTGAATGATTTACTATAGAGCCATGGATTCATGCTGAGGAGAGTAAAGAAACAGGAAGAATTAATCTTCGATTCAAAACCCTTGTGCTTGAAAAGCTCCACCTCTATTATTGTATACATCTAATCAGTTATTTTTTTAAGCATTGCTTATCCATGTAGATGAGTCCTTTTGAATATATTTTTTACCAGATTTGCAAATCACTGGCTTCAGAAATGACTTTCATCAGAATTTTATCATGGGTTATGGAATAACCACACTTATTCCATTTTTTTACAACTTCACCTTGCCTTTCCTTACTTGGCAAAGGCAAAAAAAAAATCACAAACTTCACAGTTAACAGAAATAGTCTTTTTTCAGTTTTAATTTTTAACCAGCAGACACAATCACTTACTTGGTGTTGAGGTTGTATGCCTTGATACAGTTAATTCAATTTAAATCCTTAGGCCTGAATTTCCCCTGTTTGCTTAAAACACCACAAAAGGGTGGGGGTAAAATTATATACCAGTGATGGTAGTTCATGCTTGTTCCCGTTGGGGAATGATGACTTTTTTGTGTTCTGGCAAGCAGAACTTAGGAAGCTGATTTAAAACCTCCTTAGCTTTTACCTTCTGATGGGTTAGAGAGAGGAAGGAAGCCTTAGGATCTCCAGGCTGTGGTAGGTTTTATCCTGTTTGTGATTTGCTTAACCAGAGTAGCAAAGACACTGATGTGGTCACCTCGTTCATATGCCTAGTGTCTGCTTCAGGCCTATTCTCCCCAAAGTCTTGGGAAATTCACTTTTGTTCCCCCCCATCTGTATCCTATTTTAGATCCAGTTCTGTTCAGGAGGCTGGGCTGTGCTGGGGAGGAAGGAGCAGTTTCTGAGAGGATGAAATAATGACTGAGTGCTCTGTGCTTGCTGTGTGCAGGTTATTTCACACGCTATTTCAGAGCACGTGGAGGACGCAGGCGTTCACTCAGGAGATGCCACCCTCATGTTCCCTACACAGACCATCAGCCAGGGAGCCTTGGAGAAGGTGAGTGTTGCGCAAGCACTGGAAGGAGAAAAGGAAATGAGTGTTTGACTCTGCTTCCCCTCCACCACCAGTAGAGAAATTGAATCACCAATGATTTTTTTAAGGTCAGTGTGGTATGTGCAAGTGAAGGATGTCAGAGTGCCCCTGTGATTGGCTTGATTATCTGAACTGTATCCCAGTAATTCAAGCAGTAGATGTGCACACTTTTAAACCCATAGGATTTTTTTTTTGTTTCCTTAGTTTAGAACCAGCTTCTATAGCAGCAGAGAGTTGTCTAATTCAGACATGTGCCATATGGTTCTCTTTCCACTTCCCTTTCTCCCATGATACTTTATGTCAGATATATGACTTTCTAGCTGCCTGCTTTTCCAAAAATACTATCAGGATGAATGAACCTCACCTAATCTTGACTTTTTCCCCTTTCAAGAATAAACCTTGTGATACAGAGGTAGTTGTTAAGATACATTTTTAAATGAAATGTGCCATGCCTGTTTGTGTCATCCTGTTAAGGATGCTTGGAAGCCAGCAAAAGTTGTAATGCAATGATCTGTGCTCCAGCTCTGTTTCCAAGGATGTCCAAAGTCTTGTTTCTGAAAATAGTCATGTCCTGGAGCAGAGCTGTTCAAACCCTTGTATTGACACACCTGGGAAATAAGTCTTTCCTCCCAGTTTGTTCCAGAGTGTATCTACTCAGACACCTCCCACTGCTCTGTGATGGGACAGGCATGTTGGTGAAAGACTTTTAGGACACTTACAAAACTGATTAGTTATTCTCAAATAACAGAACATTATTCATTATGTCACCAAGAAAGGTATAAAGACTCCAGTGTGCAGTGTAGGAATTGCTACAGGGCAAGGCTTTGAGTCTTTGTTTTTCTCCTTCTCCCCTCTGCTTTCTCACACACACAAAACCCCTGATTTTTACTCTGCCCTCCAATGGCACTTCAGGCTCTAGGTTACTAGGGACATTAAACATGTTTCCTTATGAAATAGTGCTATTGCCAAAATGTGGCTATAGAGAAAAAACAAGGCAGAGAGAGATGATGTTTAAAGAAATTCACAAGTCTAGTGATTTATTGCCATGATGCTCTCTGTTTTGTGGAACTTAATTATTTATTCTACATACACACATTTACACTTTTTAAATTTGGTTTTTTATAGGTAAAAGCTGCTACAAAAAAGATTGCAAAGGCTTTTGCCATCTCTGGTCCATTCAATATCCAGTTCTTGGTGCAAGGCAAGAATGTGCTGGTAAGAGCTGCTGTGAGTGTGGCAGGGCCCATGCTGTGCTGAGGTGTGTGGGTCCTGCATCTCTGCTGTGGCTGTTGTGGCAGTGGCAGCCAGGGCACGTAACCTGCCTTGGCAGAGGGTGTGGGCTCACCTGTGCCACTCTGCATCTCACAGCTCTCCCTGGCCTGTCTGGCAGAGAGCATCCTCCCCTGTCTTCACACCCAGGGTGAAGAGTCTGCTTGCTGTCTGTCAGCTTTGCTTCACTGTGGGCAGCTGTCCTTCCCAAAATGATCAGTTTGGAATAGGATGGGCAGCACTGGGACCTGCACCTCATCCCGTGTGCTGGATATCATGGCTTTTAGATCTCTGATATCTTCTCTCATCTTCAGCTATTTTGATGTTAAATTAAGTCTTTAAAGAGATTGAAAAGAAAGTGAGACAATGTAAGTGTTTAAACCTTTACTGTAAGCTATTAGGATGGTTATCTGAATAGTCCTAGTAGCTATTAGCAGCAGAGGTACAGCAGATATCTGACCCTTTCTGGGTAGCAGTTGGCTTGCTGTTGCTAATGGAAGGAGGTCAGAGGAATGTCAACAGAGTATGGCTGAGGAAAACAGCCAGTAGGAAGAAAACCTGACAGGAAACAGAAGAGATGCATTATTGGTGAAAATTCTTGTTTGGGCTATCAGTTGAGTAAAATGTACTTACTGTTCTTCACCTTTTCTCTGTTTCACACTGGTTATAGAAACTCCACAGAGGGAGACAACAGAGTTTTTCCTTCCTTGCTTTCCCACAGTGGTGCCTGTCTTTTCTGTACAGGCCCTGCTTTTCAGTTGTACCTTAACTACTCTTACCCCCTTTCACTCCACTCCATTCTCACTTACAGCAATTCCTCTTCCTCTCTTGAACTCCAAGGTGGCTTCTCAGCACGTTGCAGAACTTCTTTGTTACTTCTTGCCTGGCTGAATGGCTTCCACGTGTGGGTGAGGGAAGTCAGTAAGGGTAGTCCTGAGGTGCCATTACCATGGAAAAAGAGCAAGTTGGACTTCTGGAGGTTGTTCCTAATGCCTGTGCATGTGTTTCCATGCCTCTTGCACATTAACTTAGGACATAGCAAAGCATGTTTTCTGAGTGAGGTCTGGCTTCCCCTCAGTTCTAATATTCAGACAATAGAGGTGGATCTCAGCTGAAGAACAGGCTGCTTGTCTCTCAGGCTGGCCATTCCCCATCCCTCTTCCCTGTTTTAATAATGATCACAATTTTTGTGTTTCTTATTTGACAGTCTGAAGAATATGTCTGCCAAGAGGACTCAAGGCTGATTTAAAAAAATATGGGTCAATCTGTTTCTTCCCTGCACAGTGCCTGACCCTGATACTTCTCTTTTTAAAATCCCACAGGTGATAGAGTGCAACTTACGGGCTTCACGCTCCTTCCCCTTTGTATCCAAGACTCTGGGTGTGGACTTCATTGATGTGGCCACTAAAGTGATGATTGGAGAGCAGGTTAATGAGTCATCCCTCCCCACAATGGAACATCCCATTTTTCCATCCAGATATGTTGGGATTAAGGTATGGTTTCCAAAAGAACCACAGAAACCCCACCACAGAGCCAGCACGTAACTAATATACAATTAGTACTTTAATGCCCAGAGAGAATAATTTACTCCTTGGCCAAAGGCCAAATTTTGACCTTTTGTAGTTTCTGTCAAGATAATCTATTTGGAAACTTTAGAGAAAAATCAGAGGAAAATTATCCAGTGAAACCAGATCTTCCTTTATTTTTAGCATCTAACCTACTCTGAATCCTGTTTATGAACTGCATAATAAATTTACACTTGCAGAGTTGAACACTGAAGTTCAGGCTATTTCATATTACTGTGTAATACATGTGTGGACATGCACAGCTCTGTGTTGTGAGTGCCTCCCACATTTCATCTGCAAGATCTGGGACATGGGCTGTCAAATTCACATAATCCCCTTTACATACACCACTGGTTAAAATAGGGGTGAAAGTCTTGCGTCCTCTGGTTTCAGTAAGGCCAAGGTTTTCCTTGCTGTAATTACTAAGCTTGTATAGCCCCAAACACAATAAAGTGTATGGTAGATATTTTTGAATGCTTAGTGGGTAAAAAAAAATGTAATCATAAAAAATCCTGAACAGTGGTGCAAAAAATCCAAGGATGAGAATTGTTTATATAGAAACTTTCAAGCTTTAATAGCTTCCATATCAAATGAAAACTGAGCAAGCAGAAAACACCTAACGTCTTTCTGCTAATAAAATGTGCAGAACTGTTAAAATGCAAGCCAAATTTGTGTCCCAAGTCAGTCAGTCTAGCTATAGGTTTATATTTTATTTTGATGCCACAGATAGGTATTATCTGAAATTCAAACTTGAGACTGTTTTGGTTTTTTTAAAAAATTTTGGTGAGTCTAATATATTTTTATAAATTTCTACTATTTAGACCTGGGGCTTCTGCACTGTTGTTAGCTGAACTGTCAAGAGTTTTGTCTCTCCTGGGAATGCTGGCTACAGAGCAGAAAACCCAGCTTTATTCTTGAAAACTTCCCTACAAAGCTTTTTATACTGTTTGTGTTCTGTGTGGATTTGTCAAATATGAAAACCTGCTAACACCTTTGGAAATGCTAAACTTTGAAAAACATTCCAGTTTAGCCTGTTTGTTGTTATTCATGCATCAGATTTTCTATCCTCTTACAATTTATTGCCAGTAGTATTTGCATGGACACAGGATCTTGTTTCTCCAGCAGCTCTTAAAAGAGGATATGAAACTCTTCTTTCTCAGCATAGCTGCTCCTTTGTGGATTAGAGTGCCACTGTTTAAGCTTTCGTGACTGAAATACCATCTCTCCATGTTTGCTGCCATGGTGCAAGTATCAGGGCATGACCAAGATTAAATCCTGGGCAGAGAATGCCTCACTAAGTTTTAAATAGGGTTTAGCTGCAGCACCAGAGTCTGCTCCCAATGATGCATTCTCATGTTCATGGCAGATAAAAATTTGGGAGGTGGTGGAAGGCTTTGCTGCTTGTTGCCTTTCAAGACAATGTACATTAAAATAATCTCTTTTGGCTGCCATATCTCCAATTGAGTTGGCCACTTTAAAAATTTTCTCTGTACTTACAGTGGAAACAAAATTGATCCAAAAGTCACAGAGACACATGACATTTTTTGAGAGACCTTTTGAAACTCTCCTGTCTCATTTTAACTGGTCATTGTTGGGTGTCATGAAGCAGCAGCTGTATTATCTTCAGTGATACCCTTGGAGACCTCCAGGGACACACTTATGGCTTGAATTTAAAAATAGATTTGTTTTGAAGCAGGAATCTTGCTGCCTTTATGCAAATACCATTAATAGTTTAAGATGTGGAGAAGCCCTACAGAAAATTACTTGGTAGTAGGAAATTTATTCCATGTTTGTTACACCTGGTCATTGGTTTTTTAACAGAGACTTTCTTTTCCTCCCTCCCCTCCATGTTTCTTATTTTAAGATCAAATTAGACAAGAGAACTCAGTGCTGTGATATAAGACTTCAGATAATAATAATAATAACAACAACAATAATAATAGTAGTAATAAGGGGCTTAACATTAGCATATAAAGAGAAAAACATTACAAATGGAATTTGTACATTTCGGATGGAGGGAGAGGGAAAATATGAAAATAATTTGCAAAGTTTCATCTTGTTTGCACCAAAAAGTGCATTCTTGTGGAATAGTTTTATTTCTGCAAATGAAACATTTCATGGAGAACAGCGTTCTCTGAAAAACCAACTGGATTCATGTGGATTCAATCTCTCCTTGTTCCATGAATTAGATGCTTCACAGCCTTTTTGTTTAAAAATATCTCCTTAAAATCATGCTGATGGTGGGCTGCCACTAACTGAAAATCTACCACTGGAATGTGAGCAGGATGCAAGAGTTAAATGATTGATTTATTGGTGGAATTCATGGTTATTTGTTCCAGTCCATCATCAAGATGCTGAGGGATCTGCTTTGCCAGATAGTCCTTTGCTTATCAGCCTTGACCAGTGGGGTTTTTTTGATAAATTAATGTCTCTTTCTGTCACTTCCAAGCCTAGATGGAATTTTTATATTTTTTTAAACGATCCAATTCTTATTCTTTCTCCTTCCTGCCTCTTTCTTTCACCAGGCCCCAATGTTTTCCTGGTCCAGGCTAAGAGATGCTGACCCTGTTCTCCGGTGTGAAATGGCCTCTACTGGAGAGGTATCTTTTAGATTTGCTATTTTTTTTTTTAAACCAAGTTGACTTTAATGCATCTTTGAAAGTGATCTTATTACTGCCTGAATCATGATGGCATCTGTTGCTTCTTCAGAAAATTGAAAACATCTTTCTTAGCTGGAAAACCCACAACATCCTGGAAAACCCAGTTTTTTCAGCCACTGGATGTCCCTCTTTACCTGCATGTCAGTTCCCTGGGTTGTACCTGCTCGGTGTGACAGCCTGAAATGAGTTTATCTGAGAGCTGTTGGGTTCTGGGAGGCTGTTTTGTGACTCATGTGCTTCATATCATGACAGACAAGTGGTGGCAGCTCCCAAGCCCCATGGACGCTGCCACAGCAGCAACATGGAGACTCCAGCCATGAGTGATTGGTCCTGGGATGTGCCAGTTGCTTCAAGGCAGCAAAAATGTGTGGTGTTTTCTTGTTGCCTGGTAACCATCAAGGCATGTCCCAAGGTGCAGAATGAAAGAAAGAGACAATAAGATGTGGTGGCTGCAGGGTGAGACTGGGCAGCTTTCCCCACTCTTTGTGCAGCCAGGCTGTGGGGTGCTGCTGGAATGTCTCCTGGTGTGGTTATGGCATGCTGTGAGGGCACAGGGCTGGCCATCTTCCTGCTCAGGCTCAGCACCCTCACCCTCACAGGCACAGCTTTCCATCCATAGCTCCTGAAGTGACACTGACCCATGTGGAACAAAAGGTTTCTTTATGAGTTATTGCTGAGCCATCAAGGATGTCCATAGATACACCCAAGTGGTCCTTAAATTTTATGTGTTCTTTACTTCTAGAGTGAGTTGGAGTGTAAAAACTTACTCTGAGTGTAAGAACTCCCTCTTGGAAAGTGATTAAACACTGAGGCAGTTTGATCAGACTTAAGTCTGCTGTACCATCATAGGCAGGTGGCAGAGGCTGGGCTGCTCCGTTGGGTGTCAGCTTGGGTATGTTGGAAGGAGCCCTTTTCATTAGGGAATACTTACCATTTTAGTGTGAAAAATACTCTACCCAGATACAAAGTAAGAACAGCCTTAGGTCTCCTACATCTCTCCAGAATTTCTTTATTTGACTCTTCATAATGTGCTGGAAATCAGTATTGCAGATTTCCAGATTTCCCTTCCGTATAGTTAATGGGGAGAAAAAAGTCAAGTGACTTCTGTGACTTCTTGATTTTCAGAACCAAATTGAATACACAGACAACCTCCTCACCAAAAAAAAAAAAAAAAAAAATGTAACTAGAAATAAGAATTATTTTTCTGGGCTTTATACAGAGTTAAAGATTAGCACGGTCATAAAGGAGGGATTATTAACTTTTATGAGTTGGAAAGATCCATATTCAAAAATGCCATAAAGTGTGACAGTTATGAAAGTCTTTCTTGTAATGAAGTAAGGATAATAACTTGCTTTGGGTAAAATGCTCAGTTATTCCTCACAGACATTTTTCACACACATGGCCTGATCTGGGCTTGAATTTGTCACATCTGTCTGGCAGAGATTTATTTTGCTGCAAGCCATGGTTCCTGCAATAGGAGAAGTCACAGTGCTGGGAGTGGCTTTGAGTGTTGTGGCTGTGGACCATGCCATAATGATAAAACTCTTCTGGCAGGCTGGAGACATACAAGGAAGGGTCTGTCTGTCACCCTATAAAATCCAGGAATATAGAATACATGGAAACACATAGAAAACATGGAATATAGATACACTGCATCATGTTTTCATGACTTGTTTTTATCCCTTCCCTTGTGGGATTTTTGTTTATTTAATTGTTTTGTTTTGGTTTTGTTTTGTTGTTTTTTTTTTTTTTTTTTACTTCAGCAGATCTGGCAAATCATCATTTATTTTTCATGAAATACTGGTTTCTGCCCACCATGGTGAGACCATGAATGTGAGGGCTCACTCTGGGATGGGAAGGACCATAAGAGGAAAATGGGAGAGCAATTCTCCATTATCTCCTCTATCCCATCTGTGTATGTTGATAGATTTGTTATTTGAAAGAGAAAAATCAGTGACAGTTTCTGCTTCTGATTATTTTTCAACAAGTGTGGAGCTGACCAAAAAAAAGGTGAAGGTTGGTTGGTTGTATTTTTCTTTTTAAACTTTCACAAAAGCTCACACATTTCTCTTTTTGTCACCAGAATTCCAAATGTTGGTTAGGAATGCAGTTCAGCTCTTTCATAAGATTGTTATCATATGGTAGTCTGTAAGCAACTGAGCTCCACATCCAGTTCTGAATGCTGGAGAGCAGCTAAATGGTTCTTACTGGTTTCTTCCTCAACTGTTTCTTTAAAATTATAATTTATTTAAAATAAATTATTATGAATTGGCCTGATTGCTTTGTTCTTAAGTAAATACTGAAATTTTACTTGAATTTTGTTCATCTGTGGACTTATAATGGAAAAGCATCTTTATATCTTGTGGTTTTCCTTCACAAGAAACGCCAGGAGTACAGCAGAGCACAAACGCTGCCTTTCCCTGGTTTGCAGGCACACAGAGGAACGTGCCTGTGTGCACAACTCTCACTGGTGTCTAAGCCTTCTGTAATGTTAAATAATTTGCAGTGCAATCCCAAACACTGGGACAGGGGCAGTGTGCAGCATCCCAATAACTTAGCAGAATCAATTGTTACTCCTCAGTGTGCTGTTTGAAACTGAAGCATTGCTTCTTCCTCCATTATTGCTTCATTAGAATGATGAGATTTGTCTTCAATGATTTTCTGATTTATTCCCTTCCCCATGCCTGCAGGCTCCGTGCAAAGCAGTCTGACTTCTTCACACAGAAACAAAAGAACTATTTGAAAATGTCATACCTGTTTCTTTTTAAAGCAATGTTTCTGGGTGGTTTTTGGTTTTCCCTCTGTGCATTCTTTGTGCCCTTCTGCAGGTTGCATGCTTTGGGGAGGACGTGTACTCTGCTTTCCAGAAGGCTCTGCTGGCCACAGGGTTTACATTTCCCAAAGAAGGAATTTTGATTGGAATCCAGGTGAGTCCTAAAAATCCAAGCTAAGAAAGCACCAACACAGAGGAGCTGATGTGATTCTGGCCACATCTTTATTCTGGCTAGGATGTGCAATAGAAATCATTCCATCCACACTTACCCAGGTTATGCAGTGGAAATCATCCCATTACACAGAGTTCTTTACCAGACTTTTCACATATTTATACATAAAAACCCCCAAGAAATTATTGTTCATTGGTTCTACATTACACAGTTCTTAGTATTCAGTCTTCTGTTACTGATTCCTTCACCTTTGATGCTAATCTGGTTCTCATTCTTTGGTTCTTACCAGTCTTTTCCCAGACGAGGTGTCTCCAACCACACCAGGGGGTGATGTCTATTAATGTCCATTTATCTCCTCTGTGTCTTCTGGATACTTCCAATCTGTAGGTGTTAAACTCTCAGAGCCTAGGAATCTTCTTTTTGAAGTCTTTGGAAGAGAAACCCCAATTCCCTCTCCCCTTGTCAAAGGCAGACAAACCCCTAACTAAAGTTACTTTAAAAATTTAGAAGTTGTATCATTTCCAACAAGTCTTCACCCTGCCCCTCACTTTTCTGCCATAGCTCTTCCTTTCCCTGTTTGATGGCTGTGCACAGCCAGTCTTGTTCCCTACCCTCCAGCTCCTGTGAGCCAGAAGTAACTCAGAAAGGAAGAGCCAATGCTACATTTTTGTAGTGATGGCTCTGGTTTCCACACTTTGCCAGGACTGCCTCCTCTAAGGGACTGCCTCTGGGACACAGACTCTGCAGGTCCCCTGACTCCATGCTAGACTAGGGCTTGGATTTAGGGTTTCATCTCTTGCTGTCATCACTGAAAGTTGCTCTGTGTGACAGAAAGTTTAAATGATGTCATTATGGGAATGCTCTCCAATGCAATGGGCTCTGCAAAGAGGAAGTTCCTGATGGGTTTGCCTCAGGAACAGCCCTGCCCCTTTCACAGGCCTGGATCAGCAAGGAGGTTGTGTGTTTCAGGATGAGCAGGGAGCTAGGCAGAAAAAAACCAAAAAACCTTGGTTCTTTATCAAGGAATAGTTACTGACTGCACAAGGTGCTAAAATCAGAGACGCTGGTAAACTTTGGCATGTACATATGTTCCTCAAAAATTCATACACTTCCAGTACAACTAGAACATTCTTGGGCCCCATAAAACCATCTGATTGCTTCCTGCCATTTTCACATTGTGCCTGCAATAAGCTTATGCTCTACATGTTTGCATAAAGCTGATAAAACAAAACCATAGAATAGATGAATTTTCCTGTCAGACAACTGGGGTGTGAAAAATGTCTTTGGCTGTTTGTGCCAGCAGAGCATGGGCAGGAAGTGTGTGAGAAGTGGCCAGAAAGAACATGACTTCTGCTAACAAGGATTACCACTGAGTCCTTAAATATCTCTATATATACACACATCTGGGATGGAAGCAGTTGCTCTAAGTTACCTCTAATTAGCAGAAAAATTCCTTGCTACCTAGATAAAGTTTAAAAGTTCAGTATGAAGCTCTAGGCAGTTGGTACTGTATGTCTACCATATATACTGTGTATCCTAAAAGAGCATTTTAAAAGGGAGAAAAGCAAAGCCAGGAGGAGAAAAAAGGAGAGAGACCAGTGTTTGAAATTTAAGTGTATTTTCTGGATAGCAACTAAAGGGGAATGGGCAGGAAAAAAGTAATATTAGATATAGAAAGCATTTATGTAGGTTCTGTGTCAGGCTGTAAGGCTGTGTCTGTGGCTGTTAAACTGAGCCAAACGTTCTTTGTACAAAGGTGTTAAGAAAATAAAAAGGAGAAAGAAAAGATGAAACAAAGCCAAAAGCTCAGCTCCACAGACCTTTTAAAAGTAGTAAGATTCTGTCCTTTTAATGAGTGGTTTATGGTTCATTTTCTTGCAAAATAAACTTAAAAACAACAGATCAATCGCTTAAAGATCTCTCTGCATGTCACCATATTTATTCTACAATTAAACTCCAAATCAAGAGGTGTAAAGTTGATTCTGAGAACCAGGTATTGTCCCCTCCCCAGTCTGGAGATTGTCACCTATGCACTTTTCAATGGTCTGCTTTGAAACAGAGGGGAAGTGAAGCCTTGTGAGAAGGGAAGGTTGAAACACTGACCTTCACCTTACATGTAGACTGTAAGTGGTCTTTGAGTATTTGGCTGGTAAAAAGGGGAGCCCCTCACTGCAGAAACAAGAGGCACAAGGAATGAGGCATCAGGTGTGCTGTGAGCACCAGCACTGTTCTCATTTCAGTCACAAACATGAACCCACCTGCCTCATACAGGCAAAATTGTTGGGGTACCCTCACGGGGAAATGCAGTCTCAGAAGGACAGATAGCACATAGCCTCTCAACCATCACTGAGTGTTTTCAAATGACAGGATGATTTCTGCAACCTGTTCTGGTGCTCTGGGGGCTGAGCATTGTCAGGAGCACATACACAAGCTCCCCTTGGCTGTCTCCAAGGAAGGTGCTGTGATACACCTGCAGTAGATGGTAAACTCAAAGCACACCCCAATTTTGAAGGCTTCATTGCTTCATGACTAGCACCTTGCTCTGATTTTTAGACTGGATTTTTATCTATTCAAGAGGGAGAAATAAGAAGCAAAGTGGTTTTGAATTCTGCTTCTCTTCAAAGCAGCTAGGCTCGTATTTCAGTGATTTGGTATGCTGCACATTTCTACCTTTGCTATTAATCATGTTGAGGTAGAGGACACTGCCTTCTTGAAGGTAAAAGTCAAATGGATATAGTTAACAGGAGTGGAGAGGGAGATCTCTGTTTCCTTGCAAATATTTCTGGGGTGTTTTGCAAATCAGGAGTCAAATGGTCCTGCTGTGATCTGCAGTCCAAGCTGAGCCCAGCATGCCCAGGCAATGAACACACCTTGCTGGGGAGCTTCCAGCCTGGTGTGCAGTTCCAGTGGTCATCCTCTGGTGCCTTGCTGAATGTGGATAACCAAATTATCATCCAGGCAGATGAGTGCCAGGCAGGTGAATGCTCCTTGATATCCAGGGGATAGCACAAGCCTGTGGGGATTGGGAGCCTGCTGGGTTGTGAGGACTCAGTGACACTGCACAGGTCAGGGATCCCCAGGATCTGAGAGCTCTCATGCTCTCCCAGCATAGATGGAGTAGGACTTCTGTCTTAGACAAATTAATCTCTGTTGGTTTATGTGAGCTGATAACCTACCTCTTCCCACAAGCTGGAGAAATCTGTGATGCTGAAACCATGAGTTGGCCATTAAATAATTTATATTTATGCAAAAGGAGTTGAAAAGCTAGTTTTTCTTTCTTTCCTGATTGGCCTATTCAATGATATCTGTGGGATGGAGGGCATCTGCCTTACATTTATGTTGGTGACCACAAGATGCAGAAAGCATTGACAGAGTATTTTATTTTTAAATCCTGGCACTCCAAGTCTGTTATTTCAAGGTAACCTTCTGCCTTGGTTCCTTACATACCAGAATTTCTGCATCCTCACTGTGGATTTGGATACAGAATTCAAGATCATCACAGGAGATGGGTTGGCTTCATTTCGAGCTGGATCTCAGTGAGAACTGATGTAGCTGTATTGAATGAGCTAAGGATGTAGCCCTTTACAAATAGCAAGGCTTGCTGGAAAACATGAGGGGTTATAAGAAATGGAACTTTTCAGATAAAGGAAAAAAAAGCAATCTCCTACAATAAATACCTTCCACTAAGTAAATCTGCTTGTACTTTTCACCTTTAGTAACTTATGGTTTCTTACACAGGTTATTTCAGCCAGCTTGTAAATCTGAGCCTGCTCCCATGCAAGCTGACAGCTGTAATTTCTTTCCATAGAGAGGCTGTTTTATGTGTCACAAGTGTTCAGTACATGTTTGATAGAAGTTTATAGTACTGTTGTGAAAGCCAACACCCCTGACCAGAAGGCAGAACCATTCTCTCTGACTGGGAAGCTGCCAACCCTGTCACATTGTATATTTATATTTTCCAGCTAATGTACGGAACGAGATGGCTTTCAGAATGAATGCTCAGGAAAAAAAAAAACCAAAAACACCTGTTTAGTCCTTTTCTTCCTAGGAAATTGTTGACCCTTCAGGATATTGCTCTCTCATCCATAAAGGTTAAGCTATTAGTAGCTCCAGCAGGAGCAAGGGAGCTTGTAATAATCTTACTTGCAAATGTGTGTAACACCAGACCAGGCTAAGGTTAAAAGTAAGGTTTGGCTTGCCTTGGCAGTGAGAAGGGCATGTGTTGCATCTGATACTTGCATTGCTGTACCTTCAACATCCCAAAGGCTCTTAGGCTGATACTTTCTCTCACCTGTTACTCTAAAACAGCTTGTTTGAGTTTCAGATGTCTACAGGAGGTTGTCTTATCTTTCTAAATGCTGTTGAATCTGGATATGCATTAGAAGAGAGTCTTTCAAAGGTGCTGGAAGTCAGGCATTCAGGTCCTCATGGGAATATGGCATCTCAGTCTCCTGACTCCGTTTCCATATGCCCACAGGACTTAGAAATGAACTCACACATGCACAAGCTCTTATTCCTGTGGTGCAGAGCATTCAAAGGCAGCTCAAAGCCTGTCCATAAATGTTGTCTGCCAGAGAAGAAAGCAAATGTTAGAGCAATGATTGAAAATACATTTAATTAAGAACTGAGGAGGCTCCAGTTGGTGTATTTGAGAAGGCAATTGCCCAGATATTTAATTTACAGTAGTAAATCTTTGGTGGTTGCAGTCTGACTTGGTATGGGAACACTTACTCTGGTGTAACAAAATGTCTTAGCTCAGAATGACTTGGGCTTCAGGATCCAGACAGTTGTCTTGGGAATGGTGCTGTACATGCACAATGCAGACATTTCTGTCCATGCATACACTGAGCACAGAAAGGTGTATTTGCCTCTTAGCACAGTGTGGAGGACCTTTGTGTTGCTCAAAAATGTACTGTTCCAAATCCTACCTTTGGTGCTATATCTAAAATATTTCCTTTTTCAGAAGTCCTTCCGCCCCAGATTCCTCAGTGTAGCAGAACTACTGCATGAGCAAGGCTTCAAGGTAGGTGGTTCCATTTAGTTAAAGCTGGAGAGCTTTCAAAATCTCAAATGTCCTCAGCCTGCTGCAGGAATGTTGGAGTTTCTTTGGACATAGAGAAAAAAGGATGTTTTCAATGTACACCAGGGATTTTTAGCTGAGTGATCCATCAAGTCAGCAGGTACCACCCAATTAAAAGTTTTTATGATTGTTTAACTGAGCATATGGGTCTGTTGTGAGGGCAGGAGCAACCCTGGCTCTGCTATCAGTCTGCAGCCAAGATGGACATTATATACTCCCTCAGCTTCTCCAAGAAACAAAAATGCCAATAGGATGCCATGTATGGCAGGAGACAAGGGAGGAAAACCCTTTTGTAGGGAGTGTATCTGTATGGTGCTACATTTTCAGCAATACAAGCTGCAGATACATGAACTTTGTGGTGTTTACATCACTCTTGTAACTCCTCTCTATTATTTTGCATCCATATCTCTATGGAAAAGCAACACAGCCACAGAAGATTGGTGAGAGTTCTACTTTTCAAAACTTTGTGCTAGGCATTAAAAAGAAAATAAACATGGCAAAAAAAAAATACAAATGATTGAACTTAAGCTCTATTGAAATTCACAGGGATTTAGGTTTTCCTAAGCCACTTCACTGCTTCTGGAAGTGCTACTACCATTCATTGACTATCATCCATTAGGAAATCACTGGTAACAGGAAGTTGGGAAGGTTGTTCTGTTCTCTGTGTGTCTCTCTATGTGGAGAGACACTCTATTTATGAAAAATGCCCTCCAAAACCAGCTCTGACAACAAGGCTGTGTGTTGGGTCAGGCCCACATGAGTTCAATGAAAAGTTTTGGTATTGTGAAGTAGATAGTAAATAACCCTTTTTTTCCCTGGGACAGCTTTATGCCACAGAAGCAACCTCAGCCTGGCTCAATGCTAATGGTATCCCAGCAAATCCTGTGGCGTGGCCATCACAGGAAAGCCACAGCCTGAGCCTCCCTTCGGTCAGGAGGTAAGAGAACCACCCACCTTGGCAAATTTGTCTTTGCAATCCAGGACAGCAAAAGCAAGGGGAAAATTGCTGGTCCTGTTGAGATCAGTGGTAGTGATTTAATGGGACTTTGAATTCAATCCACAAGTTTTGGTTTATCTGATTCTGTCTGGAATTGCCACAGCAGGGAGGTTTCATTGAACAGTCAATGGTTTCATTGATCTCATTGAACAGTCCTGTTTAGTATGGCCTAGATGTTATATTGCTCCATGTTATATTTTCATACAAGGATACTGGATATTTAGCCTTTCAATGACACTCAGCCATGCCTTTAACAGAGTTGTGCTGAGCTGTATCAAGGCTGAATATTGCTTTGCAGTTGGTGACTAGAACTGAAATAAGTCCAAAATCCTGAATAAAGCCTAGTGCCTTAACCCTTCAACCCTTGTTTCTTGAGCAAAGACTAAGCTCACATGACATTTTCCAGCATTGTTTAGCTGCTTGCCTGTGCTATTCATCAGAGGTTTTTATTAGGAAGGACACACTGTCATACTGTCTTGTGCCTTGTCTCTTCAGGCTGGTGAGGGATGGGAAAATAGATCTGGTGATTAACCTGCCCAACAGCAACACCAGGTTTGTCCATGATAATTATGTGATCCGGAGGATGGCTGTTGACAGTGGGATTGCTCTGCTCACTGACTTCAAGGTACTTCCCATCTTGTTCTTTCTCCTCTTAGACATGAGAGCCTTCAGAGCTCCCAGGCCCTTGTGACCATAAATTCCAGTCTGTTTGGACCCTCATTATCTATGACAAATAACGTATCTGAAAATCATGACAACACGATGGTTTAAATATATCTTCTTATTGCTGGTATACAAAGTGACATTGCTCTGAGTAAAACCAAACCAAACCAAAGAATATCAATTCTGAAGTCCTGAGTCCTGCACTGTGCAGCTGAAATTGTTGCTGCATATTTTCACTTCAGAGCAAACATCTCCCACAGGGTTGCATGTAACATCTTTAAATTAGGCATGGGAAGCATTTTTTAGTGGAATATTATCCTGGTATGGTCCTTAAACCTTACAGCAGGATGTAGCTGTGCTTTCTTGAATGATCCTTGGGGCAGTCCAGTTCAGAAGTGCCATCCAAGTGGAATTGCTGCATGTCCTGCTGTAGTCCCAGTTGCCAGTCATTATGGGTTTGTAGCTCCTGACAAACCCCTTTGACACACTGATGGGCAGCAGGTATTAGGTAATGCAAAGTGGGACTCCTGCTGCCAGCAGCACCCTGCCTTCCTTTGCAAGTGGCTTTGACTGTCACAAAAGAGCCTCATCTGGTTCTCATTGAGCTCAGCAGCCAAACTCCCACTGATTTTGGTGGACAGTGACATGGAACCCAGTGATTTGAACTGGTGTCCAGCTGTTCAAAATCTTCTGCTGTGATTGGAATGAGTGGAGAGCAGGGAGAATGACAAGCTGAAGGTTCATAGGCTTATGGCCAGACATGATTAGCAGGAATGGGGAATTGAAGATGCATCCTTTGCCTACTAGCAAAACACGTTCTGACAAGAACAACAAAGGTACCCAGCCAAAATTTATTACCACACCTACCTGATGCCTTTCACTGAACTGTTTGGATTGTAGAGTTTTAATCTCTGAGTTTGAGAGAGGAAAACAACCCTGGTTCTCTTTACATTTGGGCAGTAATGGAAACAACAGCTCTCATGGGACAGAGCTGTCTTGCAGAGGGCACATCTACATCTCTCCAGCTGGACACGCAGGCTCCAGAGGGCTGGAGTCAGCTCCTGTGCACAGTCACCTTGAAATTTGTACTGATTTGGATGAACCCAAGGACTGGACCTGCACCAGGACGTTTCAGGGTGACAGAGCAGAAGTGTGGGCCCTGCTCTGTCACACAGCCTTTGCAATGCTCAGCCCTCCTCTTTTTTGTGTTGACAGGTGACAAAGCTTTTTGCTGAAGCTCTCAAATACTCTGGGAAATTGGACTCCAGGAGTCTCTTCCACTACAGACAGACTGACAGTGGAAACACTGCATAGAACTCCCTCCAGCCTGCAATCTTACTGCTTCTGGTGCCTCAAAAGAGAGGGGATTTCAGATCACCCACCTGTCTTTCCATGTATTTTGCTTTTGCTTGGTCTTTTTCAGCCTGCAGATTTGATGGGAGAAAAAGGCTGCACGTGTGTCCTAGAATTGCTTCCCAGTTCTGCTCAGTCCTCCAGGCTATTATCATTACTATTTTTTACATTCTTGTTCAATATTGTGAATTCAGGTGGCTCTCTCTGTATCATAAAGACTCTCAGCCTTGTTTCTGGCTTCAAAGGGGGAGAAGTCTCCAAAAACTTCCACATGTTGCTGTCCAACATTTTGTGCCATGATTGTGGGCATTAAAATCAAATCCTTGGAAAATGAAGTGAAAGTGTTGCAGTGCTTTACCCCCTCCCAGTTAAATGACCCTTTCATTTTCATTCCCACCTTCTCTGCTGCTTTTTCAGCTCTGTCTGTGGAGCAGACCCCCGCTGTGGCATGTGGGGTATGTCTGTCCTTGGCTGTCTGCATGGCAGGACTCTTCAGCAGCTCTGCACATCCTGCAGCACATGCAGTGCCTTCTCTAAACCTGTACCAGCTAAGGAACACGGGTCTGTCTTGCTTTGCCTGTGCTGCAGTGTGAACACAGCATACCCAGGAGCTGGGAGTATTCAAAGCTGGACAACTTCTCTGATACTTGCTGGAGTAAGCTGAAGTGGAATGTTTTCTTCCAGCCACACTTGGCCTGCCTGATATTCCAAATCCAAGGCACTGCTAGCCTTAGGTACCTACCTCTTATATACCCCTAAATACCTGCAGGCCCTGCCAAGAAATGCTGCTGCCTCTGGTGCTGGATATCTGGGAGTGGAGCTGGCTACCACCTAGCAGTGCTTTTTGAGGCTGTCTGCACTGCAAATAGTGCAGTTAAGGTGCTGTGGATGAGATGAGCAAACCTGGGCTGCTTCTTCTGTGTGCTCCCAAATTCCCTTGAGTTCCAAGTCCCAAGAGAATCAGGATGAAGAGGTTTTCTATTCAATTTTTTTAAATGAATGCTGAAACCTATCAGGAAGGATATAAAATCTGATGAGAGCTGTTACTGATATGTGGCAAAGGTATGGGCAGAATCTGTGATGCCTTTAGTTACCAAGGGACTCTCTGAAACAGATGTCACCTGCCAAGACCAAATTTTGAGCCAGACTTTATTTCTGGTTGTCATCCTAAGGACTCTTTTCATGGTATTTCTTCAGTACTATCTTTTGTGATGAACACAACCCTGCCTGCTGTGCACAGGGAGAGGTTTGCACTTTTAGAGTAGAGATGTTATTAAAAAAACACACAACAACAACAAAAACCCCCAAACCAAGCAGAACTCCAGAAGAGCCCAAAGGCATCAATTGTTCACCCATTCAGTTGTGAAATGGGTGACTAATGGTGGTTAATGAAGCAACACTCTAAAGGCAACCTGTGCATGTTTTTGCAGTGGCAAAAATCCCATTAACAGCTGGTGTCATCTCACATCCACCCACCCTGCTTTCACCTCTAGCAGAGAAAAAAGCAATATCTGAAGACATCTGTATTCTTTTGTTCTTCTTTTATTTTGTCACTCATCTTGTGAGTTGAAAATGAAATAAATGCCCAGATTGTGACAGCGGCTCATTCTTAAATTCCACATGGCCAGAATTCTGCCCTTTTTTATTAAGTCTTCTTTTTAAAGCATTGATGAACACTGGTCTGTTAGGAAACCATCATTCTTATGTGTGACAGTGACCACATCATTTAGTGCAGTGCTGCTGAAATGCCTCAGAGGTGAGGAGGTGCTGGGAAAAGAGCAGGAGGACAATGCCTTCAGCTGTGTGTGTGCATTCAAGGGAAGGGAGAAGCCCTGACCCCTGCAGACGGACATGTGAAACACAAGTGAGGAGACAGAGGGTAGAGCAGTGGGCTAACAAATACTGGAGAGATGGGCACTTTTAAAAAGGGCCTGCCAGTTCTGGAAAAACAGGAAAACTTTACTATTAATTCAACTTAACCAGTGCTCCTGTGCCAGTTAGCTGACAGTGTGGCTGTATCTATGTATACTTGTCTATACATTCCTGTTGCTGCAGCAGCTGCAGGTACTTAATCCACAGCTTGCATTCCACAGGCTCTCATACAACTGGAGTGGAATCCTGTAGAAAAACACACTGGGGCTGAATACACACTGAGTACTCTGTAATTATGCAGTAATGTTGCTGTTTTGCTGCCGGTGCTAAACACTGTCCCCCACCCCTGAAAAGCAAGTGACAGGAATGTCCTTTCTCACTCAGACCCACCCATGCACACATCATCCCCTGCACTGCCTTTGCACTGTCTCCTTTTGGTGTCTCTTCCTGTTGTTCTGACTGATGCAAGATGAAACTCCAACTTCTGTCGTGGTCATCAGAAGGAGCCAGGAAATCATCCTCCAGCTTACTTCAGGCCGACAGTGATGCTTGGCTGAATTCTTTTTCTTGATATGCCTTTCTTTTTTTTTGTGCGGACACTATAGGAAAAGATTTTTAAGTATCTACAGCTGTTGGGATCAATGCAGAGCTAAAAAAAAAGTTACAATTAGTATCCTTTGTACCAAGCTCATCTCTGCTCTCAACAGATTCTCTCTTACAAATGTCTTTTTCTTATTAATCTTGGGGAGGCTGACAATGACAGATGAAAGAGGAGGCTGTTCAGAGTTAAGAAATATCCTAATCTACAAGCACTCAAATAATTTTTACTTCTTTTTACTGTCTTGAAAGAGAGCTGATAAAAGAGATTCATGAAGGTATAAGAGACAGTACAAAGCACAGCTTTTGAGATAAGCGCAAGAAATGGTGACAAGAACCGTGATGAAATATAAAGGGAACTAATTTTTAGTAACAGTGGTTTTTTTTTCTCAGTAGTCAGTCTGCTGAGCACACTTTGGAAGATAGCTCTCCAAGTGTGCTGAATGATGGGAAGCTCTGGAGGCTTGATTTCCCAGGAGACACTGTTGAGTATTGAAGTCAGGCTCTTTCTCCAGTTCATCACCTTCCTGGCTTTACTGTTCTGAAGTTAGCACCCTTTAAATCACCTGGGGATTGTTCAGGCAGCCCCTGCACAGGTTATGAGCAAAGCTGGGATAGTTTGGCGTGGTGAAAGCAAAAAGAAAAGAATGTAAGAGATTGGACAACTTAGTGCTACCACTTTCTATTTTCCTAATAGAGTTCTTAAAACACAGGAGGGTGAAAGCGTATTCTTTATATAAATAAAAGAAAAAACATTGAAAAAAACTTCAGGAAACTGTAGAAGGTGACCTCGCTCTTGATAAGTAACAGCTGTGTTAATTATCCAATACAGCCTCACCCCTGATCAGTCACAGCTGTAGCCAATAAAGGTAAGTGTGATAAAGGGGAGTGGGTGAGCTGGTGAGGGAGGATCATCATGGAGGGGGAACCCTGAGGAAGAGAATCATGAAAAAGCAGGATCCTGGGCAGAGAGAATCCCTGCAGTGAGGTCAGTCTGGCTGTGCAGTCAGAGCTGTTGTTGGAACCTGCAGTCACAGTCTGGCTGGGTAAAAGCTGCACTCAGAGCCTGCAAACTGATCCCTGCAGTCAGAGTTCAGCAGGAAATACCCAGCAGTCAGAGGCTGCAAGGGAAACCTCCAGCAGGAGCTGCTGCAGCCAGGGTCAGTGAATGGTTGGGGTCAGGATGGCTGAGCTGTACAGAGGAATAAACCAGGGCCCTTTTTGTGCTGTGATAAACAAGGAGTCTGTGTCTGGGCTCATTTCTACCCTCTCACAAGAGGGCTGCTGTAACAGGAAACCTCTTTGCTCTGAGGCCATTTAAAACAGTCAAAGTCAGGTTTGTGACAGTCCTAGGAAACAACCAGGTAGAAATGATTCCACAATCTGAAAGAGCTCTTGGCAGTAAGCAGAGAAATGAGTCTTGCCTGACTTGCAGGTTGCTGGATCTCCTGCACTGGATATTGCCACCAGCCTTTAAGGCATCTTTTTTTCCTTCCCCCACATACCATATATATTTTGCACTCTCAAGGTTTAAAAGTCTGTTTGTGCTTTATCTCTCTGTGCTTGCATCAGAGGCATCCAGGAGTCTGTGTGGAAGCTCAGCAGCTCTGTATCTTTGTCATAAAGGGATCTATAAAAGCAGGGAAGGATTGGAAGTTATCACTGTGCTAAGACCCACAAGTGCAGCCTGTGCTGTGCCAAGCCTTGATGCACACCTGCTGCCTGTATCCCAGTCTGATGCCAACAAACACTAGCAGGAGGGCAGGCTCATGCAAGAGCCCACACGAGGTGGTAAATGAGAGAGGACCTCTGGCTCCTTCTGTTCATGGTGTTTCTAATGCAAGCCATAGTCAGAGCAGCCTGGGCCTTGGGAAGCTTCCATCCCTCGGTGCTGCTGCCATCTCTGCGTGGACAGGAGGTGCTGCCATGCCATGAGAAGCATATGAACACTACTGCTGCATTAGCCATCTGCAGGACATGGAAATCTGCTCTGCTACAAGAGTCAGCTGCCAAACAGTTCCCAAACCCTCTGGTTTTCTTCCTTCTGCATCTCTCTGTCTACCACTCATAATGTAATTTATAAGGAATAATCTAGTTATGCTGTAACATTTGTTTCACTTTTACATTGAAGAGAGTTTAAATATGAGCCTTTTTGATGTGGCTAATTAAATGGAGAACATTTTGTCATTATCTAGGTAGGCTAAACTCTCACTCATCCTCCTAATTAAAATATATTGAATTCTGCAGGCTGATAGTACCACTTGAGATAAACCCTTTTAATTTAGGGAAGCTTGTAACGATGAAACTGAAAGACAAAAGTGTTTGTTGCAAATCATGTTCAAGCTCTATGATAATGAACTTTTGGGAAACAATGAATGATTGCTAGGGAGTAATGCTAGTGCTTTGGGATTACCGTAATCTTGGATGAATGCTCTGGATTGTCTGAAACAATATCCAAGGGTGGCAAGTGCAGCTGTTTTGCAAGGAGATGCAAGGAGTGCCAAAGGTTTGTAGTTCTGTCAGAATTCATCCCCCCAGGGAAAGTTTCCTGTTATTAAAGGCCAATTTTACTCGCATACCATGAAGTTTCTTATGGATATGGGATTTGGTAGTCTGTGTGGAGTTGCTTGCACTAGTGCAAAGCCAGCGTAATGTTGCTGTGCTGATTTAACACTACTTTTAGCCTCTGGGGTAAATGATCACCCAAGATATTCATATGGAGAATCAGGTGCCTTTTTCAGGAAAAAATATTTGCTCTTCCAGCCTTAGATAATCTTGTTCTTTTCTCTGACTTCCTGAGCGTTACTAAATGCTGCCAAGCTCTTCTCCTTCAAGATCTCTTCTACTAATGAGACCTCATTCTAGTTTAAAGTGTCCTTCTGCTATTCAGTGTCTTTGAGAGGCATTACAATCCATCCCCTTCTGACAGAAGCACTGGTAACAACCCTTAGAAAAGTGGGTTTTGTTCTGACTGAGCATCACAGGGCATGGGTTGAAGTGTTTGCTGGCTGCCAGGATTCCTGGGAGACAAAATGGTGGAGGTGAAGTGGTCAAAATATGACCTTTGCTGAGGGTCAGACCTGAGCCTTTAGTCAAATTTTGAATTCATCGATGTGGCCAGCTGAAAGGACATAAATAATGTGTTCTTACTGCTAGCAGGGCTGACTTTCTAGTATATCCTGAAACAGGCATTGACATTTTTTTAGTGCTCTTCCTAGAGCAATAAAGATACCAGTATTTATCTGGTTTGCAGCTTAGCCTTGATCTGCTGCTCTGGAAATGAAGGTCTCAGCAGTGCTGTGTCATTTATATCTCATTTGGGTCCCCAAGCACCCAGTGCCTCAGGAGCAGTGCTGCCTGAGGAGTCTCCCTGTGCACTTTTCATCCAGATAACAAAACAGGGCTGTGAGCTCAGCATGGGTAAGCAAAGGAGTGCTGCCAGTGCTGAGGAGGAGGAGTATGCCTGTGTTATCCTAGACATCAGTGACACACAGGATAGAATGCCATTCACCATCTGAAAACTGGGCAAGCAGAGAAAATGCAGACCCTGAGGATTGACATTAAAGTCATTAGGGAAATTCTAAAAATTTTTAGCTTATGTTTGCTAGTAAAAGCCTTTCATTAACTCCTTGTAGACAGGATTGCCTCACATCTTGTTAGATTTTGAAGAGGTTGGAAGATTTTTCAGGTGCAAGAGCAGTTGTGCTCTGTAGCTGGTTGGGAGAGAAACAGATGAGCAGGACATCAAAATGAGAAATACCAGAGATGGTCCTTCTCCACCTTCATGCTGTCCTCATGTAGTTCAGGCTGGCTGAGACAGGCTGCTAGACTGGAGGAGAGTAGGTAATTTTCTGTTGGAAGGTGCAGCAGCACTGGGTGCAGGAAGAAAGGGGATGTGAAAGCCACACTGAAACAGAGCAGGAGTCACCTCCTTATGCTGGGGTCTGGGCTGCATCACTGGTACTCCTCAGCTAAGCTCACAAACAGCACCTAAATGGCTGCATGGCAAGGCAAACACTTGCAATTTCTGTTCTTGCTGCCAAGAATGTACCTGAATTGAAGCTGGAGACAGCCAGCTGTTCTGAACTGAAACACCCCTGAACAGATAATGAAGATCTGAGACATCAGCAGAGAGGAGAATGCCAATTATATAAAAGCATATTGAGGAGTTCCTTGAAGATTGTTTTTCTGTCCTGTGGGATCTCAACTTAGCACAATAGCTCTGGTTTATATATTAATGTAAGCCTAGGCATCCTTAACTGAAAGCTGATTTTTTAAAAATTAACTGCAAGAAAACCAGCCTCAACAAATTCTGCTCCCTATCTGCCATCAAGAAAAGCCTATTAAGAATAATTGTTGGGTTTTTAGTTTTCAAAGAACCCATAATTAAATTTTATTGTCTGGTAAGTGATTAGAATTAATTGCTTTCACAATAGCTCTGATGCTCATTATCTACTTTAAATTGGGAGTGGCTTTTCAGCAGAATTCCTTCCTTTACCACAATTCCTTTCTGTTATGTTCCTAGCCAGAGAAAATCCATCACAAAGGCTGTTCCCTTTGAGAAATTACTGAAAACTGACAGTTGATTTAATAGATTATCTTCAGCAGATCAGGATTAACTCGACAGAAAGGCTTCTCCCAGTTGAAACAGAAATGTGATGCTGGAGCAAGCCATGTCCACACTGGTTAGATTTTCAAATCCATGTATTAATTGGCAGTGCTGTATATAATTTTTTTAAATGCTTTTCTGGTGCTAATCTCTGAACTCATCCTATGTAGAGGGGGAGGAGATATTACAGATTTACCCAATCAGTAATGGTAGTTGTCTTTAGCTGCTGTTGTGCTGGTTGAAGACCCTTTTCTCACCCATTTGCTTGGCTTGAGTTTGACCTTCCAGTCATTTTAGCTGTGACTTATATTAAGCTTTGGACACTGAATTGGTGCTTGGAATTCCTACAGACTTCTTAAAGAGCCAGAGTACACCTTGCTGGAGACCAGCCACACCTCATTCTCTGTCTACAGCCACCCCTTGCCAGTGGCATCACCCAGGTAAAACTCCTGATCTCTAGACTTGCAGTATCATACCTCCCTTGAGCTGTTTCCTCCAAGGGCCTCTCTGAAGCTTCCAGGAGCTGCAGGCTGAGGACTGTGCTCAGCAGTAGTGCTCCTGGAGCTCAGTTGAAGAAAACCTCATGGTTTTTTTTTTTTTTGTGGGTCATTCTCTGAAACAAATCTTGCAGCCTTTCCATGTCATGCACAGTGTTTGGCTTTTCATCTCTGATATTAACCCAGAGCAATGGGCAGCAGCATCAAATCCACTTATGCAGAGAACCTGATCCAAATCTGCCTGCATTTTCACTCATGTGTGGTTTTCCACTGGTGAGAGGATGACTTGGAGGATGCCTGAGTCCTTCAAGGGCACTGCCTAAAGCATCTGGTGAATGGAGTTGCATAAGTACTGTATAAAATAGAAAACTATGGTACTAAATACAGTGTGACTTCACTCTCAGGCCGTATTTTTAGGTTGTTAGAGTGCTTCAGAGGATGTATTTATAATGAAATGTTTTCTCTCGATGCAGGATGCTGCTCTTAGAGAAAAAATCCTGTACCATTTTCATACACTTGTCATTATATAAATTATATAGTGAATTAGGCCCTTTGTTATGTACTGTGGAAGTTTAGCTGACAAAGACTTCCTCCTTCTGAGTTGTGATAACTTCTGGAATTGAATGGATTTAATTGAATTATCTGTTCCACAGAAAGTTATCACTGTCTATTCAGTTCCAGGACATAGCAGAAGGTAGGAGTGATTTGCCCTGTAGAAATGGAAGAATTAAAATGTAAGGAGTGTAGTCACAGCTGACTTCTGTGGACAGTTTCCAGTCCAGCTGAATTACTTCCCCTATGTGAAATTATTAATATAATGGGTTTCATTAAAATGTGCTAATGGCACGAGGAGTGCCCTCGGTTGCTCAGTTCAGCAGTAAGAGGTGCTTGGGCAAGGAAGAGCCTCAGGAGGACCAAGGTTTTGCTCTGTGGTGAATCTCACAGTTGCAGCATTCTGTAACAAGCAGCACCAGATAGATATCACTGTGATCTAGGCTGGAGGGGATGAGCCTGCAGCTCTCCTCAAGGATTTTTTACCCTCTTCTGCAGGGCAACCTTCAGGGGAAGCTGAGCCACCCACCTGGCCCCTCTAACCAAAACTGCCCAGCACTTTTCTCACACGGCCCCTGGACACAGGGACTGCTTTATACCCTAAGGAGGATTATTTCTTTTTGTCAGGGATGTAAATTGTGCCACTGGTAGCATTCACCTTCCCTGCAAACCCTGCCCCGGGCTAAGGGCTGCTGGCAGTGTCTTCGGGAGTGATTTGCTGTAATCACACATTCACTGCAGGAAGTGTACCCCAGGCTTGGGTGCTAACTGGGGGTAATCCCTTTGACGATCCGATCCGGCTGCCTTAGCCAGGTCAATGGGCTAAATTAGTACCTGGAGACAAAGGGATTTTTGTTGCTCTAGATAAGGATCCCAGACTGAAGCTGCTGAGGATTTTTGCTGGCTGGTTCCCAGGGGCCCTGGGCACATCTCTTTACCTGTGGTACCTCCTCCAGGCTGCAGTGCTGGATTGCCACGCTGGGAACTTGATAGGGAAAAGTATTTCCACACAGAAACCTTATTCCTTTCTGTGATTTTATTTAAGTGCTTATTTTTTTAAACGAAGCAAGTAAAGAGGGAAAATAATTTTGGTCATCTTTTGAGGATCATTTTTGTTTATTGTGTTAACAAACATAAAGGAAAAAAGCTCCTAAACCCAGACTCTTCACAGTAAAATGAGTAGTGAATAGTGCCACTTCGGTAAATGATACCATTCATTTTTCAATAAATTACCAATTTATGCTTCTGAATGTAGCAATAAAAAGAGATAAAAGGACAGAAGGAGGAGGAAAACTTAGGAGGTTTATGTTTACAGCCAAGCATTTGGTTTTATGTTTACCTCATGGAAAGTAACTCCATATATCATAATAATTGACTTCACCAAGTACCTTTGAAAAAACAGACTTTGCTACAAAAAAGCATCTTGTTCTAGAGAAGCCTATGCATGGTTTTTCACTAAGGAAAACATTCTCTTTTGAATCAATGTTCCTATTTAGTGCTTCATTTGCCCAGTTGGTGGCTGAGAACAAGCAAGATCATGGCATAAATATAAGCAAACTGTTTATAGTTTGCTTAAACACTAAACAAATCATCACTTATCCACCATTACTCCAGACTGATTCCTGAGAACTTCCTGTAGTAAAGGCTTCTCCCTACCTACTTACTGTCAGATATTTGCTTGTTACCAGTGATTCATGGCAGCTCTTCCACAATCCTGACCAGGGATTTTAATCTGCCAGACTTCGGAGGGGTCACTGGATTTTTCCTTGGCATCCTGGCTCAGGAAACAAGGACTCTCAAGCAGCTGAGCTGCTGAATTTTTCCATCATTTAACACAAGAAAAGCAAGTTTTGTTGCTGACCTATTTTGGAAACAATATTTGTGGCAGTTCCTCTCTGAGTCACTCAGAGAGCAGAGGACTGGATTGTGGTGGGCAATAAAAAACCCTGGTGCTCCTATAAGGACTTTAATTACTCAGCTCATTACAAGTGAGACCAAGGGAGGCTGGTGGCAATGCCAGCTTCAGAACAGCTGCAAAGGAGTTACCTTTCCTCAATGATGAGAGGAAAAAGCTGTAAAAATACTGTACAAGGTTGGCTAATAAACTGTATTTTATTAGCCATTCTTATTATGAGTGTTTACAAGCTAGTGTGCTGATAGGCATTTTGATGAGCTAGTATTCCTTAACTGTAATCATCCTGGAATTAAAAAATAAAGGACAGAAAGCCAGAAAGCTGAAAAACATGGCATATGCATATGTCAGAGCCAGATTTATAGCCAGACAGTGAGAAGCTGGCTTGGCAGCAGGTACTCTGAATGGTTACAACGCTGGCCTGGCCAAGTCCTTTGTGGCTTGTTCAAAGTAGATAGATAGAGATCCATGGAAACATCCACAATTCACACCTTGGAACAGCCCAGGCCCCTGAGGTGTGAAAACAGACTGGCAAAAGCTGATGGCAGCCCTGCTGTCTGGGGTGGGCACGGAGAATGGACAAAAAGGCCTGGACAGTCTCCACAATCTGTCTCACAGAACAAGCCCTTTGCAAAGTCAGGACTTAATCCTGGGGAGTTTGAGTCCCATCCCAGCACCACAGAGCTCCATCATGGTTTTCTTTGTGTGCAGTTATGATGCAATTTCCTGCTCCCAAAGTGGCCTCTTGCAGGCTGGAGCTATTTTCTAGCACACTTCCAGTAAGAGCAGTGCATTTCCCAGGGATGCTGCCTGGCCAGGGGTTGTGATGCATTTGGGTGTTGGCAGTGTTACACCTCAGGCTGTGATACACCAACAGTAACAGGCCCCATAATCAAAGTAATGACAAGCTAGTGGGAAATTGAGTTTAACCTGAGAAGAGGCTCTGTGAAAATGTCTTTGTGGTTATTGTCTCTGGCTCTCTGTTTATTGCTGTTCAGTCACACAACCAAAAACGTGCTCTGCTTACAAGCAGAAAGGTTTTACTGACTCTTTTTCCAGTGTGCTTCCCTTCTGCCCTCCCCCTTTGCTGGCAATCCTGCAAATCTACCCTGGGTTGCCAAGGTCCTGCTGGTTTCTTTATTTTTTATGCCTAATCTCCAATAATAATTGTACTGCAGGAAAGCCCCAGCCTAGGTGGCAACTGTGAGTCTGCTGCGGGCAGCTGGTGTGCCCTGGGGCATCTGTGTGACCCTGGTGCCTTAGCTATAGTGCTCTGCTGCTCCTGACACCTAAACAGGAAAAGGAGCTGTGGAAAGCAGGTGGCATTCAGAGCAGCAGTCACCTAGGATCAGGGTTTTTTTTGGAAATTAAATACATAAAGATGCAGCTCTGGCAAAGTTTCACGGCTGTGTGTTTTTGTGAGTCATGCTTTGTACCAGTGGTTATTTCAGGTCTTGATCAAATTCAAACCTTGCCTGTTCTCTCAGTCCCTCCCTGAAACAAAGGAAATATGCCCTGCTCCATTAGAGTACTGTAAGAATACACCTGTGAATATCCATAATGGGGATGGAGTCTCTGACTTGAGGCCTTAATCCTCTTGGGAGACCTTCCATTACTTTCTTTGGGGTTATGGAGATCCCAGAGGATTATTTCCTCAGATATGAAAGGATCAAAGAGATTTGTAGCTTATCTTCATCTCTCCACGGGCTGATTCCCTTTTCACTGTTTGCATCTGGGAAAAGAAGCAAGAATACATATATCCTAATATTTTAGGAAGCAAGCAGTGGCTGCCAGCTGCCATGGGAGTGTGATGCATTCATGAATGGCACAGTAGGTGTTCTGTGTGTTTTGCTAAGAGCCCAGTAGCACCAGTGAAGCTGGCATGCAGTTAAAGATGTGGCCATGCCACCAGACATCTCTTTGCTAAGACAGGACAAACAGCACCCAGTTTCTGGTTGAGCTGGTGGGGAACTTTGTACAGGCTGTAATTATGCCAAGCAGATTTTTACCAGAACACTTCAGTATTCAAATAGCTGATAGATATGTTCTATGTTGTGAAATGGGGGGTTTTTTGGGTCTAGTTTTGGCAACATCTTAGAAATTGCACATGACTATTCTTCTGTTTTGAAAAGAAATTGCTGATCTCATTTAACTTCAAGAAGGGTCTTCAAAAGGGTTTTGTTTTTTCAAATACAGCAGAAAAGCCCTCAAATCTCTGAGTATGAGTGCTGTGAGAGTGTGTGTTAAAAAAAGAGACTATTTTGAAAGCTGATAAATTAAAGACAATTTCAAACAGCTTTATAATTTCCTTTGTGCTCAGTGCTTTGGCATCAGATTGTCAAATATACAAATAGGCAGAAGATCTGGACTGTGTCACTGTCACCTTTCCAAAACCAATCTCCTGCCAGCTGCAGAACTGGATGTTGCTCACCATTAACCCTGAAAGGAAAGGAGACACTTTATAAAAGCCCATCTTTTCCTTAAAGATCACCCATCTAAATATTGAGTAACTACAACCTTATATAATTGAGGGACAGCTGGTAGTTTGTTTTTTTTTTTAACAGAACAATGCATAACATAAAACACTCATTTCCTAATAAACAATCCATATGCATCTCTCCTCAGTTCAGGGAGTGCAGTGTTCAGATGAACAGAGAAGAAAAATAATTAGGGAAACTAGTGTAAGTTCTGTCAATCTGTAAGTACTGTAAAGCTCAAAGTTAGGAACAAGTTGGTCTTGTGTGTTTGATGAGCATGATGAATGTAGTGGCCATATGTGTCAGCACCTGCACTGGGAGATGTGGGACTAATCATGCTGAAGGAACAAGGCTTGAACAAATACAACCATCTCCCTCCATATGCTCTGTGTGACACTGCAGGTGACCATTACCATGTGGGAAGGGGATGTATGGCCTGTGATCTCTGAGGAAAAAATTTCTCAGACCTTTAATTTCAGGCTTACATTTAGGAATGGGAAAAGATTGAAACTAAACCCCAGAAGGTGTATAGCTATCCTGCATGCAGAAGTGGAAGCTCCACAGTCACTGAGCTGGTGTCAGTAAATAGCTGTGTTTGCAGAAGATGCTGTACTGCCTCCTGTGGGTCTTAACAATGAGGGAGGAGAAGGGAAAGTCTGTGGAGATAAACGACTGAAACTGGTGCTTTTTAAATCCTTCTCCAATATAATTCTAAAACTATCTCTGCTCTGCCAGTAATTGCAGAGCCACTTTTCTGACTGGTTGTGTAGAGGGGCTTGACATCACAGAAGCTTTCTTTTGCCTTGGACCTTCATGAACTCAGGGATTATAGCTCTGCAGTAGCATTCATCCTGCTTAATTTTTGCTGTCTAGAAGTCACACGTCTTGTGGAGAAAAGGAAACTTCCACAGCTTGTTTATCTGAAATGTCTGTCTTGGGAAGATAGCACTCGCTCTTTGGAGGGGCCTCTCTCTGTTCTGGTGGTACAGAGTTCTTCAGGGTAGGGGATGAAGCCTGTGAACATCTTCAGGAGAGGTAATGACTGAGTAGTGAGGTGTGAGGTACAACACGGTGTAACATAATGCCAGTAAGAAAAAAAGAAACCTAAGATCTTATGGGAAACAGTGGGCTTTGACTTGTCCATTACCAATGCAGAGGTGAGGGCTGCAATGGAAAGTCTCATGAAAATTTGGGGCAATGCTTAGCAGAAACCCCAAAACACTGGCAGGACTGGGAAAGCAAGAGGGGTCATCTCTCAGTGCAGCTATACGAATCCATGGATGCAAAGCCTGCAGACAGTTCTCATCTCTACATCAGATAAAGCATGTAGCAGAAAGGAAAAGGAAACAAGGCTTATCAAGAGTTAGTTTTCATACACTGAATTAGCTAGAAAGCTCTGATTCTCTGTGGTGGAATCTAAAAACCTGTGTGGGAAAGAGAGAAGGAGAGGGAATCAGATGGTCGTCACAAGTCCATACATATTCGAGGAGACTTGGAACATGCTCATGAAAAAGAAATCCAGTGCATTATAAATGCAGATTCCTTCCTTCAGGTGTGTTTGACCTCCTCAGTGGCAAATGTGTGAGGGTAAGATTTGCCTGTGTGAAATGCTCACATGCCAAAGGGCAGGGGATGCACTGCTGTAAACACTGTGGGTTTGCGGAAAGTCTAAATCAGGTCTGAACCTGGCCCCTGGGCTGCAGCAGCCTTCCCCCTGTTTGCACTCCTAATTTCACACAGGGTTTGGGACTGCTGAGAAATTTTGAAACTGATGTTTTGGTTAGATTTGAAATACCCCTCCCCCCAGCACTATCCCTGCTTAAAATTCCTAGCTATCAAACAGCTACTTCCTCACAGATTATTGGCTTTTCATGTTGCTCAAGTGCAGCCTTTTCATCAGACCGCATGTGTTCTGATCACTTTCTGGCAATTTTTCTTATTGTAAATAAAGCCCATTCAGCCACAGTTTATATAACTACTATCTGGATAATACCCTTCTAATGACCAACTTTCCCTGGAGAAACACAATCATATCTCTTTCCCCGTTTCTGCCAACCACATTTGAGTTTGCCACAGAGCCAAGCATGGCCTTGCTATTGTATTAGTGCAGATGGGTGGGAGTCACAAAAGCCTCAATTGGAAGATTCCCAACCTGTGGGCAAGAGCTTTGGTTTACTTCTTTCTGTTGTAAGGGTTCCCACTGATTGAGCTGGATAGAAGTTTTCTGTACTTTCAGACTTTTTCACAAGCTTGAAGGGACATGCTTTCAAAAGGCTTGTGGAAAATGAGATTTGAGTTTAGACAGGACTGCAAACAGGAAATAGACCTCAAATCTTGTCTGATGGAGTGTTGTCTGCAAGTAATTCCATGGGCCATGGCCCCCTCTTGCCATACTCTTCTCTTGTAGGATGTTTGGGGTCCATTTAAGCTGCTCCAAGTTCAGGCAGCCCAGGTTTCCAGGGCCTGGGAGTGCTGGAGGACAAGTGAGAGGTTCTGACAAGGTGCAGCCAAGAGCTTTGCCACCAGCTGGCAGGCAGTAGGAAATTGTGTAGGCAAACATGGCAGCAGCTTGCATTGTAAGAATTGCCAAAATCCCGCTAAATTCAGTGATATTTGAAAGTGCTGAGTTCCCAAAACCTAGCTCTGACCCCAGTGCAGCTGGAGTGAGGAGTGGTGCTAAACATGGTGCAGCTGGAAGTTGCCTTCCCCAGGTATTGATCCCAAAGCTAATGTGTGCTGAGTAAAGACTTCCTCTTTCTCGAGCTCTTTGTGTGAGTAATTTGGCCAACCATGTTTGCCTGACCTTTTAAGCTGAGCCTGGCAGGGAAAAGTGCAAGAATGCCCTTGCTACTGCTTTCCTTCAGGCTTCCCTGAGCTCTGTGACTTGTGGAGATCTCAGGGAAAGGGTTACAAGATCACAGATGCCAAGTGAGTGTGTAGCTCCAAGCCAGGAGGCCAGTAGCAACCCTCTCCACCGTCTCATCTTGTGCCAGGTGGGGCCAGTGAGGAATAGGTCTGATGTGTTCAGAATTTATTTTGGGTTTAGGGAAGAAAGGCAAATTGTGCATTTTTTTCCCTTCACAAATAACTTAAACATGCGCCAGAAAGGAAAACAGCTGGCGAAATGCAAAGACATGCTTTCGGATTCAGCAGAACAGAAAGAAAATGGGGAAACAAAACGTCTTTCACATGCCTGATGTGAATCAGACAGACAGAAAACTTATTATCCTTGTGCCTTTTCTGGTAAAAATAGCATCATTTATTGCCCTTTGTTGGGAAAACTCCAGTCCCCTTGCAGCCCCCCTGGTTGTCCGTGCTAGGAGAGCACAGTTTGCTCATTTTGGCTGGAAGCAAAGTGACAAGGTGAAGCTCCTTGTGTCAGGCTGGATGCACAGCCCAAGGCTCACAGTTGAGCCAGGGGACCATGTGTGCAACATGGACACACAGCCTGGCTGGAAGTAATTCGTGGCAGAGGTTTCCCGCGAGGCAATGAAAGGGAGAAAGAGAATCAGTCCTTGATGTCTTCAGCAGCCTTTGTTCATAGTGAAAGCTCACCCTTCCACTGCTCTTTCTCATATTTTTTTCCCCAGTGTCCTTTAGCTGTAATAAGCTCAATAATTAAGCATCAGGGGTGGGTTGTGGGCCAGGAATTTGTTGGGCTACATGCCATACATGGACCCCAAAGAAAGTCATTACTGCCCACAACACTTGGGCAATGACACAACTTGATAAATCTACCCCAAAACTGAGGAAAATTAATCAGCCATCAACTGCATTATGCTACATCAGGATGTTTGCAAACTGTTAGCAGAGAATTTGAATGTAAAATATTTATAAATTCTTCTATATTTTTAATATTCTGTGAAGATTTGGCTGATATAGTAATTCTTTAAATTGCACAGAAGTATGATATATGGCATACTGCAGAATATATCAGCATGTCTCTCCAAATCCCTGCCAGCATACAGGGGATGATTTCAAGGTATGTCTGTATGAGAAAATCACTGCTGGCTCAGTGACTAAGCATCAATGCCAGGTCCTGTGACTTTGGATCTCAGCTTTCATTGCTTCCAAAAGGCCTGATTCTGCCCTGTTATATTGCCAGTGATGCCCCTGTGAGGTGAAATCAAGTCCAGGGCTCATACTTGGGCCAGATGGCCTCTCAAACCTGCAGATCAGGCTGCAATCTAACTGACAGGAGGCTGGATCCACCTAAGTCACATCACCTTTCGTCTTGCAGGAGTCACTCTGCTCTGATGTGGCTAAGGGGCAGAGAGCCCTGGGTTTGGCTAAATGATCAACAAGGCCTTTGTGGCTTGCTGCAAATTTTTAAATGCCTCTGTGGAACTTACAGTGGATAAAACTGGCAGAAATTAGCTCCAAATGTGGCTGGCTCAGACAAAGGAGTCGGCAGTGCTTCGACTCGGAGAAACCAGTAGCAGCTTTTTGGCCCAGAAAAGAAAGGGAAAGTGAACCACAGGACTCAAAAGTCTGGCAGAGAAAATATATCCCAAAGAGCAACTGACTTAAGTGGGTGAGCTGATTTTGCTGCTCTCTCCTGTTTGTGCCATCTACCTATTGCTTTTTTATTTTATTTGTAAGGAAGGGATTTGCAAAATAATGGCTGAGCTGTAGAAGCTCCCACAGTCTGCAAAGCCTGCTCACAGCAGTGGGTCCCAGCAGTTGAATGAGACAGAGGAGCACTGGAGCAGTTGGAGCAGGATCTGCCCTCCTGTTGGCTGCCTGCAGAGTGTCACTCGTGGCTCAGGGATGCAGGACAGACTCCTTAAGCTCATTGCTCTCACTCCTTAATGCTCATTGCTTGTGAAACCTTCACACAGCATTGCTCACAGGATCTGTCCCAAGGTTTGGTTCTAAAAAGATGCAGTGAGAAATTCTGACTCCTAATACTGGTGGGGAAACTCCTACTGGCCGGAGTTATCCCTGTGTATGTGATTTGAACATAGCCATTGGTTAGCACAGTGACACTCTGGGGCCAGGCAGAGGGTGCCAATGGAGTGTTTCCTGATCATCCCCAGAGATGTGAGAGCCTCTTCTGTAGACACATATCCCCATGGCAAAGGAGGTGTATCTGGGTCTTCCCTTTAGGCATTCTCAAGCTAGCTCTAAATTCCAAATTCAGCTGTTGCTGCAGGTTAACACTGCAGCCCTGCAACTGCCTGAATGAGGTTTAACCTTGATTTACCCTTTATTTTACAAAGTTTAGCCCTTTTTCAGACTACAGGTCCCTGAGTACAATACCTCCAATCAATCCTGTTTAAGAGAGGCACCTCTTCTGAGCCCAGCTCTGGCTATAAGAGAAATGGGTAATGATGAAGCCTTGTGTTTGTTCAACTCTGTTTGGAATTTACAGCGCTTTGTAAATGATTTATCGCAGTCATAATAATTGATGCCTCTGCAAATGGATTCCTGTCAACAATACATTCAGACCCAGGCCTTCATTTCAGGCTCATGGGGACAATATGCATTTAATGGGAAAACTGGTCTGGTTGCCTTTGGTTCTTATTTATGTACTATAATGAAGCGTTTATCTACCTGGTGGTGGTTCTTGTTTCTGTAAAAGGAAAACTATGGAGGGAGCAGACCCATCAGGTGCAGGAACTGTGATACACATCCTACCTGTGAACAGGCAAGATAGATCAAAGATAGATCTTTACCTCTCACTCTTGCTTCCTCTCAGCCCAAGATGGAGACTCCTCTATTTGCTGTTCTTGTCAAGACTTCTAGAGACCATGTAGTTTCTTACTTGTACTTCTTCATGGCCATATATTTGATGCTAAAGAGATAGGAGAAACATTTTCTACCATGCAGGTCAGTTTGAGGTTTTTAATTAAATTTCCCCTTTCTTTTTCACTGGCTGGCTGTGAAAGTTTCTGGATGAGAGTCCTTGTCTTACAGGTCCTGTTGCCCTTTTGTTAGGTTTGTTCCCATCTGCTTCCACCGGTGTAAACAGCTCTTCTGCTGATGGGCACTGAGTGCTCTCTGCCTCAGTGAACACAGAGCACTTTGGGATTGTGGAGAAGCTGGCAGTTTCCCTCTAGCTGCAAACACAGATGCTCCCACCAGGAAAAATATCAGTGTGGAAAACACTGCATGGAATATATGGGGTTGTTGCTGCTGCTCAGTAGTGTCTGTGGATGTATCACCACCACTTGAACTGACTTGGAAAGGAGAAATTCAAGGAAGGAAAGGTTTCTTAAGCAAGACCTGCTGAGTAAGTTGTCCATGTTCACCAGTCCATTGACTCTGCTCTCGCAGTGTTGATATCTCCAGCTTCAGCCACAGTGACCTCTGGTCTCAGTGTGACAGGGAGTGTAATTCTCTGAAGCACACTACTTATGTATTTTTGAAGTAAGGATAAAGGCTTGTATGGATTTGTGAATAAATGCAATAGAAAAATAATTCAACTTGTCATTTAGAGTCAGTAATCCCAAATAGCCAGAGATTTGTGTTTCACCTAGTGCCTGATTACTCTTTTCAATAATCTCATTAAGTGCCGCCTTTCAGGGTGACTGCAACACTGTATCTCTGTGGGGTTCAGCACAGCAGAGTAATTGAGACCTTGAGATCCTACTGTCACAAGTATCAACAGAAAGGAGGGAAAACTGATATTTTTTTAAACAAGGTACTTCAAAGCAAGGAATTGCCTTCCAAAAATAGTAGCCAGCACTTTCAGAAGTCAGTTATGATTTTAAGGTGTTAACTGCCCTTTGGTACGTGATTTGCTACATCTTTGGGACTGCAGGTTTTGGAGAAGTGGTCTGTCTTCACTGTAGAGTCATGTATAGGGACTAGAGAACAGTGCATAGGGAAAAGACTTCCAACTCCTATTAGAAAGGCTGAGCTGGGGAGGGATGGAGTCTTTTCTAGGTATGACCCTTTAGTGTGCCCGTGGGTGAGGCACACTAATCCTCTGAGAAGGAGGTGAGCTAGCCTCATCCTCTAAGATAACCCCATATTGTGTCTGGAGTTCCCTGAAACAAAGTGGGACAGACTTGATGTTCCAGATGGCTTTTTTGCTCTTATGTACTGCTGAAGTTTTTTCTGGTTCTTTTTGCTTGTGGCTCAGAGCAAAGACACTTCAGAGCCCATGGCATAAATGACAGAATAGTTTGGATTGGAAGGGACTTGATCTATCCCAACACCTTCCGTTAGTCAGTCAGCTGAGATGTGTCTGCTGGGGGCTCTTTTCCAAACTCTTTACTCTCTTTACCTTTGGGTAGCTTCCTGGTTGATCAAGATCCAATTTTCATTATTTTCTGTCACAAGTTGTGCTGGTGGGTTTTGTTGTGATTGCAAGGCAGTTTTTGCTCCCACAAAGAGGAAAGGCTGAGAGAATTGGAATTGTTCACCCTGGAAAAGAGAAGGCTCTGGGGTTTCCTAATTGTGGCCCTCCAGTACATGGAGGAGCTACAAGGAAGACGGAGAGGGCCTGTTTACAGGAGCATGTAGTCACAGCACAAGTGGGAATGGATTCAAACTAAGAGTAGGTTTAGATTAGATACGAAGAAAAATTCTTCCCTGTGAGGCTGGTGAGGCACTGGAACAGGTTACCCAGAGATGCCATGGATGTCTCATTCCTGGAAGTGTTTAAGGCCAGGTTGAACGAGGCTCTGAGCAACATGGTCCAGTGGAAGGTATCCCTGCCCATGGTGGGGGCTGGGACAAGGTGAGCTTTATTTTCCCTTCCAGCCCCAACCATGCTCTGATTCTATGTCTGAGACATCAAGATATGGTGCTAAGGTCTTGGGATACACTCATATTTCAGAAACCACACAGTAATTTAATTAGGCTCCATCTCATGTGGTTTGGTTCTGTCTCTGCAGGTAAGAAATGTTGGGGGCATTGGCAAGGCAGTGCAGCAGTAATTCCAACCTGACGTTAGCAGGGATCCCCTCCCACGCAGTGTCTTGGCACCAGCATCAGCTCTCCCCCTTAACTCCCTCCTTCCCAAGGAAATAAAAAGAGACAGATTGGCTCCTCTCTCCTCCAGCAAACACCCTGACAATGGAGGAAGGTTTTTCCTTCCCTTCCTCTTTCCTATTCTTTTGCCTGGCATGAGAAGCACTGGCAAATCCAATTTCTTTGTCCATTTTTCACTCCTGGTGATGCGTTTGAAGCACTAACTGGTGCCATGGGAAATGAGCTGTGGTAGAAGCCCACAGGGAGCCAGGGTTGCACAGACACTGATGGATTGTGCAAGTCAAGAGAGTAAAGGAGCTTCTCTATTCATACTTAAGGATACCACATAACAGACTGCCCAGGATGACTACACTCACAGGGGTTTCTTGTTGGAGACATGTTTATCTATATTACCAATAGTGACATCTCCTTGTTTTGAAAAAGTCTTGCAATTTATTTAAGAATGGGGTAAAAGAATTTCACCATTCATTTAAACACTCGTTTCATGCATATTAATTTAAACACATTAGTTTAAACGTTTGCTCTAAATCCGCATTTTCCAACCCAGGACTGCACTTGGCTTTACCCACTTCCAGGTCATGGTTGCATTATTGTTTGGCTTTTGTTTATTAATTTCCAGCCAATCAACCTTTCTTTTCCTTCTAGCCTGGAGATAATGACCTTGTATGATAATCTTTTTATGTTGTTTGTTGAACACTACTGTCTTGGCTTGAAAGACAGCTGTCTGCCAAGGAAGGCAGGAGCATTCCTTGGAATGGAAAATGCGACCCCCTTCCCTTCAAATTATTATCACTTTGAAGTTACGGGGCTTTCATGCAAAGATATGAGGAAAGGAATAACAGATCATTACTAGTATGTTTATGTATAACAAGACAAACAAAACCCCAGCAGCAGCAGCAGCAGCAACAACAACAAACAGGAACAGGAAACCCCGAACGGTCTCCGCCCGCCCTTTCCCCTTTGGTGCAGTTCCGGTCACGGCCACCGGGGGCGCTGCTGGCTCCGGGCCGGGCGGGTGCGGCGATCCCCCCCCCCCGCCTGCAGGGGGCGCTGTGCCGCGGGCCCTGAGGGGAGGCGGTGATGGCGGCCGGGCTGAGGCGGGCGGTCACAGGCGGCGATGGCCGGGCTGCCGTGCTGAGCTGGCCCGTATGGGGACACCCCACACGTCGGCTCTGGAGCCCCCCAAAGGGCTGGGAAACAAAAAACAGAATAAGCAGTGCAGGGAAACCTCAGCAGGCCGGGATCTCTGGTGACAGAGTGAGTATCTGCGGCAACGCGTGGCGGGCAGAGGGTCCGGCGAGAGCCGATCCCGGTGTTTGGGCTCTGGTTGTGGGTGGCAGGGAAACAGGCAAACAGCTCCTTCATCCCCTGGTCCTGGAAACAGGACTGAGCAAAACCCAGCCAAGCCTCCAGGGTAGCCCCTTCATCTTTTTCATATCACTGGCAACCCGCCCCCAGCCGGGGGGAATTTCAATGGAATGTTGTGGCACCCAGCTACATCTTCTATTTCCTGACTGCCCCACTTGTCTCTCAGGCAGTGCTGTTCTGCCCCTGCATTGTCCTTCTTCTAGGTAGCAGATGGGAGAAAAATTCACTGGAAAAACCAAACCCAGAACAACTACTTTTGAAGTAAGACAAGCTAATGAAATGGGTTATTAAAGCTCACACTTGATGACATGACATGATTGGTGGCAGACTCTGGCCACCTCCATTCTCCCTGGCTATCGTGGTGCACAGGTGCCAAGGGCCAGTGTGAGGGCAGTGTCACCTTGCTCTGGAGCAGTGCACCTTATGAGAAAGACAAGGGCTGTCAGGGACCGAGACACACCCCTGCTCTGTCCCCGTGTGCCAGGCTTCTGGGATCCTCAGCAGATCTCGTCTTCCTGAAATCTCAGTCTGAGTTCTGGTGTTTGGCATGATACGAAGTGAGAACTTTTGGAAAACCTCATTCTGGAGCTTCCGTATTCTATCCTCCTTGTCTCTGAAATGAGAAAGAGGAATTCACATTTTAAAAATAATGCTTAATAAGCAGGTAGACATCAATTCTTGTCCCACTAAAGATGTAACTCCAGGGGAAGAAAACAGCAAACTGTTCATTAGCTGTTAGAGATATGGTAAGTTTCTTCCTGGAGAAAGCAACAAATTTGTTTTCTTGCACATTGGCACACTTCCCTCTTACCTTCTGCTCTCCTTCCCCAGATAGTTAAGACTGTTTAAGGGCACTTTCTGTCACCCAAGCATGTCACTGCCCTTTGTTGGCATGAGCTGATAAGCCCTCTGCAGCATATAATGCAATGGCTCATTTTTGCCAAGTTAGGGCACCACCACTCCACTTGTGGGGTGCCTGTATAAAGAGGGCGTTGTCTACAGGATCATTCAATTGCTCAAAGCAAAGAGAAAAGCAGTGGAAACAAAAAAAAAAAAAAAAAAAAACCGAGGGAAAAGATGCACTGTAGATAAGCTTTTGTTTTCTCTTCTGAACAATAGATGAGAGACCTGATATAATGAGGACATCAGCATTTATTGTATCTCTGGCCCAAAAGCTGCCTGATAAATTCTACCTAATTTCAGACTTGGTTTAGAACAAAGTAGCAATCTCTTCTGAACCTCCTTTATATGCCCATTTTTATTGTGAAGCTGTAGAGTGATTTTATTTTTTTATGATTTGCCTTTTAACGTCCTCCAGCATTGTGCCTTTGCTCATCCATTAGCTCCAGTGTGGGCTGACACGCTGCAGCCCAGGTCTCTTGATACTGAAAGGCAGCCCCAGAGAGTGGCTGGAGCGGCTCTGGGGTAGACTGTCACACCTGAGTGGCAGAGGGTGCACAGCTTTGCTCAGCAGGTCACTGGCAGCACTGATCAACAGACTTTGCTTGGCAAAGCCCTTCAGGCCACACCTCCAAAGCCTGGAGTAGGAATTTATGTACCCTGTGTAATGTGCACGCCTTGAGCTGAGTCCTGCCCTTAAGCTGCTAGACACTGTCCTCATAAGGACTCAGTAATATTGTCTAATAAAAAGAGCTGCAGTTTTATCTTGTCATTATTTCATTACAAGTACTTGCAGCAAGTATTTTTAGACCATTTCCATAGTTTGTTATAAATTTTTGCTTTTAACTCTTGTAATGTATTTTATTTTGATGTTCACATTTATGCGACCTACGTATTTGGATTAATATTGTGATTTCAGCCAACAATTCTTAAACCAAACCCTGTGCTTTCATTGTGAGCCTTACATCAATTCCCAGATTCAGGAGCCAAGTGACTTGGAGTGTTGCAGCATGAGTGATAAAACCCTGAAATCCCAGAAGCTTCCAGTTTGGCATCCACCTGCTTTTTTCTGATTTTCTATGAGAAACCCCACCAGGAGTCCCAGTCTGAGCAGAGACCACAAGGGAAGCTTCCCTGGGAGCAGAAGTGCCAGCTCACCATAGTGCTGGCTTCCTTCAGGGAAAGGATAGTGATTTGGCTGCCTAACAGTGCCCCCAAGAGTGGGAAATCCAGGGACAAAAATTAGAACCACTGGAATGAACTGATGAATTATGGTCTTTCTAAGCCCCAAGCCTGCAAGCTGGTTGTTGGCAGTGTTGTGTTAGACATTTCCAAAAGGCTGCTGTCTAAAAAGTAAAAGATGTTCTCCTTCCCCCTACTCCCACACAATCACCGAATACTTTCACAGGGGATTCTTCAACGCTGGGGAAAAAATAGAAAACAAAGATGAGCCCTTTCAAGGTCTCTGTTAATGTTCCAGGGACTGAGCTGTATCCCAGGAGATGGAGCTGTCTGTCTTGCACATGAGCTGCAACGCCTGCTGGAAAAGCACATGTACCCAAGAACATGTTCATTATGATTCCATTAAGCTCTTACTGATATGCTTAAAGATACAGACAGAGTCAGGCTAATCATGATCCCTCTCCCTTTCTTCCCTCCATCCTACATTTCAACAGCCTTGTGGCCAGGTCTCTCAAGTGAAAATATATCTCTAGAAAACACTTTTCTTCCTCTCATTGTGCTGCTGGTTAATATTCATAGCAAATGGAGATGCAATTTGAAATCATTTAGGCTGTTATGCCATCATCAGTGGTGGCTATTTTAGACTGGATAGTAGAAAAATTTCTTCACTGAAAGGATTATCAAGCCCTGGCACAGTGTTGGTGTAACTGCTTCTGGAGGGATTTAAAAGCTGTGTTGATGTGGCACCTGAGGTCATGCTGTAGTAGTGGACTTGGCAATGTTGGGGGAATGGTTGGACTTGATGGCCTTAGAGGTTTTTTGCAACCTAAATGATTCTGTGTTTCTATGACAGTGAAATGGCACGAGAACAGGGAATCTCTTTTGTAACATGGGACTTTGGTCCCTAAGTTCAGGAAGGCCAGCTTTCTGGGAACCTCTGTGTCTTGTGTGCATTTGTCAGTGGAATCACTGGTGTGGTATTTCTGACAGAACTCTTTGGCTGTGTTAGGTAAGGAAGGGACAGGATGAGGCCGCAGGTTTGGAGGATGCAGTTTTGCTTCTGGCCGAAGCTTTGTGTGTTGTCTGACGCCGTTACTTATCCAATGACCAAGCCTCACCCGACTGAAACCTCCCTCTGCCTTAGCAACCGCCTTCCCCTCCTGGAGATGATGGATGAAGTAATCTGTGCTGTGGTGCTGCTGGCTAGGTGGTTGTAAATCGCCTGCCTGTGCTTCCAGAGAGATGAGATCCCGTGCTGTCTGTTCAAGAGCTGCTGCTACAGGGGCGCTGATGGAAGGTGCCCCTCGCAGGGGGTGCGCACTGAAGCGCAGCCCACGCGCAGACAGGCCCATGCATCACTGGGGGATGAGCGCAGCACCACGGGCAGATGCTTCCCTTCGGGGGCTGCTGAGCCCAGGGAAATAGCTCTTCCCAACATGTTTTGTGGGAGCTTGGCATGTAACTGTATGTGAGCTATTGCTGAAGCAATTGCAGGAAACCGAGAGCCATTTAGAAACAAAATAAGAATGAAACAAATCATAGAAGCAAAACCTTTCTGATTTAAAAGGATGCCTCTGTCCCTCAGCCCTGGCAACCCTGTGGATTGGGTCAGTAGCTGGTATTGTTGTCCATCTTTGAAGCAGGTGATGCCAGTTTGCACCAGGTCAGATATTCACATCAGCAAAGGAACAGAAGTCATGACTCAAGAGCAGCAAACACACTATTATCATCTTCAGCAGTGACTTAGTGGGACCTTGGTAACACCTGCCTGCCAAGGAATGGGCTGTGGCTCCGAGTCTGCCTCGTGCTGGTGCTGGCTTTCTCTGGCAGTAAAAGTGATCTTTGCTACCTCCTGCTTGTTGTCACCTGAGCAATTCTTGGGGTTACACTCTCCAGTCGGTCAGAAAGGTTTCAGTGACTTTCACAGGCTTGGTGGTTTTGTGATTTTGTTTTGTTTCAGTGTTCTGGCTAAAGCAAAGCTTTGCAAACTCTTGTACTGGTACAGCTTAGGGGTACAGGGATGGGTATGCCACTGGTCTGATGCCAAGAAGAGAACAAATCATTGATTTGTGCCCAAAGGGCGTGCACAAAACCTGTCTCTCCCTGTAAGCCTGGGATTGCAGTGGCTGCGGGTTGCCTTGTATTAGCCCCCATGAGAATGCTTGCATTTGAAATAAGCTCCCCTTTCACAGTCTCCTATTTATTCATGGCTGTATCATTATATCCTTCTGCTTGGTCTCCTGTGTGCTAAACACCATGTATTTCCCACCTGCTCACAGATCACAGACTAGCTGGGGCCAAACTCTTATTTCAGAGGGAAAGGCAGCAGAAATCCAAAAGTGCATTTACAAGGTGGGACGTGATTGCACTCCTCTTGAGCTGATGGAACTGTGTCTGAGAGCTGCTCATCTCAAATAGAGCCATTTTTGGAGTAATGATTCTGATTTTGCTGGAGAAGGTGTTTAGGACTGACAGCTGTAGCATTGTCAGCTGTGTGACAGCAAGGGAAAAAGTCCCCTCCTGGCATTTATTTCTGAAGAAAGTGCTGCAGGGCTCTTCAAAATGAAAAATAAAGTAGTAGCTTTAGCAGAGATTGGCTCCAGCCTAGCTCACAGTCACCCCAAAATTGTTTGTAACCAAGGTGCAGCTTAGGGAAGGCAGTAGGACTTGGGCTAATGGGAAGAGGAGGTAACTTCATACTTTGGAGATTGGGACCATCGTTTCTTTCTGCTGAGGACTTGAGGTTGAACCTCACCTCTCCCCTTGGGAATGGCTGTGCTGCGAAGCAGGAGCTCCTGGCGGAGGCTGAGCGAGGTGAGCCGCAGGCTGGCTGGCAGCTCTCCCCTGCCCCCTCCTGCCCGTCAGTCCCGTGCGGAAAAGCCGAGCAGCCCGGCAAATGCCGATTTTGCGATTCGGTCCAGAGGGGATTAAAGGAGCCCAAGAGATTCCCCGTTTGCATGAGCAATGCAAGGGGAGGGTGGCACTGACCAGCTGCTGCTGCTGCCCTGCGCCTGGCTGTCCTCCACACCCACTGCCTGCTCCCTCCAACCCAGAGAAGCTGCCTGAGCACTGCTACAGGCAGAAGTGACAAAACTGCAATATAAATGTGGCTCTTTGAAGCTCTGTGAATGACAGAGAACACCTGACACACTGTGTTGGGGAACGCTGGCTTTTTCTTGCTGTACTCTTGACAGGGGCATTAAAATGTATTTATATAACAGCTGGGGATGGCTTGCCCTGAGGAGTGAACTTAATTCTTAGTCTGCCAGGCACTCCTTTGTGAGTGACAGTGATTTGTCCCCTGTGTGTTCATTCTCCTTTTTGCCCTCTTTCTTTCCCCTTGTATTTTTAGAGCTGTATTTGACAGTCTAATTTCCTATAACTAATAACATTATGTAGTGAAATGAGCTCCAATGTCCGTTTATGTCTCCAATGCTGAGTTATTTGGTAAACACTCCTTTTGCCATCTCTCCTCTTGAGCCTCTGCCATGGTTCAGTTTTCTGATCTACCCTTAAAACAAACATTTTGATGAGAGAAGTGCTCCCACATCTATCTTCCACGTGACTAAGCCAAGGAAGTGCTTTATACAGCCAGGAGAGGCCCTTTGGTGACAGGATGCCACAAGTAACTAAACAAAAAGCTAACCTGAAACTGGCTATTTTAATTCCTCCAGTAAAATCCTTGACAACACATTCCTACACTTCCCCTCATGTTGACATTGAAGCAAAATGAATGCAGAAATCCCAGCTCTGCCAAAATCAGGGAGAGTGTCAGTGCTGACTTTGACAGGCATCAGTCTTTGCTCCTGCAGCTTCTGTTTTTTGCCATTCCCCCTTGATCTTTAGCCACAGAGATCTGTGTTGTTTTGCCCAGCTGAGAGGAACCTTTCATGTAGAGGGGACTTGGGTACACATTTTACAGCCCCCTCTGTGGGGGCTGGTGGCTGCAGCTGTGGAAATGCAGAGCTGCAGGTCAGCACAGGACATGTGACAAATGACATCTCTGGGTGCCTGATTAGAGGGATTTCCTTGGTAAGACTCACCTGAGGGTTTGTAGCTGAGGACATGTATTGCTGTATGTATGTGTATGTATTGTGAGGTTATGTATTGCTGTGAATACACACAAGCTGCAGTCACCCACAGAAATGTCCAATAGGTTTCATGACAGCTTCCTAAAAAGTTTTTGCCATTGGTCTCTAAAATATCTTGGGGCAATCTGTTCCACTGGGTAAATCTATTGGGAAGATCTTTGAGCAGGCAGGTACATCTCCTGGATGTTGGTTGGAAAAGGACAAAGAAGAGCCTACGTGCCATCATCAACTATTTTATTTTACAGTAGATCTTTGAAACCTTGTTATCCCCTTATTGTGCCCTTTGGAGAGGCCATCTGCACCCCCTGTTCCCACAAGGAAGAGTCAGATGCAGGTTGCTTTTGAAGAGTCAAAGTTCCCAGACCTGTTTCAAAGCTAATGCTTTTTAATCCTCCCCCCCTTTTTTTTTTTCCTGAGTATTTGCCTTTTCCGCCATATTACACCTATGAATAATTTGGTTTAGTCAAATCTCCCATCCAATTCTTTTTTAGCCAGGTGCAGCACCCCCTTCTGATTGAGAACAGCACATTTTACAATGGGCCCCTGGCCCCTGGCCTCATCTTTCCCCATCCATGAGTCAGCCTTGGTTTCTGATGTTGGCACGGACTTTTGTGAAAAATAAATTCTCAGCTAAGGGAGTGGTGGGGGGGCAGGCACAGAGCTGGCAGCTTCACCTACCTCATCCATTCAACAGAGCCATGCAATGAATCTGCTTGTTACCTGCTTTGCAGGAGACCACAGCACTTCCAAAATGGGAGAAGGTGATATTTTCCTACTCATTACCTGTATCCCCACATCTCATATGGGAATGTGACAGGCCAGGCTGGTGGCAGAGCAGCAGAGCTTGCCCTCTGCACACACACTTACGTACTTGTATCCCTAGATAATGTGTATGGCTGAGGTGGGTCAGCCCTAGGGTGGCATCCAGCACATAATAAAGCAAGTAGTGTGGAGGCAGCTCCTCCAGGCAGTGGGGACCACCCCAGCAGCACAACTGCTTGCTCTCTGCCTTGGCCTTTGCTCTTTGTCCACGTGGGTGGAGACACCTGCTCCTGCTGAATTATAACTTCAGGATAAAAAGGAGAAGACATTCCCTCAGTTTATGGTGAGGAAGCAGAATGCTTGAGACAATAAATGAGTGTGGGCAAAACAGTGGCTCAGTGACATATTTCGACTCAGCCTTTAGAGTGCTGGATCTGGCCTTTAGATCTTTCAGCTTGTGTTTTGCCTTTTCTCTTCCTTACTGTGCCATGAAAACAGAAAACAAGCCAGGAACTGTGATTTCCCTTCAGGATATGGGAGGAGGAAGAACATCACATGGATATCAAGTGTGCATTCCTCTATCTTTCAGCTCATATGGAGTGCAAACTCAGTTCTGAAGAAGCCAGAAAAGTATTTAATATTTTATTTTTAATAAGAAATATGGCTGTGTGGAATAATTAAAAAGATGGCAAGTGCTAGACTGTGCAGGAGTTGCTTTCTGATGTTTCCATTGACATCAGTTCTTCTGACTGGCCTCAAACCCACAGTTGATATGCCCTAAATTAGCAGAACTGAGCTTCAAAACTGAACAAAGCTGCAGATCTTTATTTTTTCCTCCATTTTATCATTCTCTACAAAGTTATCTCAATGGGTTTTTTCCTCTCATATTTATTAATATACGTTTTGAATGCTTAATTTAGGAACGACCACAGTCCTTGATCACCTTCCTGTTTACATTTTGATGTTGTACTCAGAGCAAAGGGACCCCTCTTGTACTTCTTCTCCCTCCTCCACTCTCCAAGCTTTGTCACTCTCCTTTGGGATCTCTTTTCAAAAGATCAAGAGGAGAGAAAAGGCTTCAGATGCCATAAATATTGCACGAACCAGTGTTCATCAGAGAATGGCCTCCTTTAAGATCAATATATCTTCCTGAGGGGGCATTCAGTCCTTCAAAGTAAACAAGCTGGGAACATTAATTCAAATGCTTTTATACTAAATACATATACATGAATTAGACCGTGTGGCTGTGATAAATAAGCCTTATATAAGTAAGGTTTAAAGCAAACCACATATTAAAAAAAATAAAAAGCAAACTCTGCAAATTTGCAAGGAATGAGCCGATGCCTGCTGCTGATCTTGTGATGACCGAGATAATTTTGTTAAAGGGCTAAGAGGAAGTTCTCTTCACCTTTGTGAATAGATTGATCTGGGCAATCAGAATCTTTTCCTGAGAGGAGGAGCACCATTATGCTGATGTGCAAGTCAAGATATATTGCAAAATGTGCTGAATCTACATTTTGCAGTCTGTCATTGCCTGGGTTTGGAAATGTGGTGTTTTCTTGGCGGGGAGAGAGACAGAGACAGGGTTACCTCCACCACAAGTAGGGAAGGTGAAAGCAGTGTGTCTTTATTTCTTTCTTTGTGAGACATTTAAAACTGGGTCAGACTGCTCTCAGGTGTTTTGGGTGGGTTTGTAACCTGCCGTCCTCTCGGAAAGGGGCGAGTGGCAGGGGTGTCACTGCCCCGCAGTGGGAGCAGGAGCCTGACAAAGGTGTAGCTTCTACTGGAGGTGGGGAATACCCACCTCGTCTTTCATGCTTCTGATGCCAGCTTCCCTCCTTCCAGTGCCACACAGTACCAGGACAAATGAAATATACTGGAGTACAGAACCATGGAATTTGAGGATAATTGGAATGGTCGTGAATTAACTATTTTGGTCTGTTCACGTTCAGGATAGCCCCTCTCCCTCAGTGAAATCAGTGTCTCCTGCAACCCGGGAGGAGATAAATGTTCATAAGAACATTTGACTCTCTAGGTTATTAGATGTGGACAACAGTTCCAGGGAAACCCTTCCCTTACAAAGTATAACAAGGCAGAGAAGATAGCAAAAAAATAAAATTGGTGGGAGTGTAGGAGAGGTCAATGACAGAGAAAATGTTGCTAATTGTGACACATTTGAACAACATACCGGAATAACCAAGTGGAAGGAAGGGTAAAGAGAAAGAATCTAAATGAGTAAGGGAATTAGCACAAAAATAACCTTGTGGTTATTTTTTCATGTCTGGCACAGCCGGACATTCAAAAGAATCTCTTCCTCCATTAGCCAAGAGCCTGGCTGGTGACTAAAGCCTGGAGCAAGGTGGGTTGGTTGTGTCTTCTTCTTTTATGCTGCTGTGGTCTGGGCTTTTTTGTACTTAGACAACTGAAGGATTTCCTCTTAACCCATAAGCTCTCTAACTCAGCAGGATGGAAAAAAATCAGAGACTTCAGCATGATTTTGCCAAACCTTTTGACTGTGCCAGTTATTGGGACAGCAAAAATGTGTCTGTGGGCCCTTACAGACTTGGAGTGTTGCAGACATGATACAGTACCAGCACCTTGATGTCAGTGAAAGTAGGTAGGTTTTCATCCTTTAAAATAGTTTAGGCTGTCTAAATAGTTGATCAGTTAGCTTTTATACACTACTTAATTCCTTTTCTGCCAGGTGCTTCTGTCCAGAGTCTCTGATCTGGGGTGGTAGTGAGTGAGAGGATTTATATCACAGCACGGTGTGTTGAGCTGCTCAGACACCAGAACTTTTTTCTGAGCATTTTCCTTCTGAATCACAGAGTCTTCATGTCACAACCCTGGGTGCTGTGAGTGAGACTTGTGAGGGGACCATCCCCAGGACTGTGTTTAGGGCAGGCAGTAGGAGAGAGCTTCCTGAGGCAGAGCAGGCAGCTGAAAGGTCACAGCTGAGAGGCAGCCCTGCTATTACCCGTGCTCTCGGCGCTGAAGGATGAAGTCCATCTTTTCACTGCAGAAGGACAGGGTTGTAAATAATGTTGGCAAATGACATTGCCTGCTCACAGGTCCTGAGGCACCCCCAGTTAGCCACTGAAAGGGAGCTTCCATTCATCTTACTCTTTACCTTTAAACTAATGGGCTGAAATCTCCAAGCAGTTTCTTCTGATCTTTCCAGCTTGGGGCCATAACGGTCTGAAAGGAAGACTAAGTGAGTGCAAAACTGCTGGCCAGGAGGGTAAGTTTTCATGTGGGCAGCCTGGTCCTGACATTCAGTAGATACAATTTAAAGGAATGTTATACAAGATGGATGGTGAAACACACGGTAAACCCAGCAAGTCTGGTAAGGCTCCTGTGAGTTATTCTCTGACCTTAGGTAGCTCCACAATATTTATGTTCATTTTGTTCATGGCCTTCCATCTCACAGATTCATCTTTGCTGCTGTAATGGGGATAATAAAGACTCCTGAGACATTTCTCAGGATCTCTGAAACAAAACGTACAAAATCCTCTCCATTACCCTCATACAACACTGTTAGAATTCGTCTGTTTGTTTAGGACTCTGCTCACTCTGTGTTCCTCTCAAAGGGTTTGCTATTGTATTCCTCTGATGAGTGTGAAAACAGCCATGTGTGCAAAATATTTAAGCATCATTTAAGACTAAAATCAGTATGAATGTATATATTTAATCGATATTTGTAGCATTGTAAATAACTGGGAGGTGATGTTTGACTAGAATTTGGACTTACTGGATGGACACATGTCCCACATACATGGATGGGAGGTTATGTTCTGAATTTATATTATTCTCCTTCAAGTGAACTTTGACAGGAATCAGAATTAAACAAAAACATCCAAATCTGGAAGGGAGGTGCCTCCTGCACATCACATTGTGCAAGGTAAATGTGTGTATCTCCTTGAGCAGTGCAGCATAATTTGTCCTTTCATTACCTCTAGCTCTAGAGCCCGAGTCATTGTTTCACTTCAGAGAAAAAAAGTCTTGATCACTGTGATTCTCCCCCTTCTCCCCAAATCAAATTGGGATGCAAAGCCTCCTGAAGGCAGTGCAAGGACTTGTTGACTTCAAATTTTTTTCAATCAGACTTTAGTCTTTTTAAGCAGAGAGAAATGTAGCTACAACCTCTCCATCCCACTCTTCACCTGTTTTTTTCTCTGGGCATCTGCAGGTCCTTTGCTGGTGTGAATTTTTCTTTCTAAATGTGGGATTCCCTGTGCTCCATACCATATGGACCATATGTCCATACGGTCAGTGTCGACACGGGAAGCCAACTCTCTGCCTGAGGAATGGACTAATGTAATAAACCCACCTGTCTAGAAGTTGTGAAACAGGTTGGGATGGGCTGTGCTCAAGTGATTTAATTGGCTGCTACAAATCTGTTCCTCAGGCTTAGCAGAGCAGTGGGGTACTGGTGCCAGTCAAGCAGAGAGCACATCAGCTGACTGGAGTGATGCAAAATGAGGCTTTGGTGTACCTGGGAGCTTGATGAGAACAGATCAAATACCCACCTGGGTTAGCTCTGTGCAATGCTTCCCTCAAAACAGCTTTTTCTTCTACAGTTTGGGATTCCCAAGCTCTAGGGAGCTGGGCTCACCAAACCCTCCGAGGCAATGCGGGTCAGGCTGCAGCTCCACAGACCTGGGAAATAGATTACAACAAAGGCTTTCTGGAACTTCTCATTCTGTTGTAGTTCTGGTTTATTTAATTTGTATCCTGACACATCTAAAGGTGGGGAAGACATAAGGCAAGCAGAATGAAAGGGTAGCTCCAGAGAGGGCTGAGGGGGGTGAACAAACAGAAGCTGACACTAAAAAAGGTCAGCTGTTTAAATGGCCTGATTTAACCAAGGCACGTGTCAGGCTGTGTGCCCCCAGAGGAGATTCCTTGTGTGCGTTTATGAACTCTGGGAAAGGGGCCAAGTTAGCCCTAATTATATTTTATTTAATCAGCTATTTAAATACTGAACTGTTTTCTTGGCTCTCTTCCCCATCGAGATCACATCTTTATACTCTCAACCTTTTTATTTTATGCAAGAAGCTCTCTCTTTGGTTTGGACTGAGGTAAGTCAGCTGTTACACTGAACAACTTCGCTTGTTCTTACATCACCTCTCTTCTTGGAGACAGAAAGCCCAAGGTTATTTATTTCCCAGCTTTTCAATATGAAGGAAATACAGAAGTTAATTTTTTTTTCCATTTTCACTATGCAAACTCAAGAAGACCCTCTGGAATAGTGGGGAAGTATATTTAATGATGTAACATAAGTAGATTTCCAGACAATACCAGGAACATTTTGTAGTTTTGCTTTGAGAAATGTTTGGAGAAAAACACAGCTCAGCTATCTTGTACAGATCTATTACTCCTCTCTTCTAAAGCTTCATTTTCTGTAAAGAAATGACAGGAGTGCAAGGGAATTAACTGTCTGAGACAAGTATGCAGTATGTTTCAAAGCAGTGTTCACCACAAATAATGAGTTCCCTTGAAATCCCGCGGGATTTGCACATATATTGGTTGAAGAATAGAAGACTGAAATGATGCTCAAGCCTTTCTGTGTTGGTTTTGCACAGCCTGGGTTTTGGTAGCAGGGAGCCACAGAGGTGGTTTCTGTGAGAAGCTGCTGGAAGCTTCCACCATGTCTGGCAGAGCCAATCCCTGATGGCTCTGAACACAGACCTGCTGCTGGCCAAGGCTGGGCCAATGAGAGAGGTTGGTAACACCTCTGTGATAGCAGATTCAAGGAGAAAATCAAAACCAAGTGGGGCACAGTTTTTTTCTTTCAGTCAGAGAAGAGGAGGAGGTGAGAACATGGGAGGGAAACAACATGGCAAGGTCAGTGCAGAGGGAGGGAGAGAAGGTGCTCCTGGTGCCAGAGCCAAGGCAGTGGTGAAGCAGCTGTGCTCCTGCAGCCCCTGGGGATCCATGGGGGATGCAGAGATCCACCCACAGCCCCTGGAGATCCAGGGGGGATGCAGAGATCCACCCACAGCCCCTGGGGATCCATGGGGGATGCAGAGATCCACCCACAGCCCCTGGAGATCCAGGGGGGATGCAGAGATCCACCCACAGCCTGTGGGGATCCATGGGGGATGCAGAGATCCAGGCACAGCCCCTGGGGATCCATGGGGGATGCAGAGATCCACCCACAGCCCATGGGGATCCATGGGGGATGCAGAGATCCAGGCACAGCCCCTGGGGATCCATGGGGGATGCAGAGATCCACCCACAGCCCATGGGGATCCATGGGGGATGCAGAGATCCAGGCACAGCCCCTGGGGATCCATGGGGGATGCAGAGATCCACCCACAGCCCGTGGGGATCCATGGGGAATGCAGAGGTCCACCCACAGCCTGTGGGGATCCACAGGGATGCAGAGATCCAGGCACAGCCCCTGGGGATCCATGGGGGATGCAGAGATCCACCCACAGCCCATGAGGATCCACCCACAGCCCCCGGGGGAGGTGCCCATGCCAGAGCAGGTGGGTGCCTGCAGGAGGCTGTGCTCCAGTGGGAGAGCCTGTGGAGAGAGAGGGCCCTTTGCTTCCAGGCTGGAGCAGCCTGTCCTTGGAGGGCTGCACCCCGTGGGACAGTGACCCACGCCACAGCAGCTTGGGGAGGGCTGTTTGCCTCAGGGAGGGACTCACACTGCAGCAGTCTTGGCAGGACTGCTGCTGGTGAGATCGGATCCAGGGTGGAGAAGTTCATGGAGAACTGTCTCCCATGGGAAGGGACTCCACAGTGTAGCAGGGGAAGGACTTCTCTCCCAGAGCAGCAAAAGAAAACCTGGAGTTTCCTTGGAACATTTCTAAGTATTTCAGTTATTTCTCAAGAGCTTGGAAAACAATTTCATTACAGTTGTGGATTTAACAGGAGCAAGACTATCGAAGAACAGCTTGTGGATTTTGATCAGGAACATGCTGTCCCTCTAGTTTATCTTGTAGCTGGATTCTGGCTTCTCAAGTAGACATGGAAGTTTTAGCAGCAGGAGACTCATTTGCCTTGGCTGGGAGCAGCTCTTTTGGCTTTCTCCCTTTAATTTAAAAGGAGCATCCTCACATTTCAGCCCCTGAACTAGCCCTTTCCAAGAAAGATCTCTGCCTTCTCACCTCCACTATTGTGTGTTTATGGCTACAGAAATTTTGAAAATAAGCTTGTCACAAAAAGTGTCATTGATGCTGTAAAAACCTGTCTGATTGGACCCTGCTCCCTCTCTCGCTGTTTCCCTCTCTGCACAGATCAGGCATCAGGCTCCTCTCTGTGATGGGCACAGTTCAGATTGCCATGCTCCAGCTTGGAGCTCCTCTCTGGACTCAGCACATCCTGTGTGTTTAATGACCCACTCGGGAGTGCTGGCAGGATGTTGAGGGGTTGGTTTTGTTATTGCTCTTGTAGCAGGATGGGATTCTACTTGCTCAGGAGCATTGGTCAGAGGTGATGCATGTGCTGAGAAATACCTAGGCTTTCAAAGATGCTTTCAAAGCATCACCATTTCACTCTTGAGACACTGATGTGCTTCTGGTGCAAATTCTGCTTTCTCCCTACTCCTCCTGTTGTGCATCCAGGAGCATCATTTCAAGGGAAGCTAATGTTTCTGCAGTGCCGGTAAAGGTAGTTTTTCTAAAGGGAGGAGGCCTATATTTTTTGCCACCAAGTGCATCTATCCCCTCACCCTTACACAGCTTTACTCTCTGGTCCAGAGGAAACAGGCAGACTGAATTTGAAATGGCAAACGGGCACCCAAATTTCCTTGGTGCATCTTGGCTTTAGGAGGAACATCTGATAAAAAGGGCAGGGAAATATCAGTAAAAATCGTGTGGTTCTGAAAACAACAGAATTCCCCCTCTGCTGCATATTTCCTTTCAATGCCTCTGTCTCTCAGAGGGAAACTGCTCCACATGTCCAAGATTGTGAGAGCCTAAATGAGTCAGATGTCCCTTTCCCTCTCAGTAAGGCAGGGCTCTAGGATTAGTTATGCATCTGATTGTGTCTCTAATAAACTAAATGTAATTAAAAAATAGAGCAGGGCCATTGCATTTTAACAGCTTGAAGCTTTCCCTGTGGAAGGATCATCAAACAGTGAAAGAATATGAAGATTCAGCTCCCTAGCACCTGCTGGGCAGCCTCTGTCAAGATTAACAGCATCTCACCAGGTTTATTAAAGTGAACATGAATACTTTGGGGGCTCTGTGGGTAGTTATGGTATCACGTTTTATTATCTTCCACAAAAATGAAATTACTTATTGTAATTGCTTGTCAGTCACAGACCAACAAATCTGACAAAGGAAAGCTTTTTTGCTGCTAATGGGGAGTGGGAACAGAAGGGAGTGGATGGACTGAGCAAAATTCTGCTCTGATTCTTTTAGAGGAAATATAACCAGAGGGGGAGGGAGAGAAAGGGCTTCAGCTTTGCACAGTGCCCTGACACAACCAATTCTGGCCAAATGACCTAAACTGAGCGAGCAGCTTTCAGAGCTGCGGAGGGAGTGAGCAGCTGATCCAGGGTGGTGTGTTAGGCTGCTTAGAAGTGACTGCTTTATGGGCAGTGTATCAGACACAGCAGCTCAGCAGTTTCTTGATAACATCAGCTATTATATCTCTTGGAGACACTGCTGAGGTTTTATGCCTGGGGTCCACCAGTCAGCAGGAGGTGTGAGCTTTGCAGTGCAAAGATCCGAGTCAGACAAGAAAACGATCCATTTGGGTTGTTTGCTTTCTGGCATCGCAGCCTTTTCTGATGTATTTAAAGGAGTAAGAACAGCACCTAGGAATAAGGGTGCTGGGAGCAAGGGATCCCTGCAGGAATTTGGAAGTGAAGATTGCTGTACCAGAGACAGACATGCTCCTTTGAGAGCATCTCCAGAAGTGCAGCTGGCAGGACTCAGCAATCAGAATTGCGTAACCTGTCTGGTGGAGGGATGAGCTGTGCTTATTTCACCTGTGGGCAGGCAGCAGTTCCAGCCCTATGAGGAGAGCAGAGCTGGCTGCAGCTGTTGAGGCAGGGGTTGCCTTTTCCATCCTAAGAGGATTTCTCAGCTTTGCAGCAGCAGAAGGAAAAGGGCTCAAGGTGTAATTGAAATGGAAGCATGCCACAGACAAGGCAACCAGCCCCAGTGTTTGCCATTTGACATGGAATTAGATGTGTCCACCAAGTAACCACGTTACTCAGCTGTTTGAAAACCCTATAGTGAACCCCCTTAGCATTCACTGTAGAGGTCACTATAGGTGCCTAATAGAGGAAAAAGAAAAACAGGTGCAATCTCAGAATCCCCAAGTAAAAGGCCTTGAAAGGACTCGGTTTCACGTGCAGCCACAGCCAGCCTCAGGCAACAGGAATAGGAAAGACTGGATGAACAAGCAAGTCATTCCCAGATTTTATGCTGTTTTCTGTCATTTTGCAGTCCCAATTTCCAACTCAGTAGAGATTTTTTTTTCCTTTTGCATACAACATGCTGATATTTCTTTACTTTTGCAACCGCTGTATTTTGTAGCGTCTGCAACCTTTTGCAGTATGTGAAGTAGGTAACTTCCTTCATGTATTCTGAACTTCTCACTTCCTGTCTTCATTTGATGCCACCTCACTGCTGCTTGAGAAGAGACTGTGAACAGCTGTTGTTTATGCTCTGGCTCGTTCTACTCACAAAGTGCTGACTTGGGGAGCAGTTAAGCCAAACAAGTGATGAGAAAAGCTTGGGAAACAGCAGCCTCTGTCTTCACCAGGGGAATAGAGGTAAACCATGGCAGTGAACATCACAGGTCATGTTGGAAGTGCCACATCACAGAGCTCACCAGCCCCAATGGCTCACCCATGTCACAGCTGAGGATACAATCCTGTATTTACACAAGTGTAAATGTACTAGAGCTTGTTAGAGATCCAAATATGTTCAGCTCTTTAATTATTGCTTTGTCTACTGTATCTAGTTTCCTAGTGCATGAATCCCTGTCTTGAGATAGTTTTTGTTATGTAATTGGTATTAACGATTAGTGTTCAGCATTAATTAAACAGATTGGTTTTCATTCTCAGACATTTCACTTAAGATGCCTTCAGGCTACTAGACTGGGAGGGAGTTCTTTTTTTTAAAGCATGTCTTCATTAGTGCTTATGTCTCTTTTATCTGCAGATGAGGATTCTCTGCTTCCTTTGTAGTGCAACATCAACCAGGGTACTATCAGCTTTTCATCCTCTCAGCAGCAACTAGTATTTATTAGTACTTTATTAGAGGCATAAAGGGTGCCTAGTGATACAATTACAGCTCATACCTTTTGTTATTTTGGTTCCCACCCTCCTGGCTGCTTTTTGAATTGTGAATGATAGATAGTATGGTATTTACATACCAATTTTACAACTTAATTTTATTACTAGCTGCATGCCATGTACTGGTGAGCTGAGCTCTAGGGTTTAACAATATCATTTCCTCTTTTAAAGCATCCAAATGTGGACTGGTAACAACTGCAAATTTTGCTGGCAGTAAAGGTGGGAGGAATCATTGCCATTGATCGGACAACATGTATAACACAAAGTGGAAAATGTCATTTAATAACTATTATTTTTCTGCTGTCTCATGTGTGAGCTACAGTAAACCATTGGGAAAGTCATCCAATCGTCACTTACAGAGGAGGTCAATCTATCACCTTCCTATGTTCTTCTGGTTAATTTTCTTCATCACCAGAAATGTGAATCCTGTTTTGCATTAGAGCCTGTGCATTTTCAGGTTTTGCTCCTTGAATCCTGTAATTTTTCTGCTTCATCTATGTCAAGTGCCCTAACCTAATGGAAATCTTCACTTCCATAAAGATAATTTTGGGTGACCAAGTAATTATGTCTATTTTGAATTTCAAAATGGAAGTGGTTCAAACTCTGGTAATCCTTAGTAGTGAGGATTATTAAACTGTTCTAGATTTTCATGGATTTAGCAGGTGGGATGCTTCTATAACAAGTTAATTAATGTCCTTCCCTAAGGGGTAGGAGTTGATTTGTGGGTCTCTGGTCAGAAGATCTGACCAAATGAGCAGGGTCAGGTAGATTTTTGTGCACCAATGCTGGTTAGTGTGAAAGAAGTACCATACTTTTCCAAGAAGGGAGACTTTTGTTGTTGCTGCTTGTTATCTTCATTTCCTACCTGTTTTTGGATTACAGATGATGAAGTTTGATGAGTCATTTTGCACTGGGTAAAGTATACAGCAATACAGACATCTTGTGAATAACAAGATAACAATGACCCCCTTTCTGAGGTGAGCTGATCTCCACAGTACTGACTTCTCCACTGTGCTGTGCCTGCCATTTAGAGTCATGGGCCAAGTTCTCTCTTAAGAGCTTGGGTGGGACTGAGAGTGTAGAAAAGGGTCCAGATTTTCTGCACTTAGCAGCAACAATTGTCTTCAGAGTTCCCCAGCTGACACCCATTACCCCAAAAAAGTGCCTTAGGTCTTGAGGCTCAGAAGTTAATGAGAAATGAACAATGTGAAAGCAGCAAGGAAGAATAACCTTGCCTTTGTTCTGAATATCAGGTGACAAGAGGCCACCAATAAAACTATAATAGAGCTGGCAAAATATTCCTGAATGCCACTGTCCAGCCATTTTCAAAAATGAAGAATTCTCCTCAGCATGGCATACTTGTAAGTGCTTCATATTCTCTTGGATCTCTGGAATCCTATAACAAATTATTCCAGTTCTTTACTGCTCACTTAAGCATATCACCTAATACAAATTACAGTCTCTCTCTTTTTAGTTTCAGCCCTGCTATGACACACACACCTTGGTCACAGAGTGGGATTCTACTAAACACTTCCATTTACTTGTAGCTGTTTGTAAGTTTGAACCTTCTTTTTAATATCTCCTTGTGCTTCTGGTCCTGACCTCTTTGAGGAGATCATACCAGTAATGAGTTAAGTGTTGGGTTTGGTTTTGTGTACATGGGACAAACAAAAAGGCTGGGTTACAATTTCACCTCTTTCATAAATACCAGTCTTCATGTTCACACCTTCTTCTATTAGCAAACAAAGGTGTGATATAAGAAAACAAAGAAAGAGTTAGGCTGAGGTTCTGGTCCTTGCTCTGCCCAAACACTGTATCCAGGGCATCCTTCTCCATCACATCCAGCAACAGGGGCCTTTTCCAAGGCTCAGCTGAGTCAGCTGAGACCATTGATTTAAAGATTTAAAATGATGAATTGACTTTTCATTGCTCATGTGGGTAAGGTGATTCATCAGCTTTGCAAAATGGAGTCCTCTGGATGGAGTAAATGGCCAGGAGACATGATGCCTTCCTGATTCCCCAGTATATCTTTCCTTATTTGAAAATATTTATGTAATTTTTTAAAATATAATTTCTCTCAGAAATGAACTGGTAACCAAATACATTGTGGTACAGATTTCAAGGCTCATTTCCTTGGTGGATAATCTTAAATTTCTATTGGTCTAATCTTTTAACACTTCAGAGTCAGTGAATTACAATTTGGTGACAGCAGTTTTTGCTCAAATATTTTTCCCTCTGTAAGGTGCCCTCCTAACAAGGGGTCTGCAATAATATTATAATTGTGTGGTATTTTAAACTGACTGTTTAAATGTGCTTCACCTCATATTAAAATGAGTTGATATAAAGAGTGTTCTTTCAAATGCTGCTTAAAAGGACATATATAAACCTCCTAGAATTACAGCTGGTTTATTTTTCCCTACCTAATCAAATTAAGTGTAATTTACAATGCCTTTCTGTAAAGGAAAATAGAAGACACTTTGCCTTAATTTAAGAGGAGCCTGTAGCAGTATTTAAAAAAATTAATTAAAGTTGTTCACTTTAGAGGAGCCAGCCTGCAGCACAGATCCTCCTACATAGGTTTACATTTCTAAAGCCTGCCTGAGAGACAAGCATGTACTTCTTCAAAATGCTCCCATCCAGCTCCTTCACCCTGGCAGTTTATGGTATTGGCAAAGCAGGCCAGAAGAGCAGTGAGGGACTGGCCTTGACTGGGAACACTCCAGAGTTATTGGCTTGGTATTTATTATAAGGCTGCACCTGATTTTCCATCTTGGATCAGGAAATTTCATCTGGGAAAGTGTGAACATTTATAGATAAGGCTCTTCAGTGCCACGTATCGTGTGGGGTTCAGGTGTTTGTTGTATCATGGCAGCAAATGCACAGCAGATCAAGCAGAGGGGAGAGGAAAAGGCCACACCACAGAACAAGGTGAGCTGCACGTATCTGAAAACCCAGAGGGAATTGGAGGGCCTGCATTTCTCGTCTCAGTGCTTTTGGACAAGGGCAGAGGATTTGCTCTCACTGCTTTGAGTAGTGCCTGTCTGTCTCCCTGAAGGTAAAGAGGAAGTGCTGCTATCCTGTCAGCTGAGCATTTGCTGGCCAGAAAAAAAAGGAAAATAAAACAAGTCATTCCTAAGAGTGGAAATACTGCTGTTGCAGGCAGCAGGTGGTGATTAAGAAACACAGCCTGCTTTTTTTATAGGACTTGATGCTCTTTACTTGCCTGAAGACTTTTTCCTTTCTTTGTGCATCTTTTTTTCCTTTTCCTTTTTACAGGGTGAGACTGTGATTGCAGGTTGAGAATGTGTGACACCTCACTGCTGGGCACGAGGGGCAAAAGCTGTGTCTGGGGCATGTTTTCAAGCAGACAATGCAAAGAATGGACGAAATGAGAGAAATCAAATAGCTGCTCCATCAAACTCTCTCAGTCTAGGGGGGGATCCTGCATGGATGGAAAGGAGCAAAGTAAGGGCCAAAGAAGTCGAGCAGCCTTGAAATTGCTCCATACTCCTCTTCCTGTTCCTGAGGCTGGGGACACTACATTTACACCAAACGGTGTTCTCTCTATAGGAAAACTAAATGGGCCATGAAGAGCAATTCAAGTCCCTGGGGAAATACAAGGAAACTAAATCAGATTGAGCATGTCAAAACCATCTCAGGTGATAGAGTTATGGGAGAACAAGGAAAGATGTAGACAAATATGGGAAGGAAAAATAGGTGCTGAGTGCTTTGAAGCCTCCTGCGTTAATCCAGCTGGGACCAAGGGCATCCTGACCTTCCCAGGAAGCTGCTCAAGAGATTTGTCCTCAGGGTCTTCAAAAACTAAAGCTGAAAAAAAGCTAGACAGTAAAAATGAGGGCTGAGTTATTCTGACTGTGTATTAAATGGTGCTCCTAGCCCAGAATTTGGTGAAAAAGCAGATGTCACATTCCACTGTGGGAAATGGTGATGAGTTCTTTTAAAAATAGATGGTCTAGTACGAAATTAAGTTAACTGAGACAACCTTGTATCAGAGAACCATTTATTGGTAACGAAAAACAACAACAACAAAATAAAAGAAGTTGGCCCTACTAAAGAGGGCTAGAAAAGACAGATAAAGAGGAAGAAAAATGGAAAAGAAATGGAGGGAGAAGGAGAGAGGGAGAGGGGAGACAAGAGAGAAAAAGCAGGCATTACCACTAGCAGGATGGAGAGTGCTGTCTGGAGGGTACAGTGTCTTTGGTGTTCTCCTGCTGGCTGCCTGGCCCATGTGAGATGTGAAATGGTTGCCAGGCGAAGTCTCCCCAGAGACAGGACCTTCTCCCATCTTCTTCTAGTTGACTTCTGCAAGTGGCACATGTGCAATCCCTCCTCCACATGCCTCTGACAATCAGTGCTGAGACAAATTGAAACTGAATTGGCTCCTCACAGCAGATCAACTATGTTCTGGTTACTGAGAGAACGAGATGTTACATGATGCTGCACTGTCCATGGTCATGTGGGAGTGAGAACTACCAGGTCAAGCAAACCCAGCCAAAACAATGCTCAACCCTTTGCTATCATTTCTGGTTTATAAAAAAGACTGTTCTGCGATGCAGCCAAAAACCTCAATTAAGGACTTCCTACTCATTAGCTGTTCACAGATCCAGAACTGAGATCACCATCATTTGTAGCCATGACTGGGAGCAAACGGAACTAAACAACTGTAAGAAATGAATCGTCACTGAACTGTGTCCCCTTTTACTGGAGTGTCTCAAGATCTATATGTCTTTAAAGTACCACTTCTTTTGTGGTCTTTGCACTGGTGCAAATTTTCTAAGAGAGCCAGCTTTATTTAATTCAGAAAGAAATGTTTTTTGGGGAATGATGCAGAAGCCAAATACTGGGAGTAAGAGATACAGAAAATAGATTAAAATAATGGGGGAGGACCATCCTAAGGTAATCCTGGACTATCCCAAGGGACACTATTAATGGTATCTTTTGGAGAGATGAATGCAAGTAAGAAAAAGAAGCAAGTCTCTCCTTGGGAAGCTACTTAGAGATGATATTTTGAAGATGATTGCCTATAATTGAAAGAGACATGCAGAGAATGAGCGTGAAAAAGGAGCACCCTGTGCATGTAGCCAAGCAGGTGTAAAATGAAAGTGGCAAATCTCCCAGTCTCTCCTCAGTTTCCTCCAGCTGCAGATCAATTACACAATAAATTGTTTAGAAGGAAATTATAGACACGAGGTATTAAAACCAAAATAACAAATACTAGAAACACAATGCACGGGACAGAAAATGAATCAAAAATAAACCTGACTCCTGTTGTGTGAAGATCAAGATCTGTTGTCTAATTCCACACCCAGTGATATGGATAAGAGATGGTACTGGAGGTGACTCCCCAAGTTTTCAGCCTGGCGTCTGTGTTCAGAGCTGGCTGCAACCTGGTTACCATCTTTTGCAGCCAAGTCCTCTATGAGTGCATGTGGGACAGATAATCTTTTCTTTTCCATATGTATTTGAATAAATTATATGAACTATTATTGGAATGGGAGGGGATTTACAGAAAATGGAAATCATTTAGCCTGAACTGCAGTGACAGTCCACAGCTTTTATGGTTCACTTTATCTTGTGTGGCTCTAGACAGTGTATGAGCAAACCTTCTCCAGATTCATCAACAGGTTGCCACAGGAAAGTGAAAAATAATTTTAAACAGTTACATTTGGAAAACAAACAAACAAAAGAATAAATTGAAACAAGGCAGGAGAAGCTCTTCAGTTCCTGAGCAGTCTTGGCTGTTGTTTCTATTCAAATTCAGGGCAAGAGAAGCTCAAAATCCAGGGAAGGAAAGATTGGTTTTCTCTGTTCAGGACACAGCATGCAAAAGCTATAAAAAAGGCAGAGAATATACATGATCCCTGCAGGATAAAGGTCTTGTCTTGGTCAACATTTGCTCTCTGGATGAAGGAGATGAAATCATCCCAAATGTACACAGTGCTGTTTCTCTTCTTTATACTCTTTACTGAGGTGCAATCTGAGGTGTTCCAACCTGCAGTGGTGGCATTAAATGACAGAGGACAAGGATTTTCCTGTGTTTCCTTCCCCAGCAGAGAACAGCAGGCCATCAGGTAGGTTGTTTCAAACCCACATGAGCTCTGTAGTATCCACACGTAATGCTGCTGGAAGGGGACTCCGAAGAAGGTGAATCCCTTTGCTTATATTCTTTGTCCCAAATAGTTAATTGATTTATGAACACAGGAAATCACAAGTCCCCCAGTGACAGTCCAACAAGTAGCTTGTTTGGTTAAGAATAGAAGAAGCTTAAAATTACCAGTCTTCATGTTTACAGGGATTTTTTTTTTTTGTTAAATATTTATGTCAAATATGCTATCCTCTTCTAGAAAAAAAAATCAGCTGTCAGTGTGATTGAAAATAGCAGGGGACTCTTGCTTTTAACTGTCAATTTGGTTAAGCAAATTCAGCAGTAATTTTTTTCTAAGATGTCAGCTTTTCATTAAAAATGGCAAGTAAAGGGTGATGAAATCCTGCAGAACTTGTCTCTGGCTTTGCTGCTGCATTGCTTTTTTTCTGCAAATTGCAGCAAAATACTCTTTTGGAGCCCTCCAGCCAGAGTGCCTGTGTGTCTCATGTTCCTCTGGAGCTCTTGGCGAGGAGAACTGGACTGAAAGCCACGAGAGCAAGGCTGGAAGAAATTAAGTTTTATATGTTTGCCATAAATCAATGGACCAAACATCCTTTTGAGTACTGCCCAGGTGTCTTAATGCTCCTCCATTGCGTTTGCAAGTGCAGAGCAGTACCTTGCAGCTTCTCCATTGCTGTGCCTGGCCTGAAGGCAGGGTTAAAAATCCAGCACAACCCTTTGACTGTGTGTTGGTATGTTGCTCTTGTCTAAGAAGAGAGAGCAAAGGTTTTCAGAAGGTTCCTGAGGCTGTGTTGATTACATATATTTCAGGCCAGTTTCGTGTTTTTGCAGCCAGTTTCCCACCTGCTTCTTCTAAAGGCCCAAGGTACATGGTGCCTGTAAAGCAGCCTGGGTATTTTCCATTTTTTGGAAAATTTTGTGACTCCAGCTGTGCCCAGTCTGCTTCCCTGGTGCTTAAATAAGGAGTAGTTTAAATCATTGTACTATGGAGATAAAATGTATTTCAGCAAAGGCTATGGTTTTCTCAAGAGCCTTGGAAGTATGTGTTTAGTCCTTTCAAATCTCAGTGAGATTTTGAATACTTGCAGATACATTTCAAAAACCCCCCAAAACCTCTGAATAATTCCCATGTTTGCTGCTCCCCCCTGGTCTATCCTCCTGTATCTGCACCTGCCTGCACATCACTGTGTTTATTCCAGGAGGTCTCCAGGCTTTATCCAGAATGAATGTGTCCAGAACAAGCTGAAATATTTTGGAATATATACTGAGACATTGAATTAGGATGAACCAGACCAGGCAATAGAAGCTACTTACAAAAGATGGCTGCTGTCTGTTGCTGAGATCACTCAAACAGTGAATTTGGAAGTAATGGGGTAATAGCGAAATTTATACAGAATTAATGTGCTCATATAAATATTCTACAGTAAATTATTTGCCAAATAACATTCATTACTTTGCAGCAGAGGTCACATAATTGAGAAAATGTATTTGTGAATAAATTATTCAACAATTAATGTAAAATGTAGCTGCTAAATTATTCACAGAGACTAATTCACCCAGTTCTAATTCATTTCCACTCTGAAAGTGTTTTTGGGTACATGTGCATTTGTCCCTGCCCATGGCAGGGGAGTTGGACTAGGTGACCTTTAATGGTTCCCTCTAACCCAAACCTTTTAGGGCTTCTGTGATAGGAGGGCATGGCTCCTGCAGCTGGTAGTAAACACCATTTACTGTCTCCCTCTGCAGCTGCAGTTTCTGAATTTCATCCTGTGTGGAGCCTCACCTACAGAAATCCATAAAAATGCTTCTTTTTGTCTCAGATAACCTACTGCTTGTCTGGAACATTTCTCCCAGGTCTGACTACATTGGTATTAGAAAAAAAGAATACCACAAATGCCAATTACTTTAAATTGAATTTGATTTCAAGACCAGCATCACTGGAAGTCATTATGCCACCATCCCAGCAGCCCGAAGTTTTTTTTAAGAACTCAAACCCTCTAAGCTTACAGATCTTAACATTCTTTTTCCATGAAAGAAATGGTTTGACCTCCATCAGCCTCAACCTCCAAGACCATTATGTGATCCCTCAAATCACAGATGTGCAGAAGAGACTCAATCTCCAGTTTGTTGAGTATGTTCAGGGAGAAGGCAAGCAGAGCTCCACGAGCTATTTGATTGCTGGATTGACTGATAACAGAGGTGTAACACACTGCTTCTGCTCATCAGCAACTTCTTGTCTTTGCTCTGAGGTAGAGAGGATTAGCACCGCTTTGGGATGGCACCGAAATCTGTCCCTTCACGGGGGCCCCCATCTCAGGTTGGGCTTGAGGGGCTCACACAGCAGCCCTGCTGTGTCAGAGCTCCAGATGTTGTTTGCAGGACAGGGAAAAGGCTGGGGATTCGCCATGGTTGCTGCAGTGCCAGACAAGTTAATCAAAGTGCAAGAGGGAGATAGGAATTACATGTGTATTAAGGAGGTTAAGACATGACAGAAAAGATGAGATTAAAAAATGTCATTTTTTATATCTAATTGTAGTTTAGAGTAACGAAAAATAGTGTGCTTCCTGAAGTAAAATGTGACTGTAGAGAAATGCCAGAGACAAGCATAATAAATTCACACAATTTCAAGCCCTCGTGTTTCCTCTATTGGAGTGAGGAAGCGGCTTTGCCAGCCATGCTCATCAACTGCTCCAGAAATGAGGAGTGAGCTCCTTTAGGGACTCCTTTAGGGAGCAGCCAGGGCACTTTTCAGTCACAGTCAGGGCTCCTTTAGGTGACAGCCAGCTGGGGAGTGACTTTCATCCTGGGCAGATGCATCCCACAGCACACAGGAGTCACTGATGTCCCCTGGCTATGTACCTTGGGGATGGCTTTTGCTTGGATTTCCTTGAATGGAAGCAGGATTGCACATGCAGGGGTGTGAGGAGCAGCAAGTGCAGAGTCTTTGCCATTGGCCATTTTGCCCAGGTGGTCTCAGGTGCACTCCCCTCCTGCCCAGCCCTTAGCCCTTCAGCAGCTCTTTCTCAGCCAGGATGCATCCATTGAAGGAGGTAAAATTCTCTCACCTCGGGGTAGTTTCCTACCTGAAGCAGCAAATGGTTGGTTTGCTATCAACAAACTTTATTTTTCTTCCAAGCTCTGTTTGAATCAGTCTGCTTGCAAGTCGAGGAGAAGTGTCCTCCTCCTAAAAAACCATTTTAACCCAGCCCTTTTTCCTAAGAGCCAGATCTCCATGTTTGGGAATATTTGGGAATCAGACTCTTGGGAAATTTATGGGCCATGATGAGGTGTTAGAGGCAATTTTTGAGAGCAGCTCCCAGTGCAAATGAGGCATGACAAGGCATATCAAAAATACGTAGACTTCCAGAAGCTGAACCTGTGGTGTTGATTTAAACCTATTTTTGGAAGTTTAACATAGTCTTTATTTGATAGAGTGGAATTTTTACCTAAAATGAGCGAATAACTTTCTTTTATTCTCTATTTCAAGGACATACTATTTTAAGATAGCTGTTGGCTGTAATACCCCTTACTTTATTTTACATTTTCTCCCATATATCATAACCAGAAATTTGGAACAGATCACTTGTTCCATTGACACAATTTCTTATTCCCACTGAACTAGAATGCCCAAATTTGCAGTGTTCATTTACAATTTCATTCCGTGCTGCTGAAGTGTAATGAATACATGGATGCCTCAGTAGGAGACCCTGATGCCTTGCAAAATAATCATGAAAATTAACCAGCCCAAGCATAAAATGTACTCTTGCCCTTACCATGTAAATGTACTCTTGCCCTTACCATGATCGTATTGGTATTAATCTGAAGGAAAAGAAGCTATTAACTGAATCACAAAGACTATGAAAGAAATTATTCATTTCTAGTGAGTGAGGTGCTTGAGTTTTCACAACAAAACTCTTTCATGCTCTCTCACAACGGTTGCAGCTGCCCAACTTCTACCTGCCTGTGAAAGCTTTTTGGCAGGCTGGGCTGGGCACAGTGGCTTGGTTCTCAGCAGGTCTGGGCCCCAGAACTGTCTCAGGATGTGCTGCTTTGCCCTGTGTTTTTGTGTGAAATTTAGCAACAAGTTCTGTGTGAAGAAAACATATTAGGCTCTGGAACATTTCACACTGCATCTCCCTGTGGTCTCCCTGAACTAAATTTGCTTTGTTTTTATGGTTGGTGACAGGAGCAGCTGCTGTCTGGTGCTATAGCAATGAAAAACCCAAATCGTGTGCCTGAGAGAAAAGAGATCTGGCTTGACAGAGCTCAGGCTCAAAGGTGGATTAGTGCAGCTTAATGAATTATCCTGTGTTAGCTGAGCAGTGTGTGCCTGTACCCAAAAGGTGAGTCAAAGACCTCTCTGACATTATGGTTTCACCCCCTGAGTGTGTGCCTGGCAGTGCCTTCCCGGGGATCAGGAGGTGGCAGTGTTTCTGTGCCACGGCACTCTCCCTGCTGCTGCCTCTTCGTTCCTTGCACTGTCTGACAGGAGGGCGTTCTGACTGCACAGAAATATACTTTTTATAATCACCTCTAAGAATATTATGACAGGCGATTAATAATCTGACAGCAAAGTGACTATTTTTAATGGCTTTAAATGAAGGCTTTAAACCAATCCTCAGTGTAATCCCATTACTGCAGGAGACGTTTGGGTAGCTCAGGATGTGCTGCCTTCGCTCTGCCTTGGTGAGACCTGGGCTGCCACCAGCAACACAAAAGCCTCGGGGCAGAATTGACCTGCTGGGGCATGTAAATGTGACAGCAACTTTGTGATAAAATATCTTAATTAGCCACAAAGGAATGTCTGTTTGCAGAGAGAATATTATGGGTCTGAGGATAGACCCAACCTGGTTTTTAAAGGGGGACACTGAGGTGTGTGTGGTGTACTACAATACTGGTTTTCCTGTTACACAACATAAAACTTCATCCAGATTCTGCTGAAAACTGAGTTTAAATAGTCTGCAAGGTGAACTTGGAGCATTCCCAGCAATATTTGGGAGCTTTAGATGAGATTTAGGCTGACAAGTGCTTGTTGGTACATAGGCATCCTTGGTAAGACTTAGTCTGATCATAGGTACAGGCTTCCTTACTGCTGGATTTCACCTGCTTCAGTTTTCATTTGAGAATCTAAAACCTATTACTAAAGCCCAGGGGAAAATGTGTCTTAGTCTTAGATAGAGCTTTTGAAAAACAATAAATAAAGTCACTCCTTGCCTCATAGAGAAAACTGTTTAGCTTTCAGCTAAAATTGTGGCTTTAGCAAGATACTGAACAGTACAAAAACTGTTTTTTTCCTGTGGTGTGTGCCAACACACAATGTGTGTATTTGAAAGAGGATTATTAAAATATTTTGAATGATAATTGGTAAATGTTTCCTTGTACGTGGCTTAGGTCCAGAACGTGACAGAGACTGCAGTTGGCTGTGATTCAGGTAAGGAACATGAATGATTCACAAGGTTGGTGGAAGTGGAGTAAGTAATTCTTTCATCTTGATAATTTTCTCCCTGAAGCAAAGTATCTCACATATGGTGACAGCTTTGTAAAATAGTGTGATGGCCAATAAGGATAGGGGAGCTCAGAAAAGTCCTGCTAAAGCAGATTTGATTTGATATAAAGGATGGAGCCTATCTCTGTCCTTTTACAGATTTTTTTTTTTTTATTATTTTCCCCTTTCTCTGTCTTCCTCTCTGTGTATGTAGAGAACTGTTAGGAATGAAAGGTAGCTGGCCCAGAACATGAATATATCTGCTTTGATAATTCTGAGAGCTGTTTTATTCAGAACGACCATGCAAAGACTTAGAAGAATGTAGTTACTCGTGTAATTTGAAAACCTTGGAAAAAATCCTGAGGGGCAATAGCCTGAGGAACAAATGCAGTTTACTTGTCTAGGAAAATATAGCCAGATGTAGCTTTAATGTAGCTTTCTGATGTGGCTTTATTATAAAATACCCATGTGATTTGTTTTCAGTTGGCTTTTCTCCAGACAGAAGAGCCCTGAAATGCACTTAAGCATGTTTCCAACTGCTGCTGTCCGGGACCTTCTCAGTTGCTTTAACCATGTCCCTAAAGAGTACCTTTGCCTGAGCTAGTCCCACAATCTAGTAGGGGTAGGATGCAATCCTTGGAGGCACCCTTGCAGTTGGCTGGAGGAGGAGGAATCAATCACTCCTGCTGCTGAAGACAGGTACAATTCGTTGGCAGATGCTGAATTTGACCAAGATGAAAAAGGAGGACAGTCCCTGTACTAGACATAGCAGAAATGGTCAGAAGGTCCTGGTTTCTATACCATGATCACCTCAAAATTGCTGCCAGACTTGGTACTCATGACAGAATGATTTAACATAGAATTGACTTCAGTATCTGTTTCTATCTTCTTTTTCTCTGCTTCTCTTTGTCATTTGCTTCTTGAGATATTGATCCTTCTTTTTTTTTTTCTTTCTTCTCCTGTCTCCGTACTCTCCTAATTGCAGGACATCAGCACAGTGCCTTGTGAGCTTGTAGGCTCACAGTTTTGCATTTCTTCAGCAAAATGTTGCTCATGTGATTTATGAAGATGGTCAGAAACTCGGGTTTTGTTTTGTACAGGGAAAGAAATAGAAGGGACACTGACCTTTAAGGTTATCATAGTCTATCCTTCTTATTGTCTGTAGCCATAGAACTTTGTGGATTGGGATGAAAGCCCACCTTACTGGGGAGAAAACAATGTTGCTCAGTAAATCCACTTGCAAGAAAGCTCAAAAGCAATTACACTAGGTAAACAAGAAAGGATATGGTAGATCTTGTCCCTTTTTCTAGCTGAGTACTAAATACAAAGCTGATGGGATTATCTGATTTCACATTCCCAAATCCTACTGTGTGTTGTCTTTGCCAAATGACTTTTATGTAATTTTTACTATGCATAAATACGTTAAAAAAAAAAAAAGCAATGAAAGTAAAAAGCATAAAAATCAAAGTATTACCACGTGAACATTGTGTTATCAGGTTCGTTGTTTGTTATGTTTTGTTTTGTTGGGATTTTTTTTCGTGTGAAATGCAAGCCCTTTGGCTTGGATACTGCAGGAACTCATTGTGTTTTTTGTCCAGAGTGCAAATTCCTAAAATATCTAATATGGTATGGAAGCCGAACACATCTTATTTGTTTAAAGGAATGAAGAAAGCTTTGTGTGCTTGATTTTCACCTGAACTAGTTGCATTTGTTTTCGTGGTTTGTATTAGATACCAATAAATTGGAGCAAAATGGAGGGATTCCCTCTTTCGGAGATTCATCTGTTTTCTGGAATCTGTCTGTCCTTCTGAGTTTTGTCAGCATAGACCATAAAGCTCCCTGTCCCTCCCCTCCCTCCCCTGTTTTAGAGAGCATGGTTAAAACTTCAGCTTGCCACCTTGTCTTCAGTGGGTTTCTGAGCAATCAGCAATAGAGAAGAAATTGTAAAGAGCTGTGTAACAACCATAATGATTCTTCATTTCACTGCAGCTGCCATCCAGGGGGGCTGTTGTCCCTAAATTCACAGCCCAGATGGTGCTGTGGCTTCTGTCCTGAAGTTTTGAGCCTCTTTAACACTCTTCATAGCTATTTCTGAAGGAAGTAAATTACATCCTTTGTAATCAAATGTACAAGAGGAAATCAACTAGATCATTTCTCCTTTCTGCGTTTCAGGGAAAGCAAAGTACTCCAAGAATTTTAAAAAGAGTCAGAAGCACTGATTTCATGCTGTCTGTCTGGTGCATTGTCTATTGACCAGCATATGCCACTCTGTGTGTCCAGCTTGTGCCTGTGACCTGCACTGTAACACAGTGCACATGAAACCACTTCAAAATTTCTTGTTCCAATACCAGCCTGGCCTCATCTTCCCTGTCTGAGGGCCCAGGGGTTTAGGAACAAGAGCATCTACTTTCATGTGAAATTAAGGAATGGTGCCTTAGATTATGTCTTGCATTTCTGTTTGTTAACTATATTGAGGTTTAAAGGCTTGCAAAACTCCCTCTCGTCCAGATTTGATTGCACATTTATTGCTCATTACCAACTGGCATGCTGCTTGCTGTACAGTGGTGCTATCAGTAATATCCAGTATAATAAGCATTCCAAGATAGGAGCTCTGGAATCAGGCCACACAAGTCCAATTTTACACCTTGGAAAAGATGAGGAGGAAAATGGCACATGCATGAAACAATTGCACCTTAGGCTGGGGAAGTTTTCTAAGGATGGGTGTTCTGCTGTAGGAATGGATGGGGGCTGCAGGTCTGTCTTCTACCCTTACAGCCAGGAAAAAACATGAGTATGTCAGTGCAGGAATGGCATCTCCATGTGCAGCACTCTTACTGTTCATAACTGTGCTGTGCAATTGCATTTCCATTCAGTCCTGCCTGACATTTAGACATTTTGCAATAGGAAATTCCATAAGATGCCCACGTGCTGTGTGAAGTGGCATCTTTCATTTATTTGACACTGGCATGCTGGTAATTTCATTGCTCAAACTCCTGTTCTCATATTATGAATCAGTAGAAAAAGGAGACATGGATCATTTTCATATTATGCCCTCCACAATCATAAATAGTTTAATAAAATTGCTTCTAACTGTACTGTAAAGTGAGAATGCAGATTTAATAGTGTTCTACAAAAGAAAAAAATAGCTGTGTCTTTTTGATTTTAATCCTTTAGGATGGTTACAGAAGAGGAGAAAGGATTGGAGATGCAGTGTTTCTTAACTTAATTGTAGTTGGAATGAAGTTAGAACACTGTAGGTAAAATAGCTCTTCAGTCAAAATGTTATTTTATCAAAGCTGGAGGATTTTGCAGAGGCATATTTATTTCTAGGATCTCCTTGCTGGGGACTCTTGGGTCTGCGGCAGAAAGCAGTGTTTTTTAAGCACTGACCTCTGCTGCAAAGAACTTGTGTTAAAGACCTTTTTTTTCAGATGAAGGGAAAGCAAAAAAAGGAAAAAATGCCTTGTAATTTGCTTGGGACTTTGCACACTGCAGATCTTCATATATGTTCTTTTAGAAAAAAAACTGCAAATGTAACTCTTCTTCATTTGGCAGGAAGGCAAATTTTGGCATCTTGGCTTTTACCTTGAAATAAAAATTGTTGCTTTCTGCTTAGAGTATTTCAATTTCTCTGACCTTGCTAGAGAAGTCTAGGGAGCACTGGGGAATATCTGCAGCATATTCCTGGTACTTGGCTGGGGGGGGGAGGTTGTTCAGCCAGCCAATTGTTAGCAAAGATTTGTATTGGTATTTGTTTTAAAGTATCACCTAGGGGACCAGTCAGCTTGGATTCAGTGATGCTACAACTGTCACATAGAGGGGTTCCCCTTTTCTGAGAAATCAGAGTTGTAAAGTGCATGAGGTAGAAAGTGCATGAGAGGAAGGAAATACTCTTGTGGGTTTATAGAGGGGAAAAACAAATGTGAACTAATCTCCATGATCTTAATGGGAGCCTGTAGTAGAATTAGAGCTGCAGGTCTAGGATTGCCCAAGGTTCAGAGGAGTCCTTCAGCCTCTCAAGCCTGGGGAGCTCCCCTGCCTCCCCCTGTCCCAGGCTCAGCCAGGAGGTACCTTGCAGTGAGCCAAGGCAGGTGATGGGTATAGCAGGGCACTCCTTGTGTGTTCAGTAATGTGTTTGCTTATGCCAAGTGAGGTAAGCCATGCTGGCTCCCATAAAGCTCCTAATAAAATAAACCATCTGGGTAGTAATTGTGGTCTCTGTGCCTCACAAACCCTTCCAAGCATCGAGGCCTGGTGTCACTCAGTGCTGTGCAGATGAAAAGCTGTCTTACCACTCCCCCAGCTTAGGATGTTTTCTGAGCACCTTCTTCCTCAGGAGAGGACAAGACAATGTGTGCAGTGATCCAAAACTACAAAATGAAAAAGTCTTAGCTCGCCATCTCTTGTACCAATTCCTGGTAGTATTTTGTAGACCAGACATTGGAGATAAATGCAGAAGGATGGTATTAGTATGTCAGTAAACTATGAATATAATGCAAGTAATAGCTCATATAATAAATGATTGAGTAATGCAATAGAAGGTACAGACTCATTTATGAATCCCCAGCCATTTTTTACCCCCAAATAATGGTATACTTAGGTTGTTCCACCAAGAAACATCTAGCTCTCATCCCTATTCCTCTCTTGCATTCTTCAGTGTGGAATCCTGCGCCGCTGAAGTTAGTGACACTGTCAGTGCTGATGCTGAGATTTCACCCCTGGTACTTCCAGGGTGGCTAAGATCTGCAATGGTTTCTATGCAGAGACCTGAAGGAACTGAGAGCTGAGAGGAAAGTCTGCAGCCTGCTTCCCTCCCTCCTTTCCATAGGGCATAAGAGAAACTGCTCCTTCTTAAAATACCAACTCTTCAGATTCATCGGTGCTTTGCTTAACATGAAATAGTCTTGATTTAAGGGATATTGAAGCAGCTGGAGTCAGGTGATTTTTAGACCTTTCTGAATTGTTTCCTAAATGTAATGTAAGTTGCAGTGAAAAATTTACAGCAGTATGAGAACAGGCATTTCAAAATGTCAGGTTGTGTCTGTAAATTGCCATGTCTGGTAATAAACCCACCTGTCAAGTAACCGGCAATCTCAGCCTACTGGTGAATCTGATTTTGCTGTGTGCTTTCTCCTGAGTGAATCACAGAGACAGCAAAACTAGTGATTCTTTCTTATGCTCTTAACATTTTTTTGAAATTCAGGTGAAAGCGAACACGAGCTGTGAAGTTAAATGAAACCAGTTCAACGCAACCCAAAAAGATAAAATTTTTAAGCTGTATTGTTAAGCATTTAGATCAGGAATTCTTTAAACTGGGATTTGTTCTTCAAATCGGCTCCTTAACATGGTTATATGCATAAGAAAGAGTAACCTAAAGAAATCTTCCTTTAAATATTTGGTTCACCATATGTAGGGTATTATCCTTATTGAACATTTTGAGCAGACATATGGTGTGATGTCTGATGGGCTTTAATTCTTCTAGCTCAGCCATCTGATCTGAAGAAGGAAGCAAAATTATAGCCATAAAGCTGTACCCTCTGATTCACCTTCCTGTTCTATTTATGATTTTTGCAACCAGGATGCATAAACTCCATAGTCAGCATTCAGATGGGTGGGTATATAGTTAGCTCATTTCTCTACACACGTCCTCAGAACAGAATAGTAAATCTGGTTATTTCTGAAAACACTATTCCGCAATATTGTAATTATAATTCTTTCGGCATGTTTGTATTTAAATCTGGTATATGAGAGGAATGAGACCATGTTCTTGGAGTGCTATCTCTGAAGGTCATTAGACACCAGTTGTATTAAAACACTGAAAAAATACCAGGGGTGTAAAGCCTCTGATTGGCACTTATCCAAAATTCTTTGCCCATTGTCTATTACTGCTTATTCTTCCTCTTACCAGCGCACAGAGAAAGTTGTAGCAAGGAGAATTTACAATGGGATGTGTTTTTAATAAATATAGAAGTCTTCCAAAGTGCTTGACTTTAGGAAAGTGCGTGCCTGCCTCTCTGCTTTAATGGTTGCTGAAACATATCCAACTAAATTGCAAAAAGGATACACTTTGACCCTGAAATTCTGCCAGCATCCTAAACTATATTTAATGTAAAACTTGCCCAGTAAGGTGGGCATTTGTTTGGCAGCTTAATTCTTGGGGTTTTAAAATTTTATTTATTTATTTAACTGAATTTATTTTCAGGCATGCTCAAACTCAGGCTAGAACAGTTTTGACATCTCTTCCCTGCAAGAAGAACTAGTGCAGAACCTATCCCAAGCTGGGACTCCCAATATCTGTGCTTTGGGTGAGAGCAGCTAGAGAGGGTCAGCAACATGCTGTGGTGGCTTCCCTGTGCCTGGTGACTCTTACAGAGTGTGTTAATTACATGGTGGGGAATGGTTCAGTCTCTGATATGCAAGGTTCTATGTTCTCATAAAAACTTTGGTTTCAGCACGTTCAGTCCTGGAGGCTTTTAAAAAAAGTCGTGTGACACTTAGAGAAGCATTAATTTTAGCCTCCAACTACCCCTAGTTATGGGTGGTGATTATTTCAAGGGGTCTTCAAATTTCCATCAATATTTCCACAGTAAAATCTTGCTCTGTGGTCATATCTCTGTATAAACAAGGAGAAAAGATTTTGTTTTTTTTCCTTTGCAGCTAATTTGACAAAGAATCTCAATGTTCAATTGTGCTTTAGTTAAACTGGTCTTCCCCACCCAAGCTGAGGCAGATGTTGCAGTGCTGTGAATATCTTTTGTGCAGTGGAATGAGGGGGCCTGAGCACAGGCAGATCAGAGATGGTGCAGAGACTCAAACCCAAGTCTCCCAGCAGCAAGCTGGGGGTCAACCCTGTTTCGGTGGCTACCAAAAAGGATGCTCATTTGGGCAGAAGAAACATCAAGAATGTGGCAAACACAGAAAACAGGGGCTGGGGGGTTTAACCAGATAGCATCTCGTATAATTGCTAATTACAGTACATCTATGGCCTAATGAAGATCCAGCTTGAACAGAACTGGGAGACGTGCCAGCTTGGTGCTGTGCCAGAAATCAGCCTGGCATTTTAAACCCCGTTCTGGTCAATCCTGTCCACGCCACAAAGCACTTCTACAAATGTTTACCAAATGCTTTGTTGCTGTGGGATGTTACATGCCCTTGCCTTTGGTACATCCCTATCTCCTCTCCTGTGGATAGTGCTTCACCCGGTGTGGATAGCAGGATAGCTTTAGCACTGCTGTATTGCAAAAGGGTAAATCTGATTTCCTCAGGAGTGTTATAAAAGCAAAGAGGACATAGAAGACATTCCTGAAGCTCAATAATTGCACAAATGTATTTGGATTGTTTATCAAGTATTCTCTTATATCTCCTTCCTCCATTTCCTTTCAACTGTTACTTGTCCCAGGCCACCCTTGTTGTTAGAATTTACAAAAGAAAATGGATTTTTTTCCCTCTTCATGATAAAGCCCAATGATCCAAGTCACCTGGGGAATGCCTACAAAATCATATAAGCTCCAGACATCTGAAGTTGCTCAGGTTTTACTGAGAATGCAAATACTCTTGTGAAGCTGTTTTAGTTGTTCTAAGAATGTTCTAAGAAGAGATTAATTTGATTAGCTGAGAAATGCTGGCATGGCTGATGTATGTTTGTAATGGGCCACACTGCCACTTCTTATAGAAAACCTCATGGGCAAGGGATACAGGAGAGGGATCCTCTTAGGAAGTTCCTCCAGTAAAGCTGCTACTCCACCAACTAATAATGTCCCTTGTTCATTAGCCTAACAGAATACTGTTAGTTAGGGAGTCACAGGACTACCAGGAAAATAAAGGCTGGGAAATGCCTTTATTCACATCACTGTACCAGAAATGACTGTGGAGAGTATCCTAACTCTGAGATGGTGCATTAGGCAGTGCCCCTCCTCAGAGCCACAGCAGTGTCCCTGTCAGACACACCACGAGCTGGGGTGTGCAGAGTGATCTGAATGCACGCTGACAGAGTTGCCAGAGATTCAAGCTGGTGTGGATGCATGATAAAACAGATAATTTCCTTAAGCTGTTTTTATCAGTAAAGAATGAAATAGCTTTTCCTCTTTTCAGTGACTCTACTTTAATCCAGCTAAGAAACAATGCCAGGCTTTATTGGTGTAAAGGGACTTGCTTTGCTCTCTGCATGAATTGTTCCTGTGCTACAAATCAATAAGAACCTGCAATATTTACGTGGCATCCCAAAATCCTCTATACAAAAGCTCACTCTGTCAACAAATATATGAAAATTCCTTCCACTTGGTCCATTAGAGCCTTCAGCTGGGAAATGTCAGCAAAAGATGGCTCAGCTGAAACATGACCTGCAGTTTTTCTTGAATGGATGAGACATTGGTGATTCAAACTATTGATGCCCCCAGAAAGATGCAGTTAAACAGCATTTTTATTTATTTTACAGCATCAACCTCTGTGCCCACAAATGAAATCATCATTTACAAATGATTTTAACACAAAAACAACCAGCTCCTGCAGCAGTTTTCACCTCTAAGAGCTGGAGAAGGTCTGTGTAACTCTCCACCAGAGTAGCTCTAGGAAAGAAAATGGGAGGTTTGGGGTTTTATAGGTACAAAGCTGGATTTACTAAATCACTACCATGTGCTCTTGTAAGATTCTTGTCATCTTCTATGTCTATTACCTTATTCCTTCTTTAATTGTGTAAATTAATATTAATTGGTGCCAATTCTGCTTTTTATGGAGGCAGCCCCAGAAAAGAAGGGGGTGGCAAAAACCCCTTAATACTGTGCCCAATTTAGCCCATTAGTTCTAATATTGTAAAGTAGTTTTGCTCCTAGATCAGATTCAGCAAGCAGCACGTGAAATATTGCTATTGCAGAAGAGAGGCAGAATATTCCTGATTGTGCTTTTTAGTACAGTGTGGCATCTCAATTAAACACGATGGAGTTTTTTCGAAAGCTGCTGAACAGACTATTTTTAGATGAAGAATCTGGCACAAACCACTAATGAGAAGTATATTCTTTGCTGCTGCTAGCCACAGCTTCTTTCTTTTCCCCCCTTAACTTTGTTTAAAAGCCAAATAAGTAAATATTGCTGGGATCTTGCCTTTTTAATCTGAAGATCAAATCATTCCCATGAGGAGCTTCTGTCTCTTCTTGTACAGCTGTACTCCTTCATAATCAAGGGCCAGCATTTTAAAGTGGCTGATAAATATTAAGTGCTTTAAATTCTGGGTGCTCAGCGTGACATGTTCAAAAGGGCTGATTTTCGGAAAGTCCCCTGACACCCACTATTAAAATCTCAGGCTTTGCTAGCTGAATTCCTGGCCAAACACCCTACTTTGTAGTGGTATTTTAAAGCAAGATTCTTTAACAGGAAGGGTGGTGCCTTGTGGAAATGGTGCCATTGGTTTGAATTTACCTTTGGGCCTGCAAATATGGGAGCTCAAATGCATCTCCTGTGGATCTGCCTCCCTGTTGCCAGGTGCCTGTGAGGGGAGGGTGACCCAGGGACCAGGCTGAAGGCAGTGGTGTTGGTGGCAGCACAGAGACAGGCAGGGATCCTGAAGGATCCTGTAGAAATCAGGTGGAGTTGAGCTCGGTTAAAGGCAGCTTTGGTTCCTCTTATTTAGGTCTGTTTGTGCTCTTCTCAAGCATATGAATCACATAAACTTGCATGAGTGTTCATTTACTGCTCTGCTGCTGTTCTTCTGCCACCCCAGAAGCTGAAGGAAGTAAATTACAAACTGCCACTCAGCAAGAGGTGGTCTCAAACAAAACTCCTTTCTGAAGGCAGAGCATGTCCATGCCAGTCACTGCTTTGCCATCAGCTGCTGAGGCATATGGCAGTGACTTCAGTGGAAGAAATTTGCTTTTAGCCAGCTGACATTCTTCTTCCTGGGCACCTCTGCAGTGCTAAAGACATCTCTTCCAACAAGATCTTCATCTGTACTTCCATGAAAGTTAGCTGAGCTGTGATTTATGCCAACTGAGCACGTGACCTTTGTTGTCTAGCTTGCTGAATTTCCCTGGCAGCACCTCAATCCTGAGAGGGCATTCTGCAGCTGCAGAAGATGAAGGACATTGCTTATGGTCAGCCATAAAGAGTTCAAATCTTTACAGTGAAAAGTCCTTTGTTCCAAACATCTCATAATGGAGGCAGCCTCTCACGGGTGACGCTCTCTCCTGGTGCCCTGCCATGCCAGTTTAAGGGAGATGGCTCTTAAAAAGAGGCTTCTGCTATTATGCCTAAGAGAGTTGATGATTCTTCAGCCTGGATGTTGTAAGATGAAGAACTTTTAATTTCTCATGGAAATTAGTAATTTAAAATAGATTTTTTTTTCGCAGCGAAGTGGACTCACTCAGTATGAATCACTACCTGAAAAGCTTCACTTTGTGCACCATGTGAATCTGTAACAACACTTCATCAACATCAGTAAACTTAATTTAAATAGAGTAAATCTCGTGTGAATGCATCTGGGATCAAATCTCATGTCTTCAGACATCTGCGGTGGTTTCAGACCCAACGGGAAGCTGTTGAGAGACTGCCCGTGGGTGATTTTAATGCCCCACAGGAGAGTGTCTCTGTGATAGAGTGGCACTACTCATGAGCTGCAGGCTCTGCAGGTGAAATAGATAAACTAGGAGCAAGAGAAAGAAAGCAGGTCTGCAAGCTGTCAGTAGGACACGTGTGCCTGTGCACATGTGAGAAAGCAGCCTCTGAACTTTCTGTGTGCGGAGACTGTCAGGGTGCTGTGTGTGCACAACCCACCTGTAGGCATGGGAGGACAACACCTTCAGATCCTACACAGCTTGGCTTTTAAAGGCAGCTAAGTGATGCTGGATCACAAGCTGGCATTTCAAGTAGATTAAGTGATCTATGAGCTATGCATAAATTTTTGTGTTTCCTCTGGACTGTTTGGTCAGTCCCCACTGCCTCAGAGTCCACCACTGCCAGCAGTGGGGTTTAAGTTTCCTGGTCAGTGCATTACAGCTGGACAATCCTGTTATGTGGCCAGGATTGGTGGCCTCCAGCATCTGGGGGGGCCTTTGATGCTTATTAAATATGTAACTTTCAGATTTCCAGATTATTATTTCCCACAATGTTCAGGCAAAGGGAGATTTCCCAGTTACTCCATACTGAGTAGGGAGATTGCCCTGCCCTGGCTCATCCCTTGGAGGATTATAAGGATGTCCATGGGGATTCTGCTGAAGTGCAAGGCCCCAATTTACTAAGGACTGTGAAGGAAGTGAGAAAAGTAGCTGGTTATCCAAACAAGAGGATGCAAACATCAAAAATTTGCACGTGAGTTTGAAAACATCTACTACTGCTTTATCTCTGCATTGTTTCTTAGCTCCTGCTTGGCCAGATGGCAAGCTGATTAGCAGCCCAAGTAGCTCTTATGCCAAGAGCTTGCTGGAGAAGTGGTGATGTGGATTTGTGCTCCTTTTTTCCTGTCTCTGCCAGGTGCAGCAGCGAAAAGCCGACAGCAAAGCAAAGCATGTGCACATGTCCCATGCAGAGCCCTCAAACTCTGATATTTCTGGAAAAGTAAATGCTGGGTGTATATTTCCCTGCTCTGGATGCTGGTGATGAGACTGTTAAGCCTCAGCACTGCTGAGCTGATGACAGGTTTCTGCAGAGTAAGGGCTGCATGTTCTGTCTATGTTAGTGACTGTTTTTTGGAGACTCTCTTCCAGGACCTGGTCATTCATCCAGACAAAAGCAGCAAAAGTAGTTGTCTTCTCCTCATACATGGTTGTTTCTCAGCATGAACAGTTGACCTTGGTGTGCTTGGATGATTTCAGCAAGTGATAGCAAGCAATGAGGGTCAGCTTTTGACTCTGGATCTTGCACTGGTTTTTCTCTGTTCCCAAGTTAAATTCCAGGGCTAAGGTAAGCAGCTCTAGGGAAATCTACTTTTCTTGACTTTCACCCCCCTCTGTTAAAAAATTAAAAGGCTCTTGAAGCTTATGCTCCTGTAAATGGACCATTCACTGCTGGGAATCTGAGTGCACTATTGGCTTTATTAGAACTGGTCCTGAAAGTAAATTTGCTTAGGTGTGTTAGTGTTTGTGTGAACCGCCATGCAGGGGGAGAGGTCTTCCCAAGCATTTTGATAGATAGGAAAGAGCCCATAAATGCACCTTTAAGCCATTTAGAAGCTTGTAATCTTTCTTTAGTGTTAGCACACCTTCAGAAGAGTGAATTTCCTGTGCACCATGTCTGACAAAGCTTAATTCTGGATCCAGTTAAAGGCAGCTGGGAGGAGCTGGCTGAAAATTTGAGCTCAAAAACTGCACATGTTCCATTCTGTCTGGATATTGCTGACATAAATATGGATCAGGAGAGTCTCTGCAGCTGTCAGTGTGTTTACCCCAGTGCTAAACCAGTGTGATAAGGCTTCATCTGGTATCTGTCATGAATCATACTGCTCAGTTTTTTCATGTCAGTATTTTTTCTCTGTTTTTAGTTTGCTATGACAAACAACATATGTAATTTATTTTTTAAAAAAACCTTAAGCCTTGGATGATGAAGACCTAGGTGGTTCTGAAGTGTGAAATACAGCAAAACCAGGGTAACTAATGGCTAAGATACTTCTAATTCTTCTGGGTCGTCATGTTATTGGGAGTTATATGTGCACTGAAATAAAGCAGGTGTTTAATTCATTTTTACAAAGAAATTACAGCTTTAGTCTATAATACAGTGAAATCTATAATCTCAACAAAGCTGTGAATGGGAGAGTTGGCTAAAAAAGCAGAGGATTGACTTCTGCAGCTCAGTTTGTGGATGTTATTTACCTACACCTTAGTAAAGCCTTTGACACCATGTCACATGGAATTCTCCTGGCTGCTCATGGCTTTGACAGGTGCATTGTTTGCTGCTTGAAAAACTGGCTGGATGTCTGGGACAAGACTGGTGGGGAATGGTGTCACACCCAGTTTGTGGCCAGTCTCTGGTGGTCTTCAGGGCTCAGCTCTGAGGATCAGTGAAGGTCCTTTTAAATTTTGAAGAAAAGGGTTTGACTTAAACTGTGTTGAGCAGCTTGGCAGTCACTTGCCCACTCTGTTTAGGCAACAGGGAGAGGAGGTGCAAAGCTCAGCTTTAAGGAAGAAGCAACTGTTTGTGTTGGGTTCATGGGTCTGTTCTGAGTAATTAGAATTTTGCTGCACTTCCTGTGACTCAACTGATTCAATCATTCTTGTAATAATGATGTGGATTCATGCAGGAGAAACCACTCTGATCTGCCTACAGGTTTCCTGATCTGCTGTCAGGGAACTCAGTGCATGTAAAAATCAATCACAAGATAATTATTGAGCTTCTGGGGAGGACAAGAGCTGAGATCTAACTTGGATCCTCCAGTGATAATACAAGGCATGATCTCAACAGGGCTCTCTGGTAAGGATGGGTGTTATGGGCAGCAAGAGTGCTTGTGACAGGTATGTCCAGTCCTCCATTCAAGAGGAAAAAAATAAAATCATTTTTTAGACCAAATGTTGTTCTTGGACTTTATCCATATTTGGGTTCTTTGCATGACTTTGCACTTGCTGTGGTTTTGCCTGTCTTTTTTGCCGAGTGTTTCAGGTACAAGTCCAGCCACCAGCCCAAGGAGGCAGTGAGGCATGAAGGGACCTGCTCAGGGACCAGAGAGGACACAGCTCTCTAGTATGGCACAGTGCTTCAAGGAGGGCTGTTTCAGATCCTGGCACCTGGTCCATCCCCTGTGCAGATGTGAGCACTGTGGTGATTTTCTTCCTAGTATAGTAAACTAAGGGGATTTCAGGTGAACTATTCTCTTGGCATGCAGAGAAGGCATTTTGATGCAGTGGGGATTGTTGGTCAGTTCCCTCCCTCTTGTCTACAGTTTGTCTTTTCCTCATGAATTTTCTTTCACTTTCACATAGCATCTTCGAAGTGTGAATACAACTTCTTGGTCATGATTTTTCCCCTCCTTTCCTCCTCCTTTGATAAAACTTCTATGGATTCTGTGCTGAATCCTTCATTTGAGTCTGTGAGCTTAAGACTCTGGTTACTTCACAAACGCCAAAAGCATTACTTTTGTGCAACTGGAAACAGAATCAAGCGTTTTATCTACTGCTGGAATATAGGACACCTGTCAAAACAATCTGTTTATTTTTTAATATATTGCTGTTCAGGGCCAAATTCTGGGAGGTTTTGGGTTTTTTTGTTCCCTTCTCTCTTGACAACGCTAGGGACAGAGGCTACTGAATGTACAGAGAATCTCAAAATGGTACTGTGGGGTGAGTGGCTGCTGCCTACACAAGTGTTGTGCTTGTGGAGAACACTCCCAGCAGTGTTCACAGAACAGAGCCAAGCAGGTGGATGTTCATGTGAGGCCATGCCTGCCTCCCTTTCAGCTCTTCTGCTGCTGGGCATGACTCCAAGGATGTTTCCTGTCATTTTCCCTACACTCTGACCAAGTGTTGAATGGGGTTCCTTTGCCTTTTTTCTTTTAATAGCCACTTTTCCTTTCATCAGTGCTGCCTGAGGCTGGGCAAAACAGTAACCCTGAAAACTGTTAATATGAGCAGGTATTACAGCTCCAAAATTATTTTCCAACATTGATTAATATATTTTAACCTCATTCTAATTTAGTTCCATCTTCCTCCTCCTTGCCTTCCCACCCACCAGCCCTCTTTTTACAGTCTCTGATATTCCCAATACACAGTAGAATGTGTGTGATCTCATCATAGAACATATATCTTCTTGGGCTGTAGAGTATTAAGTTTTCTCTCTACATCTGCAGTTGTAACATAATTAAATAAAGCAATAATAATTCTGATATTTTGCTGTGCTAATATGATGGTCATTGCTAGTGTAATCAGCATGGAAAAGTCTCTTGCTAGTGGTAAATATTTGCAGTTATCTCAGAGCTCTTGTTTTTCCAGGTTTTCTTTTGGTTTTTTTCAGGTTTTGTTTTTTTCCCATTCCACGTTACTTCTTTTTTCTTTTATTTTTAAATTTTATTTTATAAGAAAGAACCTCCAGAAATCTTTAACTTCATGTTGCCCACTTTACTCACCCCATGAAAATTGAATTCCAGTCCTGTTCTCTCTGTCTGTCATGCTTGCTGACTGTTCATGGACCTCTGCCGCAGGAGGGTTCGGGCACTCACCACTGAAATTTGTAATGAACAGCTTTTTCCTGTGGATGTCCTGGATGATTGTCTCTCACCAGAAGGCTGGAGTCATTCGTGTTTCATGTGCTTCTCAGGGTGCAATTGTGTGCCTGCCTGGGTCTGATTTCCAAAGATTGTGAGTGCAAAGGTTTCCAGCAGTGCTTTCCATGGGCGCTTTCATGGCTTAAAAGCCTTTCTGAAATCATCAACAGCCCATGTTTCTTTCCTGTTTTGCAGGAGAGATGGACTGCAGCATGGGAAGGGAAGTCAGAGTTTCAGTGGGATGGTGGGAACGGGCAACAGGAGCCCAAGCAGCTTTGTGTCACCCACCTTTCTCTGTCCCCAGTCCTCCACCTGAGTGCCAGGGCTATGGAAGCAGCAGTCTGGCCCTGTAATTAAATCTCAGCTGCTGTGCAGTGTTCAAGAGCACATCCTCCCAGCCCATCAAGAACCCATCACTCAAGGGAGATGCTGTTAATTGCCCGTGGAGATAAGCAAGAGGCAATTGCAGCAAGGCGTGTCGAGCTTGCTGCTCCCAGCCCACCAAAATTTTTTTTTCAGGAGGCTGTGTTTAGTCAAGCACAAGTGAGGGGCCAGCTGTAATTTGCACCTCCTCGCATGATTCACAGGTAATGGGATGCGATGCTATGGCAGGGTATTGACCTCTCGCTGCCACAGTTGCTCTGGCACTGGGAGTGAACAAATGTTATCGTGGAGGCGGTGATTCTCGCAGAAACACAGAGCAGGGATGCTCAGATGCTGTTTTTGACAGTGAATAGCTCACACTGAAAACAACAGATGCTGATTTCAGGAAAATAATAGCACTTTCAGGCAATGATTTTCTGCAAATTCAAAGAGCTTGGTAGGGTAGAATTAATAAGCTCGTGTTACTGTGGAATGTTGGTGCACAGCACAGCAATACACCTGTTTCATTGCTGGTTTTCAGCTAAGCCCCTGTTTTTCAGTTAACAGTAAATTGTTTTTGCACAGAAGTATATTAAAAAATGTTGGACTGGCTTTTATGAATGGGCAAAGCTTTGAATGGTGGGAGCTTTGTGGTTTATTTATCTTACCAGTTATTCAGTAACCTGCCTGGTGGACAGCCCAGTGTGATTCCAAGCATAATGTACTTATCTGCAATTAATAGAGAAGTCTTTTTCAAGCCCTTGCAGTTGGAGAACACTGACTGTTCCAGCCCTCTGGCTCAATCTGTAATCTTGGCACTGCTTTCAGCTGGGTGAATTTGTGTACTGAAATGTTTCCCTGCCCTGATTCACTATTCCAAGATCTCTGAATCTCAGACATTCCCTGAAGAGCAATGAAAAGCTGAAATGCAAAATTGAACAGGACAGTGGACAGTAGATACAGAATGAATATATATATTTTCCTGATAACAACACCTCAGCAGATACATTTTTTCTCTATTTTTCTATTAAGATGGGAAAGAAACAGAAGACCCATTCTTTTGGGGTTAGGCTCTAAATACACTGCAGGCTGAAAAACTGTTTGGTAATTAAGCTGGAACAAAAGCCTGGTGGAAAGCAGATATTTTAAAGCTGTGTGTAACTGCAGGAGAAAAACGCATCAGTAAGTATTTCCTCGTCAGTGCTCTTGGTGTGGAAGCCATGTAGCCCCTCGTTTTCCAATACTAACACTGCCTAGTAAGTGAATCTCCCCTTTCCAGGAAATGCCTTCTCCTCCCAAATCTGTTCTACGATGCAAACATTGCACATAAACAGATAGAGAACTCATTAAGATGTTTTGGGTCACCAAAGAAAGCTTTTTCTTAATACAAGCCCTGTGTTTTCCAGTCCCTTGTCCTGGAGGTTTCTGATTTGACCCTCCCTGGGAGGCCATTCCAGATCCTTGTGGCTTCAACCCCACAGAAGTTCCCCCCTTTTTAATACACAAGTGCCATGTGCTGCCTTCCCTAAATGCTGATGATGTGACTTACCAAATGATCTGAGATCAAAATTAACTCATTCCTCTCACTTCAGTGCTTTGAAAGGTCTCTTCCTGCTTGACATCTCTCTTATCTTGTTTTTGCTGCTGAAAGAGCTTTTATCAGCTGTAGTAATTTCCTCCAGAAGATGTGCCGTGCTTTGTTCCTTGGGCAGCCCTCACTGTGCATAGGGGGAGTGCTCTTTCACCACTCCTCCACGGCAGGAACTGTTTTACTGCTTTTCAAAAAAATGAGAGTCGTGAGTTCTTTCCGAGCCCTGCAGATGGCACTGCCTTCTTGGGCTTACCCGAGTGCCCGGTGCATGCTCCTGTGGTGGGCTCCGTGCAATCTTCACTTGGAACAGCTCCTTCTTGCAGCTGAGTAAATAGCTCAAAAGTTCTGGCTCTGGGATGGTTTTAGTTAACAATGAAAAATAATACGGAAATTGCTTGGAACCTTTCCTTTTGCTCCTCTTTAGGTGGGTTTGTTTTCTGGACTTTTGTTCTTTTTTAGGTTTATCTTCAAAGGGTTTTCAACAACTTCACCGTACAGCCTTTTTTTTTTCTCTCTGATTATTTACTCATGCCAATTAGATACTGAATTAGCTGCAGAGTCAATTGCCACTTCCTAGGAAGATCTAATGGAGAGAGAGGGAGGGAGCTATCTTGTTATCAGTGTTTTCTTGAAGGTTGTGTCCTGGGGCAGATATGCTCCCATTGTAAGGAAAAGGCAGCATTGGTGACATAGTGGCAGAGATTCATCTCACATTGTTCTTTCCCCACTGTGGCAGGAGGGGTTTCTGCATGCACTGCTCAGTTCCCAATGCTTTTCCTTGGGGTTTGCCAGGTGTTTGGGACACCTTTCCTGTTACACAAAGGTGGAGCACTGCTGGCCAAGTGCTGGCAGCTCCCAGTCTGCAGGGCACTGATGGGAGGTGTTTATTCACTGGGGGCTCTGCACAGCCCTTGGGAACCGACTGCCCAGAGCCACCAGTGGCTGGTTGTCCAGGGATGGTCTCACATCCTCTGGGACTCATCTTGGGCCTTCCAGACCATTTTACATCATCTTGTGTCCTATACCAGCTACAACACAGAGAAATAACTCATTCAGAACCTGATAATTTTGCAGGTCACTGACAATTAAATGGGGATCTGTTTTTTATGGCTGTTCTCTCTGGGTTTTCATGGCAGGCCAAACGATTTTTTTTTTTTTTTGCTGTTACAGCATTTAATGGAGGCAGCAGCTATCATATGTGAGGGATCTGCTGTATTTTCCAAGAGTCAAAATAAAATCCAGCCGTGGTAAGGTGTTCTGGGTTGCTTCCTGTATATAAATCCTCAGCTCCTTCCCTTCAAGGTCAGTTGGGTATTTCATGCCTCAGAAATGGTTCATATTGCCAAGTGGCTGGGTAGCAATGCTGCCCAGACATATTAAATCTCTGATTTCACTGCTTGTATTTCATCTGTATGGAAGCACTTGAACTGTGATTTGCATCATTGCCCGTGTGACTAACCCCATGTGCACCTAGCAGTTCTGGACAGGCTCTCACAGGGTGCCCTTGGTAGGGCTAAGGTGTTTTTTGTCCAGCTGCCCAGTGGGAAATGGATGCTTGGAATGCACCATATCCTGGTTAGCACTCACCACTTGGAGTATTTGAAAGCAAAGTGTTGTGTCTCTGCTGCCAAAAAACTCGGCTCAACTGGCTTTTATGTTGAGAAGTTTAATCTGCAGCTGTATGGGAAAGCTGATGCTTCAATAGTTTTCTTTATTCATAAGTATATTTTTAGAGTGGTTTTGTACATTCATATGTGTAAAGTCTTATTAGAGACTTTTTTGTGCATCCCAGCTCCCAGAGACAACTGATCAATGTTCAAACTTCAGGCTGGGAAAAAAAGGAAACAAAATCTCTGGGCTACAAAGGGAAGTTAAAAGTCCAGAATAGTTAAAAGTCCAGAAGGTAGTCAGGTGTAAACCCAGAAATATATTTTGGTCTGAATGTCATTCTTCTGATAGTACAGCAATGCAGGTTTTACATGGCTGTGCATGTACTGCATATTGCAGTACAGTGAGGACTGGTTGATGGAACATACACACTCTGAGCTTCTGTCTTTGGGCTTTAGCAAATTAGGCTCTACATAAAATGTTCGAGATGAGATTAATTAGCACAGCCATCATTCATGTTACAGTATCAGTAGCATAAAAAGATTTAAAAGAATTCTGTTGGACATGGGTCTCTTATGTAGCTAATTAGGATTTTTCATTAGAGTTGGTCAGGAATTAGAAGTTAGGTTGCTCTTAAATCACTGTGCTTTATTTCCAAAACTTCATGTATCTTTGACAAATTTAGGTGGGCTCTGTGTCCCTGCCACAGTGGTGTTTTGCAGGATGTTGAATCCATATTCTTTGGTATGGTGATGACAGAATTTTCTGGAGGGAAGAAAACTGTGTCCCCTCTAATTGCTATTATTTTTTAATCCTTAAAACAGTTTTCCTCCTACACCCACCCCACTTAATTTTGAAAATAACCACACCATTAAAACTGCAGTCCCCTTTCTTCCTCCAGACAAAAAGGCCACCATGTACATCAGCTCTCACAGATGTCAGTCTCAATGGGTGTAATCTGACAGAGTAAAAACCAAACCTGAACATCATCATACAGAGGGAAAATCTTGAGTAACAGTAATGGTCAGTGAATATTGTCTACACAGATTTGTGGTCAAAAACTGGAATAATTTTTAGTTGCTTTGGCCTCAAAAGAAAAAAAAAAAGCCCTTCAAATATTTTTGTTGTCATATTTTTGAGAATTTCTGAGCGTTAGAATCCAGAGATACAGAGGGAGGGTAATGAGTGAAAGACATTCCAAGCATATGCAAATATGTATGTAAGAGTCCTGGTGCCTTGATCTTTGCTACTCTCCCCACATTAATCTCACTCATTCCATCTTTATTTGTACATGACCTGGGACCAGATCTTGCCTTATCTGTGCTTAGTGTGGGCACATAAATTTGTAGAAATTTAGTGTTGGAACAGCAACCACAAGATATTCAGCTTTCCACTGCATCTTCATTGTCCTTTCTTGTCTTTTCTGGGGCACACAAAAACCCCTCAGTACACAGGAGTCTGGTACTGCAGCAGCTTTTGCCACATTTGCTTCCTATCAAAGCTGCTGCACAGAGGCAGCAGCCAGGTTTCATGGAAGGAAACTGAGCTGGCAGGAGTCAGGGGGCATAGAGAAGTTTCTCAGCAAGTTCAGCACAAGAGGTTCTGGCAAGCAGCAAAGGCCTCCTTGGCAAATTCAGGGAGGCTTCCACCCAGGAGTGGTGGATACTGGTGTTGGTGTGCAAGGGCCATGCTGTGCTCATCTGGTAGTTCTAATGCAGGCCTCAAGCAGCACGTGAGAAGTGCTGGAGCTCCAGGCTTGGGATGATCCGCAGGGACTCTGCAGCAGGAGCAAACAGAGTAGTGGCAGTCGGGCCAACAAGGCTCTGCCCACTGCCCACCAAACCAGGCCACAGGGGCCTCTGGACTGCTCCTTTGAGGATGTGGTTTCCCCATAGGTGTCCATGGCACATCTGCAGAAATGTACTTGCCATGGGGAACTTTCTTTTTAATCCTTTCCGTGTTCCTAGTTTGGGAGACCTTTTGCATGTCAGCAAATGCCAGGTAGGTCTTGATGGTGGTACCATAGACATAGATTTTCTCTCCCGGTGCTGAGGTAAACACAAGCAAAAATATTCTTTGAAGGGTAACCAGGGCCATGCTCTGTTTTCATATCTGCCTAAAATCTTGACTTACAAATGAGTTCCTATTATATGCCTCTCTAAATATTAGATTTTTTTAAAGACTGCCATATGAAGTTATTGACTTACCACTGCTGTCACTAAAGCAGAATCGAATCCAGCACTTCTTGATGGTTATCAGCTGTTCCTGGTTGGCTACAGTGCATGATTGGTATTGATCTTGGGGGAATAATACTAACAATTGTTCTGGTTTTGCATCCAGAGAGATATTTATCTTTTAATCTGTAACTATCATTTTCTATAAAGCAACACATCCAGGTTTGTATATTCACATTACAGTTATACATTTTATTTTTTACCAGTGATTTTAATTGGAAATATTGAGCAAGGATGCTGGTTTTCTGTTGTACAACTTTTCACTCTGCTCTTGTCTGGTAATGTTTGTGAGGGCTAATGGATATCAATATTTAGGGTTCTGAGAGATGGATGGGGTGGAATCTTTTGACAGCCCAGGTCTTCATCATCTCTCAGAACTATATGATCATTTAGATTTTAGTGCATATATATTTCACTTGATATTGTATTTGGCTCAGCTATTTAATGAGGATATTGATTATTAGCTTTACAGACCTATCAAAAAGGGAGGAGAGAGAAAAATGCAATAAATAAGCATTTGTATTAGATCATACTATGCCATGATGTTTATTCAGATGGGTTTTCTGCATTGAATTTGACCTGAGAACAGGAAAATTGTCAGAAAAAAAAAAGTGGTTAGGAAAGTGTTCATTTGCTCCCTCTGATGCCAGGGCAGGAGGCTCCTGGAAACAGCAGGAATGGAGCAGCTGCAGAGGAGGATGATCAGGTTTCACAGGTTTGTTCCTGTTATACCTGGCAATCCCAAACAAAAAGATGTTTCAATAATATCTTAGAGCTTTGGTGGGATGAAAACCAAACGAGTCATCCAAGCTGCTTTCTTTACCTGCTGTTTTGCTCTCAGCCCAGCCAGTTTGCTGGCCCAGATGAGGTTGCTGCTCACCCATGTAGGAAGCAGCATTCACCTCCCTCTTGTGCAGGGGATGTTGTCACACCAGGTTTGCCTCTTCTCCTGGAGCCCTGCAGGCTCAGACACAGCCCAGCATCACTTCAGTGCAGCTAGTATTCCTCTAAAATACATTGCTGAACTAGGGCTCCAGAAGTCCTCCTGGGAGCAGTGAGCTGAGAACACAGCCTGCTGCTATCCTGCGATGTTAGGAAGGTTCTCATGAAAAAAAGCTGTTCCCTTTTGTAGGAGAAGGGAATACAGGTGACTCTGCCCTGATAGGTAACAGGTGTGTTAAATTACCCAATATAGCCTGGCCCTTGATGAGTCACAGCTGTAGCCAATTAGGATGGGTGTGATAAAAGGGAATGGGTGAGCGGGTGAGGGGAAAATTTTCATGGAGGATCCTGAAGAAGGCAGCATGAAGGAAGGGGACCTTGAGAAAGTGGGAACAAGAGAATCATGAAGAGGCAGGATCCTGGGCAGAGAGACTCCCTGCGGTGAGGTCAGTCTGGGTGTGCAGTCAGAGCTGTTGTTGGAAGCTGCAGTCACAGTCTGGCTGGGTAAAAGCTGCACTCAGAGCCTGCACACTGATCCCTGCAGTCAGAGTTCAGCAGGAAATACCCAGCAGTCAGAGGCTGCAAGGGAAACCTCCAGCAGGAGCTGCTGCAGGCAGAGTCAGTGAATGGTTGGGGTCAGGATGGCTGAGCTGTACAGAGGAATAAACCAGGGCCCTTTTCATGCTGTGATAAACAAGCAGTCTATGTCTGGGCTCATTTCTACCCTCTAATGAGAGCTGCTGCAACACCTTTTAGTTTGGATGTGGAAATAACCTAAGATGTGCAGAATTTAATGCGGGGAAAGAAGTTTGGTATTTATACCCCTTTCACTCTTGAGGTTTTGTAGCAGTGGTCTGTTTGATATAAAATGCTTCATGAGGAGCCCCTCCTCTAGAGCAAATAGAGTTCTGTGAAACCTGTAGTGATTCAATAGGATGGATTTGGTTTACTTTGTTTCCATTAAAATATGCACTGCTTATAAGGCTTAGTGGTTATTTATATATTAGTAAATAAAATGTTATTTCTAAACGAATTAATGTAATTTGTAAATTCATATGTATGTAATAAAAACTTTTTAGTTGTCTTGTGCTATTTACAAGGAATAAACACTGTCTCACGAGTTGTCAGAGCAATTTGGCTTGTTGACCTGAAAGCTGTGTGTAGGGAGGAATTAAATTCTTTGTGTAAAGAGGAATTGTAGGAAATGTTTTTCTGAAATGTCTTTCTTTAAAAAAAATGAGCTTTCCTAAATAATTTATTTTCTGAAAAAATAGTGCATCACAAAATTACTACTGAAGTCTGTGTCCTGGAAAAATGGATTTTTTTAGAGCACATTATGAAAAAAGACTATGTAGTAATCTTAATATTGCACAAAACAAAAGCACCTTCAAAATGTGCTCTTTTGTGGTTCAGATGAACAATTGTATAATTGTCAGCATGTCAAGAATTGGCTGGATGTGCCCTCTAATTTCTCACTACTGAAGGATCAATAACAATGGGAAATAAAGACAATGCTCCCAGTTTTTCTGTGCACCTTCATGCTGCACAATGCCATAAGACACTTAACAGTGGGCAAATCTGAGGAGGGTGACTGTGCCTGCAGGAGGCTGAGATAAGAGTTTCAAAACACCTCTTGGAATTGCTAATTCTTTGGTTTGTTTGCCTGCACAGGGAGGGCTGGTAAAACCAGACAAAATAATCTGAATAATTGCTGTGAATAGAAGAAGACAGTGAGGAGATATAATGAGAAATAGATGGGATATCAGTGTGTAAGTGGCACATGTTATCCAAAGGTTATCCTTAGCTGCTGATGCAGGCGGACATGAAATGTGTGCATGTGCAGGAGAAGAAAGTTTATAAAATATTCTGAGTTTCTGATTTTTCTGAGCTTTGAGTGTGCACTTTGGGAATTCAGAGAGCTTTCCTCATGGGAGATGTTTGACTGATCAGGAAACAAGGCTGCCAAGAGAAATTCCGAGCGGTGATGTGCTCTGCTGTAAGAACTGTGAGGTGATTTGTGGGATCAAGCTGGTCTCATTGCCTTTCAGTGAAGTTCTTGAGATAAAAGATAATTACATTTCCAGGTTTTCCTTCATCATCATGGATGTTAGAAACTAGTTTTTAATGAAAATCTAATTTCCTAATGCTATAAATGTATGGGCTGAAGTTTCAGAACTTTTTGAGAGCAGTCATTTAAAGTTGTGGCAATCAGGCCCACTGACTATTAGCTGTGACCATTGTGTGTGTGTTTTCAGCTCCTAGGAAGAGCAACATGCTCTGTAAGGGAACAGCTCATCTCTTGTAGTACAGTCTGAAAAAAACAAGATCTGTCCACACACTGAAACATGTAAATCTTGGGCAGTGAAAAATAGTCTGGCAGTAGGAGAAGCCAGAAGAAAGACCAGACATTAACTGGTGTTTGGCATAATGGCAAACTTTAAGGTGTTGGGTTTTAGTATTTCTTTCTTCCACTGAGGAAGACCATCCTGTCCCAGCTGTGCCTACAGCTGAGGACTGAGGTCCACAGTGACAGAGCTGTGACTAAAATTTCCTGGGAAATATGAGCTTCACAGGGAGCTGTCAGTGGCTTGCCTGAATGTTCTAGTCTCCTGACAATGCTTCCTTTTACAGGGTTGTGGCTGCATGTGCCTGTCTTCCTGTTTTCCCTAGATATTGCCTCTCACATGGATTTTTTAGTATGGATTTTCAGCAGAATTAAGTGACTGTATAAAATAGGTTGACAACCATAGTTTAGGAAAAGATAAGTGCCATTTCAGCCACCCTGAAGTTGAGTTTGATTTTCTTTGACAGAGACACACAAACTCCTACAGTAAATACCCTACTGTCAGGTTTAGAAATAAGTGTATTGAGTCAGCTTAGCAAGTCTCAGGCTGATTTCTTGCTGAGGTTAAATGTTTTGTTTGTCATCTCTAGCAGAGGACCAAAGAGAATGGCCTGAAGCTCCCCTTCAAGGGAACTCCCCTAAACCAGGGGAGGTTTAGGTTGGATATTAGGAAGAGGTTCTACCCCAGGAGGGTGCTGAGGCATTGAACAGGCTCCCCAGGGAACCCCAAGGCTGCCAGAGCTCCAGGAGCATTTAGACAACACTCTGTCACAGGGTGGGATTGTTGTGGTGTCTGTGCAGGGCCACAGGTTACACTCAGTGATTTTTGTGGGTCTCTTTTATCTCAGCTTATGCTGTGGTTCCATGAGGTTGATCTCAGGTGAGGTGTCCCCAGTCTGGCCCTCTGGCACTGTTTCTCCAGCAGATCAGTGGGCACTCAGGGCAGCTGCTGCAGCAGCTCCTAGTGAAATGTCCTATTTGCAGTGCAGGTATTTCTCACTCCATCTCTCCTGCTCTCTTCCCATTGCACGGAGCAATGTGCTGGCTGTAGGTACTGGAGACTCTCTGCAGCTCCTTCCTAAAGAGTGCTGTCACCCACACAGAGGTCAGAACCCCTGGATAAAAGGCAGCTTTCCCTGGTCTGCTCCTTTATTAGAGTTAGTATTTCCTCTCCTTTTCACACAAGCATGTGGAACAAAGCATTTCATTACAGAGCAAATGGAATGTCAAGTGAAATGATTTGGTGGGGGGATTTTTTTTCTGCAAAGAAAAATATGTTTGATCCAGGACTCTTTATCATTTTTATTTTCACTTTGTATTTTTGTGCTTCAAGGACTGAACCAGAAAACCCATTGTTCCCACAGCCCCTGTGCAGAGAGGAAATACAGATACAGCTAGAACCATGTAATCCAAAACTGTGAGTTAGGAGGTGGCACCGAAAACTTTGGAGGCATGCAAATGTCTGAGTACTACTTTAAAGAGAGTGACAGAAATATGAGTATTTGGATAATTATAACTTGTTCATAGATTAACTGCATATAAAAGCAAGGCAGAAGTTGTATTTTTTAAATGGGAATTACAACATTTAATCCTGATAATTGAAATTAGGTCCACAGACTCAATTATCTGCCTTGATTGTGAGCCCATGCATGGCTTAACCCACCCAGTAAAAGGCTGTTAGGCAGTGAAATGAGGTGTTTCTGCAAAAGACTCTTTTATTTATATTTCTGCAACAAATGGATCCCAGAGACCTAGCTGGGATCTGCTGGATGTGTAGGCTCAGAAGAGGACCCCTGGCCAGGTAGGGGATGAGGCTGTTGAGGTAGCTGCTTAGGTAAGGGTTAAACTAAGGTGAGAGCAGTGTGGGGCCCTGGCAAAGGGATAGAGTTGGAAATGTCAGGAGTTTCTCAGGTTAGGGTAGAGCTGCCAGGAGCTAGCTTCCCATGCAGCATCAAGATTGGCCTTGTGTAGATTTTGCTGTTAGTTTTGTAATTGTTCTGCAATTATTACAGTATTATTATTATTATTACATGATATTAATTCATAAAATCCTAGTAACCTGAAGAGGTAAATGATGCAGCCTTGCAGCAACCCTGGAGCAGTGGGAGTCAAGACTTGCTGATCCAGAGTTTCCAGAGGCATAGGTCCCCTTTTAATCAATGACAAATTGATTTCAGAGCACCTGTGGTGCCATTACAAGTGCACAGATACTTGTTTTGCAATCTTTTACAGCCACTAAATGAATAGTTTAGAAGCTTTTCTCTTTACACTGTTAGTGTAAGCTGTCGAGAGAGGATCCTCTAGAAAGGAATTTGGGTCTGTGTTTTATTTTCAGAAAGAAGCTGATTTCTGCCAACTGACAGTGGAAGTAGCCTAAAGGAAAGCATCATCAGGCTGGGAGAACTCTCCCCAGAACCACCCTCTCCTGCTTTTTGTTGCAATTCTTTTCCACTATCTTTCAAGAGCAGTTTTACCACTGAAGAACAGACCAGTCTCACTGGGTGTCAGGTCAGTGTACTCAGTTTTCATACTTCAGTTAAGTGTTTTGCTGCCAGGGAGAAGTTCAGATCTTTCCCAAAGGGAAGCAGGACAATTTAAATTGTCTTGATCCTCCCTTCACATAGGTACCAGTGACCTCTGCTGATCCCAGCCACTGATTTGGAGTTTCTGGAGTTGCTTGTGTGTGTTGATCCCAAAGCTGCACAGAAACTGAGATTTATCCTTAGTTGAATCCCTTCTTTGGTTCATTAAACACAAGTGGCCATTTGGCAGAGACCTTCAGAAAGTGTCACTAGGTGGTTTTGAGTTCAGCAAAACTTCCCCCTCTTCTTTTTCGGGAAATGAAAACTTGAGCAAATAATTGAGTGTAGTCTTGCTTTCCTTAGCATTTCCTTAGCTTAAGCTGAGAAGCTGAGGAGAAAAAGAAAGATGGAGAGGAATTCTTTACAAGGGCATGTAGTGACAGAAGAGGAGAGGAATGGCTTGAAAATGAGAGAGACTGGATTTAAATTAAATATTAGGAAGAAATTGTTCTCTGTGAGGGTGTTGAGGCCCTGGCACAGGCTGCCCCATCCCTGGAAGTGTCCAAGGCCAGGGGCTTGGAACAACGTGGGATAGTGGAAGTGTCCCTGTCATGGCAGGGGTGGGACTGGATGGGCTTTAAGCTCCCTTCCAGCCCAAATCATTCCATGATTCTACAATTCCATGTCTGAGGAAAACATGAAACTCTGCTGGTGTCATAGACAGGTGGTTATTCAGTAGCTTGTAGAGAAACTTGAATTAAGTTTTTCATCTGAGCCTAAAAATGCTTCTTTAATTAAATATTCCAGTGCAATTTTTGACATCTGTAAAGGCACTTCCTGCTTGCAAGATATACTTAATGTAATATACTATTTCTAAGTACAGCAAAACTCACTATAGGCAAGTCTTCATCAACTTACAAAAGGATAGTGTTCTTTTAAAATCTTTCATTTGTGTCTGTCTACACTGGTAAAAAATAAAATCCATGTCTTAAAAATTGCACTGTATTTTAGAAGAATACTGTCATTTATAGTGCTTTGAAAGCCCTATTATTGACTCATAGGTATTCTCTATTAAAATATTAAACTGTAGAGCCTGCCTAAAAAAGTCACTAGGAGAGATCCATTAGTTGTGAGTATTTGGGTGGGTCAGTGGGACTTGGGTTACATGGTGGGTCACTGTAATCCTGATACCATCCCATGGTTCTTGGTGACAGCAATCCAGTTCCCATATGAAAGAAAGCAAAACTTCAGTGATACCAAAACTCTGAGCCCTTGGGAATTTTACAAGGCTTAGTGAGTTCAAAAGTCAGCATCTGTTCTGCCTAATTATTCCATAATAATTAGTGATGCAAATTCCACTTGGGGAGGATCTTCCCTGTGCTTTTAGAGACTAACAACCAGAAGACAGAGCCCTCAGAGCTGAGGTTCAGTCCTCAGTGAGGTGATTATGCTGTTATGCTAGTAAGGATTACAAGGAGAGAGCCAGCTGCCTCTGCCACTCCTGATAACACAGGAAAATTGTATTTTCTACTTGGTGTGATTTTTCAAGACAAAATGCAAACTATTATCTGATACATCAGTGATTTACAGCTGAGCAAATCTATATAGACTAAATAAATTATCATTTTTGTTTTAAACCCAGATTCCCTGTAAAATGTTTATTGCTTTAGCATTAGAGCAGCCAATTATAATGATTTCAGATGGAATTAATTTCCAGTTGGTTGACAAAATTCCTCTGATAATTCTCTTTTCGATGATCTTATCTCACATGATATCTGTCAAACCTGGCTGCGTGGGAGGATCTGGGCCTTGTGATTTCAACTTTTTCTCTACATGTTTATCTCAGCTTGAACATTCTTCTTGTAAGACTGAAAATTAATTTTTTTTTTTTTCAGTTACAGTAATTATACCTTGAAAGATTTTAAGTCATTCAGGAAAGGGTTTATACTGTCTGGCAAAACTTATCCTTAGGCAGTACAAAGTCAGAATAACAAGGGCAATGCTGAGAGACCACATGTTCTGGATCATGAAATAAAGAAACTTTGTGCTGTTGTTGTTCCTGTTCCCAAGAAAGCTTTGGTTTTGTGCTAAAACTTCCAGATGGGTATCTGCCCTGTCCTGTCCCCAGCATCATGGCCAAATATTTCCCTTTTTTAGAGGCAGCTGTTGGGCTTAGCTATATCAGGCCACCTCTCATGACCCTTTTCCTACCTCTCTCCTTAAAATTGTCTCTCAGTAATAGCTAAAGTGTGATTAGCCCCAGAAGTGATAAACTGTCTAGACTGCATCAGGAAATTTCATATTCATGCAATAGTTTAAGCATGTTTCTTTCTTCCTTGTTCAGCTTTGTGCAGATTCCTTCTGCCCACTCCCCAAGCTTCTCAAATTTGGTAGAAACAACAAGTCTGATCGCTTCTGCAGGAGTCTCTGGTGGGATGAGATGTGATACCTGTGTAATATCATGATGATATTTATATTTTAATTGTGTTTATTACACGTATTTATATCTTAACTGATTGAGGGCAGCCACAGCCACCGACATGTGTGCAAAACCACATTATTTATTGTTGTCTAGGATGCAGGGGCTGGTAAAATAGAAGGGCAATAATCTTCAATGCTTATTTTGAGCTTGAGGTGGTTCATCCATATGCCAAAAAAAAAAAAAAAAAACGGTGCTGAAAAGATGAAATTTCAGCTTTGTGCTGAAATTCTGCTGGCTATTGCCCTTGGCTTGTTTGAAGCACATCTTAGCACCATGCCTGCTGAATTATGAGCCACAGCACAGTCAAATTATAGAAAAGCTAGTGGTTGTTACTAGATGCCCTCCCAAAATGGGAACCATGGCTTTAATTTATAAAGGAATAAAGAGAAGTGGAGACTCCCTCCTCTGACTTCCTAAAATTACTGGACAAGTAAATCTGCTGTTGCTTTTGGGTTTTGCTCCATCTCTGCATAAGAACACCACACAAGGGACTGTTTTTCCGTTCTTTGTGACTTACTAGGATTTAGGAAACTCTAATTCTGAACACAGAGAGCAAGTGGGACACTGTGCCTTTTCACTTAAGATCCTGAGTAAGATGCCACTGTGGTACTGTGACAATGTCCTTTGCCTGCATGTTACACGCTGAAATTCAGCTTTCCTACTTGCCTGGGTCAGCTTGCGCTCAGCATCCTGGTGTCTGACACAGCAGGCAAGTGCTTTAGCTGCTGGTTCTGCTCTGCACCCCTCTTGTTTTTGACCAGAGGTTTAATTCAGGACCTAAGGAATCCAGACAAAATAAACACCATTCAAACTTCTAGTGGTAAATAACAGGTGTGGTTTTGATGAGTCAACACTTTCTGACAAACGCAAAATATGATCAGGAAATCCCTGACCTGATCTAAACCTTACAAGAGTATTGGTCAGTGTGTAAATTTTCTTCACTGCAGAGTTATAAATCATCATTTTATTACAGACATTGAAAAATTCTGCTCTCCTGATGCAGAAACAGTGCTTCCATCTCTTCCAATTAATTTTCATCAGTGTTCTCCTAGTTTTAAAGTGATGTTTTAAATCTCCTTCACCTGAATTCCTGTGAATATTAGCTTGGTTTCTTGTCTCACTTTCCTACATCATCTGCCTCTTACCCCACTGATGTTTTATTTCCACATGTAAATACTGTGATTTTTTTCCCTCTTGTTGCTTGCTGCTGGCTGGTTTTGTTGCATAATTAATTGCAGAGGTATTTATTAAAAGGGGGTTTTCTTTCAAGAGGGTCCAGCCCTTGCCGTTCCTGCTGCTGTCGCAGTGAAGTGCACTTCCAGAATTAACGTTAAGTGGGGATGTAAATTAAGCTGCTGGACTAGCAGATAAATGAATTTGTCACATGTGTAATTGCTAGGCAAAGTGGCTACAACTTTAGCAATTTTCATTGGCCTATTATTGCAGCTTTCCATTGCTAAAGTAATAAATCTTTTTTTTTTTTTTTTCCCTGTAGAAAGAGGTATGTGCCTTTGAGAGAGAGGGGGAGAGCTGCTGCATATGCAGTAAGGTTAGGATGTTGGGAGGGATTTGAGCCATTCCGTATAGGAGAGCTTTGGCAAGGCCCCAAGTGCATTGCAAGTTGGAAAAGAATTGTTTACAGGGGATGCAGTGCTGTGCTGGCTGTTTTGCCAGGGGCATGGGCAGGGTGCTCCAGGGAGATGCTGAGAGCCAAGGACAGGCTGTAGCACCAAGCTGGGGCTCTACTAATGTGCATTCCATGGTGGTGCCCCAGAACGGGTCAGGAGCTCCACATGAAGTCAGCCTCTGTCTTGTCTCTTCAGCTGGCAGTCTGTTCCAGGGATCCCAGCTCACCCTGTGCAAATGCCAAAGCTCACTCCGTGGTTAGCACGGGGATGTAATGCAGCGCCGTGGTAGAAAACACAGCCAATACCTTTAAAAAGTATTGGCAAGCTTTCATGTTCCTCCCCCTCCAAAATAATTCTTTCCTAACGTTTGTTTCCCCTTAAAAGCCACTGTGTGCATTTGATAATTTTCTTTATTGTACAGCATCCAGGAGACTTGTTCATATGCCACATGACTAGAGCTCAGAAAGGAAATGGGAACAGTTTGGTACATGCTTTTGATGCGTTTTTCAGATGGCTCCGTGTAACCTTAGCTGTCTGTTATTTTGTGGGTACTTGGAGCACTCAATAGTACTTGCTTTGGTACATCAGCTGGATGTTTTGATTAGCTAAAACTTTCAGTTGGGGAAAATGCAAGATTAGAAATTCAAGTTTTATTAACTGTGCCCACGGCAGAAAGTCATTGGAGTTTCAAGTATGTCTCTGGAGCCTGAGAAGCTATAAATCATTCAGGCTCGTTAGAAAGTTGCCTAAGCTCCTTTGTTTACTATCTTAAAATTCTCTATTATGCAGTATTTCATTCTATATATAAAATCCCTACAACTCCTTATTATTATGAAAAACAGGTGCAGATCCCTCTAATTGCTTTCTCTGTTTTCATGGAAGAAACTTTTGAGATATTACATGAAGGATAAATATTGCACATTAAAAAAAAAACAAACAAACAAAAAAAACCAACAGAAACAGCAACCCAAAAGACCTTGTGGTATCTTTTGACAAAGCTTCTGAGGCTATTCAATCCCTCCAAGAAATGATGGGTAAGTGATGGAAGCCCCATCTGCAGTAAATTAAAGCACTCTTAGGTGTCTCTAGTGGGTCACTCAGATATAATGTACGCTTCTGAAAATACTGACCTCAGTATTAATCTTTACCCTAAAATTTATAAGTAACACTGACAAAGGAACCCTATCCAGGGCTGAAATTTCTGCTTTTAATTCGGGAAAATCATATACTATAGGCTTTGAACAGGTCATGCACACTTGCAGGTCCAATTCAATTTAAGCAAGGTGTTTAGTCTTTCTGCAATTTCCCAATATTGCAATTTTCCCAGAAATATTAGCAGTTAAAGAAATTTTAGCTACTCCTCTGTGGCACCCTCTGTACTGATTCCAGGCTCTTCTTGAAATGCTAATATATCATCCTCAATGCTGTATCCTTGCAGCCTGTTCCCCGAAGGGGATTTGGATTGCCTTCTCAGTAGCAGATTATTTTCTGATCACATTTCTCATATTAGGAAAGCCATGAGACCAGCAGTGATCATTTTACAATTTAGCTTTATCTAGTCATCTATTAGCAAGTCATATGATATATCAAGTCATTTTTGCTTTGATGAGGGGAAGAGCTTACCAAGACATTAGGCACGCAGTAGTTTGTATACAAAGCAAATCGGTCCCTCCAAGTGTCTAAATAAAATACTGCCTCTTTGCCTAAGAAATAGATATTTGTACAATCAAGGGCATGGGATGATGTTTACAGATGCCTTCATGTGTCTACTTTGCTGGACCATTTAATGCTAATCTAGTGTTAGATTACCTTTCTGAAACTGCTAATAAAATCTGCTACATTACCTTGCTTAGGCTGAGGCCCCAGGGCTTCAGAGATGAGATTTCTATGCACTGGCAGATCATGCCTGGCTGAAACTCAAAGCAGAAACTTTTCTGCATCAGGTGTGAAACACCCTCACATCCTATTCCTGCCAAAGGACATTGTAATGGAGAGATGTGTAAAATGCTTGTTTGTTCCACAGAAGGTATTTCAGCTGGGGGTGAGGGCAAGGGAAATATATATATTCTTAAACTCCAGGCAATTGCAATAAGGCCAAAGTGGCTGTAGTTATGCACCTAATGCATCTCAGTGTTGAGGGGCTTGATAAGAAATGTTCAAGCTGGCCATAAATCCTTTCATGTCCCAGTGTAGTTATGGCTATTCAATTTTTGCGGAGGGTACTACAAGAGTTAGTGAGCAAAACAGCCTTGGAGAACTCCTATATGGCAACATGTCTGGAAGACTTGAGATTTTTCCAAGAATAGCATGACCCATCAGAGCGTTGTGCTCAAGTTATTGATGTTACTCTATTGCATTTATTGCCCAAAAGTCTTCACTTTTAACAAAAGACAAACTGGTTTACAACTATTTGTATTCTTGGATGATTCCTTTGGAAACCACTTCACATTCCTTTGTGTCTTCACATTCTTTTGGGGGTCTTTAATGTTTTGGATGTATAGTACTGGCTAGTGCCCAATAGGAATGCACTTTGGAAGAAGTTTGAGTTTGATTTTTCACAGCACTGTGTCTTGTGTAACCCTTGAAATTTGGGCACTGGTGTATCAGATAAAACATCTCCCAGAGAGAAATTCAGAGACCATGCTGGTTTTACTGGCTTTGTTCTTTCTGTACTGCCACCAGAAACAGAAAACCAGCAGGAAATAAAGCCTTCTATTTCTGCTTTCAAAGTAATGAATCCACTTCCTCCTACTTCAGATGGCAGCAGATGAGCTGCTCTTCCAGGCTCTCTTATAATCACTGCTAAGGAAGAGGCATTCCTAGAGTATGATTCATGTGAGCTGTTTCACGTGCTGGCTCGAGGAGGAGGTGGGATGCACTGCTTCCCTGTGCCACCTGCAGAGGGAGGCTCTCCGTGTCGGCTTCAGAAGTAAGTGTCTAATTTTTGCTGACAGAGAGCCTAGCCCATATGTTCAGCTGCTTCCCCTGATTGTCTTAGTTGGCTTTCCCAAAGAAAAAGTCTTTTTGTGAGTCAAAGTCTGTCTGAGGTTTGGCAGCTGAGCAGTGCAAAAACACAAAGCCTGGTGCAGAGATGTAATTTGTCCTCCAACTTAGAACAGGCAATTCCCAGATGAAAACCTCTGTGTTCCCAAGGCATGCTCCTATCGGAAGAAGTGCTTGTTGATGCCCTTCCACCAGAAGCAGTGGACTCTGCAAGGGGTGAGTTATACTTTTCCAAGGTTGAACCCCAGGCTTGGTGAGATGTGGGTTCCTTTTGGCTGCTCATAAAAGAGGACAGCAGTTTCCTTTCAGAAGTGAGTATCAATAGGAAAGATGGGGCTTGACTCCTGCCTGTCTGCCCCTGTTGCAGTAAGGATTGCCTCTGCACATGGCTGCCTTCTGCCACACCTTTTCCTTCAGCTGCCTCACCCCTCTCCTGCAACATTTTGCCAGATTTTTCAGACTTACACCTGGCTAGGAGTCTAATGGGAGAAAAATGAAGAGTGAAATAACTCTGCTTATCCAGGGGAAAAATATTAAGAGTTGGCTTGAAAAAAAACCTGGGAGATGAAATGAAGATAAACTAGAAAACAGCTGATGGTAAACTGGATGGTCATTTTTTGTACTTGAAAACTCTTACAAATACCAGTGACCCTTGAAAGATCTCTGATTGATTGGACAACTCTGGCTAAGTGGGGAACACAGCAGTATGTTTTTCATATAAACATGTCCTAGAGACAGTCCTGCAGTACAGGCTCAGCAGCATCTGTGATAGCTTTTTCCTAACCCTTTTACATAGCTATGACATATTCTGCAGGCTGCCAAAGGAGGAATAACAAAAATTAAGCCAAGGGAGGTCTAAAAACCTCACTCTACCCAGTGTCTGCTGTGTGAATTGTCAGGAAAGGTTTAGATATTGGCATAGACTTCTCTCCTGGAGGCAGGACAGTCAGGCAACTGAATTATCCATAAATTTTCCTGTCATTCATCTGCCAGGAGTATTTTTCAGAAATGCTGCTGTTCTATCCAGGTACTCCCCTTTTGTAATCGAATGATGATTTATTATCCAAGCAATGAAGAAAAATATATTACCTTGGAATTTTTGAATATGTAATGATATGTAAGCCATAATAATGAATCACTCCTTCCCCTCCCCTCCCTTCCTCATGTATATTTTATATATAAATTTCCATTTCTGTCCTCCGAAGTTCTCCTTCACAAAGGGGAATTCCAAGTAAAGGTGTTGGAGAGTTTGAGGTACCTGAGTTAAAGAACTAACAAACAAACAGAGCTATGTGCTTTTCAGCTCTTCACTCCTACATTTCCTTGCTCTCCCCATGCTGGGTCTCCTTGTCAGAGCCATCTCTGTGTGTGACTCCCTTGTAGTTGTGTTTCTGGTTTGGATATAAATGTCCTGAAGGTCTGGATGAGGAGGTTTGCCCAACTCCAAGCACAGGCTAAGGCAAGCCAAGGTCCTTGACCCCTTTGCTTACAGTGCATGGTTCAAAAAGGACTAATAGGGAGTCAGAAGTGCTCCATTCCCTGCAGGGTGTCCTGGTGAGAGGAGCTTTAGGGGTGACCCTCAGATCAGCAGTGTTATGTGTCCTAAAGTCTTTCTCTGCTCTGTGTTCTTAGGTTTTGCTTGTATTAAATTAGCTCCTGTGTATGTGCTGCCTTTAGGTGTTAAAGGGGCCATTCACTTAAAAACTGGGTTCAGTGATTCTTGTGGGTGCCTTCCAACTCAGAATATTCTCTGATTCTGTCTACAAAAAGAAACTTGGCGATCATGATGCCTGGCCTTGCCTGCAGGGTTCTTTCACTCTAATGCATTGTTCCTTCTGGAACCATTTGCGAGACAAGATAGTGACACACATGATGCAGAGCCATTACAAGGGAAGAAACTGGTCTCAAATAACTTGAACAGTGCTCAAGCTTTATTGGGTGGTGTGGCTTTGGCCAGTGCTGTGCTGTGTCAGATGGGCTGGGTCAAGAGCACTTTCATGACAGTCAGAAGTGACACCAGTAAAAGAACACCTGATTTCCCTGCCACGTGCTCCCTAAAAAAGCTCTCCTACTGTTTGCCAGGGAATCCTCTAACTAGTGATGCTTGTGCTTATTTTCTAGGCTTTTTTTGCAGGGATTTATTTACAAGCCTCCACAGTTGGTTACTGTTATTTTTTCTTGAAATGTAGTCGGCAGAATGAATTCTTTTAGGCTGGAAATGTCAAAAGAGCTTTGTGGCAATTAAGAGACCCAGATCTACTGAAATTCAGGAGGCCTTGGTTGTCTAGCACATAGAAATTTCAGTGAAAATCCCCTGCTAGACCTTTTGCTATGCTTGGTTTATTCAGAGCATGTCACAGACAAAAAAATATTGCCCATAAGAGCTGTAGGGAACAATCCCACAGTTTGAGATACTCTGTTAAACTCCCCTAAGTCAGGATAGACACTGCAGCAGGCTCCATCCCTCTGGGGCTACAACATGTGGTTCTGAAGGATTAATAAACACACTGTCCTTCAGTGAGTACTGAGACAAGGTGCTAAAGCAGAAGTGGCTCAAATACTGAGTTAGACTTTGGCCAGAGGCAGGCTTTTCAGGGTCTGGACCTGCACACGCACAGGCACTAATCTCACTTGAGACTAAGTTTGTCTTTAGCAAAATGAAGATGTTGATGGAAAATACAGAGCTTTGTCCATTCTTGCAGGCTGCATTTGCATTTGAATGCATTTTATTCTTTTCATGCTCATAAAAAGTGTTATATTACTATGCTGTTTTCCTTGTGTTACTGTACACATTCCAGATTCCTGGAATTTAACTCCATTTTAATGAAAATAACCCCCCAAAAAGGGCAAAAAAATTGTTTACAGTAGTGAAAGAATATTGCAAAAGCTTATGGAAGAGTTTCATTTTTCCAGCAGCCTGAAAAATTCCTTGACTGGCATCACTAAAAATATAGGCATGATTCTCTCTACATTTCTTTGTTGTTAAATGCAGCTGAACAATAGGGGAGGCAGTGGTTGGTAAAGCCCAGAGAAGGAACTTATTAAAAACAGATAAAAGACTTACCCTAAGGGTTTTCATTCTCCAGAGGTGAACCCATATGACAGTAAATTTTTTGACTTGAGCTGCAAGGTGTCATCCCTGACATTTCTGCAGGCTGGGATGTGTATTTGTTTGGGGGGACATGAGATGGGGGATGACAACAAGGAGTCCCTGCAGTGGCTGGTGCCATGAAGGCACACCAGAAATATCTGTACCGATGGTGCTGTGAGCTCAAGGGCAGGTGGTTGCCATTGCTTCTGGTGCAGTTCCTCTTGCACTGACACTGTCTTGGGCAGAACTTGGTGCACTTGGCCCCTTTAGCAATGCCTGTGCTCTGATTGCTTTCCATTCTCTGAGTTATATTCTGAGCAGGATGTGAATATGTGAACTTAAACCTGAATTTGAAGCAACACAGAAAAGGCAGAAGGAAATTTTCTGTAGGCATAATAGACTTTAGACACATGATATCTAAAGCACAGTAATTACAGTTTCATGGTCACAATATGAAATCTACTGAGATATCTCAGCTGCAGCCCCTCATTAAGTTGCTATTTTATCAGGAGGTTTGTCATGGAAACCCCATGTCAACTTCAGCTCTAAGGATGAAGCCTCTCTTTTGAGGAACAGACTGATTTGTTTAGGCTTGCTATACTTAATGCCAAATTATTCTGGCTAGTTGCTAGTGGTTAAATGAAAAAAAAAAAAAAAAAAAAAGGAAAAGAGTCCCTCCTGGGGTTCTGGTTGACTCCATGTGCTACAGCCCAGGTGGTTGCTGGTCTTACTGGACTGACCCCACAGAGAATGGAAGAGCTGAAAGAGTCAAGGCCAGCCCTACCTGATAAGACAAGGCCTGCTGACTCCACTGAGCCAAATGTTTGAATGCACATGCTAAGCTAACAGACTATGGTATTTACAAGGCTTCACTAAACACTTAAATCTATTTTGTGGACAAAAGGATTTTAAGTTAATTTATTTTGTTGAGAGAATAATTTAAGCAAGTTAGCATTTTGTTGACAGAATTATGATGAAATTCATTTTGTCTACATAACTGATTGGACAGTTAGATGAATGCATTTTCTCCACTGAATAAAGTATGTGCCAAGACTGTCAAACAGAGTCTCCTCCATGATTTCGAGACAGTTTGTCAACAAAATGAATACAAAATCCTTTTGTCTACAAAATGAACTTAGGTGTTAATTGTTTGTCCATAAGGAGTGCAAAGCCAAATGATTCTCTGTTGAACACTGATAAAAATGTAGGAGAGGATGGCGTGTGTGTGTGTACAAAAACACACAGAGCTGTGTACCTTTCTTTGTTGCCTGAGTCCAAGGGCCACAAACCAAGTGCCTGGCAGGGGGCAGTGTCTGATCCAAGCTGGAGTGCAACATGGTCAGGATATCATGTTCATGTGGAGAGCATCGCAAGCAATAAACTCATCTAGAAGTGCAAAACACGGGGGCTGCAAAGCTGTCAGTGTTGTTTCTAGCAGGGGTTCATGCCCTCTCACTGTGAGGGCTGATCACAGTTCTACTTGGTACGGGACAAGCACATGTGGGATGCAGGTTGAATTCCAAGCATCAGCTTTTGTAAGAGGGAGCCTGGGAAAGTGGAGTCCCAAACCAAGCAGGGTTGTCCTGTGAAGATCCCCACTGTCATCACAGGATTTTGCACTGATTGAAGACATTTTGCTTTGGAAAACTAGAAAAGCCAGATGCAAAAATACCTGTGCAAGGAATGGAAAAATCTACGGATTTAACCTGTCTCCTGAATACCAAGTGTCCCTGAGTGACAGAGATGTGTGCCTTCACTGGTACAGCCTCTCTGACCAGTCCATGTGATCTATCAGCACTCCTGTTCAATTAGAAGAGATGCCACTTGCCTTTCCTCTTCCAAAAGTATTCTCACAGTCAGCTGGGCAGAAGAAGAATTGTGTCACAGTCATGGCAGAAGAGGAGCAGAGGGACGGTATGCTATAGTGCAAATCATGATAGCTGGAAACTGAGGCTTAACAAAGCAAGCACATTTGTTTCAAGTCCAGTGGGGAAACACCTCTGGCAGACCAGGAATTCTCCTGGGTTTTCTTGACAACATAAAGCCCCCTCTCCTTCTGGATGGATGCTTATTAAAGTGGTGCAACATGAGCTCTCTGCCTGTACAAGATGGATGTTTCTCTTAATCCTTGATTTTAACCACAATTGGTCTCATCCAAAGCCCACTGATAGCTTCATTTTCTATTGTAATTTTCTTTTTTTTTTTTCTTCATATTTTTGTAAGTACACTGTGATTGGAAGCATTAAGGGCTTAGTTTAGAAGAGAGCATCTGGGGTGTCAAGTCTGAGCACCTCTGAGATTGTAATAGAAAAAATGCTCTGAGCTTTATTCTGAAAATATTGCACTTTTGGAGCAGTCTCTGCTTGACATTCAATATCTGGAAAAGAAGAAGAAAAAAGAAATATTATCATTAAATGTCATAACGTTGCACAATTTTTTTTTTCCTTTTTTCTCTCTTCTTTTGCACTTCTAAGAGTGTTAAAGTCAATTGGGGGTAGGAAAAATATGAAATAAAACTATGAAGAAATATGATAGCGTCACATTGACAAAAAAAAAAAAAGTTCAGCTCTCTAATATGTTTTTTGTTCATTAAGGAAGAAACAACCATCAAATCCCCAAGTTCATTTATACTGCTCAAAGTACCCTGGTTTTCAGCTCTGCTGATTGTCAGCGAAGCCAAAAGAAAAGGCACCCATTTTCAGCTGTGTTTTCTCTAAACCAGAGTGTTGGTGTCACTGCCAGGGAGCTGAAATTAAGGAGAGGTACATCAGGCATGGAGAGATGAGGTTAAAGGAACGGAAGCAGTTTCTCCTAAGGCCATTTCTCATTTTCAGGGGCATAATCTTGTCTGTTTCCTGCATGGAACATTTATCATGGGAGTGCAATGGGAGACCCCTGTTTTCGTGCTCTTTTGCAGACTGTGACCCTTGGGAGAATGCATCCCCGTACCTGAGACACAGGTCAGACACAGCACAGGCTGCAGCAGAGCTGGAAGAAGCTTGGCTGATAGCAGGGCCTTCCAGCTAATGCTGGACACAGATTGCAGCTGGCCTCAAGTCAAGATGTGACAACCCTGACTGGGGTCACAGCTGCATGGCTCTTTGTTTTGGGCATTTTTTATAGTGCCTCCAAGATGTTTCCCTGCTGGCTCTTGCCTTTTGCTTTTTGCTCTGAACAGGTCTGTCTGACTGAGAAGGAGCAACAGTGGGCTTTGGCAGTTTTATTATGCCATTTATTTCAAGTGTTTTGGTTGAGCATGTTGCAGGGTGTCTTTTGAAGAGCCACGATTGCTCTTGCTGCTGAAGGCAAAGCAGATCCAACGTGTTAGCCTCCCTTGTTGCTCAACAGTCACTAATGACTGCAGCATATGTTGCTGCTTCCCAGGCCATGGGGTGTTCAGTGCATCTGCTACCCCTCCAGGATCCAGGTCCTGACTGTCAGTGCAGGGTTCCCTGTGCCCTTAGCTCCAGAGGGACTGTGCTGAGAAACCTAGGGACTATTAGGCTACAGCTGGGGACCACGGCATGGTAATCTGTAATGCATTAATGATGTAAGTATCTTGCAGAAATCCCAACCTGGAAATAAAAAAGTTGCAAATTGCGGATGCTGCATTAACGTGGGTTCATAAGGCACTCACTAGAGGCTGTGTGCATAAATTGTCCAGGCAATAAAAACCTGCAGTGTCAGTGCTGAGGGACCTCTCAAAATCTGGGACTGTCAAATGGAATCAGTACCTGTAGTGTGAGGTGTCTGTGAATTTGGCCAGTGTGCTCTGAATGTAAAGGCAGGAGACCACATTTTTCAAACAGCCTGGTAAAAGCAAACTGAGCAGAAAAGGCTTTAGTCACGTCTGTGCTTCAGATACCTCTTCACTGCTCACCAGCTCTCTTCTTTGCCTACTTCCCAGCAGATGACATTGCATTTCCATTTTACCCTGAGGTCACATCTGCAGTGTAGGCATTCAAAGTCACACCTATTCATAAAACTGATTTTGCAGCCTAATAACTATTCAAGGCTGCGGAGAGGAAAGGGTTTTTAATGCAGGCAAAGGCAGGACACTTGGAAATAATAAAAAGTCTGTATTACGTGCTAGAAGAAGGAGAGAATGGAGTACTTGCCAATAAACTTAAAATGTCATATCTTATAATGAAACCAAAATTTGAGTCATTAGAAAATCCAAACCCTGGTCTTCTTTGCCTATGTGCATTTTCTTTGCTAATGTAATTCCTGATGCTGGCTGTAGCACAATCATCTCCTAAATGACTTGGCCTACATAACATGCCCCTTTCTAGGGGAAAATGTGTCATTTTAGTAGGTTGAGGTGATGTAAGAGACAGTCTCAGTATGTAAATTATGATCAGCCTCATTTAAAGCCTTAATAACTGAGTGCATGAATGACTAGAGATTCTTAGTAAGTAAGGTATGTCTGCAAAGGTCACATGGGATTATTTTTAGTGTAAACTGCAAAATTGGTTTTTGGAAAGGCTATGTGATATTTTGGGCATAAATGGCTGTAGTTTACTCCACCTATATCAAAAGATGTATGTGGTTTACAGCTTTGTGTGAAGTAGACTGCAATAAAGGATCACCCTCACTGCATGCAGACCACTGGAGGCTTCTGCTGTTCAAGGCATTTGTTCCTCTTTCGTCCAAAAGAATCCCAAACTAATGGAGCTGTCATTGTAATCTGACAGGTAGCTAGCATATAAAGCAGGGAAGATACATGACTCACAGAAGCATTTGTTTGGAACTTTTTCATTAGTCACATGCAGGAAATCATTCAGAGGGCAGTGGGGCTCCTGTAATCCAAATGAAAACAAAATTTATGTTTTCTTCATAGCCTGTGCAGGTAACCAAACAGATGTACAGGATTTGTAGGTAGTCTGTAACCTAGAGGGAGGGCAGCCAGCTTGAGAGGTCTTGTGGATGGGCAATCCCAGGTCCTAGGGACAGACTGGGATTCAGAGCTTGGTTGTCCTTCTCCCATGGCCACAGAGCCAAATCCTCACCAACCTGCTGCCATCCTCCTGCACATCCAGGAGTCTTGGCTGTGCTTGTTCCTTTTGTTGCTTCTCAGTCATCTCCTGGTCTCCTTGTACTTTAGTTTCCCCCTTGACTGGAGCTCCATGGCTGGTATTAAACATTCATGGCACCCCTCAAGCAGATGAATCCCTCTTTGGTCTGCTCAGCATGAGTCCCACCACCAGATCCTGCCTCTGAAAGGAGTAGGCAGATCGGGTACAGAGTACAGATCTGGCAACACAGGTACCAAAGATGCATCACATTAAATTCTTACTGAAACATATTGCTTTTACAAGCTGACCTTCAGCCTGATTGAGGCCCCAGAGTACACACTTGGGGAACAGATTTCACTCATAGTGACCAAAGACAAACCCTACCTTTCTTTTTTTTGGAAAAGAAAGCTCAATAGTGCAATCTAGAGAGGCAGCAGTGTTATCTTTCTTCTCTTTTTATAGCCAAATGAGGAAGCATAAGAATGATGCTTACAAATAATAGGGTTGACTCATAGGGGCTGACTGTACATGACTCATGAGATTATTCTAGGAACTTGAAGGACACTCCAGAGACTTGAAGCGCACATACATGCACTGAGACTTGGGCTTGGGGGGCTATTTTTCATACCTGGAAGAAGAATGCTTGCTGTTTGTGTTGAGATGTGCATTGCCATTGTATATGTGATTTATGAGATTCAGCAGCCTTTCCAAAACATTCCTGGTCTCTCAGGAAATCTGGCATTAACCATGCTTTCCATGTGCTTTGCTTTGGCTTGGAAGGCTATGGCCAACAGCTGGTACAGCGGGGCTGTAACTTTCTAAAGAAATTGAAATCATGAGCTTTTGTAAGAAGGAGCCTGAGAAAGTGGGGTCCCAAACCAAGAAGGGTTGTCCTATGAAGATCCCCACTGTCATCACAGGATTTTGCACTGATTGAAGACATTTTGCTTTGAAAAACTAGACAAGCCAGATGCAAAAATACCTGTGCAAGGGATGGAAGAATCTAAGGATTTAACCTGTCCCCTTTAAAGCAGCACACCTAAACACCAAGTGTCCCTGAGTGACAGAGGTGTGTGCCTTCACTGGTACAGCTGTCTGACCAGCCCATGTGATCCATCAGCAGTCCTGTTGATGCCACTTGCCTCTCCTCTTCCAGAAGTGTCCTCACAGTCAGCTGGACAGAGGAATATCCTCACACTCCCCCTGGAGCAAGGCTTGGGGTCACTGCTGGGCAGTACCTCGTTCCTGGCCAGGGGAGCTTCACTGGTTTCCCTGCCAGAGAAGTCTTTTGCAGCTCTGCTTTTCCATATGCTGCCAAGGAAATGCAAGGTGCTGGAATCATGAATAAACCTGCTTGAATGGAGCTAGAAGCTGTCAAAGAGCTTCCCCTATATCTCTGTTGTTCTTTTGGATTACAACCAAAGTTACTTTTTCCTCAAAATGAAGAAAAGTCTTGGGATTGCACCTGCTAGTATTATTTTCCACTATTGTGATATGTAGCAGCCTTTTGTCAAATTAGTGTGCAACCTGGAGAATATAAGGAACAACTCACCATAAGAGGGGGTGGCACCACATTTGAGTTGCAGAAACTGCTTAGTCCAGAGGGAAAGACCTCTTTCCAGCTTTCTGGCCTCCTTTATTTGGTTGAAAATAGCAGAAACTGTAAATTTTCTTTATATGCATCCAGGTCCTGAAGTACTTGAAAGGACTAAAGTAAAGAACATCTTTGGCATACTTTTTACCTAAAACTGATTATTTTGTTGTGCCTTTTGTGCTTCACATGACTCTATCTGTGAGGACACCTTCTGAGAAATCCCAGCAGCTTCACAGTTGCTGGAAGGGGAAGAGATCCTTCTTGGCCTTCTCACTTTGGTTGGGGGTGGGGGGTGGAGGGGAAAATGCCAGCGTAGCTAAGCTGCTCTGTTGGACTACATTCCAAGTGATTTTTTTCCTAGATGGTATGCTCACATTGGGCTGTGCACATGCTTGGGTGGGAGAGGGGCATTCAGCCTTTTCCTGCACCACCAAAATCAGGGGTTGGAAGATTCTATTGGGAAACTTGCACTCCGTACCAGCCTGAAGAGCCTCACCCTGCTGGAAGTGGTTCTAGGCATACTGTGGGTATGTGTTCAGGCTCTGATCACCTCTTCTCTCTGCTCTGCCTGCAATTGTTTATCAAAAGGAATGTGAAGAGGCTGTCCCAAAAACCTGCTGGGCTATAAATAATGGCTTTTCTGTGCCGACTAGGAGCCATTCAGTGACTGAGCACAGACAGCTGCTGACAGAAGGCTGAATTGTTCAACAACAGCAGACACTGGGATTAAGTGTGAATTTTGGAAATTGCCTCATAACTTGCACAGGAACGTTAACATGTGACATCAAAGACTATTGGTACTGTCAGGCATGCATTCTCAGGGTGAGCTTGCTTTGGGCAGGATTTGCCTCCTGGAGGAAATAAGAACACAAGTTTGTGTAAATCTTTCCAAATTCATGGCTTGCTTTGGAGATATGGTTTGTCCCTCCCTTTTATGGCATGCAGCCTTCCTCCTAGTTTTAGTAGGGACTCGTTCAAAGTGTTTTTGGTCAGGGGGGCACACAACAGCTACAAAGAGTATTGTAAAGAACAAGGTGTCTTCTGAAAACCTACATGTGGTAAATTAACCCTTTTGGTCATGTGCAAGTCCACTAGCAGACCTGTCCAACAACTGTTTCTCATATGCAGAAACCTGTGCTGAGGCTGGGAATTTGCCAGCACCACAAAGCTCAGTACACTCACTTACATTTGCCACCTTTAGCTGTAGATGAATTGCATCCCTACGTGTACATGTGTTAGACACAGAAGGCAGCTTTTCATGATAACTGGTTTGGAACATGTGACAAATATTAAGAAGTGCAGCACTCCAGCAGCTTGGTAGATGGAGTGTGGGGTTACAGAATCATTCCTTCTTGTACCAAGATCAATAAGCAAAGTCTGTATTAGTGGTGGAACACTAGCTTGGCAGCAGATCCAGAATCTTGGCAGAAGTTACGAAAAAACAAATCAGAGTGATTACAAATTTCTTTTCAGGAAAGGAGTAATTTTAATTGTGCCTGAACATGTAATTGGGCATGTACAGTGGGGAAAAAGCAAACTGTTCTGTTCTGGTAACACTGGCAAATGGTGAGGTGATATTTCAGCATGGTTCCTTCCTGGCCATTGCAGACAAGTATTTTTTCTGTAGTGTTTAAGACAAAAAGCAGGGTTTTCCTGTTCCATTTGAGAGGCACACTGCAATAGCTCTGAGAGATGCTGAGTTGCACAATGGCTTTCCTGATGTTTATCCTCTATTTTCCCTGATTCAATTCTGGTCCAATTTTCAGCATTAGAGTTGGCTAAAGAGGTGAAAAAAGGTTTTTATTTTAGGGACTTCATTGAAAATCCATACAAATCCATCCCTTTTTAAGGGAGAGATGCATAAGTGGCAGCATCAGAGGTTTTAATGAACAACTTCATTGGAAGGATTAAATGAGGTGTTCCACTAGCTGGTAACAGATGATGGAACCTTCTTGCCCTCCTTCCTTCCTCTTGACTGGAGGACCTTATTCTGGCAGATGCCTGACTGTGGGACTTTTTTCTGTGTGTGAGTGTGGTTGAAGAGCTTAGAAGTCAGAAATACCAGTATCATATTCACTGAGGTGCACTCTCACTTTACAAGCCATAGACACAGAGAGAATAGCGAGGAATAAGCTACACAGGTTGAGGGTGGGCTGAAGTTTTGTTGCATTTCTTCAAGGATTGAGAGAAAAAGAATACTGGTTAGGAGTTTCAGAGATGAGTAATTAGTGTTTTGGGAATAAAATCTCATTTCAGTGGGAAAAATATCTGATCATTGCAGGAGGAGGGATCAGCTGTTACCCCAAAATATCCTCCCAAATCCTTAGTTTGACCAGTTTTCTAACTGAACTGATGATCCAATTTTCCTGGTTTTGCATTAGGTTTGAAGTCAGCTGCCTCCTCCTTACTCGTCCAGTGAGTGCAGTTAAGCAGAAGATGATACAATGTGTCACTCATCGTGTGCAAAACAAGAACATGAGGACGGGGTGGTTGATAAAAACACAGCTCTTCTGAATGGCTTGCCTCAATCTCAGTGGCTGTGTACCTCCCTGTTTCCGTGGTTTTACTGGATTATCTGCTGGACCGTGGTTGTTGTGTCTCAGCCATTATTCCTCTGTCTAAATTCCCACTGAAAGCACATCATCCTTTGCTGCTTCTTTTGTTTGTAGTGTGCCATTATAATCCATAGTCCCTAGATGGTCTTCTCTTTCTGAAGGACAAAGAGTTTTTGAGATTGTATGCTGGAAAGCAGAGCCACTCATATCCTTGTGGGTCTTACAGACAGAAATGTTTCATGTCCCATGGCCTGCACTGGTTATACTCTTGTAAACAGGATTTCAAGGGCAGTCCTTACCTCTCATTGCTTACAAGAGCTCTCAGTGGTTTCACCCTGCAGCAAGCCATGAATCGACCATCAACACATAATTCATGTATTGGGTGTATGAAGTCATGCACACCTGTATTTATGTAAGTAACAAAATATATTTGAATCATGTTTTCCTTCCTATTAAGTGGCTATGTCTCTACATAACAATGTGTTTACTGTGTTAGCATAAATGAGCCCTAATAATGCCAGATGGAAAGGGAGGTGAAATTTGAATAGACAAGCTTAGTGAGAAAACTGCAAGTGGTATAAGTACAAGAGGAGGAGAGGTGGCTCTGAAGGCCTTGTTAGATGTGCCTGCTTCGGTCACAAGTGTGTGTTATCAGCACATCGGCAAGACACATGAGGAGAAAAATAAGAGATCAGGAGGAAAAAAATTATTGAAATGGGATCAGATTGCACCATGAGAGGAGCATGCAGAGCCATCCCCCTGGAGAAAATCTCCCCATATGAAGTGACCTCTTAGTCCCACAGCTGATTCCCAAGACTCCTTTCTTCCACTTGCAGAAGAAGTTAAACAGCTTTGATCCTATGCAGGGCTTGACACTGTAAGAGAGGATCAGGGCTGCTGTAAACTCACTAGGGACTTGGCTTCTGCTTTTTCTGAAGGGTACAGATAAAGGCAGTAAGAAAAAGCCTTGCAATGAGGGAGAGGAAAGATGAGGCTGTTGCTTAGGCAGCAGTGTAGCCTGGGAAGCTGTAGGTGCCAGGGAATATGTTAGGAAGTAGCTATGGAGCGAGGAGGAGGATCACTGCCTGCTGCCCTGTGCAGAAAGGTACTGCACCTTTCATAGCTCTTCTCCTGTCTTTGACACCAAGATTTAAGGACTATTTTTTCCCATTGTAAAGCTACACAACTGTCCTTGTGTCAGGAAAAGTTGCATTTACAAGCTGTGTATATTAAGCTCTGGAAGATCTTATGTGTAAGGAAGCTGTTTTCTTGTTTTCATTGCAAAATGAGACAGCCACAGCTAGGTAACAAAACCTGTGAGCAAAAATAGCTTTGGTATTTATCCAGGATATGAAGAACACTGTGAACAACTATGTGTGGATTACTATAGATGTGTCAGATACTGTTTTCTTTACCTCGGTTTCCTGGAAATTGCAAGGCTGTATTTAATTGCTGATAATTTTTTCAGTCTTTAATTGCTTGGGTTCATCTTCTGTACAAACACAGCTGTAAGGCTGACATTGTAAAATTGCTACTATTTCAGCCAAGCCTCTTCACCTGTTTTTGAAAACAAGGAATGGAGAATGCTGCTTTGATCTGTAGGTACTAAAAACTCTGAAAAACATTTCCTCCGGTGTTTGAGCAGTAGTGGCTGTAGCATTCAACACATGGCTTTCTGCTCTGCCAAGTTAGACTAAGATTGACGGGCTGTTTGAGGAAAAAGCTTTGTACATGATGGAGAGACCTGTAGATTTTACGATGGAAAAACCTCCAAAAGGTTGAAAGTCTTGGAGCTTGTGCCATTCCTCTCTATCTTATCCTCTAGCAGTGTCTGATGGGTATGCAAGTTTGAGATCACTGCAGCTTTCTGCTCACACTTTTATTACCATGTGAGTTTGTTTATTTGTGCATCCTCCTGTTTGCACAGGGCTGGCAAGGGGCCTGTCCTGTTTAAATGCAGACTGGATGGGAGTGTCATAAAAATGAAGCTGCACTGCTGGTGTTCTGTGAATGTGATGTTACAGTACCAGTAATGCCATTTATCAAGATTTGGAGCTTGTGCACAGAGTTATGCTGGAGTGAGAACTTCATCGATGGTGCTGAGGTTCCATTCTAAAGCAGCTGGTGCTCTGGAAGGCACTGTTTACCACAGCTTCAGAAAAACATTTCACTTGCAGAAGGATTCCTTTGTATCAAACAGAAAAAACAGTTTGAAATATACAGCTCATTCTGAATTATAGATGTCCAAATCCTGCAGAAAGGAATGAACCCATCTCTGTTACCTTTCTGTATCATCAGGTCAGAATGGCTTCTGAGTCCCCAGAAAAGGTTCTGAACACATATTGCTTGTGTAAGACTTCAGAAAGGTTGCCAGATTCTCTGTCTTCTTGCTTCCATTTGTTATTACTTGTTTGTTAACACTGACTGACCTTTCTGTCACCTCTGTGCTGTGTCCCAAATGCCACATGCCTGCACTGGGATGAGTTTGCGATTTCCTGCTGCATGCACCCAGCTGGTGTCTGGTTGTTCCAGATCAGATGGCTGAATTGAGCAACAGCCTCACCATTTCTGAATCTGGAAACCCTCCTTAAAGCAGGAATATACAAATAATAATCCAGGGCATATATTGAGAAGTTGCTATGGAGAGAGGAGGAGGATGACTGCCTGCTGCCCTGTGAGGAGAGGTACTTACCCCCCTCATAGCTCCTCTCCTTTCTTTGACCCCAAGATTTAAGGACACTTTGCTTCCCCCGGCTCTGTAGACCAGGAGAAAGGCTCTGCCTCAGAGGATTTTTGATCCCACATTGTGGCTAGATGGGCAGCCACCAAGGGTCCTCATTTCTCCAGAGATGATGGGACAAAACTCATCTCAGCTTTGTTTGTCTTGTGAGGAAGGAGAGAGTTAATTACTTCCTGGAAAGCATGCAGCATGGATGAGCTGAGCTGCGCCGAGCAAGCTCATCACAAGTTGTTGCTGACCTGCTTGTGCAGTACTTGCACTCAAGACCTCCTCAGGTCCCTTCCAGACTTAATTATCCCGTGATTACTACATGCACCAGCTGCTTCAGAAATTTCTGGCGCAGTTCACTCACCTTTTCTGCCACAGGTTTTGCATACAGAGATGGAATCGTACTGAGGAGAGCTGGAATTTCAGGCAAGGTATAAGGGACTTTCACCACATCCTGGATGTCCTGGCATCCAGAGCCACAGGAGTATCCTGCAAACTGTGGTTGTTCTTCAGCCTGTGCTTCCTTCTAGTGCAAATCTGGGGGAACCATGGGAAGACACCACTGCTCCAATGTCCTAGCTGGGAGTGGGTTTGCTCCTCAGTACAATCCCTTCTTCCTGCTCCTCTCATATTTGGTATGATATTTGTAATTCAGCTGGGTTAAGGCCTGCACACTGTGGTTGTTACCTGTGATCAAACCCTGAGGGAGCAGGACAGCTGGGAAATATGAAATTTTCTGATGTGAACAACAAGTAAGTGGATTAATTCAGCAGCAAAATAGTCTGGATATTTCTTACCATTGTTGAATATTAAATTCTGGCCCTATGCCTGCAGTTTATTCTATCTTTTAGTCACTAGTCATCTTCCCTCCTTCTCCTTTTTCTATTATTTTTTAGATGCCTAAATGAGAGGCTTTGCAAAATGCACAACGTGTTTTCCTTCTATTCCTGCCCAGTCTAAGAATAAATTATACCTTAAACTCGAGAATGCTGCATCTGTCACTAGTTGTGAAGCGGCCTTGAAGAATTTTGCCTTGGCAAGCCTAATTGCTGATAACTGCTTCTTTTATGCAAATCTGGGTGCTCACGGGACTGCTAATTTAGTGGTGGGCTCAGGGAGGCAGAGCTGTGGTGGGCAGGGTGGCTTCCCAGGCACTGCTCCGCATTGCAATGGGATGCCCCGGGAAGTGGGTTTTTCAAGCATCATTAGTTTAGATACCTGCAAAAAAACCAATGTGGCATTAGATCCAATCCCGAGGAAATCAACCTACTTATTTAAGTTCCTGCTCATGCCTAAATCAGTTTTCAGTATTTGTTTCTAAATAAAAAGAAATTGCCTTGTGAGCTGTGGTTGCTTTTGTTGCCTGGCTCCTCTGCCTCTGGCAGTACCCACAACATGAGTGTGATCATGCTGCCTGCCAGCCTGCCTCATGGGACTCTCTCTGCGTTATTTCCCCATCTCACCTGCTCCTCACTTTTTGTAGAAGCACTTACTGCTCGGTAAAAGTTTGATTTCTGGAGTCATGAAGCTGCTGGCCCCATGCTTGTCCTCCAGGTGTGGCTGTGGTGCTGAGCGAGCGGCCTCACACCCATGTGTACCCTGAGGAAATAAGGTGACTCACTCTTTCTGCTCCTTCAGCAAAGGAAAAACAGCTAATGGGGGTGGTAGCTGGGAAGGATGTTAAAATAAGGCTGTGAGCTTTGCTGAGCATCCTATGGAGCAGCCTCTTCTTGCTTTAAGGCTTTGCTGCAGCATATTCTCCTCACTGGGAATCTGTCCACTCAGTTAACAGTCCTAGAAACAGGTACTGTCACAGCACCAACTCTGAGAATGATGTGCAAACTGATAGCTAGCTGAGGTTTGCCCTCCTGCAAATGGAGTGATTACAGAGCACAGTGGGGCTCAGTGTCACGGGCGAGGCGTATGTTGAAAGCTACACAGCTAGTTGTGCAAATTGCAGTCCCTGGTTTAGCCTGGAAAGGTCAGCAAGCAATGCAGCTGGGTGGCTGTCTCGTGGCTGGCAGGGCTGTCTCTCTGCAGCCTGTTTTTAAAGGCTGATTCCAGCACATTCCCTCCACTGGCACTCAGTATACTTTTCCTTTTTTTTGTTTTGTGTCAAGGTACAAGAGAGGTCCTGAGTCCCAGTGTGATACATGATGCAGAGATACAGGGCTTGGCAGGAGAAGGAAGCTTCAGTTTTGTGGGGTTTTGTTTTTTGACTTGTTAACAGGGAAAGACTGAGGGGTTGTTCGTGCAGAAGTGGCACTTCCTTGGGTCCTGGTCTGGGAGAGTCCTCGAGCTGGGAGAGGTAATAAGGATCAGCAATGCCCTGTTCACGTGAGGAGGCTTAGTGCTGTCACCTTGGGAGCATGCCCTGCAGCGTGGACCTGCTGTGAGGGCTGCTGAGCAGTCTTCATGTCATGTGACCTCTTCCAAGCAAGTGTAAGCTGGTGTGCAATGAAAAGCTTTACACTGGGTTGCAAATCCATGTGCACACAGTGAGGGAGGGAAGGAGCTCACAGAGGAAGCCTGAAATTAAGTATCAGCTAGACATTTTGGCTTACATCTGAGTCACGTTGCAGTGAACCCTTTAAAAATACACCAGGAGAGAAGATTTCCTTTCTCTTTACAATTGTTAGGTTGATTTCCTTGAAAGGTATGCTGCCTTTTTGAGGGGCAGGATTTAACACTGACAGGAGGTGAGCTATCAGCTCCCCTGTCTGGGACTTCTTATCAGGTGACACCATTTGCATTAACAGCAGCTTTCAGAAGCAGAGGCAATATTTTGTTGCTGTGGTGTGAATTTGGCAGGTGCAGTTATCACTGCCATAGGCTGTGTGTCCTCTCACTTATCCTGCTGTTGTCAGGCTCCTCCTACCATGTCATTGATTTTATTTGCTGAGAAAAAAAGAGGGCTTTAATTGCATAATTCAGAATCTACAGGGATCATATTAACCTGGAGAATTCCTGTTGGGTACCACTCCATTTCCATCACCTTCACCTCAGTGAGCTGCACCACTGCAGCTCAGGCTGCAGTAAAATGCAAATAACACACCCTACTTTTTCTTGGCTCTATGGTTCCTTGTGGAGGGATATTTCTTCCCTGCCTTTTTATGGCACAACTGCATGAACACTTTGGGGCAGTCTTGCTGCATGACATGCTCTAGGTGAGGATGGAGAGCCCAGGCTCCTGCAGCCCTTATGGCCAGCACCGTCCATGTAAGGTGGAGCTACCACGTGAAGAAAATATTTGATGGAGAGTGTTGTGACAGGGTTATTTATTTTCTTAATATTATTTATTTTATTATTATTTTTTTTCCCTGCTTGAGATTCTGTGGCCTCTGCTGAAGAAAGGGGCTTGGGAGCAAATCTTTGGTCTGAGCATGTTCCATACCTGTGAAGAGGTGGGCTCAAATGTCTGATTTGCCACTTCCAGGTGCTTTGTGCTTCCTGAAGTCACATTCTTCTTGGGAACAAAAGTCCCCTTAAAACAGGGGTTTAACAGGGGTGGTGGAATATAAATTTTGCAATAATTCTTTTGCAATTTATTTTTGATATGTAAATATTATATGCCATCTCAGTGTTACCTGACAGAACTAAGGGCCATCAGATATCTTGGCTAGAAAGAGCATAGGAAGATAAGAAGAAGAATCAGCTTTTTAATTTTTTTTTTGTATTAGTAAGACAATTCTTAGAGAAAATGGGAGGGCCTAGGGAGATTTTGGGAGATTTTGGACAGCCTTCGCAGTTTAGGCAACACAACAATTTAGCAAAGGAAGAGAGTTCTTTAGTAAGGAAGAAAACTTCCTTGAGGAATCTTTCTCTGGAGCACTTCCTTTGCTTTACTCTGGAAGAGCTGGCGTGTACTTGCCCCATCAGCTTTAGTTTGAAATCTCAGCTGTGCTCCGTGTCAAAGCCTTGCCTGGTTGTCCTTACAGCCTGTGAGAGACTTGCCTGGAGGAGAGCAGTCTATGGCACGCACTGAAATGTGACCCCCAAATTCTGCATTTGATATTGTCACAAATCTCTACAAAAAAAACCCAGAAAAAATAGTGCATCTGGTCTGTCCCTGAAAAATGCAGAGTGCTTGGCTATAGCAGTTACTTTAGAGAACCAGGATGCTGGAGCTAGATGGGTAGTTTAAAAGTCCTAGTGTAGCTCTTGATTATTCCCTTCAGACAGCTGCATTCAGGCAAGAACAGCCATGGCATCCCATGGCTGTTACCTCTTGGCCTGGAAGATCGCAATCCTTACCCATAGCCCTTTTTCAAAGCTTCACTGTCTTTAGTGAAAAAAACTCATGCAAGCAGGACAGAGGGAAAGGGGCACTTAGTGCTTCAGGTCCATGACTGTCTTGGCACCTGGAATTACCTGGAAACAAATATGATTGTAGACACCTCCCATAGTTGCAGGCAGTGCTGAACAGGTCACCTCCTTAACGGGGACTGTACATCTGAAACTGCCACAGCTCTGTGGATGACTGGCTCCTCTCTATGTACATAAATCTGTGAGTGTGTAGTAGGCTGTAAAATTTATGAGCACTTTAGATCTTATAAATTTTATCCAGTGTGGCCTTTAAAATCAAGGGTTGTTATTAGTGTTAAATGCAGATTTTCATTATTATTAACCCTCTGCTCACCCTTTGCCTTATGTGGGGGGAAAAGACAGAAAATGAACATAAAGAAAAGGGAAAGAAAAGATTTAGTTTATTGGAGGAAAGTAGTGAAATCACTTTCAGATCTACAGATTGGCAGACTGAAGTCTGGCAGTAAAGATTATATAATCCAGATGGGAAGAATTTGAAGGAGGATATTCCCATTAAATTTTAACTGGCTAAATGCAGCATTGCTAAAATAAAACATCTATGAAATAAATCACTCTTCACTACAGCTAGATGGGAAATCAAATGGTTTTCTTGGCAGAATTTAAGTCAGTTAAGAATGTGAGATATAGTGCTGTTGAAATATGTTGCACTGACATTATGAGGATGGAATTGGTAACTGGAACCTTGAATTTACACCTCTGTGCGCCTTTTTCCATGATTTGGCTGTTGTCCTGAGGAGCCATGTCAAGGAATATGCATGGCTGGAACATGCCTGGGAGCAGGGGAGGGTGAGGCTATGCTGAGCCAGGCTGCAGGGCAAAGCTGTTTTACAGATCTGCCGGGACCTGGGAGAGTCACAGCGAACGTTTGGTTCTCACAGACTTCTTGGAGGGCTGGAAAAACTTACCCCAGAGCAATGTAAGGATATCCACACTCCATTGCAGGCTTTTGACCAATCCTCATTACTATCAGAGCATTCTGTTCTCACTCCTGTGTTTTCTTCTCTCCTTCCATGCTTTCTTTTTTTATCATGGAGTGGGGTGGTTTTCTCTCTCTCTCTCTCTCTTTTTTTTTTTTTTTTTTAAAGAAAAACTGGTGTTAGGATTATGTCCTATTACTTAAAGTGCTCGTTCTGCTATGTGTACATGCAAATTTGATTACACTGGCCATATGAAAGATGCATGAAGGTTCACTTCTGGGAAGTATGCCAAAGAGATCTTCTGAATGTGTGGCTGTTTGATGTAGGCATGTGCATAGTAATTGAATTACTGATCAAGTACTGTATCAATGAAATAATCTTCCTAAGTTCTGCGTATTTAAGTAACTACAGCCTTGATGTTGTGGTAAATGGAGCAACCTTTTTATTGATTTTTGTTGTAGTTATTGTTGTTGAATGTGCATATTTTATACTTCTTAATAAGGGCATCCTTTTCTAGCTGTTTCTGTGTCCTTCAGAACTGAGGCTTTTCTTTCAGTCACTTGTGAAGGATTTTCCTGTCGCTGCTTGTACCAGGAACTTCTCAGATATCCTTTTCAAGGCCCCTTTGCTGCCCTTCTCCTCAGCAGTGAGGAATCCTGCAATGCCACTCAAGTGAATCACCCTCTGCTCCCCCTTCCCTCTCCTGTGGCCCTTGCAAGTAGGACATTCTCTTCTATTCTCACTGCTTCCCCAAAAAACCCACCAAAAAAAAACTTGCTCTAATTCTGTTGGAGTTTTGTGGGAAAGTTCATTTATATCTTCTGTGCCACTTCTTCCTTATCTATCCCTCTCTCCCCTCCCTTTGTATTTTCAGGAAGACCTAAGGTCACAGGACTGCAGGATGACTGCAGTAGCAAATATAATCTATCCCTGGTGTGTCTCAGGGACAACAAAAGTGGGTCCATCAAGACCCTATAATGCTATGGATTCAAAGTTATTTGCTTGTCTTCCTCCTCTTACGTTGTGTGTTTTTTCCGCTCTGTAGTTGGCTGCTCCATAGTTAATCTCTGGGCCAAGGGGTGCTCATGGTGTTGGTATCAAATTGCAGCAAAAACAGCTGAAGAAGGAGTGAGCATCATCCTGGGATCATCTTTTGCAACATCTGTTGAAGATGCTTCAAGGCAGTGTAGGATGGCAAATATAATAACCCACAATACAGTAACTCCATGAGTACGTGACCTAGGGGCATGGATGGCATGCAGAGAGTGAACCTGAGAAGTTATTTTGCAGACCTTTATTTTGGAGTCAGTCTGAATCCCAAAGAGAGACATTTCTACTGTGTTGCATAGGAGGATTGATGCTGTCTGGGTGTGCATCACAAACTGATGTTAATATTTTGTTTTTACATTTGGTTTTCTGAGTGTATGAGCAAGGTGTGACTCTTGGGAAAATCTGCTGGGCTGGCTCTGGTTTGAAACTGAGAGAGAGAGGGGGCTCTGTGAGCAGCAGGTGCACTTTCTGTTCTGGTTGTAGTTTGTTTTAAAGATGAAGTTATCCCCAGGGTGAACCAAGAACTGGTGTGGCTGAATTTTCTTCAAAGAAATCTTTCCTTGTTGAAACTGTGGGTTGGGTTAGTCATGGAACACCTTCATGTCTGCGTGGAGGCTCTCCTGCTGTATCTGTTCTAGGAGTTCTATCCCCTGTGAGCTGCAAGGGAGAGAGTAACAGTAATAAGTTAGAGACTGGCCTAAATTGAGATGAGGCCCAGTGTATAAACTCAGATAGGAACTAAAAGCAATACTTGGAGTATTTTAGGGTGTTTAGGCCTATGGTTTTGCTAAGAAGCTCTGTTGGTGCCCTACTTTCTGAGTGCTGTAATCAAGGGCCTAAATTGTCCAAAATGCCCTCCCTCTGTCCTCTCAGCTCTACTGTTTTAAAAGCTTCTGAAGTGAGGGTCTCAGAACTTCGGAAAAAACAAAGTAGTAAAATTCTCAGTTATGTTTTGGTCATTTTAAGCAACTCCAAATGTCGGTGGAATTACCGGTGCTCTGGTTTGCCTCTGATTCTCCAGACTCAGTAACTGCTGATGAGTGCAGTTTGTAGCTCTTGTGGATTGTTGTGCAGAATAACACCACTTCAGAGCTGCACGTCAGTTCTCATTTTTGTGGACTGAAAAATTAATACAGCTTTCCACTCAATAAATGCTGTCACCACCCTCTAGTTATCAGAGTGTTTTAGGTCTGTTACTGGGGTAGCATACATGCAGAAATGTTACTGAAAATCTGGTGTCTTCAAAGAGGAAGACAGAACAAATATAGTGACAATCATAAGTATTTGAGTTTTGAATACAATGTTCATAAATACACCTCTCAAACACCATTTTGCTGGAAATCTGTAACCTATTGTGAAGTGCAAAGTTTCCATCTCTCTCTAAGTGATAAAAGGAAAAGAACAAAAATGCTGATCAGATCTAGCACATTGTAGGTAAAAGGTAGGTGATGTTTAAGCTGTTTAATAGATTAAATACCATCCATGAAAGCCCACAGACTCCTTCTGATTTAACTTTTTTTTTTCCTAGATATCCTTATGTCATTTAGCCATAATGGTAGTGCTTCAGCACAACTCTTTAAAAAGATTCAATTAGTGAAGTCTTTAAGCAGTGTAAAAGATCCAATTGTTAAGCAAATAAAGAATAGGTGAGGAATAATCTCCAAGGACCTCACGTTGTTCTGTGCCATGGCCCAATGCCTTCTGCTCTGCCCTCTGTAGGGGAGTTGCACCTGCAGGAAGTAAGAGTCCAAATTTGCTTAGTCTGTTGCAATATAGCAGATTGAGAAGTCTGGAGGAAAAAAAAATCACAGTCCATAGAAAGCATGCAGCTGAGGAAAAGGTCTTTGCAAAGTCTGGTAGCCTTTCTTTATGGTATCAAGCTTGAAGTGTGCACTGTTCTGCCAAGAAGAGAGACTGTTTCCAGTCCTGTTTGCATTTCCATTGTCTGGACATACAGACATATGTGTATTTCCTTGATTTCTTTATCTAGTGAGGGTTAGTATTCTTCATTCCTCTGTCATATGATCTGTTGGGTGATAGTAGCAGACATCAAAAGCAAGGATTTTGTGTCAGAAACCTTATCAAGGACAGCACAGGCTTGATGTGGCAGAAGCAATAAGCTCTGCAGCTTCTGGTGTGCAGTGAGATTTTTCTTATCAATTAGCCCGCCACTCACAGGTTTGTGCCAGCTTTCTGGAGCTAATTCTGTCTTCTCTACTACATAAACATGTTTTTTCCCTTGTTAAAAAATCCCCCTCTGTACTTCCCTCCAGTACATCTCTGTGGACTAGGGTCATTGCTGAATTGTGCAGATCATGCTGAGACCTGCATGGGAAATGCTCTGGTGGAGTCTAAACATCAACATGTGTGTGGATCCAGGTCACAGTTAAGCAGTTCTGGCTCCTTCTTTTTCAGCAACCTACCCTGGACAAGCGATGATGCTTAATGCCACACTTGACACTCCTCACAGGCACAGGAGTTGTGCTACACAGGACATGTTTCTGTTTCTGATGGAAATTGCAGGTCCAGATACAGACTGAACAGAGGGAGGGCTCTGCCAGGAGCTGGGAGGTGCCCAGAGGAAGGTGGGGCAAAGGCAGTGTGGAGCACCCTCAGAAATAACTTATTCCTACCTCTGGTTTAACTCCCTGGAAACTGAAAACCATCACTTTCACTGTTACTACATGAGTACCTCTCCTCAGTTGAAAACAAGGGGCTGCAGGCTTGGGACTACAAACTGCTTGCCATGTGTATTACTTACAAAGTGTGCTCCCTTGAAATGCTGTATTTTATAGAGTTGGTCAGTAATTAAAGCAGCTCCAGCACAACAGGGTAAACTGCAATGTGGAATTGAACACTATGGGCAGCACTCGAGACAAGCACATGGGCTGCCCCAGATCAATCCCATTCAATTCCATGCTGGTTTATAATGGTTTGTAATGGTTCTCATAGTTCCTACAGATTTATGTGTCCAAATCCTTTTTCAGGATTTGAAAAAAGCTGAGCTCAGCCTCAGTGAAGGTAGACACAGTTCCCACTAGAGGTTTTAGGAAGGACATTGCCTTAACTTACAGACCTCTCTATGAGTGCAAAGTGCTCAACCAGGTGTTTTGTAATAAAAAACAAAACAAACACAAACAAACAAACAAAAAAGAACCCCAAAAAACAAAAACCCATGGTCAGAGTTCTAGAAATATAAATATGATTGGTTTAGGATTGTCATTCTCCTCTTGTTCCAGGTAGAGGGTCCAATCAGACCAATGTTCTTGTTTTCTTCTTTGTATCAGCAAGTACTGTTGGCATAAAATACCTTTTTGGTCAGTCCCCACAGTGTGATGGGGAGGCTCAGGCTGCCTGCCAAAAACGCTGAGGCTAAAGGCAGGAGATACTGAGTCGAAACATCTCTGACATTCTTGCTCTGCACAGGGTGATGCAGGTCGCCCTCATGCTGCTCTTGGTTTGATGGGGAACTTCAGTCAAAATGTTTGTTGCTGGAATAAAAATATTCTAACACAGATGCTCATCTAGCAGGAGCTACTGACAGACTGCAAATGGCAGACAGTCAAGGGAAAGATCACTTTTATTCCCCATGTGGATTTGTGTTAAAGATGTTATGCTGGCTAAAGGTGTCTGGTGAAGTGCTGGAAGTTCCCGTGACAACTAGCAGGATTTATATAATCCTTTGTGGAATATCTGAATTTAGTTTCTGTGTATAATATAATTTTGAATAATATGTCTCTGTCTTTTTGTTTTCTTCGTTTATCTATTCCAAGGTGGTAAGACTTTTTAATTCTCAAAGCAAGCCTCTTCATTAGAGGAGGCGTTTGAGGAAAGCCCTTTGGCTTTCTGCCTGTCCTTTGCCCGTAGCAATTCAGCCCATCCTTCTGGCCAAGCTGTGATAAAACCTCATCCAGCTCCTCCCTGAGCTCCTGCAAATGTCCTCACGGGGGAGCTGGGCTGTGGGCAGTGCTCCCAGGGAGCTCCTGCCCAGGAGGAGCACCAGTGGTCCCATCTTGTCCCATCTCCTCTTAGAGCTGTTCTTCCTCTGCTGGAACGGCTGTTGCCACTTAGTGCTGTGCTCAGAGCTGCTGCAAAAAGTCTCCATTGCTTTAGGACTGGAAAATCATCTTTCTGGGACACTGTAGAGTGCTGCCTCAAAGGCAAGCTCAGATGGCCACATTCTGGTCATTTTAAAGGAAACTGGCAGAATGGGAGAGGGATTCCTGCTGGCCCCTTTGAATTTCTGTGCTGAAAATATGTTGCGTCCATTGGCAGGAAAAATGAGAACCTTAGTTTTGAACTAATGTTATTTGACTCATGTAACATGTGCTTACAACCTACTTTATTTCTAAGTATCCAAATAATGGGCAATTTCCTGGGAACTAGGGCAATTTTCTCCAAAATTTTTCATGTCCTTCGTATTTTTCACCCTGTTGCCTTTCCCCCTTCAGGCCTTTGTTCTTTGCCAAATTCAACCCTCTGCAGAACCTCTCTGTCTGATTCTCTGAGCTCTAGTAGTACAGCTGTTTTACAAGCACAGGGTTTGTTGTGGGAGAAGCTGAAATGCTTTTCTGGTGTAAGAGAAATCTCTGCCACGAGGAGTTCAAAGACTAAGACTAGAAAGCCTGGGCTAAGAAGATAACAGGCCATTAGTGATTTGGGTGTTACAGCCTGACTCGGGTGACCAGATAATGTTCTTCCCACGAGCATAAACCTCCCCTTTGACCTGGGGCACAACATGTGGATTCAGACAGTCAGAGATATGCAGGCAGCAGTGATCTGGACATTATATAACCCCACTCCTCCCTGAAAGATAGCTCTGCTCCCACCTCTGTGGAGTGCTTAAATAAAATAAATGTATTAAAGACATTAAGACCTCCAGATACCAGCAACAAGAAACGGATTAAGTGCATTAGGAGGGATCAGGACAAGGAAGCTCCAGCACAAAGGATCATCACTTGTTGCAAACTAGAATTAAATTTGAAAGCACAAGAGGGGTGGTTATACTGAGCTCTCTCATGCAGTAAATTGGCGTGTGCTGAACCTCTGCTGGCACAGCAATGCAGCTTCCTCCTGAAGGCATTCAGACCAGTCCCTTCTGCTTTACTTTTCTTCAACATTTTCATCCAAAGGACAGGGGTAAGTGAGATCCTTAAGTGCAAGGGAACAGTCTTGCGTTCCCTAGAGCTTTCCAAAGAATGCCCTTCATGGCTCTGCTTGGAATGACTGTTGGTGGGTGGGCATGGACTGGGCTGCCAGGAGTCACCCCCACTCCTCTGGGCAAGAGTGGGAACTCAGTCAGTCTTAATTAGATCTTCATTAACCCTTGTCACTATACAGCTGGGTTTGTTGTCCAGCAAAGTGTGTGAATTTACACAGGGGGTCATTCCTGAATTTACACTTTGACTTTATTCCTCTTTTTCTCTTTGAATTTTTTTGACAAAAGTACAGCTGAAAGTCAAAGGATTCTGGCTTTAAGATAATAGCAGCCTAAGTTGTTGGAGTGCAGCATGTGCTTTGTGATGAGGTTAGCAATGACATGTTCACAGGTTTGAGGTATTATTATTTGAATCTTTATTCAGGTAGCTCGCTGAGGGAAGCATTCATAATCTCTATGAATTTCCACTGCAACCAATATAAAAATGAAAAAAGAAAAAAATGAAACCAGAAGTAATTAAACTGATAGTTAAACCCACACGGAAGGAACTGTGGGGGGCAGAAAATCACACAGCTTATTTTTTCAGGAGTTTGCCTTTTGTTGCCTTCTTTCAAGTGATTTCAAAGGCTTTTCAAAGGGAAGATTAATGCTGTTCCTGAGTTAGGCTCCAAATCAGAGCAGCCGTGTGGGATTTGTTTCACCTGGAGTTCCTTGTCCAGCCTTCCTGAGTTTCAGGTCCCCTTCCTCAAAACCTGCCAGACACCAGGGCATCCCCTGTGGCACCAACCTGTGTCTCATTATCTTCCTCTTTGTGCCTGGGCAAAGGCCAAGTATGTGAATATAACATGTTCTGGTGGTGCCTCTGTCAAAGCCAGCTGAAAACAAGTTTATCACCTTTTATGTTTTGGTGCCATAAAACCAAAATCCTCCTCCAGCATCCTCCTCTTGCAAACTCTGGCATAGGCTTTGCTAAGAACCAGGCACCCTTAGGAAAACAGCACAACCATAAACCCCTGGCCTTCCTTGCTGCCTGTGCCCATGTGGAGACTGCTGGGGCTTGAGGCAAGGCAACCACAGCAGGAGAAAAGGAACTGGGAATTTTCTGTGGCTGTAGGACTCAGTGAACTCTCAAAGGAATAACTCGCATCAGTAAAGCAGGAAGAAGAGTTCATAGCATTTGTAAGGGTGATTTAGTGAGTACAAATTAGCCAGTGCAACAAATATCTCATCTGATTGTGTTGTCATGCACTACTTTTCAGTATTGCTGTTGCTGATACCAAGCAGGAAATAAATGAAAGCAAAGATGCAAAAGGAACATTTAGGTATGAATTAGTTCAATTGCCTTCAGAGCTAAGGTTGTTCTTATATTTCAAAGCTGCAAAAATTACCTGAATTTCTTTGTTTTCCTGTCTTCTACATGGTCATTCGGTTCCTCTCTTTTTCTTTCTTTTTCCCTATGTATGAGTGAACAGACAACTGCTTGATCAGTACAGGGGAGTGTAATTCTTGCTGGAGTGAACTGGAGAGAAAATAGTGGGATTTTTCTTCCCTTGCAATCAAGTATTTTGCATTGAGCCATCAACTTTTTATAACTTTTTGGTGCCAAAGAAGTGGAGAAGCAGTTAGGAAAAACCACAAAACCATTAGCAGTCTCTCAAGCTATGGAGCTAAAAAGGTACAAAGTTTAAATGCTCACAAACCATGGTTTCTCTCCCTCTGAAGAGTCAATGATTCCTCATATTCCTGCAGGACCCATGCTCAGAGATTGGCAGTGAATGTTAATATGAGAGCTAGGCTTGAGAATTTTCTTGAATTTATTTCTTGCATGTTTCTTAGATAGTTTACATCATTTCGTGTCATAATGTAAGAGAATTGATTTATTTTTATATCCAGCTCTCCTCAGAGAATTGAAATTTAGTGATAATTGAAATATTTAATAGTAGCTGCCAAATATTTTTTTTAAGGTTCTTTATATAGTGCATAATTTTGTTCCACTGAAACATGCCAGTAACGGCCAAGTATATTTTGTGGAATGCACATATAAATATGAAAGTTTAAGAGAAACATGGTACTCTGAAATTCAAAGTCTTTGAATGTATTTTGCCAGTGTGTATTGGAAGGAAGACAAATGTTGACATATTTCTGCAGAAATCCTGTCATCTAGCCAAGTGTACTCATTAAAAATGACAGCAAAAGGGAAACACTAGAAAGCAAAATAGATTGAGAAAAAACAAAGTCTGGGGAAAGACAAGAAAGAGGTGACAGGATTTTTTAAAAAAAATTATTTTCAGACACAGGCAAGTCAATGAAAGAACAGCATGTTATTCCCAGAATACCATGTCCCTGATATTAGATAACTGATCCCAAGAATCAGAAGAAGTTCAGTTCTGGGTATTGTATCTTTTCATATAATCATCAAACTAGGTATTTATAATTTTTTATTAATTAAGGATGTCTGGATCGTGCCACTCTCCTCTCACCAAGTGAACAGCATTCTGAAGTGGCTTCTTGCTGACTCTAAGGTCAACCCAGGAAAGTAAAGCTTTGCATAACTTTGCATAACTTGGATCCACTTTTAACACCACCAATATTTTTTTGTAATAATAATTTGGGACCCAAAAAACATGGCTGAGGATTAACAACCTTAGACCTGGTTTAAGACGAAGGTTCTATCACCTGACAAAGAGTGTAAAACAATATTAAGGACAGGAATTCAGTGTCCAAGACTGGAGTTTGGGGTCTGCATGGCTCAAAGTCTCCAGCCCCAAAGTGTCCCAGAGAGAAGATGTTCTCAGAGGCTTCACATGGGGCTGTGTCTGAAGGAGCCCATGTCAGCAAGTCATCCTTTCCAGTTCAGCTCAATCTAAGGACTAGCAGAATAATCATATTAAAGTAAAAATAACTGCTCTATATTTAGTTTCAGACTTTGGAGTGAAAATAGAAGTAATTTACAAATTAACTTGACTTCTTGCATCCAGTTGTCCTCATGAAAGAGAGGTGAATGGCTCTGCCACAAGGAGCTTTCCCCTGCTCAGTGCAATGTGTCCATGTGGCAGGACAAAAGAGCAAACCTTTGTGCTGATTTCAGCCTGTTCTTCCCCCTCAGAGGGAAGAGCACAGGTGCCTTTTCCAGCTTGGAAGGTTCAAAGGCTGTGCGTGCAGAGGGATCCAATTGCAGGCTCTGATCTTTGATGTCCCAATGAGCAGTTGCACCCTGGTGAGAACGCATCATTGCTTAATGCCGGGTGTAGACGCTGAGAAGGAGCATTGCTGGAGGGTGTTTGCAGGCTCACAGCTTCTGCCTGAAAGTCTCAGGCTGCTGTGTGGTCTGTTTTACTGCCTTGGAGGATGTGAGATCCAATGACATGTTGTCAGAGGAGGGGATGGAATTATTGTGGATGCAAGACGAGTGTTCCATGCCCATTCAGTGCTCCCTTCCTTTCTCTCTGGACTGCCTTTCTTCTTCAATATTACAAATTAATCACAAGATTCACGTGTTTCAGCTGAACTTCACATCTTTTCATCTGATGGACCACACATAGTGGTCAAAACAGGAAAAAAAGGATTAATTTGAGCAGCACTGGAGTTTCTTTTGTGTTCCTTGAGCTGGAATTTAATAAGGGATCTGACCCTTAAAACTGAGTGAGCTAAAATGAAACACTTCACTGGACCTTATCTCAAGTGTTGTCAGTATTACACCCTTGGAAAAGAAATGCAAAGCCTGAGTGTGAGGAAAATACAGAGGAGTGTGGTAGAAACTGGAGAGGTATTCCACTCAGCATCTGTGCCATCTTTGCCATGATTGTTTCTTGTGATAAAGGCAAAAAACCAAAAAAACAAAACAAACGAAAAAACCCCACAACAAACATTTTTCCCAGTTGCCCCTTTGCTCTGAAGGTAGGCAAGTAGGCATCATTCATCCAGGGAAATGATAGACCCTGAAGGCTACAGAAAGCTTCAAGCACTTTTTTTTCCTCTGCAGAAATGTAAATTTATTGCACCTCTATATCCTGTGTCACAGAGCTCTCAAAAACTACATTTCTGCCTTCCTTTTCTCCTGACCTTTGCTCTTGCCCAAAGCTTCCTGCCTGCTCCTGGGAATATGTGGAGAAATGGTGCCTGCTTGGAGGCTGCTGCAGTTGAGGATCCAAGCAGGGATCCAGGGGAAGTCCAGTCCCTCAGGACACGTGGAGATGCCTTAAGTTTTAGCTTTTTTATTTTTCAGATCCTGTACTGGATTAGTGCATAACTCTGAATTCTGTATAGGTTGTTAGTAAGCTCTCACCACAGTTTGGTCAGCCAACACCATCACCACAGCCTCAGGCCCAGAAAGTATAAACAAAAGTAAATCGGGGAGAGCAAACTGGGGGAATGTGGCTTCATTACCTGAAGCTGTAATTGGACAATTAAGCCCTGATATGCAAATAGACTAAACTTATATCTGCCTTAAAATCTCGTGACCATGGTCCATCTTGGGTGTAGCCTCTGCCAGGCTTTGCACTGCTCAAGGTGTATCTGATAAAGGCCTTTAATAAATACTCACTTTATTTTCTAACTTTTCCAGCCTCTGTTCTGGGTAGCCAGTCCAAAGCATCACTGGCACAGTCTGTCCTGGCTCCAGGGGGGCTGTGCTGCTCCTGCCTCCCCACCCTCTCATTCTCCACAGACCCAAAGTCGGCACAGGAAAGTGAGGAAGTTTTATCAGCTGCACCCAGCTGGAAGTCTGGCCTTGTACCAGCCAGCCGTGGTGTAATTCAGACCATTACATTTTCCCCAGCCCTCCTTTCATGAATTAGTAGCTGTAAAGCACAGCTATGGGCAGCAGCAAATCTTCCCATAATTTCTGCCTTCTGGAGCCAGGTAACAGTCCAGGTTTCCATCACCACTCTCTCCTCCTCTTTCTCACTGTCTTTTAAGAGACAGGTAACAATAATACTCCATATTACACATCCTCCTTACAGCTAGATAACTAATGATTTCCACTGTGTCTCTGCCAGAATTAGGCAGTACTCTTCATTTTATATCTGTCTTAAAGGCAGTAACAGCAGTACTCTAAATTATGTACCTTTCTTCCCTTTTCTCTGTCAGGCAGATATTGTTATGCTCATTTTATGTGTCTTTCCTGGAGCTGTAATAGTTTTCATTGTATTTCCTCAGAGCTTATTATGGTAATGTTCCTACTGCATATCCCATAATCATAAGTGGGTATTTTTGAGTCATCTCTGCTGTATTTTACCTGTAATATTTATTGCAATTTGAGCAATTAAAATAGTGTCCTTAGGTTAGCAGCTCTCAGAAGGGTTGTGGTTTTCCTTTCTGGAGCTCTCCATGGGCTGCCTTGGAGTTGGAAGTGTTCTGTAAAGAGACCTCTGCCTGCTCTTGATGTCCCAGCTGGTACATTCTGGACTTTACTTACCTTGTGCCTTACTGCCAAGTCACCAGGACTGTGGGTGCTGGGAGGGGCTTGGCCTCTCCTGGTACTCAGCTCACCTTCAGAAAGCAGGTTGTCCCACATGCCTGCATGTTCACATCCAGCATTTTGCAAACAGAAGTGTTGAATTCCTCAGATGAACAGACTGCTCCTTCACAGTGCCTAAAGCCCTTATTCTTGATTTTGATTTCACCCTTCTTTCTTAGCTCACAATATGAAATTTGCTGAGCACAGGCAGCCAAGGCAAGCTTCACAAACTCAGCTATGACTCCTTGATTATTTTCTGGGATTTCATTGCTTGCTATACATTTTTCTTCAGACAGTACAAGTGTCTTCTGTGAGGCCCTGATGGAGCAGAAACAATACTGTGTGTTTTAGATGATCTTCCTCTTTGCTGCATGTGTACTAAACAGGGTAACAAACCAGTAGTTGTTCCTCAATTTATGTAAAACTCCAAGCAGTAAGACCAACCTGAAAATCTCTTAATAAACTATTCAGTAAATGGATCTGTGTAAATAATACACAGTAATAAATTGGAACTGGTTTGAAAGCAGGGGAGGAGGGCTACATTTGCACCATGGTTCAGAGATTATAAATTAAATCACACCAATTTTGTCTCCCGTTCCAGCTTTTATTAGAGAATCAAAATTCAGATCAGTCTCATAAAAAGACTTCCTTGTACTGCTTGAGTCTCACAAGTGAGTCTGACTCTACTTGCAAGAGAATACTGCCTCTAAAAGAAATTAAACTGCTGCCTGGCCATGATACCAGCATGAAAAACCTGAAAAGTAAAATACATCATAAGAAATATTTTGTTTGAATTTTGAGATGAAATGAAGTAGAAGCTGCTTAGGAAACCAATGCCATGTGGCTCCAGGTTAGGGGCATAACTTATGGAGAACTCTTAAAATTCATGGGAAATTAATAGATATAACTGAAGAGGGTAATTTCAGGAGTGTAGCCATAGAAGTTGATGCAGACCTGTGAATAACATTGCGCCCCAAACTATGTTATTAAAATTTCCACCTTATTGCCTGGCATGGACATGAACCACGGAGGAAATCAGTCAGAAGTATAAAGGTCTAATCAGGACAAGCCAGTAAAAATGGAGGGCACTCTGCAACCTGGAAAGAAGCTGCAAAGTTCATTGCAAAGAGCACTACATTTAGGAGAAGAGCTTCTAGCAAGGCTATTCTAAGTGAAGTTACCTTCAGCTTAGATGAGAAAAATATGCTGGCCATATTTTTTCATATAAAAGAAAATTGAATTCTTAGCCAGAATAAAGAGAGAAAAAAATATTGGAATCTAGCGTGATTGTGAAATTCCCTCTGTGGTAATCTGATCTACAGCCCATCAGCCAGGGGAGGCTTTATCTGTCATTGCCTGACAAGGAGAATTTCTAAATAATAATTTCCAGAGGAGTCAGCAGAGGTGATTCTGTCAGCAGCAAAGCACATCGACTGCCATAAGAGCAGAGCTGGGCTGGTGCTGGGCACCTCCCATGCCAACACTTTCTTCATAAACCACTGGCATGAAGGTGTTGGGCGTCAATTGCTGCTGATTTCAGCACGTACCAAACCAGCCTTCACAAAGAGCTTGAAAGCAATAGGTCAGTTTGTGCTGCCCAAAGGGGTTCACTACTCTGCACCTCCTGTTTCCTGGAGAAAATGGTTTTATGTCTCACTTCCCTGCATATAAAGGAGGTGTGTGGCCACTCCAGCTGTAATGGTTTCATGTTTGCCAAACTTAGTGTAGTGGTTTGAGTGTTTACCAAAACTCTGCTGTGAGATGGGATCAGGAGAAAAGCAAAGCAGGCCCAAACTTAAAGGTATAAGGATAGATTTATTAACACACACAAAAAGAAGAAAATGAGACTCAAAAGTCGCATCCAGCTTCCTCAGTGGTTAAACAATATGTCAGGATCTAAAAATTGGCCTCTGATAGGTCCCTGTCCCTTCCACAGGAAATCAACAGGTCCTTACAGGGTTACAGAGAACTGTTTCTCCTTTAACTAAAAACCAAGCTGTTTTTAGTTAACCTGTGACACCATCCCTTGCCAGATGTGGAAGGTGATGGGTGCTGAAAGGCCACCAGATTGCATCCTAACTTTACTTGTTAAATGTTCAATTTATCAAACTGACTTAGGGTGTGAGTGTTAATGTGATCTCTGCAACAGAGTTTTGCACAGCCCATCACAGGCTGGTTTTTAGGCTCCCTAGAAACTCCACAAACCTTGAGTTCACCCACGCTTGTGTCCCCAAGATCTGTGGTACACAGGACCAAGTAAGCAGGTTCCCCATCCCAGATGAAGTCTTTTGAGATGACACCCTGACAAAAGTCCCTGCCTAGTACTTGCCTTGTTGAAAAAGATTAAAAAATCTTAAAGAAAGATTTCTACCTACTTGCTAATATAAGAAAAATTTAAAATAGCTATTCTGCATGTCTAACAAGGTCTGCCTGTCTCAGATAGCAACACTTCAGCACAGGCAGCTGTAATAAAAGCCAAGGAATTTACTGAGAAGGAGCTGAAGAAGTTAAATTCTGATAATGACAAATAATTTACATTGAGCTAGTTTTTCCATTTGTTTCAAATAAGGCTTTATCACTCAATTATTTCTTTATAAACCTGATAAGTTTTTACAGATTTAATGTGCTCAAGGTAGCTTATGCTTTTAGAGAGATCTGCTTTCAGCAATCTGCAACTACTTATGTTATGATGGAGGTGGTACTAAACAAAGAAAAGTTACATAAATGCCTTGGAGCAGAGGCTTCATGTGTTAAGAATATTAAAAATAACTCATCAGTGCTCACAGGGTCTGGCTTCAGTAAAGCATGCTATGTTTTCCATCCCTTTATGCATGACTTCAACTAGAAAACCATTACAGAATTGAGAAGTATCTGAATATCCAAAGCACAATGCCCCTTGGCAGAACTCATGGGAAAATAAGAGGCTTGAAGAGGGGAAACACATTTAATATTCATATATTAATTGACTGTAAAGTCAATTCATTCTCTTGCCTTTTTGTTTAGTCTTTAGTTAAGGTAACTGGTTTGTGTCTGAGTTTCATCAAGCTCCAGTGAAGCAGCGCACAAAAAAATAAAACTCCTGAACAGAAATGTCCCAAATGACAATTTGACTGGAATGATCCATGGTTTGGGGGCTTTCTGTATTCAGATGGGGCCCAGCTAAGAGTCACTGGATCCAGATTTTGTAGGGATTCAGGGAGGGTCTTCAAGTCAGATTTCTTAACTCTGCTTTCAAGTTTTATGTGAATCCATACCAAATCTCTTCCTGCTCTTTTAACCTGCCTTCAGATATAAAATTTGTCTCTGGAGGAGATAGTCTGTCATTCTTTCCACAGTAACTTTTGAAGGTGTTCATTCTAACCTTTCCCAAGGGATCAGAAGTCTCAAAATACAGTATTTCCACAAACATAATGAGTATAAACAGCTGGATAAAGTAGAAAGAGCGTAAAATTATTTGCCCACTACAAATAAAGAGGTTGCATTGGGCTCTTCCTCATAGCCATCCAGAAGCTGGGAACCATAAGAAAAGCTCAGGAGAGAGCATTTTTCTTTTTAGGTTTCAAAAATCTAATCACAAAACGTGGACCCATGGTATCTTTAGGCATTTAGTATAAGATTTTCTCTTACCTGGGACTAGCAAACAGGATTTGCTGTGGTGGGATACAACCCTTTTACCTTTGAAAAATAACTTACATACTCAAACCAGTTCTTCAAACACACACTTAACCCCTGATTCACAGAGCATGGAAGAGTGATTGCAACCAGATTGCAGTCCTGAAAAAAAGTGAAATAATTGAGTGAAGAATTATGGGTTTAGTTTTTCTGCGTTTATTTTTTTTTCTATTTTATTCTAATTAATTTGGAAGAAGAGAACAAAGAATGTGATCTCTCAGAGTATTTCATCCCTCTTCAGAGAAGAGGAAAGAAACCCCAAGCAAATAAAAAAATCTTGATTATTTAATTCAATTTTTGGAGTTGTCAGGATGTTTGAATCCCATCAATTATTTACGTGCAATGAGAATTCACCTGTGTTTATATTCACAAAGGCCTTGGAACTCATGCAGGAAACTAATTTTTCTTAATCTCACTTGCAATATGGAAATCAAAGGAAGAGCTGTTTTAACAGACACAGCAATTCTACCACTTAGGAACTCTGATAAGATTGGAGTGTCTGAGATTTCCCAGGTGCTTTCCTAGGAGGGTTTCTGGCTGTCTCCTCCTGATGGCAGACCCTGGGTGTGAGTTTCCAGTCCTCATCAGGTGTCTCTGAGCCAAACTGCACTGGGCAGGTGTCAGGAGGTGGTTGGCTCACATTTAATGCACCAGCAGAAACTGGTCATTATATTCATTTTGAAGTGTTCGTAGTGGTTTCATCTTGATCTCTGCCAGGAGATGAGAAAGGATGAGGAATACTAGGGAAGGGATTAAAGGAAGGACTTTGGGGCCAGTTTTGGGGGGAGATGTAACACTTGGCTGGCTTATTTCACTCTCCATTCAAGCTGGGTTTCAGGAAAAAGTTCCCACTGTATCCTATAGGTCTATCAACCTAAAATAAGGCTGAATTGCTGCAAGGGGAAATCTTTCAAGATCAGTGTTGCAATGGAAAATAGACTGTCAAGATACACCAGATTAGGCATGGTAAATTTGGGATTTCAGAAGATAAGGAGTGAAGAGAGTAGTTTTCTTCTGGGTATTTCATGAGCAATAAGGAGAGACAAGCTTTTTCTAGGGTTCCAGCAGACACCAGTCTCCCATATTGTTAATTGCTGAATGTCCACCGTGGTAAAGCTAGGCTTTGTGATTTTTTGCTGATCTTAAAAGCTAAGCTGGGAAATAGCACTTACCCTGTGTCACGGATTGGAGATAGAATTTCAAAAAGAAAGAAGGTCTTTTTTCTCCATAAATATATACATGTCTGTATGTATCTCCATGAGGAAGCTCAAGTATACATAAAAACACGTATTTCAAACCTGTATAAATACACATTTATACATTAACCCTTTATAATTGCAATGAGAAGGACCATTCTGGCTATTGGGTCAGAGACTGGTTATCATGGTGTGTTTGGAGGTGAGGATTAAGGGTGGAGTTTACCCTCTAGAAAGACACAAGGAGGGTTTCCAGTGATGCTTGTCCTGGCAATAAAGATAATGTGAAAAATATGGGACTTCTTGTATATTTATGTAGAGGTACTGCCAAACCAGATGTGTGTTCTCCTGGCGTTGTAGTTAGAATGAAAGCAGATCACATTGTTTTCAACATACTCTTATATGGCCAAATAAATATTCCACTGAGAGGTATTACCAGGTATTTTTAAGGCAAGCAATGTGCAGAACAGTTTTCATCCATGCATGGAGCTGTTCAGAGAACAGTCCTGACAGAGGCAAATACTTTTCTATAACTGTTTTGTGTAGGCAGTTCTTACCTATGTGTGGGGTGTTGCCAGGGATTTAAAAAGAAAGCAATGAGGCATGCATGCAGTTTCCTACTGATTATTTTGAGGTTAAGAAGAAGAATGATGGGTAGGAGCAAGTGGCCTCAGATTTGTTTCAAAGCTTGGCTGGCTATGGGTTCCTGCCTGGCAGCTATCACAGGGAGCACTGGGGCATGGTTTCCTGGCAGAAAGCACTCAGGAGAATGATCCTCCACTGTTTCTGCTGTGCCCAGAGAGCTGTGTCAGAGGAGTGGGAGTTGCACAAGCTCTGTTGATTTGGGTTGATTTGGTTTCCACAAGGAGCAATCAAGACAGCAGATTTCTTCTGATTCTGCTGGGTTTGGAGCAAAAGGAGCAAATGCTTTTGTGCAAGTCTCACGATTCCCCTGCTGTTTTCTGATCTGCCATCTAAGAGATGAGATGAGACAGAGGAGTTTGGAGAGCAAAAGTAAAAGTTAGAGAGGTAAAGGCTTCCAGGGAAATGGTGTTGTGCTTCAGACTTTCTGGGATCTCTGTAGGCTGGGCAGCTGAGACACATGAAGAAGAAGAAGCATTGCCAAGCTACACTCTTGAAATGAGACACAGGGCTCAGATTGCAGGTGTCTGTCCTGGGGCTTTCTCAAACAGACTGGAGGGGATTGCTCTGTCATTGAGGAGCCCTAAGTGACATGCAAACAGGAAAGCTCTGAGTGCCCTGTCAGCCCTGGCACTGTGATGAAGATAAGAAGGAGCACACAGCACCCAAAAATGTGTGGGTGGAGAAGATGTTACCAGGAACCACTGTGAAGATGCTCTGGCTTGTGCCAGAGAATGAAAAATGCAAACTTTTAGTGGTGTGGCATGGCTGGACTCAGGAGCTGTTTGTTATTAGGACTCCAGCTTATCAACTGACTCTTGGATTATTTACATTGGCAGTGTGGCTCACTGCCCCAGGGTAGGCAGCAGGGTCTCTGTGAGAGAGCTGTGCTGTCAGTAGGGCTGGGCTTTAAAGCTTAGAGGTACTAACGCTTCCACAATGGCAGTAGATTACAAAAAAAAAAAAATTCAATAAACAAATCCAAAAGCCCCTCCCCTGCCTTAACTCCTGGGATTACAGCAGAGTAGCGTCTATGTGTGCTGGAGGGAAATGAGATCATTAAAAATTTGCAGTAACTGAGCAGCAGCAGATTTATCAAGCTGGGGAGTTGCAAGAACTACAGAGAAGATGGACAGGGTGAACTGGGTACAAAGCCTGGGATCTCTGGACCTCTCACCCCTGGCAGTCATTTGCAATAGGAGCTGCTGCAGCTTGGTAGAATTACAGCTGGTCTTTTCAAAGAAAACTTTTTAAGGTAATGTTGTGCCTTGTTTCTGAAGAAAATGACAACAGTTTCCCTTTGGAAAAGACTCCCTAGAGACAAGTTGATTATTGAGTTTTGCAGGAATTAAAGCATACACAGACTCGTTCAGTGGGGCTGCTGTGCCAGTGAAGGGGAGGAATAAATCCCTCAGGGAAAGAAAACTGCAGGGACAGCTGTGGTGTCCCAAGACTGGCAGCCTTACGCAGTGCATGTGGCACCCAGAAATGCACAGTGTGAGTCCAGAGCTCTCAGCGTGGTCCTTGCCATCCCCTGGAGTCAGAGAAATTCCTGAGCATGGAGGAAGGCAGTGCACAGAGGCTGCCAGCCATATCCTGTCAAAAACGTTACATTACACTGGCTGGCAAGGGTCAAAGAGCACTCCAAAATACCTCCAAGGGGAAAAATCTGAGTAAGGAGTTGAGAGGCAAAATATATCCAATAGAGTCCGTGTGTGAAAGAGCCCCGGGTGGCAGGACACTGCTGCCAAAACCTAGGGCTGGGATCTGCCTGGCTCAGGGCTCTCAGCTGCCATGGTGTGTGAACCCTGAAGGCTTTTGATCCCCCACAGTGAAAAATCCCATGCCACAGGACCTGGACTTCTGCTTCCTGCTGCATGAGACTTCCTAGGCTCTGCAGAAGGTAACGTGCTCTTTCTGGAGGCAGTGGGACCCTCACTGTCAGAGGGAAAACACACAGTCTGTCCTGAGGTGAGCTTCTCACCCAGAGTAAACCTGCAGTTCAGCCTCCTTTCTTATTACACCTGGAAAATCCTGTTAGCCCTACAATGTAACTCACTGAAGTGTTACAAAAGTGCTGAGTGCATATGTGATCTTAAAAAAAAAAGTTCCTTTCTTCTGATTTTATGTATTTTAATGGCAATTTGCAAGGACTGTTCCAACAACACATGAGCAAGGCATCTAAACATGTCTGTGATTTTGTGTAGCTTCTGCAGTTGGTTTTCTATAGAGGTTGGATGTTATATTGGATAGTATTATTTGTGTTCTTTTGCTATTGAGACTGGCCAGGATTTTGTAAAATCACACTTGTGTGAAATGAAGTCCCTCCTCTGAGGCTATGAAGGCTGGAGCAACGAGGAAAGAAAAAATATTCATGCTTGTACTTTCTCCACAGAGCTGGAAATCACCTTGTGGCTTTTCTGAGTGCAAAGCCCTTACAAGTGGCTTTTTAAGGCCAAAGACAAGTCTGAAGGAAAAGGCTCAGCAACCCATGCTGGCCAATCCATGAGCTGGTAACTCCAAGGAGAGCTCTCCCACAGCAAAGCTTTCCATTGTCCCCAGTGTGGGGCACCTGGGGACACTTTGTCCTGAGTTGTTCTGCTCTGTGTCTCCTCCAGGACAAACACAAGTGAGGCTCTGGTATGTCAAGACTCCACAGCTATCAGCATATATAGTCTCAGCCAGTCTTTTTAGAGGGGTAAATATTTTGGATAACTCTTCTAGGTGTTTTTTTAAAACCTGGGAACTTACATACAATGCTAAATGAATTAGCTGCACATACAGCCAGTTTATTTCCAAGTTGTCTCACTTGGCTATGATCATTTGGGTAACTGCTCTATTCTGCATACCTGAAGAGTCCTAGAAAATCTTTTATTGGCAAATAAGAAATAATTCTAATCTTCAGTAGTTGTGAAAATGGAGAAAATACCCTTAATAAATATGTATCTTTCTGGGGTTTTACATTGGCTCCCTTTTATTAGCTTGGTAAAAGCAACTTTCAAAATTACATTTGAGGGCTTTTAAATGGCAGCAGTCTCTGGACATATTCTCTTTGGACTATTCAATACATTTGTACTGTATTTTCTGCACAGTACACACTTTTTAGCTCTCTTTTCTTCTTTGTGAAAGAAATATTGATTTATCTGATGAAAGTTAGTTAACTTAGGGGGGAAAATGTCATCCACACTGAAATACATCTGATCTTCCCGTGATGTCAGTCCACATGGCAGGGCACAGTGAAATGGATTTGGTGCCCAGTGCACACAGCTGTGTTCTTCCACAAGTTTCAGATAGGATTTTAGCAAATATCTTGAGAAGGAAGGGGTTGAAAAACAACTTTCTTATGCAGGTCCTTTGCAGGCTGAAGTCATGATGTGCTGAACTGAATCCAAGGTGAGAGATCAGACACATTCCACACACTGCACCCACTCAAACGTCTCAGCAGTCTGGCATCTTGCAGGTTGAGGCTGCTGGTTTGAGGCTATTCTTTGGGGTGTTGTGGTGTGGGGTTGAAAGGATGCTGCCAGGAAGGTTGGGAGAGGCTGAAAGCTTGGTTTTGCCTACACAAGCTCGATGTTGAAGTATAAAACATAGTAGGTGCAGGCAGATGGCTGAATTGAAGCAAGCAACATGGTGTTATTAATCTGAATAACTGTTAATCCATAATACAGATAGAAATTCACATGTGTGTCTGTCTGTATAGATATATATTTAGTGTATGTAGTTTGTATGTGTAGTCTCAAATTTGTGTCCAGCTTGAAGCTCACAAATAGCCAAAAGGTTTCCAGTTCCTCACTCCCTGGACTTCAAGGCTACACAGGTACCTCAGCTGTAAGAAAGCTTTGGGAAAGGATATTTTAATTTCATTTTGTGAGGCTTTTTTTTTTTTCTTTTGATAAGTATTAGTGTTTCTTCTGTTTTTCCTCTTTGAGGGGGGAAATTTATTCTCATGGAGAGTTGAGACTTTGACACACTGCAGTTAACAGCCTGTGGGTTAGCAATATATTTAGACAATTTTGAAAATCTTTCATGCCACTTGTAATTTGGAATTGTGTTCTCGACTGTGAGGGGTTAGCAGAGGGCTGAGAGGAGTGCTCACTGCACACCAGGTGACAACATTCAGATTGCCACAGTGGCAACACACACCACAACATTTTCAAATGCACTGTTTTGATGCTTATATTAAGGTGACCTAAACCCAAGCCTCATGTTCAGCTGCTGTAACCTGCACCCCCAGGGCCCTTCCCCAGGCAGCCAGCCCTTCCCCAGCCTGTAGCACTGCCTGGGGTCATTGTGACCCAAGTCCAGGACCTGCCCCTTGGCATCGTTGAACATCATCCTGTTGCTCTTGGCACATTCATCCAGCTTAAAATGAAATAAAATAAAAAATCCCCCATCAAAAATAATATAGAAGCAGCCTAAGGGGACTATCTCTGTGATAGATCTAATTTTACTCTCTGAATCCAAATGGGATTTTTTTTTACTGTGACCTCTGGAGCATATTACAAAGATGGGGATAAATCTTCTCTTCTACAAGGCCACTATATGGTCCTCATCTGTGTCCAGAACAGCTCTTCCTACAGCTGTCACAGTCCTGTGGAAACATTGTCACAGGTGACTTAAATATTCAGTGTTTTGGTTGCGTGCAGAGGGTTTTAATTCTTCTGACTCCAAACCAGCACTGGGAGTGCCCTGTGTTCCTCTACTGAAGTATGGCTTAGAAGTGTAAGAAGAAAGAAAGAACCTTTTTCATTCCCTTAGTGAGGTTCCTTTAAAGTGTCTTTCTCCAAATGGCTCCAACAAACATTCCCAGAACCAATTAAAATAGAAAGAAAACTAGCAACAATTTTGAACCACAAAGGCTAAGGAAAATGAAGAAAAACCCATCTGCCTATGCAAAGAAACCTTGACACAATGCATAAAATCAGTTCATAGGAGTATGTACAGACACTGTGCAGTAGTCATGAATTCATATCATTAGTGTGATGAAAACAGCAAATTGTGTTAATGAATATGGAAAGAAACATGTATTTAATGCAGAATTCTGATGTCAGACTTGGGAACTTTTTCTAAAAAAAATTGTGTGTTATCTTCCCCACATACTCTTCCATTTTCCACTCTTCTGGTTTCTTTGGTAAATTTATGGCATTAAATGATTGGAACAGTTTCTGTCTGTCCCATAGAGCAAAGCTGAATATTGGAGGTGTTTGGTATTGCCAGCACCCCACAAACCTGTCCAAGGGTAGGAGAGCATCTCTCCTATTACACTCACATTGTACCATCTGCTAATGCAAAAAACGGACTTTGAAGGATGGTCCCTGCCTATGGTACCACCTTTGGAGTTAGCACTCAAGTCTATTCCTGTTCAGGTATTCTTATATTCTGGGTTTTACCTCTGGCTCCACTGAAGGCTTGAGTGTCTCTTTGTGGAGGCTTGTTTTTCATATGCTTTCCAGCATGCCATTTTAAAAGAGCTTTTTTTTTTCCTCCCTCCACTTCTGTGTTTTTAAAATGGCCAGACAGATTAAAATTTGGGCACACAAAAATATATGGCCTTCAAAATTCATTTCTGAGGAAATATAGCTTAGGGCTGGACATGGAAGGGTCAGACAAATTTTAAATCACATACAATTGCTCACCTCATTCCCCAGCATGTCCGTGCACAGATCCTGAGTCCAGGAGTGCAACAAAACTGAATAAGAGGCAGAGAAAAGAAGGAAAACGAATGAAGATTTGCTCCTGTTCCTTTTAATGCTGCATGTTGCCTCCAGAAAATACTTATTTATCAAGGGCTAAAAGGACAAAGGGGGTATTTTCCTGTTACGTGATCCTTCTTTTACTTTCTGAAGACCAGCTGATAAATAGCACAATGTACTTTTAGCTATATGGCACACTGCATTTTTCCCATCATTTTCCCTCTCTGCACCGCAGGAATTACCTCCAGTGACTGTTGGGAGTAACTAAAACAGCTTCTCCACAATGAAAACCACATGGCAATACCTAATGAGGAGAGCTTTTGGAACAGAGAGAATAAAGGGCCTGATGCTCCTCATCTCCCTCTGACAAAGGTGTTACCCTGGGACAGAGGTTAATCTGGCACAGGGAGCTCTTCATTTTAAATCTCCTGAAGTGTTCAATTCTCCAGCAGTGTTTTCAGTGTGGGAAGCAGCTTCATGCCTTCAGTTGCAAGTCTCTTGCAGAAGAGGAAGGAATTTGGGTGGGTGTGATGGTCCACATCCCCTTTCTCTATGTCTGGGAGCCAGCAAATCCAGCATATCCAGAGCATCCTGGCTGCCCTGCAATACACACTTCCCTCTAACTCTTAAAAAATGTAGCACACTCCTAAAACTTCCATGCTAATTGCTGACACAACCAGAATTATGTAGTCATAAAGAGAGAATTTTACTGTTGCGTGGGGAATTATTTAGAGTAGAGAAGTATGTGAATGCTGAATTCTCTGAATGATTTCTGTGTGAATTTCACATTTAACTTATGGTAAGTACCTTGATAAAAGCCCTGAGAGAATAATTCCATCTTGTAACTTTTTCATGATTGCTATTGTATGAGTTATCAATCTTACACTTTACATTTAGATATGCTAAATAGGGCTTTTCTTCCATTAATAATCAGAAAATTTCCCTTTTTTTGTGTACTTTTCAGAATTAAAATCAGTATTAACATTATTTGGCTATCTGTTTGGGTAGGGAATTTCAGTGATGGGAGAAAGAAAGTTAATTTTATTTTTAGATGAATATTACTGGGTGGAGAAGAGCCACACAAAGGAGAATTCATGAGATTGATCCTCTCTAGCAGATTCGTGACTGGTCTGTAATGAGTAAAAGTCTTTTAATTTTGCAGAAAATAGTTTTAGAAGCTCCTCCCTGCTTTAAAAGTAACACCCTTATTCTGTAAAACTCTAAATTGTGGGCTGCCAGTGTAAGCATGATTTGTAAACTCTCAGAGCCCTGAGGTGAATGGTGCTGGCAGCAGTTTGCAGCCCCCAAATGAAAGCTGCAATTTTGCACTTCTTAATTTTGAGCCTTTTCTGGTCCCAAACTACTGCACAAGCCTTTTTCCTCTAACACAAACCCTGTGGCAAGCACAAACATGTTTACAGATATAACACAGGTGAATTATTTCTAAGGGCCACCTTGATCTTTAAAAGGCTAATGTCACTGGGAGAGTCCTGTATGGTCCACAGAGAGAGAGGCTCTTTCCCAGGGGGAGTGGATTGCTGGGATAATAGTTACTCTGTTAGTCCAGGGCAAGAGTCCTGGCCTCCTGAACACCCTGAGAGGTCATATCCTGGCTATCATGGAAGTAAAAACCAGATTTTTGCCATAGCTGAAGGATGGCATTCTTTCCTGTTTCTATTTTCTTCTTTGAGGTTATTCAAATTCTTTCAGTGTTTTCTACCGTGGTTGTTTTTTTCTGGATCTCTGATCCTGTTCAGTGCTCCAATCTAAGCTCTTCCCTCGTGGCATCTGATTTTCTGGAAATGCAGAGCCTGAATGCTGTGCCTCACCAGGGCCTTTTCCCTGCTGAAGAGAGCAGAGGGTGGTTTCCTCTACCCCACAGGCACAATAAGCACTGGGTCCTGGACTGATTGACCAGAACTGCACCAGAGGGGAAAGTGCCTGACAGCCAAGAGAGGGCTGGGTCTGGGATTCTGGTTCTGTTTGCTGTTGCTGCTGCTGTTGGTTTTTGCCTTGTTTTACAAAAACAAAAACAAAAACAAAAACAAAAACAAAAACAAAAACAAAAACAAAAACAAAAACAACAAAATATATATATATATATGTATATATATTCTAGTAAAGAACTGTTACCCCTTTTCCCATATCTTTGCCTGAAAGCCCTGTTATTTCAAAGTTATAATAATTTGGGAGGAAGGGGGTCAGATTTTCCATTCCAAGGAAAGTTCCCCCCTTCCTTGGCAGACACCTGTCCTTCAAACCGAGACATTGTTCCACTTTGTTTTTTTCTTTTCCCAGGATTTCACTCTGCTTCTGTTGCATTTTTCCTTTCAGAGGAGCCAAACCCGAGGCTATGCAGACGTGGACACTGATATCACCCATCTCACACGTGACAACTCTTTCAGGTAGGGGCAGGGATGCTTCTGTGTGTGCAGCAGAGGCAGAAAGAAGTTCTCTACATTAGTCCAGGGTGACAAACGTTGGTGACCAAAGGCTCTTTGCAGAAGGTTTGCAGACAGCCTGTCCCAGTTCACACAATTCCCTTATTCTTTTGGGAGTTTTTTTTTTGTGCTCACATTGTGAGTCTGGGACTTCTGCCTGCTCAAGAGCTCAGAACAGACCCTGATTTTTAAGAGTGATGTAGTTTCAAGTGTAAACTTTACAGGCAGATACAAAATGAAAGCTCTCCGTTACAGAAAATGGTGTTTACTCTCTTTTCCTCAATTCCCTCTCCTGTAAATGAGGTCAGGAGTGTTATGAATCCAACACCATTAATGGTTGCAAAGTGTTTTGAGATCCCTGAATGGAAGGACTTATATAAGCAGGAAAGTCTTATTAGGATAATTATAATTGCCAACAGTACTGGCACAGTATAGATCACTTAATGAGTTATTTGGCTTTTCCTTTCTCTCCCTTTCTCCCTCTCAGCTCCCCTAAGCCATATAAATAGACTGATTTTTAATTGGCAACTTTCATTTCTAGCGACTGGATTTCTCTCCGAAGTTCAAACTCAGCAGCAGCATTTAGAAAATGCAAGCTGGTTTCAGATCAATTGAAATTTGCAGGGCCACAGTAAAAAGGAGTCTCTGTGCTCTTTGAACTAGAGAAGCACACACCGAACCTGCCTTTTGAATTCCGACCACTTTTCTCTGCATTACGTGCTCACCATTCGCGGGTGCTTGTGACCAATCTGTTGGAGGTGAACTGGGGACTTAGGCTGGTGAGTGACAGGACAGAGCTAAATGGTCTCTGCGGGGAAAGGAAATCCCCTTTGTGCTCTGATCTCCCATTTCACTTGCGTTGGTTTAAATGTGTGGTCGTCGGGAACTGATGCAAAGATGGGATGATAAGACCAGCTCTTCCTGTTATATTAAGACCTGAAATACTATTGATAATCAGGCAGCTTCCTCCCCATAAAACTTTTTCTCTCAGCTGCAGTAACCACTCATGTTCATCCCTGGGAAGCAGCCGCTTAAAGCTTTATAAAAGTAGATTAAGACAAGTATTAATAGTTAAGAAATTATGATCTCCTTGTAGGTATTACTACCTTACAGGCAGTAATATCAATGCTTGAATCAGTAGGGGTTTATTTTTTGTTGAGCCGTGAACATTTGATCTAATATGAAATGTGGAGCCATCTGGAATTGGCAAGGATGTTGACTGCTGTAAAGAATGTATGTCCTTTCTTTCCTTTCTTATTTCTGGTGTGTTAGAAGTATCCTTAGAACTCCTCCACTTGTTCTTAGAAGAGATGCCAGAGGTTGTTTGCCCATGCACAGAAACACATTTTATGTAATTGCCATGATAAGGGCACAGTACTTTTATTATCATTCTTGCTGTACAATATTTAGCTGAAACTCATACATACAGATCTGTCCATTTCTGTTAAAGGTTTTTCAAATATGCAATTCCCAGTCTGTATTTGCTGCTGCATCAGTATTTTTCTCTGCTAGTAAATCAAACTACTTAGAGAGCAACGAAACAAAAGCACAGTTACTACTCTGTTTAACTTTCCAGAGTAGTTTGATATTTTCTTGCTCTATTCTTTAGTATGTAACATTTACCTCGGCAGACTCAACCATACTTTTAAAACATGGGGAAGGCAGATGTATGAATACTGAATTGTGCCTCAGGCTCCTTCTGAAGCAGCAAAATGAGCTCAACTCTTCCTCTTGCCCTCTTCAAATGCCTTTCACTTGCTGGAGAGAACACCTTATGTTGTAGAGCTGCTGTCAGTTTTTTACCTTGGACAAGTTAAAAATTTGCATCTTACTGCCATCCTTACTAAAGATAACGCTGATGTTTACAACCCCTGGAAGCCCTTAGATAAATGTACTGTGTCCATCCTGCCTGCCTTGAATCCAAAGTGTTGGGGCAGCAATCACACCCTGTACACCACTATCAGCTCCAGCAGACACCTGTTGCATGTCTAATTAGCTCTGTATCTCTGTGTATAAATATCTGTGTGCACCTGCCAAAAAGGCACTTGACATGAAAGCCCCAGAACACCACCAGGTCTCTGAGGGAATTCTGCCTCATCTCTGCTCTCTGTTCAGCCTCAGATTTCCCACCTTGTGCTTAGTACTGAAGAGGATGTTTCTGGTGCTCTGGGGTTGGAACATGCTCAGAGGTGAGCTGGTCAGGGTGCTGCTCTGGGGTCTGGGTACAGGATACATTTTGGGTACAGCTCCGGGGTTTCTTCCTTTGTGTGTTTCTGCAGTTCTGGTGACACCTTTGTTGGGGTTTTTTTTTGTTTGTTTTTTGGGGTATTTTTAAAGGCCTTTCCCTCCAGGTTATGCAGAAATTGTTAATATAGAAGGTATGTTACTAAAATCAAAGGGAATAAAGTAGAATGGCCAGCAGTAGCACTGTAAACAGTGTGTGTGTTGAGCAAGTTTCCATTAAATGCTTCACTTCACACTGACAGCTCTGCTTCTGGAGACCCATGTGGCAGAGCAGATTGCTGTGGTTACAGGTTGAGGGCATTCCTGGGGCGCTGGCTGCAGTGACTGAGAACAAGGAGGCATTTATATAATTTGGGAACATTTTGTCTTTCCTTGCCATGGAATATTCCTATGCTCTTAAAATACCCCATAGTTTTTTCTGTGAGTACTGAATGCTTTGATTTCTGCTGTTCTGGGGGAGTGATGTGTTCTAGAATCTCTCCTTGCCTCTTCCTCCCAGATTTTGTGACTTTCAGAGGAGTTGGACAAGGACTGTGTGGTGGGTGACAGGTCCAGGCATTCCCATCTGCTGCTGGCCAGAGACTACCTAGAGCAGCAGTGGGAAAAGCTGAGGACATATAGTGAATATATCAGTAAAGGAAGAAAGAAAAGACATAATTTGCTGGCTCAGTGGGGCCCTGGCAAACCCTAAAAGTCCCTAAATTGAAAAGAAGATAAAAGGAAATTCTCAGCTAGTTCATTCCTGTGGTTTGCAACCAAAACTTGTTTAGCTTTTCTTTCAAAAAGGCTTTTCTTTATTTAAATATTGACCTACCATTTTAAAAGGAGAAGAGGTTAAGAAATAGGATCAATAATCTGAGATGAAGCATTTTGTTTTGGAATGAATGGAACATTTACCCAAAATTACATTTTGAGGGTTTTTGCCCTTCTTTTTATTGGATGCAAGATATTTCTACTCGTACTGGAGTTGTTTTGTTTCAATAATACAAACTGCTGCATCATTTCAGGGTGACACAGACAGGGGAGACTCAAATTATTGTTAGCTATGGACAATGAAGCTAAGGGAATAAATTCTTGGATTTGGGATTTTTTTATGCTGCTTTCCCATGCTTTATGAATTTTGGCTAATCCTTACTTGCTGCCTGCTTGCATTAATCTTTCTTTAAGCACCTCTTTAAATGTGAGTCTGGCAGCATTTTGTTAGTTTGGGGTTTTTTTCTCCCTCTGTTTATTTGTCCTTTATTAATTGTTCCACCTAGAGAATGTTGAAGCTCTTAAGGTATCACCAAGGAGAGGGAAATGTGTAGCTAACAGGAGACATGGACTTTTAAAGAGAAATGATGACCAGCAGGTGTTTTGCTTGGTCATTTCAGCGCCAAAATTCAGTTCAAGGCAATTTTTTGCCAACCATCAGTGCCAGAAGCAATCCCTGCCGTGGGCACCTTGTAGTCCAGGTAAACATGCCAGGCTAAAAGCAGCAGACTGGTCAGGTCTCAGATTGCAGTACCAGGAGATGGGAGAGGCTGCTGGGAGGATGGGTCTGTCCTCAGTGTGGATCTGGCTGCACTGACCCCAGTGTGTCCCTGCTCCGTGGGGAGGGATGGGCACTGGGAAGGAGCTACCAGGAGATCCCCGCTGCTCTCACGTGCGGCAGGAAGGAAAGCCAGACGGCAGGATGCCATCTCCTCCAGTCAGCCTGCTGTTATCCCCATCTAGCATGACAAATTGGTGTTCCCAGAGTGGCAGCAGAGTAATCAGACTGTGACAAATGGTTTACTTAGAGCAATTTGTTTTCATTTCACTGAAAATTTCCGCAGTCTCAACAAAAGGTTCCCCCCCGCCTCCTCACTCCCGACTGCCTCCCTCTAATGTCATTTGCATGGTGTTAAGAGAGGGACCTGTGCCCCAGAGGGCAGCGTGGCACTTGGGAGACCACGTTTCCAGGGACCCCGGGCTTTTTGCAGCTGGAAGCCGTTGCTGGAGGCAATGTGCTTGTTGAGTGTGAAGTTAACCTCCATTAGCTGTAGACTGTGCCCCTGCTTTTGCCTCATTTCCCACACGGGAGCTGAGCTACCTCACACCTTTTGGCAGGTTGGTTCCTGGTGGATGAAGAGTGTGTGGGGTCAGGGGTTCCCTGTATCTGAAAAGGGTGAGTGTCAGTCTGGCAGCACCTTTCAGTTGCTAAACCTAAGCCAGGTCACTAAACACAGCCCTGTAGCAGTGATGTGTCTGGAAAAGGGGAGCAGTACCTACCTGAGGTACTGCCAGCTGTAATTGCCCTGTGCATGACAGGACAGCTGTACAGCCCCATCCTGGGTCATGGCACAGCTGGATCCCTCTGCTTTAGCACACTTGCAAAAGTCAAAAAGTACAGAGAACAGGGAAAACCAGCTAAAAATTAAACAATGCCAAAAACTGCCTAGGAATTTCAGAACTTTCAGGCCCCTGCCATGCCAGTGCCTGCAGCTGGCTCTGGGATGTGAACTTCATGGCCTTTTCCTGCCCAAGTGTCAGCCCAGTCTTGCACAGGGCTTCTCAGTGCTGTGGTATGACTGCAAGGTTAAGCCTTGGGTGGCTTGACCTGCTTGGCTTTCAGAGAAGAGAGATGAAAAATAGGTGAACTTTACATTGCCACTTCAGGAGAATTTTCCCTGTCCTGTGGCAGAGAAGGAATTGCCATAAGACTGACTTAGGAGCCTGCTCAACTCGGGCTCCCTCATCTTCTGCTTGCTCAGGTTGCTCTCATTTATAATAATTACCCATTTCTTTCAAGCACAATTCTTGCAGTTTCAGCAACCAATGCTTTCCACAGGCTGCAGGAAAGGGAGACCAACACTTGTGTGAAATAAAAGGATAGTGGTATGAGGGGACTGGAGCTGGGAGCTCTGTGCCATGGGGAAGGGAACAGAAGGGCAAGGAAGAGTCAGGCTGGTGGCAGGGTGCCCTGGTACCATGGCCTTTGGCATGGGTTGTTGAGATGAACATTCTCCAAAATCACGCCCCAGGATGGGCTTGGTGGCAGACCTGGCCAGCAGGCCTGTGTCATCTAGCTCTTTCTTCAGGTCTGGCTTCTTTCCTTCTTGGTCTTGTTCAAAAGTGCATCCCCACCCAGGGCAGAGTACCTGGGGCTCTGCAGGTGTGACACGTGCTGCTGCAGTCCTTTCAATCTACCCCAAAGCCAGGAAAACTTATTTGAGGCCTTCTGGGCTGCAAGCCTTGTTTCTGGACATGTGGCAAGTCTGGAGCAGTAGAGAAGAAGTGATGGAGTCAAGGCTTTTCTCCATCATGCTGCCTTGTGCCTGTTCTTTTTTTTGTACCTGGAAGCAGCTGTATAAGGATGACCTCCATACAGGCCAATGGGATGAAATGCTCAGGCCACTCTCATATGGGAGTTAGGCATTGTTGCAGCAGCCCTCTTGTTAGAGGGAGAAATGAGCCCAGACACAGACTCCTTGTTTATCACAGCATGAAAAGGGCCCTGGTTTATTCCTCTGTACAGCTCAGCCACCCTGACCCCAACCATTCACTGACTCTAGCTGCAGCAGCTCCTGCTGGAGGTTTCCCTTGCAGCCTCTGACTGCTGGGTATTTCCTGCTGAACTCTGACTGCAGGGATCAGTTTGCAGGCTCTGAGTGCAGCTTTTACCCAGCCAGACTGTGACTGCAGCTTCCAACAACAGCTCTGACTGCACACCCACACTGACCTCACTGCAGGGATTCTCCCCTTCGTGATTCTCAAGGTTCCTCCTCCATAAACTCACTAGCTAACTGTTCCTCTCTTTTCTCTCACTCATCCTTATGGGCTACAGCTGTGACTCATCAGGGGCCAGGCTGTATTGGGTAATTAACACAGCTGTTACTTATCAGGGGTGAGGTCTGTATTCCCTTCTGCTACAAGACATGACAGTCCAGGTCTGCCTGCAGCCTCAAAGAACTTGATTTGCTGAGCTCTGTTGCATCAGCTGCTGCTGTCCTTGTGCTCCTACACAAACACTCAATAGTGTGATGCAATTTACTGCTGTGTTCCCCCTGCAGGCACCACATCGTGGTCGGGGGGGCAGCCAGGACAGCTCTCCTCCTGCACTTTGTCACAGTGGCAGTTGGGTCTGAAAAGAGAGCAGTGCCACTTAGAGAGCCTGGCAGTGTAATAGCTTTCCTTAAATGAAATTTCCACTCTCTTGGCAACTTGGCTCTGCAGCAGCCCCTGGAAATGGCACAGTGGTGAGTAACTATGTGGTGCCCACTGGAACATGTCCCTGGCCTTGGCTGGAATGAGCTTTCTGGTATGTGCTCATACAACAAAACGACTTAAGCAAGAGTATTATCACAACATGGTTTTCATAATGTATTAGCAAACATAATAAAGCTATGGAAAATTACTTGCTCTAATTGGACATCCATAAATAGATTCAAGTCATAGGTTTGACTCTCCATTGAAGTGAATAATTTATCAGCTGATTAAATCTGATCATTTTGTACAATGTGCCAGTAGTTTTCCAGTGCATGTTTTTACTGTCCATGTATCTCCATTAGATTGACGGATTTGGGAGGTTCAGAGTGGTAGTAGTCAGGGAAATGCCACATGTAAGCAAATAAAGCTGGATTTATAGCATCTGGGCCCCATTCTCAGACCTCTAACACAAAAATGGGGTGCTGTTACATGTCCAAATAAAAGCTGCTCTGCGTCTCACAGATGATTTCTTAAGAGCTAGGGAGAAAGAAAAATGCAAACCCCAACCTTCAGTCACCAAATACCACCTTGCAGCCATGGCAGGTAGGGCAGGAAAGCTGCCCAGAGCCCCCTCAGTGCCCTCTGGGGGAGCAGAGGGATGCTATAGCCAGCAGGGGAGACACAGCACACAGTGTTCCTGTTCTGCTGTGCTGGGAAGCAAGTCCCAGTGCTGAACACACTCCAGACCCATCTTTTCATCTCCCCATCCTCCATCCATGCCTTGTGACCGTGTCCCTGCCTCTATCCACACTGGCAGGCAGTCTGCACCCACACGGGGATTTTCTGAATGTTTTGGTGTTTACTTTCCTGCATTTAAGTTACTCACTGGTCTCTTTTGCTGTTTGGACATTTTCCATGATAACTGAATAAAGTCTATATTTGAGTGCAGAATCCTACATAGCTGAAAAGCTTCCAACAAGATTGAATTAAAAAAGAATTACGATTGTGCATAAAATGAATATTAGACGTCTCAGACAAAGTCTTCAGGGAAGAGCAGCATAACTGAAAGCCAAGCCCAAAAGTCCCTGCTGAGACTGCAGTGGGCCACTGCAGTGCCAGCAGAAGGAGGTGGACTCCACACACCTCCAGTAGGAGCAGCTCACATCTGTGGAGAGGAGAAGGCAGTCAAGCCTAAAAGGGTGATGAGGAGGCTGAATTGCTCTTTTCTCTGCAAAGAGTTTAGGTGTGCAGAAATCCAAGTACAAACTCTCTCTGGATTTTTTGGGCTGCCTCTTTTGGTCTAAGGGGATGTGGGCTGTCAAACCAGGGAGCATTCAGTGCTTAGTGTGATACTCCATTTCTGCTCTCCTGTGAGAACTGCACCAGTGAAAATTGTGCTGGCTTCTCTAGGAGGAAAGGGAGGAACCTGGCGTCAGACAATTTGCACGGTTGCTTAGCTGTAATTTAAAAGAATTAAAAAGAAAAGCAGCAGGAGGCCGAAGCAGTTGGCAGGGGAGCATTTGTAGGGCTAGCTGTATGTGAAGCAGGGATGGGAACTGTTGCCTTTTCCCTTCAGATTTGTGGCTTAGATGTCCCTCTGATCCCCAGAGGCGATCGGTTCAGTTTCTCACTAAGGAAGAGGGAAAACTGAGAGCAAAAGTACAGATTTTCTGTAATGGAGCAATACTTCAGGCAGGTAGAGATTTGAATAAAGAGTAAGTATAAAAAATTAGTACAATTTTAGCATATGAAATATATACCTTTAACAAGTCAATAGTTAGTGCTAGTGTTGCTAGTTTGTAGTGGAAGTGTTTCCTGTGTCTGTCTCAGAGTGGTGGCAGATTAGAATGTATCTTAACAGATTTAATTGATCCGTCAGTAAAGACTAAAAGGTATTTTTTTCTCTGTTATATGGTTGGAGGGCTCATCCCTGCTGGGACTGTCATCCCTGCTGGGACTGTCATCCCTGCTGGGACTGACACATAACACTGATGTCTGGAGAGTACCTAGGGAGACATAGTGGTTTTTTGAAAGGAGAGGGTATCTACACCAGAAACACATTTTTTACTCATTGACAGTGTTGCTTGTTATTTAAAAAATTGAACCTGTTTCTCTAGCCATCTCCTTCTGTCACTCTTTAGACTAGCCATGGTGTGAGTGAGGGATGTGGCCAAATAGGAAGAATGGCCAAAATTTTGGATTTGGCAAAGCTTTCTGCTGCTTACCTTTCTTGTAAGAGCCGCTGCCTTCAGCAGGACTGGTTTTTGTCCAAGCTGCTGCACAATTAGAACCACTGGCAGCGTTACCTTCCTCAGCCGAAACCAGTTTTGTGGCTCTAGGCTGTCAAGCTGGGATCTGTAGGGTTGTTGTTCGTGTTTTGCCACTTGCCAGTCCTCTAACAAGAAGAATTAGCTCAATTCTTGGATGGGGTCTTTTGGGAATGGACAAAAATGTTGCTCCACCACAGTTTCTCTTCTGGCTTCTTTGGCTTTTTGCATCATTAAATCAGCCTTGAGGATGCTCCCTGTGTTTTGTTACTTATGCAGCATTGCAGTTTGTCTTTCCCACTTGAAGGGTCAAATGTTTGGCAAAGCTGCTAACTGTTCATCAATTAGTGAGGAAGTAGTCAGTGATAAGGAGCTGATGTTCAGGTATGTGGCCCAGCATGGCCCAGTATTTTTTGCTGTGTTTTTTTTTCCTCTTTCAAGCCTGAAAATGACTATGGAATTGCACATGCCCCTTCTTTTACTAAGTGAAACAGTGGGATCAGGATCTTCTTAATCAACAGTGTTTCATTGTCATAATTTTGAAAATGGAGTTTTGGTAGTGCCACAACACTTCCTGACACCATTTTCCAGGGCACCATTTGGAACTGGAAAGGAGGATGGTGATGTGAGGGAAAGTACTAGTTTTTACTTTTCTTGTCATCTGTCTTGGGTTATGGAGCCAAAAATGTGTATTCTGTTTCGTCTGTTGAAAACAGTTGGGGAGATGTTTTACTTTATCTCTTGTAACTCTGGAAGAAGGGGGGCAAGTGCCTTCTGATAATGGGCCAGCTGTTAAAACCAGGTAGGGCATTGTTTCTTATCTCTTTCACCACTCTCCTCCCTCCAGGGAGATATGTTCTGCTAATGGGCCATTAAGACACCCCTAAAAGCACACATCCCCAGACTTACCCTCCCCAAAATAGTACATCCACATTTCATCATCCTATTGTGAGATGCTCCACCCAGTGAGGGGAGCCAACCATTCCTACCTGGATAAAACTGGGACGTATGAACACCAGGAATCTGGCTTCACCCAATTACCGGAGGAAGACTGGACCCCTCTCACCATCACTGGACCCTTTTCTACAGGATCATCTCTACTCCAACAGAACCACATCTGCCACTCCAGGAGGACTTACTTCTGGACTGCTTCCAACACCCTGACCAACAGGGTGTCAGGTTGTAGCTCTGACTCCATCAGGGTTTCTAGGATTGTTGTTTGTTTGCTTGTTTGGTTGGTTGGTTTTGTTTTCTACTACATTTGTACTGTTAATATTCCTAGTAAGGAACTGTTATTCCTATTCCCAAATCTTTGCCTGAAAGCTCTTAATTGCAAAATTATAATTTGGCGGGGGGTGAGGGGTTTACATTCTCCATTCTAAGGGAAACCCCAGTTTTTGAAGGGTTCAAATCTCCTCTGAATGCTAATGATATCATACAGTGGCTGGTGTTGCTTATAGGCTGCCATGGACATCTTGAAGTGGGAGATCAGCAGGAAGCGCCAGCAGCTGGAGGAGAAGGAGCTCCTGGGGGGAAATAAGAAGTATTTCAAACGCAGTGAATTAGCTAAAAAGGAAGAGGAGGCCTACTTCCAGAGATGTGGCTACAAGGTACAGCAGCAGGACGAGGAGGAGAAACCACTGGCTGCATCAAATCCAGTGCTGGAACTCGAACTGGCAGAGGAAAAGTTACCAATGACTCTTTCCAGACAGGAGGTTATCAGGAGGTTACGAGAGAGGGGTGAACCCATCAGGCTGTTTGGAGAAACAGATTATGATGCATTTCAACGTCTGAGGAAGACAGAAATTCTTGCACCTGAAGTGAACAAGGGTCTGAGAAACGACCTGAAAGCTGCTTTGGATAAGATTGATCAGCAGTATTTGAATGAAATTGTAGGCGGCCAAGAAGCAGGAGATAATGACTCCCAGAATGACCTGAAAGTCCATGAGGAGAATACTACTATTGAAGAACTAGAAACTTTGGGAGAATCCTTAAGATGGGGTGATGATCACTATGATATGGACATCATAACAAAGTTCTTGAAGTTCCTCCTGGGAGTTTGGGCCAAGGAGTTGAATGCCAGAGAGGACTACATGAAACGGGGCGTGCAGGGGAAGCTGAACAACGCCACTCAGAAGCAGACAGAGTCCTACCTGCGGCCACTCTTCAGAAAGCTCCACAAAAGGACACTTCCTGCAGACATCAAAGAATCAATAACAGATATTATTAAATTTATGTTGCAAAGACAATATGTGAAGGCCAACAATGCCTACCTGCAGATGGCCATTGGGAACGCCCCCTGGCCCATCGGCGTCACCATGGTCAGCATCCACGCGCGCACGGGGCGCGAGAAGATCTTCTCCAAGCACGTGGCCCACGTGCTCAACGATGAGACGCAGAGGAAATACATCCAGGGGCTGAAGAGGCTCATGACCATTTGCCAGAAGCACTTCCCAACAGACCCATCCAAATGTGTGGAGTACAACGCGCTGTGAGGCTCTGCAGGGGCCAGGGTGAGACCTCACATTTCGGTCTCCTACATCCAGAGAGGATGGAAGAGGCAGAGTTTGAGCCTGAACATCAACAAGAACTTGGGGTGGCCTTTGCAAAAAAAAAGCAGAAAGGAGATTTTTTGAGTTTTTTACAGCTTCCTTTTTCCAAGCCCCATTTATTTACGTTTATTTGAAATCTGTGCTTTTTGCTGAACACATCCAATGTACAGCAGAGGGATGGGTTTTGAAGAGTTTAAGACCAAGACCCAGGGACAATGCACATGACAACTGCTTTTACTTCAGTTTGTTATTCAGGGAACTGTGCAGACTGAACTGTTTCCCATATTATAGAGCTTTAGGTGAGTCTCAGCCCTGCAAGGAGCACATGTGGAGCCTTTTTTGGCTGCTTTTGCATTGGAGACTGACGTGGGGAGATGATTAGAGGGAAGCAGTTGAATCTGAATCTTGGTTATTTCTGTAAATATAAAGACTTTATTGGCTAATCTTTCATGTGGTATTTATCAGGAATAAAAAAAAAAAAGTGGAAAAAGGGCAACTGGCAGTGTAGGGGAAAACCGATCTGGGCTGCTGATGAGTGGAAGGACATCACCACCAGAGTAGGGAAACTACCTGTGAAAGTCTGTCATGTGGATGCCCATGTCCCCAAGAGTCGGGCTAATGAAGAACACCGGAACAACGAGTGAGTAGATCAAGCCGCGAGGGTAGAGGTGTCCAAGATAGACTTGGATTGGCAGCACAAGGGAGAGTTGTTCCTAGCTCGGTGGGCCCATGATGCCTCAGGTCATCAGGGCAGAGATGCCACCTATAAGTGGGCACAGGACCGAGGGGTGGATCTAACCATGGACAGTATTTCTCAGGTCATCTATGACTGTGAGACGTGTGCTGCCATCAAGCAGGCCAAGCGGGTGAAGCCCCTCTGGTACGGTGGACGGTGATCCAAATATAAGTGTGGGGAGGCCTGGCAGATTGATTACATCACCCTGCCCCAAACCCGCCAAGGCAAGCGCTACGTGCTGACCATGGTGGAAGCCACCACTGCCTGGCTGGAGACCTACCCTGTGCCTCATGCCACCGCCCGGAACACCATCCTGGGCCTGGAAAAACAAATCCTGTGGAGACATGGCACCCCTGAGAGAATCGAGTCAGACAATGGAACTCATTTCAGGAACAGCCTTATAAACACCTGGGCTAAAGAACACGGCATTGAATGGATCTATCACATCCCTTATCATGCACCAGCTGCCGGGAAAGTTGAACGGTGCAATGGACTACTTAAGACCACCCTGAAGGCACTTGGCGGAGGGACTTTCAAGAACTGGGAAGTGAACTTAGCAAAAGCCACCTGGATGGTCAACACCCGAGGCTCCATCAATCGACCTGGTCCTGCCCAGTCTGCCCCCTTGCACACAGTGGATGGAGATAAAGTCCCTGTGGTACACATGAGAAGTATTTTAGGAAAGACTGTCTAGATTAACCCCACCTCAGGCAAAGGCGAACCCACCCGTGGGATTGTTTTTGCTCAAGGACCTGGTTACACTTGGTGGGTAATGCAGAAAGACGGAAAAACCAGTTTTGTACCACAGGAAAACCTAATCCTAAGTGAGAACTGAATGTAAGGGTTCATTCTGTACAGTAGAGTTTATTGATTTAGGTATGATGCAGATGATAATAGAATAAGGGGTGGATAATGTCTTGGGCTATGGAACCAAAAATGTGTATTCTATTTCATCTGTTGAAAGCAGTTGGGGAGATGTTCTTCTTTATCTCTTGTAACTCTGTAAGGAGAGGGGCGGGTTCCTTCTGATAATGGGCCAACTGTTAAAACCAGGTAGGGCATTGTTTCTTATCTCTTTCACCACCTGTCCTCCCTCCAGGAGAATATTTTCTGCTAATAGGCCATTAACACATCCCCAAGCATACCCTCCCCAAAGCATACAATCCCATTGTGAGATGCTCCACCCAGTGGGGGGAGCCAACCATTCCTCCCTGGATAAAAACTGAGATGTAGGAACACAAGTGCCTAGCTTCACCAGATACCAAGACAGTATAAAAAGAAAACCTCCATTCTTAGAGGGCAGCAATGCTTTTTCCCAGTGCTCGCCCATAGCAGGCTCTGGCATATCCCTGAAGTAGTAAGGGCTGGGAAGGTAAACTGCTGTTTATCTTCATTCGTGACCTAAGGCTTACAATGTCCTCCTCAGCCTTGTGTATTTGTCCAGTACATCATCTACAGCTTGGGCCCTGCAGTGACCTGTTCATGCCACACTGGCTTTAGCACAGCATCTTCATCTTTTTACATTGCTCTGGGGCTCGTGGCTGCATGAAGCAGCACTGGGGGATCACAGGAAAGACTGATTTCCAAGATCTAAGCAATGTATTATTGGAGAGCTCTGGAGGTAACCCTGATCAAGCCTGTGAGTTTGCTGTTTGTGCCTTTACCCACGGAGAGGTTTGAGTATTTCCAGCAGGGAGAAGCAGTGGCTGGATATGAAGTCAGGTCCTAAAGATTCATGAACAAACTAACCAGCAAATCCAGAGGAATATAAATAGTGCTGGAAAATACAGACAGATATTTACCTTCAATCACCCACAAAGTGGGGAGGACCTACTGCGTAAAATTCTATCTGAGAAAAAACCCTTTTATTTGTACTATTTATTGCAGCAAAACGGAAAGCAGACTGCAATGTGTCTGAAATGGGAAGCATGACACAACCAGTGTTGCATTTTCCTTCTGGATGCAACAAGATGACCTTCATAGCTCACTTGAGGCTCTGTCCCTTTAGAATTATGGGCCATTCCCTTGTTAGTGGTAATAAGCTGCATTATATTCTTCTTCACACTGATGGTTTTTCCCTACATAATGCCAGGGAACTTAAAAAAAAGAAGGAAAGAATAAAGGTCAGTGAGTTTCAAAATGTGCTTTATTGAAAAGGCTATAAAAGAGAAAGAGCTCATATCACTTCTGTGATGACATAAGTTATATTAACAAGCCATTATGTTTTAAGCACTGTTTGTAAGTGTTGTGCACACATAGTTTGGGATGGTGTTATAGCATCCACAAGGGTACCAGATATTCAGAATTTAGAATGGACTGGGACAGAAATCAGGGGGAGGCACAGAAAGGATGTCTCCTTTACTACTGAGGAACTTCATCTCGGTCATCTGAGTCAGTGGCAGTCTTAGTATCTGAAACCCTCCCAGATTTTTAGCTCTACTTTTGGATAACCTGACCTGAGTAACAGAGACCAGGACAGTGTGTTAGTGCAAGCCCAAAACCCTGTTGAAGTTGATGCTGTGCCTTTAAATAACTATCAGAAACCCCTTTACCTCCCCTGTGCACTTCTGACCTCCTGACAAACGTGTAATTAGCACAGATTTTTCACATCCGTGGCTAGATTGGAAATTTGGAAGCACTTAATGAGGAAGGTCAGTCACCTTGACCGGGCTGAAGTTGCAGTTGGAGGACGTTTGCTCGCATGTCCATGAATATTAACGTGGAAATGCAAACACTGTGGTGATGGCTGCTAGGATAGGACCCTGCATTCCACCTGACTTCAGCCCCGAGGGCTTTCTCTGTTTGGGGGCATTTCCTTCTAAACCTCCTAAGGCAGGGTTTGCACATTAGGACGTGACTCCAGGTTCAGATTAACTAGAAATCCAGATTACCAGTCTCCCACATGATTTGAGCCAAAGACCAGGTCAAAGTCACATGATTCTTGCATAGTAGTAGGTCCAGCATCTCATACCCCACAGTTTTGGTGGAAGTGCCACTGTGTTCCCAGTAGGCTTTGTCTTGGGAAGCTAGGTTTTATAGGAGTCTGGGCAAGGTTTTGATTTGGGGTCAGGACCAAGACCCCAAGGCTTTTGCTTTTATATTCTTGAAAAAAGAAAGTACAGGAAACATTCTGTCTGCAATCTTGTTGGCATTGGGGTGATCTAAAAAACTAACATGAATACAATAACACCCTCTGAATATATGAAGGGAGGCTCTGTGTCTGGTTTTGCTGCATCTTCCCAGATGCCTCCTATTTGATCTTTGTGGGCTGAAGGATGGCAGTGGAGGCTACCTCCAAAACCTTATATCCAGTCTGGGAAGTGATGAGAGGAGTCCTATGGAAATTGAAAAGGACTTGTGAATCATCACATGATTTCCTGTGTCTCCCTGGAGTTCATGAGTCTAATGTAGGTTTCTATGACACTGGACAATAAGTGCATAACACATTTTTATTTATCTGTTTCAATCTCTCAGACCATCATTGACTATGACAGAAGTAAAAGAAGGAGCACACAGAGCAAATTCTCCAACCATGAAGTTAGGAAAGCTCAGATTCTTTCATTTCTGGACCTCTTAGGTGCAGTTAATATATAATGGGACAAAAAAAAGTTCCTTGTAATAATTACACAGTTTGAACTGAAGCTTATGGTAGCAGTAAGGATTCTTTAAATAATGTGCAAAGCATCATGTCCTATATTAAAAAAAAAATGCCTTTAAACATTTATTTTTACTGTGTGTGTTTAATACTAAAAATTATTATAGCACACAGCTCTTCACCTTAATTGTCCGTCGAATGTCATATTGTAAAATCAAATCCCTCTCTTGCTGTTAGAATACCATGGCATTGTCACGCTGCCAAGAAGTCTCTGCAAGATGCTTAGGAGAGCACCCCCCTGTAGCACAGTTTGGGAGGAGCATTTTGTAAACCTTTCATCCCTCAGAGATGAGTGGGTTTTTTTATTCCTACCTCTTTACACCTGGAGAACTGAAGTACAAAAAAAGGCCCAGATCCCCTGTGGTGCTCAGGTGATTCATTCCCTCTGAGTTCATCCCATCAGACTTTGAGGAAGTGACTGACAGGAGGGTTGTGCTGGAAGTTCAGTTACCCTTAAAAATCAGTTCTCAGCCAGACCACTTTGTTGCTTTCCCTTCCAGTTCTCTAAAGCCTTACAGGTGACTTGCCTATGCAGTGCAGAACTGGCTCTCCAGCAATGCATGGCCAGATTTCCAAATGGCAGCAGTTCCAAGTATTTGAACCTCTGCCACCATTTGGTTGCAGTGTTCTGTTTTGTTTTTATTGGGTCAAACTGGTCCCTAGCATGAGCACTGTTTGTTGGTTTAATGGAAGAACAAGTGTAATGAGCTATTCCTCCTTAGGAGTAAAGAGAGCAGTGTGAGACTCTCAGCTCAGAGCAGCCAGAGCTGTCAGAGTGTGATGGTTTAATCACGTTCTATATTTCATTTGACTGGAAGAATATAAAGCAAACCAGGCCCATCTTTAAATTACAAAGATAGTTTATTAATACACACAAAAACAACAAGAAAAGGGAAAAAAACAACAACAACAACAACAAATGAAACTTCTAAAACATCTTTCTTTCTCTTTCTAAGTTTTTTACCTTTCTTCACTCAACATAAAAAGACATGACTTGCAACTTCAGCCAGTTTTACCATTTTAAAAATAACCTTTTATCAGTTCTTTTAGGAAAGGAGTCTCTCTGGGTTCTATATAGACATCCCATGCTCTACATCTGCGAGGATTTTAAAGGAACTCCTGCAAACTGCGAAATCCTACCCATTAGCAGTTCTCTCAACACTGCACATAGGCCATATTTGCTTATTGGGGTACTGTTTAAGGATGCCTCCTCTAGTATGACACAAAGATTCTCTTCTTCTATTTCTAAAATCATCTCAAGACCCAAAAACAAATCTCCTCTTTCTTTAGGAGCAAAAAGCTTCATATCACTTTTAACTAGAACCTTACATCCCCCCAAAAGCATTTATATGTTACAGGAAAAACTAGTTCAGTCTCTATAGTTTTACCAGAAATGTCCAGCCAAAATTAGGCCACTCCTTGTCCTTTTGCCTTAAAGTCCTTTTCACTCTCCTTTCACCGACTGTAGCTTTATGCCGTGTCCTTCCATAGTTCATTCGCTATAACTGTTCTTCTTCCGGAGAAAGATGATGTTTAGGAAAGTCCATCTGCTCACAACAAAAGGTTAAACTTTTCGGGCTGCCGGGCTGCCCACGTGGCTCTGCGGCGGGAAACTGAGTCGTTTAGAAGCCGTGCGCTGGTTTCTTCGGCTTGAAAAGAAGAGCAAGGGCGAAGGGGCACCCCGTCCGAGCTCTCTCTCCTCTCCATGCTGTCCGCCTCTCCGCGAGACAGCGGCTCCTAAAGCTCCGACCCGGCCTGCCCCGGCTCCGGCAGCATCGGGGCCCGGCCCGGCCCGGCCGGCCCGCCGCAGCCGCCCCGGGGTGGGGGGGGCACTGAGGCCGGCCGGCCCGGCCGCTCCCTGTCCCCCGCCTGCCACACCGGGAGACAAAGAGACCGCTCCTCCCCCCATCCAGCCTTTTTAAGCATTCCGCCAAAAGTCGCAGCTTGTCTTTTACTGGATAAATTACTTGTCAATCAAAAAAGCTGACCCCGATTGGAACAAAATCAGGCTTTTCCTAGCCTATGACACAGAGCAGAACCAGCATCTCTGTGAAAAGCTGGATGAACAAGGCAGGGACAGCTGGGTCTTCTTCAAGATCTCTGACTACCCATGAAGGTGCCACTGGTGAGGCTGCAGAGAATTGGTCAGGTCACCACTAGGAAAGCAAATTCAGGAGCTTCATACTTTTTGCATGTGTGAACATTGGTGCCAGGCTGCTGGTGTTCTTTGCCATTGTTTGCTGGTTATCCCTTAAAAACAGAGCAAACAGAGCTATGGGCATCTCAGGAGATGCCTGATGCCTTGCCTGGTCATGTTTTGGGAACAAGGAATCTGCTCTACAACACAATGGCTGTCTGGAGCATTCTGCTCCATAACTGGATGTATTGTAGGTGTGTACCAAACAAATGGACTCATAAGCTGTACTGTCACCAGGGTGACAGGATGGATTTAAACAGCCAAGGCAATGATGGATGCTGCCAGAGGGTGCTGATACTGGGTTGCTGGACTTGTGGTCTCTGGTAAATCCCACGAAACAGTCTTGTCACAGGGAGACTCCCAAACTACAATTCTCAGTAACAGAGGGGAGTTGGTCCCCTTTCTAATGAAGGGGCAGCCAGGCTCTGGTATAAGGCATGCTGGCTCTCCACACTTATGAGGATGAATTATCTTCAAATTTAGCTTTCACATGTCTCATCACCTCCTTCCCTTCACTGCTCCAGAATTCACAGAAACAAAATATAGATCAAACCTGCAATAAAAGAACTGTGGGCCTTATGCAGCTCCCACTGAAATCAGCAGTGACGAAAGTCCTTGTCATTTAAATGACATGAAATCATGTGTTTGGGTATACATTTTTGGTGCCTTCTTGTCTGTTTTTGTGTGTCATTTGAAGGTATATTTTATATCACGTATGTGCACTTAAGAGAGATGAGCACCTGTTTCTCTTCAGGCAGCAAACTCTGGAGTGTCTGCATACAGGTAGATGCATGTCTGTGTGTGCTGCTGACATGTGTTTAAGTTGTTGTCTGGCCACAACTGTGTTTGTGAAGTATCCCCCACCAGTCTGATGTCCACTGCACAACCCTGTTCTAGATGTGAGCTGCAACGGAGACCTTTGATTTATAAAACCTTCTCTTTGTGGCAGTTTGTGTAGGATATTCATGTGGTACAAAATCTGAGTTGGTGACGGGCCATTACCTGTTGGGCTGCAAGGAGAAACTCCACACGGAACCCTGACAGTACCAGCTCCTTGTGCCCTGCTGGTGGGCAGCCAGCCAAGGGAAACTTTAATCTAAGAGAGTCTGTACTTCACAGCAGCAGTCTGAAGCCCTGCCATATCCTTTCCATTGACCCCTTCTAAAAACACCTGACTGGGAGGAGAAGTCAAGGAGAGTAGTAGTCTATCTGTTCTTGGTAGCAGTGGCCAGCCAAGCCTTGTGCTGGCAGCCTGGCAAATCATCCCTGCCAGAATGCATGACCAAGGTGAGGGGTTTGGACAATGCTGCTGTCAGACACTCAGGGAGCAACTGTGAACCTTGGGAAGGCTAGGAGTGGGCCCTCTGCTTGGGGGAGAAGCAGGGTTTGTGTATGAATTCAGGAATGACTAAAATTCAAAGTGAATTGACCAGTGCATCTGTTCATATCCAGAAGAAAACCATGCATTGCACCTTTGTCAGCTGTACTCAACTGGTCATGCAGCCACATCCACCTGGGCCTGCCTGCTCAAACACAGAAATTGTACAGTTCCATCTTCAGCATCCTCCTTCTCACCTGGTGCTCCGTCTCCCCAGCCCCATCCTCCCCTGCTTGCATATTTCTGTCTCCAAAGAAATCACTAAGGGAGAGAGACCTTTCTTTTCAGCATCGTGCTGACCACCTTTCTCCTCCCCTCAAGCTCTGAAATTAATTAAATGATGTCACACTTGATTTTAGCTGATTTGGAAGCAATTCATCACCCTTTTGCTTGTTCTATTAGTCCAAGCGATCAGCACATTAATTCATTTGTGAGACTAAGCTCAAGGGTAATTACAGTGAGGAAGCTTAATGCCTAAACTTGTTAATGTCTGTAATCAGAACTGTTTCCTCAGTGTGGAAAAATTGTTAGACAATTACACTTGGATATGATTGCTCTGGTAGGCAGCAGAGGCTGTGTCAGGAGAGGAATAGCAGGAGCAGAAGTGAACTATCAGCAAGTCCATCTCTTTGCAATCTGCCTTCAGGATTCTGCACAGCTCGCCCCTTCCTCAGGTTTTGCATTATTATTTGAGTTGAAAAGTCAGCATCCTTCTCTGGTTTTCAGGTTCAGTTCTGTGGGGCACAGGAAAAGAGACACCTCTGCTTTTTTTTCTGATATAAATGTCACTAGTTTTTGCTTCTGGTGTGCTGGTTAATGACCATGGGGAGGAATAACTAATTTAATAGGTGGCACTTTATTTCCCAGTAGAACCTATTTTTTCCTGTTCAACAGTCAGTGCTTTCCGGTGAAGAGATATTTAAGTGACAAACTTTAAGACTGAGACTTTCCCTGTTTTGCCCATCTGGTGGACTCTTCATTAACCTCTTGGTGGGGCAGTGTCCTGACAGGGTGATTCTGTACTTAGTTTAAAGGAAAAGTAACCCTGCACAGCCCCTGTGACACCCTGCAGTGACATCTGGGGATAACAGCTTCGTGTGGGACAAGCAGACATACTGCACACTGCATGGATCTTCCACTGCTGCTGCATGAATCCAAGCACTGTGGCTTTGCAGCTGGGGAGAGACTTTATTCCAGCTCAGCCTGGAGATCCTCCAGTACACAAGGCACTGTACCTTGCAGAAATTCCCATTTGGGGTAATGTCCCCTGCACTGATGCTCTTGAAAAGTGATTTTCTTGGTATTTGAAGGAAACAAATCCCTCTATTGTGCTGGATTGGCAGCATCCTCAGAGGCCCCTGTGTTAGTCCTTAACAGCAGCCTCAGCCTCCTGTCACAAATGAGGCAGGACAGGCAGTGAGTTTCCAATGATGTATTTTGCAGACATGGTGAAACTGGTGCCAGTCACAACCACAGGAAGAGCTGTCTGCTCTGATGGTTTCAGAGGCTGTCTACACCCAAAGGAAGGTAAGGTAAATCTAAAGTTTCTGTTGTCACTAGTGGTACACATGAAGAACGAATATTTCCTTTCCCTCAAGAGAGGAATTCTCTGGTCTCCAGCTGGACTTGCAAAGCTGCTGTGGCTATGACCACCTCCTGTCTCCACATCTGTTGTGGCAGGACTGTATTAGCACCTCCCTGCTTTCTCCAAAGCCCAGCTACGATAAACCCTGCTGGGGTTAAGGTCTAAGCCCTCTGTTAAAAGGATCTGTGGATGTCTGGGTTTGCTGTCTGCCATCCCAATGCGCTCTTGCAGCACCTCACTGCCAGCTTGCCAAGCAGGTGGGTTTTGAAAGGATGGTCTGAAAACCAAAAGGATATCACCTCTTCAATCAGTTAAAAAGTCATGTAATTCAGGGCAGGCTCACATACCTTCTCACACAGCTTTCAGATCTGCCAGTAGGGAGTGTAAGCACAACAGAGTGTATCATGATTTAACCCAAACTCAGCTGCACCCCATGGGACAGATGGATCAGAAGAGTAATAGTGAGGGAAATTGTGAGTTGAGACAAAACCAGTTTAACAAGTAAAGCAAAAGCTGCCACAAACAGGCAAAACAAGGAATGCATTCCCTCCTTCCCATGGGCAGGCAGGTGTTCTGCCATCTCTCAGAGAGCAGGGCCTCTTCATGTGTAACAGTAACTTGGGAAGACAAAGCACCTTCACTCTGAATGTTCCTCCTTCCACCCCCCTGCTTTGGATACTGAGTGTGGTCTGGTCACATGGTCTGGGATATCTGTTGGGTTGGGTGGGCTCAGCTGTCCCAACTGTGTCCCCTTCCAGCTTCCTGTGCAGCCCCAGGTGCCCATGTTGGGCTGCAATACAAGGTGATCACCTGCTCAGCAGGTCCCTGGCCTGGGAGTTAGGAGGTCAGGGTTGGTTTGTTGGCTCTAGCCCTTAGCCAAAGCATCTCCTGCTATTTTTTGCCTGCCTTGGGGCTTTAATCCAAAGTCTTCATTCTCCTGATAAGTTCAAGAATATTTAAAATATGTTATTCAGAAAGGCACTGAAGCCTGGGATGGCTGAGCCCATTGTACTGTCCAAGGTTTCCTAATGTTCCTCGTGTTGCTCTTGTTGCAAGGAGCAGCAGGAGACAGCCCATCTCTTGTGTTATGGATGTCATTCCTCAAGATTATTCCCAAATTACTGTGAATACCATTAGAAACTATTGAATAATAGCTTCTAAAATATCCACCTACTCCTCCTCTTTTTGTCTTTATTAAAAGCTAAGGAATATTTCTAATGTGACAGGAAACATGCTCCATTGTTTCTCCATTCTGTTTGACTGAAGTGAAGCAGCTTCCCTGCACAAAGGTACCCACTGAATAATTCGCTATTCTGAGCTCTGATAATTTTGGAGCCTAACTTATTTTAACTATTGCAGTTTCAGAGAACCACCTGGTAAAGCTCTTCCATGCCATTAAAGCTCCGTGGGGTTTTGCCCCACATACCCAGAACAGTATGTGGATTCCAAGGAAATACACAATCCAATCAGCTGAATCTTTGACAAGATCAGTGTCTCCATCATCACTCCCACATTTGGTGGTTGGATGCTTTGAGAACTTTTTGCCCACCAGACTGCACTAACCTCCATGACACTTTTGCCCAGGGTGCAGAGATAACAAATGTAATAAGAAACAAAAAAGTTTGCCCAGGAAACCTTAGAACCAGATGCCACATCCACGTGGTGCCAGCTAAACCTGCTGAGCCCTGCTGTGCCCAGTGAGGCTGCCCCTAGGGCAGGGGAGCAAGGCAGCAGCATCCCCTTGGGATGGGATGTGTCCCCATGCATCAATGTGGCCTCTCCCTCCCACCTGCAGTGTTCAGGGACAGCTGCTGATGCTCTCCCACAGAGGTGATGGGCAGGTGAAAGTCAAGCTGCTGTGTGGAGACAGGTAACTTGGAGCAGTGAAGTTTTGCTGAGAACAAAGTCTAGTGAGTGTCAGCCTGATTCAGGAGGTGCTGATGCCTTGGGAAGGCTGACCTGGAACAGAGACTGGCCAGAGCCAGAGAATAAAGCAGATATTTATTGAAGGGCCTTTAAGGGTACACCTTGGGCAGGACAAGGGCCTGGCCAGGGCTACACCCAAGGTGGACCCAAAACGGTCACAAAATGGACAACCAGTCATGAGGTGCCACTCATTTATAAGTTTTGGTCCATTTGCATATTGGGGTTTAATTGTCCAATTACAGCTCCAGGTTGTGAGGTCCCATCGTTCTTGTTTTCCCTCTTCAGTTCACCATTGTTTGTGCTTTTGGGCCTGAAACTTGTACCCATTGTCCTTGGTCTCCAGCAGGAAAAGGATTTGTTTTGTCTCCCTGCTCTGTGAAGAGCTGACTGACACTGAATATGAGGCTCAGAACTGCACCCCTGGGCAGCACAGAATCTGAAAAACATTAAAAGCTCAAACTTAAGGCATCACTGGGAGCTCGCTGTTGCCACCCTGGCTGGGATGCAGGGGGTGGAGGCAGACCCCTGCAGCACTGGGGTTTACAGCCTCAGGTGTTTCAGCCTCTGTGCTGGGACACAAATAGCTGATCTTAATCATTTATATTACCAACGCCTGGCTTTGATCCACCTGCAAACTGCTTTGTAAATTTGTGTGACATCAGACCCATCAGTGTGGGGAGATAGATAGTGCTGAGGGCAATCTTGCCCCTGATATGTTGCAGCTGTGTTAATTACCAAAGAGTGGGAACAGCCTTGCCCTCACAGCTAGGGCTGTGATAGAGGAGTGAGTGAGGTGGGAGGGGGTTCAGTTGGAGTCTGCTGGCTGTGCTGTGAGGAGGAAGGCACAGGAGGTTGTGTGAGGGACAGATGGGGTTAGATGGCTGTGCCAGGGACAGGAAGGAGCGAGCTGGAACTGCAGAAGGAAGAGAGAAGAAGGAGGGAAAGAGCCAGAGCTGTGTGGAGCTGCCCATGGGAGGCTACATAGAAAAGGTATGACAGACTTATAGATAACAAGGTGCTGATGCTTGAAGCCTTCTGAAGTTTTATGGAAGCACTCTGGGTGCTGTGGCTGCCTCTACGACACATCAGAAGCTCCTTGCTCACAGATTTTGGTTGCCACTAGGTAGGGCTCAAAGAGCAAAAAACTAGCAGGAACAGTAAAGCCTTGACACTGAGTTATTTTTCTATGTTCCATATGTGTGTGTGCTGAAGTGGCCACATGGCCACCATGGCATTGGTACAGAACCAGGGCTAAAAGCAGCTGGAGAGCACAGGTCTGTGGGGAGGGCAGTGGTAGCACACCTGAGGTCTCTCCCAGATGAATGATCCATCTCTGTAGCCTCACTGGTGTGCACAGCTTTGCACTCACCAACGCTGCCTTAATGAGCACCCCCACAGTGTGTTTGGTGTGCCGTGCTGACGTGTCTGTCCCCGAGGTCAGTGAGCACATGGGGGGTGTTGGTGCTGACAAAGCCAGGGCCTGGCAGGGTCAGCTTCTAGTTCTGCTGCCCTTGAGGACTTGGGAGCCAGCTCAGACCATGGTAACTGTGCTGTGGAGCAGCACTGGAAAGCTACTTAGTCATTTGTGCTGCCTTCCATGCACAATTGTTTTCTCCCTTGAGGTTAAGCGATACCTTCAATCAAAATGAGGATGTTTTACTCTGCTCTGGAAACAATGCAAATGTAGTGCAAACATTTCACTGTCTGATGATTGGTATTTCTGCATAATCTGACAATTCTGCATAGAGCAGATAAAGCAGCAGAGAAAGAAAGTTCTTACCTCATTTCTTCTCTTCTGGCCAAGACAATACGTCTAATGGCATGACACACAATCTGTCTGCCCCACATACACAAAGAACTCCTGTCTAAATCTGGCTGATACCATATTTGCTGGGGTCCTCAGAGGCTTTGTGGTCCCCATTTCCTTCCACAACTCCTGGCTGCAGGTTGGAAGCCACCACTGCCCCACCAAGCACTGGTTTTAGCAAAGCAGCAAATTCAGTCAACAAACTATTTCCCAAACAGTTCCTCTTTTCTGCTTCCCTGCACTCAGAGACCAAACTGCACAGCATGGCAGTGCTGGGATAAATGGCTTTGTTTGTGGGCTGGTGCCCTTGCCTCTGTTTTTTTGTCCATTTAGTCAGGGCCCCCAGAAATGCCTGGCTCAGCTGAGGGAATCACCCTCCTGGGGGGCTGAAGTGTGCCCAGGACACAGCTCCCTGCACACAGGCAGCACCTGACAGGGACAGGCTCCTGGTGGGTTTCTCCTCATCTGTAAATCACATCCTACAGACAGCAGTGCAGGCAGGGTGGCCTCAGTGTTCAGTCAGATTAGGTGTGCATCCCTAACTAAAGTTTGTTTTCCCTGCTTTGGCAGGATTTGGGGGTGCCAAAGCTCCTTTGAAACATAAAGCAATGATGTGGCATTCAGCACAACTGGGAAACCTAAATGTGCCATCTGCCATGTCAGAAGGTAATAGAATAAGGAAGCAGCTCCTCTGTGGAGAACTGCTACCATCCATGGAAAGGAGGAGCAAAGGGCAGGTGGTTCCCATCCCCAGGTGCTGCTCGTGTCTCTCAGAGGCAGTGGTGTGCAGGACCACTCACTGCTGACTGTGTTTGAGTGCTTGGGTCCTGCTGCTGGCAAGCTGGATTTCACTGGAGCTGTGTCCTGCTGGCTTTCCAGGCTGCCTTCCCCATGCCATGCTGCAGGGTGTGCTGCCTTCATGGTTCAGCTGCTGAGGAAAGCAGGGGCAGTCCTGCAGTACCCAGCCCCAACTGGACCAGCAGGGTCAGAGGCAGAGACACGAAGACACAGCTGCCAAAACAGCAGGGCATGAAAAAGCCGAGATGCTTCTCACGGAGTACAGTTATTTGTTCATCCCCCTGGGCCCATCCCCTCCTTAATTTGGTCCTTGATTTGCCAGAAAGACACGCTGGTAAAGAGGTCTGAAACGTTGTGGTGATTTCTGTTCTGTGGCAATAAAGTATTCCCTTTGTTGTTATTCCTTTCTGCAGCTCTGTGCAAGGCCCTTGCAGGGGGCACAGCAAAAAGTGCCCTGCCTGACAGGGACAGAGCAGATTTCTGTGGTCATGGCTGAAAGGAAAATGTGACTCCTTCCCTTGTTGCCACAATCTTGTTGTCTTGCTGGTGTGTTGCATGAAGCAACTCATTCAGATTTTTTTGCTTAATTGTAAAGGCTTTTCTTGGTATGAAAAAAGCAGAGGGTCGTGGTGAGGATTTATCATAGAGAGAAGAATTTTGTGGTTGTGCTGGCTGTTTGTCAGCTGTTCCTTCTGGAGCAGTGAGCAGGTTGGAGCTATGGAGGGTTGCCCCTTTGGAACTGCTGGCTGTCCCCTTGAGAAAAGGCTTTGGATAGACTGTAGTCAGGCTTAAAAAACCCAGCAATGAGTTCTGATGGGGAAGATGGGCTGGAATGAATGGAGGGTTGCAGACAACATGGAAACAGTTTTCTAAGTATAATAATTTTTTTTTTTTTTTTTAATAGTCACCTGTAAAGACTCATGCCAGCTCCCTGAGTTGGGCTGTGGGCATGCTGGGGGACTTCACCCAGCTGTGCCCAGCAGTTATCATCTCTTGGAGGATGTGGAGATCCCTGGGGTCTCAGGGGCTCTTTCAGGGGCAAATTATTGCCACAGGTATCCATGGCTGCCCACACAATTTTCCTTTATCTGCCCCATTGTGTCACAACCCCTGTGTCCCATGTCAAATTTCTCTGTGGCTCCTGAGACAGTCTGGGTGTTATGTGGTGGCTGTGGACTGGGACATCTCCTTGGTGGCTGCACTGGAGAGGGCTCAGACTCAAACAGCAAAACCCAGGTGAGTGAGGAGCAAAGGTCTGAGCTGTTGTTTGATGGTTTTGCCTCCTTTCTGGCCAACTTTTAAAATCATTTTTGCCCCAGGAAGGAACAAGCTTTGAGAGCAGAAGAGCAGATGATCTACTTGGGACAGGCTCTGGAGGGAGCAGGGAATGCACTGGTGCTGTACCAACCCTCCAAAATGTTCCAAACCTAGGAACCTGCTTGGGGGGAATCTTTGTAGACAGCTAAAGAAAAAACCCAAATGAAAGCTCCCCCAATGACACAAACCAAATAAAACACCACTGCCCCTACACTGCCCTCCACCAAATTTTCAAAAGGACCGAGCAAATGTTTTAATTGACAGAAGCCAAAATGCTCCCAGTTGTTCAGCTGGCAGACATTTAGTGTTGTGGTCTTAAAATGTCTCAGGAGGACACATTTCAGGCTCAGCCTTACTTGTGCCAGGAGAGGATTTGCCAAAACAAAGGGATCAGGGAAGGAATCCAGCTTTTCAGGTAAGCTCCCCACTCAGTGCCCTCGCAGCACCATTCTTGGCTCTCTCCCAGAGCCCAGTGTGCCTGGGCAGCCTGAGTGGATGCCTGGTACAGCCTGTCCCACCACAGTGGTGGGCTCCCTGTAAGCCTGGCAGAGAAATTAGCTTGCGCACTGTGCTATGGGCAGGTTAAAGGAGCCAAGGGGAAGCTTGGTTTTCTCTCTCCTGACTCTTCCTGGCTTCTGGCAGCAGCTTCCAGAATGTTTGCTGGCCCAGTTTTTGACAGGTGATACAGGAAATGCTCCTGAACCTTAGCAATAGCCTCAGCCTCATCAGTGGAGCTGAGCTGATTTTTACCTGCTGATGGTTTTCACTTTCCTCTTTTACTTTACATCCAGTGGCACTGGAGGGCTTGTTTGAAATGAGATGCTCATTTGGCCTCTTCCATAGCTTTACAGTCCTTGTGTGGTTTGCAAACTCAGTGCAAGCTTTAAAGAGATTTTTCTGAATTCTGGGGCTGTTACTGAAATTGGTTAAGCAGCCTCTCCTGCTGGGAAGGTCCCAGGCCTTGACAGAGCTGCCACAGTGCCAGTGGCTGCTTATTTTGCATTTGGAAGGTGCAAAAGCAATTTCCCCAGTGCTCAGGGCACAGGCTTGTTGCAGTGGGACAAAATGTGCCAACTGGCCAGTACTGCCCCTGCAAACCTCAGTAACTGAACACTGAGCAGCCATGGGCCCCTCAAGTGTGAGGATACAAGAAAAGAACTTCAGCACTAGAAATATGGCATGAAACTGCTTGCAAAAGCTAAACTGTGCTTTTCAGTGCCACTTTAAACACCCATGGCCTTCGCCAGGCTGCTCGGAACGAGTAGCAGAGGGCTTTAATGTATTTCACTAGAAAACAGGTGATTGATTTACTCTTTCCTTCCTGTTTTGGCCAGTTAAGTAAAACCCACTTGGGGAAAAGGGGTGTGTGTTTCCATGTGTGTATGCATGTGTCTTAAAACTTGTGTTGCTGATTTCTGAAGTGCTGCTGACGTTCTGTTGTGACCTGCTTAATTGTGAAGATCACAGCCATGCCAAGTCCCTGCACCAGGCACTGTTTCCATTGCCTGGGGCTCTGGCAGCCTCGCAGTGTGTGTGTGTCCCTGGGGGCACTCCAGCCATGCCAGGGCCTTGTGCTGTGTGCCTGGATGCACGTGGCAGGGTGGGCTTGCAGCAGGGCTCCTTCACCTCCCTTCCCCTCCTACTGAAAACAGACTTTATGTTCCTGACAGCTGGAAAGGGTGAATGCTTCATGACGTCACCCCACCCTGCTCTGAGCAAGTGGTGGTGTTACACACAGCTCCTGCTCCCTGCAGGCAGCAGGGATTGCTCCAGCATTCCAGGATTCCAGCACTGACAACTGGCTGTGTCTGCAATGACCTTTCCAGGCTGCTGGGGATAGAATGTTGAGGCCATTCGTGAAACAAAGAATTGCAATCCAGGGAGACTGGAGTGTTTTAAAAATGTGCCTCAAAGAGCCAAATGACCTTTACAGGTTTCTAGCTAAATTTAAAATGCTTTCCAGAAGCCTGGCAGTGTGGGGCAATGCTCACCAGCCAGCGAGGCACACTGGGAGCAGTGGGACCAGCTTGAGTTAGGGTGTGTGCCAGACCCCAAGGGAACTAACCTGTGGCACTGGCAGGGAATGAAATCTCACAGGTCTGTGTGTGAGTCACGGGTTTGAAATGAGCCACAGAGTGGGCATTGGACTGAGGGCACCTGGCAGCTCCTGGGGTGGGGGGTGGGACTTACTCAGCCCCTCTGAGAGCTGGGAAGCATCTCTGCATTTTCCAACTCCATTTACAGGTACAGCTGCCAAAGGCAGAGCCAGCCCAGGCCAAGCTGTGGTTCTGGGGTGTGAGATGAAGGCATGTAGGGTGCATGTTGGCATAATGGGGCATGTGGTTCTTAGGGTTAGATTTTATGTATGCACTGAGTTAATGTGGCTAAATATACATAATTCCCCCACACCACCCTCTATCCCCTCCAGCAAGGAAGCTAGGGAGGTAAATCCAGCCAGCTGAGCCAGGGCAGCTGTGGGTGAATGAGCTGCAACTGGACACCCAGTGAGTGAGCTGGGGCACAGGGCAGGGCACCGACACCCTCACGGGCCATCGTTTGTTTGAAAGGAATGAAAAGCTCAGAATGGCACAGCCCTGGGAGGGTGGTGGTAGGGCACATGCAGAGGGGCATGGGATGTCAGGGAAGAGGGGTGCTGCTGGAGGAGCTTCTCCACAGGAACTTGGCTGCTCCATCTGGGGTCAGGTAGGATGTGATCCCTGTGTGTAGGGTTTTGTGTGTGTGGGGGCATGTGGAATATTTTGGGTTCTGTGTGTCTGTAGGGCATGTGTGGGGTTCTGTGTCTGTGTGGGGTTCTGTGTGTGCAGGGTGTGTGTGGCTGCTCCAGCTCACGGCCATGCCAGGGCTTTCCATGGACATAGGGACATTGTGGCACTGGCAGCTCTCAAGCCACCTTCCAAGAGATTTCACTTGGGCACAGAGACTTTGTTTCATATTTTATTGAATTTCATTTATATTAAATTAAAAATATATTTCTGACAGATTCATGTAACAAAAAGGCAGAACAGTTTTCAAATTGTTCAGCTGGGATGAGCGTGGGTTGATGCAAGGTGGGTCGCAGTCTACATTTGCCTTAACAAACAGATAAAGCTCTACCCCAAGGACCATGAGGAGAAACTCCGGGCTGCACACGGGAGTGGGGAATAGAACCACACAGAGAGAAGATCCACAGGTTTCTTCCCAGCTTCCAAACAAGACAAAAGGGAAGGGAAAGGAAAAAAAGAAAAAACCCGAGAAACCATGAAAAGGAGGGAAATTATGCTAAAATATGTACCTAATATTAACCCAGGTCAGTAAGTATTTTAACAGTGTATAATCCTCAACAGCTAAAATATGAGAAACGAAAAGTTAAAGTAACATTACGCCACACACGATTGGCATACCCTACTGTGTAAGCAAGTGCAGAAAGTCTGAACACACCACAACAGTGCTAAAACACGGAATCACACAGAATGCTGAAAATGGTACTTCTAACCAAAACCAGAAGGTGGGAAGGGAGAGAAAGGAAAGGGGAGGAGCGGCTTAAATCACAAGCAAATTACCTATATACAAATCAACCCTAAGGACAATTATGTTCCAAACAATGGTGTTCACAAGGAAAATAAAAGCAACATTATCCTTATTTACAAATGCAACTAGCTGTGTCTTTAACAAGCTATAAAAATACTATTCACATTTTCAAAGTAACATACAGTAGGTATTGAATTTCTTTTTATTTTTGTTTCAGAAAGGCAGCTAACTCTGAATGCATCACTTTGCAAGAAATGAGTGTCTTCCCCAACATGCTGACACTTCTCTTCTCCTGAAGGTACTTCATAAGGCAGAAGAATTGTTGTTTTATGTTGTGGCTCTTTCAGAACGCGGGGGATTGACAGAAACCCAGCCCACCCCATCTGTGCTGCTGGTTCATCTGCACTGGGCCATGCTGGCCCCGTGATCAGGAGTCACCAGGAGCTCAGTGCTGTCCCAGTGTCACCTGCCAGGTGGGAGTCTTTGATTCCAAGGGGACAGTAATGTCATACCCCGGGCCTGAATTTGAACCTCATCTGAAAAGTCAGTGGTTCAAGACCACCAGGTCAGGAAATACAATTTGGCTATCTCTGTTCTTAGAAAGAGATTTCTTTTCCCCTCAGTTTCCCTTCCCTATACAAGGACTGATACCTATTTAGCAATCCCAGCTTACAGTATTGGGGAAGCAGCAAAAATTGGGCAAAAGAAGGGATTAAAACCATTGTGAATAATGTATCAAATGGGCACCAATTTCCATCTTTAAAATGCTATAAAAAATTACCAGTTTTCTCATTCACCTGCATTTTCCTCTTGCATTACCCCACCACAAGTACCCCCACAGGTAGCCAGTACCTACCTCCCCATCCCATGTCCAGAGGAACAGTGATTTCATGCATTCAAAGTTAGCTACCCCCTACACAGCTGCTCAGTTAATAATCGACCCATTTAACAGCAGGACCAGTTTATGCTACATATGTCAGAGTACCTTACCTCGAAAGAACGGCATACATATCTACACTTAGAAAATACCAGTCACAGTTCTCTACTGTGGTTATCCCAAAAGGGTTTAGTCTTCAGAGTGCTATGGACAATACAGTGTTTCCCACCTGGGAGAGCTCCAAGGTTGAGCTGGGGACCAAACTGCTGGCAAACGGCGCTCAGTGACAGCCAATGGCTCTGTGTGTCTGTGGCCCTGGTCACACCTGAGCCAGCAGCCTGAGGGTGCTGGGCAGGATGCACCTTCACCCCACAGGGTTCATCCACAACACTGCTGGAGCCTCATTTCATGGCTTTTTTATTGGCAAGGGGAGAAGAACTGGGACATAACTACTCACACTGCCTAACGTCTTACAAAGCTCCATTCAAAACCTCTCCCTGCCGAGGTCCACAAAGCTCACTCCTAAAATTAAATAATTTTATTATCTAGGAAGAAAAAAAACCTCCAGCTTTGATTCCTCTTGTTTCCTGTTGGGCCATCCTTGGGCTCCCCCCTCACACCTTTTCCTGTATTGCTGCCACAGACCCCAGCTGGAGGATGCCCTGGCAGAAGGTGTCCCTCTGGCTCTGTTAGGAGATGAGACTGGCTACAGTTCAAGCCCCACTGAGTCCCAGCACCATCAGTCAGACCTAAACACTCACAAAGTTCCCTAAAAAGTGCTCTGCATTGTCCAAACTTACAGGCAGATCCCAACCATCACTGCAGCAACACCACCAACAGCCTCACTTGCCTGTGACCTCCTCAAGAGCAAGGAGCCTACCATCAGGAAAAAAAAACCCCTATTCCACACAGTGGTAAATTAAAATTGTGCTAAAATAACATTCAAACTAACATGGAGACGTGATTTTTGGACATTTAAGAGTGGTGCTTCTAACCACATAGCTTTATTTTTGTTATTAGTTCCCAGTCTGAAAGCCCCATGTGTAACAGTCACCTTTTCTACCTTTATAACAAATGCTTAGCAACAGGCAGAAAATAAAAAAGAGGGAATCCTGCACACACAGTGGTGCTTCACTAAGGCTACTCTGTGGGACAACTGCAGCTCCCTGCTTGATGAAACACAAGCACTACAGCCAGCCACCCTACCCTACCCAGGCCTGGCTTTCTGAAAAACAATCTGAACCCAAATCCAAGATTTGCCACATAACCACAGATGAGCTGTTTCTTCAGCAGCAGAGGTCCAAGATCCGCAGGAGTGAGACTACAGCAAGTGACAGCTAGAAATGAGCAGGTGCAGAGACTTGGTGTGCCACCACCTTTTGAAAAAGCCTTGCCAAAGGGAAACTGAGGTGACATCATCCCCTCTGTGAGGTGCCCTCTAAGAGCCAAAGAGGTGACTGAAAACTGCAGGCCCAGCTTCCATTATTCCAAAGCCTCTGTTTCACCAGTCACACTCAAGCCAAACATCCTTCCAAGCATGTGAACATCCATCTGAGCTGCACAGTTCTGAAATGCACTTGGGAAATCAGGCTGGGAGCCCTGAGACAGCAGCTGTGTGAAGGGAGCAGCCACCCCTGACCCCTGGGCACCCCTGGAGCTCCCATTCCCTCCTCCCTGGAGGGCTGGCACACTGCAGAGGGAGTGTCCCTGTGCTTGTGGCTGCTGCAGTGGCTGCTGCCCCCTCTGGAAGGACATGCCTGCCCAGGGCTCCCGGGCTGCCATGGGGATGCCTCCAGTCATCCTGGGGAATTCCATGACCCACAGCCTCATCCTGCCTTGTGCCAGTCTCCTCATCTCCCAGACAGAAAAAAGGAACTCAAACAATCCCATCATTCTGTTAGCTGCCTCCATGATGGGCAACATCTGCACAGACACACCATTAGACAAAAAAGTGTTGTTTTCCCTTAATATCTGATTTTCCATCTCCCAAACCAAGCTGTATTTCTAGGCTGACCCACCTCACAACTCTTACTTCTTCCCTGTGCTGCCCAGCTCTACCTGAAGCTATGAAAAGTCTGGATCCACAGTCAGGGCTGAGCTGCTCTTCCAGAGCTGCTGCTTTCCTCCCTTCTGGGCTGGGATTGGTGGTGGCTGAGGGTGAGATCTTTAGTGGAAGCAGGTGTCAGATCATTGCACATGGGTCTTGCAGTCAAGAAGCACATTTTCTGCCAACTAAGTGGTACATCCAGGGGTAACACAGCATTTCTTTGTACACAGAAAAGGATTTCAGGGTACCTGGAACAGACCTACATGGTGGCTCCTACTGCAGATTTATTTCCATCTCTTGCCACCTGAGAGATGACCTGTTTTAAATATACTTGTGAATACTTTGCTACATCTGAGCCAATGGCCATGTAAAAATCCCTCCTGGCTGTTTTGCAGAAAAAGAAAAATCTGAAAAGATCTGAAGAAGCAAATGTAAAAGAAGTTGGTTTCAGCCAGTTACATTCCAGTGAGTCAGTCGGCCCCAGTGTCTGCTTGCAATAACCCTCAGGTAGGTAATAACAGCTAGGACAAGTAACACTGAAAGAGATCAGGGAAAATAAGCTGTTCTCCTTCCTTTAGCTCACTGCTTTGTGCCTTGGACAATGGCTGATCCACACTCAGGTAAAAACGCGCTCTTGAGAAGCTGCTCACTGCTCTCCTGTCACACAGGCCATGACAGGAGCACATTTATAAACAGGAGACTGCATTCTGAACCCCACAAATCCTAAGTGTGCTGTGTACAGATACTTCTGTAGCACTGGAGAGTGAATTACACCCATAGTACTTCTGTTGATTCGTTCACCTGCTGCTTTGTGCTGACAACATGCAGCTTGTGTGCGGATATAGATGCTTTCCCCCAAACCTGTCATCATGCATTAAAGAGCTTGGCCCTCATCTTCCATCCCATATGAATCCCAGCTGAATGCTTGCCATGATTTTGCCATGGGCACTTGCCCGAGTTCTCTCACCAAGCCACAGCAATACCCAGTAAGGCAAAGATGCGAGTTAGGGACAGCCAGGTGTTTGTGCTGATCAGATTAAAGCAGCCAAACACTTCTGCTCTCAGTTTCTTTTTCTCTTTAGCTGTGATTAAACCATCTCTTGCAAAGAGGTAAAACCTGCCAGCTAAGCTCAGAACTTCTCTTCCAGAGGAAAGGGGCAGGGTTCAGATAACTGCAGCCCTCTGGGTTGGTTCACCAGCAGCCTCAGCACCACACAGGCCCATCTGTTGGGCAAGAGGCAGGGACTGGCACGGCATGGAACCCAAGGGCCAGTTTTGGCAACTGCAACTCAAACCAGAAGCTCAGAAAACAATAATTTAAAAAAAATTGTGAAGCTGCAGTGTGTGGAGTTCTCCCTCATCCCAAATCACTGTGTTCATTAAGCCTCTGCCTGTCCTCTGCTATCCCAGACCCCACTAGCAGGGCTCTGCATGGCTCATCCTGGCTGCCAGCAGAGCCCAAGCTCCTGTTCCAGCTTTCCTGCTGCCCCACTTGCAGGAACCTCTGCATTTCCATGTTACTTAATATATTATAGCACACCCACAGTCAACAAATAAAATTAATAAATAATTCAAGCCTTGTAAGAAATAAAACGTTAAACTGTTAAACCCCACCAGTATTTACATTTGGATTGCTCCATGGGCTTGTTTCTAACATGAGCACTACTTCATTACCAGAGGAACAAAGAGGCCTCACCTTGTGTGAGCAGCTCCATCCCAGTGCCTGGCTCTGGAGTGTGCCTGCCTCTGCCCCAGCAGCCTCCGAGTTCATCTCTGAATTCCAACATGGGAGCTGCGCCAGCATTTTATTTTATATTTTTTCTCCATTAGGAGTTACTCTGTTACAAGACTTGTTCAGGGACAAATCAACCTTTCTCCACCTACCTATGGTACTGCAGGCAGCTGCTGTGCTGAAAGGGGACACCCACATTGCTGTGCTGCTCTCTGTCCCCAGGCAGCTCAGCAGCATTGTCCCAGCCTGGCAGACCTTGGCCAGTGAGCACTGCTGTGGGCAAGCCTTCCTGGAGCAGCCACCCAGGGCCTCATGCCACCCTCTGTGCCCCAGCCCCTGCCCAGGGTGTGCCCCTGTCCCAGTGAGGAGCTACCAGGGGCACCAGGAGAGGCTCCTCAGTGCAGGATTGTATCCATCTATCCCATGACAGTGCTCTGCTGGCCATTTGGTCCAATCACCACAAACCACCTTGGTACCATTTGACTCAAGATCTCCTTTCAACAGCTCAGAGATCTGAACCTGCTCTTTCTGCTTTCAGAACCTTCAGCTATGTGCTTGATGCACACCTGGTTGCAGCTGGCCTGGACACACCTGGTGCACAAACAGCTCACTGGCTGAACCAGCCTTGTGATCACACACAGTTTGTTTTCCATCTACAAAGGTAACAACCAACCTGGGTTTAACATCTCTTCACACCTTTGGCAAGCTGAGCCTCAGCCACTAAGCTTCAGGTAACTATTGCTTGTTTCTTACTCCCTTCCTCTGCTTCCCTAAGATTAAAGGTGGCAAGCTGTTGGAATGGGAGGAATTTAGAGGAGGGTGATGCCATTCCAATTGCTGGTTTTGTTGCCAGGTTAGGTCACCCCAAAGATGTCAGCCCTAACAGAGCTGAAGCACATAAAGTGAAATACTGTTGCATCACCCAAGATTGCCATCCACCAGGTATTGCTTCTTCCCTTTAAAAGCCTTGATGGATAGAGACAGGCAGATCTCCAAAGGTACCTAACAGTTCCTTAAGATGTTTGGTGGGAAGTAGGCTCACAAATGCTCCTACACACATGGTCTTGGTGTGCCAAGAGCAAGCCTTGGTGTCTGGGGCCCTTACGCCTCCTTTCCCAGCTCCATCTGCCCCAGTCTCTAAAAACGTCCAGAACTCTGGTTTGAAAGAGATTTCCAAAGAGGAGCAGGTCAGGGGGTGTCTACCTAAAAACTGAGGTTGATAAAAGCAGAACTAAGTGCAAGGAGACTGACTTATACTTATTTACATTTTTGACAGAAAGCTCTGCAAATCATGCACATTTTGACTTCTCAAACCTCATCATATGCACTGTCTTCTGTGCCAGAGTAATCCTCCTTTTAGAAAAATGATATTCTGTGCTGCGCTGCAAGCCAGAGCAGGACATTTGCCTCCCCTGATCCTTTCCAGGGCTTGCTCTGCTGTCCTTCCTAGAGCAGCAGGAAGAGCTGGCTGCTCTGTCACTGTATTCTCTGAAGCAGTCACTGCATCGGCCTCTCAGAAGTGGCAGACATTGTTCCAAAGACTTGATTTGCTTCATTTTGGCATTTCCACAGTCATCCTTTACAAATAACTTATATTTCTTTTTTTTTTTTAATTTAAAATTATTATTTTGTATTTTGCTGGTCACTTCCATATTGCTTCATTCAAAATCCAGAAAATTCAAATAAAATCAGAGGTTAAGTGCAAACTAACTTTCCAGTGAACCGCTATGTGCGTTTTCTCCAGTCCAGTGTCTGTCTTCCAGTTTAAAGGACCCTTCCCACCCCACCCCACAGAACGTCAAACTCTTCAGTTCTCTGTCTTGTCCTCAGTGCTGCCTGACAGCATCCCCAGCTCCCTTCATGACCATGAAGAAGAAAAAGAGGGAAGAATTAGTGACAATCTTTTGAAGTGTTTCTAGTCAGCAGGTATAAAACAGGAAAGCAAAGCTTTTGGCATACAAATCTTCATTTCTTGGTCTGTTTTTTAGCTTCAAAATGAACATACTGGAGGTGTGGTTTCGTTACTCTCTTCTGAAAGGGATTTTGTGTTTAAAGTGTTTGTTGTGTTGGCACACATACAAAAATGGTCACATCAGGTACCAGTTCTGAGGAGGAGTCTCTGTGGCTGGGAATTGGCACAAAACCACGGTGTGGCTCAGAAGAAGGGTTTAGCTGTGTGTGGGAGTCACATTATCATTTCTTGGAAAGCCACAATGAAGATCTGAATGTTTTTGAAAAGCTATGTTAGCCATTTTCAGTTGCTGGGATAGAAAGTGTTAGAGAAAGAAATTGCATTCTCAATCTCAATTACTACGCTATCACACAGGATATAAAAATTGTCCATTTTTCACCCTGATGGAAATTGCACGGAGATTTCCAGGAATGCTGTACAGACTCTCATCAGTTCCTGCTGAAAGAATCAGCCTTTCTGTGGCTTTCCCTACAGTGCCTGGTTGAATCACTGAGAACAAGCTTGACAGCAGCACTGCCACTGGCCTTTCCTAGTACCACCTGGCTTCTCTGGGCATCCAACCCCCTGCATCTGCCGCAAGTGGGAAAGGCCAGGTTGTACACTCCTTCTTTCAGTTTCCTTCATTCCTTCCTTCCTTCCTTCCTTCCTTCCTTCCAGGTTCCCAACCCAATCTGCAACCAACTCCAAGACATCCTTTCACTTTCAAAAATGAGTGAAGTGGCAAGAAGAGGAAGCTCATGGGAGAAAGAGAGGGAGGGAGGGAGGAAGGACGGGCGAGGGCAGGGAGAAAGGGGGAGCGAGAGAGTACGAGTGAGGCAGCTGGAAGGGGTTGCCTTTCCACTTCAGCGAGAGCACAGCCACTACACCACGGTGTTCCGGTGTCTGTAGGGCGGCGGGGGCAGCACAGTGCCAGGCTTCAGGGAGAACTCAGAGAGGTATTCGGGATTCTCTGCCACTATGGGCCGGATCCGTCCGTTCTGTTTGTAAAAGTATTTTGTGCTGTACTCTTGCAGGTAGTCCGGGTGCTGGAGGGTGCTCCGTGGGGGCAGGCTGTGGTTCCAGTAGTCTGGGTTGTCAAAGGCCTTCTTGGCTTTCTCTGGCAAATTGTTCTTCAGGTACTCGGCGTTTTCCAAGGTGTTGGCAAAAGTGTTGAGGTACAATGGCTCGTTCACGTACTCGTCCTCTGCTTTGGGCTGCCCGTTGGGAGCGTTGTGGTACTCTGGGTTGTCCACAGCTTGGAGATCTCCATTCTTTCGTCGGGAAACAAACGGGTTCTCTTCCACTGGGTTCAGGTAATCTAAAGGAAGATAAAAAATAAGTCAGCCAGGAGTGGTAGTAATCCATCCATGTAGCATCACGTGATGACCACAAGCGGCATTTAGACTAGAGCATCCTCCACCTCAGCCATTCCAAGAACTCCAGATGGGATCAGGAGCCAACTATGTTGAACACACGCTTGTGAAAAATGAAGCATTTACAAGCTAAACAGACAGTATGGGTTTAAACAGATACCTTGGAAGACTGACTCATCAAACACGCTGGCCAACTAAACTGCAGCTCTTACTGAGCCACAGTCCATGTGCCCCTCTCGCTGCGTGATCTACAGACCCAAACACGCTGACTGACTTCTGCCTCTGCAACCTTGGACCTATCAGCAAAGCCTCTGCTCCATCCAGAAAACTCCACAGGAATCTTAGTTAAGCCTCTCTGCACAAAGCCTATCCCCAAGGGGTGACTTTTAAGACAGCTTCGTTTCTAACGGAACAATTTGCCTGATTAAAAACCTTCCATCCCTGAAGGACAAAGGGCCTTGAAGCATTATGAAAAAAAAGAAGTCATACAAATGAGCCCTGGAAAGGGAACAAGAGAGCCTTAGATCAGCTGCAAAATGGGACTTGGAGCAGGTTACAGTTGCCTCAAATCACTTGCTGTGGATTGACACTCCATTTCCAGCAGCACAGTGCTGCTCAAGGGCTCTGCATGTCACACCCCCCCAGAGTCCTGGTGCAAGGGATCATCTGGTTTCAGATGATCAGAACGGGGCCAAAACCATTAAAGGCAAAAGTTCAAGACCCAGTGAACACCTTTGAACCCACAGCTAAGATGTCACTGAATATGAGCTGAATAGTGGAACTTTTTTGGTTTTTTTAGTGATAACAGCCAAACAGTGCTTTGATTTGAACCCTGCAGCTGGCATGGAACACACAGTGTGTGGCCACACCGTGACAATCCTGTGTCTGTGCTCACGGGGTCAGGCAGGAGCTGCTTTCTCCTGAGCTGCTACTGCCACATCCCTGAGGGCTCAGGTGGCTCCTGCAGAACTCTAAGGACCTCCAGGGTGCACCTGTATGGGTACATACATGTGGGCTCACACTGAAAGTAAAGCACTGCAAGGGAGACTCCCTCAACTGCTACTGCTGTGGCTCAAGCCCCAAGGCTCCCTCCATTCCTCCATCATGTGGCACAAAGGACAAGTGGCCTCCAAATTCTTAGCAAACACAGTAGTGACTTGGCATTTACATTTGCATTTATTAATTTCTTTAAAGCTAATGCAAAGCTTTGGAAGCAAATGAATAATGACATATCCCCTTACATCTAAATGACTGCTATCATTATTTAAAGAGGAGGAAATGAAGGAGGGCAAACTGGGAAGTGCAGCATGCTGAGCCGGCACAGATTTAGGCAATCTTCCCCTTGCAGTGATGCTCTCTTTAAAGCATATCTTGTTCTTTCAATCCTAGGCTTCTCTTGGGTATAAAATGCCAGCTGTGTGTATCAGTTCTGTGGTAGGTTCAACATGACATTTACCAAGCACAATGCCAAGAATAAGAAGATCAATAAACAAAGTGAAGTTGGGACTATAGCTGGCTGAAGATATATCCTTTCCTTGGCAATAACTGAAGATTTGTGTTTGGGTAAGAAGGGGGCTTGGCTTTTTTCATTCCTCTTGTTATTTCTCAAAAGAAAAGGGGGACTTACCAACTTGGACATACCAGCACATTTGAGCATTCCAAAGAAGAAAATTCAGGAGAGAAAACCAGATCCCGGTGTAAAGGAATATTAATCTAGTCAGAATGCTTCAACCTTGATGGGTAACTAAATAAAGCCATATTTTGATGAAAAGCTGCTGATATACAAAGAGAATGAATGCAGCCAGGCTAGAGCAGGAGCCTCTCTGGAAAGCCAATGTTTACCTGTTTTAGGTTTGTCTCGCATCGGTGTCATGTACCCGTCCTCATCCAGCTCTCCCCGCACGACCCGCTCGGGAATGAAGATGGTGGGGTCAGCGCTGTACCTCTGGGTGCTGCTGTCCTCTTTTGCCAGGGTTGCCACCTGTTTCTTCATAGTGCCATTGCAGCAGGAGTCTTCAAAGATCTCTGCCGTGGCCCCTTGAGCAGCTGGGGCTTCTGGAATGATGCAGCCCGGAGCCCTGTAGGGCATCGGCACCTCTGCAGTGTAGCCGCCATCCCGGTATACAAACTGGTTCTGTTGGAAGAAAGAACAGCATGGGAAAGGAGGCTCCTGAGGGGAGCAGCTTCCACAGCAAGTCATGGCTGTGCCTCCTGTGCCTGCCCTGCCACTCTGGGCAGGGGGAGCCCTGCCCGTGCTGCGCTGCCAGGCTTTGGTGCAGACCCACAAAGCATCCATCTGCCCAGCGGTGCTCACTGGGGAGAGAAATGGGACAGGAAAACTTGGCTCCTGCCAGGCACCTGGAGGCTGGACACACACAGCTGCAAGAAGTGAAGGTGTATCTCCTATTACTCTGGCAACTACCCCTTTAAACCTCATGTTTGGGAAATCTCCTCCTGACTGGGGCAGAAACCACAGTTATCTCTGTTTATTCCTGGGGTGATACTTTGGGTGTGTCCTGTGGTGAGAATCATGGGCTCACCCAGACATGTGCAATTCCATCAGGAAGTGCATTTCAGGCTGGTGGCCTACGTTTGTATTGGCACCTCAACGCAATGGTTCAACTCAACCTGGACATGCAAGGAACTTCCAACATCAAGACCTATAGATAGGAAGGAAAGAGGCACAGATTCATCCAAGCCTTTTACCTAAATGCTTTTTCAAGAAAATTTGTCAGAAGTTTGGGGATGGGTCCTTAGAGTCTGCACGCAAATCCAGGCTGAGTCTGGAGATCTTAACTATTTGATTCCTTATATATACACAACATTACCTGTTGGCTTTTGGGTCATTAATGAAAGAAAAAGGAGTTTGAAAAAGAAAAAACTTAGTGAAGAAAAGAAGAAAGCCTAAAGGATGAAGGCTGAATGTGAAATACTTACTCCTGACATAGGAGTGTAGGCAGGAGGAGGGCTGTGTCCAATTTCACTCTAATAGGAAAGAAAATCAGATGATGGATACATAACAAGAGGCCACACGAATGAAACAGGTCAGGGGAGCTAATTAGGAGAAACATGCACATCAGTCAGATTTTCTAACTGGACCCAAAATTCCCAGTCATTCAGGGCAAATGCCTCACCCCCCAACAACAAGCTGTGCGTCTCACCAGTGTTAGACAGAGCCACTGATCCCACCAGGGCTCACTGCAAGTAAAGGCCACAACAGGAGAAGGAACATAAAACACTTTACCAGATGTTCCTTTTTTAAAGGGAACAGACACCAGCAACACTGGATGCAGACTGCAGCAAGCCTCACTTCACAAGGGACAAATGGGAAGGTCTGTTTAATCAGGGATGCACCTTGAAAACTTGGAGATGCTGTGATTACCTCTGAACCCCTCCAGATTCACAGTCCACTTGTAATGACACATGAGCAAGGACAGGCTACAGTGCAGAATGTGTTAGACAAATGGATAAAAAGTATCTCCTGAACCTGCCAGATGCTACTTGAAAGCCCTACTGATGGCTCTGAGACACTGCACTGTTGCTTTTTACTCAACCTAGGAATGAAATTCAAGATCATTTTAGTAAGGAGGTAATATAAGAGTGGATCTTTATTTGAAGGCCTTCAGGGGCAGGTATGGAAAGATGTCCACGAAAGCCACACTGGGATGTATCACACCCCCTTCATTTACACCTCCCTGTTTCTATGCAGGGACTCCCACGAACTTCTAAGGTTGGTTCATTGATTCTGGATGAAAAAGGGCAAAGCTGTCTTTGAAGTACTCTCAGTTCACATCTTTCAGTGATGTCTTGAAGACAACTTAGAAAAGCAAGTCTTTGCCAATAGGCTTGACTTCGGCACACAGGGCTATACCCCTCTGCCAGTAAAAGTTTATAAGATTAGCAGCTTAAAAAATACTGTTCCACGATGGCCACATTATGTGTTTGTGGGCTCTGCTCCACCCTCAGCACAAAAGGCTAAACCCACTGTTTTATCTTTAGCTCTTCTTGGCTGTGACTCTCATATTTAAATACATACTCTGCAACTATAACAACACAGTAACAGGTCCTCACAGCACAGCCCTGTCCCGAGACATCAGGAGACAATGGACTGCCATTAATGTGTTTATTGCTATTTTTGCTTTTCCTTTCCAGTCAGTGGCCTGCCAACTAAGATCCCTATAATTGTGTTTTTCCATGCCTCCCCTTTAGTGCTGTGCTAAACATACCTGTCTTGCAACACCCCTTACCACAGAACCTTACACATGGCTCTTCTCCCTCACTGCTGTCTGCACATTTTTTACTTCTTTACTGTTTTCCCCATGAGCTGATACCCTGTGGCCAGCGTTCCATTATAACAGGAGGCAAAGAAAACAGCTGTGGTGCCATTTAGTTGGCTTGAAAATTTAATGTAATTGTTTAAGTGTCCTTAGATTGACTGGTAATTGCAAAGTGAGGTGAAAAATTTGTAGACTTCCAAGATTATCCTCGGACAACTCTTATTGGTCAGGGCATGAATCACCCTGTGAGAAGAAAATACATTTGGATTTTACCAGGTAAAACATAAATAGCTTGTTATGTATGTGAAATCCAATTTACTTTGTTGATTTTTGGTGGCAGCTGGGGGGTTGTTGTTTTTGCATTTAAAATACTTTCTTGAAAAAACCAAAAGCTAGCGGGTGTTCCTTTACTGAAAAGCGCTGGAATTTTGGATTTCTGATCCTAAAAGTCTCACTGGAATTATCATCTCTGTCTTTCTGAGATAGACAGAGACCTTAGTGGCTGCTTGCTCAAAGACCTCACTACATAAGCTTTAGAAGTCTCAGCTTCTTACTACTTAAGAAGTCTCATACTAAAAAAAAATAAAAATAATAATAAAAAAATCAATACTAGCTCCCTTTTGATGGTGTAATGTGTGTTCTATCCATTAGTTGTGGAGTGCACACATCCATCAACAGGGGAACTCATCACACTCCAGAAGGAGCCTCACTTTTTTAACTGCCCACAAGCAGAAGATTTCATTCTGTACACCATGTGATTGAATCTTAGGCAAAAACATGACAGTGCAGAGAAAGAATAAAACCCAAGAAAATGTCTCCTGAAGCCTTTTTCCAAGGCCCTCTGATAAGAAATACCAATGACACAGCAGCTGTTATAACAGCCAATGTTTGTGTAAAATGAGCCTTGATCAGAGTGGTAAATAACATTTCTGTGAATATTGGCGTGTACTATTGCTTTCTATTCATTAATTTAATTTTCCAATTCCTTGCTTCTAAAATCTCCTAAAGGTAAATATCTCCTCCTTTATAGCAAGGAGGAAATATTTTCTGGCTGCATCTTAAACTGTAATGAAATCAAAGCCTTGTTGGGTGCAGCCCTCTTGCTGCTGCAGAGCTGGTTTTCCTGGGCACTCACAGGAATGTTGACAGGGTTGCACAATCATTGCTGTTTCTTGCTCTTAAGCAGCCTACTAAACTCACGGGACTGAAGGATTTCTCTCTGCTAGAGGCAACACTTGGCCAGCATGGATGTACACACACATTTGAACCCACTCTGACACTGCTCAAAGTGCATAAACCCAGCCCCCTCTTCCTCTCCTCCTGCTCTGGTACACAAAAAGCACCAAACAGAGCAGGAGTAAAACACTCCTGGCCTTCTCACTGGGATGGACAGGGGCAGCCTGTGCTCCATGCCTCAGGCACCTCAATGATTATCTGCCTTGAGCAAGCTCTGGCAACACCTATAGCATTCATCAGTCCTGGGCTGTGTGCCTCCAGAACAACTCCCTCTCCTCCCTCCCCCAGAAACTCTGAAACTAATTTCAAATCAAGGGAGTATCTGGGCTCGAGCCACCAAACCAAAGCATTGTGAGAAGTGAGACCCTGCTGCAAGCACCAAAACTTCAGCAGTTCTGCAGCAAGGACAGTGATTTATGCACGTGGATGTGAATAACATTTGGGATGGTCTGGTGGGGCTGCAGGCAGAGCACACAATGCAGTGTCCCACCAGCCCCCAAGCAAACTCCAGCGATATTCCAAGGGAGCAGCCTGGTATTTACAACTGATCCAAACTGAAATTCAAATAGGAAAGACCATTCCAGGAAAACAGCCACCTCTGCTTGGCTGCAGTCCTGCTTCCACAGAATTTGCAGATTTCTCTGCCCTGCTCCAGACAGCAAACATTTCTGAGATGAAAATCAAAGGAAAAACATGCACCATGAGATCACTGTGTAATGTTAAACAGAAATGGAATGCAGTTTGTATAGTAACAGCTAGAAGGCTTTGCAGACCTCTGGGGGCTCCTGGTCCCAGCCCTGGCTCAGAGAAGAGCCATATATTAAAAAAAAGAATTGGACACCTCCCTGGGCTGTTAAGGTTCAAGCATATCTGTCCCTACAGCTCACAGCACCTGACGCAAGTCTGGCATTCCTTGGTCATGAAGTTGGGGATCAGGGAATCTTTATAGGGAAGGATAACATTCCAGCCCCTTTTCCAGCAGTACCTTTCTCAGAATGTGTCACATGTTCTAACTTAAATACAGAAACAATGTAAGCATCAGCCTGTGTGAAGTGTTTGCTCCAGTCTCCAACAACTGCTTCTTCTACAATGGAGACACAAAACATCCAGCTCAGATCAACAAGGGGAAAAATAAACAGAAGAAACAAAGACTGAGTCTTTTTCTACATCTAAGTTTTTTCTGGTTGCTCTTTGCCAGAGGACAGGCTGGATTTGCAGGCAGCCTGAGCCCTAACTCAGTTCCCACAGGCTGCCTGTGTCAGCTGGGTATGGCAGCCCATGTCCCGGCAGAATGGTGGGTTCAAGACATCCCTGAACCTGTCCAAAGTCAGTAGGGATGTTCCACTGGGTTCAGGTCAGAACTGAGCAACTTCTCAGATGCAGGTAAGTCACCACCACTTTCTCTTGCATAATGTTCTCTCGTAACAACTGTCTGTTTTCACACTTAACTCTTTAAGAGTTAACTCTCTTTACCTCTTTTAGAGCAGTCCATATGGATTGGGATACCCAAGCTGCCTCCTAGGATTAATTTAGTCTGGACTGTGAACAGTAAACAACATATCACACACAAAATCTTGGCATAGTGGTATGGGAAACATACCTATACACAGCACCGAGTATTTCCTGTGCTGTTAGAGGAAAATACCAGACATAAATCACATATCTTCAGTGCAACACTTCACCAAGTAGAGAAATCAAAGATGACAACATCACCAATGAAATAATCTCTTAAGGGATGCTCAGTTTGGGTACAAAACTCAGTATGCAGCTACACTGACAGGAAAAGGTAGGGACAGTGCTTTTCTGCAGCCTCATCTCTTTGAGCCTGACACCCAGGCTGGAAATAGAAGCATTCTCCTTCTGTATGGCACCAAAGGCTTGGAAACCCACCTGTTTTCTGCACCTCAGAATCCTGCATCCATCCTTCCTCCAGAGGGGCTGGGAAATGGATTTCAGCTGGCACAATGTGCACTTTGATCTGAGCATGACACAAGAAGGGAGAAGCAAGGATTCCCTTTGCCTTTTGCTTTGCATCCAATGCAAAGACACAAATGCATCTGAGTGTCAGAGAGGGGCAGCAAGAGAGACAGCTGGCATTGCCTGTCTTTTCCTTTCACTCCCCTTGACTCCCCCATCCTTCCTGTCACCCACAACTAGCTTTCTGTCACTCTCTGTCTTAATACACTCTCCAAGACACTTTACAGTAAATGGCACCTTTTAACTCTGAGCCAATTCCCCACAATCTGAAAGGCATCAGGTACCATTTCCCACCTGTTCTAACAATTCCCTGTGGGACAGAGGGGTCAGCACTGCTCCTGCTCCTGTCCAAAACACAGGACCAGCAGCATCTCCTTTTCTGTACAAACCTCAAGCTTCAAATCCCAAAACAGGGAAAAGGATGGAGAACAGGACCAAAACCACAACACAGCCGTGATTTGTGATTGTGACATGGAAGACAAGAAAAAAAAAAAAAAAAAGGCACAAAAGAAAGTTGATGAGTGATCCTGGGAGGAGCAGCAGCCCCCTCCTATGAGCACGCTGCACTGCCATCTTCCCCAGCCTGTTTTATACAGTAATCAAAGGATATTCTGAGCCTCTCAAAATGCCATCAACCCTCATTGAGAATGAAATAGAGCACATCTCCATCGAAGCCTTTACAGCAGTAATCATTGCCACATGCTGGCCTGAACAGGGAGCTTTTACAGACAAAGATGGGTTTTAAAAATAAAATAAAAAAGCCTTCCTAAAATCTGAATAGAAACTTGATGATAATCTCCCAATTTTATTATGCAAGGGGGAAAAGAAACCCATAATTGTGCACTCTTGGTCTCTTAAAGCAAAGAATAGGCTTCTTGATGAAATGCCGAGCTGATTTAGAGCAGGGCTGAGGTTCTGGTGGCAATAATAGTGTAAAAGAACTAACCATCCAGCTGATTTGGATAAAATAATCATTTTTCAACATTCTAAATCTACACTTCATCTGTGCCTCCTCCCACTTCTCCCAACTGCATCTTTTGGAGAGTCTTTTTATAGCTTTGAAAATTATTTCCCCCTCCCCTCCCGCAGCGTTCAACAAGAAAGACAGACTCTTTACTCTGGCTAACAAAGGGCGTTTTTTTTAGGCTGTGCTGGCACTTAGCTCCATTGCATCTATGTTTAGAAAGTACAGTATTTAGTGTTTATTTTACAGGATGCTCCTAGCCCTCCTGCCACCTGGGAGCCCTGCCAAGGCATTACCCCAGGAGTCCCACTGCTTTGGGACAGAGCACTCTCCCCCTTGGGGGCCAGCCTGGTGTTTAAGGGGCAACTCCCTGCAGCTCTGCTGGTGCACTTGCAAATCATGCCCCTGTGTATTTTTTAGGTGCTTTTATTATTTTAAGAAAACCACAAATAGTGTTCCTCACAAATGGATATTTTCCATTAACAATTTCTGCTTCACATCTCGTCACAGAAGGAAAATTTTCTCCCAGCTCTCATAATTATTTCCTGACTCTCAGTCCACTTTTCCATCTACTGAATTATGTAGAGTTGTTTAGCTTGCTGTTTTCCAAGAATGCCTCATCAGTGCAGTGTAAAAATATTTATTACTTACTCTTTTTATATCTATTGACTTTTTCTTTTCAGGATAGAAAAGCAAACGGATCAGCTGTGAGCTCTCTTTACTGTTAACACAGCCAGCAGCTATTCATGGATCAAGCAGATGCTGCCTGATTTTCAACCAGTTTATATGAAAGCTCAATGAATTTACATGCCACACATCAAGGATGGAAGCAATGCACAGCTACAGTCTCTCCCACCGAGCTTGCAGAAAGTACTAGTGAGGTGTGATTTTGTTATTAATCCATCTCACAATTTGCAGAAGCCCAAATACCATCCAATTCTTTAGGGAAGTCTCTAACTCTTTATGCCTGACTCTAAGGCTATGTACCTGAATACAGAAGCCTGAATGTGACAGAAAAGAGCTAAAGCATTAAAAAAGCACTGTCTTAAGGCACTTCCCTGCAAAATCCTGAGTTAATTTGACCAGTTGGTCCTGATAATCAGTTCAGGCTGAGAAGGGTTTACTCCTTGAGAGATATCACTGATTTCAGCCAGCCTGTGTGCAAAGCAAGAAACTAATTGCCAGAAAGCACTTTAAAGAATTCTCTGTGAAGACCCAGGAATCATCTATTCCAGCTGAGTCCTCCACAGGAATTTTCTTCCTTTCTCCTCTAGCAAGCCTAGCAAGTTTTAAAAAGGTATTTAAACACACCCACTCTAGATACACGTGTTTTGTAAGCAGCTTTCCTTTTTATGTAAAATATTAAGACCAAAATAATTTTTCATGTAATATATTTCATAGTGTATTTTTGCCTGCTTATTCTCAGCTTCTTCACTCAGAGCAACGAAATTAGGCTGACTAGTATTAGTCTGGGTTCATCTCCTGCTTTTCTTGACAAGGTTGGCCTGGCCTATCCACACTTTCAACAAAGACTAGAAACAGACCCAGAAGAAGAAAAGTAAACAGGTAAAATACTTGTGATGGTGCTCCAGACACCAACTAAACACTAACAGCTCTTGGGGAGTGCTTAATGCAAAAGGCACAGCAGGACAGACAGGAGGCTCCTACCTCTGGAATTGAAACGTAGGAAAGCAGAAAATGGGAATTGGAGCTCTGGAAAGGGGGCTTGGACTTCCAGAACTACCCTAAAGCTCTGAAGGCAGTAAATGCAGCCAGTTGCCTAGACTCTCCTAGGGACACACACAAAATGTAGAGTTTAACAAAAGACATTCAGAAGGGCTTCAAACACCTTAAAGTAATCATGCAGTTTTAAAGAAGCAAGAGAGCTAAAACAGAGTTACTCAGTGTAATCATCTGAAATTCTGTGAAATGCTTTGGATCAATGTCTCGTTCATTTACAAGACCATCTGTTCTGGCATGGCAGATTTTATTGCCACACTTTGCATAAGGAAGGGACAGAGGCAAAAAAATAACTACTAAGATTTTCAGGAAGTTTTTGATCACCTTTTAAGGAGCAGCAATTAAAGAAAAGGGATAGAAATAACTAAAGGAGACCACAACCTGACAGACTGCCCTCAGAGGTATCAAATTTAGGGGAAGATTTGGTCTTATTATTTTTTGGGAAGATACTGCAGAAGCAGAAAGGTGGCAAACACCACAAACAAACATACAAGACATCTGTGTTGTCATCATTTAACAGCAAACACATACCAATGGTAACAGCCTGTTTAGCCTTTTAAGCAGAGGAATCAGAGAATCACAGAATATCCTGAAGGGGAAGAGACCCACAAGGATCATCGAGTGCAGCTCCTGGCCCTGCACAAGACACCCCAACAATCACACCACGATAGCCAGAGATTTCTGATAGCTGGCAGCTCCTTAAATCTAGCACAAAAAAAGTGTGCATGGCAGGCACAGGAACAGGATCCAAACCCTGCTAAAGACAGCATTAAGTGCCCAGTGAAACTGTGATGTATTTTCCATCCCACCTGACACAATCAAGACAATCTTTCTAAAAGACAAACTCCATCTCAAATAGAGTTTCTGCACTTGATGCAGAAATTAAGAGACAAGAGACTCTTGTCTATGCTATAGCAGAAGGTTGGACAAAATGCTTTTAATGGCTCCATATAGCCTGGAGGCCTCTTCACATTCATTTGGGATTAACTTCAAGATGAAGCAGTTTTACTGCCATCAGTGCCACGTGGCCAGGACACACCTGGAGAAATGACTTGGACAGGAACACTGAATTGCCTTCACTTACAGGAAAAGCAGTGGGGACCAGGTGCTGCTAAAGCCCTGGACACAAGAGGAATCATGGTCAAACCACGATTCCCTCTGATGCCTCACTGTTCCATCTGGGTCACCAAAAACTGATGCCTTGGGAAGGCTGACCTGGAACAGAAACTGGACAGAGCTAGAGAACAAAGTAGGTGTTTATTAAAAGGCCTTTAAGGTACACCTTGGGCAGAACAAGAGCCTGACCAGGGCTACACCCAAAATAGACTTAGAATGGTCACAAAATGGACAACTGGTCATGAGGTCTCACACTTTTATAAGTTTGGTCCATTTGCATATTGGGGTTTAATTGTCCAATTACAACTCCAGGTTATGAAGTCCCATCCTTCTTGTTTTCTCTCTTCAGTTCACCATTGTTTGTGCTTTTGGGCATGAACACTTGTACCTGTTGCCCTTGGTCTCCAGCAGGGAAAGGATTTATTCTATAAATCTATAATTCTATTATTATATATTTTGTCTCCCTGCTCTGTGAAGAGCTGACTGACACTGAATGTGAGGCTCAGAACTGCACCCCTGGGCAGCACAGAATCTGAAAAGCATGGAAGCTCAAACTTAAGGCATCACCTCCTGGCTTTGCCAAGGGGCAAGGATGCTGCACTACCAGACCTAAGGTCATGCCAGGACTGCTGCAGTGGCACACCAGATAACTGTTCAGAGAACTCAAAAGTGGCTTCCAGTGTCCCACAGTCTGCTTTAGCCAAGTAGGAGAGTCTCCACGGACATATGGATTCGACGTCTCTGAAAAAAAATTGCTTGCTATTTAATTGCAGGGTGGGCAGGTGCTTCCATGATATACAGTGTATGGAATAAAATTACAGGGACAGTATCAGTGAGTAATAAATAGTAGAGACAGTTTTCATCAGGAATTAGCCAAGGATTTAGAGCAAAAAGCATCGTGGGGCACACAGAGTGCTTGCTGTATTAGCATTATCTCTGCACACACAGGACAGCACTCGTTACAAATACCTGAATGAATCACCTAATGGATGTGAATGCAGGACACTCAAGCACTAGCTGGGGTCCTGTGCTCATGGAAACACTGCTGAGGATTCAGCTTATCTCTCAGAAGCACAGAGCTTCCAAAACTCTATTTTTCTGGAGTATCTCTAGACAGTGGAAAATGAAAACTGGAAAAAGCCAGAGACAAAATTGCAACTGAAGAGTTTCAGATCCAATGAAAGAATTCAATTTAGCTTAGGATAGTAATTTTTATTTAAAAGCTGCAGCAGCTGCAGAGTGGACTTCACAAGAGAGGCCACTGTTAAGGGTCAGAGGCTGTGCAGGGCTCTGCTCCCAGCAGCACAGGTAGGTCCCAAGGACATGCCAGCAGGGAGCCAGTGTGGATGTGATGGAAATGCTGAAGCTGTGTCTGAGCCTTGCAGCTTCATAAATCTCTGTAACCCCAGAGGAAGGAGGATGTGAGACTTCCTTGGGAGCTGGCAACTTCCCAGAAACCTTCCCTCTCTCCAGTGCTCTATCCACGGGCTGCAGCACTGTGGTGCTAATGCACATAATGCTCTTTCCTTCCCATGGGCAGGAGTGTTTCACACAAGCCTCCTCCAGTTCTGCCTCTCCCACCAAGAAGCTGCAAGGATTTGGACCTGAGACCACTGCAGGGAAACTTGAGGGCTTTCCTGAGAAAGGAAATGCTCCTGTTCTTCCTTCATTCCTTGACTTCAAAGCCTACATGTGAGAAGGTTCATGATCTCCTTGCTCTCTTCCTGCCCACTTCTGTCCCCATGGAGCTGTGCTGCTGGAACATCCAACCAACACTGTCAGTACAGAGAAGGAGCACAGTGCCCTGACAGACTCCCTGGCCATTAAAACTGCCCTTGGAACAGCTATGGTGGGAAATGCAGTATCTTCCATGCTTCTTATCCCTGAAAATGACCTGGAGATCATGTAGCTCTTGTCCTCCAAACTGCCTCACAATCTCCCCACAAAATGCAATTTGCCAGACACAGTGAACACAAACTGCCTAAGCTGTGCCCATTCATGTGGTGCCCATGGCTGCAGCAGCACCATCATGAGCTTGTGCAGTATCAATATGCTGTGCTAAACAAGCATAAATCAGAGACCATCCAAAGGAAATGCTGAGACAGAATCAGACAGTGCAGATAGAGAGCTCTGACAGCATCTCAGTGCTGTGTGACTCCTGCAGCTGCCATCCATCTGTCCTGCACTCTGCACAGCAGATGCACTGCTACCTTAAAGGAGCCACTGTTTGTGTTTAAATCCATCTTCACTACAAGAACAGTGAACGTACCGAGGAACTGCGTGCTCCACAAAGGCAACAGAAATGTCTGTGGCTTTCTGCACACGTGTTACCTCCAGAAAACACTCTCTGCAAAGGAGACCAGGAGTGCTGAGGTGGTGCAGGGCTTCCAGCTTGGCCCTCTCTGACCCCTCTGTCTGATCTGGGTCAGACAACTTGGCTCACAAACTGAGAGCTTTTGGCAAAAGGTAATTCCAGCTTTGTTTGAATGTTAGATTGCTGAACAATGCCAGAGAAAAAATCCCAGCAACAGGAGTTACTGAGACGAGGATACAGTCATTAAATTAAATTGCAAAGCAAAGTTCCCACTGTTTTTCGTGGTACAAGATCACAGTTTCAAACCAAGATGGGAAATTGTGAGCTGAGGGAAGGAGATGTCACATCAAGAATGTGATGGAGTCTTTCTGTATGGCAAAAGTAAGGCCTGGGGTCCCTTGCTGCAGCTCTGCTGAATTCAAGGAGATCACATGTGTGCAAGCAGCTGCAATGGTGCTTTCAAGTTGGGCAAAGGCTTTGTAAAAGTTATTTGAATTTTCATATAATAACACCATCACCACCACTAATGATAATAATAAAAATAAATGCATGTGTTTTCATTCCATGAATATCCCAGTGACCATGTTGGTTGCCCAAATAACACATTGTAAATAAATCTTTCAGAATATTAACTCCAGGATTTTTATTGGAATTCCCTCAGCTCTAGTGGGCTCCTCAATGGGGCTGGTACCAAAGACAGAGGGCAAAAGGAGCTGCTGAAAAAGCAAGTACATTTTTCTACTAAGCCTTTCTCCTTTAAATATGCCCCAGTGTTTCCAGCAAATATGGGAGTGAGATGAATCTAACAAACCCAAGATGTCAGAGCCTGCCCTCTCAGCCCCATGCTGGTGTAAATGGAATTACTCCACGGTGCCAAACTAAGCTCCAGGGATTTACACCCCTGTGACAGTGAATACCTTCCAAAGGTAACTGCTGTCCTTCCCATCCTTCCTCAGAAGTTGGCAGGAATGGAAACAACCTCTCCAGAGAGAGCTAGCAGTAAACCTGACTTATTTCAGATCACCATCAATTAACTCTTGTAGCCACAAAAAGAAAGTTTCTCACTTATTGCTAAATCATGCATCATCCCCACTTCACTGTCTTTCAGTGATGTAGGAGAAATGCTACATGAATCCAGACATCTTCAGTTTCCTTGCCTCTAAAACAGCAGCAATTTCCTTCCAAACTGAATATTAAGACCAGATTTGTCTTCCTTATTCCCAGAAGGCACTGATTTCCTCAGGAGAGGGTAAGGAGCTTCCTGCAGGGTATGGCCAGGGCATGGATGCTGGCTCAGATTATACTCAGCTCTTCCACTCCCCTCCTCCCTGTCTCACATGCTGTAATCAGCTCACCTGGCTATGAATGTGGAACTACCTCAGCTAAGGATAAATGTCCAAAAGGTGTTGAAACCATAAGGAATAAACACCAGCATTTCCAAGGGACTATACTTAGTATTTAAACTGTGACTTTGGACCAAAAGGAGCCTGGAGAGAAAACAAGCCCCTAGCTAAAACACACTGATGCCTGTGTGGATGCCCTCACATCAGTAATGCATTTCACCATCTCCCAGTTATGTGAGACAGGCTGGCAACTGAACTGTTAAAAGGCTGGAGCCAAGCACAGGAACAGGCACAGGTCAGACTGTTGAGGAGGGAAAAGAGATTCCAGACATCTTAGTTCCTCACCTGCTGCGGGGCACAGAGGTGTAGGACAGGATTCAACACCCCAGAGCTCACACAGCAGGGCTGAGACTGCTCTGCAGCTGTCAGGAGTTGGTGGATAGAGAAAGACACCTCCAGAAAGTAACTTATCCTACTGGAAATGCCCAAGGCAGGCAACGTTCACCCCTGCTGCTCCAGTAACACGAACTGAGGTCTGAGGGAAGAGCTTAGATTGTATCCCTGTCCCTTAGATGGTTGGAGTTCTGTGAGCTGTATTCCCCCTGAGCACCCTCTGTGCCTCAAGTCCCCACATGAAGAGCATTTCCTCCCTGACAGGGAGGGTGCAGAGATCAGCCTGCCAACATCTGCCACGTGCTCAGCACAAACACACATTGGGAAGGGGGGCTATGAAAGCATCACGTGCAAACAGGAAGAGGGGCTGGGTTGCAAATCTGGCTCCAGACACAAAAGCTACATTATCTGCATATTCCAGCTGCCCTCAGCTCCATCAGTGCCAACCCTGCCAAGACAACAGGATGGCAGCACCAGGGCTGGACTTCCTGGCCACGTCACAGTGCAGATGCAGCACTGCTTGACTTCAGGAGCCTCAGCTGTGCTTTCAGGACAGCAGCCCAAGCTGAGCCTTTGTTCACTCCAGGCTGGGCTATTAATTTAGAATTCACTGGGGCACAATGAACAGGGAACCCAGTGACAACATTTTTATAGCCACTCTCCTTACAATGGGAGCTTGTAATTCCCAAGGCAGTGCTGGCCTGTGTTTGATTGGTGTGCTTAAATCTCCACCTGTGCTTTTATAATAACCAATATTTTCTGTCAGAGCTTGCTCTTACCCTGTTGGAATCAATTCTTGTCCTGGAGGTGTAGATGGGAGGAGGAATGTTGAAGGCTTGAGGAACAAGATACTCTTCAGCATCCATCATATCTTCCAGGTCTTCCTCATCAAGAAGATTTTGGAAGAACTTGCTGTCATTTGGGCTTGGGAGCTTCATTCGATCATCTCCCTAAACAGATTGTATGGAGAGAGGAAAAACATCAAATGATGGATTAATTTCCCAAAGAAAGAATTTCAGCCTTCCTAATGCCCTGGCAGCCAGGCTGCAGGGACCACACATGCTGGTTTGCTCAAAAGCACTATATCCACATAATTTGTGGGTTTGTTTTGTTGTTTGTTTTTTGTTTTGGTTTGGTTTGTTGGTTTTTTTTTTCCCTGGGAATATGATGACAAAAAGGGAGTAATTGCACGAATCAAGCAAAACCATGCTTTTGGCATTCTTGTGATTGAGCTTTTGTTCTTTCTTCTCTGTTGTTCCCATACAAGATCAGTTTCTGACCCAAGTTCTGACATATTTTGTGAAATATCTCAGTTATTTAGGCTCAGATAGGAGGGGTGGGGAATGACAAGGAAACTGTCGTGTCTGGATGTTTGCTTCATTTTAATTTGTACCTTGAGGGACTTAGAGGGTAAATTTCTCTCCTATCCCTATGGAAAGTTCTGCAGAATGTAGGAAAGCTGTAAACAACAAAAACCAAACCAGGGAACAACAGTCCCTTGAAATAACACCTATGAGCTGGAGAGGCAAACCCACTTGTGGATTTGTGGCACTTGGTTGGTGCCAGCAAACATCACAAAAGGCAGCCCATGCCACAAACACCCATCAGCCTATAGAAACAATGCTAAACCCCACTGGCTGGCTGGAGAGTGGCCTCCCACCCCTTGAGAATTCTTCTGCCACATGTGGAATCCAGCAGGGAATGTGGCTGTGCTGTGGGGGGCACACAGACCCATTTAAAAGCTCAACAGCAAGTTTGTCATTGTTGATGCACCTGGGAGGGATGGGGGAGTGCTGATGGCAGAGGTACCAGTGCAATGCAGTGACCCTGGTTTCTTCTCCAGGAGCTCAGATTATCTGCAAGGAGCACTGGAGAGATGAAACACCCACCAGACCATGCAGCAGGGCAGGGCAGAAACAGAGGGAAGAGATATTTGGAATGAGGAAACATGTCCTATCTAACAAAGTCATTTACTCAGACTGATTTTTCCAGATTCAGCTGAACTTAACAATTTACCACAGTGGGGAATTCTCATTCAGTGGGGAATTTACCACTGCAAGAGGAATTCCTCATTCAGCACCAAAATTCTTCTTGACCAGTATTTCACTTTCCAACCATACTTCCTTGTGCTGAAGCTGAAGGGGAGCAGGGTGATTCACAGTGTGCAGGAACACACAAGTCACCTGACAGCTCTACCCAGGGAAATCTAACACCACGCTGTGGGACTGGCACTGGACCCATCCAGGAGACACAAAGTGGCACTGGCTGTACTTCTGGAGGCTCTTCCACCAGGAATTCTTACATCAGTGTGAAGCTAAGGATCAGCTGGGTGCACCTCTGCCCTGTGCTCCATGATGTGGAGCAGACACAGCATGAGAACATCATTCCCTAGATCAAACTATTCCCTTGCTCTGGTCTCTGGTGTTTCACCATCATCTCACTTCTAAGTTTCCATTTTCCTTTGAACTGCTCACACAGTGGGCCCTTCCCTAAGAACCTTACACTTTGTGTGGCTGCAGTCTGAGCTGGAATAAACACACCCACAGGTCCAGGCTGCCCCAGAATTAGGGAAGGACACGTGTCTGTACTCAGGCACACACAGCTCCAGCTACCTGAACTCACCAGGGTGCCACAGGGCAGTTTCATGGGATGAAGGATGAACCCTTCACAGTCCTGTCACAGGGATGGGAAACCTCCAGAGCCCTCAGAGTGTAAGGAGAACAGAGAGGGAATCTCCTCCCTAGCATTAGAGGTACCAGTGTGACACAAGTCCCTGTCTTCTAAGAAACTGTCATGTTTAGGCTGTGAAAAGAATGCTGCTTGTGACCTCAGCAGTGCAGGGAAAAGACTCAGCCTGATCAATTGTAGAACCAAGGATGTCCTTGGTCTAAAAACAGATCCACTGTCCACTGATGGACAAAATTTGTCCCTGGTTTCATGAGGGAATGCAGAGCACTGAGCAGCTTGTGAAGCCAGAGGCTGTGTATGTGCCTATAAACACGAGCCTAGGAAATGAATTTCAGATTGTTGTATTATTTTTGAGATACTGACACTGTCCATTCTACTTCATGCTTGTGTAACACTGTGGTCACTATTTGCTTCAGGTCCAAGAGCACCTTGAACTTCAGAAGATTCAAAGGTTACACCCCTAACAGCTGGGTGTTGCAGACAGAGTTCTTTTTCCCACCCCTGGGATGCTGCAGGGTTGCTTACCTGAATTACCAGGTATCTCTGAGGGTCTCGAGCCATTCTAGAGAATTCAGCAGCCAGCTCCTTGAATTTTGGCCGACTGTCAGCATCAATCATCCAGCCTGGATGGAAGATGAGAAGGAAAACAGTGACGTGTCAAGGGTGGAAATAATTCTGTTTTTTTATCAATGCACAAGTTTCAAGTGCTTGATAGCTCTGGCCCCAAGAAAAGTTGCAATAAAGAACCCAGAAGAATGGAAAGTTAGAATTTTATGATGCATAAAATGGGAAACACCTGGTTTTGGCCAGACTGGATTGTTCCTTACTGCATGGAATTTTTCTTAATTTGCTGGGTTCCTCTCTGTCCCAGAGAGAGCAACACCACCTTGCAATTTTCTCCATCTTGCACAATTAGATATCAGCACTGACTGACTTTTATTACGAATGTGTCTCACCAGATGGGACATTTTTGCACTCAACAAAGCCCTTGCACAATTTAATTTCCACACCTCCATGAACAGTACAACTGTTTTCAGATGACACTTAATTTACTTCTAGTTGTCCTTTCCTTTTTTTTTTACAGGGCTTTTGTGTACAAAGCAAAAGGGAAAGGAGTATATATGATGGATGAGATGTCTGTATGTTAATCTCACTTAAATTAAGCCAGAAATATCAGAGAGATATTTCTAATTCTTTTTAAATTAGAAGCATAACCTTGGAGGATACTGTCATTAGAGGGAGTATCTTGGAGACAAAAAGTTGGAAGAAACCATGTGCAGACATTTTCCTTTTTTACTAGAGTAAAAATATTCATAAATTTTTGAATTGGACTAAGAATGATAAAAAATAATCCCCTCTGTAGCATTTCTTCTATTAATTTTACTTTTTATTATTACTGCTGCAATCATCATTCTTGCTACTAACAATAAAACAATTGTGATTTCTTTCCTCGATATTTGGAAATGGGATTTCTCCTCACAACTTTCTCTGGCTGAGTATCCATGTGCCATAATTATGTTTGATACTATCTTTTTTTACATCAGAATCAATTGTCATGGAAATGACAAGGGTTTACAATAACAATCATACAATTCTGACTTCACAGCAAGCATATGAGATAACATCTGACAGTAATAAGAAGCTGAGCTAACTTGGCCCCTCATGGCTAACAATTGCAAAATTGCAGAAGATGTGCAGACAGTATTTAAATGGAATTTACAGTATCTTGGGAAGCTTCTGTTTTGCAGCAGCAGCTTGCCCTGTTTCCCAGCTCTGTCACAGACTACCTATGCAAATCTCCTAACCAAGTGTCCCTCTGGCAGTGAGCAGAGTATGAAAAGTGCCAATTCCTTACACTTCACCATCACCATGTAAACGTCAATGGTGCAGATGGGGGGCTGGGGCAGCCGCTCTCCCTTCTCCAGGAGGTCGGGGATCTCTCGCGTTGGGATCCCATCGTATGGCTTCCCACCAAAGGTCATCAGCTCCCAGATGGTGACTCCTAGGCAGCACAAAGAGTGTCAGTGTTTGGGGCCACACAACCCACATGCCCCCACAATCTCTCACAGCAGAGTATCCTGGCCCAGTTCTGGACTGCAATCTCTTCTTCTTCACCAGTGCCTGGTAAAACACTCAGCTTTGGACTGGGGGGACAGGAAGAGTTGAGCAAGTGACTGCACAGTGCTTAGCTGCCACCTGGGCTTAAACCATGACAGTCCACCACTTAACACTCTGGAAAATGGGGAAACAGCATTTTGTGGTAATCTGCAAAAGCAACTTCCCTCATTTTTATCGCTGTAAGAAATAGCATGAGAGACCTGAGGCACACCAGAAAGGTCTGAGACAAATGAAGGGTGGCAAAGTAAATGGGTGCAGTAACAAAAGAATGCATCACGCTCTTTTATCAAAAAGGGAAATGAATGCCTGATGTACTCTATTATTTTAAGGGGGGAAAGCACAGATGTTCCCTAACTTAGAGCATCAATTTCCCACAAAGGTACAGCACTGAGTAACATTAGGTCACTGGCTTTGCCTTGTAAGTCATTCACAGGCACTGCTATCATTTTTTTCCCTTAAATCACCTCATGGATTTGAGTTTATGATAGTGCTGTACTGCAAACCCAAGATTCTCTTTTTGAAAAGCCATAGGATTTGTTTTGGCTTCAGAGCTGGAAATAAAGATCATATATCATAAGTAAAAGAATTTGTGCCCGAACAGAACGTTAAATATTGAAAATGCTGCTCTCACACCATTTTGTTTAACTTTTATTTGTATTGCAAAGGTCATTTTAAGCAGCTCTCAGACCAGTGCCATATTCTGACAACTGTCATGCTAATGTGAGAAGTGATGGTCAAATTTACCCAATGAACAAACCATATTTATTTCACCCTCATTCATCTCCTTGTTGATATTAAATAACTGTAACTTGTCAATTGTTTATGGCCTTTTCCTTTCTGATTATAGATGTTCTGGGCTTCCTGCATTTAAAATGAATTTCATAAATGAAGGCATATTTTTTCCTGAGTGATCCAAGGTATACAGAATTTGAAGAGAAAGAGCAGCTTTACAAGATCAATTGAACTCTCCCAGGCTTTTTTCAGCTGACTAGAAGAGGGCAGCTACCCAGCCACAGCAAACAGTGTCTTTTGCTGCTACCCACAGGTAAAAGTGAGTAATGAATAGAGCTGAGCAGCCTTTGGTTCAAAATGATATGGCAACAGGAAATGCAAATAGGACTCCACAGCCCCAGACACTGCTGCAAATTTCCATTTACAAAGGTAGAGATGATTTTATTAGTAACAGCTACACCAGATAAACAGGCAGAGGCCTCAGCAGATGTGGCAAACAGCTCATCAGAATAACCATTAGCAACACTGAACGACCACCTCATTTCTCAAATACGACTTTTTCTCTGTGTGTGTAGTTCACCAATTCCCAAGTTATCTGTGAAATTAAATAGAGTTTGTTCTAGTTAGTTTGGAGAGCTTGTGTCTTCCTTTTCTTTTTCTTGCCATATTTGCTCTGTATTATGACAAATTCCCTTTTATCTGACTCTAGGTAGGGAAAGTCCCATAAGCCTGAAAATGTTTTTTGACATTCATGGCTTTTAGACTTGAGCTTTTCAAAGACTGCTGAAAATTGTGACCTGCAGCTGTATTTTTATGAATCTGTGGCTTAGCTGAAAGAGGTCTTCTTCTGTCATAATAATCAGCCTAACTGCTACCAGACCAGACCTCGAGGCACTCACCCCAGTGGGGAACATCATGATAATATTTTTCAGTGAGCAGGGAAGTAACACAGGAGACAGTAACAATTGCTGCTTAGTTACGCATTAAAGGAAAAAAAAAACCAAAAAACCTGAAGAGCAAATGCCTCTGGAATTAACTCCTTTGAGAAAGAGGATATCTTTAACATACTAACACAACTTGGTTTAATGCTTTAAAGACACAACTTTTTAAACTAATCACATGAAGATTTACCATAGCTCCACACATCACTCTGATGGGTAAATTTCCTGTAGTGTATGCACTCCAGAGCCATCCACTTTATTGGCATCTAGGGAAGGACAAGAGAAACGCAACCTTAGAAATACATTATCAAAACAATAGAAACAGATCCTGTATGAAGACAACTTCTCCCTGCCTCCTTCAATGGCGACCTTGACAAAAAGCAGTACTACCCTGCAGAGGAAATGGCTGTTCCTGCCTCTAGAATGGGGCTGTGCCTCATAAAACTTGAAGGTGAGAAAGATCAACCAGTTACCTGTAGAACTTCTGATATTTACTGATGCAGAAGTAGTGCAACAACTCGTGTTTTCATCCGACCTGGGTAAAGAGGGACCAACACAAAAATTGCACATAATTCCCCTAAATCTGAAGTGCAGCAGAGAAGGTGGAATGCAGCTTTTTTTTTTTTTTTTTTTTTCCCCCTTAACAGCTTGCAATCTCTGCAATCTGAGATAGCAACACTGCTATCTCAACTGTTCTCTAATGAGGCCAGGTTACAATGCTGTGACCATAACACTTCACAGTCCCCCATCATCATCATCATGGCAAACAGGCAAGGAGGAGAATTTGCAGTGTTTTACAGTTAACTCCTAATATTTGTTAGAAACATAGCCATGCCAGCTCTCTGTGTCAGCACTGCAGTGACAAAATGAAAAGCTGCTCCCCAAAGGAAGTGAGCAGCCCCCCTGTTCCCGTGCCAGTGAATCACCCTCGGGGTGAGCTCATCTCTCCTGCCAGAGAAGGGTAAAGCAAACCTTGCTCCTGCATTACAGCTCACCCCCTGGAGCTCCTGCTAGAATGGGAGTCATGGTGTTTCCCATTCCTGAGCAGGAGCAGCCTCGCAGTCTGGCAGTTTCTGATGGACAAACACTTAGGGGATTTCTACCTGGCAGGGACTCGTATGGGTTGCCTCCAATTTGGAACTATGGAAGAGGTACTGGAATAAACCAAATGGATGAGTAACTGCAGGCAAAATAGGAACAGATGGTGGGTGTAAAAGCAGAGGATGTGTCTTCATTGAAAGCCTTATGAAACTGCCTTCCATGAAGTTCACTAATGAACATAACCTATGGAGTCATGGCAAAAATAGCACCTTGTAATACAGGCTGCCTTAACTCCTGCAGAGACAGTTCATCCTCCCCTACTAAACTCTGCAGAAGTGTGTTGCTTTCGTTCCCATTGCAGCCCAGATGTGAGCAGTTGCTGCAGGAGCAGAGCTGCCTTGCTCATTATGGGATAACTCAGGTTGGAAGTGATTCAGGAGGCCTCCAGTCCCACCTCAGGTTCACAGCAGGTTCAGCTACCTAGGAGATTAAGCCAAGTTACCCAGAGATTTGTCCAGTCTGGACTTGAAAACCTTCAAGGATGGAAAGTGCACCACCTCTGCTGACAACCTCTTGATTGTCCAGTCTGAACCTCCCTCAGCACGCTCTCAATACAACATGATGCTGCCAGTGTCCTTTGGATTTCACAGGATGCTTTTCTGGACCTGGAAGTGATACATCTGACATAAATCCTGCTCCTGAGCTCTCAGCAGGGTAACAGGTCCAAGACACAGCTGCCAGGGAACAGCTGGTTTGCAAGGATCAACTCTTTTCCTGTCATTCACTGTCAGATGGAGGGAAGAGGGTGAGGGGTTACTGAGGAGAGGATTACAGAAATGAAAGAACCAGGGAGAGCTGCCAAAACCCCACCTTCCCTGCCAGGAGATGTCTTTCCATGGGGAAATGGGAAAGCACTGGTGGCTACTCTGAAGCTCTTCATGCCCCTGACTGACCTGCCCAGGTGATCTGAGGGCAGCAGCCACACAAACAGGGCAGCAGCTCATCCCAGAGAACAGCACACACTGGCAACAGCTGCTTGTCCCAGACAAGGGCAGGAGTGAGCACAAAAACACACAGATAGCAAGGAGACAGAAAGCAAACTGAACATCCAGGAAAAGGAGTGACAGGTGAAGCAAATCCTTTGGGATTCTGTGACAGATTGAAATGGGGAATTTCAAGATGTTTAGGGAACAGCCAGAAGCACCACGCACTTACTGCCTTCTGAATTTTATCATGCATTAATCTGAAATTGGCAGAAATGAGGTAAGGCACTACATGGCCATGGTGTGGTTTGCTGCAAAGTAGTAGGGGAAAATGCCTGGTTTCAAAATGCTCCTCAAGCTGGCTTTTAGTGGCCTGGCATTCAGCATAGTATTGGAGAGGTAGACACAAGACATAACATACACAGGCTCTTCCAATGTGACAGAAGAGCTAAATTCTCGTGTTCTGTGGCCTTCCCTTTTGTCTTCACAAGAATTACTTGTCTGGGAAAAGGGGACTGCATGTTACTGAGGTGTATACTGGCCAGAGAGGGAGGCTGGGCAGGAATGCCCCAGAACATCCATCACTCATTGAACCCAAGCATCCAAAACAAGACACAAACTGGAGCACGTGAAAAAAACCCCAATTCTGAGTGTGGGAACTGCTCGTGCAATTATATTTCAGTGCCTGGAGGAGCTCATTGTTCAAAACCCGAGCAGCTTTTATGTGTGCTTCCACAACACAGCTCTTCTGCAAGGCAGGGCTTTGCTCAGTCACTGACAGGCTCTCTTCCCCAGCTAACTGCCCCACAGGGACACACTGACCTAAGGAGGGACTTGGGGAGGTTTGTCACAGCATGGCAGATTTACTTCCAGACAGGTTCAGTACTCACCTTTCCCCCATCAGCATTATACTCCTTCTCATCCCCTTCCAAAAGCCTGGCCAAGCCAAAGTCAGTGATTTTCACGTGGTTTGGTGATTTCACCAGGACATTTCGGGCTGCCAAGTCCCGGTGCACGAGTCTCCTCTCTTCCAGGTACATCATTCCCTGAAGGAATAAGAATAGTACAACAATGCCAATGAGCCTTACATGTTTTTGAGAGGTAACTTTCACTGGTGACATGTCAAATGGCTGGTTCAATGATGAGTATTTACAATGAGAAAATGGCTTAGAGGGCACGAGTTCAGCATTGCTCTTGCTCTGAACAGAAGGCAGGATTAGGTGACCTTGAATTAGTCCAGTATGAATGATTCTATAAGATTCAATTACCAAAGGGGAAAAAACCCAACAAAATAACATGTAGATAACTCTTTTGCTTCAGCAAGCTTAAAATCTGGAAATGTGAGACAAAGAGAAGAAATATTATGGCCCTTGTTATTCAGACAGGAAATCTGATGACCATAAAAAATAATCAATTTAGCCAAAGGCCCCCAGAAATTAGACCATACTGGGAAACAATCCCAGCTCTGTTACACTCCAGACAAGTGTCTTCAATTCAAGATAAAGATTCTCGTCCATCTTCTAATGGTTTTTAAGTTGGTCACAAATTTTCACTATCCTCAGTGGATTAGAAGGAAAACAATTCTTTATTCCAAGTGCTGCAACTCCCTCAACCTTTTCACTCCCTTGAAATATTGCCTGTAGTATTATAATAAGGCATTAGATCAATGTCCCTTTTTTATGAGCATATATATTCTGTTAGAAGTATATTCTGTTAACAAGCCCATCCAGCTGCCTTTAAAGATAAGGTAACATATACTCAAACTGCCTGGCCTTAACCTTATTCTTATTCTGATGGGAGACTAACCACCTACCATCAGTATGGAAATTTGCACGATGCTTTGTGACACTGAGATCAACACCAAAGCTTGGTCTTATTAATTATATGACACAGAAAGGATAGCTGGGCAGGGTTACAAGCCTGTAATTTCATTAAAAGGCATTTATAACATTAACCACCGTTATTAGAACTTAGAGATGAAATCACATACTTGACAATTGCCTTTAAGGTATCTCTTAATGTATTAGCTCTGTATAATATATATGATAATTTTTAAAAAGTCATTGCTGAATACCAAAGAGATCATATTATCCCATAGTACAGATGATAATTCAGAGAGTCACATGTAGTGATTAAAATAACCAGATTACTCAGTGCCATGGGCCAGATTTTATTATCCCTCCACAGCCTGTGGAGCTCACAGGCACCAGTCCCCATACAAGCTGCCTCCCGTGGTCTCTGGACCCAGCCTGGCACAGTTTGCCCAGGGAACCATGACCGCCCCACCCCTGGAAGTGTCCAAGGCCAGGCTGGAAGGGGCCTGGAGTAAAAAACATCCAAACACTCTTGGAGCAGCCTGGGAGAGTGGAAGGTGTCCCTGCCCATGGCACAGGGTGGAACTGCACGGGCTTTCAGGTCCCTTCCACCTCTAGGATTCTATGAGAGTGGCTGTCTATACAAAAAGCATCCAGTGGAGCCCTAAACTGATTTTAGTTGAAAAATTTCAGTGCAAATACCAATGAAAGCTTGAAAATGTGGCAGAATGTTTGGCATAAACACTATTTCATGCAGACAACATGAAAGGGTTTTGAAAGAGGACACAGGGACTTTGGCATAAAGTAACTGAAGTCATTCTTCAGAAGCACTGCTAGTTGAAGCAAACACACCCTCCTGCCAAGTGCAAAGCAATACTTCTGGCTTTTGACCATCAGAATTTTAAGTCTTTAAAAGAATAATGGTTTCTGACATCAATGTTTTTTGACATCAAACTAAAACTGCTAGGAAAAAAAAAGACAAATAAATCTCATGGGCTAAATAATTGTGAGTCACACAAGAATCACACCGTGATAGAGCTGATGAGGGAATTCTGCTGGCATCAGAATATATCAGGCCAAAAAAACCCCATTATAATCTTTAAGAGATTGCACCTATCAGCACTGAAACAGTGTGAAAATATTGCAGATTTCTTTTGGCCAAAATGAAAATACGGATTTTGTCTTGTCAAAATCAAAACAGGTGACCAGTTCCAAGGCTTTAGCCTCCTGTTTCTAGTTAGTGATGGCAGGAATGGATGGTAAGGTGTGCAAAAATATCCTTCACTGAAAGAGTTACACAACCAAATCCTTAACCATGCCTCTTTGGCCTTATTTCAATTTCTTTTTTCAGTTTCTGTCTCTAATTTCAAGCATTTTTTTAAACCTATAGGCCAATGCTTTAGGACATTCATTCTCTTCATTCACTTCCATTTATTCCAATTCTGTGCTATTATTTAGTATCATTTTAGTAAGACTATTTCATTCATGCTAACCTCATGCTCTCTCAAGAACCAGAAAGGTGCACAATCCCCACCACCTTGTGTTGCTCCTCAGCAATGCCACAGCTGGTTTTGTTTTCTGCCCAGGAAGAGGGCAGGAATAACTGCCTGTGCACCACTGCACTTACAGTTTGCTTCACCCCTTGTTGTCAAACAACTTCTCGGGGCTGACTCCCACCTGGGTTATCCAAAAGCCAAAACCAGCCCCTGTAGGGTTGGCTGGCAGATACAAAATCCTCTGCAGAGTCCATGGTCTGGGGAAGTGTAAATCCTCTTGGGAATACCCAAACATATGTGATTTTCCTGATTCCTTATCAACAAGCTTTAAATGTGGGTGGCAGAAGTATAAATGAAAAGGCACATATGTGTATATTTTCAATAAATGAGAGTATACAAGTGCAAGGAAAAGAATCTAAAAAAGGAAATCATATAGTATTCACTGCAGCAATACTGTCTAAACATATATTATGCAGAGAACCACTATCTGAAGACAGTTTTGAACCTGGCAGGAAAAAAAGCTCTATATGAATCTTTAATCTTTTAATATGATACAGAAGTATGATAAAAAATACACAGCTGGTGGCATCCCCACCCAAAAAACCCATGAGAGAATACCAGGAGGACATTTAATGAGTTGAACAGACTAAAAGTTATTTGTTGAGAGCTATGAAAAAAGATCTTTTACAATTTTATTAAGGGGTGTTTATAAATTCCCTGGCAATGTGGCAGCTCTGGAATGGTCACTTCAGGTAGAGTCAGGTTTGCTCTTTTCACAAGAAAAATATCAGACCTGGAAATGAGAAAACGTACTGGCAACAAACTGAAGTGGGACAGTGGAAAGGAGACTTGATGTGAAAAAATCCATGGGACAAAAGAAGGCAATGATCTGGGAGAGCTTTCTGATCTTTCCAAATGCTGAACTTCAGTGTAGAAAACATCAAATTAGATTCATAAAGTATTAGGACTTCCAGTGCTGTGGAACTATCACCAAAGCTAGGCTGGTGGAGGAAATAGGACAATAAAAGGTTTTTTTAAAAAAGGAAAGGATGTTTTTCTGGCAAATCATGGGTTTGTCCCCTGAGATCTGCCTTGAAGTTGTGGCCATAATTTGCTGTTCCCTTACTTTATTATCACCAGTGTAACTTTCTGCTACTGCTGTAATTTGCCTCCCAGTTTCTGAGGGAAGCTTTCGAGCACAGCCTCCATTTGTACAGCTCAGAGTGTAAGAGGTATGAGCACAGACTAGTTCAGATGCTGTAATTTGCTTCTCTTCACTTCTCTGGACTTTTTGGAGTCCCACCTCCCTGCTGAGGATGCTTCTGGATTTGTTTCTCAGCTACTGTGCAGGGAAAGCCCAACTCTGAACTGCATGAGTCTTGCCTGAAAGCTCTTTCCCTCAGGGGCCTGCATTTCATCTCCAGAAAAAACGATTTTCATTACTCAGGACAGAATTCAAACAGGTATGTAAGTCATTAAATGGAAAGTCCCTTTGGGATAATTGCTAGAGATGAACTGAAGTGTGTTGAATCACTAACTAAAGTTTAACATATGTCTTCTGTCTTGCACGATGCGAGACATCATTTTGCAGGAAGAAAGCAAATTTAAAAAGTAAGTATAAAGACCTTCACCGGTCCCAAGATCTTCAGCAATACCAGCCCACAGCAAACTCCCTATACTTTTTTCAGTGTGACTTCTGGTTGTTTTCTACACTAAATATAATTGTTTCCCTAAACTGAGGGCATATTGATCTTATCTCACCCCGGAATTAAGAGCAGCCTGTTTTTCTTTAATAATAACTTCCACCCACCAAAGCCAGCACACATGGCAGATCCATCAAACTCATTCTTCAGGTACATGAAAGAAGAAAATTTCAAGTCCAACTCAATTCTCATGGACAGTAATCTGCAGCCTTGGAGATTGCTCTCTTACCATCCTAATAACTCAAGGCTTGCTTAATAATGTGAATCACTGCAGAAAGCCTCAAATGATCATCCTTCCCCTGCACACCCCATGGAAAAGGTGTAATTTTGCCTGGGGCTAAATACACTTTCAAGGAAAACACGGTGCCCTTTGTTGTCAGGAGCAACCACACTCATGCAGGTAGCTGTTCCTCCAGAGAGAGCTGTGGGAGAGAAAGACTGAAATGCACTGACTCAGCTGCAGAGGTGTGATGTCCTGTGTGGGCTGGCCTGGGAGCTGGCACTGCAGGTCACCCTCACAGCCAAGCACAGGGAAGGGGAATGCCACCAGCCCCAGCTGGGGACTCACACCTCCACCAGGTCACCTGCCAAGGATTTCTGAAAATGTCTGCAGTTCTGCCAGCCCTGCTGAAGCTGGCAAGGGAGAAGCAGTCCTGCAGCCTGTGCTGTGCTATAAGCCCAAATATTTAGGAGTTCAATTCAATTATAGGGGGTGAGTTAATTTCTCTCTCTTTGGTAAAGGGCAGACAAAGAAAGTTCACGTGATAGCAATGCATTTCTTCCCATCTCCTGCTCATTTGACAAGCTCTCTCAAGGTTTCACTTCCCTCCAGTGTAAGTTTGAAGCAATGTGCTATTAATGTGTAGCAAGCTGTATCTCAGGGTAAAAGTGCTTTTATATCAAGCTGGCCACTTAGGATCCAAAGTTGATATAACTACCTGGATTTGCCTACTGTTGCTTTGGTCCTGTCCACCTGAGCAGGACCAGGTGACAGAAATTTGCCAGATCTACCATCTGAGCAGAGGGGACACTGTTGATAACAGTGCTCACCTCACTATTCTGCCGTGACTTTGTTAAATCTTTTCAAGACTGAACAGTTCAGAGTTCACAGAAGCAAGACCAAGACTCTCTGTACTTGACCCAAAAGATGGGATTCCAGTGCAGCTACATTGCTGCCCCTCTGGAAAAGCAACCAGTGAAAATCCAACTCCTGCACAGGTAATTTGAGCTAGCTCTGTGGGAAAAGAGCAGTGATATTTTGAACACAGGTCAGTCTTACATCTCTCCACTTGTGGCTCACCCAGGAGTACAGATTCTGTCTGCTCACACCTGGGCTAGCTCAGCTGAGGCACAAAATTGGGATGAGTTGGCTTCATACCAACCACAGGAGGACACATTCTACCCAGGGCAATATAAAAGTGCCAGTTGCACATCAAAAGAACAAGTCTGGATAAAAAGAAGTCAGCACCAGATATTTGCTTTGCACCATGTGGCAGCTGCAGTTTATTTGTTCCAGAAACAGGAGTCCAAAAGCCTGATTTACTACACTGCTAAACTCCATCCCAGGACACAAAATAAAGATCCTGCTAAAGCACAACAGGTCGAAACAAACTCGAGAAGCCAAAGTGCAGGGAAAGAGGCTATGAGGCTGATTAGATGAGAATTACAGGGAAAATGCAGTCTCTTCCAAAATGACAGGTGATTCATAAAGGGAGAAAGAGTGGAAAGAAATGAGAGGAGAAGCAATTTCATAAGCTTATGACATTTCAATACTTAATTGACTGGACTGAGCAGACATTTGATGGGCCCAGACCCACTCCAATCCTAAATTGACATCTCAGGAATGTCATCTCACCCCCTCACGGCACAGATAACTGGGTCACTGCTGAATTGACTGGTTCTCAATTCTGAGCTTGTGGGGCCCTTGGAATGAAGCTCTCCACCCTGGGCAGGTGCTGAAGCTCCTTGGGCAACACCAGAAGGGGAGTTTGTTCCACTGCATCATCAAACACCTCCTTTGTCTGAACTCCTGTGGAAAGAAGAGCTGGCTCCCAAGCTCCCTCAAATGATGCAGCTTTCTGGATTAGGTGGTGCTGAATACAAAGAGTCTGTGAAGCACTTCACATTCTTCTGATGAAAGATGCTACATAAAGATATGAAGCAGCATAAGCAATGAGATGCAGACCAGGTATTTATTTCAATACTGGCCATACTGGATGTGGCTCTGAGTTCTGGTCTCACCTACAGCCACATCTGTGCAAAGTTCATTCCCAAGCAGGACATTCCTGAGGGAGGGAGCTGTGGAGTTGTGTCTCATCTCCCTTTTGCAATTAACTCGGGTGCTTTCTTAAGACAGCTGGGTGCAAGGTGCCCTCCTATGCCAGCTCCATTCTCCATGCAGTGGGAAAACTGGGTCATACTGGTTGTGTTACCCCTTCCCCTGGGCTGTGTGGACAGACTTCATTCCTCTCCCTTATTCCCAAAGAGCTCAAGAGGACAGGGATGTTCTCCCATTAGCTCTGACAAAAACCACAGCTCAGGACACTGCAGCCCCAAGAGAAGAGAGAAATTGCAGCTCGTAGCTTACAATAAGTGTATCATCACTGCACTTGGTGCACTTCTGGCTGCAACTGCACCAACACCCCCTTTTTCTGTGAAAAAGGCCTTTAAACAAGAACTAACTGCCTAAATAACAAACTTATTACTGCAAAACTCTCCTTGCTGGGCAATAACATTTACTGCAAAGTAACTACAGTTCAGAGACTGGCAGGATCACAGTCCTTATGGCAAAGGCTGTTTCAAATTGCTGTTTGAAAAGCAAATGGACAAAAATCTGTGCTCCACACGCCAGCAGAAGGAACAGACCTGTCCACTGATTTAGGGAGTGCTCAGAGACTTCAGGTTTCAGCTCCCAGTGGATCATGTACTCCCAGAAAGCGTTTGATGCTTTTCAAAGTGGCAACCAAACAGATGCATCCATTTGAACAGGCTTTTTGAATGCCATTCTTCTCCCTTACATTAATTGCTTCAGTTAGACGAGCTCCAGCTCCTTCCTCTGAAGAGGCAGGAAGGCTAAAAGCAGCCTATAAAGGAGCTCCCAATGCAACTGTAATGGGGGAGCTGTGACCAGTGCTCTCCTGCTCCTGTAGTTCCAAACTGCCCACCAGGGAGATCGCTTGGCTTTCCTGGAAGGGAGCCCATAGCAGCAAATTTGAACAATGGGCTGCTTCTCCCCCACCCAGGCACTGACCTCTTGCCAATGCAATTACAGTCAGGAGAGTGTATTGTGCACTGCATTCAGCCTCTCCAAGAAAGTGTATTTAAAATGGATTACTTCTGCTCCTTAGGCAGGCAATCAATAGAGATGTGGACTGCAATAAGTACAGAGATGTCTGTGGGCTGCAGCACTTATCCTCTGTGTCTCTTCAGAAATTAATTAAAAATCAATGAAGTGTGCAGCCTATTAATAAGGAACCTCCAGATTAACAGATACAAGCACAGCCTTCCCTCAGGTTCAGGACGAGCACAGCCCCAGTGCAAACATTGGAAACTCTCCAGCACTCCAAACCATACCCTGACTTTTCATGGCCATGCCCTGCACCTGACTGAACTGCAACATCCCAAACTTTATGCACCCTTAAATTCCATGGTGTGTGTTTCAAGTCAGCTAAAGAGGAGGGATTGGGGGAAGCATTCAGAGCCTTCAGAGCTCCTCTGCTGGCCTACTAGGAAATGAACTTAGGGCAAAGCAAAACCACCTGAGTGAAGGTGGGATGCAGCAAACATCTAACAGAAGGTTGATTCCAATGTCTTCTCTTAATTACAAACTTTTTTTAAGACATCTTTCTTGGGAAATGACTCCTGACTCTGTAGCAGATAATTTTCCACTGGAAGTGTGCTGATAAACTGGCATGTCATGCACTGGCTGCAAGGTTTTCCAGTATTCATCTTACCTAGTGGCACGTTATGATAATAAAATGTGTGACAAAACAGGTCTTTCCTGCACTCTCTGTGCTCGGCTGGTTTGGTTGAGACAGTGTTTTTGGACAGCTGAAATTACTCTCCCCTTCTCCTCGGCAGTGCCCACGGAGCAGACAGGGAGCACTGTGGTGGCACTACCTCGTGTGTTCAGACAAAAAACCCACAGGAAGAGCCCACAACAGCTCCTGGCTTTGCAAAAGGCAAATATGTACAGAACTCCACAGATCCCCCTGAAACACTTCAGAGGTGAAATCTTTTACCTCAAGACATATGTTTCATAGGGCACTTTCAGTACAATGAAAAGCTGTTAGCACTATCCTCTGTCCTCATTTAATTAAGCATGGAGGATTTAATTTTCTTTTCTGAGCAAACAGCATGATTGGGGCAGGATTTCTGAGGTAGGCACCTTTATTTGAAAGATGCCTCTGAAGCTCACACAGCTTCGGGGCTCTGTATTTTTGCCACTTTTAAAATCACTATTTCAGGGTAAATAGGGAAACAACAGGACAATGGAAGCACTACTTCCAGAAACCACCACTTCCACAAGCTATTGCAGTGCCAGGGCTCCCAGGCTCTGCAGGAGAAAAGTGGAACAAGGGCATATTTACCCTCTCCTGTTTTCTTCTCAGGTGAGTAGAGCAAGCAGTCAGTCTGTACACCGGCTTGTGCTTAGGACTGCAATACTGTTCCACAAAAGAAAACGTTCTGAATCTATTCTAAATGCTTCTGATACTCTGATTCAAGAGAGTTCTTGAATAAATTACAGCTTTGAACTTCCAAACTCTGTTGCCACTAGGTTTCTGAGCACTTCTTAAAAACGCACATCACAGGTAACCATAGCTACTTATCACATACATTTTCCCCCCCTTTACTAATTGAGTAGCTTATGACAGTGACAGAACAGGAGAGGCCAGCCACATAAACAGTGTGCTCTCTGATAATGGCTGCAGAAAGCTGCTAAATAACCCACTAACCTTGTTCAATAAATACAGATGAGTGCTGGAATGGGGAGCGTGGAAGCAGAAGTGTGTTTTCAAGAGACACCTATTTCCCCCCAGCTAAACCATCCCATTATTATGAATGTTCCAGAGCATTGCTGTGCTGAGAGTGAGAGCTCACAGAGTGTAAGTCAAGTGCCACCATGCCCCACGAGCTCCCTGCCTTCAGCCTGAACCTCCTCCTGTGCCTGTGTGGGGATCACTACACACAGCCTGCCACCTTTCCCTGGCCACCTCACAGTGCTGGGAATGCAAACCACAGCCAGAGACTCTGCAGTGGCAAAGTGAGGACAGCTGAGCACTGGGGTGCATGGCCTGTCCCCTCCCCTGCTCCTCTGGCCCTCAGCTCAGCCCTAGGCAGACACCCACTCCATGGAGATATGGGGGCACCACATCCAAGGCAATTTAAACGAGCCCTGGCATTATTTTGTTTATAGGATATTCACAGAAAATAAAGTATAATTGTACCCTTCAGGTCTGTGCACTCGATCACCATGGGGCACTGACTGCAGTGATACTTTGTACCATCTATTGGTTTATTCTTCCTATAAAGGGGTTCTGTAGATCTACCAAGGGACCACAATCCTACATGGGAGAAGCTATTTCTAAAGTAGTAAATAAATAGAAACTTCCATCATGGCCTCTAAACAAAACTTTTTTTTTTTTTTTTCCTAGATCTCAGAAATATCTGAGGTTTGGCTCAAGCTTTTGAAATCCATTTATTTTGAGGTGAATCCCTGGAAGTTTTAGTTCCCAAATCTGAGAAACTTCTCAGTGAGCATGAACTGGCTGTTTTAATTGATCTCTGTACAGCTCCCATCTAAGGCAAATACCTCAGTTACAGCTACTTTTTTGCTAGGTTGTCTCCAGAGCCAGGGATGCCATGACTTATTTGAAAAGGAAGAAAAGTACTCATGACTTTGACATCTCGAGATCTGAGCATGTGGGTGGTGAACACATTGGAAATCTTGAGAGCTGCTGAGCTGAAGCATGCGACCTCAGTGGAACAGAGCAATCAGGGCAGGTGTATTTCCATTGATAGTAACATTTTAAGTGTCTTAAGACTCAGTTCCTGATTTTCTGAATTTAAAGGGAGTTTTTCCATTAATTGCAACTGAGACAGGTTCAAGCTTTGGGTCAGTGCTGCTACCACTGCACAGCACCCAGATGGAACATACAAATCAAGCTGAAATGGATTTTAACCACTGGCAAAGTAATTCACTGGGGAAGCAGAGGAAACCCAGCAGCCCTGGGCTCCTGTAAAATCTCAAGTCCTCTTTGAGAAGACTCATACTTGAGCTTTCTCCCCAGCTGTGACCCCATCACCTTTTGCCTCTAATCTACAGCCATGATTTTCTTCTATGATTTACAATGTCAAACTGCTAGCCATGGCTATGGCATTCACATAGGACATGGCCTGGAGTAGCCAAAGGGCTTTTAAGAGGATTCAGCCTCTTCCTTTAATCTGTGACCAAGACCTTCTGGGGACTAGCCACCAACACCCTGGCTAAGAAGGTGTCACCTGTGACTCTGCAGCAGCGTTTCCAGGCTTCAGACTATTGCTCCAGCACTGCCACTGTGCCAAAACTGGTTTTGACAAATTGCCACACAGGCACAGGAACCTTCTTCTTAGTTTTGGAATAAGAAAATTCCAAAAAGGGTCTGCTAACAGCAAAATCATTGCAGTGAGTAGAAAAGTCTCACACTGCTTTTGGTTCATTTGGATCAGATCCAAACATGAGAAATCTCTGAGTGCAGTTCCCACACTCTCTTGGCTGGCATTTCAGCTATTCCTCCATCCCGTGGCTGTTTCATTCACAGTTCTTCTCTCTCTCTCTTTAAAACTGCTGAGATCTTTCAAAGGATCATCTGTAGAAATTCACCATTTCCCCAAGGACCCAACCATGCTGCCTTTTTTCTCTCCTCTCCAATTAAAACTAACATGCACCAGGTTCAAAATATTTCTCTACCCTGACTGAACCACATTGATTAAAACATAGGCAGAGGCACAACATGACCCCCAACAGAAACACCTTTAAGAAGGTATTTACAGTAAGGGTTCTTCAGGAGAAAGGCAAGAAGAATCAAATTGTCTCTGGGGACAGGATAAAACAACCAGGTTAATAAAAGCTGCCCACTGTCACCAGGTGTTCTGGACTGAGATGGAAAGAGCTTTTCTAGAGGCACTGAAGGGGGTGAGCATGCCTGGGATCACATGTGGACCACTATGAACTTACTATGACTGGATTATAACACACCCACAATATAATTCTGGCTCTGCCTCTCCAGTCAACTTGCACAACCTCACCAAACCTCACCATAATAAAATTACTTCTGGCACAGAAAGACACACTGCACTTCCAACCCCAGATTCCAGAAATATTTATTGATAAATTCCTAGCCAAGCACAGACAGAATGAATGCTAGTGAGAGCTTCTCAGAAGCTGCACCTCAATCTGCTCACACATGACCATTACTGTTTTCAGTGGAATTGACATTTACTTTCTTTTGCCACTCCATTGCCACGCTTGGCTCCCTAAGAAATCAGGCTGATGCAGCTGTGACATGCATATTTATTTTTCTGTCTGTCTCTGAGAGTTTATGAGTGTTTTCAACCTGATTTGGCACTACACTTGCCTCCAAAGTTTTGTGTTCTTACGAGTTTCCTGAAAGCAGGTAGGCAAGGAGAGGAGCAAGGCTTTAATATTTTCCTGCTATTGTGATCACAATCTGTCTTGGGCACAAGAGACTCCACATAAGAGAGAGACATTATTGAGGATACTTTAACTAGCACTAGGAACATATTAAATTCCAGATAACCTAATCACGAGACATAAATCACAGGCAACCAGCTCTCAGCAGCTCGACTGCTCACAGAACTGCTTTTCCAAAGAGCTCCAGGGGGCCCCATTGATCACAAATGCATGAAGTTCTACTGGAAGAAAGAATGCAGCCCTATTTACATCCACTTATCCTGAGCAGAAATTAGGGCTTCCTGCATCTGCTCTGGGGAGCTGCAGACCAGCACACCACTGTCCATGAGATGATGGATCATCTCTGCTTGAATTGCTGAATGACACTGCAGGGCAGCTACTGTGGTGCTGCTAAAGGGGTCAGAGACCCTGTCTCCAGGAAAACCACAGAGAGGGGTAACTTCTGTGGGAATTTCTGTGGGAATTTCTGCGACATTGCCTCACTCAGCTTTGCCCAGGATAGGCTGAAGATCACTCAGCCTCAAACTCACAACAGCCATGGTCCCCCTATGGACAGAAGGTGCTCAGGAATGGGAAACATTTGGTGCTTGCCAGGCCAGCTGCTTATTGTCAGGTACCTGCTTGCTCAACACACACCAAGGCTCTGCTGTTTGGGTGCTGCAAATGGAAACACAAACATTAATACTGGGCTGGGATCGTGTTTCCCTTGGCACAGGAAGGCAGCCTGGCACTGTGGGGTCACAAGATAGAAATTACCCACTGACACTGTGAATACTCCAGCAGATATTGGAAGAGATTTCAAAGTTGAACTGAACTTTCAGATCTTTCAGGAGGAAGTTTGAGAGTCAGATGTTTGGAGAATGTCTTTCTCTACATCTTCTTACACCTCAACCCTGTTGCCCATGGTTGTGTTTTAAATCCCCATTCCTCAGGCTATTCTGAGATCTCCAGCTCCAGGAGCTCTTCTGATTTCATTTAAAGCAAAATCAAAGAATGGATAAGCATGCACACAGAGTTAAAGTATACCCTGATGTCTGGAAGGCCAAAAGCCAAATAAGAGCAGAACCCAGTAAGTATGTCTAACTTTTTGACCTTGATTTTTCAGTGTTTAACACCGGCAGTATTGTGTCTGTTACACTGTCTGTAATCCCAGTTCATACCAAGACATGAAATGTAGCTGTATAAGTGTAAAGGGTGAACCTTCTGGAGAGTACTGAGGGACTGATTTCTGTGGCAGTCTGCCTTCTGGGGAGTTACAGTACTGCTGCTCTAACAGAAAAGATCACAAGGATATGCCAGGTTTGCTGTCCTGGATGTGCCAGAGTGCTCCAGTCTGTGACATGAAGGTGTTCCAGTACAATCTCTCTCCTGAGCAGCAGCTCACACCTCAGCAGAAGCAGGTGACAGCTATCAGAGTTGTGTGAGATTTGCCATCCATAAAATAAGGCCCAAAGTGCATTCATGTAGTGCAGGGTTTTTCCCCCTCAGGACAGGGCTGGATGGTTACTTAAATCTTTAAAAAATGGAAAGGAAGCTATTGCCTGTAAAAGAAAGATATGTGTAGGGGCTTGAGTTTTCTTACAACTTTTTGGACTTAGGCTGGTTTTCTATGGAAATTATCCTCATTGCAATCTCTGTGTCTCTCTTCAGTTTCCCTTGCAATAGCTTTTCAAAATGTTGGTTGAATTTATTCAGATTGGACAGGGGAGAAAAGGTCTCAAAGATATTATCTTTGTATGAGTTTCATAAAAATAGGCATCTAGATAGATGAGACTGTGATTAGTACTTCCACTAAAGGAAAAAAAAAAAAGGCACTGTAGGCTCAAGACATTATTAAACAGCTGAGAGTCCATGAGGGAGGCTGCCAGGGAAAACCTGCCTTCAGGCTGTCTCGGAGAGTCTGGCTGCTCCTGTTTCCATTCCTTCTGCCACACAGATTGCCCAGCATCCCAGCACTGAGAGCAGCAGAGAAAAATGAACCTGTGCCTTTTGTCCTGGATGTATCTGCAGTAAGACTTAGAGGAGGATTGCAGTGCACCTGCAGCATCAGCATGGCATATCAGGACCTTCAGAGAGGACTCAGTGTTGGAAAGGGATCTAAATCCCTCAAAAACCAGCTCTTCTCCAGCTCTCCACGGTTCACAGGGGACTTCTGGTTGGTTTTGGTAGAGATCCTTGAAGGGGAGTAAGCTGGTCTCTGGTAAGCTTTAGAAAGCCTTTTTGTGGCTGGGGATATCATCATTGCTAGAGGTGAGTTCTACAGTGCCCACTGCAGATGGAAGGGGACACAGGAATGTACAGGGGACCTGTGAGCTGCCTGTGGGACTCTGCAGTGCACCAAACAGGACTAAGCAGCTGGCTGCAGATTCAGTGTCCTGCATTGCTGCTGTGGTATTTCCAGGCTAAGGACACCTGGGCTGCCTCCACAGCTCGACGGGAGGCCAAAACCTCTGTTGGCCAAAACCAGCTTGGGCCTTTGCTTTGTAGCCAGCTTAGGCTTTCCTAAGATGCATGACCCACCCTGTACTTCCAGCCTCAGAGTTAGTGAGGGAAAACTTCTCTGGTTTTGCTTTAAATGAAATCAGAAGAGCTCATGGAGATAGACACTTCAGAATTCCCCTGAGGATTGGGGGTTTAAAACACAACCATGGGCAACAGGATGGAGGTGCAAGAAGATGTAGAGAAAGACATTCCCCAGGCATCTGACTCTCAAACTTCCTCCTGAAAGATCTGAAAGTTCAGTTCAACTTTGAAATCTCTTCCAATATCTGCTGGAGTATTCACAGTGTCAGTGGGTAATTTCTATCTTGTGGCCCCACAGTGCCAGGCTGCCTTCCTGTGCCAAGGGAAACACGATCCCAGCCCAGTATTAATGTTTGTGTTTCCATCTGCAGCACCCAAACAGCAGAGCCTTGGTGTGTGTTGAGCAAGCAGGTACCTGACAATAAGCAGCTGGCCTGGCAAGCACCAAATGTTTCGAAACATTTCAGTGCACTTATTTTAAGTAGGAATTTGGGTGGCACATTTCTTATGAAAGAATTAACAGTGGGCAAAGGAGAATGAGCAATATTATTCCAGAAGCTGTGTGAAACAACAGGGGACCAGGTGGCAGTGCAAACCAGCTTTTATTCAGCAGGAGAGTGAGAAGACATCCAGTCTGCTGAATGGATTAGGTGGCTGAGGAAGTGGGGATTTTCCCCCAGGAGGCCAGCCAGGAAGCCCAGATGTCTCCTGTGGGGTCAAAACACAGCCATGGAATAGGGGAAGGACATAAAGCCAAATGGATGTCAGTATGAGACTGCAGGAGGGACAAAGCTAGAACTTGTAGGAAAACCTGAGAATGATGGATGCTGCATTGAATCCAAGGCAGAGGGAAGTCAGGATCTGTCTCCAAGGAAGAAGGACTTTCCCATATATTCTTAAATTAACTACAAATCATTAAGGAAAAATTTGTAACACATTATCTCTCTGCTAAGCTCATGAACACACAGCCTACAGGATCTCAATTTTTGGCTGATCATCTAAGTCAGAAGTTACTGACTGCCCACCCTTCCACGTCCCTGTGCTTCCAACTCAAGGTGACACAACAAGAGACACAGTTCTTGGGAGAGTGAGGCACAAACACTTCTCAGAAACAAAAGGGACAAAACATTAAACACAAAAAGCCAACATTTCTGGGGTTTCTCAAACACTGCTACTACTGAGCTGCTACTCCCTGATGAGCTGCTACTCCCTGATGACACAAGCAGGGCAATCACTGCCCCTTTCCCCAGCTTCTCTCCTCTCCTGCCCTGGGCACCCCCAGCCCTGGTTCTGCCACAACCGCTGGGCTTCCTCCTGCAGCCCCCAGTTGATCCCTGAGAGGTGCCTCAGCCCCTCTGGGAATGGTGACAGCTGAAGAACTGCAAATGAAAGGCAGGGAGGGACAGAATTTCCTGGTTTGGGCAGAGGGATGTGGTTCAGCAAAGCCAGCAGAAGTGACTGTAACTTTTCTTTAAATATACCTGGGCAGAAAAAAGGGAAAAAAAGAAAAAAAAAAAGAAAAAAAAGGATAAAAATGGGCAGAGAAAGATAAATTTTGAAAGAAATTATCATATTTTCTCTTGTAATTAGTTGAGCATTAGAATCAAAGCTATACTACTTAGTTGCAATGTGTTTATTGGGTTGTGATTTTTTATGTGTCTAATACAATTTTAATGTCTATCTTTTACAAAAGGACTTAGTTCAGACCAAAATAATCACTGTATTAACTTTTTTTCTTAGCCACAGAAAGCAGTCCACTTCATTACTACAGAAACAGCAAGCCTCCCAAGTCCATCATTAAGTCTTACTGTTTTAATTACAAGAAAGAAAAAAAACACTCTCTCTGGAAGAGTTGGTGTATAATGACATTGTAAATACAAATCTTAACACAAAGCTACAAGGTACAAACCAGACAAGCGAGCTGCTAAAGGCAGGCTGTGGTAAAGATCAGATTTGGTAGGAAACTATTTTTTTCCCTCTGTCGAGCTGGTCTTATGCTGCTCTAAACCCACTGAAATTCACTGCATCACATCTGTCTGCATAAGAACGAAGCCCTTAAAACTGTCCTAACAATGAGTTCAAACCACATCCCCATCTCCTAATTTGGAAAAGTTCAGGGAAGTGTCAGCTCTGAGCGTGTAGAAAAGAACTGTTTCTATAATGAGCATGAACTGGGACTCTAATCCCAAACACCTCTTCAGCGTGGGGAAAGTTTTGATGAAGATGCGAACCCGGTCTCATTTCTAGTTTGGGCTGGTTTCTGCAGCTACTTTCACAACAGAAGCTGAATCAATAAACCCAGAGCACATCTGCAGTCATTCAGATCTAGGATGGATAGGATTTTCAAAGGTATGAACAGACTTAATTAAGAACATCTCGACCCAATGGCTTTTGGATCTCAAACTGAAGCAAGAGACAAGGGCTACAACACAGAAATTGCATCTCCATGTTCCCCAAATGGAGTATTTAGAGTCTAACCTGTGCATATGTGGCACCTCAGAGATAACAAGTCTGCATGTAAGCTAGGAAATTTAGGAAGCTTAAGGTGATGTGGATGAATGCACTCCATATACATGTACATGACTGAAAGGCTGGAGCCTTCCTTTTTTGTTTTAATTTTAATGATCAGAGATATAAACTGTGATATTTCACATTTCAAACTGGTGAGAATTAGCCAAAAGGAGATAAAGTGAGGGAAAAAAATTTAAATGTAAACCATAACCTTGCAGTGAAATCTAAGAATTCCTTGAGGTTGAGATTTTGATAAACAAATAAATTTTTGTTGCATTTGTGAGGCAACACAAATGACCACAGTCAGCACCCAAGTCCAAGAGATACAGATGCAAACTGAGAGGATTTTTCTGTCAATTCCTAACCCAACCCCAAAATTTTCTGTCTCAGAGCTGCACCTGACTCAGATTCATTTGCTTCCAAGCACTAAGTTTTCCAATACTGGGAAATAGAAGTAACTAAACAAATTGATAAGAAACTCTCGGGATCTTGTTAATGGTCAAAGTTTCCTGCTTACTCAGGACTATTTTAAAAGAGTATTAACAGAAGCAAAGAGGACAACGAGAACACCTGGCATTCATGCTAATAACAAACCAAAATCAATTCACAACTTACAGCAAATCCAGAAGCAGAGAAATAGATTCTTCTACTAAAGGAATTATATTTTGCTTCTAGTATTTTTTTAACACCTAATGGCTGCTTGTAGCAGGACATTTTATTTGTTCACATCCTGGTTACATAGCATTCAGTTCAACTACTGAAAGACCTAGCAGGTATATTATTAGAAGCAGTACAATCTTCTACAGAGCACAGAAAGGGAAAAGCTTCTTGCATGTATCTTTGCTGATGAACAGATTCTAACAACAACATCTGGAGCAATACTGGCCAATCCAAACAACTCACTAAATTATTATTTTAATATACACACACATGCAAAAAAAAGGCAAATATGAAACGGTCGCTCTGATACAGAAAATTTCTTGAGAACCTGACCTGTCAGCAATGAAACCTTTTCAACTTCTATGGCCTTTGGATTAAAGTGAGTGAAGTGAGAAAGACAAAGAGCTGGTGAGAGGAAGCAGAATGTACCTTCACATCCTGCATACCTTCAAATACCATGCAATTATCAGGTTCAGCTTTACCCTCCATCCTCATCCCAATTCTGTGCAGTGGTACTGGGGTCAAGAGGCTGATCAGACCTAACTCCTGAGACTCCAAGAGAAGACATGCAACTGCATTTCTAGCATGCATAGAACACCAATTGAAATCCTGGAACAAAGTCCATCCCCCACTGGGCAGAAAACAAAACTGTGCAAGCCCAGACTGATTCCTTTTCATGGCAGGTAGATGATAGAGCTGGTATAGACACTTACTCCATGAAGAGCAAGAGTTTGTACAAGGAGGCCACCTCAGTAGGTGAGAAAGAGTTCCTTTAAAGAAATAACCTTGTTCTGGCCCTGAGCTGTCTCTGCCTGCTCACCTGTATTTCGAGCAGCTGCTCATCTCTGTCCCTGTCTCAAAAATCCAGTAAGGCTGCTCACAAATAAGCAGCAACTGGGAAAGCTAGAAGGGAACAAAACTTAAAAGAGACTACCTCAGAAACCCTGAAGCCTGAGATATCAAAGGAAAGGACTTATTTCAGAGACATAGTTACAGCCACAGTTTGGTGGCCACTGAGAAAATTAGCAGAAGAGCCTTCCCTGACCTTGTTTATGCTGTATTTACTTAAGTACAACATGTTAGGAAAAGCGTCAACTTTCTTTCACCTTTCTCCTGTAAAGTAGGTTTTTCTTTCTGAGTTTGTATTTAACATCTCAGTGCTCATGACCAATTTTCAGCAACATAAAGAATACTGGTTGGGCTCCTTTCCTTTCCCTTCCCCCTTTCTCCTTTCCCCTTTCCTCCCCTTGCCCCACTTCTGACTGGACCATGGGAATTGCCATTATTTACTGGGAAGGGATCCTCAGGAGCCCCGGGACTTTCTCAGGGTAGGTGGCAGAAGTAATCCAGCTGTCAGGCAAACAAAAACAACCACCAGTTCTCACAGGGCTTGTAAGACCCTCTTCCTTTGCTGAAGCTATTTGCTGACTGGATGGCAGAAGAATGCCATCAATGTTTGCTCACTGCCTATAAAACATTTTTCCAAAGGTGAAGAAGCATGGTTCCTTCCAGCCCAGACTCCGAGCAGGACCCAGCTCTCCTGCCTGCTCTCTTCTCTCTCATCCCTCTGTCTGCCTCTCCTGGACTGTTTTAAAAATCCCCTCTGGTGTGTTTCCTTTATGTCCTGGCACACATTTTAACGCCAGTTCTTAGTCTGCCATCAATGCACTCTGGCAGCTCAACAGAGACGAAACGCCTTGCAGTTGGCAGCAAAGATCTATTGAAGTGCAGGGTAACATTTTTTCAATCGCAGCCTTTCATGTAAAATACTAAACTCTAGTGCAGTCTTTCTGCTACAGGCTGCGATTAAACTGTAATTCCCTGATAGACTTATAACCATGATTTCCTACCAGCTGGCCTGGGAAATGATTTCAGTACTTCAGCCGGCAGAGCTGCTCCACAGACGGCACACAGACAGGAATGCACGTTCGGATTTCAGTCCCCGGGCCGGGAAGGCAGGAATGCTGCAGCTGCAGCCGGGGGCACGTTTCCACAGTAGATGGCAGCACCCAGAGCTCTGAAACTTTCTGCCGGCCAAGCTGCTCCAGAGGCTCCCTGCTTCTGCTTCTTACTTCATTACCCACAATGGGGATATCCTCCTCCTTCTCTGTCCTATCCCTCGTTGCAATAACTTCGGTTTCCTTCCAAAAGTCTTTCCCTACACCCCACCACTCCAGAGCAGGTGATGCTCAGCTTGTTCTGCTAAAAAGACTTCCAGGGCAAATGAGAACTGAGAAATTGGCTCTTTACTGGCTCTTATTTAAGAGCTTTATTTCATCCCATAAAAAGAAAACAATATGACCTATTCATCAGGGCATGAAACTTTGTACTTCACTTGGAGCATCTGTGGAATGAAAACGGAGGAGCAGTAACAGGTAATGTTTACACAGACAAGATGTGGAGAGGGAATGAGCTCCAAGCAACCATTCTTGGCTTTGAAAACTGAGAGCACAGCATTTTTTGTCTCTATTATTCTCCCACTCTGGCAGAGGGATGTCCCATTACTGGTGTACAGCAGGGAACAGGGCATGTTTCCCACTGTACCAACTCTGTGTCTCCTCACAGAACCATAGAATGGTTTGGGTTGGAAGAGAGCTGGAAGATCATCCATCTACAACCCCCTGCCATGGCCAGGGACACCTCCACTATCCCAGGTAGCTCCAAGCTCCACCCAACCTGCCCTTGGACATTTCCAGGGATGGGGCATCCACAGCTTCTCTGGGCAACCTGTGCCACTGCCTCACCACACTCACAGGGAAGGATTTTTTTCCTAATATCTAATCCAGACCTCCTGTCTGAAAAGTCCCAATTCTCTCTGCTTTTCCAGCTGCTGGCTGTGTCTGCAGCCTGCCTTCAGCAACCTGTTACACCTGTGTAACTCAAACAAATGCTCCCAAGTTTCTCTCAGATCAGAGGAACAGTAACCACTGCCCTCATAAACTGTTCCAACTGCCTTGGCTCATTTAGCCTAAAACCAGCACAAGCAGCAGGGACAGTCCCTACAGGCAAAGCTTGTCAAAGAGCACAAACACAGCAGAAGGGGACTGTGTCCCCCAACACTGAGGTCCTCAGAAGCAGAAAGGGATGGAAGAAAAGGCTGCAGAAGACATGAAGGTGAGCTCTCACTTGCAATGACAGAGAAATGACAATGTGCTGCTGCACAGCAGCTGCCTGTTGGATGCCTCTGCACAAGGCAGGGGGCTGTACATCCAAACCACAATCCACCATGGCATGGCTTACAGTGGCAGGCAGACCTAGTTTTAACCAAAGAATAAAAAGACCCAAATCTGCAATTAAAAAAAAAAAAAATCACTTTATTCTGTAATTCTCCTAGTATTGCCTTTTCAAACCTCATTGGTTTAGTTTGTGCTGATTTGGCAACAAATATGTTACAGAGATTTGCACTGGCCCTGACCTGTGTGAAGCAACACAGGCTGGTTTCCTCCTCCTCTAGATTTCTCTGGCAGTGTAATGCACATGAGAAAAGTACAGTGAGACAAATGTGAGTGGGGAGGGTAAGTACTACCTCTAGTACTACCTTGCAATTACATGTGTATAAGCCGATTTCTTAGTGCAAATGCAGAAGCTTTGGCTCCTGCAAATAAAGACCTGGGATTGTTTTCCTGTTTTGTACCTGATAATTTAATTTTAGGCCTTAATTCTTCGTGGGGTGCATTTTTAAACGTTGTTTTAAGTGCCCAGACCCCTCTGTTTTGCCTCCTGCATTCAGAGGTTTTAGTGACCAAGGACAGGGAAGAAAGGAAAGGTAGCACTGTTTGCTGTGGCTTTCATTCTGCTCCATTCCCTTTCCCAGATGAATGCAATAACTTTCACTGCCACTTTGTCAGCAAGACAGAAATATGCAGCATCAAACATGCCATGTTAAAGTGCTGGCTGGGATATGAGCTGAGGGAGCTTGAGCCTTTGCTTGTGTCAACAGCATCTTTCACATCTCACAGGCATGGGGAGATGAAGGTCACTGAGGAAGAGCACTTGAATCAACACAAACCCAATGACAGTGGTAAGCATGAAAGGAAAAATTGCTCCCTATTTCTTTTGCTCATTTTTGACTACAAAGAATAGGAGGAAGGTATCTATTTTAAAATATCACAATGCTAACAGCCACTCAGACCCAGACCACCTGCACCTCTAAGATAACTACAGCACTGTGCCCCCCAGCACCAGCAATGTGAACCCGCCTAACGCACTCCACATCCCTGCCTTTGTGCAGGACTGGCACTGGAATGTGCTTTTCCTGCTCTTTAAAGCCACCTTGCCAGCCAGACATTGCATGGCACAGGGAAAAATCTGTTTATCAAATACCAAATGGATCAGCAGAAAGTGACAGAAAGGGACAGAAATTCAAGTCTGACCTGTGCACTAATTCAACACTGTGGGGCAACATGAATGAAAGGACAGCAGGTAACTCATCCTGGCAGCAACACTCTATTCCTACATTGTCTTTCAGAAATGAATTTAGAGAATGGTAATGAATCACTTTCATTATGCTTATATACTGATTAGGTTAGGACTTCCACTGGCACTGCACAGGGGACTATGAAATGCAGGAGAGTTAGGAGGCCTGCAAAAGGTGGGACAGAAAGTCCATGGGTTTATCACAAACACTGCCCTCAATCTTGTACTGTTATCACTGTCTGAAGACATCCCACACTCGATTCAGTGTGATGCTAACCACAGCAAATCAACAGCAGGGATACTGGTCTTCCAAGTGACTGGGAGTTTAGTCCATCCCTTCAACAATCAACACAACAGCCACTTGAATGCAGCTGCAGGCCCACTCAAAAGATGGCAAATCTACCACACTGTTTCAAGAGATGGAGAGATCAAGGCTAATAAAGAAACAACCCAGACATTGATTTTTCAGGTTTACAAGATGTTTCAGACAGACCTGGTTCTGTGCTGTTGTTAGAGTTTAACATGGAAATAAATAATGTGTGATCCCTGCCATATACTCAATATAGTACCCATGGTACATTTTTATGATGGGAGTGAGGTTTGCATGTTTTTTTCATTATGCAACTCTTCAGAAATAATAAGCTCTGTACAGTGTTGCCCACAGAGCTGGCAATTTCCTTGTTGTCCTACACTGCATTCTCCTGTGAGATCTGTGCTGACTGGGACTCCAGTGCTGGAGAAGGCATCTGGACCAGACAGACAGAAAGGGATCACCAGCCAGAATCACAGGCACTCCTGTACCACCAGACAGAAGGTGAATATTGAAGCTCAACAGCAATCTCAATCTCTTTGGATTCTCACTCCCTGTGCCACAGGAACATGGGCCAAAGCACAGTTAATCTCACTTTTCCCTTTTGTGCTCCTTAGCTAAGCAGGAGATGGAGACAGGAACACAGAAAAGGAATATGCTGCCAGTAGAGTTTCATTCTCAGGGCTGTGTCCCTACATTGGTTATGCCACATCATCATCAGTGTTCTCTGCTCCAGATGGATGGAGAGCAATACAGCCTCCAGACATGAATTCACAGTCCTTCTACATTCTCACCTGAAGGGAAATCCCCACTGCAAAGAAATGCCAAGTTGTAAAAGAGTTGGATTTTGGAAAAATACTCAGTTTGGGCGGTAGGAATGTGTAGAGTCCATTTGAGGACAATGTTGAACAGTAGTCAGCAGTGCACTCTTGTTGTGCTGAAGATTGGTCCCATACTGAGCTGTGCAGCAAGAAATAACCAGCACTTGATCAGAAGAGATTCTTCTCCTCTGTTTATTTGAAATTACATATGGGACCCCTTAGTAGTAAAAGAGAGATGTCAGCAGACCAAAGAGAGCCCAGCAGAGGATGGATAAGATGATTAAGGAGGGGAAAGAACCAGATAAAATATGAGGGGAGGGTGAGGAAATGGGGGTTTGTCCACTCTGGAGAGGAGGCAGTCCATGTGGGAGTCTAACTGCTCACTTCCACTGCCACCAGGGAGCTTACAGAGGCAAGAGATCTCTCTTCAAGTTGCAAGATGGGGAATTGCCACTGTGTTGAAGGAGGCACCCTGTTGGCAATTCTGTGCTACCTTGCCCTTACAGACTGCATTACTGGTGAGATGAGGGGGGCCAAAATGTTTAATCCAGGCAATGCCATTTTCTTATCAACAGAATGTCCATCACAAAATGAGAGGAGGAAAAAAAACCAAAACAGAGAAACATCCAGAGCATGGCCTTCAGGTGTGTGACTACCATGGAGTGAGGAAAGCACCTGTCCCTCATTTCTGGGCCTGGCTGTGCGTGTGTGTCCCCCACAGTCAGTGCATGGTGCTGCCAGCTGGCAGAAGAGCCCTGAGAGGGATTCCTCTGACCTGCAGGGCTACCTATTTTTAACAAGTTTTTCAGGTGATTTAGAAGAAGACATTCCTAAGCCTCCCCAAACCTTTCTGTTTGCAATTTAAGCCATTGTGGACATTTTCTGTGAAGCATTCCTGGTTGTTCTGGCTGTCCAACATGGAGGCTGAGAGCTTGCATGGACAAGGAATCATGCAGCCTTCTTTGTGCTTAAACCCTCCCCAGTATTCTGTGTTTACTCACCAGCTGCCATTAGAACAGAATATCATCCTTAGGCTGAAACAAGGAGCTGACTTTGATATAATTTGAACTACAAAAAGAGAAATACTGCCATGCTCGAGTCATTGCACATGAGGAAACTGCAGATGAATGATAGCTTCTGACACAAGGGAGTGATAGTCAACATGAACCTCTAAGAGCATCAGCTTATCATTCTTATTACCAACCAAGCACTCACTTTCCACATTGAAGTCACATGCTACTATCCAAAATGAACACAAGGATTACATTGAAATCAGTAAACAGTGATTAAATACTTCACAGAGAGGACCTGCTAGAAAGCTGGTCCTGTTAAAGAGTTACTGGAGGGGTCAGATGATGGCCTGTTCCAAGAAGATGGGAACTCTGCAGTGCACTTCAGTTTTCTGCCTGTGAGGAAGAACATTTCTTTGATATGTGAATATTCTAAAGAGCAATGGGGATCTCCAAAAAGCAACATCAAATGAAGGTCCTGTCATGACAATTTCAGACTTTACTGTTTACAAATCCAGCTTCAGACAGTAAAGGTCTGAAAAGATCCCATTTTCCTGGGAACCCTGGCCCAAAGAAGTACTGACCTGTGCAAAAGTGCTTTTCATGACATTTGTCTGAAGACTGAAAGCTGCAAGTCATGTGCAAGAGGATGGGAAATTGTAAAAGTGTGAGTTACTTCTAATCTTTCCATGGACAAAACAAACAAACAAACCAACCAACACAAAAACCCAAACCAAACCAAAGACAAAAAAACCCCAAAACCAAAACAAAACAACCAACCCAGCATTACAGTAAGGCAGGTTTAGCAGCCCTTGGGAAAGATTTTATAAAACCTTTACACAGAATTGTTTTCCCTTTGTAAGTCAGCATTGTTGTTTAACACAACGGCCTTCACTTAGCAGGAGCTGAGGGTCAGCAGCTTTCCTGTGAGAGGTAAAAAAGGTGCCTCCCAGCACTGTGAGGAGCTAAGTAGATAAAACATTTTAGCTGAGAGAGAAAATACCTGCCTGCAATGACAGATGAGTGGTTTTATGTGCTGCACTTCATGTGCAGCTGTAATGCAACTCTGAGGGCTCTGAACAAACTCACTCACAGCTTGGGGAGGGAAGTGCTGTGTCTGGGGCTCCCTCGGCTCCAGCAGCTCATCTCAGCTGGGGCTGAGGATGCTGAGGCAGAGAACAGTGACTGAGGCTGCAGCCAGCCCTGCCTCCTGCCTGCCCCTGCACCAGCTGAGTGTAAGTCATCATCTCCTTTTCAGTGACAGACATTTGACAAGCTTCTGATTTCACCTTCTCTTTCTCAGCAACTTTGGTTCTGTTTCTGCATTAAAAATCCCTCAACTCGCAGAATCAGGAAAGGGAGAGGCTGAGATCTTCAGGTAGTTATCAAATTTACACTTAGGGGCAGGAGAGTTCTTTTTTAGCTCATATGCCCCTATATAAACTTCAGCAAAAATGTGGTACAGCATTATAATGGCTATAATATAATAGCTTGTCCTTTTTTGAGGAAGAGGCTGGTCTAGCAACAGGTTCTCTGAACAGCTGACTAATCTTAAACACTTTCTGAGTCTTCCTTCTAGAAATCTGAGTAATTTAAGTAATTATTTCTGCAAAGCCACAGTGTAGACAGCATCCACATTTCTACATTTTGCCTTCCCCTCTCCTCTTAATTCTTGTACCCCAGTCCCATGCACGTCAACTTTTGCAAACACCCACAGAATAACTTGCCTCATAAAGAGTTTGCTTAAACTACAGAAATGTCTGTTAGCAGCTCAGGTGAGGCACAGCAGACAGGACTTCCCAAAGAGAGACAAAGAGCTATGAATTCTAGTTAGCTGCACATATGAAATATGCAGCAAACAACAGATATCCACAAGAACATACACAGCACATACATTTTTGTCCCAGAGGACAAAACTCAGAAGGAAAAACCAGCAATGACAGAAAACAGCCCTGCAGTACTGCTGAAAACCATTCAGCTTTAGAAGTAGAGATCAAATGTTTGCCTGTGAGAATAGACAAAAAGATGACAACAGGATCAGAGAACACCCTGTTGTGAGTGGGATTTCTGCCATGATATGGAGTGGGGAGATGATGTTCAAATAATAAGGTTATTTTGACAATAAGCAGTATTTGTTGGTAGGCATTCTGTATGAAAAGCAGAAAGTACTCCCCAAATAACAATAATAATAATAACAACAACTTCAGGTGTCTGGTTGCCAGCACTAGCATTTCCTAGGTGTGAAGGAGCATAAGGATGTCTGCTTTTATGGTTATTTGTTGGACAGAAAGGGTATCTGTGATACTCATGGATAAAAAAAAGTATCCTGTAAGAAGTTATCATTATACACCAATTGACTAGGAAGGTCAATGCTAGTGACTGACTGATTAAAAATGAGACTTATAAAAAAGAATCAGCTGAATACCTTGTATACATGAAATATTGCAAGCAACAGATAATGCACCAGGGGATTTATTACTAAAACCAATTTGATTTTGTAAGCCTTAGGTAATTTACAACCTGCAGCTGAATAAGAAACAGGCTGTTCTCCTCCAGAAAACAATTCTCTTGGCAAAAAAAAGAGAGAAAAACACCAACCAGAGAGGGAAAGAGGAAAAACCCACAAGCCTTAAGGTGGCAGAGCTCTTAGCTCCACCACTTCATGTGCTGCATTGTCAACCAGTCTGGCAGAGAGGAGAAAGCTGACAGCTCTCCAGAGGAGCTGTGCAGGAGCCTGGAACGGCACAGACCTGATCCTGCATGTAATGAGAGACAGAGCAGAGCTGGAAGGCAAAATCCCTCCCTGGCTGCAGGGAAGGCACAGCCCAGCTGCTGCTGAAGCCCACGTGTGCCCCTGGCACTAACTCAGCCTGTGCTGGGGGCAGCAGGGGAACCAAAACCTCTGGGTGCCAGAAATGCACCGCACAAAGGCATTCAATTATATCACATTACAAACCCCAACCTGCACTCCAAGTGTCTTACTCAAAAATCCAGAGAATAGACAGCCAAATCAAGGAAATACTGACATATCTGTGCTCCTCTTTTATGCCTCAGGTTAAGCACATTGGAAAATCCTCATTAGCTGACAGTTTTAGCTGAAGGTCTTGTGCACCAGGCTAGCTGAGAATATTAGGCCTCATTAAATTAAAAAAAAAAAAAAAAAGAAGGAACAAATACAGCTGTTGTAATACTCCATACAGTTTGTCTAATTCTGAATTAATTGGTACCTATGCAACAGATCTCTTGCATTCCTTGTGGAACTACACCAAACACAGGCACTTAACACAACTGAACACAGCAAACACAATCAACCCTTAATTTTGCTCCTGCCAGTGCTGTCCCAAAAAGGCTCTGAAGGAAGAGAGAGATTTTTCATGATCTCCCAGCAGGTGAAGCAACCCAGAAAATGTGGCTGTGGTGGCAACTTTGACTGCAGCAGCATCTCTGTGAGGAGGAAAGGCTGAGGGAGCTGGGGCTGTTCAGCCTCAAGAGCAGACACAGGTAAGAGGGGCCTCATCCCTGGGTGTCCCTGTGTGCAGGGAGGGGCAGAGCAGGGACCAGGCTCTGCTCTGTGGGGCCCAGCAATGGCACAAGAGGAACAGGCAGGCACTGATGTTCAGGAACTTCCACCTGCACGGGAGGAAGAACTTTTCAAACAGAGACCAGAGAGGCTGTGGAGTCTCCCTCACTGGGGATATTCCAGACCCATCTGGACACAATCCTGTGCCACGTGCTCTGGGATGATCCTGCCTGAGCAGGGAGGTGGGACCAGATGAGTCAGTGTGGTCCCTTCCAGCCTGACCCATCCTGGGTTTCCATGAACCTGGAATCTTCACCCTCCTTTCTAGCAGCAATGCAGCAGATGGTGTTTTGCAGGGTGGTTGCACCACCTCCACATACATGGCATTAATAAACACAGAGCTGTATATTAAAACACACACATGTGCATAGACCTAGAAAGCACTGACATGAGACACAGCAAGAGAAGGGACACACAACTTATTCTCTGCATAGTATTCACAGATGTGATTTGGGGGTTTTATCTGTTCTGACATGTGATCTCTCTCCCATGGCACTGCAAAGTAGTGATATAAAAACACCACTTGAAGGCACATGAAATCCTTAGGAAAGGCAGTTGTGCCAGTCAGCATCAAGTGGAGATGCTGCTGGCATGCAGATTATTAAAGGGAAGTATCTCATTGGCATTCCTTTGTGTCCAGTGTGCCTCAATTAAAATCAGTCACTGTGCAACAATTATAAAAAAGAGAAATAACAACAGAAGAATAAAGGAAGATTTTATGGCCTCATGCTTTGGTAAGTAGGATCTGTATGAGGATTATGATAATTCTGACAAAATTAATAGGTATTATCATGCTGTAATTTGGGGAAAGACAGTGTACTAGAAGAGAAAGGAAGATTATGGCCAGCTCTCTGCTTCCCTATCAAAGCCCCAAGGCTGTGCTGCAGGACACTCACACTGACCCTGCTGACATGGGCTCCAAAGCCCTGGCACCTGCTCATGAAGTCCCTCTATCCAAAATCTTTAAAGGCAGTAGGATGAAGAGTCATCAAGAGTTTAAACTAGAAAATGCTTGAGAAAGGGAAAGGATGCAGAGCTCCACTTTTTGAAGTGCTGAGTGATGATGTCCTTTTACTTCCATTAGCAGCATTGCAAAATGACTTGAAATAGGGGAGGGAACAGGAATTTTCACTCTTTGCTCAGCCTGAAAGACTCAACTAAGTTAGGGGACCTAGTACATGCTTTTTACTGCACACCATGAAACAAAACCCCTCTGTTTCCATCCTCATGTCCATTCTGGCTCTGCTCATTTTGCTAATGTGCCATGTTCTCTCTTTCTGCCCTGTTGTACCACAGTGTTGTTTCCTTTCCCTGGATACAATTAATTAATTCATGAACTACAGCAAAACTGAGCAATCAGAATGCAAACCAAGAATGAACACTGCACTGGAAAGATGAGATACCCCTTTTAAACACCAATGTGCGTGCCAATTTAACTTTCCCTGTGCAGAACCAGTTTGGCCACCTGAACCTGGTTCAAGAGGACTTTCTTATAGAACAGATGCTCCCTGGAGTGCTCTGCATGGGAAAGTCTGCCAGTGGTGATGATGTTTTGACAAAAACATCACTTCCATGCTGTCACCATCCCCCATGGTCAAGGGATCGCTGACACTCACCCTCAGCATGCCCCAAACAGATCACACAAGCTGTAATATGCTCCTCCTCACATCCATGACACCCAACCAGATCATCTCTTCCATACAGGAGCATTTGGGCCATTTTGAGTGGCATTCCCAGCCTGCGGAGACCACAGCTTATCCTCACCACCACATGGTTCTCTGCATTCTCTTGACTTAGCAGGTCACTCACTGACAATATCGTAAAGTGATTTCTGCCTCTTTGCTCTCCTCAAAGCCAGAAGAGACAGACATTGCTCAGAGCTCTCCTCTGTTTTCTTCCTGCCCCTCTGGAATGATCATCTCTGTTAACTAAACAGGAGCAAGAGAGCTACAGGCCTCAGCTTGAGTTCCCTTTTCTGACACCTCCTGGAATTTTTGGGAACTTGCACAGCTTTGAACGCCTTGGTGTAACTCTCCAGTCTCCACTGTCCCATACTTTGGCATGTACACACAGACACACATCCAAGCATTCCTAGGGCTTCATTCCGGCACGTCTGGCTAATGAAAAGAGCAGCTTTATGGAAAATCCCTCTGAGACTGACTGTACATTCTGCAAAATGGCCTCTACAGCAAGAGAATAGCAAATAAAGTGATCCTTGTTTTTGATTTACACTGCAGTTTCCTTTTTAGTAACATTAGGAACTCTTTGGAAGTTTATTTTTTACTAACTTTTCAGTAACTTCTTAGTATGCTTTCACAGCATGTTCACTGACTCAACAGTATTTAATAGGAGGCTTACATACTATTTTCAGGGGGCTTCAATTATGAACTAAACTGTAAACTTTGTCTCTATTTTTTAGTTCTTCTAACACTTTACTAAGTGACAGTGTATTCGATCTCCTCTTCAAACAGATGTACTGCTTCTAATTGTTACATTAGGAAATAGGGCTATACCCTTCTTGCCTGACTACTGCTCTCCTCATGGCATCAAATTAAAACCAAACCAAACAGAACAAAACAGTGAGCTAAAAAAAGCCCAGGCACCAAATAAACATTGACCAAGATGAATCCTGAGCTTCAATTATTCAATGTTCCTTCATCTTGCTACATACAGCATATTTAGTTGAAATAAATAGAAACACTTATATTTCAGTCACCTCTGTCCATTTAAATGGCAAAACACATTTGACTTTGTAATGAACTGCAGAGCTGTTTATATAGCTCCATGTTTTGGAATTAAGCAATAGGCCCCATGAAATCACTCATTACCACCAAATCTGCTGATTAGAGCCTCAGGCAAGTGTAAGGGCAGTTAACTCTCTAACACCACAGTTCCCAGGCCCAGGAATGACTTATTCCCAGGTCTTTCTTCTGTTAGATATGCCATCCCTTCCAGAACAGAGCTTTAAGAAAAATGCCTTAAAATGTACATCTCTGACCGATCATTCATTAATAAACATGAAAAGTAAATGCACAGGGTGCAGTTACTGGGAGAAGGCTGACTCCTAGAACAGCCAAAAACCAGGACAACCTTCATTTAGAGTCACAGTCTCTAGGCCAGTAACAAGAAGCCTGGCAGGGCTGCAAAACTGTACCCAGGAGACACTGAATATATCAAATGTGTATTTAATAGATAAATTATTACCTGTGTTTAATAGATCTAACTGACCTGGAATGACAACAATGAGGTGAATGCAACACCTCAATACATTGGGAAAGGGGTGTCTTAGGTTGCAATGCAAGATGTAACCAGCAGTTTGTGTTCTATTCCCAGCTGTTAAACCAGGTGGGGCAGTGTTCTTTATCTCTTCCACAACCCATCCTCCCTCCAGGGGATATCTGCTGTTAATGGGCCGTTGAGGCTCACTGCAGGGCTGATAAAATTACATCATCCCATTGCATTCCTACCTGGTTAAAACTTGAGATTCAGAACACCAGGGCAGCCTGTTTGCACTGGATTCCCAGAGGAAGACCATACCAATCTCACCACCACTGGACCTTCAGAAGAAAACTTGACCCTTCTGCAGAATCATTGATTCAACAGAACCACATCTGTCACCCCAGGAGGACTTGACTGGACTGCTAAGAACACCCTGACCAACAAGGTGTCAGGCTGTACTCTGACTCTGTCAGGGTTTTCTTTTTGTTTGTTTGCTTTTTTGTACTACTGCATTTTTGTTTTAATTTTCCTAGTAAAGACCTGTTATTCCTATTCCTGTATCTTTGCCTGAGAGCCCCTTAATTTCAAAATTACAATAATTCAGAGAGAGGGGGTTTACATCTTCAAGGGAGGCTCCTGCCTTCCTCAGCAGGCACCTGTCTTTCCAAACCAAGACAGGGGGGCATGTCCAGGTCTACTGGACTCCAAAGGGGACAGTGGGATGCCATTCTCATCCTCAAGAATGGCAGGACAGAGACCGATCACTTAACTGTAAAGCAAATTCTGCACCCCAGATTTACAAGAGGACCTTCAGAAAAGGATCACAGGCTACTTAAACATGGTTCTAAAGCAGTGAATAGATTCAATAAACCATTTGGCTCATTTTATGTTCAGTTTGTAAGTGTATATATATAATTACACCCTGTTATGTAAATATTTGAGTATTTATATCCTATGGATATTTTGTTTACAAATCTGTTACAAAACCAGCCCAAATTTAGTTTATTTAAACCAAGAAGATTGACTTGTTTTTTTATGTGTATTCAACATTGGTTTTTTTCCTATTAATATAGTGTCTGATGGACTCTGAAGGTGGATGCCACAGCTGCCAAGTTCTTAAGACTTTGGTTTTGTGTCTGCAACTACCAAGCTGTTAAAGCCGTGGCTCAAGCAAGTCTATTTTCAGTTTTTCTGGTGTACACCCAGAATCAACCATATTTCACACAGAGCTGATACTAGTGTTCAGACTTCTTATCAACTGGAAGTTTAATATCACACGATAACATCACAGTGTGCTGTCAGTGGAATCAAAATGTGAATTCACTGCTGGACAGCAGCAGGATTTATTTTCATGCTCTCTAACCACACACAGCCACAGAAATATGTATCTGTGAGACAGGGAGGGAGGGAGGGAAGTGAGGTTTTTCAAAGGTACAAAGAAAAATTTCTTGCTGATTAGATAATACAGAATTATATATTATATAAGGTGAAAACATACCTATGCACTTGAACGTTTTGGAGCAAAATATACACATAACTGAATAAAAAGCTATCAGTAACACTTGCACTGGCTAGCATGTTCAAACTTTTCTGCTTGGAAATGAAACTCAAGTAGTGAGTTGAAAGAAAGGACCTGTTCTTGTTCTACTCCTGACATGGAGAAGAACAACCAAGAGCAGAAATGAACCCGTGCATGTTCTGTGGGGAGACAAACGGAGATGCTTCTGAAGGCAGTGTTGCCTTGATATGTTGCAGCTGTGTTAATTATCCTAGAGTGGGAACAGCCTTGCCCTCACAGCCATGGGTGTGATAAAGGTGAGTGAGCTGGTAGGGGGTTCAGTTGGAGTCTGCTGGCTGTGCTGTGAGGAGGAAGGGACAGGAAGTCGTGCAAGGGACAGAAAAGGTGAGATGCTGTGTGTAGGACAGACAGGGTTAGGTGGGTGTGTGCTGGGGACAGGAAGGAGCAAGCCAGGACTGGAGAAGAAAGAGAGACAGAGCCAGAGTTGTGTGGAGCTGCCCTTGGGAGGCTACAGAGAAAAGGTATGGGAGAGTTTTTGAATAACAAGGTGCTAATGCTTGGAGCCTTCTGATGTTTTTCATGAAGCACCTTGAGTGCAGTGTCTGTCTCGACTACCACATATCGACTACAACATGTTCTGTGCATTTTAAGGCAGAGATAGAAACAAAACTCTTTGAAGATTGCCTTTAGGGACACAGCAGCTCCAAGGAGTCCCCAGCAGTACCTGATGCTTGTGTCCTTTCCCAGCTCAGAGCACAGCTTGCCTCCCACTCCAAGGCTGTTGGTCTGGCAGCCAAGCCTGACAGGAGAATGACGGCAGCTCTGGAGCGGCCCTGTTCCTGCAAATTACCCTGACAGCCAAGGGCTGCTGGGGGACAGGGGATAAGCCACGCTGCTCAGCCACCGGGAGCTGCAGTAATTAGCTGGTGTAATGAAGAGTGAGGGAAGGAGAGGAGCAGCGGATGGTGCAGCGCTGTACTGTCAGCAATATCATGCTCCGAGGCTCCGCAGAACAATGCCCTGCTGAGCCCCCAGTAATCTCTACACATGGCTACCCATGAAGAGAGTAATTAAGAAATGTCAGTGCCTACTTGGGAAAATACCATCGTGTCTCAAAAGAATGATGATAATCTCCATAACAGCCCTGTTCTCTCTCTCTCTCCTCTTTGTTTTGGTGGGGAATAAAATGCGTTACAACGCAAGGCTTTTGTTCTTCCTTTTGTCACACACCAACCCAAACAAAGCTGTGCTGGCTGAGCTGAGACAAAGCTACATTTATAAATGAGTGCAGCCCCCCCAAAGTCTGTATCACCAGGGAAGCCACAGCTGCATTGGGCATCCCTGCTGAAAAGAGTGTTTGAAAGTCCAGCACCAGGCACAAGGCCAGTAAAATCTTATAAACTCAGGTCCTCAAAGAGCAAGCTCTTACAGGAACTTCTGGATCCAACAAGCATCCAATGATTTGGTCAAAGAGGCAGCACTACAGCCCTCACCCAAGGGCCAGGGAAGTCCATGCAGGACTGCTGCTTCAGATGTGACTGCTGAAGAGCAGCATTCCCGCACAGGTGTGTCCCCTGGGAGAAGGACCAAGACTCCCAGGCCAAGGTAAACAAGCCAAGGGTGATTTTTCCACACTGGGCCAGACTAGTGTCATCCTTCACTGGGTGACCTTTGTATGATACTCATTCTTTATGAGTATTATCATTTAGCAGCTGATAGAACGAGAGGACACAGCCTTAAGCTGTGCTAAGGGAAGTTTGGGTTGGATATCAGGAAAAAGTTTTTTACAGAAAGGGTGATAAAGGACTGGAATGGCCTGCCCGGGGAGGTGGTGGAGTCCCCATCCCTGGATGTGTTCAGTGAAAGACTGGATGTGGCACTCAGTGCCATGGTTTAGTTGAGGTGTTAGGGCTGGGTTGGACTCCAGATCTTGGAGGTCTCTTCCAACCCAATGATTCTGTGATTTATCGATCAGCCTAAAACTCTGTCCCTGCTAATTGACACCGTGCCTGAAAACACGTGCCTAAAACTGATCTTAGTGGTTGTGACCTGCAGTTTTCTAATAGACAGACAGACACTCAGGGTTTTTCAGAGAACTCCATACTGCTGGGGAGCAAAGAGTACATACTGCCAGAGAGCAATGCCAGGAATCCTCCAGGAAGCTGGAAACATTCTTTCTGTCCCTGCCTCCTTGATGTCTACCACTGGAAATGCAGGAGAGCCAAAACAGATCTTGCTTGTCACAGCTGTACCTGTACAAATATCAGCAATCCCCTCACACAAGGTGTGATTAATTACACAGCAAAGATTTCAGAGCAAAAAGGGTTATTGCAGCAGTCTGCTAATGAGGCTGATCAATTCAAATACTTTCTTCCTTCCTCAAAATTTCATTCCAGGTTGTTTACTCTGCTCTCTGAAATTAAGCAGTTGTGTCTACACAGCTAACACACCTTTGATTCTCCAATTCACTGAACATTTGGATTGTACTGGAAGCAAATATTTGCAGCTGGTGAGTAGACAGTTGAGAGTTTAAATATAACTATTGCTATTTCTATTTATTCCAGCCTGGTTTTCTGCCATAATGGAAGGGATAAGACAAGAAGCTTTCATCTAAAGGGTATTTTTTTGAGTTACACAGTGCTAAAGGCCCAGGTTCCCTGCTGAGGGTTTGCAGCTGACAGCACAACACCGAGTCAGTACCACCTTCTGGCAGCACAGCACACCTTCATGTGTTCTGAGATTCTGAGCAATCTTTTCTGCAAGTACCATTACAACAAACAGAATGTTGATGCCATGAAAAAGTAATACATGAGGTAATAATAATAATAATAATAATAATAATAATAATAATAATAATAATAATCCCCATTTCCAGCCCTATTGATTCTGGTGACTGTCATTCTCCAAAGGAGCCTAATGGGTCCTTGTTAACTATTCCCGATTTCCAGACATTATCTAGTGACACTGCTGGTTTTAGTCTGGCATTCCCCCTCAGGATACAGCTGAAACCAATCAGGTAAGTAATTAGGCAAAAGATGATCACGGTGAGGTTAAAAATATAATGGAAAAATGAATATTTAAAAAGAGCTGAATACACAGTTTAGGGAAAATGGAATGGATGGAAAATGACAACTCCTCACGGGCAGAAAGAAGGGTGGAAAAAGTAAGGCTTTTTTAATGGCTTTTGGAAGAAGGGCAAAGTATTTTTAATTTTTACACTGAATTATTGCAAAAATACTAAAAAAAGATTAAAGTCTGTTAAAAGCCCAAATGGAGAATTACCTCTGCAGTAGACATATAACCTAGCCTGATAAAGTTGCAGTCCTTGCAAAGGCTATATTAAGAGTTTTGGCTTCCTCTGTATCTCTTCTTTGCCTCTTTCTACAGCAAATGTATTTTTCTTTAGCTAGGGATTGGTGGGTTTGTACAAATACAAAAGGAATTTTCTACGTGACTCCTAAATTTTCAGTAATGATGTTCCTGGGTCTTTTATTCTGAGTAAAAGTTGCAGAAAAATAGAGGCATTACAGGGATATGTGTAACTGATACAGCCTGCAAAAGCTGCAAGTATCCTAAATCTCTTTTTGATTCCAGGTACAGAATCAATTCTGAAGCAGTGGGCTATGCCCCTTCCTGCCCATTTGTATTATTCTTGTGTACAAGGGTCTGAACCAGGTGTTAGCAACAAGCTCAGATAATTTGGATGATTACTTATCAAGTGTGGCTGACCAGGAATCCTTTTTGAAAGCTTCGTAAAATGATTTAACACTCTTGCTACAGCTGACCTCCCAGATTATTTTTATTTAGCTTGAACAAATCCCCACAGAAGCTTTGACTCCAATGGATGTTTTTGCAACTAGAGGGGATTTGCTCACCTGTTTTCAATGGGATTTACAATAAAACATAAAGCTCTGGGTCTACACTATTTTAGTTAAATACCTAACTGAATGAGGAGATACAGCTTCATCAAAAAGCCACTCCATGTTCCAACAGGGCTCCTGAGGAGAAAGAACCACAGAGTTGCAAAGCACTGGAGAAACACTTGGCTGAGCACTCCAGGCCCCTGTAAAACACCTTTTTTTTTTGTGGGCTACTTTGCTCTGAAGCTGTAAAACCAGAAAAGAGAGAAAGGTAAAAAATGGACGTGGTGGAGAAGGGGGGGGGAAATTACATTTAATAGGGACATAAAATTTCACCTGACTCAGATCAAATGCTTCTGTCATTGCTGTCAAGCAAAATTATGGCATCAGTATTAACAGTGCATGCTTTTGAATCTGTAGTCCTACTTTTCATATTGATTTGTGGCAAAGGGTCAATACAGAATCCCCCCAAAAGTGCATATATGTATAGGTTTGGATATGAGTGGCAGGCAGCAATGCTAAGTCTGTGTCTGCAAGCATGTGCAGATTCTCTTTCATTTTTCTCCCGTTTGCCACAAGAACCTCTTTTCAAACACATTCATTATTGTGACAACAGGTTGAATCTGCAATTCACCATCTGCCTAAACAACATTAACCTTCATGCAACCTTATATTATTATTGTTTGGCTTTGTCTGAAATTCAAAATCCCCCAAATGTAAGGTGGAGGGACAACCCCTGCACTTGGCATCATCTGTTCTATTATACACACATCCACCTGGAAATGTGCATTTGAGATGGATTTCCAGCTCAAATTCCTTAATGTCATTTGGGCATGGTGTCTCAAACACAACCACAGAAGGCACAATAAAAGACATCCATTAACCACTTCAAGGTTCATTTCATGGTTTCATTCATGAAACTGCCAACAGGAAACTGAAGCAGTTTTTCTCAGACTTTGGAAGATTCTGAGATTAATATTTCTGCAATACTAAAGATATTTCTATATAAAACATAAACTTTTATATGTTAAATTGTTGCTTAGATAGTGACAGTAACTTGAATTGCTTCTCAACTATGTATTCAGCATACTTTGATACAGAAAGGCAAATTCTAGGAGTGCTTTCAAAACCAATTTTCAGAGACAACACTTGGCTTATTTTTCTTTTTGCTGAAAAGAACAAGCTGGGCCTTGGCTTTCCACAAATGCACAGCCTTTACCTTCTGTTCCCTCTCCTTACAGACCACACTGCACCACACCACCACTCCTCTGCTCAGTTCCAAACAGACCTTACTACTGTTGCTACCAACATCCATTAGCAAAGTATTGTCAGAAGTACTGCACAAATCACTTCCATCATCCACTAACACTCGGCACTTAACATTCAGAAATTGAGCTGGGAGTGACTGGTCTCTGCCCCAAACACCTTTGAAATCTAACCTTGCAGGAAGGAGCTTTTTTCTAGTGATGAGGCGTGAGTCTACTTGCTCATATGTTACTCTTTCCACCCCCTCCCTGTGTAATTGCATTGGCACAGGATGAACTGGTATGGAATTAAGATACAAGGTGGCCCCTATAACCAAGCCCCCAAACATGCTTGGATCTCTAGGAAGGCTGGATCTGGGTCTGACTTCTGAAATTTCTGCTCCTCTCTGGTCATGACTGAGGATGTGAGCCATCAGACCTACCAGTAGGAAGTGCTGCTCTGGGAATGTTGGAGTCCCAGTCCTGCAGAGCCTGAATGAGAAATCTGAGGATTTAGGCACCAGTGATGGCAAAGATGTTGTCACTTTGAAAATAAACATCTTTGTTTTGTTTCTGCATGCCTGTTTACTCTAAATGCCTTAGCTAAGCCTCAATAGCCATATTTCACTGTGAGAACATTATCTCCTGACAATTATGCAATTCTATTAACATCATTGCCTTTTTAATCTATGAAAGGTTACATTAAACAGAAAGAAGACACACAGGAGACTAGACAAAGGAAAGTACCTAGCCTTTCAGGGAAAAAAAGAGAGATTATTCAAATGATTACCCTGACATTTATTTTTATATGATAGAAAATAGAACAAGAAACACAACACTGTTCTGGTGGCCTGAATGCCACCAGAATGCAGAAAGTAAATTAAAACTCACAAAATAAATGCAAACCACAGGACAGATTCTTCCCTCTGTTCAGATATGTTTACAAGGGTGGGTGAATAAAATTAAATGGGAAATGGCTATTTTGTGGACCTGCCTGCAGCAGCCATTACTGAACAGTCTGAAAAAGCAGATGGAAGAGGATGATTTAAGGTTTGTTACCTTATAGAGACTCCTCACTGCCTAAAGAGTCAAGGAAAACCAAAAGCATTATTCCCACTTTGGGAATATTAGCAGTGTAACAGCCTTCAGTGCCATAGGGTGAGAAACATCCACTGGCTGACATTTAAGCACTGCCCAGCACTGGACGAATATTCCAGCAAATTTTCCAGCAGCCAAGCCCTTCCCACAGAACAGCCCCAGGAAGATGAATTCCAAACCCATACATCCAAGAGAGTTGCCTGGAGCAAAGAGGAGCCCCAGGCTTTCTCTGCACCTGGAGGTGCAGCATCACAGTGTCAATGAAAACACAACAGCTGGACAGAATTTGTTTATTTTTCTTAATTCACAAAGCTGGGGGAGGGAAGCCCCTAATTAATCTAATGGTTTATACATTGAACTCTTTGCTCGGCTCTCCCCAGAAGGCTCCTAATCTTGCTACAATTCAAAACTGTCTCAGTGTTCCAACATCCCACTGCATTAGTTCCTCCCAAAGTGCCACCCTCCAGCTGGGGTCGCTGGCCAGCAGCACATGAACCTCTGGCAGCTCATAAATGCTCCTCTGACTCCCAAGTACTTGTGGCTTGTGCTCTTAAAATAACTCTGGGAGCAGGTAGGCAAACACATGCAAAAAAAGGAATTGTGCATTTTTCTTTCTAAAGCTGAAATAAATGTGCACATGTGTTTTTTATCAAGTATGGGCAAAAGACAATTGCGAGAGCAGAGAATTTACTGATGCTCCACTGCAATGGACTGGCTTTCCTATCTCAGAGATCCCATTAATTATCAGTTAGGAGGATTCAAAAAAATCTGTTTATGGCCATTATCTGTTCAAGTACATCTGGAATGGCTTATGACCTGTACTTAACTGGCTCTTTGCATCCCTCAAGGACCCTTTATCCACCCTTTCCAATGCTATCCTGCCTTTATACACAGTGTAGGAGGGATCTGCAAGCACAGCCCCACAAGTACAGATGGGGGGGGAGGGGGGTACTTTCTCTGTGTTCTGTCTCTGCTTCAGAGGTTGTACAGTGAATGCAGGAGGTACCTGAAGCAGGAGAGGAACAGGAGGGCATCATGCTTGGGAGCTGGCACTGTGTTCTGCAAAAGTTGAACAATGGCAAAATTGCTAAAGAATTCTAGAAAACGCACCCCTACTTGCCATTGGGGCAAAACAGCCAGGTCGCAGAGGTATTATGAGCTGGTCCTTGAAACCAAACTGCTACCAAGCAAATCACATTTCCTTCGAAACTCTGTATATTCAGCCCTTTACATTTTTTCAGTGTTCCTCACCTCACACTTGCTCCTTCCCTAATTCTCACTTTGAGATTTGTGCTCTGCACATGGCTGCTGTCAGACCAAGGTAAAGCAGTATCAGTAGCTCAGTCTGCAGGGCCAGCATAAGGCATGGATGCACAGGAGTACTTCTGAGACTTTATTTTGTAGTTCTGATACTGTGCCTCATCATTTCCATGAACTGGAAATTTCTAATTTTTATTTCTAATGGTGCTCCCCACAGAAGTATTTCCTTGCCCTTTACTAAGCAGTCAGAATTACTCAGCCTGGAACTCCACTTCCTTACCTTTCTTTACTTCATCTCAAATGACTGTATTTATAATGGAAGTAAAGGGTGATGCCTGTCACAAGTCACAATCAACAAAGACTTAGCACTCAAAAATCCTGTGCAGAATGTTCTTACTGGACATTACTTGGGCTTGGAATAGAGAAATTAGACAACAGAGAAACTTCTACCAGCCCACACGTTCTTCTGTGAACAGACACAGAAAAGTCAGAAGGATCTCTCAAGGTCACTATTTCAACCTCCTTTTCAGAGCAAGAGTCTACCATTTAAATATTTAGAATATTTAAATATTTGCTGGTTTTAGAACAAACTAGCAATTGGCAAACATTGTGTTTTCTAAACAATTCATTTCTTCATGGGCAACGAGTAAAAGATCCATGAATGAAACCATCCCTGGAGGTACAAGGAGATCACACATCTCTCTCTAGCTGTAAGGAAGCCTTTCACTGGATCTCTGAGGTGAGCAGTTGTTACTTCACCTTACACTGAGCTCAAACCATGGGATAAATAACACTTGCAGTCATGGTTTTCCTACCAAAGTCTGCTCAAAATAAAACTGAACACTGAAATAACTGGTTGCACCAAGACAACAGGGCAACATTTGAGAACACCATATTTTCTCTTACTCCAGGCTGTGGTTTTCACAGAAGTCTGAGCTATTTAGGCACTAAAACTTTGTTTATATTCCAACAACTCTGTTACAAAAGTGTCACTCACACACTAGCATCACCTACACACACCAGTGGCCAATAATGACACATTTGGGCAATATTAATACAGCTTGTTACTGCAGAAAACATAAATTAGTCCCTGTGGGGACTAGTATTATGGGTTGTAATTTCAGCTCAAGCTTCTATGACAACACAAGCCAAGAGACTGCAGTCTGAACCACGCTGAAGCTAATGAGACATGGCAGCTTTGGAAAGCCATCTATAGTTTTCCTTGTAAATGGCATGCTGTCCTAATAATTGAAATGGGTTTACATGCTTTTTACCAGTCTCCACTAAGGCTAGTTTGACTTCAGAACTCATTCTTTAATTGTGATGTTCTCTGAGAAGAAGCCTTTTCCAAATGTCAAGGTAAATGAGTATCAACAAGGTGATGGATGAAAAAAGGAATGTACTCTGCAGGCAGACACCAGAATATAGAGACAGATTCAATTACATAACATTCACCTGGGCTCTTAGTTCCAGTCCTTCTATTAGATCACCATGCTTAAGCCCAGACACTTTCAAAAGAGTGTAGCTGGCCAGGAAAATCTGCTTGCTGGAATGGGAAAAGCTTTGGGCATGTAAACATTCAGAGGAAGTTTTCCTCTGACTGCTAATTAGGATGAAGAGAAGTGCCATCCAGCTCCATATGGTACCCAAGCACATCAGCACCCTTGAGGAAGAATTACCTGACTCATTATATGGCTTAGCAAGAAGTGTGACTCTTCTGGAGACTGCTGATGTTCCACACAAAGGGCTGCCTTTCCTTGGGGTTTTTTCACTGGGTTGTTTGTTTTATTTTTTCTTTCTTCCTAAAGAATCACAGGAAGTACTTGGCAATAAGCCAGGGATTCTGTTTTAGAAACTGTACAGAAAACACCTACAGCGTTGTTTTTTTCTGTTATTGGACCTGTACTGACTATTAGAAACATTAGAAAAAGTAGTGTGTTACAGATCTGCTGAGGTTAAAATACCTGCTGTTTTTAACAACCTCCAATTGCTGCTGGGCTCAAAATACCCATTAGCTGTCTCTCTTTAGGGCACTGAAAGCTTATGTCATCAATTATAAAAAGAAGCAGAGACTTGTAAGTCTCTGCTATCCATTTGTGGTAAGTTTTGGCCTCATAAACCAACTATGGGCCATAAATGATGTCACGTCTCATGTCAACTGAATCTGGAAAACCAAAGATTTAAATTACACAGTGCAAATCCACAGACACATATCCGTATTCCTAATCATTCTTACTCATGGTATTTGTGACTATTTTAACTGGCTCAAACACTTCTGACTTTGTTATGTTCCTCCTGGTGTGAATAGAGAGAGAATGGAATTTTTTAAATGGTCAAGGTGGAAATAATGTCCATGTAATTTGAAAAAAAATCAGCTACGTGGCGTATTCAACACAAAGATTTCATCCTGGCTTTTATGCAAATTCCACATGTATTGAGACAGGCATTGCCCCATCTCAGACTTGCCACCTGCCAGCTCTGAGTTGATAAAACACTGCGTGTGCTTGCTACAACCCCTGTGAGTGCACAGCAGAGCTGGTTAACACAAATCACCTCCATCTAAAAACTTTTTACCTAAAAGGGAGCTCCCATAACCACCCTGTTGGTGTAAGCCAAGAAAGGTGTATCGCACAGCTGAATTTATCAAGATATGTCAATTTGCACACTCTCAGGAAAGCAAGGTGAACGCTGAGTCTGGAAATTGGAATCTGACTCCTGCACTTCAGGCTGACGTAAATAAACAAACAGAGCTGTGACAGGTCTGGAAAACATAATCTCATGAAATTCAATTAGAAGCAGCTGAGCAGTAACACTTGGTATGTGCATAGTGCTTTCACTAGATCCTCCAAATGCTTTATTTCATTAAGGGTGCAAGCCCATTTGCTGAACAGAGTTCAACTTGTGTGTCTAAACCTCATTAAAAAAAATAAAATTCTATGAAACAGTAAAATCCAGCCCTTTCTAACCTTGTATCTTGTCTTTTACCATAAAGAGTCCCATTTGAACCATTGCTTTCTGAACTAAGACTGGGTGCAGGTGCCACAGAAGGAGGGATGCTAGGCTAAGGGAGGTTTGAGCTTAGAAACCAGTGGCATTTTGCTGTCTACTCCTTTAAAATGTGAGTGATCTTTTCTTCACCTTAATTTGTTCTGGGGCAAAAGCTCCAGATTAAAAATTGTGTCTGTTCTCCCAGGTGCAGCCCAGATGGAGAGAAAGGCCATCAGTTCATGGATACGACGTGGAAGCAGAAGGCAGCTCCTGACAGCTCTTGCACACAAACTGACTGTGAAATGAAAACCCCTCTGAGGTTACCTCTAGTCAAAGTGCCAGGTGACTTCAAAAGCTTCACTCTTTAGCTACAAGCCACTACCCACCTGCTTAAGCAGAATTCCTGCACTGCATGACCAGGACACAGGCCCTGGGCACTCCCGCAATATTCCCTGCAGTGCATCTGCTTTGCTGCTTCTCATTTTGTGGATTCCCAGTTTCATCACAGGAAGCAAGACAACATTGGACCTTACCAAGGAAACAGATTCAAGAATGCCATGTATAGTTCCTGTCTTTTATTTGCTGGGCAAAACAGTGAGAGCCCTGATACTTTGCTGCCAATACAAAAACATACATGTACATGCACTAAAAAAACTTTTCTCTTAAAATTTCTCTCCATTTCCTCAAGGAACTGTACATTCTTTTATATTGTTATGACACGTGACATCCTGTAATCATAACGTGACATCATATCATAATAAAATACAGTGGTAGTATCACTTTTTGTGTAAAATTGTATAGTATTAACAAGCATAAAGAGCATCTACTACTTAAAGAAAAACTGACACATCTTATTTCTTTTTTGAAAGCATCTCTCAGTCTGTGTTGCAATAAAACAGGCACTAGGAAGGAGTATCGTCAAAAACTTTTAAATTTTATTTTACTATAGATGCTGTCAGAAACAGATATGTTATCATATGATCCACCTGACATTCCATAGTACACCTTCCAGAAAATAAAGTAAAAATTATGGTTTCATTTAAAATGAACTTGCTTGAGTTTACTTCTAGATGAAATATGCCAAGTACATTTTTACAGCTTCTTTTGGAAAATCTGATCTTGTTCTCTATTCAAATGTTAAAGTTCTGATCAGTGGCCAGCTCTGTCAGGCAAAAGGAGCTTCCTCATATGTTCTTCATCTTTTTTTTTTTTAATCCCATCCATGCAACAGCCAAGGTAAAGACTGGCAGTCAGGCTGAAACCTGCTCCAAGTAAGGTCAGACAATATGCAAACAACCATTGAGGTTTTCACAGAAGCACAAATCACCAGGTGAATTGGGCTAAACCACAATTGACTTAAGAACACCCAAAATCTCAGCCATGATTCTGCCCCAGAGAGGAAGCCTTCTTAACTCGTGTGGAGGAGACAGAAACACAGAAATGTGCATCACATTAGACTGCACAGAGAAAGGGCCAAAAGCCTGCTCACATTACAGATCATTTATTTCTTGTAATTTTCTGCAAATTAACCCTAAAATAAGTGTGTTTCATGCAATTCCTGGCTGACCACCACTTAGCTCTGCCATGGTCCTTCCTTGAGGAAGCACAGTTCCAAAGCAAACCCAAACACCTTTGCCATTTTCTATGAACAAAATGAAATGCCACAAATTAAATCTATGCTTACCCCGGTTGGGAGGCAAAGCAAAAAAAGCCCACAACACAGTCCCAATATAGAGCTGTCAAAGTTTTCCTCTAATTTCTATGATTAAACTTCCTTTCTTTCTGACATTCATGGTTTTAAAATGAGATGTAAAGAGGTTTATTATTAGTCTTAGTCTTATATTTCAAGATACACAGAACTGCATCGAGCATAACACCATTATTAAGATTTTAGTCTCAGAAAGACAGAACAGTGTATGGGAAAGAAAGTCAAGTAAGAGCAAAATTGGAAAGATTACAGAGAAGGAGGTAACAAGCTGTACTTGTACGAAGCAGAGTAGAAAAGAATTCATAACTAATGAGAGGGATGCAACAATGGTGACAGACAAAATGAGACATTATCCTGTGAATACTGGTAATCCAAAAAGATGTGTAGGTCTGAATATCTCACCAGGAACAATGAGAGTTGGAAGGCAAGACAGATAGGGAACGACTGGGAAAACATAGAATAAATTCCCTCTTCACTAAAATATTGTCCAGGTGGGCGAGCTCTGAACTATAATAAAGTGTTTTTAAATGTAGCCAAAATCAGAGACACTGTTATTTTATCTTTTCTCTGAACTGCCAGTTTTGCAGAGTGTTTGGAGTCGTTAGTCTCCAACACAAACTAGAACCCTTATGTTTAAATGTAATAAAGTCTTCATTAAATAATTCCATTATGTGTTTTTTTCCACCTACTGTACACATACTTATGAATTACTGATAGCAAGCGCTAGGCAAAGGCAAGGGGAAAAGCGAGATGAAGTGAAAGCTTCATTTTCTTTCTTAGGATGAAGCCTGCTGAACACACAAGATTGATTCTGATGTGTTTACTCACAAGAAGAGCATCATCATTGCATGAATAGCCTGGCTGATTTCAATGAAAACTGAGTGTGGCATTATTCAGTTCAGCTAACAGAACGAGAAGCTGATTTAATTTGAATTAAGGAGGAGTAAGGTGAGAGAGTAAAAAACAGAAAAACAAGAAACGATCCAAAGTGCAAACCACAGCTTGATCTCTATCTCCTGAAGCTCCAAATTCCAGACCTGGGCTGTCTCTGAGCAGAGTGTGGGTACACATTCTGTCATTGTTTATTCCTGTCCTGTCACCAGTCAGCTTTAAAACAGGGAACTAAAAGCAACTGTGTCATCAAACTGTGCCCCTTGAAAGCAACTGTGCCATTCAGTCCACGCTTGCCTCAGAAACTCACCAAGCTCCATCTGAAAAGTCATTCATTACCTTGCATTATTTTTACTGGGTTTGAGCACCTTACCTCTTTACAGTGGCTAATAACCTTCTTCTAATCTCCACTCTAAATTTATTCACAGCCAGTTCAGACTCATTCATTCTCATGCCACTGCTGTTTTTTACCTTACACACTTGTTTTCCTCTTGGGTATTTAACCATGCTAAATTTATAGCTAACACTCAGCATACAAAACTGCATTTAGCTCAACTAAATACACCCAAACACTTAAACTCTCTTGTGATGTACCTCACATACCCCCAAACCACTGCACCTTTTAAAATTTGGCTTCCTTTTTTGGGTATAAGTGGATGCTTTTGACCTATCTAGAGGAGATAAAGTCAGAGCTTTATATAGTGATGACAACACACCTTGTCTACATCAGAAGGGACCTGTCTGGTTCAATTTAGATTTATACTTAACTCTGTCTGAGACTACAAAGTTTGTATTTAAGTCCAAAAATGTGAAAAAAAACCCAAAAAACCACAACTAAAAACCCAAAACAAAGTCATTGCAGAAAGAGTCACCCTCCAGTTCAGAAACATCAAATTCTCTCTTTGTCTTGTGTATATAAATAACATTTATGCCTTGTGTAAAGAAAAAGTTGTTTGAAGGCTAGGAAATGAACCCTGAACTGTGGAAAATGAGGTTGCCTTCTCTAGAACTGGCCTGGTTTATGTGTATGAAACAACGTGACAAAACACTAAGGTTTTTTTTTCTAAAAAAAAAATAGCTCAAAAATGCGTCTGAAAGGCAGCCTCTTTTTTTTTTTTTTTTTTTTTTTTTCCCCAAAACAATTTTAAGCATGAATTTAAAAAAAAAAAAAGGTCATACAAATCCACAGACTTTTCAAAGGTCTCGGAAAAAAAAAAAAATCTTCATCTGGAAAACTCAGAACTCTTTCAGTTCAGGGTAAAGCATTCTTTTAATGCTTGGTGTTTTCCATGGGACACATAACCCAGTTTTATTTCCCCTCTAATCAGAAGATATTAATGTGCTGCAGGAGTATGGAATATGATTCCCCTCTGCTAACACAGCCAGTAAAGAAAAACAGAAACAGAGAGGACTTTATTCTGGCCCATGGACTATATATAAAAAACAATATATATTCTATTACTATACAATAATACCTATTGCATGTAATAACACATATAATAATTATATAGCCAATAATTTTATATAATAATAATCATACACACACTATATATATATATTTACACATATATTATATATGTGTGTGTGTTCCTTGGACCTTGTTTTTTTGTAGTTATCCAAGCAGCATAAGTTTTGTTATAAAATACAATGTTGAGAGAAAGGTACTTACTAGAGAAAAATGCATTTTAATTTATGGGTGTATAGAGAGAATAATCCAGCTTTTGTTTCTGAAGTTCTGCAACTTAAAAAAATAGCCAAATACATATATTTCTGGAATAATAATAAAATCTTTGGGCTGAGACATTTTATGCCAAGTCACAGTCCTGCAGAATTTTATGGTTGAGTTATAAACCTGAAAAATATGTGCTTATAATGGAAATCCTGACAGACCCTCGTAGGGGCTCCTGTAATATCTTGAATTTGATTTAAGAGTGGTTTTCAATAATGCTTTCCCAAGCCAGTCTGTTGGGGACTGCTAGGGAAAATGTAATGTTGAGTGTGTCCCATGTCCCCAAACACAGCTCAGTGTGCCTGATGAGAACGCTGGGGCATCAAGGCAAAGCCTCCACAGCTCCTGTAGCCTGGGGCTGTCAGGTCTCTAATATCAGAAACCCCATAAATGTCAGGGCTAAGTGCACCTTTCATTTAACAAAACAATAAATTGTCTGTCTCTGTGCAATAAATCGCTCATTTCTGGGCCTCCACAAGGGCTGATGCCATTTGTAAATGACTGGAAATTCTGCTTTATTTTCCTTTCCCTAACCATCATGAACCACTCTTTGGGGAACACTGGATTTTTAGAGAGAAAGGAAGAGGGAACCTGGATAACCCATGAGTCAGATTAAGACTGGAGAAATTAGGATTATAACCTACTATAAACCCATCCTGTCCCCCACTATAAAACCTTCAAAACCCAGTGCTTTATCCTTTATAATTATGAGAGAAATGAAGGAACTGAGTCCTTTGCCAACCCTGGAGTGACACAGGACAGCATATGAACTCTGATGGGTGGCAGACATGATGCTCCTATGCTCCTTCACAGCATGGAGCAGGTACCACTGAGAGGGAGCCAAGCAGCCAGGTTAGGAGAGTGAAGGAGCAATGGGGACACTGGAGAAAAAACAAGAAACAGGTGCTGACACAAAGCACGGTGAAAGCAGGGGAAAGACAGAAGTAAACAAAGTAAAAGACAATTACAGCAAAAGAAAGACTGGGAATTTAGTGAGTGGACAGGCCATCTGAGATGAAAGGAGAAAAAGGAAACGAGAAGAACTTGGTCAGCATTTAAGCTGATGAATTTTCTCATGCTTGCCTTCATTTTAATACTTTCCACAGGAAACCTCTGTGGACTGCTGGGTTTGGTAGAAAAGTTACTAAACCAGTTCAATACTCCAGAAAAAATGACTGGTGAGCAAAGAGGAAGAAAACTGCACGGAATTCTTTATAAATAGGTACATAGTTACACAGAAAAACATACCTTGCATGGAAAAAAAATAGGATATGAGAGGATCAAAAGAAACTTCCTCATTGTCTCATATGAGCCCAAGACAGCCCAGTTCATCACAGCAAGAAAGAAACCTGAACCCTTCCACCACTTAGAAATTAAAAGCTGGGATGAAGAACTCTGCAAGATCCACTTGAAGCTTGCTGCAAGGGCTTCTCAAGTTTGTATGAACTTTGGGAGCCACTCAGTAGGGTACCAAGAAGTCCCTGGGTGTGGGCAAGGTTGAGTAATGCCCTTCTGAGACTTGATGGCATTATGTTTTCTGAGAGTGAGAGCTCTCCAACAAGCCCAGAAAAGGATCCTTCCTTTCCATCTGTGACTATCCAAGCTTTCCAGCTGAGTGAGAAAAATAGTCATGACAAACAGGAATAGAAAAAGGAAATTGTAGAGGGATTCAAGAGAGGAAAGCGACACTTTCCCCATGTATTTTGATTTTGCTCCTTTACAAAATTAAAGCCTTGTTTCAATATGGTTTTAATTTCACAGCCCTCAGTTTAGATCCCACTCTTCTGTACACTGCACTTCCTCACGGAGCAGCCCCATTAGCAAACTACATTTATGCTAATGGAGCTGCTTGCAGTGCTAATTATCACAGCCCTTGGCCCTGGCCAGGGTCAGCACGTCAGGAGGGGCTGGAAGGGCATTATAGATGTACAATTAGCCTTGTCATGGCAAGGAGCTCTGGCAACAGACACATCCTGAAGCTTAAAATGTGAACAGGTGATAGATGACTGTCATTAAGCTCCTTTGCTCACTCCAGGATGGAATAGCCACTGAGCTGCAGGGTAGGCTTCTTTAATGAAAGAGAAAGACCTTGAACGACAGCCACTGTCCTCCACCTCTTCCCAACCTGTCCAGTTACCCCTGATTTCTCTTGTTTCTCAGAGCTTCTCTCTCATCCCATCTGTAGCAGAGCAACAAAAGCTGTCTCTAACAAGTTGTTCCTAATCCATCAAGTCTTGATGGAGAAGAAAGACTCCTCAACTCACAGTGCCACCTCAGCCCTCCCTGCTCAGAGCCTCCTTCTCTCCAGACATGAGGAGTACAGGCCCAAACCCACTGGATTTAGGATGCTTCTGGACCAGCTTCTCAGCTGCAAAAATCAACATTGACCCTTTGAACTTCACACAGCTTGTGAGTTTACACCCAGTTGAGAAGTGCAGTAATAAACACACCTTCCCAAAAAGCCTGGCACAAAGAGAAACCCCTTCAGGACAAGCCCTCCTTGGCCAAGAGAACTGCAGGAGGGCACAGAGCCCTGGGACCCACACCAGCTAAACAGGACAGGGTGGCAGAAAGAAGCAGCAAGGAGGCTTTGCAAGAGCCTTTGGCTCCTGGAGGCTTCCAGCTGTAGCTCTGTACCTCTGGAAGGGAATCCTTAGGGACAGCAATGACTCCAAGTGTGCTGCACTAGCACTCAGCAGACTTGAAGATGTGCATCTGCTTCATTAAAACTTGATCCCCAAGTTCCGCTCTCTTTCTCCTTCCTAGAGGTTTTCAGACATTGTTTTCCTGCATACCTGGATCACTGATGCTGTGCAGGGCTTTAGTTAAGGTAATTTGAGAATTCTTTTATATTGAAAAGGTATAAAAAGTAATCCCCTGAAGTACTTAATTTTCCTTCCACGACATTCCATTGTAACCACCCACTTCTGCTTTACCTCATTAGTATTCTGAGGGGCTCTAGAAGAATTATTATAGTTCAGAACACAAAAACCAGGTCTGGTAACCCCTGGGGCAGAAGAGCATGGGGCCCTGGCTAAGACCCAGGAGAGCTGAGCTCTCCTCCACAGGCAAGGTGATCATAAGCAAGCTGCCTCATTTTAGGAAGTTCACTCCCTGACTCTTCCTCTGCCTTGACTTCTTTGGGGCAGGAAAAGTTCCTCTGCCTTGAACACTGCTCAGCAAAAGGAGGGCAGATATAATGCAAATCAACAGCAGCAGAAAGAAACCATAACTGTAACAGAAAAAAACCCAAACAGTGAAAAAGGAGACAGGACTGCCCAGGTCCATGCTGAAGTGAGCATGTGTTTTATGCAATGTTAGAGAAGCAAAACTGCATTTCTGTAAGCCCCTGAGAGAGACAGAGAGTTTAGCACAGCACAAAGGCCCACTATCATAATTCCAACAGAACTCCAGCTCATTTCCCACTAAAGTAACAAGAGGGAGGATACAGCCTCAAATACAGACCCCTTTGAAAACCCCACCCAGTGGCAGAGGGTAGCCAACCTTTCCTGAATAAAACCCTCCAGATGTCTTCCCTTCCTGAAGGCATTTCCATAACAATGTCCTCACCCTCGCACCTCTGAGTCCTGTGTGTTGGGGCAGCCCTTGCTGAGAGAAACTCTATCAAACACATTGAAACATCAATGCACACAGCACTGTTTCTCTGTTTGCAGAATCCTGACTTACCTGTACCTGTCACACTCTGGCTGAGAAGACGTGATTCACCTGCTGAGAAATCCCTGCCAGGCTTGTGCCATCCCTACAGAATTTGAGCTTCAATCCACTTCTCAAGTAGCCAACACTGTGGGTGTTCATGCAGTTTTATTCCCTCCCTCCACACCCTGAGGTCACCAAGGCAGACACTCTTGTTCCCACTACAAATATCTTGACACATGAGCACAGCTCGCTGCCTTACTGGACAGCAAACTCCACACAAAACTGCTGTGCTGATCTCCAAGCTAAAAGGGTAAACATTCATTTCCAAGCACAACAGTCCTCATCAAAGTGAGACACCAGGAGAAGCCTCGTGTATCTGCAAAGCAGAAGAGAAGAGCCCCCTTAGACACAGCTGCTGTCTAACAATCATGTTTTATGCAGAATGCTTGGGGGCTACTCTATTTTTATAGCTTTCATCCATAAAACAAGAAGCTAAAGCTTCTGGAAGGAGAACACAATTACCCTACAATGATGTAACATCAGAATAAATCCAACACAATCTGTGTAAGCAAAGAGAAAAAGCATCCAAGGTTTTTCCAACTGGCAGTAGATAATACTTTCTAACTGCCCTGTCATCAACCTTCAGAAGCTATGTCCAGAGCCTTATGTGGGTTGGCAACCAGGCATAGTGGCTAACTAGCTTTGCATCTAGTTGTACACAAGCAGGGACATATGGAAATGAACAGCCTGGCAGAACAAGGGAACTCTGAAGCAGTGACTTCCATAAATTAGTGCCTGCACACTGGCAGATGGAGAAAAGCGCAGTTAGGGAGGGACTGTGTTGCAGCAGCAACTCGATTTTAAACAATTCATAAAAATCAGCCTGAGCTTCAGATCTGAGGCATTTCCAGCAGCTTCAGTCGTCTTCTTGTTGGGGAAAATCCTCTCCATAAAAACAGGGAAGGTGAAGGTAGAGCAATGCATCTAGCAAAAGATACCAGGAGCTGCTTCAGGGAGCAGAGAACAGGACTGGGAAGTCACTGATGATTTTTGCCTCTTACTACTCTGCTAATGATGCTTTTGGTACCTTCCAGAGAGACACAACCAATCACTCCCCACAGCTTAGCAAAGCAACACGTGCAGAGACACTCTCAGGCTGTATGGCAGCACCTGAAGCACAGGCACAGTGGATCCAGGAATGTGGGATACACACACCCACCTTTCCTGCAGTGACTGGCAATTTGTGCCTGTTGCTGCCTGCTGCACTCATTCCTCTGGGGATCAGTCTGTTTCAAGGCAAATGGTGCCTTTTTCCTGCTTGCAGACAGCAGACTGATTCCTAGTCACTGTTCAATGTGACAGGTTAATAGAAAATGAGTATTACTTTTATTCCACTTTTTGGGATACAGGGACTCCTTGTCTGGTGATCTCGAAGATTTTTCTTCTTAACACATCTGAAACAATTTTTGGTGTATACCTTCTAACCCCAATTGCAATGATTATTGTGATGTGGAAGAAGATAAATTTAAATACATTTCAATAAACTAACTAAACTTCACTAAACTCTCTCAATAATAGGCCACCTTTTTTTTTATAAAGGAACTCCTTTTCTCTTCCTGACACTGCATCACTTGATATTACATGTATGAGCTCACTTCTTTGCACTGCTTGCTTACCACCTCAGGTTTCACATGTCTGTGATACCTCATCGTCTCCTCCCATATCACAGGAGTGATCAAGAAAAACAGCAGGCACCAATTTTCCAGAGAATGTCCCTAAATCCAAATCCTGCACTAAGCTGAAGCCATTTACAGTGGCAATCAGTTTAGAGGCTGCTTCCCTTTGGTAAGGCTCACCATGGAAAAGCCATGGCAGCTTCCACAGGCCCTCCCAGAGATCTGTCAGCTCTGTAAGCTGTGGTTCAGGCTGCCTGCTCCACTACAAGGGACAACAGCAAAGCCTGCACAGCCACTGGTCCAAGGAGTCAAGGGCCACATGCACACACAAAGTGAAAATTGTGGAGGATTACCTCGGCACAGATGCCACTGTGTAAATGCTTTGCATCAAATAATAACAGCCACTATCAAATCAAAAGAGTGAAGAACAGATGGGGAGGAGGCTGTGGTGAGAGAAAGGACTCCAACAGGAACATGGATTTTCTCTCCCACCTTCCCAGGTCTGAAACCAGCCCTAAATAAACCTTTGCACATCTCCATACAGGCAATCCCCACCGGTGTGTTCCAGTACCCCCTGGCAACCCTGCTGCTTTAGCACCACAGCACAAGCTATTAACACATCTACAGAATGCTGCAACGTCAGACTGGGGGGTTTGGGTTCCCCCACCTCTTCTAGGGACCAACCCCTCTACCCAGCACTATGGTCACTTCATCTACTCTCCTTCAGCAAGGTTTAACAACAGATCTGATTCTGGAAACAACACAGCCCTTATTCATGATGCTCCTCAAACTTCTGCTGCTCTCGAAGAGCAACACAGGGCTAGCTGAATTTCTACACTTTCTTACTTTTGTAAGAACATTTTTTGTATCTAAGTTTTTAAAAGAGGCAAATGTTTACTGGATATTTGGTCCAGCAAAACAGTTGTTGAGCCCCCAGGTTTCTCTTTAGTGCTAAAAGATTCACATTACATCTTGAATTAAGGTTTTGTAATAGGTGTTGTAGGAAATTTGCTTAAGGCTGCAGATTCAGTGTAAGATAGCAGTCTGGTGTTTATAACAAGCATTTTCACCAAAATAATACATAATTTTAAACAACTCCCAAGTAACTCAATGCAAAAAGCAGGCTCCAGACAGCCACTTGTAATAACATCACTGTAAACAACCCTAGCTGTTCAAAAGCACCTTTAAAATGGTAAGTGATGGCCTTGTACACTGCAAGATCTTGTTATTCTTTGCAAGCAATTTTCTTAGTACTGAGTACTTGTTCTTAGTACAACACTGAATACCTAAACATTCTTAAAACCAGCTGTACACATTGTGCCAAGGATAGCTTGTGACCCAACCACAGCAGGATCACCACCTGAGGAGCAACATGAAGGACATGTTTATCTTCCTGGCAGTGTGGAGGCAGACAATTGATGACACACCTGGCAATACAGATCCAGGAGGGCTGAAAACCAGTTTATATATTAACAGTGAACAACAGAAGAGGCTGAAGTATTGCCCTGTGTCCAGCCCCAGATTGCATACAGGGGCTTCTTCCCTCACCCCGAAAAACAACTTCCATCCCTCATCAACACTCAGTTGGAAAGACAGGCAAAAAACACTTGGTTCACATATTGACAAGTCATCTACAATACTGTAAGTAGCCAAAAGAGTGTGTATTTCAAGAACTATCCAACCTTCTTGGAAACCAAAACAGGCTTGAAAAAAACCCAACACAAACAAGAAGTCATGTTTTAAAGTTAGTTATGAAAGCAGTAAGAACTGATTAAAAAATCCCGACACGAACTACATACCTTAGCTATCTGGACACACCAGTTCAGCAGGAGCTGGGAGCCAATATTATCCTTATGTTCATGGACATAATCCAGGAGGCAGCCATGAGGCATCAGCTGGGTGACCAGCTGAATGGTGGGGCTCAAGCAGACGCCCAGGAGTCTCACCAGGTGTGGGTGGTCCATGCTGGCCATGATGAGAGCTTCCTGTAACAATAAAAGTGACCCAAACGTTACTGCGGCGTGCTCAGAGACTGCAGGCACAGGAGGGAGCAAAGGGCATCAGCGTCCCCTGAGCACCAGGAACTCCTGTCCATCCAGTGCTAGGCATTCCTAGGGAACCTCCAGCCTGATGGAATGCCCCCTTGATGTTCTGAGTCCCAAAAAACAAAACTCTGCACAAATCTAAAATTCTGCACTGCCCCACATTCCCTGTCCCAGCCACAGAAACGAAGACACAGGTGTGACACATTTCAAGTCTCCTTGGGCTTGTTTTGATGCCTTTTTGGGACTACCTAAGAACAGAGGCCAAGCAAAATTAAATAATAAACAAATACAGGAATAATGTAGGAATAAAGGAATAAAAAGCAGTTATATTTATTGAAGGGCCTTCTGGTACATTCAGGGCAGACAAAACCCACTCAGGGGAAGCACCCAAAAAATGGACAACGAGTCATAGGTTTTCACACTTTTATAGGTTTGGAATATATTTATATTCTAAAAATATATATATTTATTTGCATATAGGGGGTTAATATTCCAATTACAGTTGCAGGTAATTATATCATTTACCCCAAGTTTGCCTTCTGAATCTGAGCCTCTTAGCATCTGATTCTTCCATGACCTCTCCCATCAGATCTTGGATGAGTTCATTTTGGTTTTTTCCACACTTTAGCTTTACACAGAGAAAAGAATTCATTTCCCTTTTCCAGATTCTAAGAAGTTTTCAGCTACCATGCAAGGTTCCAGCTACCAAGCTGGTCCAGGAGCAAGGACCAGAAGGTTTAATCTTGGCCATGCTATTTGACCCTCAAGTTCACACCCCTGACCAGCAGCACAGGAGCTCCTTATAAAAACCCTGCATAACTCTTCTTAGAGGTAATGCTGCCATCACAAGCAACTGGCATTCAAATGTAGCAAGGAGAAAGCTCTTCTCTCTCATTCACTGAGTCCTCCATTTCAAGACCACTTCATCATGGCAATGGAACAATGAAAATTGAGATGAAATAGTGCCTTTGTAAGGCTATTTTGACTGTCTTCCCTTTTTTTTTTTCCTCAAAAAACCCCAATATGACATCTGACAACTTACAGAATAACAGCTGTAATAGTGCCAAAGAAAGAAAGAGAGAGGAAAAAAAAGGATGAGACCAATTTGCCACCAGAGGAACATAGAAGTTGGGGGTTTTTTTCCCTTCCCTATATTAAGGCAAAAGAAAAAAAAAAAAAAGGGTTCTGGAAAGTAGGCTGAGTTCGTATTAAAGGAAATTGCTCATCATAGTACAAAGAATATTTGAAACCAAATTGCAGATATTTGCATAATAGTTCTTTTACTTTCTTTCTCCCTCTTTTTTTTTTTTGATAAAACAAAAAGATGAACAAGACACTAATTGTAGGGTTTTTTCCCTCCCAATAAGAAAAGAGCAGATGGTCCTCACTGGGGGGAGTGACTCCTTCCCTTTTCTTCCTCAATGTATGTGAAGAAATAAATAAATGAATAAATAGGGGCTATTTGATGGGATAATAGAGGAACAGGTCTGAGAAAGATTCCGATACAACAAATTAGAAAAGGGATGTGAATTTAACTAGTTTTGCTCACATTCAAATTAATACAGTTCCCAGTCACTTAACTCTTAAGTATGGGGACTCCTTGAAACAATTTTAGCCTCTCTTCTGCTGTGACTTGAAGATGTCCCTAAAGGCCACCAGAATAAATATCTGTAGACAGGTGACTTATCCAATTTCCAGAGCACAAAATTACTCTGCCTCATTTTTTCTTTTTTACCCCATTCATTTTTCTCCTGCAGATGCACACAGGGATAGCACTTGCTGCCCACTCTGCCTCTGAGCAAAGGTAAGAGGCTCCCCATGAGCTGGGAGCTGCAGTACTTTTCTTTATAATCCAGACTGATTAGAACAGAGATGAGATTTTTATTTTTTGTCTTCCAAGGGCCCACACAGAAAGCTTTGAAGCCTGTGTCCATTAGTCTCCAGCTACATTCCACTGCCAAGTCTATCTGTGTCCAAAGGAAAACCACTTCTCTACAATAACAAAAGCAAGCAGTACCATTTGTCTCATTCTGATGTTACAGGAAAGCACATGCTTTTCCAATAGTTTTGGGCAAGAGTTTCAGGGAAAAAAGTAAAAATGTTTTTATAAAATACTACGGACTTTTCTGTAATGAATTAAGACACACACACAGAGCAAGGAAATCTTCATTACAGATCTAAGCCACTAATAGGTACTAATTTAGCATGATTCCTGGCTTCACATACTTATCCTCATTAGTAAAACTATTGTTATTTTTATTGAACTTCAAACTACATAAGGGCTACTAAATCAGGGCTATGTGTATCCAGCACAGCACAAACACAAAATAAGAGAGATTGCAATTGTTCTGCTAGAGCCTGATTAGATAAAACAGACAAACAACAACAGAAACGTTATGACTTCACAGCATTTTAAGAATCTGTTCAGCAAATAAGGAATACAAGTCTCCAGTTTCAAACATGTTTGGGCATGAAAGACCCTAGAGCTGTAATCTTTGTGGCACTTCGACCCTCAGCAGAGCCTGGTTCCTAATGTAATTGTCCAAAACATTTTAAGCAGGTGAGCCACCTAAACTCAAAAACTTGCCTGGTGGCACTGGCATCGTTCAAAAACAGCCTCTGAAATTTCCTGGACCTTTTGGTAGCAGCTCTTATCTCTACACTCCATTGGCACAATTACAGGAATGAGTTTGAAATTGTAATTTAATGAAGAAACTGAGATACCAGAAGGGTACAACCTTCTATTTAAAGCCACACAGGAAGCCTGGAGCACAAGTGGAAACAGTGCCCCAGATCACTTCACTTTTCTCTCCTGAAAAAATTCATGTCCATCATTCCTCTCTTCTGCTCCTTCTCAATGTGGTTACATTGTTGCTCCCTTAAGCTCAACTCCTGTGATTTATACACACAAGCCTGTACTAAACAGTAACATTAAACAATGACATAAATGTTATTTTAATGGCTCACACTCACCTGCCTGCCATGTGCACCAAGTAACAAGACAGCAGCCCAAAGAAGGTTGAGTTTGCAGGTCCCAGTGAGCAATCACCAGACCTATTACTGGTTTCTGTCAGCAGAGCAATGTCAGAAGGGGTCTGAGGAGGTCCAATTGCAACTTGGAAACCTCACATAAAACTGTTTCCTGATCTATCCATACTCTGCAGTCATGTTTGAAATATCTTTAATTTGGCTTCTGTTTCTGAAAAGTAACTCAAAATCCAGCTAAAGCACGATTTTAATTTCAGTCTTCCAGGATGGGTGAAAAACCACAGCTTGTAAGACTGTGAGAAGAAAGAGTGCTCTTTTTGCAGTAGCACTCTTGTTAGAGAGTAGAAATGAGTCCAGACACAGACTCCTTGTTCATCACAGGACCCTGGTTTATTCCTCTGTACACCTCAGCCATCCTGACCCCAACCATTCACTGACTCTGGCTGCAGCAGCTCCTGCTGGAGGTTTCCCTTGCAGCCTCTGACTGCTGGGTATTTCCTGCTGAACTCTGACTGCAGGGATCAGTGTGCAGGCTCTGACTGCAGCTTTTACCCAGCCAGACTGTAACTGCAGCTTCCAACAACAGCTCTGACTGCACACCCAGACTGACCTCACTGCAGGGATTCTCTCTGCCCAGGATCCTGCTTCTTCATGATTCTCTCCTTCATGCTCCTCAAGGTTCCTCCTCCACAATGACTCTCCCCACACCAGCCAACTGTTCCCCTCTTTTATCTCACTCATCCTTATTGGCTACAGCTGTGACTCATCAGGGGTGAGGCTGTGTTGGGTAATTAACACAGCTGTTACTTATCAGGAGTGAGGTCACCTGTATTCCCTTCTGCTACATGCTCTGAGTACACCTACAGCACATCTTGTAAGATGGTGTTTAACTCCCCCCTTTCCTACTTTGTTATTGCTAACAATTACAGCTGAAAACAGAACACAAATATTAGCCAGCATGATGGCTCCTGAAGAACAGCCTTTGATACTGGTTTTGCTTCCCTGACCATGTAGTTTGTAAACCAGTGGACTCAGCAAGGTGCAGGTGCCAGTAGCAGTAAGATAATGCCACACTTTGTCATACTTAGGTCCATGTTCAAAATTTATTTCCACCCAGAGTGGCCCAGGGCACAACTCTTCAGCTCATGCCCTCATTCATTAGCACATACACAGAGCACTGACCCCCAGGCAGCCACTGTCCCCTCCCCATGCTCCCCACACACGTGCCCCCTGTCCAATGGAAGTATCCCAGATCTGCTTCCCCAGTTTGGTAAGCACAGAGTGAACATTACCGCTCCTCTTAACCCAGAAAAAGACATTCACTTGATAAAGAGTTACGTAAGCACAAAGTCTGAAAAATCTGATTTCCCAACCTTCTGCTTCTAAATATTCTTGCCATAAAATGCCCTCAAACAAAGTGAAACAAAAGATGCCAGGAAAGAACAGCTCAGCTGTTTTCCCTAATAATTGTCAAGTAAATAAATGTACTTAAAAGCTGACTTCATACTGCACTGTGCATTTTTTCTGAAAGCACAGCTGAGCTGATGGGAGAGACACTACACTGAACACACTCCTTTTTACATTAATTTTACAATTCTTCTAGTGGCTGGGGCAAACACCTGTCTGAAATGCACGTCTGACCTGCTGCAGGGCAGATCCAGTCACAGTCCAGCATTTAATATATTTCAAAGCCTTTTGTTTGTCTGCTAGGTCTTACAAATTGTTTAGGTGGTAGCTGACTCAGCCTATGCAGTCTGCAGAACTGCTTAAGCTAGGAGACAGCACAAACATACATTTAACAACACACATGCCCACACTGGTGGTGTAACAGTGACACCCATGGCTGTATTTCCTCTGCACTGCCCATGCAGAATGGTGCTCTCATGGCTATTCAGCACTGCTGTACTTCAAGCAATTTTTCACAAGGCAGCTAAACCTGCAGGCAGCTCGGCAGGGCCATGGTTGTGTCCCCCCAGCCTCATCACAGGTGACTTCAGTGGAGCCTTCCATGTTCAGCTCAGCCCCACCCTTCTCAGACATGCTATTTTGCATAAAGAAATCATGTGCCACTGATCATTCCTCTCCTCTACCCCTTCTCCATGTGGTTATATTATGGCTCCATTAAGCTCAGCTCCTGTGATTTATACACCCAAGCCTGCCTTGTGCCAGTATTCCTGAGGAAACAGGTTTCTGTGACCGCACCCTCCTGGCACACAATGGCCACTCCCAGGTTGTGCACAGCATTCTCTCAACTTCTCCCTGGAGAAGCAGGACTCAGGAGCAAATGAATAAAAATTATAAAAAATTATAAATTTTTGAATTAAAAATTATTCTAAAATTAAAATTTAATTTAATTAATTTAAAATTAAATTAATTTTTGAATATTGATTTTAAATAGAAAATTATAAAAATAAAAAATTATTAATCTTTCTATACATCCATGCTCCAAGCATAAGTAAGGTGAATGCTTACAGAACTACAGGTTCATCAGAAGTGTTTGCATGAAAATGCAGCAGTGCACATCCAGGTCCAGATCCTCCACTCACACTCACCAGAAGTTGGCCAGTTGCTTTTTCTACCAGGAAATGCTGAATTTGGCTGGCACAGCAGGAAATAACTTAAAAAAAAGAGGTCCAATAACTAAATGAAGAAATAACTAAAAAAAGAGATCCAAAAGCCCTGTCATTAAAGGGGTTTAACGAGCTGTTAGCCAGAGCTGTGCACTATCCATCTCCTTGAAGTACCCTCCATGCCTGTTTTGCTGTAGGAAGCCTCCTTAAGGAACTTCTCTATGTAACCAAACAGAGAAGGTGACACCAGGAGTCTTGTTTGCATCTATTTCCTCAGAGCCAGGAGAAACTCATAGGATTAAGGAGGTTTTGAAGGGGTGGGTTTGGACTTTGTATCTTTTGGATGTAAGAGATTTGAGGTTTTTTGAGTTAAGCTTAGGCAGAGGTTCACTGGGTAGTCAGAGGAGTCACTGCATGCTTAGACTGAAGTACAAGTGTGCTGCACCATTAAATGGTGAGACAAAGTTGTTCAGAAAGTTCTGGAAATCCATCTGTCAGGTGTGCCACTACTCTAGGATGAAAAGTAAGAATAAAAAATAAAATAAAATTCCACTTCAGGGATCACACCCTCTGGTCCATTCATGCACAAATGTGATGGAAACAGTATCAGACAAGTGCCACTCACTTGCCTCTGATCAAGCCAGAGCCATCAGCAGAAGATGGCCCCAGGTCAGTGTCCTGCAGCCTGGTGAGCAGCCAGGCATGGCACAACACTGGAGCACTGTACTCTCCACTGCCCACGATCAGAGCTGGTCTCTGGCTGCTGTCTCACTGCTGAGAGCCTTTTCTGGAGGTGCAATGTGTCTTTAAATGTGCTGCATCTCTCCGAGCAGACAAACCCTCTGAGACTGCCCTGCCTGTCGCAGCACTTGCACAGCACAGAGGGTACCAGTCTGACTGACTCCTCACAGGCACTGCCTGCGTTGTTGACACTGAATTCAAAAGCCAGTGATTGCCCCATGTGATTCAAATGCATTAGAGAGATGCCCCACTTTCCTCCAAACACTCAAAACTAGCACAAACCACGGATGCAAAAGCTCTCCCTCTTGAAGGTCACGCTTGCAGACTGCTGGGTCAAACCCTCCTGCCCACCTCAGAGAAGCAGTAGGTCCTATTCAGGCAGGAATAGACACCTTCATGCACTTACAGAAGCAATTCTGGCTCACCAGGTATTTTGGAGCAACATAAAATAAATTAGGAAAAAAAAGCAGTGCTGTGATCCCTGTCCTGCAAACACTGAGGGCACAGACCACCATGCTGACTCCAACAGGGCTCAGGTGCTAAGAATTAATGCTGAAATGCTTGAAAGTCAAGGAGATAAATTTTGTAGAACCCCCACATCACATGCTTTTTCCTTCTCCCTGCTTTGTGCCAATTAAGTCTCCCAATGCATCAGAGCCTGAGTTAGCAGAGGAGGAACTTCAGTTCTAAAGCAAGAGGCCTCTGGTGCACAACAAACCAAGAGAAGTGTTTCCCTCAAACATCTGATCAGGGACAGCTCTTACCAGCATTTCTGTGAATCTTGCCCTGAAAAAATGATCATGGTAATGAGAAAGCAAAATGTAGCCCATTTGCAGTTCACTTTTATGCACAATAGCCAAATACCTCAGCAACCAGAATTGTTCCTATTGAAAGTTGTCAGGGCAAGTAACAGTGGGCTTCACCATTCTGGGGATTCCCCCCCCTTGGAGATCAGGAGTTGGTGGTTTAACAGTAAAAATATTGTGTCATTGTGACAAATGTTTTACTTACAGCCTGTGACACAAATCATTATTTCAGAGCACTCTGTCCAAAGTGATTTGTTTCTTACTATTCTGATGCAACCAGCAAAAATATTTGAAGTCATAACCATGCAGTCTAACAAAGGCATCATGTCAGTGGTGCTCAAACAGGAGGGTAGACAGACAGACATTACCACTGAAGCAGACATTACCACTGAAGCAGACATTACCACTGACCACACAATATTGCAGCCTTGGCTGCACATACCTTCCTGAAGGAGGGAGTTATTGCTTTGATTTTTGGTTTAGGATGAGTGATGGCAAAGTCTCTAGAACGAAAAAAAAAAAATCTATCAAGTTTTCACTGCTTTCTGAAGAGTCTTCAGGCGTTGCTTTGATATTTTCTGGTATCACTGAAAAGTTTGACTTTATAATCACACACTCGAAGCCCCTTCCTTCTTCAGGATCAATTTAAAGGGATAGCATCAGATTAAAACCTAATTTCATCAAGTGTATAATCAACATTAAGAATTGTTTTAATCAAAGATACATTTTGCCTGGTATTCAATTTCTCACAACAGAGAATTCAAATCAGACTCATCTCCATCTTTCCCTCATCTGTATTCAGCTGCACAAGAACCTCACACTCAGGACCTGAGTACTGCAAAGGGATGGTGTTTGAACATGGAAAGTTTCGTTGGACTGTTTGGTTCACTGTTAGATTTTTATTCTCCTGACCAAGCTGGCATCAGTGAGCCCCAAAAGTCCCCAAACCTGCCTCATGCTCCCTGTGTCACATGGACATTGCTCTGCCTGTGATTTCCTGCTAAGCCCCTACAGCCCTGCCTCCCACCTTTTCTTCCCTCCTTTCTTTTACCATCCTGCTGACCTACTCCTCTCCTGAAGATAAAATTAAAACCTCTTAAAAAAGACTCTTTAAAGAACCCATGGCCCTCAAAGGGCAGAGGGCAGGGTAGGGGGAGCAGGGGAAGGGCTGGGGCTGCCCATGCCTCATGCAGCTGTGGGTGTGGTTGGGGTTGCTAACACCTGATCAGCTCTAAAGTATTTATGCTCATTGACAATAAATTCAGCTAAATTCCCCCCTAGATTTCCACAAGATTTGGGCACCCTACTGTCAGGGTAATACATCCAGACATATTTAACATTATAATAACAATGACTCTGTTTTTTCATGTTGATAAAATGTTGGTATCTGCAATAACTCCCAGAACAAATACAACATCAGATCTTCGATGTATGACCATGCTCAGGTCCTGGCATCTGTCAGGGCAAGCCAAACAACTCCCAAACCAAACGTGTTCCAATGAGTGGCTGCCTGCTACCCATACAAACACCTCAGTCAAATCCATAAATACAACTGTATTTAACAGTTTTATTTCTGCCTGTGTGGATGCTCTCAAAAAGCAAAAATCTCACTGAATGACAGAAGCCAAGCAGAAAGTTGTAGACAGACACCTCCTGCAGTAGTGCAGAAGGGAATGCCTATTTTATAAGTGATCTAATTTCAAGATGTTACAAAGAGGGTGAAATAATAATTTATGTCATGCTTTCATCCTCCTTTGTGAATTACCATAATCTCAAGATCATTAATTATTGCTCATAAGATGGCCTGGTATCACAGATCCTGCATTTCCAAAGGAACTAGCTAACTAATAGGACTCCACAAATCAAAACCCAAACATTTTTCCCCAGTACTTCCTACAGCAAACTTTGACAAGGCCAACCAGGGTGAATCTGCTTTTCTACAGCCTTGCAGCTGCCTGGGAAAAAAGGTGAAAAAGGTTCTTTTTAAGTGATACTGCCAGAGAAACTTCAGGCACAGGAAAAACTAGTGGTGTCCCCCAGGGATCAGAGCTGGGGCCAGTCCTGTTTAATACCTTCATTGATGGTCTGGATGAGGGGATTGAGTCCCCCATCAGTAAATGTGCAGATGACACCAAGCTGGGAGCGTGTGTCCATCTCTTGGAGGGCTCTGCAAAGGGGCCTGGACAGGCTGGAGGGATGGGCAGAGTCCAACAGCATGAAGTTTAACAAGCCCAAGTGCCAAGTCCTGCACTTTGGCCACAACAACCCCTGCAGTGCTACAGGCTGGGGACAGAGTGGCTGGACAGTGCCCAGGCAGAAAGGGACCTGGGGTTCTGGTGACAGCAGCTGAACATGAGCCAGCAGTGTGCTCTGGTGGCCAGGAAGGCCAGTGGCATCCTGGCCTGGATCAGGGATGTGATTCTTCCCCTGTACTGGGCACTGGTGAGGCCACAGCTGGAGTGCTGTGTCCAGTTCTGGGCCCCTCAGTTCAGGAAGGACATTGAGACACTCGAGAGCGTCCAGAGGAGGCAGCGAGGCTGGTGAGGGGCTTGGAGCACAAACCCTGTGAGGAAAGACTGAGGGAGCTGGGGGTGTTCAGCCTGGAGAAAAGGAGACTCAGAGGTGACCTGATCACTCTCTACAGCTTCCTGAAAGGTGGTTGTGGTCGGTCTCCTCTCCAGGCAGCAACTGACAGAAGGAGAGGACACAGCCTTTAGCTGCACCAGGGGAAGTTTACGCTGAACATCAGGAAAAAATTCACAGAAAGAGTGACTGGGCATTGGAATGGGCTGCCAGAGAAGTGGTGCAGTCTCTGTCCCTGGAGGTGTTTAAAAAAAGCCTGGATGTGGCACTCAGTGCCATGTTTAGTTGATAAGGCAGTGTTAGACTCGATAATCTCCAAGGTCTTTTCCAACGTAGCTCATTCTGTGATTCTGTGAACTATTAGGAAACCTGGACGCTCGAGGCACTACCACTGTGTCAAAGTTAGTGCTAGAGACACATGCAGAGCAGCTGTGTGCATGTGCCATGCAAAGCTGACTTTCAGATCTGAAGCAGGGTCCATCTTCAGCCTGATTACAAAGCAGTAACCCCATCCACACTGTGGAGACTTCTGTCTGCCAGCACCTATTTTGCATCTTGCTGCCAAGATCAGCAGTCAAGAGGCTGGCATTTAATAAAAAGCATGAAAAAATATCTATAGCTGTTCCACCATCAGCCTTTCTAACCAACACAGTTACTATTTGACCTGACTTTTATAAAGCAGAAGTATGGTTACATGTAATTAATCCATCTATTCCTTGCTGCATGCCTTCACATTTTTGTTTCTTTAAAAGATCTAACACCACCATGGTGTGATCATCTTACTGGGCTCAAAGATGATGCTGCACCTCTGAGGGGCAGCTCAAAACATCACTGATCAGTTCCTTGGTCATTTATCATGAACTTCTGTGCCAATGAAATGACAAAGTCCCAGAAAGCTGCAGCATGTCGCTGAGAGGAATACCCCTCAGTTTTTTGCAGAGGGCTGACCTGCAAGTTTGAGTGGAGCTACAAACCTTTAGAAGGTGACACAAGGTGGTTTAAGGTGTTTTCTGGAGCTCCACAATGCTCTGAGAGCTTGCCAAGCAGTCACATTAACACTGGCATCAATAACTTTTTTTTTGGTCTGGAGTTTCACTCCCATCTGTGTCCCTCACCTGCTGAAGAGATTTGTCACAGAGCAACCAGACACATCTCCCACCCAGCCCTGTTTAAAACCAGGCAAGACACAGCACTCAGATCCTCAGAAATGGCCTAGCTCTGGGAAATGGTTCCCTGCTGTCCACAATTTAATCAGAGTATTTAACATTTCAGTTTGGATGTGACAACATTCTTGCCTAATGAACACAGTCTGAATTTTGAAACAACAAATGACTTCAAAGAAGGAATTCACCAGAATTCATTCAGAAAATGAGAAAACCAGGTGCTTCAATCACTATCATATTTCAAAACACATCTTCTGGCTGAGAAATTCACTGGAATATATCTCCCATTGAAAAGCTTCAGCAAAAACTCTTCCTTTTAGTTTCAGCAAGTTAATAAATGTTTTATCAAGCAATATTTGTTCAATATTTTGCCAAGAAAACAATTCCAACAAGGAAACTCATTTTCTCTCCTCAGTCCAAATACCACTTTTTCCAAATACTTTGATTATTAAAATAGCTTTTTAGAGGGACTTGTGTTTTTAGCTGGTGACTCTAGCTGCTGAACTAAACCAACAAGACTGCATTTAAAAAAAAACCAACAAAATAATTTGCTTGGCTTCAGCAAACCAGAAGCTAAATTCTGCTTCTATGCATACTAATAATCCCACTGAACTCTTCCAAAGGGCACTGCCCAGCCAGCAATAGCATCCTTGACACTGGAGAATGTTTCCAAAAGGATTCTGCCCAGGGGCTGCCTATCCACTGACGTGGCTCAGTCAGTGAAAGCCCTGGGAACTGCCTGTAGCCACATTCCCCTCCTTCACTGAGATCTTACATTTCCATCAGATAAACTGTTCTCTGTAGCTCAGCTGCTTCCTACCTTTGCACTGCTCCATGTCTCAGAATTTACCTGTGCAGGTTCATCAAGGAGAGCCTTCGAAGCTGCAATCTGTCAGCATAGCTCAAAAATCTACATAACCACACTTCCCTAAACATTTCTGTGTCCTTTGTCATGTAAAGCATGAAGATAAAAACAGATCCTGGCCTACGAGAAACATATGCAATTCTATTTTCAACACTGCATATTAGCCTCTGTAATTAAAAGCCTGATACTCTATATGGAGCAGAAACCTTCAGGATACACTTGCAATCACCTTGCAAGTAACTAAGAGAGAAGAATACCTATTCCCTCTCTCCTGTTGCTAATACACAATTGCTTTAGATATCAAGTGCCACTCAGCATTTTTAAAACACCTGACCTGGGCAAAAGCTAATGAAACCAACATTTTAGACACATTCTGCATGGATAAGTAGATAAAACAGCTTTGTCTGAAAAAAACCCCTCATGTAGTATTTGCTTGTCTACATAAACATCCTAAGGCAATTTAAAACCTGAAGATAATTAAAAATCAATTAAAAAAATAAGTAATTTGCTCAGAGGTTATGGGATCTGTGTTGCAATTCAGAGCTCCATCTATGAACTGCTGTAGTAATAATCATTCCTCTCCCCTTCATCTGTTGTGTCTGTCTTGACTGAATATTTTTCAGGACAGGGACAATCTCACCACACTTCCAATGAGTCCAAGAGATGCTGTATTATCACAACAAGAAGCAACAGCATAGTTAGTCTGGAAAATATTGCTCTGCCAAACCTCCTTATTTTTGGAGCTACAGCTTCAATACAGAAGGACCAAGGCATTTCAAACCAGCATCTGCTGCCCTGTGGGCTGCCAGCCCCTCAAATCTATCTGCTTATCCCAGTTATTGCACTGATATCTAGAAAGTACTGGCAGAACATTACAAAGGTTATCAGCAAGCCAGTCAGGAACCACCTTTCCCTGTCTTATTTCTTCCATCACAAGCAGCAATATGAATATCTGATTGTCACTTGTCAATAATAGGTAGACTATTAATGCAAACAGATACTAATTGGTTTTTGTTTTTTGTTTTTTAAATCTCTGACAGCTGCTGATGTATCAGAGGGGTCTGGATCAGCGCTGAGGCACAGAAAACAATTTTTGAGGGATTATTTGCAACAAAGCACTGAGGGAGAAGTACTGCAAACTACAAGTACTGCAAACTACAGTATTAGGAGGTAAAATGTATTTTGACAGTGATAGTTCAAATTTGGCTTCTATAATCCTGTGCTTCTGTACCCTTACATTCTTATTAAAAATGGTCACAGCATGATCATTTGTACGTATACATGGAAGTTTTTTCTCACTACAACATAAAAAGCCTGGTTCTCCCTTAACTTCAAGTTGACTTGGCACCTCATTAGATCTGCTGTTAACCTCAAACCGGTGATGGCTTGTTTGGGATGCATTACAGTTAAGCTTGTGGAAACAGTTCCTCTCTTTTATTAACAGGGGGCCCATAAAACCCTGCATTTTTTATCAGTTTGGCAACATTCTGGCATACACAGCGCCCTTTAGGAACTTAAACATTAACATGTGCCTATTTTATATTGCTAATGGGAGCTGGAGGCCCAGAGAAAGAATGCAAAGCTATTTCTTAACTACAGCTTTTCAGTTTTAGTGATAAGGCAACACTTGTCACCCTGTTGTCAGTGCCAAACTCTGCTTTAAAACTGGATATCTGTGTCAGCTTCTTCTCATAACATATCAAGCATTATTCAAGAACCTTATTTTCTTTAATTTAATGATTTTACCATGTTTTGTCACTTTTATTTCTGCACTTTGCATCTGCATCTCAGAAAGACTGTGAGAGAAGAATGCCAGTATCCCCAGCCACTTTGCTGCTGTTTCAGGAAGACTGTTTCTCATGCTTGTAATGACAAGCCCGTGAGCTACAGCCTTGCACTCCAGCAGGATCTGTGCCTGCAGACACACATTTCCTCTCTGCCTTCAACAGCACCAGCTACTGGCTGGTGTGCAGATGCAAGGACCCATACCTGCAGGTGCTATCCTCTTGGGAAGAGTCCCCAGAACTCATGGCTTTACAGCATCCAATGGAAATTTTCACTGAAGTCTGTAAGGTTACTCTCCTAAAAGCCCACATATCCAGATACAAGCACATAAGTCCAGGGAAGATAAGAAGCTGGAGGAGAACATTCTGACCCAGGCCCAGATCTAACCCATGGTCAAGGGTGGAAACACAGCACAATGCCAAGAACTATTGAGTGCAACAGAAAATTCATTGTGGAAATACAAATCCCATGAGCTCCTGATTAAGTCCCCTAGTTAAACAATTGTGTACCACTTAGGATACTCATAGCCCCGCCTCTCTGCCTCTTTTTCTTTAATATCCCCATCCTTTGCCTGTTCAATTTCCAAACACTTTTTCAAAAGACCTCTCTCCTACTGTGTCCTGATTAAACAATGGTAGCTCTGGGATCCTGCCCTTCAGAACAATTACATATACAGCCAAGCAAGTAACTCACTTCATGTTTCAGTAAGCAAAAGTACACGCCAAGGAGACAAAGATCAACCCTGTCATTGGGGTACCTTATATGCTGAAATAGAGAGTGTAATACAAGATCTCAGTTCAAAACGTTTCCTTTACACATAGACACTTTACAGTCAAAAGTAATTCTTTAATTTGATTAGACTCTTTAATACTTTCAGTTAATCCACAGTGATATTTCCCTGTGAATAAATGAACACTCTCACCTGATCTTCTTCCCATGCGCAGATTTACCCAATCTTATGCAGGGTTTCCACATCAGAAAGCATTGCAACCCTGAAATAAGGAGTTCTGCAAATGCCACAACAAAAAACAACTAAATGTACTTCCTGACTCATTTAGGAGTAGCTTGTAATGTCAGCCCCTGACTAAAGCATGGGATTCTTCTTCTTTAAACCTGTGGCAGACTACTTGCCTGCCATGGATTACCCTAGAGCTGAGATCCGGGCCCAGTGCTGAATTCACTGGCCAATTCACAGCTCCCATGGATTCCAGTAGGGTTCAGACTTCCCCCATCACCAGCAGTAGGCAAACTCACTCTCCCTCACTGCATTTTCCAGTTAGAGTGTTATGCCAGCAGAATTATTTACAAGCAGCTTGGCTTGTCTGTGTGTGCTTGTGCCTCAAGTTTTCTGTGTGTCCTTTCACCACACAGCCACACACTCCTGCACCTGGAAAATTACCCCCCCCGAACATACACACACATTTTACCCTCACACACTGTGGAGGGGAAAATTACTGAAGTGAAAGAAAAATTTTAAAGGAATTTTTCACACATTTAAAGAAAAGTTATTGCTTAAGATGGAAATAACAGAAAAGTAGCCTTGAAACAGTTAACCTTCAGATGACTAAAAGCAGTTAACCTTCATCAGAGATCAGATTTCCAGCTTCTGCAGAGGCTGAGCACTCTCGGGGCCTGTGCGTGGTATGCAGCATTCTCAAGGACAGCTGGATTTCTGGCATCTCTGGACAAGTTGGAAATTGTAATTGCAATCACAGTGAGCTTCTGTGCCTGGGACTGATAGGCAGACAGTTCCTCCTGCTAAGTGTCTCTGCTCACACTTCCAGTGTGCACGGGTGGGAAGGAGGAGGAGGCTGCACAAAAGAAGTCTGCAATCACAGGAGTTCTGTCACCCCTTGCCCCCCACCTCCTGCAACTTGACAGGATGGAGTGAAAACCTGTTTGAGCTGCAGCTGGAGCACAGAGCCAGGCAGTGCTTACAGACCCCTTATGCCAGCTGGAAAGGAGGATGTGTACAGAAATGACAGCAAAAGAGGATAAGGAAAAATGTCTTACTGCTGCCATAAAGGATTTCATTTGATCCTAAACCTGCCCTTTCAACCGAGGTTCAGGATTAACTCTGTTGTATCTCCCAAGCAGCCAGGCAGTCAGTGGAACAACTGAGGAGTGTCTGGATCCAACTACTATTAGTAGCAATGTCTTTTCAGACTTTCAGAAGCATCTACATGGTCTCTTGAAGACCTGGGTCAAACAACTGAGCTGGGCAGGAGCACAATGCGTACAAGGAATTAAAAATATTTAAAAATATTTCTCCAGTCACCCACATAGTCACATAAGGCAGGATCTTCCAAGGAGACTGAGTGCAAATGCACCTGTGTCAGCTGAGAAAATCTGTCTCACAGAGTGTGTCCACAGCCTCAGGGGCTCTGTGAATGCCACCGTGGGCCAAGCAAAGAATCAAAAAGCTTCAGCCTAGAACCTTCCTAAGTCTAAAGCCAACAGTGGACACCAAGAAAAGACAAGTCTTCTCTCACCTTCTTCACCTGACTAGCTGGCTGTATCTCCAGTGTACTTCCCACTAGACATACTTGAGGAAACAAAGAAAGCATCTAGGCCTATCCATATCTCTGTGGGGTTTCAGCTGAACAGGAGGAAGAAATCTCCAATCAGCTACATGATTTTTTTTGTCTTCAATCATCTGAACTGAAAATAGATTTGATATTGATACCCTCAAGCTGAGGGCTTGTCTTTACTGTAAGACAGGCGTACAATTTAGAAAAAGCTGTTTCTGCAGCACATCTGAGTGATTTATTAATTTAGTTCATTAGGCCAGACATAAATAAAAGATGTGGGTGTCAGTCCCCTACATGCAGCTTTAATTTGCTCGCTACATGTCTGGTGGAGGTCACTGTCACTTACCACCTCTGCACTTGGCGTGACAAATGTCTTCCCACACTCCGAGTGCTGCCACTGCAGACAGCAGCAACTGCAGTGAGCACAGACCAAGCCAGGAAGCCCCTAGATCTTAATTATAAAACCATAAAAGAAACCAACTGCCTCTGAAGCTCTCTTACTAGGAAACAAATGAGAATGGGAAATTTATTTCCAACCATAAATCCCAAAGCCTTCAGTTTAATTTTTCCCAAGTTAACTTTCTCACCTAGCTAAGCAGCGCTGCCTTCTATTATTAGCTTCTGGCCCAATATCAGCTGACCACCATCAGTCAAACTGTCTTCATCTCAATGAGCTCAGGGACTCCCAAGGAACTCTGTGTATGCTGACTTGTGCTTGCAGCCCCTAATTATATTCTAACAGATAATGGAGCATTTAAACTCTGAGAGGATAGATTAAACTTGTAAGTGGCTCAAAATCCTGGAAACAACCACAGCTCCTAGGACTACTTCCTGGAAACATCAAGCTTAGAGGAAAGGCCCTCATTAACTGCCTGCTTTCCCATGACAAGTATTTTAAGAACACGTTTTTAGCCTCAAAGGCTGTTTGCTATGCTCTCCAACTGTAGCATGTCTTTAGGATTTATTACATTGTCAGTCGAGTATCTGGGTTGATGTTAAACCATCTGACCAGGCCAATGGCTACTTGACTTATCAGACAATCATAACAGTCAAACAAATTGAGGCTGAGGAGGTGAAATTGTTTTCCCAAGTGAAATTTTAAGTCCCTGCTCTACTATCAAGTAGCTTCTTAGCTGCACATTTGCCTTTTTTCCTGGCTACAAGATTCTCTTCCCTCCATAAAACTCAGCACCATCACATATTCCGTTCTCAGCCTCAGGTGAGGAGCAGCACGGAGCTCCCTGCTGATGCCCCTGTGTCTTGCTGGTGACTCCCTGCCAGACATCCTTGGAGGCAGAGCAGTGGTAAGAGCCCTTGCACTCTGAATTCAAACTCCAGCCCCCTTTTGGGGACAAGGGAGTGTGACCTGCCAGAGCAGAAACTGCGCCCTGCAACTTAAGCACATAACCATGCTGAGGGGGAAATCCGTCAGACTCTGTAATTATCAACATACACCCAGAGGTGTGAGGGGAAACAGGGTAAACCTACATTTTACAAAACAGAAACAGCAGCCTCTGTGTGGTGAAAATAAATCCACAGAAGGACTCCTGTGCGGTCTGGTTCTGGTGCAGGTTACTTTGCAGACTTGTATTGCTGTAGCAGACACAGACCTACTGCAGTGATAGAATCTAGGGACAGATACGGGGAACAAAGGGAAAGGGCTACCTGGGAATGGAGGGGAGAAAGCCTGGAAAAGAGACTCTGCTGCAGCTCCCTCAAGAGAATTCCCAAGTAAGGGCTGTGCTTTTGGATGATGGCAAATTCATCATCTCCTGATAGGAGGTGCTTGGCCAGAGCAGGCAGGGCTGACACCAGGCATTATATCATTATGGTCATTACTGCTCCATTAGCAGGGCTTCAGGCTGCTGAAATGACAGCCCAGCAGCCAAACTGTTTTTCTTTGCTCCTTCAGCAAACACTTAGCAGAGTTACAGGAGCTCGCAGAGCACTTTCAGACTCCCATTCTGCCAACATGAGAAGTTTTCACCAGATCTATGGGCAGTGCCACTAACAGCCACAGCTGCCATTTCTGTGCCACTGGAGTGTCCCAAGACTCCCTCTGCACACAAAGTGCTGCTTACCAAAGGCTTTCCATTCTCCAGAGCCTTTCTGCAAGGAATGCTAACTTTTACTTACAACTACAAGGACTTTCCCCATCCAGGAAGAAATAATTGCTGACAAAAGCACACCTGTACTTGACAAGGACAAAAAGTGAAAGCCAAGGGCGTGACTCACACGATGGCACCTCCCCACCAACCTCCTCTTCCCATTCACTACCAACACTGTCAGACCCTTATGTAAGAAAGAACTAACCCCACCATGTTCACAGTGGCATTTAGCCACCTATATCCCTTTAAAAATCTGACACAAGTGCCTTTAACCAACCACCATTATTCATACCACTTTTTATTGAAGTACAACTGGTGCATTTTGCTTTCAGATGTGCATTTAAATATTTCCTCATAAAATGAGATCAGTAAACAGTATCCAGTTTTATCAGGATAGCTATACTGAAAGCCTTGAAGTGAGAATGAGTAAAACATTTTTTCACTCTAACTTACACTTCAGTGAAATATATTTAGGTTATCTCCTCCTAATTTAAATTCTGGCTTAAATTTTTTAAATGTTTAAAATTGTGTCTTTTTTGGGACAGGGAGGAGTAGTCACATTAAAACCATAAATAATGCTTAGGTCATTGTCTTTGAAATTTATTGTTTTAGGAACTAAACTGGTTTAGGAGGTAAGGATTGCAAGAACCTCTGTATAACTGGATGAGTAATTATTTCACAAGAATGAAATTTAATCATCTTCATCAGTGCAGTACGGAAAAGGATTACAAATCACTGCACATATATCAAAAGCAGCACTGATAGAAACCATATTGTTTCTCCTTATTGTCACTTGTATCAACTAATGATGAAGTCTAATTCTTTTTTACCATGATTGAAAAAAACCCAAGGATTATTTTTAACCTCAAGAACTAAAAACAACTTTAATTTTCCCCTCATCTTGCTACCACTGGGTCAGAGAATCTGGAGAAACTATTAATTTAAAGAGAAACCTTTCCTACTGTAACTGTACAGTCAAAATCTCCAGAGTTCCCAAAAGCCTCTTCATTCCTGAGCCGTTTATCAGAAGTTCTGATGCAAACACTGAGGGGGAAGTATGGTCCAGTGAACTAAACTGACCTAAGCTGAGCTGTGAAACCTCAGACAAGCAACTTTGCCTTTTACCAAGGACCTTATGTTTTCTTTGCTTCAAGGTTAATCAGTATCTGAGGAGGAGATATTACAACTGTTTCTCTATCAGATCAGGGGTCAAATCTGCTCAGTTCCACTGACTTTCATACAGTGATAACAACTCCCTCACCTTTAGGCTGGAATCTATCACTGACTGACCACTGACAGCCACTTCACTGGATCCCACTTCTCCTCGTTGGGCACCTCTATTATTAGCAAGACCCTTTGTCCATTAAGCAAAAATATTTAATACTTGTTATCCCTTTAATGCAATTAATTCATTTTAACCAGTGCCAAAACTGCCTTTTTTATTTATTATTTGTGCAAAATGACTACTGAATGCAATAGAACTGAATGATAGAATCATCAAGGTTGGAAACGATCTAACCAACATAAATGTACAGTACTCTGTAAAAAGCACTGGAAATCCCTTCTTCTACACAGCCTTCCTTCAACTGCCTAAGAACTCACACATGAAACAGCTCTCTGGAACACATAAATCCACAACTGCACATTTCTGTTCATGTCTAGGTGGAAGAATAGACTGTATAATGGGAGTACCTTCTCCTTGTGGCTTACAGTCTCATTAATGCTAACAAATTAGGCCTGGACACTGAACAGATCAGCAAGACTTAAAAGTCTCATATAACTGTCCAATTCACAAGAGGGACTTATAAAAAGAGTGCAAACTTCTATGACTTGTCAAAAAATTCTTGCTAAATCAGATACAGAGGTTCATGGAGTCAGTGAGCCTTCATCTTGACACAGAGCTGAACACTGAGTGCAAAGCATCTGTGATCATAGAACTACCATGGAAATTACCGTCTTGACCTCTTATCCATGGTATTTCAGATTAGTAAAGCAAAAGAAGTTTTAAATCCAGCATATTTTATTTCCCCCTCCTCTTCCCTGTTACGCTTTGCTGCTGCTGCCAACTTCCAGGCTCTTGGAACACCAAACTGAGGGAGAACTGAGCTGGATTTCTGTTCCTGTTAGTTCTACACCAATACAGACCTACATGCATAGTAAGACCTGCCCCTGCGACTCCTCTCTCTTCCATGGCTTTTCTGCCACAGAAAGATACAATATCTGCCCCATGAGACAGAGGAGTTTTAGTCTTATATTGACAGAAAAACAATTTATTACAAAACTCCAAGTATCTTGGGGCACATGCAGTGGAAAGCCCAGCCTTGCCAGGTGCTGTGTACAAACCTCCTTCTGCAATTTAAATATAAAGAAAGAAAACTGGCAGGAATTTGTCTTTACAACCTTGGTGGGCTACAGAAAGACACCTCCCCTGCCAAAACCCAAAGACACTGCTCATGTCATACTTACATCCATAAACTCCACGTTGGCTTTTGGACCAGTGGTCTCATTAAGGATCTTAATGGCCACAGGGATCTTTACTGTTTCTCCCTCAGGGACCCAGATTCCCTAGAAAAAGATAAGAAGGTGACAGAAGACTAGTAAGACAACAATCAGAAAAACTCAATACTGTAACATGTAACACCTTCTGACATGTTATCCAGATCAGTTATAAGAACTCAGAAGTGAGCATACACAAAGTCACAAAATTAAAAAAAAAAATTCCATAAAACTACTTCTTACATCAAAACTAAACTCTGATGTAAAATGAAACATTTTGTATCAGTGAACATCTTTGATTTTCTTGTCCACAACAGGGTGTTGGGTGTTTGAGGTTTTTTCCTTTCCTTTCCTTGTTACCAGTGGAAATTTTCCCGTTGTGTTGCTAAGAAGGACTAATGGCTGCGTGCTTGGGACAGTCATGAGGGGAAATTCACTCACTGATCAGAGCCTTCCCATGGTGATGGTGTTGCCTCTGCTTGGGAAAAGAACTCATTTTGGTGATGCAGAAGCCCAGCCTGGCCCTATTTTTCTTCTGGTGTGAGGTGAGTCTCTGCTTCTGGGAGCAGCCACTGAACTGGGACCTTGTTACCCTCTGCCTCAGTAAAAGCAGGGCCTGCTGCCGTGCTGGGAGCAGGGCCGCTGTTGTCCTGCTCCCTTACTGCTCCTTCAGCACTGCTCGGAGTCTTTTCGACACTCTGTAGCCCACAGCCCCTGCTTGCTGAGACCAACCACGTCTTCCGCCTCAGCTCCGGAGTTTCTGATCCATCCCTTCAGCCTCAGCTCTGGAGTTTCTGATCCATCCCTTCCGCCTCAGCTCCGGAGTTTCTGACCCATCCCTTCCGCCTCAGCTCCGGAGTTTCTGATCCATCCCTTCCGCCTCAGCTCCGGAGTTTCTGATCCATCCCTTCAGCCTCAGCTCCGGAGTTTCCGATCCATCCCTTCTGCCTCAGCTCCGGAGTTTCTGATCCATCCCTTCAGCCTCAGCTCTGGAGTTTCTGATCCATCCCTTCTGCCTCAGCTTCAGAGTTTCTGATCCATCCCTTCAGCCTCAGCTCTGGAGTTTCTGATCCATCCCTTCTGCCTCAGCTCCGGAGTTTCTGATCCATCCCTTCAGCCTCAGCTCTGGAGTTTCTGATCCATCCCTTCAGCCTCAGCTCTGGAGTTTCTGATCCATCCCTTCAGCCTCAGCTCTGGAGTTTCTGATCCATCCCTTCTGCCTCAGCTTCAGAGTTTCTGATCCATCCCTTCCGTCTTCTCCCGTCTGGGCCAAGCCGCCATTACCGCGTGCACCCTCAGCCTGTGCCACAGCGCCCCCTGCAGCACAGGGGGATCATCGTGCCTGCCCTGCCCACCGGCAGCCAGCAGCGCCCCTGCTGGCTGTGCCCAGAACTGCACCCCAGGGGAAAGTGCCGCGCTCAGGGAAGTGTTACTGAGTTCTGGTTCTGTTCATTATTAGTGATGGAGTTGATGTTGTTTGTTTGCTTTGTTATATATACTCATAAAGAACTGTTATTCCTATCCCCACACCTCTGCCTGAGAGCCTCTTTAATTTTCTAAATTATAATAATTTGGAGGGAGGGGGTTTGAATTCTTCATTCCAAGGGAGGCCCTGCCGCTCCCTAGCAGACACCTGTCTTTCAAACCAAGACACGGGGTTTTTGAAGAGCAATAGCAGCATAGCCATGATGCACATTTTCTGGTGACTCAGATAAAATTCTGATCTGATTTGGATACAATTAAACAAAACCGTGGATTTTCTGTCTGGATTCTGGTGCTTAAATTTGAAACTATCAGTAAATCCTCAAAACTGATTATCACCAGATCATATCTTAATGCAGGAACAGAACACTCTGAGAATAATATAGTTTGAGTGAAACATTTAGGAGCTGTTTGCCTAATTACTTAATACCTGAGAATCAAAAACTTAGGTGACTAAAAAGGAAATTTAAAATTAAAATTCACAAACTTGTGTGGGTCTTGGGCTACTTTTCTATTATTCTTGACTATTTCTGTGTTCTTGTCAAACTCATGGCATCCCTTTATTGTCATCTAAATATATTCAAACTCATTATTCACAAATCTGTTCCCATGCCCTTGCAGCTATAGCAACCTGGTCTGTGCTTCCTTCCTTTCCTCCCCTCTCTGAGGACAGATGCTGGTGCTCTGACCTACCACCCTGATTTGGCAGGTTTGGCCTGCTCCCAGAGGGTTGGGGAATTGGTTTGACTTGCCCACTGAGCCCTGATCTGGACATGACCAACAGATCTTAAACAATAAATACTTCTTTAACAGAAGTACTTTCTCCATTGTGGGTTCCACTCCACATCCCACGTGTTAAAGGGTGTTAAAGATGAGTTAATATAACTCATCTTTTCTATTTAAATGGAAGAAACAAGAAGTGTTACAGTTTAGGTAATGGCATTGTTTTAGTAGGTGGTATTGCTGTTGCAAGACCCACGTGACACTTGTGAAATGAAAAACAGTGTTTATCCTTCTTTCCAAAAGTGTCCTGCTCTTAGGTAAGAGCAGAAGGGTAAACCCTGGTGCTGCCCTTTGCCAGCAGGGCAGTCCAGCCTGTGTAGCCCTCTTGCACATAAAAATGACTGGGGCTGCCATATCTTTGCTCACTAAAAAAACAATATTTGCATGCCACCATTTGATCCTGAGGATGCATGCTTTGCACACACCTCCAGTATCCTTTCTCTCCCAGGGCTCAGGAACCCACGGGACAGGCTGCTTTGCTGCAATGCAGAACTTGACTGCTCCAGAGTTAAAAGAGGAGACCCAGGGCTGTGTGGGGAAGACTCTCACCTTGTACACTGTTCCAAAGGCTCCGGAGCCCAGGACCTTGACTCTCTTCAGCTCTGTTTCCTTCAGGATGCGGAGCTGTGCTTGGTTGGGCGCCGTGCCGCTCGGGGTCAAGGGTTCCACAAGCTGCAAAGGAAAATCCAACAGTCTCAAACACTGGTGCTGCAGCAGCCCTTTTGTTACAGAGTAGAAATGAGCTGAGACACAGACTTCTTGTTTATCACAGCATGAAAAGGGCCCTGGTTTATTCCTCTGTACAGCTCAGCCATCCTGACCCCAACCATTCACTGACTCTGGCTGCAGCAGCTCCTGCTGGAGGTTTCCCTTGCAGCCTCTGCCTGCTGGGTATTTCCTGCTGAACTCTGACTGCAGGGATCAGTTTGCAGGCTCTGAGTGCAGCTTTTACCCAGCCAGACTGTGACTGCAGGTTCCAACAACAGCTCTGACTGCACACCCACACTGACCTCACTGCAGGGATTCTCTCTACCCAGGATCCTGCTTCTTCTTCATAGTTCCTTCTTCCTCAAGGTTCCTCCTCCATGATGATTCTCCCTACACCTGCTAACCCACTCCCTTTTATCACTTACCTTTATTGGCTACAGCTGTGACTCATTAGGAGCAAGGCTGTATTGGCAATTAACACAGCTGTTACTTGTTAACAAGTCAGGAGTGAGGTCACCTGTATTCCCTTCTCCTACACATTGCTAAACATGAAGACCCATCAGAAGTTTGTACTGAGTGCAACCAACCCAAGGAAATACTGGAACAAGACATTGCTGGTGATCTATTGACCACTGCCCTGCCAACTCTTGGAGGGAATTTTCGTCTTCAAAAGCAAACCAGCAACACCACAGAACCAAGAGACCTGATGAAGCAAGTCCTCATTCAAACACAATACTGTCCACAAGAAACTGCACGATGGAATTATGAACTGGAAATTGAATTGGTGTCAGAGTAACACATCCAAGGACTTTTGATAATGGAGGCAGTATAAATATTTTCTACATGACAGAAATATAGCATTTATTATCAGTGTACCACATCCTATTTTTGCCCATTTTAGTGTCTTTTAAGTTGGTCATATTTCTTTTTAATGGCCTGGACTAAATGGCTCATCACATTCTTATTGTGTTCTGAGGAAGGGAGGATTTTTCTGAACTTCTGTTTTAGCACACAGGAGGACAACTTTAGAGAGAAAACACCTTAGAGCAGAAAACTAATTTATAACAGCCACTAATTTACTGCAATTAAACAATTTGCTCAAGATGTCCCAAGAAACTTTGTAAATGAGCCACAATGGCATATTCAGTTAAAAATGCTCTTAGATCTCATACCATCTCTGCCAGAAAAACAATGCTTCTTTAAAAATAAATGAAAAATACACGTGGAGGACAATACTCAATACAACACATGAAAAACATTCTGTTCCTTCACAGGATGAGGAAAATAATTCAGGGCTCCTCCTACTCAAATTGCTTTGAAACCACTGCAGCATTTCAAAGCTGCCTGTTTACAAGGCTAAATGCAGCCTGCTCTGCAGTTTGAGAACTATTTCTATGGCTCTTTGGGCACCATGAACTACTTAATTCGTTGACCAGACCAATTAGTTTTGTTCAGGTAAAAATACCAGTATCTGGCAATTAATGGGTAAGAAAACATAAAAATGAAACAGCAACAAATTGAATGATTGCTCTTTCCTCCTTCCCTGTTCAGATGTTCAGCATTTATCCCATGAAAGAAAGGTTTACTGTAAAAGAAAATCAGGCACCCTGGCAGCACATTCTAGATTTCCAGTTTGTGAAGGATGAAAAGAGGTTCTGTGCCTCAGTCCACCAACACAGAAATGGCAGGGAGAGGTGGGGATGTGTTCTGGGGGTCTACAACCAGGCTTGTAGAATTTTATGGAGAATGATCTACAGAAAGAGTAAGTCCTACTACAGCCTCCAGCTAGAGAGACTTCAACCAAAGATATTTGCTTGTGTGTTTATTTCAGGATGCTCCTGATTTAATCTTCAGTTTCTCAGCCAAGACAGCAGCTTCCCCACATGTTCAGTAGGAGGCCCTGGTCCCTCAGGACTATTGCCAGCTTTTATCTGACCAAATGAAAAATGAAATCTGGACTTCAAAGCCAATGCAAGGAGAACCACCAGCTTAAAATAATTTATGCTTAAGTATGGGCCGATACAATGGCAAGATTTATTCATCTAAAGGCACTCAGTATTGTTAAGCTTTCTATACAGCTGAACAGTGTTTAACAAGCAACACAAATTCTAGCCAAACATGAAGATACTTGTGCAAACAGACTGGGGATGCATAAATCATTTACTCCCAGGCTCTACAGTGGAGATGAGTGGGAGCAGAACCCTTGGAACAGAAAACAGCACTGTTAATAATGACTTATCAAAGAGTCACTAGCTAACAGCATTTCCAAGCTTTATTATCTTACAAAGGGGTGCCCTAATTTAAAAATGCCATCATTTGCAAACTGCCTCAAGTACAGGACTGAGGGGATGGCAGTAATCACCTTTGCAGTAGCAGATAGATATACATTTAATGTTATATTTAAATATACTTCCTAGATTGCCCCCTTCACTAATGACACTTCAAAGAGCAGGAGCCGTCACAGCACTCTGCTATAGCTCTGCTACTTCTTTTTTTTTTTTTTTTTTTTTTTTTTTTTTCCCAGTAGAACTGTGGACTTCAATTGGTTAAGCTCTGTGAAGTATCTTGGCTTAATAAAATACATTATTATTACTGATCATTACTACAGGATTTGACAAAATCTGGACTACAAAGACATTGTAGGCACTGGGAACAACAGAACAACAGTAAGTTACAACATCTTCCTTTAAGCAGATGAGGTTTGTATCAGAGCTTGCTGAAGGAACTTACTTTAGCCTTAAAATAAATAGGGCCAGAATGAACCTCTGTAATATATAAGCATGAGAGCTACTAATTGTACTGATGAACTGGGATAGAAGTTCAGTGGCAAGCAGGATGGGAGCTGAGAAATCTGGTGGGACACGCCTTCTAGTATTCATGGGGAACCTTTCCTGGTCTTCAGAAGCCATGAATCTGTACTTGTGCAGAAAACCAGCACCTTGAAATAACTTTCTTCTTTTCACAGGTTTAGTCAGCACAAGTAAGCAAAAGGATTTCCACAGGCGTCTCTGGTAACTGAAGACCTGAACATCTCTAATAGAAAAGCAGAGCAGCCCTGCATGTCTCCCCAAACAGCCTGTGAGAAGCAGCCCGGGCTCACCTCAGTCTCCAGGAACCTTCGCAGGGCTCTCTTCTTCTTGATGCTTTTGCGCCGAACGTACACCGCGAAGGTCAGGCCCATGATGACGATGATGAAGAGGCCACCAATAACTCCCGCAGCAATCAGGGGGGTTCTAGCAATCAGAATCAGAGACTTTACTTTCACAGCTAGGGCCAGAGACCAAAGAATGCTTGGGTACATAAAACACAGTCACGTGGAAAACTCACTAGCTGCCTTATGACCAGAATTACAGCCCAAATATGGGAAGTCAAGGCAAACACATTGACACATGGTAGGGATTTGCTTGTTTTTAATCATTACACCAATTCTATTTTTGTTTACAAACCCCCATGCACATGTGAGAAGTCGTGTGGACAAGGAAAACACAACATGCAATTTGATGGCAAATGCAAATCTGCAATGGCAAAATGAGGACACAGGTGTCTACAGTTTCCTGCAAGAGATCTGCTTATGCTGACTTTGACTCCACCCACACCAACTGATGGGCTCCTGCATTCAGGGGAAAACAAGCCAATGAAAAGCTCCCAGACTACCAACACAAAGTGCCTTCCTGAGTATGGGGGGAGTGAGAGGGAACTTCACAGGCAAGATTTGGAGATCACCTACACAGGCAATGGACAAATCAGACTCCCTCCAGAGCAAAACCCAAAGCAGTACCTTAAATTAGGTATTTTCACAGCATGCCAACAACTTACCAACATGAACACAATCAGAGCATTTAACATCCTTCCAACAATGGCTGGACAGTTGCTGAAAAGATGGGTGAAAAGATGGGTAAAAACACAGCACGACAACTGCAGAGTGTGATGGTGCTGAAACCATTGCCTGGTAAGCCCAGGAAATAGATTAACTGTTGTCAAGATTGTGGAAATGTCACTGCTGTGCTCTAAAAGCCTCCCTCAGTTACATCTGAATGATGATGAAAAGTACATTACAGCCTATTAATAAAAACGTACCACACAGCTATGGCAAATTTTAGAGTCTCCCTCAGAAATAGTAAATTGTTTTATCCAACCCTTTATTCTTCTTTTCACCACCTTTCCTGAAGCAGTGCCATCTCACCTCATGAAGGTGTATCTACACTACCTCTGAGAAAGCCTCATACTCCCACACCCAGTATTTAAAGCACCACTACCATGATTTCCCAGGGTAAACACATTAACACAAAGGCCTATTGCAGCTCACAGACTTTATGATGGAAACTCTGAGCTTGCAAATAAAGGAAGGGGAATGTTGTCTGGCTGGAAAATGGGTTATGGTGTTTGGGGAACAGAACATGAGTCCAGTACCACCTCCTCCTCCAGGGAATCCAGCCTTAAAATACATTGCCCCTTCTAACCCCAGTGGTTACCCTGTGATTTTGAGTGCAGAGCTTAAAGAATCTGGCATATCCACCCCAAACAATGCCCCTCTTTGTTTACATGTCTTTCTACACTGCTGATGCAAGAAACTCTTTAATAGGCAATTATGAAAAACACTGGCCACCAAAAGCCTTCTCTGGAGCTTGTACTGCCTAATGCTCTTGAGCAGAGGAATTTTTTAAAATTCATTTTTATGCTGTATTAACAGTCATATAATTTTTAACAAACACCACCAAACCACAGATTGACTAAACAGGCAGGAGAACTCTCAACTTTAAAGTGCATATTAATAACTAGCATTACAGTTGTCAAAGTAAGTAATTGGAGTTTTATAGTACTGTGTACTCTAAAAGTAGTCCAAATAATATTTACATGATAGACTATAATAAAGAAATGGTTCTAAAGGGGACATAATAAGTAATGAAGAAAATAAAACAAAGTTTGTAGCCCTTCTGTTGTTATAGAATACAAGGGGGGGTTCAAAATGGATCTTTATGACTCATCATGTGAACTCTCACTGACTTTGAAAGAATGTCCTCATTTTTAGTAGGCAATTGAAACAAAGGAAATAATTTTCAATTGCTTCACCAAACAATTTAAGTTGCTAATGTGTAATATGCTATATTATACCTGAATTTTCAGGAGGTACCACCTAAACATTTTATCAAGCAAGCTTAAAAAGGAAGCATGGAAGGAATAGTACATATGCAATAAAAGAACATATTTAAGTGCTAAACAAATCAGTGAAATACAGAAAAAGCTGCATTTCCCACTCAAATAGCAATCAATTGCCTTGACTCCCAAATCCACTACCCTTGCATCAAACCCTGTCAGTCACAAACACCCCAGGCCTGGATGTGGTCACATACCCAGCAGCTTCTCCTCTCTCTGCTGCTGAACTAAGCCCCAAAGTCAATAACCCTGTGATTTATTTGCTCCAGGACCAGATGCCAAGTCTCTGCAGCCACAGCTCCCTGTTATCACTTCACCACTGCTTCCAACCACACCTGGATTATTTCCTAAACCCAGTTTTCAGGGTGCCACCCCATCACTGGGGTTACTTTCCCTTGTGTTTGTTTGGTTTACTTTGCTTTTTCTCTCTGTTCTGCTAATACCAACAGTTCTCCTGCCTCAGTTCTCTGTTTACTTTCATGCTTGCAGAGCCTTACCTTTAATAGCCTGATGAATTCCATTAAGCTGTTTACCTTTCTGCTGGGCCATTGCTGGGACTGTTCAACATGGATCCCTGCAAGGTGGCACTGACCAGAGCTGCTGCTGAAGTCACAAAACCTTCTCCTATTTATTTTTTTTTTTTTTTTATCAAATCCTTTTTTGCATATGCACCTAACAAACTGTTTGGTTTCACAGGCAGCTGGACACACAAATCTCCTTTTCTCTAGTGGCATTAAGGGCTTAATCCACTTACCTTTGTTACATTACTGTCCCACAGCCACCTCCATACTGCAATTCCTGACATTTGTCCCCCTCAGACTACTGCCCACTTAAAACTAATTCCATGAGCAATGCTGATGAAAATACAAAAAACACACTATCAAAAGCCCCCATTATGTTAATTTTTAAAAGCATGGAGGACTGAAAAGGCTCAGAAAAGCTGAAGTCAAGCAAGGAGAGGTAGTTCCATGTCAGTCCTGCCTGTCCAGCATAATTAATGGACAGCCAAAAGTCAATCCTAGCTCACATTCCTTACAGCTCCACCACTAACCCACCAACAGGAAAGTCCTGATACAGCCACTGCTTTCCTTTACACACTGGCTATCTACTCCACAGGATGGAAACAATCTCTGCTAGGTGTTTCTGGATTTTCATGCTCATGAAAACAGGCTTAGCAGTCCAAGAAACATGGCCCTGAATCACAGTGCAACCCCATATAATTAATTTGCTATCCCACATCCCTCCCTCAACTGAGGAGAGAATACCCAATTAATAAGTGGAAAAGGTGTCAGCTGCAGAGGCTGTGGGAGGAAAAGAAACCCCACAACATGAAAATCGTGCCTCTTTAACTAGAAACTCTGTATCTGTGGCTAAGAGTTGAAAGAAAGATTCCAGTGTTCCCTTAGGAGAAATGAATAATATATATGTATTTCTTTTTAAATGTGTACTGTGTTTTCACATTTAGAAACACGTAACACCCACCCCCCACACACCAAAACTGACACTGAGCTCAAAGTTAGCATTCCAAGATGGACAAGGGTGCTCATAGCATTCCATCCACTCAAAAGATCAGAACACCTGCAATTCCCACTGTGCCCTGAGACCAGGTATTAAAGCCTAATGACTGATTTAGATGAGTACACCACTGGCCTCACACTCTTGACTGGAGAGTGCAGCAGAAAGAGGAGAGGAAAGTGAGTTGTGGCCCATGGAGTAAAGCTGACAAACACCACCTGTTTCTCCATCCTTCGCATTGACCCACCTGCTATGAGATGTAAAGCAACTGAGCTTTGAAGCCAAGCTGTTCGAAGGCTGCAAGTTCCTGGATCAACTTTCTCCTCCTTGGAGTTTTTATCTAGATATCCAAACAGGATTCATTACAACCCTGAGTGTTTGCTAAGCAGCTCCTTCTCATAAATCCTTGTTACAGAGGCATCATTTTTTCCTGATGGATGCTTCCCACATTTTGCATTCCTCACCCCTTCCATCAGTGGGGGTTCAGCCAACTTTGAAGCTGCCCTTTCAGAGATCTGATGGATTCTACTAATCCTGCAGCGATAATCTTAGTATTTAAAACATACAAGATAAACAACCAGGCTGGGAAGCAAACTTGTGGATGTTTCAACAGCCTCTCTCTGCTGTGCAAAGACATAAAATCTTTACAAGTTTTCAGGTCCAACAGCATAAACAATGGTGGACTGAAGAGAGAAACAAGAAGGATGAGACTGCACAATCTGGAGCTGTAATTGGACAATTAAACCTCAATATGCAAATGGACCAAAACTTAAAAAAGTGGGAGACATCATGACAGGTCGTCCATTTTTGTGACTATTTTAGGACAGCCACAATGTCCAGAGTGCCTGGTGTTTACCCCAGGGGTGGCAAGCATTCACTTGATGGTATTCACATCGAGACTGCTTTGCTTTATACTCCTTTTCAAGAACAGGGCACCCTTCCCCCTCTCTCCTCCTAATCTGAGGGTGTTTGAATACTGATAAATGGCCCTATTTATGTGCAGCTTAGGAGTTCTAATCATGAGCAAACACAAATTTTAACTCGCAGCTGATCTCACAGTTACACAATTACTACCAATTCCACATTTAATCCAGAGATGGGCAAACTGTCAACTAGCCACAGCTTTTCAATCTGAAAAATGACCCGAGGGTTGGCTCTGTGTCTGGGTCCACTCAGCAGTTAAACAGCACTGAAGAGCAGACACAGCTTTCACTTTGGCCAAGGCTCATGTGGACAAACACATACCTGTTGACAAAACTGCCTTGTCCTTACCCACACTGGTTCTTATATCAATGCCTGTAAAAGTAAGTTCTACTCACACCTCTTTTTTAAGAAATTAGGAGTCCTCATTTTACTCATCAAATTAAATGAGGATAAAGAAAAAAAAATATTAAGTATAGCTTTGAAAATTAATACAGCCTAACATTCTACACATTAATATGTATTGATTAAAAATCTATGGCATTTTTATGACCACACACAGTGCACAATGGATTTCTTTAAAACTGGTTTTAAATCTGAATGGCATAATTTAGAACTACCACTCTATTACGTTTTCACTATAAATTACTAAGAACTCTCAGTTTTAAATCCCTGTTATTACATCTGACTAGGAATAATTACTGAAATCTCCGGGATTACAGCATCAATATCAAAGCTTTTTATGGGCTTCTTCTCCTCTAAAACTGAAAAGTCCCAATAAAATCTCTGCCATTTTTAGGCTGAGATTTTTCTTTCCTGCCTCAACCTGAAAAGAAATGCTATAGTTAAGAGCCTGCACAGTGACTCTGTTTTGAGGCTTGTGCTTTAAATAAAGAATTAGCATTCTTTTTAAAATATGCCAAGTCAGGCCCCATATAATGTAGATTGATTTGTTTGTGACACAAAGCCAGTTAAACTCACTAGACTGGACTCACAGGTGAAGCCGGTTCAGCAAGTAAAAGAGCAATCTGCTTTATGAAGTTGTCATATTTACCATTTCCTTTGGAAACAATAATATTTTGCTTTAAATGGAGGAAACTAGAGCTGTAATGACCATGGATGCTGATGGACTGCTCTGAAATCAAAACCATCAGCATTAGCACAAGGAGTTTCTCTGCATAAAGAATTCCAGTTAGAAGCAATCAACTCAGCCTGCTTCTCTGCAAGCAGTGGCAGTCAGCTGGCTCATAATGCCTGCATACATGAAATTATTCATCAAGAAAACACACTTTTCTCCAATAGGAACACGGCCTGCTTTGGTGGCACTGTTTGCTCTTCATTCACTGTCAGATGCAGGAGCAGCACAAGCCATGGCAGGGCCTGTTCCATGGCTTGAGAAACACATGGCAGAACCCACATCAGATCTGCAGGTACCAAAACATCCATGAGCTGGGTCCCATAGGCAATGCACACTGCAGCTCAGAACTGGAACATTCTGCTCTGCAGTAGCTTTTTATAAATACAAAGAGTAGAGAACATGAAGGAATGTTCAGGAGTGTTTTAAATAACTATCAGGAAGAAAACTGAATATTGTGCTCTTCCTTTTGTTATTTTTTTAAACACTATTTGAATTCCACTGGTGGAAAGTACTTGTAATTCACTTAAGTTCAGTCAAGTGTTTGCTGCAATTGAGCTATTCAACAGAAGAAATATCCAAACCCACACATGACTGTGCCTGTGGACTGCACAGGTAGATTGTCTACCTCTAAGGAGCTGCAAGGTTTCTCTATCTCATGTCCTTCATTTTTACTTTACTTCCCAAATTAATATCTTTCTTCAGGAAATGCATTGATCTCTCTTCTTATACCTGCCTGCTTTTTTGGAATGCCAGTCTTTCCTGACAGTAATCATTCAGAAGATTTAATGAGCATAGAGCAGATATTTTGTTTAAGTGATTGAGAACACTGGACTCCTTCCTGTTCCAGCTTTAAGTCATTTGGGACAGCAAGCATTTGCTTTCTCAAGCTCCAGGAGTATTTCACAGTGGAGACCTTCAAGGATTGTACTTGGGGACCTGACATTCTGAATCAGATTCCTTTCTCTGAAGCCTTATGACTTTATGTTTCTCCTTTCTAAAAAAAAATTCTGTACATTGGAGAGAGTCCCAATCTCTGCCCAAGCCCCTCTCCAAGGGGAACAAGCCCCTGCACATAAGGGAGCAGTCAGACTAAGGTTCAGCACTGGACACTGGCAGAAGAGAAAAACCAAATATCAGAACTCAAAGAGGGGAAATTTAGATTATATATGGAAGAAGTTTTTCCCTGTGAGGGTGGAGAGGTCTTGGCACAGGCTGTCCAGAGAAGCTGTGGCTGCCTCTGGGTCCTTGGAAGTGTCCAAGGCCAGGTTGGATGGGGCTTGGAGCAACCTGGGATAATGGAAGGTGTCCCTGCCCATGGCAGGGGGTGGAACGAGGTCATCTTTCAGGTCTCTTCCAATGCAAACCATTCTCTGATTCTATGATAACAAAATGGGACAAGATAAACAGATGAGAATAGAACTATCACACTGTGTTCCCAATGATGCTTTGGGAAGGCTGACCTGGAACAGAGACTGGACAGAGCTAGTGAATAAGCTAGGTACTTATTAAAAGGCCACTAGGGTACACCTTGGGCAGGACAAGAGCCTGGCCAGGGCTACACCCAAGGTGGACCCAAAATGGTCACAAAATGGCTGACTGGTCATGAGGTCTCACACTTTGATCAGTTTTGGTCCATTTGCATATTGGGGTTTAATTGTCCAATTACAGCTTTGGGTTGTGAAGCATCATCCTTCTTGTTTTCTCTCTTCAGTTCATCATTGTTTGTGCTTTTGGGCCTGAACACTTGTATTCCAACTCCAAGTTGTACTTGGTCTCCAGCAGGAAAAGGATTTGTTGTCTCCCTGCTCTGTGAAGAGCTGACTGACACTGAATGTGAGGCTCAGAACTGCACCCCTGGGCAGCACAGAATCTGAAAAACATTAAAAGCTCAAACTTAAGGCATCACCAATTTTCAAGTCCCTTGTCATACCCAATAATTTGCTCTGTAATAAGAGCTTATGCAGTGTCAGCTGAGGTTTTTTAACCAGTAGTGGCTTTAAAGCATCTTTTGGACCTGTGTTTGAGATGAGAGTGCATGGAGGATTTGTAGCAGGACGTCTTTGGAAATACGCATCTGTATCTTTCATGTATTACGTACATTCATGCACACCTGCTGTAGTCCTGGTTTGTGCCTGAGATGTTTTGGTTTTCTGAAACTCTTTTCTCAGGGAATTTTCTGTAAACAAGAGACATGTTTTTGTAACTATAACTTTGTTTACATTCCTTTCCCTAGGAGGGACTTCTTCTGGATGTCCCTCTGGTCTGACCAATGTGATTGAAGAGGTTTGTCTTTGTTTCACCAATGGAATTGTTCTGTGTAGAATAATATAAAAAAGGAGACACATCCCAAAAATAAAGGAGTCATTTTCAGCCTTCTGAAGTCAGAGTCTGTGTCACTGTGGTGTACAACAGCATCACACCTACAGCTAAAAATCTTTCCTTCAAAGCCTAAATCAAAACAGTCACACTTCACTCTGCCCTGGCATGTTTATATAAATATAGCATTTGAGACATTTATTAGAACACCAGTAATGGCCATGATGCTGCTAACTTCAACACAGATTGTAGTTACTTATCACTTGAGTTCTAAATATGCAGAATTTATCTTTGTGGAGCATAGTAGGGAAGAAATGCAGCCAGTGCTCATAAATATAAAGAAAAATTGAATGCAGATAAAGAGCAGGGTATGAGGAATTTCTTTGAGTTTATGCCTGATGCTGCTTTTGGATTTATCACTATTGTTTTACTGGAATAGCATACTGTCTAAACATCCTACACAAATGATATCAATCACTAGAAAACCCTATTTGCTTCCTGGGCAAAAAGCTCATATAAAACTGACATCCTGTTCCTGACACAGGTTTGTACAGGATCACCTCTTACACAATACTATGCCCAAAAGTTCTTCTATGTTAATAACTTATTAGTCACCTCTCAGTCATTCTTATGTCATCAAGTGAAGCAGAGAGAAACTCTGGAGTATCTTGCAACTCCTCTTAATTCTACTCATCATCCCACCGCCAGCATTTCCCCAAAGGCCATTCTAAGAAGAAAAGTTCAGCACAGAAGCTCTGCACTCACCCACCGTCACTGCTCTCTTTGGTACCCACAGCCAGCCAAAGGAATTTCATCCACTGCAGTACAGGAGCCAAGGGAAACCAGCCTTTGTGAGCATCACTCTGCTCTCAGCCCTGCTGGCAATGGGGTTGTGTTTGTTAAGAGCACCCCCGACTCTCCAACTGCTCTTTCATTACACTTGTTTTGTACTACAGTATAGCCCACATCGAGGAAAATGACAATTTAGTAAAATAGCTCTTCCTTCTCCCAAATTTCTGTATGATGGAACAGTCCAGAATATACTGCTTTATCTGTGGAGCTTCTAGATGTTAAAGAAACTCACCTTCCGGCAGCTGCTGAAATTCCAGAACAGAAGAAGCCAAGCATCTGGGCAAACCGTGATGCAACTTCAAAATCTCCTTTTCCTCTTTCAGTCACAACCCCCTTCCTTTCCCCATTCCAAACCAACCAAATCCTCAAACCTAAGTACCAGGACTCTGGCAGGCAGTGGATCCTGCTGACTTTTTGTGTCTTTTAGGTCTCACAGAGTCTGACACTCATTAGAGGTCAATAAAATAAAATAAAAATAAAAATAATGAAACAACAACAACCAAGGAGAGACAAGGCTTAAATATCTTTTTTTCCCTGCCTCTGCCATGAAGGAGAGAGCAATTGCTTCTCATTCCACCTCAACAATATATGTATTTGAAGTATTTAAGGAATCAGCAGCAGAAAAAGGCTGATGAAACCTTGAGAGAGTATATAGAAAAATACTGATACAGTTATAGTTTTGGCTTTCTTTCTTAGTGATACCCCTCCTCTCACTGGAAGTTTCCTGGAAGCTGCTCCCCTATTTTAAAAATCCATTGGTTAGAAGTTGACTCAAACATCCCAAAGTTTGGAATTTGCAGCCCTGATCCAGTGGTTGATCCAGGAACTGGAAGTAGAGAGAATTCACCCAGAGCTGGAGTGAGACTGAACTTAGCCTGCATCCAAGTTATTCACATGCAGAGGACATCCCTGCCACTGAGGGAGGGGAAAGCATATCTATGGGAGATGGGACAGTTTTAAAGCAAGGATATTATCTCTTCAATCTGTTCTTTGTCTCTTATCCCTGCTGTGATTGAGGCTATGCATATTAACAACTAGTGGTCCATTTTAATGCAGGAATGCTTTTTACCTTTTCTTTTCCTCCCTTCATCGGCCCATCAGGGACAGGGAAAGATGTGATTTACTTCTGAAATTTGCACATATTTTTTGAGGAAGGCTATTCACTCCAGCAGAGCCATGCCCATGGATAGACACCACTGGCATGAACTGAAATAACCCCATGGCTGATTCAAGCCTGCTGGGAACTTAGAGGAGATGGGTTTGGCCACTGCCATGCTGCTGAGCTGCCCTTCTGGAATTACACACCTTCCCTCCAGTCTAGCACGTCAGTGCAGTTTGTTTGCTTCTGACCAACCAGCCTACAGGATCTACATTCCCTGCTCCATGTCCCCAGCACTATTTTCTGGTCAGTTTGCAGATGAACATACCACATCACCAAAAGCAGTGCCTTGTCTCCTCTTCAGCAAGACCTATACTGACATCAGGCCTACAGATTCTAACCCTGCAGGATTAATTTGAGCAAAAGAAATGGCAACAAATAAAACTACATCTTCCCTCCTTTTGTTTCCTTCTACATTTCTGCTGTCACCACTTCTTTTCACTCATGTTATGGTGCCTTACAGCTTCTGTGCCCTCTAAGGCTTATCTATACTATCTAAATTTTAGTGATAATATCTAAACATGATTTGATTTATGACAAGTAGAGAGCCACGAGTTTAAATGAAACAGTGAATACAACAAGAACGTGTACCAGAAATCCAAGTGAGCATTTTAAGAGCTGTCCAACACTGGTGTGTTGCTTTGAAATCCTGTGTTTCCAAAGGACACACTATGTCACAGGCACAGTATTGGGAGTCCAAGACAAATTGTTTGAGGAAAAAGTTCACACTTTTCATTAAAAAGGTTGACTGCATTTCAGAGAGTTTTCCTTTAGGCATTACTAGAAAAACATTGTATCACTTACAAATCAGGGATTACATCATGACTGGACCATGTTTAACCAAAGCTTGGCCCTTGCCCTGATGATGAGGTATTTGTTCTCAGATTTCTGCATAAATGCCACAACTCTTTAGTATCAGAAACTACTAGCTCTGCTGAGAAATGTGCCACAACAGGCAAATACAGAGTTACCTCCTCACAACCCTCTGCCAAAGAAAAGCTCAGTCAGAACTAGCCAGCATCTGCTCTTCACATTATCCCATAATCTTTCCCTGCCTGTTTTATCATTTGCTCCATCTCAGGTAACTGAAGAAATGATTTTTGACATTATCTTCCATTGATGAAACAGCCAATACGCCTGCAAAAGATCTTGTTCACCAGCAAGTGAAGATGGTGTCATTAAAAATTTACATCAGATTGACTGAAAAAAAAACCAGGAAGCTTTTTGACAGAAGTACAGATAAGATCTGAATGAGTTTCTCATTTCTCCTAGCAAAGGACAGTCTGAAAACTCAGACTTTTACCTGACCTAACTGGTAATGAGCAAGCATTTGTGAACAGAACAGAAATCTTGTGTAAAGTCATGTGGAACTCGTACTCTGTGCCTCACCCACAGCTGACAGGAGCCAAAGCCCAGGATTCAGCAGCTGGAGTTGCTTGTTTGTGCCCAGCTTAGTACTCTGAATCAAAATTCAAAGGACATTCTAGCTTAGATCATGAGCCAAGAGCTGATCACAGCTGGAAACTACTGCCACAGACATTGAAGTGTCCTGTCACATGGCAGGAGGAGCCACACCACCCTCTGCCTCCAAGCTCGGCACAAACTCATCTTGCTTACAAAAACATTTCCCAGTCTTGATTTCACAAGTCTAGTGCTGGAGAAGAGAACATTACCACAGAAAATCATTCCAGGGATTAATAACCTTCATTAGAAATGCACTGGCATTTTGCTGCTTTGACTGTCTCTCAGATTTCACCCATTTTATACCTCACAGACACCCAACTCTCCTTTCAGGCTGCTAGACTTAGTGCCATCCTTAACCAAACCTTGTCTCCTTACCTGTGTACTTGTAGAGGAGAATCTGGCTCCACACCCTCACTTTCAGCCAAAATAAGCTTTAGCTGTTTGAGTTCCTAAACTCCATTCCAAGAGACAAGGCACTATTTCCAATGGCTCTTCTCTAAAGCCTCTCTAACAGACACTCCTGGGAAAACAGGAGTGTCAGTCTCTCTGAAGGTTGTTCAACTCTATCCACTACCACTGTAATGAGGGAGAAGAGGCAAAACACCTCTACTTTAAGAGAAAGATGCAAAGGAAGCTGAACTAACAAAAATAGGGCATGGCATGGGGAATGAGTTTAGTATTATCCCCCCTTTCCCACTAGAAATTGAATTTAGTTTTTTGAAACTACTACCCAAAGGTACAGGTAGTTTGCATGACATTTTCCCACCCTGTTGCTTTACTTTACAGCATGGAAAAAATTTTAGTAAGATTAAGTAATTTGGTCTGATGGCTTGATTTCCTAATGCTCTCTTCCTGCATGATTGCTGGTATTTGTGCTAATGCTCCCACCTTTGGTAAATTCTGAGGTACAACTTCCTACACATAGCACCAAAGTCAGGGCTTTGTCAACTCCTTGAAACCTACAGCTTGTTTAATTACTTCAACTCCTTTACCATTGTGTTTGCTACAGACTAGTAAAGTATCAAACTGAACACTGGTATTTCCATTCCTGGAAAAACAAATGCAAAGGACTGACAGACAACTATACTACCATCATTAACAAGCTCTCTGCTAGTTTTGATTCAATGACAGAAAAGCTGTTGCAATTTAACTGAGAAGTAAACATACATTTTGGTGTGTAAAGCACACAAAAAAGGTAATGCCAATGTGCAAATTCCCAGCTGCATTACATGTTCCACGCTCCATCATTCCAGAAAACTGGTGTGAAACAGGCAGTGAAAAGCAAATCGGGAGGATGTGCTGCTCTAAAGAACCCCAGCCAAGAGCTTCCCATTTCAGGCAGGAATTGCAGCTCCTTCACACCTGAGTCACTTCACAGGGAGTAAGCTAGGTTGCAGAGAATTAAGTCTGGGCTGGGCTCTCAACTCAAATACATTTGTCATGTAAATTTTTCCAACTAAGAAAGAGTTACAAATCCTACATTGCACAGGTAGATTGGAATTAAAACCACAAGCTTTAGTTCTGGGTTATTATGTATTAAATATTAATGAGTTATTAAGAAACCATTCACTGAGGTTTAAACAACCCTACATCTTCCATATTTCCAAAGCTCTACAAATGTATATTTAATACTAGATAATTAATTTATAACTACATTAAATCTAAATTAAATCCTTATTTCCAGCCATGAGAGAAACCCATTGGAGAGTGGTGAGATATATACTGTTGCTTTATAATAAGGTCACCTCTCCATGGCACAATTTTATTTCTGCACTGTACATTATTTGTGTAGCCAAATCAATACAGACACACAACACAAGGGTGATGAGAAACAAAAGCAATGACCTCTGCAATGGCACCGTGTGTTGTTTTCCATTCTGACAAACCATTTATTAATTTGCATTCTTTGCTTCTTTTCTTCCTGCAGTGACCTATCACATTTGGCCTTTATCACTCATCATTTTTTCTGCTCATAGTTTTAGTAAAGATAATTTATTCAGTTTTCCAAACAAAGAATTTCCCTATCAAAAACGAGCACAGCTGCTGAGAAACTTGGTCAGTGAGTGCCAACAGTATCAAGATCCTGCAGGAGTTTATTACTCACATTCTACTTGTTGCATAACAAACTTCTAGACACATCAGATTTCTGACCTTACTCTATCCTACCCTATCTCAACAGGATCCTCAAACTACTGGAGCCACAGAACAGATTTTAAACAGCATTGTGTGAGAATTGCTCCCAGTTCTTTCACTCTCCTGACCTCAACAGTTTATTTCTATCTGTAGTAGCATACCCTAGTGAGTCCTTCCATACCATGAGTCCATGCCAGCCAACCCTGCTGAAGAAAGCAGATGAAGCACAAACCTTCACTGACCACAGACAAATCTTTCTGAACATGGTACAGATCAGAAGTTTTAACACAGTGAGCAATTTATTAACTGTGGTCAGACCTCAAACTGAAAGAGGGGAAATTTAAGTCAGATATTAGGAAGAAATTCTTCCCTGTGAGAGGGGGTGAGACCCTGGCACAGGCCACCCGGAGAAGCTGTGGCTGCTCCATCCCTGGAAGTGTCCAAGGCCAGGCTGGATGGGACTTGGAGCAGCCTGGGATAGTGGAAGGTGTCCCTGCCCATGACAGGGGGGTTGGAACTGGATGAGCTTTAAGGTCCTTTCCAAAGCAAAACCATTGTAGGATTCTATCTGTACAATAGGAAAGGAAGAAGGAATACCCACCTACACCCTTTCACAAGAAAACCAGTCTTAAAATGTGGAAGTGGTAAAAAAAAATGGAGGAGGTCACAAGATCACCGCAGTGACTTTCATTCATGTCACAGGGGTACTCCAAATGTACTCCTCCTAAAGCTCCAGGCAGGGAAATGCCATGGCAGGAATTAAAGTAGCCTCAGCAAAGGTCTGGCTTCAGAACCAGTTCAGCAGAGGCAAGTTCTCCCACAGAACTGGGATTTCTCTATCAGTCTCTTTCATGACCCTGGAAGGAGGCTGTAGCCAAGTGGAGGTTGGTCTCTTCTCCCAGGCAACAGCAAGGGGACAAGAGAACACAGGGGAGGCTTAGGTTGGGCATTCAGAAGTTCTTCACAGAAAGGGTGAATGGGCTGCCCAGGGAGGTGGTGGAGTCATCCCCTGCAGAGGTGTTTAAGAAAAGACTGGACATGGCTCCAGTGCCATGGACTTGGACTCAGTGCCAAGGTCCCGTTGACAAGGTGGTGTTGGGTCATAGGTTGGACTTGATGATCTCAAAGGTCTTTTCCAACCCAGCTCATTCTGTGATTCTGTGAATTAGTCCTGTTTGATGATGTGTAATATCTATGCAACCCACCGAGGAAGGATCTGAAACTGTTTGTTTTTCTAGTCTGGACTCTTAAAAAATAAACCTGTTTCTTCAACTGCTCTGTTCTGATACAGCTTCAGAAAGCTCCATATTAAGAGTCTCCCGAGAGCAGCATCTTTTACCAACCAAGTAACATAGCTTGGCTGGTACTCACAGATCTTATTTTCCCTCTTATTTTGTACAGAGATCCTCTGCCCCTCCAGAACAACTATAATTATTCTTTAAAAACAGAGAGCATATGGAGCGCTTTCCTCCAAGCCATGGAGCCAAGCGCCGTGAAAGCCATGAACAAAAGCAGTTTATGAGAGGTGGTTTCCCTTCCCCACCAACTACTGAGAGCTGCTGTGAAATTCTGTTGAAGTCATACTGTGACAGGGTACAAACCAGCTATGACAGGATTTGCCTGCATTACACAGGGTTTACTGTTAATTAGCTCTTGTGCACATACGCAGTAGATAAAACCAGCTTTTTATTGTCGTTGAGGAAGTGGTGATTTGTTGAGAGGACATCCTTTTTGGATACAAAGCTAGCAACAGGATTGTAATTAGAGTTAACATCTACACAACAGTTCTATTTAAGCACTTGACAATAGTGGGCCTGGCTAATTAGTTTCTGTTAGTTAAAAGGGAAATGTAAATGAAATTTTCTTGGGGCGTAAACAGAGACACCAGCTTACTCAGACCAGGAACATCACTGCTGGTGCTGGTTCTTTCCTATCATATCCAACACATGCTCCTGATCACATCTTTAGATATACAACCTCACATGTACCAGAAAACAGAAACTTCACCCCTCCTTTGATGACCTCTTCTCTCCCAGTAGTAAGGTGAATGAAGCCTAGCAAGGATAAACCAATTAAAATTCATACTTTAGGTAAAAACTTTGTTCACAGTCTCACTCCAATAACTGCACTAGCTGAACTTTTCTGGTGAACTTGAAAGGAACCAGCCTTTCCTGACTGTCTAGAGTATTTTCTTAATGAACAGCAGGGCATTATATCTACAGGTTTTGAATCATCCTTTTAGATAACAGTTATCCCAACCTTGGGAGCAAATGTACTCATCTGTTTGCTGATTGTTCCAGAATACGCTGGAATGTGCTATTGTGTGCTATTCCAAACACAACACTGAATGCAACTGCCAGAAAGTAGCAAAAGGAGGAGTGGCATTGTAGTAAGAGGCAGGAAAGGAGGATGGATAACTCCTTTGGGCTGGGGAAATTCCAGCCTTCTTCTGCTTTCCATCTTTGTTTTGGCAATTTCTAGGAAAGATTGGTATGGAAGGTGGAACCAAATCCAAAGCCCTACAGAAATAATCCCTACAGGAAGCTGCATGAGGAGCTGTTCTTTTGGACAGAACTCAATTGAGCCTGAAGGTTAAAAAACCCCAAACCAAACAATGCAGAAGGAAATGCAATGCCTAAAGTAAGGTTGTTTTCCCACAAACTTGAAGGGACTAAAGCAGAAAACCTGAAGTTTCACCTGTCATTTGGAAAACAAGCCATGTGATGCACATCTGATTCATCTTTATTAAACATGACAGAAAGAATTCCTTTGCTATTCTACCAGGCTCTTACAAAAGCCCTCAAGTCAATGGATCGTGGCATAAACAATTTGCAAACTGAAAAACTGGAAAGAAAAGCAACACTGCAGTGAAAATGGAAATAGGAGAAGATGAGGAATTTCTTGTTTGGGTTAAAGCCCTGCTCTCACTTTCAGCTGCCTGAACAGCAGAAAACCCTGTCCCCTTCTACTCACTGATAATTCACATCAATGGAAAAAACTGAAGTCAATAGATAAGGGTCAGACTGATTATTAATTAATTTAAGATTTATAAGTCTCAGGAGAGTGCACAATTGTTAAAGGGACATGAAGAAGGTTCTATCTAAAGTTAAACACATCCATTTTGGATTTACAGCCCTACTGTAACAAAAAGTGTCACTTTGCCAGTGCAGTTTTGCCCATTTTTAGCCCAAACAGAATAAACCATTTTCACAAATTTAAAAAAAAAAAAAAAAAAAAAAAAAAAAAAAAAAAAAAAAGCGCACAATTTCACAAATCTAATGTAGAGGTATGAAGTTTCCTTCTTTGCCTTGAAAGTGAAAGAATACATACTGACATTTCAATACAGAGCAGTAATTTTCCTAAAATAAATTCAGCAAGGCTGAAACAAACAAACAAAAAAATTCCATCAGATCCAAAGTAAACAGGAAACATTTGAGGGCCTTCCCCCTCAGACTGAGTGGAGCAGGAGTAAAACCACTGAACAGAGTAAAACAATTCCTCTCATTTGTGTAGTTTGGTAAGGCCCTTAATCTTAAGGATAATAATAATAATAATAATAATAATAATAATAATAATAATAATTCTGTATTTGTGAATATAGAAAATACTTTGAGTAAAGTTGATGAAATTGGGACCCTTAAACCTGGGGCGGCTCTGTTTGGATGAGTCTGTCTGAAAATGAGGCCCCACGGAAGTATCTCAAACTGGACATCCCGCATCAGAAGGATTAAAACAAAACATTGAAACTGAAAAATTCATCTTCTGTTGCTAATTCATTGGTTATTGAATTAAGTCAGAATTGATACTGATTTTATAAACAAATGTACCATTTGATAGCATCTATAGTGCACTGTTTTTCAACTCCAAATATGTTCTCCCTCATAAGCTAGAAATAGGCATATTCACATTACAAACACAATTAGGAAGGAAAGGCAACCTTAAAACCTTTCGAAAAAGACAAGAAAAAAACTCAGATTGAAATCCTTAATGAGGTGGGTTTGATTAAATTTATGCATTTTTCATCTGGTCTTAGGCTCAGGAGAGTAATCCCAAAGCCTAGAAGTCATATTAACCAGTTTGAATTTAAGAATGAACAAACTCAGGGGCAATGCAGGGCTTTCATGAAAAAGAATGCAGAGCAAAGCCTACATTTGTTTCAATTGTCATTACTGAAAAAGTAAAATTGCTGCAAGGTTACAATTTTTCTTTTAAACAGAAAATGAAAAAAAAATCAAAAAATAGTTTTACACTAATTAAGGAAGAAATTTGGTTTTGCTGGAACATTTACTTTTTCAAGGGAAGGTGTATGGAAAGAAGAGGTTCATTTGCTTTTAAATTCTGTCTTAAAACAAAACCAAATCAAGCAAAACAAAAAAAAACCACCGCCCCCCCCAAAAAAACAACAACAAAAAACAAACAAACAAACAAAAAAACAACAACAACAACAAAAAAAACACCCAATAAAGGGAAGACAAGTGAATTCCAATTTTACCAGAATTTTCACTATGTAATAAAATTTAATCTGGAAACATGAACGTCTACAGGAAATTTCAGAATTTAATCCTTATTCATTTAAGCTAAAAATAAACACATTTTTTTAAAAAGGCATTTTTTAAATCAGCCGAAATGAGCAGGAATTTTCCTGAAACAGAAAAGCGAGTTTGGCCGCAGAGAGGCAGATGTCACTCCAGGACAAGCTGCACTCTCCCCACGGTGTGGGTCTGTGCTCAGACTGGTCAGCATGACATTGCAGTGGCAGGCAGGGCATGAAGGATGGATGGGGTGGGGATGTTACCTAGCGTGCTGGGGCAGGGTGGACTGCCGTGTCCATGGATAGAAAATGCAGTCATGACTAGCGGGGCCTCTACACCTGCAGGCAATTACAGAACAAACCACGTCATTGCCAGGACATGCACGCGCATGCGCCCTTGTCCACACGTGCAGGATGGAGACACACAGGCAGCCAGCACCCAGCCAGTACCTATCCATCAGCCCAATGCAGTCCTCCAGGTGTGGCCCTATGCACCTGCAGCAAATCCAAGGTGGGAACAGGGAGAGAAAGAGAGAGATCTGTTATTTACACGCCCGAGATGCAGGAATCCCCTTTGTTTTACTTAATTCTAGCTCTTCTCCTCTAAGAGAGACTTATGCCATCAAAAAATTATAGCTTGTGACAAGAGGAACAATAATAGCAACAGCACTCCAAGGCAGGCTGTATCTTGGCTCAAACAACACTTAAGGCAGGTTCACCTGTGCACGTGGGAGTCCTGACAACAGAGTTGCTTTTCCTGCATGTTTTTATGAGTCATCAAACCAGTGATTACTGCACAAAAGCTGTTAATTTACAAGTTGAGACTTCCAGGAGCACAATCCAGGATTTGCTTTTCTTTCTGTAATTGATGCAATTGTTCATTCTGTTCTAAGCTCCCAGGCGGGGCAACTGCAGAAATATTTTGGAAGCTGTCTATACTTTTTTTTTTTTTTTTTAACAGGGAAGCTCAAGGATCAACTTCCAGGAACAAAAACCACAGCAAAACGGTGTCTGCTGATTCATACACTTTATTCTGCTTTCCTTAGATGCTGCCAAAAGTCCTCCACCTGCACAATCAGCAGGTGCTCACCAAAGGCATTGGAAATGCAAGGATTCACTAAATGCAGCACCACTAAAACACAGCCATGGAAAAGAGTTTGAGGAATACGTGTGGATTTCCCTTGCCCCTGTGAAGAGCAGGACTGGTTTCCTGGTCCCCTGCACTCAAACAGCAAGTCAAATATACATTTACACAGCAGTCAGGATTCTCAGAGACCTGAAGCTGAGCTTTTAGGGGTTAAAACAATCTGACCCCCTTCAGTGCTGCACACCCAGCTAGGCACTCTAGCCATGGGGAGTATGTAGCCCTTGGCATTTAAGGAAACCAAACCATTAATTTCAGCTCTTTGACAAGATTTCAGAGCCATTTTATTAACAGGCCCTTTGGCTGTACATCTGCTACAGGCAGGAGAGGTGATCTGACACATCAGTAGACTGCAACTTACTTCCTTTTTAAATTTAAGGTGTGATCCCCAACTCTTTTAAAGTTTGGTGGTTTTCAGATTGGCTTTGATGGAAGGATATGCATGTCAAAAAAATCTGAGAGTTCAAATAAGCTCCCACGAGATCTTCTTTCTGCTTCACCATCACTTGCCACTCATCAGCTTTTGCTGCATTTAAATTGGTATCACTCTGCCATTATAAAATGAAGTCAGTGAATTCAATTTCCCCGTAGCTGCTCATCAGGGAGAGCAGACCAAGTAAACCTTACCCTGTGTTTGTTTACTTGAATTTTGATTTTTATATAAGACATTTACTCTGACATGCAAGCACAAACTGGAAGGATTTCCTCAATGACAGCTTCCTCCAGCATATGTGCAGATGTAAAAAGATGTGTTAAATATCCAGATAACACATAAATGTAAGGGGTTGATTTAAATACAATTCAAAAACTTAATAGAGAAACTCTTGGAATTTCAGCTGTCCCAGGCATTAGACTTTGGAATTCAGGGCTGTCTGAATTCTAACCCATCTCAAACACATCCAAGGTTTCTTCCTTTCATGGCATCCTCAGCAATTTGGAGAAAACAGGTTCAGCAATGAAGGAGGCTGAAAAATTGCTCAGATCGTCCATTTCCTACCATGCCAAGAAAAGCTGAGCTCAGACTCTTGCTGTAAATAAAAAGAAGGGCATCTTCAAATTAGAGGCCTGAGAGCCCGTGACTAGTTTAGAGAACTGGCAGACTGACATCTAGAGCCTGTTGTCTCGGAGTCACTTCACATGTACATGCAGAGAACAGGATTGAACCAAACTTGGACTGCTTGGACTTCACCCAGTGCAAGCTGAAGGATCACTGATTTTTATTTCAAATTGTAATCGTCTTCAGTGGACTTGGCTTCTCCAAAGAGAAAACTCTGTCCAGGTGCAATTCCATTACTCCTAGTTAGGCAGCTCCCAGTTTCCTCCCTGAGTGGCTGTCCTGATTACATGCAGGGAGGTACAACTCTGTGTGAGTCGTGGCAATATTTATTAACAGTGTATTTTGTACCACCGAGTCATCAGGTATTTTTCCGCAGGAAGGAACTCTCTTCATTTCAGGCCTTTGGACTCATACAAGCCTGACACACTCATACATCACGTTGGTAGCCTCCTTCACACCCAGTGTTCCTTCTGTTCGGTGTCTGGATGATGTTTTCTTTTCCAAGCTGGCTCTGTAAAATGAACTGGTTCATTGATACATGCCAATTTATTAATGATATATTCAGTACCTTACAAAAGTTCAATACAGCTTCTCCAGAAAATTACACTTGGAGCTCATCCTAGCTTAACAGATAATCATCCCCTGAAAGGAAATGTGGGGTTTTGAAAATTGCAGTAACAACAGGGTGTTTTTTTTTTTTTTCTCAGAAACAATCCAGAAATATTGTTTTTCATCAACTTTCTTTAAGATTGAAAGTGGGGTCTTAACTGCACAGATATTGGGTAGCGAAGCCATTACTCACCAGATGAATTCTCAAAAATCTTGGTCACTGGAAACAAACAAAACTGATTTTACAGTGGTATAAGTGGAGTATCTCTGGGCAGGAGAAAACCTTTTTTGTGGTGGTCACCCAACTGTTGTTATGGATAAAGTCAGACAACTCTACCCAAGGGCTACTGAGCTAACAGGTGAGAGGAACTCATGGTGATAGGAACAAAGCTGAACTGGAGCAGGGGCTAGGAGGAAATTTTGCAAAACAAAAGATTAACAGTTGTTCTTATCCAGAATGTGTTTGCAATATTCTTTCATCTGGAATTCAAACTTTCTAAAAATACACCTCAGCTTTAGAGGCAACACGGTGCTCCTGCCCTCAAATCCCTCCAGGGCTGAAGCTCCCCTGACTTCTCTGGCCATGTCTTAGAAGGAAAAGAGCATTTTGGTGAGGAGTAATGCCCTTCCTTCAACAAGCTGTGTGACAAAACACGTTTGTGTGATGAGGGGAGGTGTCCAGTGAGATCTCCCAGTTGTGTCCTGCCCAGCAATGAAGCAAGCTGTCACTTGCAATTGTGTAATTAGTATTTTGTTCCTGTGAAAGTGTTTAGTTTTGGCTAGCTCTGCAAGAAGAGGTGCCAAATGCTTTCCAACTCTCTTGAATTAAGTGGGATAGCTGTCCCACGTGCCTCAGATCCGCTCCAAACTGGCTTCAAGTAGCTGATACTCATCACAGGCATGCAAAGGCAGGAGCACAGTTGTGGCACCCAAGGAAGTCACTGTTTGACAGTTCTTCTGGTCAATGAAGGCTCATTAACAGGGCTGGGTAATTACACACCTATTAAGAGAAGCAGTCATTACACTTGAATAAGGGAGGAGAATGGTGCTAGCAAACCTCACTAAAGCAATCCTCTGCAAATGCCAAGATGGAATTTGTTGCAAAACACAGGAAATAGAGGTGGGAGAGATCCTTCCTTGGAGACAACTGGTGGGGATGACTGGAGACATCCTGTGAGAACTAATAACCTATTTTATCAAGCAGCCTGGCTCATAGAGAGCAGCAGTGCAGGAATGAGATAATACCAGACTGGGGAGCATTGCTCTGCAGCAGCTCAACCCTTTTTGATGGTATCCCAGCTGTACTGAGAGGGCATTGGTTTTATTCCAGCACTGATCTGGCAGCCAGGAGAACAGATGTGCAGGATGAAGCAGAATTACGTTTTCTCTCCACCTTTCAGTCATGAACCAAACAGCAAGATATATTCTCTCCACAACCTATTTCAGTGAAGAATCATGACTGAGGGGAATTTAAATACTGCCTTCTAAAAGAAGGGTATGAAACTAGAGAATTCAGCCTTGAAGGAGGAAAGGAGGGAGTAACTGATTTCCCTTCTCTCTGTGGGCATGTTCAGCCCCTGACAATGTTGGCAAGAAGATGGACAACCTGCAAACCCCAAACATCTTGGACAGTCATTAATAGCTTCATTAACATAATTACATGCCACAAAGTCTCCAGGAACACTAAAAAGGAATAGTAAGCCATGCTTATCCAGACTTGGGGGGAAGAGAGCATTATTTTTCTAAGGGATAAGAATAGACACATCAACTCTTTAATAAGAGGACAAAGATTTCCACAGGGGATGGTATTAGTGTCATGGAAAAGGGACAGTTCCTCATCTGGGAGGTAATCACATCTTTGTGTACCTCAGGTAACTGGGGAAGAGACCTCTGGCCCTTTTACTTGTCCTTTCTCTGGGGATGGGCACCCATAGGACATTCTGCCACCCAATCAGAAGGAGAAAATAGAAAGGAGGGAAAATTGAAAGTCCAAGGATTAAAAGGACAACATCACTTGGCACAAGGGAATCCTGTGTCAGCAACAGTTGCCAATGAGCACTGCCAACGTCAGCCAGAACTGCCCAATGCCCTTCATATTTGTGTATTAACTAGAATGTCACATTTGCAGCACAAGACATAAAAACTCCCCTTCTCGATCCAGGCAGATAAAAACAGATAAACAACCACTTGCAAAATAAAAATGCCTGTGGAGAAGTGGAAAGGCATGGAAAACCTTCTGCTCCCTTCCTGGTCTAGGAGAAACACACTTGTGCCACAAACACTAGAAATAGCTGGGTCAGTTAGAGCTCCTCAGGAAAGAGGGAATAGGAAGAAGTGTTTCTCCCTGGAGGCCAGGAGAGCTGCAAGGCACCTCCTATGCTGGGCAGACAGTAAATCCATCACACATCCATGGTCTTGTCAGATTAGATCAGCATTGGCACCTTCTCCATCCATGAAAGCCAGGACCAGAGCTTCTGGAGTGAGCTCATCCTTTGATATTACTTCTGCTGACCCTCTTCTTCCACAGTAGCAGCATTTTTCTTATTGCATAACTGATTTAAAGGGTCTGGGGGGCAGACAAATCTGTAACAGATCCTGGCTGTGTCTCTGTGATCTCCCTCTCATTTCCCTAATGGCTCTATTGTAATTAGATTTGCAAAACCAGCAAAAGGTCTCATTTTGAATGGCAACAGCTGTTGACATCAAGATTACATTGAATAATTTACTGGTTTAATTTTAGCTGCTAAACAATAAGAGCCTCTTGTCGAAGATTATTTTGCTGACTGATGTTTTCTCTTTTTCCCATTGCTGCCTCTTTCTCTTTTTGTATGCTGGATACTGAATTGCCCCATGGAAAAGGCAGTAATAACTTACATGGCCTGTGCAAAACTATGGGTGTGCATATGACTATTGTTGTGTAGCACAGGTTCGTAATTCAGGCTCAGATCCATGGGCTGTGTTATTCCAAGTGTAAAAAATTATTCTGGGCACTTTGACAGGACTTCGGAAATTGATGCTCAGTCTCAGGCTCCTGTACAAAGTCTGGTTTCAAACTCTGTGCATCAGTCCCTGCAGGAAAAGGAGAGCAGTAACACTTCTGTCTCACAGTACTGCTGCAGGCTTAGTTCACCAACACCAAGTAGCAGAGATTCTGTCAAGGAGCAAACAGTAAAAATAAAGTCATTTTACAGGCCTAAAATTAAGTGAAAGGGCAGCATTTGCTACAAACCAGAGTGGAAGGAAAGCTGAGAGCATTGCTGTGGAAAGTTCTTCTCTGTGGTTTTCAAAAGGGTTTTTGTGATAAGCTGCTGGGCGTTCATGACTAAAACCTGAAAATCAAAGGTTAAACTCCTACTGCACACTCTCTTTTCAGGAGAGGGACAAGTGCTTTACTAAACCAAAGTACTTACAACCCCCCCTGTGCTAGGAGCAGCCCGTGGATAGGATGGCTCCCTGCACAGAGCGTGCACTCACCCTTGGGTGCAGTTTGGATGACACGGATGGCACTCCCGATCCTCATCGGCGTACTTGAAAATGAAGCTGTTGGCTCCCTGCAAGCCATCAGGACATTTTTCCACACAATTTGGACCATCCTTAAAATGGAAACACTTTGTGCAGTGGTCAGGTCCCTGGAGAGCGTGGAAGAAAGAAATGCAGTGCATTGAAGTTACTCTGTCCTTTCCTGCTGCACTAGGATTGCATTGGCACACACTCAGCAGCAACTGCAGCAGCTTCTCCTCCCAAGGAACACTGAATTACCTGCATGGCTCCAGCCTCTGTCAGGGAGCAGCAGATGTATAAATCCTGGTGCTGTTGGCCATTAACAACTTCTGCAGAGTGCAAGACTACATACCAGCTTCTAGATGAGCTTCTTAATGTTATTGGTGTGCTTAAGACAATGAAGTCAGTGCACACTTTTAATGCTGAGAAACTTCCTGCTGCATTATTCAGGACTGAGCCACCTGTGCAAAGCCCCTCAGTGGGTTCTCCTGCCTCTGCACTCCAGAACTACTTCTCACAAGCACTCTGCCCATGGCATCTGGTCACAGCAAGACTGAAGGACTACAAGGTCTCCCTCTTCTTAATGCATATGAAGATCAAATTGTTAAGAACAACAAACCAAAACTCCTGGACAATGTAAAATTTTAAAGCTGTGGTGACAAGCCAGTGGGTAACTAAATCTGGTGTTCAGGTTGAGCACTGGCCTAGGATTTTATGTCCATAAGCCCTGCTACAAATCCAAATTTCCCTGATGGGCCGAACACTTGAAACATTAGCTTCTTGCCTCATGACTGTATTGCAGAAAAACACAGTATTGTAAGAAGAATTACGATGCCTTTCTTTTTTCCATTCAGTAAGTAAGTCACAGAAATAAGGAAATAAATTACTGGTTATATTTTCTCAATTATGAAGAGCCTAAAATACAGCTCCTCATTTCCAGCATACTTGTGACTTTTAATCTTGGCGATATACAGAAAACTAGAAGAAAGAGACAACTTCTACCTCCCAAATGAGCAATAATCTTTGAAAGAAAAGTAATTGGCCATTACAAAGGTGAGAAAGAGTTAATCATCATTTAGGATGTATGAAAAATGTTATCTATCAAAAGAACTTAAAGGCTATCAAAGTACAAAAATCCTCCCAGCATGTTGTTTAAACTGAGAGACTGAGATGAATTCCCCCACTTTTTTGGGGGGGTGGGGGAAACCAGGACAGAACTGAATATCCAGAACAAAAATAGGGATAAAAGAGGGCACTGAAATCCCAACTGCATGCTTTCTGTCTGTAAAAATCGTGTGCATCTGTACCACTAAAGCATTAAGACAACTCAGGAAAGACAAGGAGAACTTTTAAAATCCTTTCTTAAGGAGGCAGATCCAAGGCAGTTTAATCCCAGCACCAATTTAGCACAAGCAGAATTCCTCCCCTCCATACAGACCGTGTGTTTTCTGCTTTTGTTAGCACTATTTTGCAGTAGCTGCTTTAAAGCCTGTAAGTTTAACCTGTCCTTCAGCACAGCAAACACAAGAACCCAAACCCCAGGCAAAGTAACAGATTTGCCCTTACCGGCCCGTAGCAGGTGATCATGTTCTCCTCCATCTTCTCACACTGCGGGTCGCACTCCACACACACAGAGCCGTTCGCAAACTCTCGGAACTCCCTGAGAAAACAGTTTGCAGGCAGGTTGGGAGAAATCTGACTGCAGCCCAAAACTGAGCTCACCTGGCTGGGTCTTCACCTGATGGAGCTGAAGACCTGCCACCACCTCATCCACAGCCACGTGCAGCAGAGACACCTTCTTCACCAACATAAAACTACAGTGGGGGCCTTCCTCTCGTTAAGAAATACAGGCTTCATTAACAGGACAAAGCTGCTGACTTCTTGTTTTTCATCTACAGGACTGTCACTCATGGCTCAGACTCAGGAAGTCACTTGTCACATGTGAGCACTGATGACAGAGCTGCCCTACTGCAGGTAGGTCTCTATGAACACACATTTTAAAGCCTGTGCTACAAAAGGCTCGTAATGTTTTCAGCAATAATTCTAGACTGAGGTTTCAATCTATAAAATGTCAAAACAAATCCTTTTACTCATTTATTTCATGTATCCACAGGAAACTACCACTCAAGTGACTTTTTTTTTTTATTAACCACTTTTAAGAAGGAAAAAAGGTAGTAATGGCAGGTTGAATTTCTTCCTTCAAACATTTCAGCTGCCAGCTATCCCTCACCACAAACCTCCAGCACTCTCCCAACATAATCCATCCCACCCTCTTCTAGGCTAAGATGAATTCACATCTGAGCAAGTTGTTTCTCCTCCACTAAAGACAGACCAGAGGGGTTTTTGTAACTTTTCACCTAAATCAAATTGTTCATGTTACCAGCAATGCAAAAGGTGCAAGGGATGATGCTGCATGAAAACTTTAGCCAGTGGAACACCAGGGAAAGCTTTCTACACAAGTTCAGATTTCGAAATCCTTAAATCTTAGTCCATGACACGTTTCACCCCAAATCAGTAATATCAGCAATGGAGCCAGATCCTGATTAATGCAAACCCAAAATGGCTTGCTCACTGAAGTCCTCCACAGTGTTAATGAGCAGCTTTGGGGGAAAGCACGAGGGGAGTGTCTTACCCGTCGTAGAGGTTGCAGGAGTCTATGCAGGTCCTGCCCCTGATGAAGCGCTTGCAGGACAGGCACTGGTCTGGCCCCGGCCCCCAGCAGCCATCACTGGAGCACAGCTCGTTGCACACCATCCCATCAGCAGCTGCAGAGACAGGGGCTGCTGTCAGCAATGCACACAGCCCTCCCAAAGCCAAGGGAAAACATTCTGTCAGCATCCCAACACGCCTGGAAACGGCACCGGAATGGCCCCATTTCCCAGAAGCAGGACAGAAAAAAAGCATAAAATCACCATCATGCCACAACACACAGACAGACACTCAGCTGAAACATCATACACACTCCTGGTCTGCTCCTTTCAGAAAAAACTGAGTGGGGAAAAGATTTACAAGAGTGCTGCAAGGATGATCAAAACCAGAGGAGCTTCTAAACCAGGAATAACCAGAGAAGCAGCCTCAGAAGTGAGGGAGAAAGGACATGATTAAAGCTTCTAAAATCCTGAATGGCAAGGAGGAGGTGAGTAAGCATGAAACAATTGTTCACTGCTGCTTCCAAGTCCCTCATGGGCATTCAAAGAGACAGGAATCCAATAGGGTTAAAATCTGAGATTTTTTCTTCATAGAAAGTAAAGATCAACCTGTAGAATTCCCTGACACAGGACACGGTAAATGCCAAAAATTTAAAGGATTCAAAAAGTCAGTTGTCTAAATCCACTGAAGTTCTATTGAACTAAAATATAAAATGTTACCTATGATTGAGGACTCCCTGAAATGAAACCTATGGACAGCAGGGAAAAAATTGAAGGAAAGACACCATTACTGTGATTTTCAAATTACTGATTTATAGTATTCAGGTGCAAAAGCACCTGAACAGCCAAAAAGCCTTTATATTAAAGCCCTGAAGCTCACACCAAAATACACTGTGAACTATGGGTTAGAGGGAAAGTTTGTTTCAAATAGTGTAAGTCTGTGTTTTTATTTTATATAAATCATTCCCTATGTAAATATCTAGATGATATGACACACAAAGAAAATGGGCAAAGAGCAAAACGAAACACATTAACTCTCCAACATCTGAAGAAAATCTGGGTGCACTTTCAGCCTAACCCTGGCATGTGAAAGGACAGAACGAATTTGAATTTATTTTTGCACAATGTCAGGTTTTACACGAATGGATGACACACTGGACTGAGTGAACTAAACCCAGCAAGCACCTGAAATATCAGAGATGGCAACCATACAGACACTCGTTTGCTTTTTAAACCATTGGAAACAAGAGGAATAACAAATGAAGAGGAGGTTGAGTTCTACCACCCCCTCCAATACCATCTTACTCAATACACCACAAATAACCTCAGGCATGAGAAGCCTCAGCTTGTTTTATCAAGACTGGGATTTAGGGTTTTTTCTTTCTATATCACACATCCTTTTTTAATGCCAACATGCAAAAGGTATTCAGAAGTATCTTTCTAGTTTTTCTTTTGCCTCTAAGCTCGAATCAGGTACAGCCAAATAATAAATGACTTCATTTAGGAGTCATTTCAGGTGCTCAGTGTGCTTAAAAGTGTATTAATGACCACAAATTCCAGCACAGCAAGGGGGACTCAGGAAGTCATTTCAGAGAGGTGCCCTGTCCTCCTTCCCTGAGCTCTGCTGCTGCAGCCAAATGAGCCAGCCCAGCACAGCCAGGATGAGCAGAGATACAAAACTCAGCTTCTCATTACTGTCCTGACCTGACTTTCTTTTAAGCATAGTAACATTTTTATAATAACTATCAGACGTCAGTAGTTCCACTATGCTGCCACTGCCTGAACCCTTCAAATAAAAAGAAAAACCACAAACCCAGAAACTATCCTAGTTACAATTACACAAGCTTTTTATACAGTTCCATATGGCTTTTGTTTTCTAGTCAATGACTCATTTTAAATCTTTGTCAAGCAACAAACTGAAGCTTAACCTGGTTTGGAGATCCCTTTATTTCTCTTTTTAAATTTTAAGAATACTGCTAGCTCCTCTGATTTTGTTTTCCACACTCATCACAGAAAGGCAGTTCCCTGTTTGCTTTCTCACCTTCTTTAGTAACTTGAAACTGTGATTTACTACTAGTGATTTCCTTTCTTTTCATTTTTCTCACCCTACAAACTACTCTGAGATCAGAATTTATTTGCACAGAGTATTTCACTAAAATATCTGTCCAAATAACAGGGGGTATTATTACAAGATAGGTCAGAAAATACAGTGAATAACTGTATACAAATAAAAAGAGAGCTTTTCAATAAAGAAAATGATGATTACCCCATTGAAATGTAGCCAACACAGTGCCTGTAGTCTTACGAAAAAAGCAACAGAAACAAAAAATTTACCATTTCCTCCTGAAGTGTTTTCATAAAAGAATCTTGGCAAGGAGGGAGTGGTTGTTTTGACAACTTATAAAAACTCATTTCTCTCGCCTTTCTCCTCTTTAATTGTGGGGATGGCTAAAGAAACGTTTCAATTTTTGACACATTATTTGGCATTTTCATGGGCTGAGCATGTTCTGCAGCTCCAGCACATCACATGTGGAAGGAAATAACAATAATGTTCTTGACAGGAACTGGATTCTGTCAGGAGTTTTAGAAGAAGGGCTCGTTCTTTATTAATGGTGCCACACAGGTTAGAAGCAGAAAGGTTCAATGTTTCTCCCCAACCTAAACAGAACACAAGAAAATTAGCTACTAAAAAAAGAAAAATTACTTTTTTTGGCTATATGCTTCTGGGCCTGATCCAAAGCTCCATAAACTGAATAGAAAAACTCCTGCAGACTTCAATTAGCTTTACATCATGCCCAATAATGAATGTAATCATTTATTCAAGTTGTTAATTGCTGGCTAGATTGATATAATTCATAATAATCACATCTGCAATAACCTTTGCCTAGAAAGGTTTCACCTCACACTGCAGGTGTCACTAAAGCTGAGAGAACTGTTCAAGTCACTTTGGATAAAAGAATAATTTTTTCTGCATTTATTTTGTGTGCACCCATATTTCACGAGCCACCCCTGACTGTTCCATAAAAAAAAAAATCCACAAAAAAACCAACCACGCTGGAAAAAAAAAGGCAGACTGGGGCAAAGGTAAAATCTACCCACCCTTTCCTTGGTGAATTGTTCTGTTCCCTGTGCACATGAGTTGGACACCAACATTTCTGTCCCTGAAAGTGGGCAGGGAAGTGGAGAAGGGAGGGGTCCCATTCCTTCCATGGACCCCCCTTTCTGGCCCTGCATGTCACCATCTTAGACAGACAACACAAAGCACTAGAGCATCCTGGGGGGTTATGGATTTCATTTTTTTTTATTTAATTAAAAACACACACATATATTTTTCTCCTGTATTTTCAGTATTCTACAAAAACCAGGAGTCTGCCTAGGCTTTCAACCTATTAAAAAAAAAACTATCTTGGAGGCAGTGAAAGATTTGAGGACTATTTGAACATTGTTAAGAAGTGGTGTAAACTACAAGATAAAAAATTGAGGGTATGAGGAATATAAAAAATATTTTGCACGCTGGAAACTGTTGTAGCATTTTCCACTGATTGAAGTCTGTTGTCTTTGTCATCTTCATTGATTAAAAAAGAAAATCAGAGTTTTCCTACACTCTATCATGCTAGTATTATCTCGAAGATGAAGCATTAACACAGACCAACCTTTTCCACAAAAAACTTACTCCCCCTGCAACTTCTCAGTATGTCCTCACTGATGTAGAGTACAGCATTAAATGGCATGGAAAAGATATCATCACCTTGTGAGAGGTCATAAAAGTCACTTAAATACACTGGTGGCTAGAAGATCTTGGGAGCTCTTACATTAATTTCAGAAAAGCTACACATTGATAGAAAAAAGTTGGCTGTAATTTGCTTTAAGCCATTAACAATAGCTGGGTAGAAAGGAAAAAAAAAACCTAAGCTAATAGAGCCTCAAAATATACAAAGAAGTAATAATAAATACCTGAGAGTGGGTGTATTAATTAACAGTTTTTAGACTGGTTTCTTGACTGAAAACCATGTGAAAAAGAATTTTTGGTGGATATGTTTATTAACAAGTCACACCCTGCTGGTTATCATGCAAGCAAACAGACAGTATTTCAGAGAGCATTCTGCTTCTCCAAATATTTACTTACACACCTTCCCCATTCTGGTGAGGTTCATTTGGCACTCAAGAGGTGTGGGCAAGTGCAGGATCAGCGTCCAGAAGAGGCAAAAGAAGGGAAAGGCAGAGATGGAAACCCTGGAGCTCGCCCTCAGATCCCACATGGTAAGGCAGTGGAAGGTGCAGGAAAACTCCCCTAAGCCCCAGTCTGTTGGCCTCTCCTGAAATGACAGATGCTCCAAAGGGTGCTGGGGAATTGCATCTGGCTCCATGGGCCACTGCTGCCTTACTCCATGTGATCCTGCGGAGTTTAGTGAGATATCCAACTGCAAGGAACTCTTTCAGCCCCAGAGAGGTGCTGGCTGACAGGCAGAGCTGCAGCAGCAGCAAAGCTCTTCTCAGCTAATGCTGACTCTCAAAAGGCCACAAAACATTAATTCACTCACACAGATGTGCAAAGAGAGGAGACCACTGTTCCTGTTGGGATCACACTGCCTGCCAGTTGGAGAGAAGAAGCCACTGCTCCTGTTAGGATTGCACTGCCTCCCAACTGGAGCCACTTGGCCCCTGGCCTATGTTCATTATACACTGTGCAGTTAATGAACACAGGTTAGAGTCCATTGTTCAAACCAGCCCCTGGGCACTGGAACTCATGTTGTGACTTCTTAAAAAGGAAGGAGATTTGTTTTCCTCTTTAAGATTCCCGTGGTGTTAAACCTCCTAAAATGTCTTTAAGAGTGTTTTTCTTCCTGGAAAATGATAAGCATCTATTATAATAAATCCTACCAAGCTAGAGGTGACATAAAGTTTGCATTTTCCCTTTGTGTGCAAATGTAGTGACAAGACATTCCCTGTGAGAGAATGATGTGACAGCACATCCTGGTTTCCATTTGCTCTGGAAGCTCACGTTTCAGTAGCTGGGGCAGCTTCAAAGGGATTCAGACTGAGAAACTTTCAGACTTTCCCAGGAAAGGGCCAAGAGGTATTTGAGAAAGGAGCCCTGACAACTAATGCAAGATGATGTTCCAAACTGCTGTGTTCAGCTATGTCCCAAAGCTCCCCAAAACAGCAACTGGGACACACCACCTTACAAAATCCACCTGAGTGATTTCCCATTGTCTCCTACCATGTGGGAGGTCACAGAAAGCTTGAAGCAAAGAGGAATCATTACTGTATGAGACGTGAGGCCTGTGCTCCACCTTATTACTGCCTAGTTTCTTTTTACATTAAATGTCTTGGAATGAAGGAAAGTTGATTGTTCTTTCCTTAAATGCTGCATGATAATCAGACAGCTAGAGCCAATGTGATGTAAGAAAACATCAGAGCACCAAGAGCATGATTTGTCTCCCATAGTAAGGAGTTTTTCATCTGGTAGAGAGGAAAGAAGGTTCACAAGTTCATCTATCTTCTGGCAAGATGGGACCGACTCAGATCTGGGCATATAACCTTAGTGACTCGTGGTCAACAAAACCTTGAGCTTCTTCCTTCTTCTGTTCTGTCAGGCCAAAAATCTCATATGGGAAACCTCAAAAGGGCAAATTCTTTCTCCATGCCATACAAAAGACAGTTGTTACTAGAGCACTGGCACAGGACTAGGTGGTTCCTCATCACATGATCCTGTTACACTGCAGGGGAAAGCAAAAAGCAGTGCCACATCCCTGTGCCATCCTTCTTGGCAGCACCTCTATTTTCCAATAAATACTCTATTTTTATAGCTGGCTTTCTATGCAGGGGCAGAATAAAAACCCTACACCCTCAGGCACAGTCACAGTAAAAACTGCCTGCAGTGACAGCAAGTAGCATTTTCTTAACCTTCACTTTTTAAACTTGCATGTAAAGAAATAGCCTAATAAAATTAATGCTAACAATAATTAAAATTAAAACCAAAACCACGTGGAGATTGACCAAACAAGACTTTGTACTTCCTGTGGCTCTTCCATGGTAGGAGAGATGAGACAGGTAACAAAGCTCCAGCTGTATTTCACCTAACACTGAAGGTACACTGACACTACAGTGATGAGCACAGCCATTCACTCTCTCAAAACAGAGCAGAACAGCACTTCAAAGGGAGGGGAGAGGAAAAAAAACAAACAAGAAACAGAATCCCTCAAAAAATAATAAACAAAACCCCCTCAAACCAACAGAAAGAAAGAACTAAAGTGCAAGTCAAAAATAGGACCACAGTGTGAAAAAACCCAAAGCAAACATTTTTGGCTGATCAGAGCACAAACATCAGCAATATCACTTAAACATACAGCAATTTAATGAACCTCCTCTCCTGCAAGCAGTCTAACAGATGCTTACAATGAACTGCCTTGCTGCTACAATATGCCTGTATTGATGCAATTTGCTGCCTGGTTTCTATATAAACAAGTTATTTTATCTGCTACAGAGCTTTCTTTGGCTTTTCAGTACTATGGCCTCAGTCTGGGTACTGGCATGTAAGCTTTCCTGAAGTAGTATTTTTTATCAGATAGGTCAAATAGGAAAAGGGAGAACCTAAAACACCATTCTGGATTAAGAGAGGGCCACGTAGGCTGGGGGAAGCAGAAGATGCCAATCCCACCCCATAAGGAAAGGGCTGTCAAGTCATGAACATTCCATGCACAGCCTTTGGAATTCCTAATTGTGAAACTGGATCATTCCCATCATGGTAAGGAAGCAACTGGCTCTCTCTGCTCCCTTCCCTTTGTTCACACCTTCAAACATTTCACTTTCCTGCTCAGACTGGGCCAAACCCCTAGATGCTGTAAATGACCATGGTTCCCCTGATGTCCACAGAGCCCCACAAGCCCCCAGCTGAGCTTGTGGCAGTGAGCAGCAGGTACTTACTGCAGTTCTCTGCCCTTTTGTTCCTGTGGATCACTGTCTTTTGGCTGGGGGTGCTGAAGAGGCTGGTCCAGTTGACAGTGTGGTAGTAGCACAAATTGCTGTTGTCTGTGATGTAGATGTTGCCAGCACTGATTTGCTTTAAGGACTGAAACTGCAGGGAAGTGATGCCTTGTTGCTTTAGGATGAGCAAGGAAAGGCCACTGGGATGAGAACAGAAGTGAGAGAGAATAGGAATTAGCTTCAGAAGGCAATACTTCTTGTATCTGGTAGGGAATTGCCAGCTGGAATTAGTTCCAAGTGTCAAGATGATCTTTCTAGAAAAACTGACAATTGTTCAGAAAACTTTTACTTTGTGGTAACAAGTATTTTGTGAGTCAACACCCAGTTCTATTGCCTGGGAAGTTATAAGTCCTGTCAGGAATGAGGTACCACAAGCTGTGATGCTCATAGCACTAGGCCAAGTAAGGCAGCACAACTCCTCAACCAGTTTCATTTCAGCCACTAACAGATTTTTTGAGATAGTGTGCTGTTAGGAAAACTGAATAAAATTTAGGTTTTTCTTTCAACAGCATTAATACTATGATAGTTTATACGCTAAGGAGAAAATGACAAAATCATGTAAAATGTATTAAAACATCTCCTGTCAGCCATCAAATTAATGTCATTTCAAGTAACACAGGAAGAAATTGTTATTTTCATGGATTTTTTTTTTCAGCCCACTTTGTACCTTTCATTTCTCTTTGGTTGTAATATGTGGTTATCACCTTTCTTCATCAAAGGAACAGTAAATGATTGTCTGTGCAACACGAAAACGACTGCACATCTTTTATGACTGAAGATTAGTGAAGACAATATCCAGTTTCTGGGCATCCTTTAAGTTATTGTATTTTAATGATGGTAATTGTTTTCCAGCTGTTCCAAATAAAAGTTGCTGCCTTGGAACAGGATGTGAGCCTGTAATTCAACCTCAAGGTTTCACTGCTATTCAGATTCTGCTCAGGTTGCTGTTTAAGATGCCAGCAGAATCCCACGCCTGATTTACTTCATCTCCAAAGTGGGGACCCAGGGGTTGCTGTTGAAATTACTCAGGTACCTCCTTGCGCTCCTCCCAGCATTTCTCACCATGTTTTCTTCTCTTCCAATTTATCCATCCCAGTTTTCACATAGAGACATCTCTGGTAAAAGGGCACTACAGAGCTCACTAACACCTCACCTGCAAGGTGCCTCGGTGATTTCAGTGTTCTCCCACCTTTTACCTCTTCTCAAAACCACTTTATTGTTTGAGCATATGAGCCTGCATGGCTAATCACAACCATAGAACTCCCAATAATGAGGCTAAGTTTTATTATTCATTCCTTTTAAACTATGTTTCTTCAAAAGGTATTTTAAACCATAAATGTAAGTTCCAGACAATGAGGTAATAGCCATGAACCAAGAGTTCCTTTTTTTTTTTTTAATAATTATTTTGAGAAGGTATTACCCATTATAAACAACTGATTAGCAGAGATACTGGTAATGAACACCTTGGTAACAGAGGAAAAAATACATCAATTTACGATGTCCTTCCCAAAGGATGTTGCATTCTCTGCTACTGAACAAAGAATCACAGAACACTAATAAAAAATTATTCCAACAGAGAAGTACCTTACCTATAGAGAGCTCTCCCACCGATGGTAACCAAGTTAGAAAACACCCTGAAGTCTGTCATATTCTCAGGCCATGACTGTATGTTCAAATACCCTGAAGGAGGAAAAGGCAAACATGTGAATGCAAATTATTTCAGCCATGTGTGAGTTAGGACAGCTTTAGGCTATAAAGGAAAGACAGTGCCAGCTTGAGGAAAAGAAATAAATAAGGAAAGCTGCAGACTCTCAGGGTGCTCACCACCATCTCCTCCAAAAAAGAAGGAGAACTTGTCCTGCTTTCTGAGGTGAGGAGTGTTCACTCTCTGCACGAGTTGTGCTGTGCTGCACAGACCTCCAGAAAGGGCAGCTCCCCATGACTTTGACTCAGCACTGGGCTGAAATGCTTAATTAAGCACAGGGGTAATTGCACTTCAGCAGCAGGGCTGAGACTGTCAGTTAGTGTGTTTGGGAATGGCAAATAACATACAGGCAGAGGTGCCAGATTATCTTTGACATTAATTAGGAAGAGATTAAGAGTTTACTTTCATTTTTAATCCCACCAGTTTGCTGAAATTCACAGCTTTTGAGAGGTGAAGCATGCTGAGCTCCACACAGCTACAATCATGCTGTGGTGCCCAAAGGTATTTTGGTGGGGTTTTTTGTGCATGAAATAGAACCTTTTTTTTTTTTGCATTTCCCTACTTATACATAATCAGAAATCAAATGAGAGCTCAGAGCTGTAGTATCTCCCTCCTTGTTCCCCGCATGGTGAAACAAGATGCAAGAAAAAAAAAATACTGAGTACCAGTCCTGTGATCCCATTGAAAAGTCACAAAACATGGGACTCACTACCACCACTCACCACCACATTATACATCTGTCTTTAAATTACAAAAGCTAACTTGCAGCAGCATCTTCTGTTAGACCAAGGGAAGGAGCTGTAAAAGCAGACTAGAGCTTTCAAATGCTTTCAGGTGAAGAAAATGGTTTCCAACATTTCAGCACAATTTTCCTCACATTTCCCTCCCTTGCAACACTTGTCTTACTTTGCTAACAGGGGACCAAGATCCTTTGTCCACTTAGCATCTGCCATAATGGGCATCTTGTGTTTAAAGGACAAGACACTCATGAAAATCAACTGATATTGAAGTTTTCTGTATTAAACTTTTATAATAGTTACAGCGTCATGAGCTTAATGAAAACAAGTACCTTATGTTCTTCAGAAAACCCAACACATGACAACTATAAATGCAAAGTGAGAATGAATTCATTAATTAATGCAGACTACAGGAGATCAGAAGTGTGTTACCTGTTATCTCTCTCACTGTTTGGAAGATATTTAATTTCTCTGGATTGATGGCAGCAATCGTGTGATATGGGTCTCTGAAAGATTAAAATCACATCATGTGACATCTACATAAGAAAACATCAGGTTCTCAAAGCCATACCATGTAGGAAACAGCATTAAGGTGCTCAGCACTTTGCTTTTGTGAGGATATGCACCAAACTTCAGCCTGTTGCTCCTGCAGATTTGTGTCCAGCTTCTGCCACGTCATCTTGGAGGAACACAAAGGTTCAACTCATTCATGTTTTAACAAATATGTATGCTATGGAAAATTAAGTGATTCTAAAGAACCATGCTGACCTTCCCAAAGGAAAGATGAATTTTCAGTGTTTTTCCAGGAATGGTACAGCTGTGATACTGTACACCAGGACTAACAAAGCAGCTCCTGCAAGGAGTGACAGGCTATAAGCAAAACAAAGCTGAGAGCATGCCAGCAGTTCCTGACACATGGCATTTAAAGGGCACAAAAGGAACCTCTAAAAGTCTGGACCCTTGCCAAGCGAGTTTGCCCATGAGAAATAAAGTAACCTCTAAAACTTAAAATTTTAAGCTTAGATATGCCAAAGTATAAAAAGATGAAGCTGACTTCAGTTTTGAGAGTGCCATCATTTAGTAAATTCGTTACTTTCCTACCCCTATTTAAAAAGTCAACCAGAAGCTTAAACCAAACTAAAATTCCTCTGCAATGGCATGTTATGGGATTTTTGTGTGTTTTCTGAGAGCAGGAAACATCCCCAATAAATGTGGAGCACACATTTCCTCCTCTCCTCCTCCTGCTTTCCAGGATTCGTGATTCTTGGAACTGAAATATGCAGGTGATCCACCTGGCTGTCTTTGGGGACACAAGTCTGTGGGGTAACACACTGATGGGGTCACCTCTAACTACCCTGAGGTGACTCCAGCCTAGCAGCAACAAAATGAGTTCTAGAACATTAACAAAAAAGCCCAGTGGACCACAGAGGCATCAAGCACATTATTTTAACAATGTGGGGCCCTCAGAGAACGAAATAACAATTTTTGACTCCCTAACAGAAACACAGCGCTTTGCTTTTAAAATGCATTACCATCAAAAAAGGAAAATCCTTGCCTGCAATAAACATGAAGCAGCTGAATTTCACCTCTAAATTCTGAAGATAAAATAGCTTTAAAGATGCAGATAAAACTTAAACCCCTTAAACAGCTAAATATCTCATGTTTTATCAACATATAAAACTGTAGAATATAAAACTTCTACAGAATAACTGTAGAAGTTATATCTTAATTACTTTAAATAGTTATGTATAAAAACATTCATAATTACATATATACAGTTACATAAATTATAACAAATTCACAAAGACTTGAAGTTCATGTGCTCAGGAAAGAAATAGGCTACAGAACCACAGGATCAAAAAATAGGAAAGAATCAATTGCAACAGCACAGTTTCCAATGGAAACAACAAAAAATATCCTCTGCATCTTTCACTGAAATTATTTGCTGCCACTACCAAAAGTCTTCCAATTCCCCAGAGAACCAGACTTTAAGTTCCTACAATCTAAACCACTAAAAATTCATACTCTAAAATTTGCAGTTCACTGTGAATAAATGAATTTGTGACAAAAGTTAAGTAAAAGTTGGAGAAGAAATAAGTAAGATTGTTGTTTCTCTATAGTGTTCATTTATACAAAAACACTACTTGTAGAGTCAGTGTCATTTTTTAAATTTCCTTTTTATATTGCTGGTTTGCAAAATGTAATTTAAACTTTAAATAAAAAAGCTGTTCCAGAAATCTAAATATTTTCATTCACTCTCAAATCTTTTATTCTTTTTACCTATACTAATGTAATTCATGCTGTAGAAAAAATTAGGGCTGCAGATAAATTTTAGAAAAATTTATCAGTGCCCTCATACTTTAGGCTTGCTGAAGTGAGTTTTCTTCCTCAAGAATGAGACACAAAGTGCTACACACTTCCAACATTACATGTCCTACTCTTCTGTAAAATAGAACAGAATATTTTAACTTCCTGCTTATAGTCCAAATTTAGGTATTTTTCAGACAAGTACAATTTTATTCAACTTGGGTTTGGTTCTTTTAATTTAGACAGATTTTTAATGAGCTAATATAATTTTTTTAAAGCAGTTCTTACACTTGAAATTAAATTTCCTGCCATGCACTGGATTAATCCACACAAAATTTCTCACAGGCTCTAGTAGCTTCTCTTGCATTTACTTGATTTTTTTCCTGTCCTGTGAGATTTAACAGGTTTCCATCCAGCCTCTCAGTGGGTCATTTGGCCAGAGCAGAGCCATGTGACACTTTGAGGTTTTTCTGGACCTACTAAAATGAGCAAAATTTAAACCAAAATACTGGGTTTATACACCAGTGAATTCTGTGTGCCTCTGCAACAGAAACTTAAACAGATTCTTCAAAACTGATGGACAAGAGGGCAGCTTTTGTGCACGTGTGTGCATTGACAGCCACCCAGACTATGACAAGTTTTGCTAAGAGAGCCTGCCTCTGCATATTCTGCATATCATTCTGCTGTCCAAACAAAATTTAAACAAACTCATGGAAGGTAACTTCCTTTTCTCCCTTCAATTCTCTAATCCACCTTTATTGTAAGCCAGTATTGAGGGCCTCATAAAGTAACCAGAGAATCATAACTGTCTTTTCTCTTTTAGTGCAAACAATTAGGTTGAATCTTAACAATACAGACAATGGTTTTCTTCACAATGGAAGGCAGAAAACTAATTTATCCTGGATCTGCTATTGCATAAAAGAAGCCTGCAGCCTTCATTAAGAGGTGAATGCAATTGGTTTCAGCTGGCACCACGACACAACATCTTAACGTTTTGTCACTTACCCATGAATCCCAGTGACAAGGAAGATGAGGTTGCCATTGATCTTGGTACAGTTTACAAACTTGTCAATGTTGCTGGAATCCACTGTCTGAGCTGACACCAAACTCCCTGTCCCAATGCCATCACATGCTGCCAAAACAAGGAGCTTGTGTAAAGAACTCGGGAAGACAATTACTGAATCAGAACACGTTGGCCTTACAGACACGAGTCTTCATCTCATCCAGCAGAGAGGTGTTAAAACAGCATCCTTGACCCATATTCCCAAAGGAGCACATGCCAGCTTAAACAGTGAGCTACAGTACCTGCCACAGGACCCTGGCACACAGGGTAAGCTATTCCTCATGGGATACAAAGGGGGGGATCAACCACACCAAGTCCCACCAAACCAAGTCCCACTCAGCCCAGCCACGCCACTTCTTGGTGCACTGCAGAAGCTGAGGGGCCCTAACACTGATGGCTCCAGAGGTCCCCTTCTCTGGTGGATTTGTGAAATCAACCATCCATGCCATAATGCCCTTTAAAAGTTGTATAAATAACTTGTTATTGAACAGCTCGATCAGCAGGTTACCGATGCCTGGAGAAACTGGAAACCAGGGAGAAAACTTCTCTGTGTAGCCTGTCTGTGTAATCTAGCTGCATCTTCTGGGACACAGGATGCATCCAGGAACAAATCCCTCATAACTTCAACCATATAATGTATTCTGTCTTCCTAACTGGTCTCCTAACTAATGGCAACTACCAGCAGAAACTTTTACAAACATGTGATAGCTTTCCTCCTGAGAAAGTAAGGAACTCTATACCTGTGTTTTCATGCAACAACAAATATTTACCACAATTAAGCCAGATTTGGCTTCCATTAGGACTGAAAAGTGGCACAGGCCCATGTAGGAAAACCTGTGATGCTTTGCTCCACAGACTTTGAAGCAGGGAGCAGAAAATCTCCTTGCTGCAGTCTGGAACAGCAAAGTAACCTACAGGTTCCAGTCTTCTCAACAGAACCATCACTAGTTTATTTGAGACACTGAGAAAAGAGGTAGAAGATTCTGGGAAAGCAGAGACAGAGGAAGGAAATGGAAACCTCATGTTGTACTGACAAATATGAGACATCCCAGACACTGAAGTCAGGGGGTTTTGTATGGCCCCCTTTGGAATGACAAAAGGACAATGCTAAAACACCTCCAGGAAATACTTGTCATTAAAGTAACACAATGAAGAATTCTTTCAGATTTCTCTAAAACCAACAGAGACCTTCATTTATATCTAATAGAAAGTAATTGGTTTGGTTATATTACCATTACCACTTAATAAATTTTCACTCTGTTGTATGTGCTTGACACACAACCCATATAGCTCAAAGTTCTGTGGGTATTCAAAGGCTATTCATATTCTACAGCACACTCACAAAGGGCAATTCATGCCAAAATAACACCCTGTGTAAACTGCTTCCAAGAAAATTTATACTGAACCACTGCCTACCTTTAGGACAAATGTCAGTGCAGGGCTTGCACATCTTAATGCCATTTTCTTCAACCTCCATCTTGGAGCTGGGACATGCCCGGACACAAGAGCTGGAATCTACCACAAAGTTGTCTGAAGAGAAACAGGAGACATTGGCAGAAAGGGAATAAAAGTTGGGACATGTGTTTGAGCTCTGTGTCAAATACCTATTGTTACCTTAGCACATTAACATTCAAAGTTCTGTGGTTTTAGAAGTGTATAAGCAAAATGGGCACGTTATCAGAGACTTACAAAAATCCATGAATTGTCACACCTGATTCTTCTTTCTCCCCCAATTTGGCTTTATTATTATTATTTGTAGGGGGGGGGAAAAGTTTCAGTAATTGGAGAGAAATAAAGCAAGATGGTCTGTCCTGTCTTTTTCATGCACCCAATATACATCTGGGATAAAACAGTGCACAGGACAATAACAAGTATTTCAATTTTTTTCCTGTAAAACAAGAGCCAGAGAGAATATAGACTGATCCTATCTAACTAAATGCTTAGTACTGATAAGAAAGGGAAAAAACGACACCTGTTTAATGAAGTATTTGGGTAAAGAATTATATCCCTTAGAGTGCATGATATCAGGCTCTTAACTAACCCACCAGGATTACAGGCAGAACTAGGCCCTGGTTGTCACAGCCCCTGGCTGCTGTCAGTCCTCCACAGAGATTCAAAATTGGGATTTTGGGTTGGATTGAATTACGGCTCCATTTAATATAGATCACCCATCCTTCTTACATGTAATTCATGGATAAAATTATTCATAGAACTGTAAACCTTCATGGAATGAAAGGGAGAGCAAGAATACTACCTCCTTTATTATTCTTTCCAATTAAACCAGCAGATTCAAAGACTGTGTAAGTGATGACCCTATAATTTTTTCTGTTCCTTGTCATCATCTGGCTGGTATCTCAGAAGCATGTGGGTTTTACATGCACGAGATTCTTCTTTTTTTAACTCCCTCTTCCCCTCTAATTTTACTCTGCAGTTTTAAGACCGCATTCCTGTCACTATTACAAGTTTATTCCTCATTGGGACAGAACTGCTCAGGGTAACTTTCTGTCAAATCATCATTACTCCAAGTTAAGAGCATTGACATCATGAAAGCATTTGGTTCCAGGTGCTGGTGGTGGACTGTTATTTTTCTGAAATCCATACCCTTTTACAATCCTACTATTTTAACTAACCATTTCCACTCTTTTGGAATTTGCAAAGCATGAATGTAACAAGCAGCTGACCATGAGAACAGAAACCACCTTTCTTTAGGAAAATCACTCTAGGATCCTTGGGAGCTGTCAGCAGCACAGAATGTCACTGCCTTTAGTTATCACCTGAGATATTAGAGGCTTGCTGCAAGCACATGTGGAGTGACTGGAGAGCTTGTTGCTCTGCACTCAGCTCTCATTCTCTCCCTGTTTCTAAGGCTCCCAAAAGGCAACTGCAGGTTCCCATGAGTTCAGGAGGAGGCAGAGAGCAGGGCAGGGAACTCAGCTTACGCGGGCACTTCTTGACGCAGAAAGCCCCGTAGGTGTACTTGGCGTTGTGGTTGTGCTCCAGCTGGAAGGTGGTGGGGTTGTACACAAAGGTCTGGGGGCACTGGGTGACACAAGCACCACTGTCATTGAAATTCATACAGGCCTGCAAAACAAGGGAGACAAACTGAATTAAATCATACAGCTGCTTTGGGGGGGGGGGGTTGGTGTTAAAGATGGCCTGGATTGTTCACACTTGCTGTGACAGTGAGGAATGTGATACAGAGCTCTCTAACATTCATTCTGGCTACTTGGATTTTTGCTAGGATCTTGGCAAATATGTGAGTCTGGTGAGCCTCTTAACTGGCAACAGTTGCCTGTTACAACACTTCCTACAAAACCAAAACAACACTGTAATTTGTTTCATAACTACTCACAATCAGCTAATTCTCAACTTGATAGGACGTTCTAAAACTGCCAAGAGTGAGCAGCTATTTACAATGGTCTAAGCAAATGTTGATGACTTTTTCAGAGGTCCAACCCTTTAGACTTCTTACAGCATGACTACATCATCCAGCTGAAAGCTGTAATTCCCAATTAGGAGGCAAGAGGGATAAGAACTTCCTTTGAGGCAGCACAGGAGGGGGCCGTTTCCCTAAGTGGCAAGTTTAACAAGGTCAGTCCTTCACATACTGAGAGAGGAAAACAGGACTTTGTCCCACTTAGCATTCAGGCTCTGCCACACACAGCTGACAGAGGACAGGGCCCTGACAAATGAAGAGGCGAGTGTGTGGATAACAAAAGTAATGGGATGCAGGGAAAACAATTGACCATGCAAGGTTGGTAATTAGGAGTAGAAAGGCTCACCGATTTTGACATTCCTTATCAGCACACATCATGTCTATGGTTTTAACCACAGATTATAAGAAAACTGTTAGAGTAATTTTCACATCACAGTCATTTTCACAGAGCACCACGAATGAAAAATTTGTATGAATGTGAAAGCTGTAGCCTGGCTTGGATCCCTCGTGCAGTTTAAGCAGCCACTGTTACTGGGTATTGCCTCCCCACTAACCTAAGCAATCCAGGCTGCTTTAGAAGTGTTAGTCTAGGAGTGAATCCTTCTGGTAACAACCAGATTGTTAAAATACAGATAGTTTTGTGTCTTAAAGAGTCAACAAATATAACAATATCTATGTCCTGTCCCCTTGCCTCCTGGGCGGGGACTGAGAGAAAAAAGATTCCTCTCTCTCTTTTGCTGATTTTACTAGCAGTCCTTATCTCCATTTGGATCAGGACCAGCAGGACCCTGGGACCTGTCATGCCAGCAGATTTCAGAAAGGAGAGGCTAATAACGTATCCAAGGACAAAATCTGCTGCTGAAACGAACAAGCAGGGAGATCCATGATGCAAGCACTGTCCTACATGAAGCATGTGCTAAGCAAAACTGCTGATCCTGTCTTTCCTGCTCCTTTAAAATGTCTATTATAAAATCTGCCATTTCTTTCATAGAAACAGATATTTTTTTTCCCTTACAAAGATAAACACTTTACTCAGAACTGGATGGCAAGTCCACCCGAGGAAGAGGTTTTGTGTCACTTTTCTGGTTCCACTAGGCAACCAACCAGGCCCTCCTATGTATTTCAAGTTCTAGACCCAGCTTGAATCTGAGATAAAAACATCAGTAAAACTTTGTTTTAGCACGTTTGCTTGCATTTATGTCAGATAATGATTACTGTCTTGCTTTTAGAACTGAATATGCAAATGACTGGATGGCAGCAGATGGAGGAGGATGGATGAATTTTATCTACAGATATTAAAACCGTATTTAGAACAGGATGCTGTTCCAAGATGCCATAATGCTCTAAAGGATTTGTAATGCTTCATAAGCTGTACTTTTGCTTATTAATAAATACTAATTTAGTTTGTTTCCTCAACCCATTTCTTACATGTTGACTTAAAAGGTACTCCATCATGTACATGACAATTCTCTGATAACAGTTTAGCAAATACATAGAGTAAAGTACACCAATACTCCTTGGAGACATGGCAATTCTCAGGAAACATTCATCTGGAAGATCTGGAAACTTTTAATTTATGACTGAAATGTTTTATATACATTTGTAATTGCTTCAATAACATATGCAAATTTCTAGCATTTTGTGCTAAATGCTGCTAATTTGTGAATAAAAGCACAGGGAAAAAACAAAGTTCTGTGTCTCAGCTGAAAGCTAAGCACAGTTGTCTATAGCCTAAAGGGTTACACTTTTCACCCACTGCGTCTAAGCAAGTAATGACTAGTCCTGAAAATTGCCAGACCCCTGCTGAATTTCTTTTACATTGCTCTGGGGCCAGAAGAGAATGAGAATAAACCCTGGATGCCTCTCTGCTGTACCAGAAAAAACATACCAGTTGATTTTTAGGATGCATATTTCCACAGCTGCCACAGTTCAGGAAGTCTAACTTCCAGGCTGCAGCACTGCACAACTTATGCTGCCAATAACTTGTCCTTTGTGGGTGAGGACCTGTCCCCAGTTCATTATGAGTCACTTGCTCACAGTTCCAAAATATATGCAATTTTCCATACCCTCCTCCCAACCCCACCTGGCAGTCAGCTTCACAGGTATGTGCCTCTTTGAACATGTGGGTACCTTTGAAAACCCACCTCACTCTGCAGGTTCTAATTCAAGGCTTCTTCAGACCTAGGTGTGCTTCCCCTGAAACCCTCAGCAAAACTCATCTCATCGACGCAGTGAGATGAGCTACACATTTTTTGAGATCAGTTTTGGGTTCTAAAGCTATTAAAACTCTTAGAATGGATTTGAAACAAGACAGGTTTTCTAAAGGCCTGGACATTTAGATTGTCTGTTTCTTTAAAGAAAAAGCCATTTTTTCTTTCCATCTGCAGCACACAGGTAGTAACGTGCATTTTGAGGGAGAGTGTTTTGGGAACCACGTTCCTTCCATCTCCATGAAGAAGCATGTCCAGTGAAAAAGCTGAAGTTAAATGAAGTCTGGCAGAAACAGGGAACACCTTGCACAGAGAAGCTAAATAGTATTCTTGACTTTCATAGGACAAATACACAGAGTGCTAATAAAAACCATGTTCAAACAGAATGACAAGTACTTCTAAAAATTTGCTATCACCTCTAAAAGCTAATTTTGGAAAAGATAAAAATCACAGAGATAAGCATAATAATGGTTCCCGATCTGTATTTACAAATTTCATAGATCTGTTAATGGGTGATACTAAGTAGATAAATGATGTTAATAGAACATGAAAAATACTAAATGCGAAAGTTTGAGTCCTGAATCCGCGAGTATTATAGAACGGACATTATGAATTATCCGCAGTACATTTGAAGGAACAAAACTGTGAATTTCAGGGCTTAAAGCATTAGGAATGAGCCGAGTGAACAGCAGGAAGAATAAAGCAGAATGCCACGTACAAAGCAGTCGGTGTCCTTGGGTCCGTAGCAGCCCCCGGCGCACTCACGGTGGCAGCAGTCGCTGACGTAGGGCCCGTAGCAGCGTCCGTCACACTGCTCTGCACACACGGTCTTGGTCACTGCACGGGGCAGGGAAAGGGACAGCGTCACACACGGGGACAGCACGGAGCTCACCAACTGCCCACAGAGCAAAAACACCCACTGCGAGCTAGGGAAACCCCCAGGAGGGGAGGGAACTGCCTCAGGGGCCTGACACTCAGATACAGAATGCCTGCAGAACACCTGTACTCAGAACACCTGCAGGACACCTGTGTCCAGAATGTCTGCAGGCACCTGTACCCAGAATGTCTGCAGGCACCTGTACCCAGAATGCCTGCAGGACACCTGTGTCCAGAGTGTCTGCAGGACACCTGTACCCAGAATGCCTGCATAATCTCCTCTTTAGGAGCACACACGTTGCTCAAGGACTGTGGGGAAGGAATTTTTAGTGTGCTCTTTTACCCCTTAAAATCCACAGGGAATGTTACTTTCAAATCATGTTTTTTTAAACAAGATATGACACCCTCTTCCCCCCAAAAAAATAACAGAAGAGCCTGCCAATTGCACATGAGTTTTCCCCATGAAGAACAGCAACGTGGAGTAAATGAGCACAATTCAGAGTGAGACTATCAATGTCACAGCCAAATGCTGCCCTTGATGGCAATCCAAACGGGAACAGAACAGACTGCAACCTTGGAACACATTTGGAAACACCACTTGCTATTTCTAAATAATGCAATTCTGCCTCCATTCACAGAATGAAGCAGCTAGATCTACCAGCTGGATTGCAGTTCCACACCACTCGGGGCTTAACCCTGTGCAAAGAATGGTCAACCAGTGGAGCATCCTCCTCCCCTCCCTCCCTCAGCTGTAATCTTTATCTTTTTTTAATGGAAAAAGAAATCAGCGTTATCCAAACTATACCAACCACCACTGCCTACCATGCTGGCAACTGTCTTTTGATAAAGGCTGGGATGATACACTTCTGAAATTAACCTTCAACATCTACTTTTTTAAAAAGCCTTTAATTACTTCTCTTGTAAAAACACTTCAGGAAGCAGGAGAAAACAAAATTCCATCCATCTTTCTGCTCAATTCTACTATTTTAATGTATAGGTAACACCTTTATAAGTACATTCTGATCCAAAGTCCCTTCAGTACTTACCAGAAACACTTAAGGTAATGCTGAAGGTTCTTGCTATATACAGTATTTATTTAGGACATAAAAATGTAAATAACTAAAGAGAAGTGATTGTTTGTAATCTATGGAATAAAACAACGCACTTTTAGAGCAATTTCATCTTGCTGATACCAGAGGAAAACCCCCAAGGAGAAAGAAAAGGCTTTTGTGGCTTGTGCAATCTAATTTGAGAAATTTGGGAAATTTTGTGAAGGCACTTACTGTCAACACTGCCTGAGAAGCACATTAGAAAGATTTGTTCATTTAAGTGACAGTATTGATAAACATTAAGACAGATGTGAAACAATGGCACCTGTGGCTGTGTGCCACCAGCACACTGTGGTGACAGCCTTGGCTCATGAAAATGAACAAATACCTTCCCTAGCCTGTGACTGTGTCTTGTTTTCCACCAGCTCAGGATTTGTCCTGGACTGGGCACTGTCTGCCTCACAGAGGGGCAAAGCCCAGCCTTGCCCTGACTTGAGGCAGGGCCCCAATTCCCAGTGGCTCCCCTTTAGTGAAGAGGCACAGAGGGCATTCAGTTCCCTCCACCCCACAACCCAAGCTCTCTGTTCACCTGTGCCACTGCCCAGGGGCAGCAGCTGCTCCTGCAGCCAGGGGGACACCACTCAAGCACTCTGCCCCCCTTTCGCCATGGCACCCCGTGTTTTGACATGGCCACAGCCATATCCTGCCCTGTGGCTGTGCCTCGAGGCATGCAGGGAGCCCACTGTTAAATGCATTCCTTGCTGCTGCCCCACAGCTATGGGACATTTTGCTTAAACCTGGGAAATTTTGGAGTAAGGCCCTGCTGTGTGGATAATCACTGTCAGCCACCTAATTCACCTCTGATTTATTCATCCCAGAACCAGCTGCTGTTGGGTGTGGGCCACAATGTCCATGGAGCCACTGGTTCCTTGTAGAGGAGGGACAGAGGCACAGCTGGTTGGAGCATGGTGCTGATAACACCAAGGTTTGGGGCTTGATTTGGGATGGGCCATTCACACCAGGGCTGGTCTGGAGGAACAGAGTCCTCTCTTCAGCACAATACTTGAACTGGATGCCTTCAAAAAGTGTATTTTGCCTCTGGTTAGACACCAGCTCAAGGAGGGGCTCTCAGGATAGGAAACACTGTGGGTTTTCCTGAAGCAAAATTAATAATTACAGCAAAGGTTTGTCACTGTTCTTCCCCAGTTGTTCATTTTTCAGGGAAAACAAACAATGCCAACTGAAATGCCAATGTGTTGTTCTAGGAAGAGGCCAGAACATATCATATCCATCTCCTGCTTCAGTGTATGCTGATACCTTAAGTTTTAGCTTTCATGTTTTTCAGATTCTGTGCTGCCTAGGGGTGTAGTTCTGAGCCTCATATCAAGTGTTAGTCAGCTCTCTTCACAGAGACAAAACAAATCCTTTTCCTGCTGGAGACCAAGGACAATGGTTACAACTTTCAGGCCCAAAAGCACAAACAATGGTGAACTGAAGAGAAAAAACAAGAAGGATGATGCTTCATAAACCAAAGCTGTAATTGGACAATTAAACCCCAATATGCAAATAGACCAAAACTTATAAAAGTGTGAGACCTCATGACAGGTTGTCCATTTTGTGACCATTTTGGGTCCACCTTGGGTGTAGCCCTGGCCAGGCTCTTGTCCTGCCCAAGGTGTACCCTTAAAGGCCTTTTAATAAATATCTGCTTTATTCTCCAGCTCTGTCCAGTCTCTGTCTCAGGTCAGCCTTCCCAAGGCATCGCTGCCATATTTGCTTTATAGCTGCTACTGAAGGTCCAGGTCTGTGGAGAACCTTGTCAGGTGTCTTCAGTGGCACCACACACACCAAGACATTAATGAGCTTAGTGAGCTCTGAATCTTAAGGACTCATATTTAAAAGGAAGTTTTTTTCCCCAAGACCAAGTAAACACAAGGCAATTCTGTGCCTTGTCTGAAGGCCTGAAGCAATCTGATGGCTCAGATGCCAATAAACATCACTCACCAGTTCAGCTTCTCAGGGGGCAACCCCACAGAAAATACGTGTAGCTGCACTGGTTTAAAAAGATAACAAGCTTTTTTTCCCCAAACGCTTTCCTCCAAACACAATCAATTGATTTTGTAGCTGTAATTCAAGACCTATCTGAAAGAGTAAATTATAAATATTGCCCAAAATGTCAAACTATATGGCATTTCAGGTGCCAGGTATTCATCTCTTCACCCGCCACAATCGTGAGGAGGGCCTCACTAATCCCAGCTGAGACCCCAAGCTTCAAAGCAGACTTTGAGAGTCAGCACAACTGCCTGCCTGGATTCCTGCAGATCATGTGTGTGATGGAGAGTTCAACTACACAGAACTGTCACAGTCAGGGCCAGGACCAAAGGACAAACACCAAAGTCCTCAAAAATGTGCTATGCATTGAGATGGATTTCTGTGTGAGGTTGTCAACTTCTACCAGTATTTCACAGCAATAAACTGTGTTAGCAAGAGGATGAAATTGTTGCCCTCTTTTTTCAGCTTTCTGATGATTTACTTTCTGTAATGGAGTTTCTCACAGATTTCCACATAAACAATCTATTATTATTGTAGCTGTTCTTTCATGTTTACATTCTTCTCATAAGGAGGAGACTCTTGCTGGACTGTTGGGTTGACCAGTGTGGTTGGAGAGGACAATTTTCTTCCTCCAATCCATGGTCACTGTTGGAATTCTATAAATGTCAATGTCTGTAAATAAACTGCCCCTTTTTTTGCCTTGGACATGTCAGCGTGTGAGTGTCGTTTCTTTCTGTCATATTGTGACGGATGAAATGACCACCTCATGTACATGTGCAAATTATCGGTCTCCTTTATATTTTCCCCTCATCTTTAATTGCATCAGGACACTACCAATCCATGAAGGCAAAAATGGGAAGTAGCTGAAATCAATGGAAGTGTTACAAACATGCAAAGTTGCTAGAGCGATACAAGGGTTTTAATTAAAGATGCTGGCTCCAAGCAGAAATGCTGGGTTTCCCTGATTGATCCCAGCTGCTGCTTCAGCTCTTTCTGTGTGCCCCACCAGGCTCCTGCTCGCCTTTTGCTGCTCTAATTTGGCACTTTCTCCTCAGCAACACCAGCTGCACAAGGACAGTATAAATACAATTGTGCTCTGACCACACTCCTGTACACACACAGAGTCATGGAGCACTTGACATTTGCTAAATGTTTCACGTTTCGGGTTTGATTTACAGGTTATATTTGTCTTTTTGCATTCCTTTAGCTGCGTCTGTGTTTTAATTTACATTCTTGTCTTTTCAGTTACATTCCTCTTGGAAAAAGTGCACAATCTGTCACTTTAATAACTGAATTGTTAAAGCTTCAATTTCCACATGAAACTCTTAACAGACATGAACAGCAAAAATTTTGACAACCTAACCACAGATTTTCAAATTTGATTAGTGACTTCCAAAAGCATTTGTTATTATTTTATTTAAAGTGGTTTACACTCCATTCAGTGTGTGCCCAATACAATTTGAAAAATAGTATTTTTAAAAGTATTTTCACATTAGCCTTTCCTGACACTGAAACAAGTTATATTATCTCAATTTCAAAATCTTCCTATTAACATCTACTAATATTTTAATTATTAAAGTAAAAAGGATTGCTAACTGTGTAAAACAGTACCCTGGAATTTTATCTTCTCTACCTCCTAATGGAACAGCTTGGCTTAAATTTCCTATTAATTGTCTTCTTAAACAAATGAACTTTCTTGTCACATTTAGAGAGACATTAGAACACAGTAAGATGCAGGTGGTGTTTCAGACAGAGTTAGCAACAAAGACATTGCTGGAAGGCTACATAAGAAGCAGCTAGGTAGATGATATTCATGAAAAAAAACAAAGGGATTTGGGTTTTTTTCCATATGTAATTTGAAATGAAAGACACGGATTAAGATCTTTCATTTTTTTTATCATTTCCCAGGAAAATAATTTAAATCTTATCTTGGGAGGGGGGCTCATTAAAATATTTTGTTTCTATCCACAATAAAAAAAAGAAGTTATCAAAATGCAGCTCTGAGTTGTTTCTAGGATCAAAACAGTTTGTCATTAGATGTAGCACTGCTGGAGTATTTTCCCACATGTGTTGGAAAGGTGTGCATCCCCAAGGTGGTGGGGGTTAAGGTAAACACAATGTGCACAACACCACTTATCCTGTCTCCAGCTTGTATCTAACAACATTTGTGAGCCTGAAAGCCAGGCATGTCTTTTAAAGTCAGACATGAAGGCAGCAAAAGCACACTCCCACTTGCATTTTTATGTTTTGCATTCCTACTCAAATTCTCCCTCTTTGCTTCACTCAGTTTGCAGGAAACACATTGTGTGGAAATCCAATGGAGAAACAGCCTTTACCAGCCTTTTCCTTCAATCCTGCTGCTTGTCCAAGGCGCAGTGAGGTCATGGAGGCAAAAAGGAAGTCTGTGATGTAAAATCAGTTCCTGTCCCTGACCATCAGGGGCTGCAGAGTGGGCTTGAAGGTAAGAGGATGTGGAGTAGCTACTCGAGTAGAAGAGTGTGATCTGTGTATCTCCCTGAAACTTGGATGGGTTATGGCTTTTGCTAGTTGATTATTTTAACCCCGTGGCTGTGCCTTAGCCTGTCCCCACTGTTTGGATTTGCAAGGGCAGCCACTGTGAAGGGAGAGAGAGCTGTCACTCCTGGAGCCAGCCTTGCGTGCAGCCTGCTGAGCTCCTGCCTTCCCAGCACTGCTGATAAGCTTTTCTCTCCCTGGTATTGCTACATTCATCCACCACATCAGTGCCCTTATCTGAGACCAGTGCTTTGTAGAGGCTGAGACCACAGGAGCTTATCCTGCCACATGGACCTCTGCAGGTACTCAGCTGGACTTGCCATGAGGCTGGAGACACAGCCTGAACCAGCATCACAGGCTCCTTAGGGAACAGAAGTGCCAGGATTTTAAACTATTCTTGGATAAGCTAACCACAGAAGGCCTGAATAAACCTACTCATGTTTGGCTGGATTGTGCAGCTCCTTACAGAGTTACTAGTTTTAATAGACAAACAAGCTTCTCATAGGACAGAGAAAAAACCCAACATTAATTAATTCTAACCATGATACAAAATAATTTGGTCAGCTAGGGTTTAAGTCCCTTTCCATTATCTACTTAAGTACAAAACCCAGAATCTACTTCTTTTCCTGGTAAGGAGCAACTGACTTCCTTGGTGCCTTCATGAAGGCTGCCAGCAAAGGAAGGAGATTTCCTAGCTCAGTTCAGACACAGAAGAATCTGCTCTACACCACTGTACCTTAGTCCTACAGAATGTCCTAAGGGGTCTGAAACCACACCTGCAGATACAGCATGACATGGAGCAGTGGCACAAGAACAAGTTAACTTCAGCAGAGCTGTGACTGAGCAGCTTCTCCAGCAGAATCAGCTGATGCTCCTAAAGGGAAAGCAGCTCCTGGCAGGGTGGCAGAGCCTCTGCAGGTACATGGCTCTCTCCCCTGTGTCAGCAGGGCAGCTTGGATTTCTTGGTCAGATTCATCAGACCTCGAGCTGTCTGCCAGTTGTAACTCTGTCCTATTTCTCACTCCAAGTAGTCAAAAAAACCCCAAAATGAAACCAAAAAAAAAACCCAAAAAACCCAACCAACACCAAATCAAACAAACCCATAAACTACAAAGAAATAAGCAAACAAAAAAACCCCAGCACCATTGCACTGTTCCTCCCACATGCCAGGAAAGAGGCAGATGACCCTGGGCTGACTCTCCTCAGCTCAGAGCTTAGCTGGGGTGCTCACCTGGGAGTGGCTCATTTCTCACAGTCCTTCCTCCCATTTACAACTCAGCCAAGGAAACAAGCACAAGCTGGAGAAGTGCTCTCTGGGGGAGCTCCCAGCAACAGTTTCATTTGCCAGGAAGAGTGATTCCAGTAAAAGCAACTGGTTTTCACCCTCTTGTAAGCAGGAAAAATGAAAAAAAAACTTGTAGAAAAAAGACAGCTCTCAATTTTCTCCTCTTTTATTACCTGCTAATATCATGACTGTACTTCTAGCTCTTTAATGCCTATGTGAAGTTTAAAGCACATGAGGAAGAAACTCATTTTAATGCTCTCTAAATTCAAGAGGACAGGCAAACATTGTGAGTAACCCTCCACTTACTACTTCCTTCACAAAAAACTATTATTCTCTCTTTCAGTACAACTCAAATATATTCTGAAGTTATTATAAAGAGAACAGTTCTGAAGATAACTAATACTCCCAGGCTACCACTGAAATTAAGAGTATTTTGGCATGAGGAACTTTGCAGTGTCAGGTGGTCATTAAAGATCTCTAGATCTGCCTTGTAGTATTTTTCTATTCCTGCAGTATTCATGTCAGTGTATTCCAAAATAACCACCAATGTTCTCAAGAGCCATGCTCCATGTTGCCACCAAGTAGTGAAAAGAAAATTCCAGTTGGCATAAGCAGTTTTAGAAAGCACAAGGGAGGAAAGAAAAGTATCTTCACAAGGGTAGGGAAGAAAAGCAGATCATCTATTGATAAAAACACGTGAAAAAACCACAAAACCTTATATATTTTAGAGTTATACTGAACCCAGAATTTACAGTATCCCTTCACAACTGAAATGAAAAAAATAGTATCTCAGCTACTTTGTTTTCCAGTCCTTTGTTTCTCACTCTTACACACTTACAGGTCTGGCAGTGATTCTCTGTTGGTCCCCAGCACCGTCCTGTGCAGGACTTGTGGCAGCGACCACCTGCAGGACAGACAGAAAGAGAGAGATTGGAAATTCCTTTCATTCCTTCAACATCCAGTAACTGCAGAAGACGAGTCCAATCTTGTCTTTGGAAGGTTTTTACACTTTAGCAAGGTTGAAACAGTGCCTGTAAAAAAGGCCCAACTAAATAACCAGACCTGGTGTCAACCTTATATGAAATACAGGTGCTTATCTAAATGCTTTATGCCCTAAGTACCTTCTTGCTATGGATAATGACCGAGAAATTTGAAAACAAAAAGGAGTATGAACAAGTCTGGAGGACTGAGGAACAATCTCATCAGTGCTATCACTATTGCTTTCCACAGCCTATGTAAGACCTGCTGATTCCTCCACAGGAGAAGAGTGCTTAAAAGGCCATACAGCTACCTTCCTCCTGTCCAATTTCATCTGAACAATGGGACATTCCACTCAGTGCCTTTGGTTAAAAGCTCCCCCTCTTCCCCACAAACTTGCATGGTCTGCATGTCTAATATTGTGGTAAGGGAAATGTGCCCTGTGCAACCATTTAACCCCAGCGACAGCAAAGCTCACAGGACCTTCTGGCTCCTGGTTCTTTAGCTGCCTGTGGTTGTGCTTCAGAAGGAACCTCGTGTTCCTTCAGACCTTGGATGTGATGCTCTGCATCATATTTCCACATGCTGATAGGTTTAGTCCCTGAAGAAAACTAAATGTAAGTGCTTCCACTGTAAAATACAGCTGTGAGAAGCAGCATTAGCAATGGTAGGTTTTGTAAACTACCTAATAATTAGTGACTGAAACCCACTTGGGCTGAAGTGGGAGTTGAGTTCACACGTCTGTGTCATGGCAAAATGCTGACCTGTGTGAGAGGGAATGGCAAGCAAGGAGAAGAGCTGGAATGTTCTCCTCTGGCTGCACTTCAACACCACTGGAGCGAGCTCAGACAGTCCCACACCAGCCTGGGCTGCAAGGGAGTGGAGACCCCATTCCATGGCTGCCATCTGCACATGGCCAAAGGCCAGGCACTCTCCTAGGGGTGGCAGTGCCTGAAGGGCAGGCAGGCCAGCCCTTCACAAAGGCAGAGCTGATGGGATGAGCCGAGACACCCAACATAAAACTTGTGGAAGACTATGCAGAGTCCTCATGGCTTCGCTTTTGATCGCAGGAACCCAACCTTGTGTTTGATTAAACTTTTATACATCACTGAATACTGCTGAGATTCTGTTAAGTGAATTTCCCCTTTGAACCTGATCCAAGTTCAATCCTTTCAATCGTGTATTAACAGCTGCTGCTGCTAACACTGCTCCATTACACTAAATCAAATACTTGCCACATGCCCTGATGGGAGACGGCATCAGAGAAAGTGCAAAATGTCTCTCAGCTAAGGTTGGATCACCCTAAAGACAAACACCGCTCCTCTGCTAGCACTGTGCTCACACCTGCAAGATGCTGCAGAGCTGAGCAAACCCACCCTGATGGTGGTGTGAAGCTGGACTCTCTGACACTGATTGTTCAAAGCCAGCATTCCTCCCTTGGCATTCCTGGTGCTATTGATGATGCTGCCTGGTAATTACCACACTGAATGCCAACTACCTTGTTAAAACTACCAGCTCCTTGTTGCATTCATGTTCATTTAAAGCAATTATACTTGGGAAACATTGTTGCTGATATCACCAGCACATAATTCGCTGTCACCTTCCACCATCTGTTTATCTAGATCACAAATGTACTATAACTACATAAATGCAAACTCATTCTGGCTGACAGGGAAGGCACTCCATCTGGCATGAATAATGCAACTTTAATCAGTAATAATGATTATTATGATTATTAAGAGACTACTGGAACCCTGCACAGAAAGCAAATACATCCACATTGATTTATTAGAATGAAAGTTTAAAATGGTGAGGTAAACAGCAAATTAAAGGAAGAATTTCAGCAGATGAGGCTTGATAAGATACAGGTTGTTAGCTGATTTTGGTGCTTGCTGAACTGAATAGAAATGCTCCCCTGGAAGTGGGTTTTATTAACTACAGCAGGAGGAGCAGGATGGATGCACACTCAGGGAACCTTCAGCACTGTGGGCTGTGCTTAGCCCTTCCCTGAGCATCCCTGCTGGGGCAGCTGGGGTGGAGCCACAACCCACCCACAATGTGGCCTCCTCCTGCAAGACTCTCCTCTATTCCAACCCTTCCCTGAGGGGTCCAAGCTCACTCCTCTCCAGGCTCAGAGGTCAGGAGCTCAGGGAGGAAGCCAGAGGCTCTGCACCCAGCACCATGAAGCATTGCCCAGATCATTGCCACCACACATTCCTGAGACACAGTGAGGCAGCAATTTGGCTGCTCCTTCCCCTTTTTGTCCCTGGATTCCAACCCCTTCCAAACCATTCTGTAAACACTGGGCTTTCCACTGTAATACATGCTGAGGGATAACACAGAAGAAACTTCAGCACCCCTCCAAGTGATCCCTAACTAGAGAGTCTGCCCACATCTCTGTAAAAGCTGCAATTAAAATACAAATCTTGATATCTGAAGCGCCTGGGTGCTGAGCTGATCCTCGGTATGCAGCCAAAAATTTATTCAGCCACCTCTATTCCTCCTGGAAATAAAAGCAATTCAGCATCTTCAAAACATCATTTTAAAAAAAAATTTAACTTGCATGCCTGCTGCCTGGTACATGACTTTGTTTGGCAGTGTCAGATGATGATTTGCATTTAAATAGAGATATTTAACAATAAAGCAGGAAAAGGCTGCCAGTTTCCTTTTTTCTCACCGGGAACTCAGAAGTGTGTGTTTCATTGTTTTCACTTTTCTCAGCTGTACAGGCACAACCAGGAGCTGAGCTTGTAAGCAGCACACCTCTGAATTGCATTAAGTGTCCTTTTGAAGGTCAAATATACTGAAAATTAAAAACCAAACTCTCTCCAAATAATGTATCTATATTGGCTTGGTTGTTTAAAGAGAAAAAAATCCCTTTCTTTGCTCTCAATATGAACTGGTCAAGATTCTGCCCTCACATCCTTCTGTATTTCACCTGGTTTTCCACACTAAGGGAAAACCTGTCATGTAATAAGGACAGATTGAAACCCATTAAAGACCAGCTCTGCAAAATTAAGACAGAAATAGTCCTGTGGAAGTCAACAAGTGCACTCAGGAGCATAACAAGCATTTATGTGAGGAGCAAGTCTCACAATGAGATCTGTATGTCAGGCTTAAAGATAATAAATGCATTGGCCCTAAGGTTGACAAGGCCCTTGGAGGAATTATACTACTACTCACAGATCTTCCTGTATATATTTCTTAAGATTTTTAGACTGTGAGGCAACAGAATTGAAAAGAAAAAAGTATGAAACAATACGTGGCATAAATCATTCCTGTTATTCCTTGCATCTAAAATATTCAAAACCCCTCCAACATACAGCAGAAAGGGCTAAAAGAATTTGTTCAAAAAAAACAAAAAAACAAAAACCCTCCTTTGCAGGGCACAACCTTGGCCATTCAGTTGATTCTTCACATTAGTGAAGGCACATGTTTTCCTTTTCCAAGCAAGAAAAAGAAGGAAAGAACCCACAAAAGTCTCCTCCCCATTACAGCTGGGACACTGGAGTACATTTCTGCTCCTGAATAAGTAGCATTGTTTTGAACACACAGCAACAGTTTGGAGGCTTCCAAAATTTTCACAGGTTTTGTAATGGAATCTAGGTTAAGAAAAGGCAGATTCCCACTGGAACATGAGAATTAATTTTGCTTTGGCAAATTGCACACAGAAAACCAATGTTTTGTCTCCTGGGCTGTCTTCCCTTGGCTAAAACTGCTGCAACAGATCTGAATGATGGACTCTGGGCAGAGCACCTTCCTTGTCCTTTCCAGGAGAGTGTTTTATTTGTGGGAAATGCTTCTGCTTCCCCAGCCAGGGAAAACCAGCAGCAGGAAATGTTTGCTCACTAACTTAGGAAAGACCAAGGTTACTTCATCCTTGTGTTTTCCTGAGAATTGAGGAGGGCTTTCCTTTGACTCCAGACTGACTTTATTATTTCAGAAACAGTAAAACCGCAAAGGATTAAGTTACTGACAAGACAAGAAAAATGAAGTCCTCCTCTCAGCTCTAAGCTCAGTGTCATACACTGAAGAAAACTGGCTTCTTCCCCATCAGCTATGCCAGCTGCCTCGAGCAGACCCCTCTCAGTAGGGGAAGGAAAGCAGAAATAAGAGAAGAAATGTCTCACTTTACACAAAACTTACATTTACAGATGGTTTCCATCAGGTTAATAAATCACCATTCAGTGTTAGGATGCCTGCAAAACACTGATACTGAAGTGCAAATAAACACAGACAAAACAAAATGGCTTAGAGGGTTCCAAGCCATCGTTTTAAGCAGCCTCTTTACTTACCTAACAATCTAAAGTAATTGATTAACTATCAAAACAGCTATAAATAATTTATTAGCTTCTGTAAGCTGTTTATAAACTCATCCTTTGCCTAAAAAAATCACTCCTGCAAAAATGCTAGAGGTGCCATAGAGAGGTTTCTAGACAAAACCAGCCCTAACATCCAAGAAATTCCAGGTACACTTTGTGGTAAGAGTCCTAGGCTGTCCTTTGCATGGTTTAGGTGAGACAGAAGGTTTGAATACACCTGTGTGTGGTTTTTCTAGGCAGCTAAACTCCTTAGTTCTATGTATGCATAATAACAACATCAAAATGTAATTCAAACACTGCAACACAGCACTAAGGAGAATTAGAGATACTGTTGCTGTGATGGATTGTTCTGCCTATATCAGGCCATAATGCTTTCCCTGTCCTTGTCTGACTATTCCTATTGTCACACGTTTGTTCATTCATTCATTCATTCACACTTCTCTCTTAGGTAAAAATAATTTCACATTTCCTACCTGCCCTGTGCTAGCCTTCAGATCTCTCCTATTGATTTGAAAGTTAATTACCTAAGAGAGTCTCACACCTCCCAGGAATTCCTTCCCTAATGGCAGGAGAGACACATGTTGCAAGAAAAAAGTAAAACTTTCTGCAAAAGAAGAAAACGTGTTATAGAAATATCTAGTGCATACATTTTCTCTTCCTCTGTAGAAAGAGGGATACAGAAATCTAAGGGTCACTACTAAAAAAACTATATGCTTTCACTCATGTCAGATGAATTCACCTAAGGATCTTGTCAAGGGATACAGAAATCTAAGGGTCACTACTAAAAAACCTATATGCTTTCACTCATGTCAGATGAATTCACCAAATAGTTTTCCAACATAGGATTATTCCCATAAAATTCAGGCTTTTCTTTAACAAGCTGTACCTGCATTGGCATTGTAACTTTTATCATGGTAAATGGCAGCAACTGACCTTTCTGTCTTCTCTCTGTGTTTCTGCTTCTCCCCTGAAGTCTCCATGCCGAGTGGAGACACCCTGCACAAATATTGATGGGATCCCTTTACAGAGAAAGCTCACACAGGGCTCATCAGTGAGCACTTAGACTGTGGAAAAGCACAGCACCTGCTGTGGATGCACCCATCCATCCATCTGTTCCCTAAAGCCCAACCCCACCTGCCAGGAGGATCATCCAGCCTGGAGCTCACTAAGGGTGGAAGCAAACTCCTGCTCACGATCACTTCCAACAGGGACTTCAGTTCTGCCAGTCAACACCTCTATCTCCCCCTCGTGTTCCTCAGCAGATAAGAAAAGAGACAAACACAAATGGAGAGGGACTCAGGGACAAGCAGCTGAAAAGAAACTGGCCTGGGAAACAGGTCTGGGAAATGAAAACAATCCAAGAGATACGCCCTGAAAGACAGGCACAGAAAGAGATACAGGGCCAGTGTGAGGGGGAGCGGGGAGAGGGAGCAGAGATAAAACTTAGCCAGCTCTGAAGAAAACAAAAACTGAATAGCAAAGAGGGATGCATTACCTTGAGTAATGTGGGATGGAGACAACCCTTGTGTGTGCACAGGGACCGCCGTCTGTTGAGAACTGCAAAATTACAGAGTATTGCCAGATACACTGGTGGCAGACAGTTTTGATTTTAAGAGAGATTGGCCACCAGAGGTAAAGGAATAAATGGAAAGTCAAGAAGAGCATGTCAGCAGCACCAAACGGGCTCGGGCTGCTGGATTCATATCTGTTGCTGACAGCTCTGAGCTGATAGGGAGCTCACTGTAATGTTACTGCAGCTGCTACAGAAAAATGTCTTCAGGCCACAGTAATGACTACAGAAAGGGACCTGAGGGGGGTAATGAAGACACTGGTTATTTTTCTCTGTCTGGAGCAGACAGCACTGGTAAGGCTGTGCGACTCGATGCATTAATTGGGGGTTTAGTCATCCACACAAAATAAAAACCTTCACATATGACATAGTCTAAAACTTTACAATGATTAAGCAATTAGGAGCTATTAATTATCACTGCTTATAGCTGTTAGCACAGAGCAGTGTAAGTGAATTCCCCCCACTGTGATGGTGAATTAGTTCCAATCAGCATCAAATGCCTTCCTGAACATGCACACAGGGATGCTCAGCAAATGGGGAGGCACAGCCAGAAGGCTGAAAGGATAGGTCAAGTCATACCTGCTGCTTGGCAGGCTCATCAAGAACAACAAAGCCTCAGGAACCCGTCTGTTGTAATCGTTATTGTTAAAGAAATCACCCACAGGTGACTGCCCCTCCTCCCACAGTGCACAGGAGCAGAAGAGCAGCCCGGTTCCTGCTACCGGGGTCCATCCTGGGATCAGAATGAAACGCGTTCCTTCCAGTGCACCATCCCCAAAGCACACAGATCACAGCCCCAGGCCCCTTCAAAATACTGGGGGAACTCTTATTTTCTCTTTCCTCTGTGGGGAAGGAGAGGGTGCTACTCCATCACCTGTATGTGAACTCTCACCCCAGGTGTTGAGTTAGGCACCTCGTTGTCTCCTTTGCTTCTTGTGATGAAGCCTCTTGGGTCAGCAAGCCAAGAAACAGGCTGGGGGCTGCTCTCTGGAAAGGGAGAGCACAGAGCTGGCAGCCATCCCTCCCCAGGACAGCTCTCCTGACATGAGGAGCTCTTCAGCCCCAAAGGGAGTGAGCTGGGCACAGCACACAACCATCCCTGGGCTCATGCCCCACAGCTCAGTGGCTGTGATCACTGGAGAGCCAAAGAGCACAGCACCCCTAGGACTATTGTGTATTTAACTTCGTGTATTTCACTCAGAACTTCAACAGATAAAGTAGGAAAGATGCCAACTAAGACCAGCCTGGGGCAGTTTCCATTGGGAGGTGAGAGCCAGGACGTACAGATTTGAATGCCTCGATGCAAGGCAGGAAACTGAACACCCTGAAGAACTCCTGAGCTGATAATGTGGAGAAAAAGGGGAGAAAAGTCTGTCTTACAGAGGAAATTAGAATCTCTCTCTTCTGTGAGAGAAGACACTGCAGATACCAGCAGCCAGAGACCATAGAAAGCAAACACCTTCTATGCCTTTACATTCACTCAGCATTTCCCCCTGCATGGGGGTGTCTGGAAGTGCCTACATTTCCTGTCCCAGCAGCAGTGACTGCCATGCCCAGCACTGACACCTGCATCCCTCCCCACCCGAGGTCACCACCCACTGGCTCTCAGACCTGGCACTTTCCTGGTGTGACAGCACAGGAAAGCCAAACCCACAGACAAGCCAGCAGCAGGGGAGCACACTGCACCTGTGGCAGTGCCTGGAATAAATCTGGAGCCAGGTCTCTGTCTGTAAGACCAGCAGCACTTACTGTCCAATGCATAGCTGAGAACAGAAGGATGCAGAGATCAGTAGCTTTTTTGGGTGCCAGGATGTGCAGCTCTGGGAGAAAAATTCCTGCACCATGAGATGAGATTTTCAAAGGAGGCTCTCAACAAACTCAAACACAGCTCGGAGCACTCTGGTGTGGATTTAGTACCAGCTCCTCAAACAGGTCAAGTCAGTCAATACCACATAAATCAAAACACTGTCCTGGTCTAATGTTCCTGTAATGCAGCCAAAGCAGTAATAAAGTTCAAACAGAGCGACATACAGTTTTCATTTTTTAAACAAAGTAAAAAACTTTAAAGAAAGGAAATCAGAACTTGAAATTGAATTGGATTTTAAAATTCATTTTATTCTTTCTTAATCCCACGTAGTATTCCTAGAGTCTGGCAGGGGGTATTTAGAAGTGCTAATGTTTTAATCATCTTCTGACTCAATTATATGGAAATACTAGAAAGGAATTCCTCATTCCCATGAAATCTAGAGTCCAGTTTCAGGCCAGTTTTTTAAGCTTGAATAAGCCTCTTAATGTGCTTATCCAAAATGTATTTCCAAACAAAACTGATTTTTACAAAACAATACTTTGGACCACAGAAGCCCATTTTCCACTGTTGGACATATAGTCTGATATTTAGATTTAGTGTTTGCTATACACAAAAATTTAATGAAAATAATTGTACAAATTTCAGACTACAATTTCCTGGACAATCTTCATTTATCAGAGAACTGCTAGGAGGTGATGCTTTGGTCATGATGGGACTGTCATGTAGGTGTAATACTGCAGGAGGTGTGAAGGGACCAGAAGGAAGATCCTGAAGCTGCCCTGGGCTTGAGCAGACCACTGGCCAGAGCCCTTTAGCCAAGCTGTCCACAGGACAGCAACTCCTGTGACAGTTCTGAGAGTTTCTGCCAGAAGAGACAGACCTAGCAATATCCTTAAAAATCACAGATGTGATAGCAACAAAGGCTTGGGGTGGGTTTGTGTCTGATGAAGGGAGCAGAACAGTGTTGGCAGAAGCCACCCGGGTAGTGCCAACACTGCACCCACCCTTGTGAGGCACCAGCCAAGCCCATCTGAGCAGGGGGCTGGGACACAGAGGGTGGGAGGCACACAGATCCTGCAGACACTATTCAGCAGCTGATTTTATACTCTTTCTTTCCTTCCCATTTCCCTAAGCAGCTCTTTGAAGGCAGGTCATGAGAGCAGCTGAAGCTTGCTGTGAGAGACCAATCCCACCCACCCACTCACTCCAAATCTGGCCATCACCATGCAATTAGGCTATTTTAAACATTCCCAGTATTTGTTGTTGGGGTTGTTTCCTACTTTCAAGGAACACTGGTGCTTGTGATAAACAAGCAGCCTGTAATGGAGAGGAGTGCTCTCATTCAGCCTGAAAGTCTCTCCCTTGTGCAATACACTGCTTAAACACCAATCTGCTCATAAACAGGTGCTGTGCAGTAATACATTATACACACACAGGTTGCCATTAACAGATAAGCATTTGCCAACAGTTGCTGCACACCACTACGTGGAGCCCTACTTCAATTCTGTAACCACAGAACCACTGCAATATTTTAAACATCAGCATGGTAACCTCTGCCACTGGGTGAGTGACTTCCCCCCCACAACTGCTAAAAGAAGGAAGGAAGATACTCAGTGAAACTGGTCAGCACTTTGGCAGGGGTGGGGTTGGTTTCACAGCTGTGTATTTTTTGTTTATATTTTTGCAAAATATATTTCTCAGCGCCAAGAGATGCCCGTGCCTGAGATTCTTCAGAAACTGTTAATGCTGCTTTTCTCCGTGCCCATGACTTCTAGAAATCCATGTCAGTAGCAGTTACTTAGCTGGGTTCTGGCAGCATAAGGAATTCTGTCCCTCACAGCATTATTTTTTCTTATTTGTGTTCATTACTTATTTTTTATTCAGTAACTCAGCTGTGAGAGGCATCGTATTTCCATTAGATGCCACGTCCGCTTGCCTTTCAAATCTCTTTCAAGGGCAGTCACCAATTGACAAATCCCTTCTGAAAATGCTGGCTGAAGGTATTTACTAGAAAGCTAAACTGATTCCCTTTATTTAAAACACACTGTTCTGGGTTGAGGAAAAAACATTACAGGCAACTTCAAGCGGTTCAGCTTGCCATTCTAACACAAATCAGGCTCACTGTGCCACTAGATTTCATTTATTCCTCCATATTCAGATATACCTGCTTGGCAAAAACTATTCTTTAAAATCAAATTTTTCTGTTACTGTATTTGCCTTTCAATTCCAGGTAAATAAATAAATTCTGTCTGGACTAGAGATTCCTTAATGGAAGGAAAAGCAGCTTCCGTGTACCCTGAACAAAAGGCAGATGTGGGACTTTCTGTCTATCTGACATAAATTTTCTTTCCAGCTGAGAAGTCCATGAAATCATAACTGGTGCTGAAGTGCAGTGCTTTAAGCCCATGCCATGTGGAAGGAGCTTTCACAAAATGGCTGATGTGTTGGTGGCTTTGCATGGAAAAGAACAGCTTCTCCTCCTGGCTTTGCATGGAAGAGAGCAGCTTCTCCTCCTGGCTTTGCATGGAAGAGAGCAGCTTCTCCTCCTGGCTTTGCCATGGTGATGCTGGCGGCAGGGAACGTGTTCTGTACCCAGGCCACCTGTCTGCTGAGGCCCCGTTTGCTGGTCTCCAAACATACATTTAAAATGTTAATTGAACTCCAAGTAATAACCTCAATGAAAGGCTATAATTTAACAAACTCTGCAATAACAAACGTCTTCAGGATATACTTTCTGCAATGCCATTTTCTCTGTAGGTAGTTTCCAATTTAGATGTACACCAGAAATGATACACTAGCTATCCTGAAAGGTGGCTTTAAGCATGAATTAGTCACTTCCTTCTTTTCTTTCCACCAGCATACATAAATATATTGCTGTTACTCTGGCCTTCTGCAGAGCAAAATCCTCGTGCTTGGAAAAAACACAAAATGCCTTGCAGGAACAACTGGACAAAATGTGGTTATCTCATCTGTTTCCTGGTACTGAGGGCTAGGGGTTGGTCACAAATACTCAGGATTTACATGTAATTGTCTCCTGTTACAGAAGCATCCACTGGTCTGAAGGAAAGCTTTCCTTCCTTTATTTTTGCTGCATTCACCTCTCCTCAATCCTTACTATCCAATGGCTTTTTTACTCCTGAGGGAAAGGACTCCATCCTTTTCCTGCTCTGATCCAAGACTCTGTATCTCACCAGTGTGGCTGTGGCTTCCCAAGGGCAGCAGGACTGGTCCTGTGCAGGAGTCTGTTTTGGGTGGCCCAGCTGAAAATACTGGTGTGAACATGGACAGCATTTTATACAGTTTAGGCACAGCACACCTGAAAACTGGTGTAAGGTCAGAATTTTGGGATTGCAGGATCCGGCAAACCCCTATTCTTTATAGCTACCACATAATTACTTCAGAGTTAAACACCCAATGGTCTGACCTGAGTATAAATTTCCAGATAAGTGGCTTTGTGTAAAAATGATGCCTTTCTAATATTGCAACTAGTGGTACAAAAGCTGAGTTACTGTGCTCTGTGAAGAATTACAAGGTCACTACTGAACATTAAATCAAGGGGCTGCCCACCTGGCAGGCCTCATTCTGGAGCTGCAATAAATTCCTGTACACAAATTCACCCACATTCCTTGCAGGCAACTCCAAATACACTCAATACCCAAGGGTATATAAAATGGTATATAAAGCTTATCACTTACACAAAATTTCATGCAAATATCAACTGATGCTTCCTGTTAAACACAGTACAAGAATATAGTACATATGCTGAAAAGAATGTATATATATCCATATGGCTGATTGTCTCCTATAACATTTAAAAATGAAAGGAGCTCCTGGCCTTAAACTAGTTTGACATAAAGACATTTCTGCTAAACTCACTTTCTACCAGATTGTTCCAATGTCTGTGATATTTTAAAGAAGTCTATTTTAGAAACCCTATTGCTCCTTTTGCCAGCATGTGGAGAACTGGCAGTAGAACATGGCCCAGCAAAGGCTCAGTTATCGGGGCTGGTGGGGCAGGTTAACCCAAAAAAGCAACTCACAAAGACAGTGTGACAGAAGAAATTAAGAAAAGGGGAAAAAAATGACAGAGGCAGCACTGACTCTCATCAACCAAGTACAGGGATAAGTATGTCAAACTGAGCTGTAGTGCTTCCAAAGACACCTGCTCCCAGGTAAGGTCACTGACAGCTGGGATTGCCAGGAGCACGGAGGGCTGACTTCATAAGCAGCTACACAGCTGGGAAGGCCATTTTTTGTTCCTTTAATTAAAATGCAAAGCACTGGCTAAATGGTAAACATTTAATTAGATTTGTCTCTATGTTTCAATATTAATAAAACACATGAAAAATGCATTAAGACCCAGCTAATTGAGGACTCTCCAAAAGTAGCTGTAAATGAGCAATTATAATACAATTGGGGTGTTGTTCCCCAGGGAACCCCAGGACTGACACTTCTTAATATTCCAGACAAAGGTTTAGAAATTATTAAAATATCCCAGGCAATAAAGTGTACAGAAGACAGGAAGAGTGAAATCCCAGCAAATTACAGTGAGGAGCAGCCAGTGTCAGAGAGTGAGCCAGGCTGGCGGGTAAGCCTGAGTCACTCACACCAAATGACTTTTATAGAGCCAAACATAAGATTGCATATTTCAGAAGAGAACACACAGGCTGTGTTTGCTGGGGAAAAAAAGGGAGTCTCTAAACCACACAGCTATCAGAACTGACTGAACACCAAATTCCTCACATGAAGCTGAAACACAAAAGGTATAGTTTTCACTTCTATTGGTTATATGAGGAATAAAATGCCACACACACTTTGGCTTCTGCCTTCTAAAAGCAAACTGAAAAATACACAGTTTACATTGATGAGCAATGAAAATTACTCTGGGGCTGAAAAGAATTTCCTTTTTGTGAGAGATGGGAGAGCATCTATCTGTCCAGCTTTTGGAAGAAAATCAGGAGGTGAGCTGATGACACAGCACACAGAAAGAAAAAGCTGGCTAGGAGAGAGCCAGCCAGAGAAAGTGGAAGATGCAACATCTATGATTTACAATTGAGCTCACATTAGAGATAAAGGCAGCTGGTATTATTCCTTTTAATATTGGGAAGTAACCCACTACTAGAGGGACAGCTGCACTTCTGCAAAGCTCCAGAGCAGTGCCAGGAGAGCGCACAGAGCACCAGAGCCCACGGCCATTGGGACCTCACAGCCAGGTTGGAAGATAAGCTGCAGAGAAGTTACTGAGCTCCACACCAGAGAAACTGATGATATTCCAGGCCTCTGCATACCAGAACTAGAGCTAATAATATTTCAATGCTCCTTTTGCCCTTGAACGAGCTATGAATCAGCAGGTGAAAAAAGAGAGAAGTTTTAGAAGAGCAGAGTTCTCAAGCAGTGTTTGCCTAGAATACCACTGCAGCAGCCCTCTTGTGAGAGGGTGGAAATGAGCTGAGACAGACTGCTTGTTTATCACAGCATGAAAAGGCCCTGGTTTATTCCTCTGTACAGCTCAGCCATCCTGACCCCAACCATTCACTGACTCTGCCTGCAGCAAGCTCCTACGTAGCAATGGGGAACAAAGCAACACAGACCCCCCTTATGCACCCAAAGGGGATCAGTTTATTGTAGAAATTGCATTATATACCTTTTATCTCTACCTGACATAACTGAAACCAAAGTGAGCCCTGAGAGAACTTAACAGAAAGAAGACACCCATTGGCTGGCCCAGATGTAGAGCTGCAATCCACACCTTCTACCATCCAGTCACCTTTCTGCTCATGCTCTGCCCACGTGTCCCTCCAGCCTCGCTTCCAGCTGAGTCTCTCCTCACTCCTTACTGCACCTCACCCCTCAACTGACTTCCAATCATCCAGCCTGCACCTGTGCCTTTCCCACAGGGCCTGCTGGTGAGACTAAGCCTTAAACACTTTTACAATTATAAACCAACACTCCCTACTGGAGGTTTCCCTTGCAGCCTCTGACTGCTGGGTATTTCCTGCTGAACTCTGACTGCAGGGATCAGTGTGCAGGCTCTGAGTGCAGCTTTTACCCAGCCAGACTGTGACTGCAGCTTCCAACAACAGCTCTGACTGCACACCCAGACTGACCTCACTGCAGGGATTCTCTCTCCTCGGGATCCTTCTTCCTCAAGGTTTCTCCTCCATGATAATCCTCCCTCTCTAAGCTCACCCACTCCCTTTTATCACTTACCTTTATTGGCTACAGCTGTGACTCATCAGGGGTGAGGCTGTATTGGGTGAGGTCACCTGTATTCCCTTCTCCTACAGAAAACACCATGGGATTTATTGAGTCCCAGGCACACCCTGAAGACCAAGTCTTTCCTCTCTGTAACTCTGCTGCAGTGCTTCTGCACAGCTCAGAACTGAGGTGCTCTCACACCACGGGCTGCAATTAGACTCAAAGCAATGACAGAGGAGTACTGTGCTGTGAAGAGCAAGGAACTAAAGTTGTTCTGCCTGAAAAAAAGTACCCTGCCAAAAAATTCCAGCTTTATTCACAGCTGATAGGCACTCAGTTGAAAAGCCAGATCGACAAAGGGAATTTTTTTCAGAGATGTCACTGCACTTCAGAGTCTGAGCAGAAACTTCAGTTCAGGAAAATACTTTAACATAGGTGTAATTTTCACAGAGTCTATCCTGCACAACTCTGGGAAAATGCCAACACACAGTCCAGCTTTTTTTTTTAATAATTCCTTGAAAAGCAACTTAATTTTTTTTAACTTGAAAATGGAGAGTGATTTTTGCACCTATATTACCCAAACAATCACCAGCTCTATCATGAACACACATCCATAATTCCAGTATTTTTAAGAGCATTATTGACTGATTTGAACATATGCTATTGGCTGTGGAAGTGAGCTCAATGCAACAATACAAACTCTACAAGCTTTTCTGTGAAACAAAAGCTCCAAGTACAGTTCGTCTGAAAATTCTCATTTAGTACTATGGTCTTTGTCAAATCCTGTAAAAGAGCTCACCTGACAAAATGTGAGGCTTGTCCAGTTCCTGCTAACAACAAAACTGAGGAGAATATTGTAGACACAGATGAAAGCAGCCAGATTTTCACTGGACTCTCCCAAAACCTGCTCAGAGAGCTCTACTAATTCTGAGGCATTTTAGGCAAGAAGCCTAATGCTTTTTCTCTTCTCCCTGTTGGGTGCTGCACGCTGGGTTTCTACCTCTGAAGAGCAGAACTTCAGCTCTTCAGCCCTTCAGTTAAGGGACTGAATGCAAGAAGTGGCTAACGGGAATAGGCTCTTGCAAAGCAAGGCTTCAGCACGTTTGGCCAATACTTGAATTCATGGCTGATTTTTGGAAGGAGAGAAAATAGATTTTCAGCATTGCAGAAACAATTTCAGTAATGTAAACCTAAAGGGAAAATCTTGTTCCTTGGAGCGTTAAGTGCTTTTGAGATTCCCACTGCAATGTGCTCAGCTTAAAACCCCAGGCTGGCGGCACAGAATCCAGGGAAACAGAAGACAAGGCTGTTTCCAAGTTACAACTAATTCCAAAAGCTTCAGCTACAAGATACCAGTATGGGAAGGTGGTGCAGGCAGTAAATATTTCAGTGTGTGTATGAGTCAAAATGCCAAGCACAGTCCTGGGAGAGCTGAAGCACGTGTGGTCCCTGGTGCAGGGTTTGTTTATCCAAGCGCTGCCCCAGCAGCCACCGCCTCTGTGCATCTGAACAGTGACACTGTGTCACTCAGAGGCCTCCAACACAAGCTTTTCTGCATGCATTTGATCAGAACTGGAAGAAAAAAGGAGAAGCAGCACTCAGGATTCACGTCTGCAGTATTTCTGTCAGTCTTTAAGACACCGTGGCCTTTTCAACTGGCTGCTTAACACTGATGTGAGAATGAAAGCCTGTGAAGAAGGGAATCAGAGGAGCTTTATTCCCAGAGCTCACTGGCCGTATTCTCTTCTGTCTAGCAATGATATGAATGAAGGAGATTGCCAGAATTGGCAGATCCAAGGTATGAAACAGGCACAGAGGCAGGGGACTGATTTTACTTCAGAGCGCCTTTGTTTCACTCCGCCCTTTTGTCTTCCTCTGCTGATTGCACTGGAGCAGCAAAGGAGGGTTCAAGTGAAATTACTGCTCGAGTCAGCCCATTATCAGCTTTTCCAGCTGGCTGGGGAAGGGAACAGCAAGGGCACATGCAGTGTCAGCTCCCTGACAGGGCCGTGCCCTGAGCTCCCACACACACCAGTGCCCAGGTGTGCCTGGTGTGACACTGCATTCACACCAACCTGCTGCAGTCACTCTGGCCACGGCCAAAGCCCAGCAAGCTTGGGGCTCTTCTCTGAGGCTGGGCACTTGCTCTTCTGGACATGCAGACACCTCAGGGGAGGCTTTATGTCCTCTACTGATTGCTGGGAACAACACCAGTGATGCCAAAGCACCGTACTGTGCTTGGTGCTGTTCCTGCTGGAAGGATGACGTACCAGATTCTGACACTCGTGCCTCTGTCCCTGGACATATTCTGTGCCAGGAACCACTGCTGAGGCACTCAGTGGAACAGCCCTCACAATTCCTGGGGAATAAGTTACCCTCCAGTCCTGCCAGTCATGGCTAAACATGGCACGTGAGGCTGCTGGCCAGGTCTTACAGGATCTCACACTTGCACAGACTTCCCTAAATTACTGCTAGGATGGACTTTGCTGAGCTTCACACAGCAGGTTTGGTTGGTTCACATTCCCTCCTACAAAGGTTTATAGATAAACAGTAAAGCCCAGTAGTTCCTCCCAAAATATTTTGACACTGGGATATTCTCAGTAATGCCAAGCAACAGGTACTTCTGTAGTTCCAGTGGATTTAGCCAGGATTTCCACTGGATAGGAGACACCTGAGACTTAAATAGTAAATGCATACACATGCTGGATGCAGAAAAGCATGACTTACAGTCTGTGCAGAAAAGAATGCACTGAGCAACACTTGCAGCACTGGAGAAAAGCAAGGCTAGGCACAGCAAGCACTCACACTCCCTAGCAGGTTGTGAAAAGTGACATGTGAGCCAAAACTGAGAAGCACATACCTTATTTAATGACATTCTACACCAATTTCCAGGGTTAAAATCCAATGTTCATTTCTCCAAGTCCTATGAGTGTGCATAGCACATGCATGCACCCCACACAGACAGGTATTTAATTACAGGCTATTTTAAATGGTGATTTCTGTACCTGAGTTCTTTGTTACCCAAAGCCTTAGGACCTTTTTAAGCATTTGTCAGCTTCTTGTTTAATGGGGTTTATATTTTCACCTATGTAAGCTGTGAAGACAATTGGTTTGGATTAGCTAATTTAACCAAATTTCAGAGGACTCATGAATTGTATTGAGATGGGATTGAGTTTCCCAGAAGAGACTTATGTTTATTAAATTAAATACAGTCCAGTTGTGCACTGCTTCATCCCAAGCAAGGAAAAATAGAGTAAAATTTGGGTGGCTATCTTAATGAAGCTGCCTGATGCATAGCTCTCAATCATCATGGAAATAATGCTGTTTATCTCATTTATCAAGCACAAATGGCAAAGCACAAATTGTTCCTTCCCTATGGTTCAAAACAACTTAAAATGAATAAAAAATAAATTTGAAGAAAAATGGACTTTGCTACATACATTCTTTCATCTAGCTCTGTGTGAGCACTAATATTTGCCTTCTTTGCTTTCAGGATGTGATTCTAAAAGTGCTCAGAATGGATCTTGTTCCAGTTCTTCTGGAGTCACCAGTAAAACTTCTGTTACCTCAAAAACATAGTATTGATGTTGGTTGCTTTTTTAAAAGAGCAGAAGCATTTGTCTTGAAGAACTGGGAAAGGTTAAAAGAAAACCCAATAACAGAAGAAAACAGAGTAAGAACCAAGTCTTTTTCTTGAAGCAATGACTCATAAAAAGGTATGTATAGGCATTCCCTCACCTTCAAAGGTTTCATCAGTTCTGCCTAGAACTGATCATCAGCAGTGATGAGGGTTTTTAAGAGGCAAAGAAGAGAGCTGGCTGCATTACAACTATGTCAGGTTTCCAGCCCCAAGGCAGAAGTGATGAGGCTCAGCTCTGGAGCTGGGATGTGAGGAGCAGTGCAGCTTGGCAGGCTCCTGGAGGAAGCCTTACCTCAAGTACCTGTGCTCTGGTATTAAGGGGAACAGATGAGATATACAAAAGCAAGGCAGCCTTCTATAAAATCTATTACACCTCAAAGCACCTGGTTAAAAACAAGTTGCTGCTTAGAAATTATGAGGACTCATCAAATGGTCCCTACCCAGAGTCTCAACATATTTTTTTTTTTCTGAGTTCCCAACATACAACAGAAGAAATGAACCGTTTCTTGGCTGTAGTGAAAGCTAGAGAGGCAATCAGTCATTTCTACATCCTCAAGGGACACCTTCAGGTGTGGAAAGCAATCCAGAATGTCCCCATATCTGGAATGCTCAGAACAGTATGTCTGCTGTGGTGCCACCTTTGACACCTGATATAAACTTCTTCCCAGCCTGTCTCTGAATTTCAATGCTGGTACATCCTGAGGGTACTGTTTAACAGTACAACATTCATTCTGAACGCAGTTTACTCCATTATGGGATGTTTTGCTTAAACACTCTTTACCCCTGTCACTACCATTCACTACAATTCATTATTGCTGGAGAATCATAAGAATGATTCACTAAAGGCAAATAATCCTTGGGAAGAGAAATAGAGAAACTCTAGATATTTCAAGTTTGGAATGGAAAGCTTTAAAATAAAGAAAACAGTAAAAAGCAGAGAATGATGAGTTATAGTGTAAAGAACACCCCCCTGCAAATTCTCTCTCTTCAGTGATATACACACAAGACAACAGGATAACTATTTCTGTGAGGTTCACTTCTCATCTAAAGGCAAAATATCCATGAGCTTTTACCATAATTACTCCAGCAGCTAATTATGATGCCATAGACAGACCATTGTGACTCAAGGACCAGCCTAAGCAGCAGGAACAAATGCAAAGCAAACAGGAACGTCTGTGCTTCCACAGCACCACAGTGGCTTTAGCAATAAAGAAGAAAAAGAAAATGCAGACGAGAGAAAGCAGATGAGAGAAAATTCATAAAATCTATGATGTTCACAAATACCCTCTACAGGCACTGTTTTTGAGAGCAAGCTAAGTGGTCCTCCACGCAGTAGCCAAACATAGAAAAAAATGCAGGGAAAAATGAAAGGAAAATTTACCAATATAGTTCTCCGTAACAGAGGATCAGGGAAAACTTGTGGCCATATTTATCCTGTTTCATGCCGAGGGGATGACAAGGCTGAGAATAAAAGCAGTACTTACATCCTGAGCTGCCATTCGTTGGAACCAGAGTGAAGTTGGAGGCCCAGGGGTTACGCACGATGTCTTGCCAATGAATGGTGTCTGCAAAGCAGAGAAATTTGTTCTGGCCAACATAGACCCCTCCATTCAGTATCTCTGTGCAGAAGAACAAGAGAACAACGTACTTGTAAGACTTCAGACAGCTGATTAAATCTATTGTTAAATGTGTGTTGGAGAGAGGGCACGACATTTAAATGCAAAATAAAATTCTCACTGTAATCTCATTTCATAATCTGAAAACTGGAGGACAGGCAGCTCTCACAGTGTTTGTAAACAGGAATCCTTTATTCACATGCAGAAGAAACCTGATGAAGACTGACACATAGTTGTTTACCTTTTGTTCCAGTGTGATCATGTATGGAATGGTTTTGTATTTTGTGGGTAAAATAACCTTCAACACTCAAATGACTTTAAAAACACAAGCAGTCAATCACACTATACTGCATTTCATTAATTTGCAGAAATGCTTAAAACTTAGAGTAAAGAACCATGCTGTGCTGGCCACAGAACACGAGAAGTCAGCATGAGGACTGGAGAAGATGTTCTATTGCAGCCTGTACTGCTGTAATCCCATCATCCAAAACACCCAAATACTCCATAGCAATGATGCAAATTGCAAACACCATGGTCCAAACCTCCCATGGACATTCCTTGCTGGAAGCTTTCTGTTAAAGGGAGGTGATTTTTAAACAGGTAAAAATTGTGGGGCTCTTCTTAAGTTGTGGGGCTTTTGTGCATTTGGTTGGTTTCTTTTTTCTTTTTATTTTCATATTTATAACTGTTTGTTTAAAAACAACGCTCTGTTGCCCTGTCTCTAAAGACTTGATCCATCAAATCTCAACATGAAAATGATCTTACAGTTGTTGGTTGTAGCACCAGCATTTCCGCTGGAGCAAAAGCTTATTATTTTTTTTTTACCCCCTAAACCCTTGCTGAGATTCACAATTCCTCTACTTAACCTGTCTCTTTTATTTCCAAAGCAGGAGACAATGCATATGACCTTCATGAAAGTTAACAGGAACTATGAGTCTGAAATCTTCAGTGTCAGAGCTTCAGGCGTCAGCAGAGAAATGCTGAAGGTTAGTTACTAATGGCACCTTGGAGTGACATGAAGTGGTGTGGAGAGCCAGCAGTGCCACACTCCTCACAGAGACATGAAGAGTAATTCCTGACTGTGGCAGTAGCAATGATTAAGGCAGTCTGATAATCCTCATCTGCCAGGAAAACCTTTAAAAGCTGTAGTGGGAATGCAAATATTTATACACACCAAGGAAGGAATTACTGTGTTCCATTTCTTTTTATTTAATTTCAGGGTTTGCAGGCCACAACATGTAAATGAGGCAGCCCCCAATCAAGGAATGTATTAAATAAAGGATCATCTGTAAATACATCTTTCCACCATATTAATCAGCATTACTATTTCTTAGAAACTTCTGGTTTAAAAGCTTGGCTTTTCATTGAAAAGCAGCTTATAAATTAAAACAATGATAATAATCTGATACAGAAAAAGAGACTAGATTAGAGATAGAGCAATGATCTGTCTGTATCATATTCTTATGATCACAGGAGAAAAACATACAGCATCTGTTAACAATTTTGCTCTGGGGAGGAAGGGGGGACTTAGATGAACACTTAAAATCATGATTAGTGATGATTTCTCTGTGTTGTCCCTGCTACACCGGATTACCTAATCCATTATGGCCCAGATTTTGATCAGAAATAACATAAAAACAATGAAAAACTGTAAAATCTGCATTTATAGCTTCTTAAACACACACACAATTCCATATAGTTCCTCTATCAGCTGGCACACTGAACTGGCATAATTTCTGGGTTTTGAGAGCATCCCCTCATGACAATGCCTATCCAAGTTTCTTTTCTGCTAGAAACTTTGACACATTCTTGTATAGCAGGACGTCAATCTAAAACTAATTCTAATAGCTTCAATTTGTGGAGAAAGACTTTTTTTTCAGCCTAAAGGTAACCAGGAAATGTACCACACACTATACTTCAGGGAAGCCAACACCTTCCACTGAGATGTACTAAAAGTAACCACAAAAAACGCTCTGGCTTGCCTCATCACTGAATAGCAAGTGCTGTTTCTGCTGCTTTTTCCCCAAACCAGGATACAGTACCCCCATTTTCCCTGCACTGCACCATTTTTTGCCAGTGACAGAATTAAAGTTTCCAGGTTACTGATGCACTGAGGTGCAAATAAACCTGAGTACTATCAAAGGTGGGCTCAGTAACACTGAGTTTGAAGTTTACTACAATCTAAAGCACATGTATTTGACTCTTCCTGCTCTCTGAGCCACAGACTCATTTCCACTCCACCTTCCCAATCCTATCCTACTTTTCTTTACACCAAGTCCTCAGTGTGTGTAAATCAGCACAGATGCATTGGCTTCACTGACTTAAACTCAGAATGCATTTTGCACCTCTCTGCCCTGTCTGAACAAGAACAATGCCTGAGAAGAGCTAATAAACCCTGTTACATGTTAAGCAAATGAAGCACAACTGTAATCAATATACAATAGAGCTGCTGTATAATGAACTCATCATCATAAAGTCATCATCTCATTTTAATTTACAGCCCTGAAAGTGAGAGATAAAGTTAAACAATGAACAGGAGGAGAAAGGCAGGATCTCTGCCTGTGCAGGTGAGCTAGCAATAGAAGCCAGACAAAAAAGGTTTCTTCTCCTGTGTGCAACACCTGAGGTGCCTCTTTGCTCAACTCTTTCCATGGCTGGAGCAGAGGAGAGAATGCCAAGTCCCTGAGTGAATTTTGTGGACAAAGAAGCCAGTTCCTACCAAAGAATCCCAAAGCCAGACTGCTCAGAGTGAAACATATTTTAAATACCATTTGGAGGGAGTATTTTTGTCTTCTAAAACAATTTTTTGTGACATTGGAGAACTGTTAGTCCAAATATGACCATGCTAGCAGCAAGTGCTACCCTTGGGCTTCCACCCTGGCTTTTGCCATTTGATTCTGAAGGGATTCTGAAGTGACAAATCTTATCATCTTTCTTATTAGAGCTACTCCACTGGCTTAAAAGCAGTATAATTCTGCAACCAAAGTTATACAAAAATAAATCAGCATGTGTCCCTGCCACTGAATTCTGTCATTATTCTGCTTATTACTCTCAAATGATTGTGGGGAACTTATAGCTGCATATGATTAAAATTCTCTTAAATAGTTATTTACTCAGGAAGCTAAATCAGAAATGTATTATCTATTGTTATAGCTGCTATTTTCTTGCTTTCATTAGCCTAGTGAAACATTCCCACAGACTTTGGTAACCTACCATACAACACTAACAGGAGAAATTGCAACATGCAGGTCTCTGGCAAACAAGAAACACAAGCATCTCACACTGACGAGCCAGGAACACAGACAGGTACATCAGACACAGTTCATACTTAGTCTGCCAAGCTCAAAAAGGGACTCTGATTATCAGCCACCAGAAGCATACAATCACTGCAAAGGGACACTGGCTCTGCAAGGGTGCTGTCTGCTTAGACCAGAGAGGGAAACCACTTTTCTTCTTCCATCTGTTAAAAGGGCATTTTATTGAGCTGAGGTTTTTTTGTGTACAGTGTAATCCCTCATGGTCTGCTCTCCAATTTCTAACGTGGGTTAAATTGGCAAAACGTGTTCTCATTCTGTAAGGTATCCTGGAGTGAAAGTTACTCATGTATGTTTATATGCAGTGGGGGATGTAAACATCTATTTAAGTGTAGAATCTGTTTCTAAAATTGTTACAAAAATGGTTATAAAGTGGCTACTGCTATTCCAGGTTGCAAATTAAAATCTCTTCTGTGTTGCTACAAAACCAACTGGCACAAGGAAGTGGAAGATGGCATGGTGAGAGGTAAAAGAACTAGCTCTGAAGTGGGCAGGGAAAGGGGAGGGAGTTAATTAGGGAAGAACTGTGGGGCATGTCCACTCTAACCACTTCAGAAACAAACCAGAATATATCTTACACCTTTCAAGCTGACTGGCTACAAAGGAAGCAGCTGTCTTTTCCACCCCACCATATACAGGTATGTCCTGCATGTATGTATTGTATAGCACATGTTGATGACACCTGAATTTCCAAGGTCAGCCTCACTAGAGCTGAAGCACCTTTGCAGGCTGACAGTGCTGCATCTTTACCACAAGCACCCCGCTGATGGAGATCTCTTCTCCTATTTCACCCAAGATGCTGAATGCAACATCTGAAAACAGCTTAGGCCTGGAAATTTCATGCCAAACCAAGTCTTTTGATCCCTCAGCATAGTTCACTGCTGATGACCCATTGGGAAAGCACTTCAGGTCCATCATTAATAAGCTCTGTTTTAAAGGGTAATGAGAACTGGGTGCTTTAGGAGACAATAGCTCATCCATCATCAATCAAGATCTGAAGTTTTTATACAGATGATTTAAGAAGAGTTGGACTGTGCAAAATTGAAATGTCACATTTGTATTGGGAGATGGGGGGCATTTGGTAATGAAAATGAGAGTTTTAACCTTCTCCATTTCAGCTCAATGACCATACTCAAAAGCTCATGGATGTGGAATCTGTGTCCCAGCTAGAAGCCCCAGACGGCCTTCGATCTCAATTATACAATTTCACATACAGTTTATTTGGGTCATTAGCTGGAAGTCAGTTTCAAGGCTTGACGGTAACAGCAAGATATTCTTTATTTCTATCAAAAGCAATCAGTGTTATGTGCAGCCTGTGGGTTTGTACTTCCAGCTGCTCAATAACTAAGAACACTGGGTTGTAGAACCTGAGCATAAATCTTCTAATCCTAGCCACCTGTTTTGCTGCTTAAATAAAAATGGATCATTTGATTACCTTTCACTGAGTTGGATGGGGTACCTTTCTCACCACAGAGGTGGGTGAAGACAGACTCACAGGGTTCTTGCAACTATTGAGCTACTTCACTAGAGGACAGCAGGCTCTGGGCCACTCTTTTTTAGCCATCTCCCCAAAGGGAATATCTGTTTCATGAACAGGTTCAGCCAGAGAAGACATTTGTACTTGGATTGTTCCTCTGTCTGTGCATGCCTTGAATTCTTCCTTCTCACAGTCTTATTAAAACAAGACACCAAATCCTTTACCTGGTTAACTCTGTAAAAGGAAAAAACACCGCAAAATACCCATCCCTTTGGGATGAACACCCCAGAGTTACAAGGTATGTTCCACGACCATGTTTTTCTTTGGGAAGTGCCTGTCCATGTGTGCACGTCTGTGTCAGGCTGCTGGACACCATTTCACCTGCCCCCTGCAGCCACTGAGCACAAGATGTGCCAGACACATGGCCCCAGAGGGTTCTGGGCATGGACAGAGTGATCCATGGACACAGCAACAGCTGAGTCCAGTGAGTAACACAAAACCCCTACACCCATCCAAAAAGAGAAGACATTTGTGTGAACTCAATTTAAGATGTGCTTCTGCTCATCAGAAGCACTTCCTGTTCTGAAGTGTAATTGGGTTTTTTTACCCAATTCACTTGGCTTGTGCTAAAGGAAATGGTCTCTGTCCCTAATCCTGCTAGATTCACCAGTCTTAGTGGGTTCTCCCTTTAAGCCACTTTGCAGCTTCTGCCTGCTTGGATCTCAATTCCCTGAAGTACCCAGGCCCAGGTTCACATTTAAATCACTCCCTTCCCCTCCACTCTAGAGGAGGCTTTCTGCTCTGTACTAATTACTCTGCTTTGACGAGGAAGATTCAAATCAAGGTTACTTTTGTTAACCACACCCATGCCATCAGCTTTACATGTCCCCGATGTTAAATGACCAGGCAGACATAGCGCTGTCAGACCAGCCCCAGCTCTGCCATCTCCTTTGCAGATGGGAACTGCAGGAGCAGCACTACTTGTTTACAGCTTCACCCACCTCATTCTTTTCCCATCATGAGCTTTTCAAAAGCTATTTGACCCTGTTGACTTTGCAGGAGGAGTTTTCCTGTAATATATTGGCTCTGTTACAGGGATATTAATTTTCAGGACGAGATGCTAATTGCCTCACTTTGTCCAGTCAAATTCTGAACCTGCTGCTAGAAGCCAAGTGCCTTGAGTTACTGTTTACTTAATATAATTCATGGGGTTGACAGGTAGGTTAACAGATATAAACCTTACAACTGTAACAATCCAAGAGGCTTCCTGTGGATTGCTCCAGGTAAGGAAAAGAGGCAGAACAAGCCTAAAGAAGTGATGACTGGGGAGGGAGGACCTGTAATTGCGGCCTGCCTTTACCTAAAGGAAGAGTACAGGGGAACACAGACTCTTCTCAGAAGCACCCAAGGACAAGAGGCAACAGGCACCAGCTGCAACATGGGAAACACTGATTAGAATTCAGAAAAGAACTGTTCCCATCTGGAGTGTGGTTAAGCACAGGAGCAGACTGATCAAAGAATTGGTGCTATCTCCATCTCTAGAGATTCTAATAACCAATGAACAACGTGATTCTTGTCTGAAGTTACCTTGCTCTTAGCAGAAGATTGGACCAGATGACTTCCAGATATTCCTTCCAACCCAAATTATTTTGTCCTTCTACAGTTATTAATCATCCACTACCACAGTGCTCACAACACTCCATTAGCAATTCACTCTCTCAATTTTTTATGAAAGCATACTTCTGCCTACAGGTAAGCATTTAGTGATACAAAACACCCACCTGGAAGATGACATATATTTAAAAGCACGTCATGTGCATGTATAAAGAAATGCTCCAGTATTTGAAATACAGAACCTATGTCACTGTCACTGTCCCCCATTTCATGCAAAGGGGACATGTGGACTGAGATGAATGAAAAAAACTGCTGCCCTTCAGTTTTGTGACTTTTGGTTAGCAAAAAGAAAATTGCATTCATTTAAGTCACTGGAGTGAATCAGTGATGAGTTTCAAATTACAGTCTGGGGAGAGAGTGCCACATCTCTGGCTCACCCCAGAATTCACTCTCGTGCCCAGTAAGAGCAGCAGTATGCCAGGAATGAGCACTCATTTCATTCACAGCAGCCATGACTTGATCCTCAGGTATCCCAGCACTCCCTGATGGTGATACTTGTGTCCCAGTTACAGGAGCACACTCAGGAAGAGGTGAGCTGGTTCTGCAGGGTACTGGTGTGTGCCTCTTCACCTCTCTGATGGCACACCACTCCTGGGCAGTGCTTACCTTCCAGCTGTTCCAAAAAACACACCTCTGAGTATGGATTTCAGCCAGGACATCCAGCTGTGGACATCCGAGTATTCAGACATAATTAAAACCTCCTGAATCCAAACCAAATCATCCTTCCTCTGCCCTGTTCACAAAAGGAGCAGAAGAGGGGATGATGTGTTGTGCACTGGGTGCACCAACAGGGCAAAATCTCCTTGGTATCCCAGCAGGCTCCAGAAAGCCTGGAGGCTCTGGCTGATACCCCAGTACTGGAATTTATTTCTGTTGTCTGGTTACCTTTAACAGTGAACATCCTATAGGACATAAATTGGTGTAATGACCCAAAGCAGCTGTATCAGCGCTTGCCTTGCCTGTGTCTTTCACAACACAACCCTTGTTTTCTGCATCAGGCACCCTCCCAATTTGTTCAGTGAAGGCTGAACAGACCTCAGTGTCACTTTGTGTGCCCTCTTGAAAAGCTACCCTATAGCATCCCATTGATCAGTTGACACACAACCAAACCACCTTTCCTGACTCACCACAGTTGTTTCACCTTCATTTTTCCCCATAATTTCTCCAGAGCTCTTGCTGCGACTGGAATGTTTCTCCAGGTGAGTGGCTCCTGCTCCTGATGGGCAGCGTGTTTACTTGCCAGCCCTACAACAGGAATTACTGCCAGCAGAGCTTCCTGCTGCCTCCAGGGCATTTCCAGCAGATTCCTCCACAAACTCCTCAGTGAGCCACCAGTCCAGGTGTCCAGGGGTAAGGCTGCAGATGCATTCTTCATCCATCCTCCTTCACCTCTGACTGCGCAGAGTTCTGGTGTAAGACACAGGAACCTCAGCCTCACTGTCCCTCTGCTCCAACAGGGACTCACCCCACCTCCTCCTTCCTTCCCTGATGTCAAGGGCAGGCAGACAATATTCAAGAGAACCTGAAGAAATATGGGGAAGCAGTGGAGAGAGAGCCCTACTCCAGGACAGAAAAAGAGGAAACTGATGCTCAGGTTCATGTAATAGATATGACGATCCATTGAGCCAAACAGAACCCGTAAAGAAACCACCTCTCCACTGAAGACTATCTTACATTTCATTTACATCATCTCTGTGGGCCAGATTTGGGAAATGGCACTGAGAGAACTTTCATTTTTTTCCCTGAAGTTTTTGCAAAGTTCTCTCCTCACAGGATATTCATCTCATTTCTTCAGCCAGGATGAGGCTGCATTCCTTGAATGATTCACCCCTGCATTGCCAAGACAGACCCAAGTATCTAAAAGCCTCTCCTTATTGGGACATTTGCTATATAATATTTTGATCAAATGATCACATAATGCTTCATGTGTGCTGGTGGCAGCTCTCAGTCCATCCCTTCCATCAGCTGAGATACATAACTGTGAGACTGCCATGTCCCTTTTCTCCTGCCATCAGCTCTTCCCAGGAGAGTAAATGCTGCATGGCAGTTTGTCTGGCACTGCTGCTGCATCCAGGCCAGCTTTCCACATGGAAGTCAAGCAGCAGTAGGAGCAGAAACTTCGGCAGGGCCAGGGGCATCTGAATGCAGCAGGGCTTCCCTGCAGCACCCCCAAGAGCTTCAGCTCTGGCATTATCTGGTGGTGCATTTTCCAACTCTTTTCCTACAGCCTCTGACAAACCAAGCAGGCTGCTTTCTATCCCAAGCACATCTGGCACTCAGGCCTCAAACTTGGCAAACAGACTGATGGCCTTCTGTCTTGGAGTGCAAGTGCCTCAAGTACATACTGATTGGCATCAACAGGCAGAAATTCCTTCTCTCTTTGAAAAAATAGTCAAGATCTGGATGTAGTGGTACTTTCCTCCATTTTCTGAAAGGCTGTAAAAAATTACTGGTTCCATATAGCCCTTTGCTTTCAAAACTGTGATAATGTGGCTTGGAATAATCCTGGCAGGGTGCCCAGACCCACGTCCAGCTGCATCCTGAATTTCAGTACAAGTATTTGCATACAGGCTAGTAATTGGCATGCAGCTGGTTTTATGCCAGCTCCAGCAATTGCATAACCCAGCTAATCTTTTCTCTGGGCTCGAAGAGGAGTCTGTGTCTGCTGAGCTTAAAATTTCTGGATGGGGTCTGTTCAAGTATGCTCTTGCATTTCTATGCCACGCTGTTAACCTCTCCTGAGATACAGTGCTGACTCTTCAAACAGGAATTTTAATTGAAATTTGTCTGAGGTAGGAGGTGCCTCTGCCTTTCCCCGACTCTCCTGTGCTGAAACTGAGCCAATGACATGAAAATCCTCCTCCTGCAAAGAGGACTGTGGAGGGACTCTTCCTTGGCTCCTACAATCTGTAAGACCTTGGATTGCACTTGCCCTCCCACAGCACTGGGCAAGCACCAGATAACCAAAAGAAGGCCTGTGAAGTGAGGAACGTGCATTAATCACAGCAATTAGTAAGGCCTTCTTTGTAAGTTCATTGGGTTGAGAAGGTCTGAGCCTCTACTATCCCAACTCCTATTTTTGCCCCTTTAACTGCCATAATTGCTAAGAGGTCTCTGTCAGTCTTGCTCCTTCCTTTTGAATGCACATTTCAATCAGGTTTCAGATCTGATGGGGTGTCAGGGAGCTGTCTATGTGGCTGAGCCACAGAGCCTGTAGTAACACAGATAATGTGTTCCTGCTAAAAGTTCTCCGTTCCCAAAACTCACATGCTTTCTGTGATGCTCTGTTTGACCACACCTTTTTGATCTTATGGCCATTTTCCGTGCATCTGTCGTAAGGTAACGGTGAAACAGTGGAAATCACTAAAATGCGGCTGCTATGTAAAAAAAAAAAAAAATCCAGAATTCAGGCTAATTTTCTTTAAACTATGTCTTGGTTTTGCACAGACTGGTTTTTGGTAGTGGGGGGCGGGGGGGGGCACAGACGTGGTTTCTGTGAGAAGCTGCTGGAAGCTTCCACCATGTCTGGCAGAGCCAGTCCCTGATGGCTCTGAACACAGACCTGCTGCTGGCCAAGGCTGGGCCAGTGAGAGAGGCTGGTAACACCTCTGTGATAGGAGATTCAAGGAGAAAATCAAAACAAAGTGGGGCACAGTTTTTTCTTTCAGTCAGAGAAGAGGAGGAGGTGAGAACATGGGAGGGAAACAACATGGCAAGGTCAGTGGAGAAGGAGGGGAGGAGGTGCTCCAGGTACCAGAGCCAAGATTCCTCTGCAGGCCGTGGTGAAGCAGCTGTGCTCCTGCAGCCCCTGGGGATCCATGGGGGATGCAGAGATCCACCCACAGCCCCTGGGGATCCATGGGGGATGCAGAGATCCCCCCACAGCCCCTGGAGATCCATGGGGGATGCAGAGATCCACTCACAGCCCATGGGGATCCATGGGGGATGCAGAGATCCACCTACAGCCCCTGGGGATCCACAGGGGATGCAGAGATCCACCTACAGCCCATGGGGATCCATGGGGATGCAGAGATCCAGGCACAGCCCATGGGGATCCACAGGGATGCAGAAATCCACCCACAGCCCCTGGGGATCCACAGGGGATGCAGAGATCCATGCACAGCCCATGGGGATCCATGGGGGATGCAGAGATCCATGCACAGCCCATGGGGATCCATGGGGGATGCAGAGATCCACCCACAGCCCATGGGGATTCACCCACAGCCCCCGGGGGAGGTGCCCATGCCAGAGCAGGTGGGTGCCTGCAGGAGGCTGTGCTCCAGTGGGAGAGCCTGTGGAGAGAGAGGGCCCTTTGCTTCCAGGCTGGAGCAGCCTGTCCTTGGAGGGCTGCACCCTGTGGGACAGTGACCCACGCCACAGCAGCTTGGGGAGGGCTGTTTCCCTCAGGGAGGGACTCACACTGCAGCAGTCTTGGCAGGACTGCTGCTGGTGAGAGTGGATCCAGGCTGGAGAAGTTCACAGAGAACTGCCTCCCATGGGAAGGGACCCCATGATCTTACAGGGGATGGACTCCTCTCCCAGAACAGCAGAAGAAAACCTGGGGTGACAAACTGACTAAACCCCCCCATGTCCTGTCTCCCTGCACTGTCGGTGGGAAGGAGGGAGGGGATGGGGGGAATAAGGTGTTTTTATGGGCTTATTTTACTTCTCATTATCCTACTCTGATTTTGCTAGTAATAAATTCACTTTGCAACTTTAAGTTGAGCCTCATTTAAGTTGAGCCTTAAGTTTGCCCTTGAAGTGTTTCCTCCCCATCCTTATCTCAACTCATGACCCCTTTGTTAATTTTCTTTTTTTCTCTCCTCTGTCCAGCTGTGCCAGGGGAGGGTGAGTGAGCAGCTTTCCTGGGTGCCTGGCATTGGGCCAGCGTCAAACCACCACAAACTATTAACCTCAAACCAGATACTCAGGTGAGGCAAATAAGCACTTGTGATTTCATGCCAAAAGAACCACTTTGGAGCTAAAGCAATGGGTGACAAAGTGCTAAGCAGAAGAGATAGTTCAGGGTGAGTTCATTCACCGTTTTAAGACCACCATCACTCTCCTTAAGTGTTCTTTAGTTCTTCTGGCTGCTCTTAAATAGCAGCCCTTTTCATCCTCCACCAAACCTAATTTTAACAACATTTCACCCTCCTTCCTGGCTTTTTAAAAGTTAAATGAAAACCCTCTTCCTTCTTTCCTTCCATCAATATTTTGATGGTTACAAACATTCTCCTGAGACACCCCTTTCTTCCCCCAGCACAGGCACTGCAGTGAACCTAAACTGCTCCCAGTGATGCTGCAGTAGATCAGGAGAGATGCTGTGGCCTGTTGTGACATGGAAGTAAAACTACAGTGAGATCTATGTCTCCACTAACAGGGCATACTCAGCTCTCAGTAGTGGCATTTTCTGACCCATTCCTGCTCTGTACCCAGGAGTGTGGGTTGCCTTTCTGGTCAGATTTGATAGCAGAATATATATTCTTCCTGGCAAAAGGGTCGGTTTGCTTCCAGTGTTTTACTGCAGTTAAACCAGCCCAGTCTCTCTGCAGGCAGCAAATGTGTGGTTTGTCCTTGTCTACACTCCTGCTAAACTGCAGCTGGCACTGATTGATGGTGTTTGTTTCAGTGAGATCATTTTTAATAATGTAGACAACAGGAGGGAAGATCAAGTGCCCTGACCCACCAATTCTGCTGTACTAACTGCTATCCTTAGCAATAAGAACAAGTCTGGGTAATTTTTTTTTTTTGCTGAAGGCCTTCCCAAATAACCCTACATGAGAGAGGGGGAACAGTCAAACAGCCCATGGGGTGTTGAACAGAGTTGCTGAGGGGGAACAAAAGCAACTCCTCTCCCAGCCTCAGGGCTCAGCTAAGTCAGGTTCAAGCCTGAATCTCTTCCCCTGCACTGCCCAAGGTTACCTTTGTGGCTTCTCTTACCACAGCCTTTAAGATCAAAAATTATAAGCAAATGAATAATTCTACAAGATCTCCTGAATGATAATTTCATTCTCAGTCTGTGGAGCACCATGCCATGAACTTAAAAAATATCAGTAAACAGATGGGAATATTTGTGCAATCCAGTATAGGGAGGGATGGTGTTCTGCAAATTATTGTAACTCTTTATTTGTCTTTAATAACCTGTCTTTCTCTTGAGCTTCAGGTGTCCTTGTTCAAATTGCATAGGCAGTATAAAGCTGCAGAAGTTATAAACCTTGCTATGCCTGGTCTTCAAAGGCTACAAAACATCTGTTGACTGGCAAGAGCAATTAATTAGCAGAATTGAAAAGATGGTTCGTTTTACAAAGGCTTGGATGAAGCAGGGGAGGGGGAGGTGACTCCAGGAAAGTGAAGCCTAGTGAAGGCCTGTAAGCTGTGTGCCTCTGGGCAAATTCCCAAGGCTGAAATCTCAAGGAATTTAATGCTTCTTAATTCCACAGGATCTTTAATTACAGCCAAGAGAAGGCAATGAGATGTGATGTCAATGTTTAAATGAAAATAAAGATAATAAAAAGCCTGTCAAATGTACCAGCCAGTCTCCCAGACACAGTCCCACACACGCTGAGCACCTGGGTGCTCAGAGAAAATAACCAATTTCATGAACACAGCGACAGCAGAGGAAAATAAAAAGGCTCCCAAAATAAAAGGCTCCCAAACCACCCTCCCCACACCTTCTTGGAGGCTGCCTCCTCATTTTGTCTGAGTGATCTCTGGAAACCATCTCTGGTGCTGGTACATGTGCATTTTGGGAAGAGCTCATACTCTCACATGAATTGGACCAACATCCACTTGAAAACCATCCTAGCAATTATGGACTTAATTACAGGTTTGGGTGTTTGTAAGACACTTTTTTTTTGGAAAGCAAAGCTAACCCTTCTAACCTAATACCCCTCAATGGTTCAACAAAACTCCCACTGGGCCACTGCACAGGGTGCATGTGTGTTGCTAACTCCGGTCTGCAATTTTTAGATGTGTGGTTATTTTTCACCCAGAAGCTGCCAGGTGCTCCCTAGAGGAGCTTAGGATGGCTGAGGAATTTTTTGCAAATAACAAGCAATATTCCTCCTCTGCTTTTCACAAGGCTGGAGAAGCAGCACCTTCTTTGGGATGGGGCCCAGTACCCAGGCCTGGCACAGGCCACACCCAAAGCAGGCCCCAGCTGAGGGCATCATCTCCCACTGTGTCCATCTCTCCGTGAATTTCCTGTGTGTGGAACTGTCTGGGGAGGGGTAGGCTGGTTCACCGGGGAAGAAGAATTGGGTGAGAACAAGAATTTAGATATTTAGATCAGCAAACTCAGCTCAGGCTCCCCTCCTGCCCAAGCCCTTCCAAGGGCAGGAGTGTTGGCTCACCGTGAGCCAGCTCCAGCCCTGCTCCTCGGCATGAGGTGAACAAGGGAGAAAATGTCCTTGACTGCATGCCAGCACCTGGCACGAGAGGGACAAAGTGCCCAGGGCTCCAGCAGCTGCTCCCAGACCTCTGGATTCACACTTCTACCAGTCTGGGATGCAAACTATGATCTCTGGGCAGCTCTAAGAGTGCCCTGGCAGAGACCCTGCCACAGTTGCTGACACCTCTCTTGCAGCTGCTCTTCTGCACCAGCTCCTGAGCTATGGAAGAGTGAGATGCTTTAAGTCCAAGCAAATTTGAACCCCAACTTTGAGTTTAGTTGCCTCTGACACAGAGGTGGTGCTAGCTGGTCAAGCAGAGGAAAACAAGCACCAGACACCAGCTGCTTCTCCCCAGCACAGCAGTGCCAGTTAGCACCCTCACTGTAAATTAAAATGAAACCTGCCACACGCATATTAGGCACTCAGAGGGATCTAAAGAAATCTCAGTTAAGAAAAAAACTCCCATAAAGATACTCGCTGCACTCTTTTACAGTAAGACAGGAGAAGAATATGGCCACACATCAAATACACAGGAGAAAAACCTTATGATGATAATCAACCACCTATAATTAAAAATCAAGGATTTTTTTTCTTCGGTGATTTTGATTTCTTTTCAGAAATAATTAACCTTTCCTAGCATATGAAATGTTTCTGCCAGACAAGAATAAGAAGACTAAATATGTTTCAAGGCTGAAAAAGAAATCAGATCTTCTGTGCAGTCATGGGGTTCCTGTACATTTTCCCTTTAAAGCCATAACTCAGTTTTATATTTACTTTGTTAATTAAAACTGAGCTTTATTAAATTTGTATCTTAAAAATCCAATAAAGAAGAAGCCACCATAGACAAAAGCATTTCCCTTGGTACAGCTGTTAAAGTGGGCTATCAATCAGCCATGAACAGAGATACACAACTGACTGTGCCTGTCAGAAAATTATAAACCCACATCCCGCTGATGGAGGGAAGTTTTGATTATCAGCAGCAGGTGCCATTATCCCACAAGATACAGAACTGTGTTCCATACAGGCAACTCCAAGAGGATTTTTTCCCTCTGAGGTATACTATATTTATTATTATTATTACTATTATTTTTACTTTTATTATTATTATTCCTCCAGTAATACCTAGCTCAGAAATTAATTCAATGCAAGTATCCTGGATGCAGAGAAGCTGGAGAGTAGACAGGGCTCTATAAATGAGGGATACCAAAAACATGCTGTTCTTACCCTCAGAATTTTTTTCCAATAATTTTGAACTGTTCATTAAATAACCAATACTCTTTGCCTGAGCAAGCAAGACACTGAGCTAAAAAGCAGACCTGCCCTGAGAGCTTTCATGTGCTTCCCCTGGCTGAGGGTTTTGCCCAACTTTACTCAGGGTGAATACACTGCCTGGCTCTTGTGAAGAGCGTGTTGGATCAGACAGGCATGGCAGGAACTGGATGGGATGTTAACCTGAACTTCTTCTGTGCTTCTCTCTCACTGCTTGAAAAAATACATATTAAAGACAGAAGAGTCTTTAACTTATAACTTGGCTCTGGGTTTGCAGAAGGATGTACTGACTTGAAGAAGTTTCTGTTTGTTCATTGATACATTGTGTAATTAACCTTGTGTTTTGGACTGATGAATTGCTAGAAAACCTTGTGTATGTGTCAGCATCCTTCTAAATAAATCACTTCCAGTCTTCTTACATGGTACTGTACCAACAGCTGCAACAACCAAAGCCTGGCCTAGTTATACATTTTATTACAGTCAATATTTTGGCTTGAGTATGGCTTTTGTTGGTGCCAAACTATTGTAATATGTAAGGGGTCAAACTTGTAATGAAAAATCAACTCTAGGATTAGAGTTTCTTCACTCTCCATGCAAGTGAGGTTTCTCAAAGACTACAAACATGCTTTGCTGTTGCTCTCAAGTGTTTTCATGTGTTTGCTGTGATTGTTTGCACATGTGCATTCCTTGTGTATCACTTAAAACCAGAAAAATCCATGTGGATGACCTGAAATGTCCTCCCCTACCTACTATGGCCTGTGAGAGTTTCTGCCAAGGACCAGAAATGATTGCCATGAGCAGCACAAGCAGCCACTATGCCCTTCAAATGACAACTAGATTTAACTCCACTGCAATGGTTTTATCAGCACCTTCTGCAGAAACACCTGTTGTGTTAGTTCGACTGAATTGTTCTTTAAAATATTTTCATTTGAAACAAATGTAAAATCATCCTGGGTAACCTGAAAATATTTCTATCACTACTGAACTTTTTATTTGCAGAAAAGCAGTGCTCATGTATATTATTAATGTATTACTTATAGTACATAATGGAGTGACCCATTTAAAGGCCAATCAAGTGCTCAAAAAGGCAAATAAAAATACAAGAGACTCATGTGGATTTTAAATTAATCAAGGCCTTTAGAAAAATTAATTAATACCCAAATAACTGTCATTCCTGAACTGTTTCTTGGCCAAGATAACTTAGTTATCAGCTCCCAGCCTGGCAATTAGGAACTGGAAAAGTACTTGATTGATACAATAACAGTACTTAAATTAATGAAGCAGATAATGCTCATAATCAGTGAGAAAAACCTAGAAAGGGTCTTGGTGAATGTTATTATGCCATAAAAGAGTTGGTTTCTTTGGATTTCAGTTTGTCTCAGCTCACTAAACGTGGCTCCTTTGATAGGGATTTCATCCCTTTATACATACAGCAGTTAAAATGCCAGATGATCAACCCCAGAGAGTTTGCAAGTTTATGGGACACAAAACATGCAGGAAATTTCTGCTGCCTCACCCTAAAAGACGTTGCTGACTATTCAGTGGCAATCAGTTGGCAAACCAGAATTTCAGAACCTCTCAGTTCTGAGCAGAAGGAGAATCCACTGGTGGGTTTACAAGTCAAATGAGGTCACTGGAAGTGTCCCCTCTTCTTATTGAATTCAGGCTCTCTTTTCTGACCACTGTGGATACTCACAATCCTACAGAAGCACATGGTATTTTCATTTATGACAGATTTTAAGCCACACCTGGTACCACTTTGGTGCCTCTTTTCAGAGGTGGGAGCTTTCACTCATTACAGAATATTCCAGGGTTTACTGCAATTGGCCTTTAGCCAGCTTCCCACAGAGAAAGCCAGAGGAACTGGAAGATATTTCATCACACCCCTGACACTCTATATTTCTCCATCACTGACAGGACCCTCATCCTTCAAAAGTCCATTTCCAACTTAGCTGCCTGAGAAGAATGAAAAATCATTCCTCTCAAAAGTCTAAGCAAGGAAAAAAAAAAAAAAAAAGATAAATAGATTGGACCTAATTTAAAAGTTGTTGGGAATGGAAAATGACGTGAGAATCCACAAGCACTAGTTTATTTAGGACAACAGCCTCTGGCATGGGCTTAAATGCCATTTTTGGTTAAGGCAGACAAGTGGTCTTTTCCAAAGCTTTACTTCTCTAGGGGATTCATACTGTAGAGATAATCTCAGTACAGATATGATGTCCTTTGCTCTAGCACCTGTCACATACCCCCTTTCTTGTCTTGCCAAGCTCTCAGAGGCCATGCCTGCTCTCTGGAGTAGCAAGCAGAAGGCATCTGTCAGAGTGCCAGAGGTTGTCATTAAAAACAAATGGAGAAATAACAACAAAATAAAGAAACACCCAGTGCTTGGGAGCCTCTGCCAAAACCTCTCCAGTTTAAGATGTCACTATTGCTGTAACAAAAGGACTGGATGAGATGCACTTACACGTGCCAGTTTTGCTTACCTTCATAAATTGCTGGATCAATTCCTGGCTGTATGAACAATTTTGTGCTCTGCTTTATTCTAGGAGTATAAATATCACTGCTCAGAAAAACCCTACAACCCAAAATATCATAAGCTCTGCTAAAAGTATATTGTCCAAAGGATGCAAGCCCATGCCTTCTATCAAATATGTAAATCAAATATGACACCTTATAAGCCTTTCCAATCAATTGTTACCATTTTCTTTGCTTTATTTATATCAACAAGCAGAAAGTGCAACTCATATCTACTGAAACAGAAAGAAGGAGAGAAAAGAGCAGTTGTGCAGGGAACTCAGAGTTCTGAAATACTCTGCATTTATACAGCACAGAGAGGGAGAACCCACAGGATGCAGTTCCAGAATGAAGTTCACATTGATTCCTACTTCCTACACACTGCTGGATCAAATACCATACCCATTATTTATGACTGGAGGTTTTTGGGTGATAAAAATCCCATAAAACATCCAATTTTTCCTTCTCCCTTGTATATACACTCATTTTGCAAAATGAGTGTGTTCTTGCTTCAGCCCAGGGCGATCTGCAATCCATCCCATTACCACCCAAAACAGCACAAAACAAACCATTTAAAACAGGAAAGCTACAACTCTGGTATATGACACTGCAAGGCTTTCTGCTTAATACTGGTTTTGGCACACCTGTGAGGTTTCTAGGCCAGAAACCAAAACTGGCAGCAATCTGCCATAGTATTTCTGGTGCAAAGGCCACAGAGAAAAGGCATTTGGTCATAAGAGACTATTGGGATTATGCAAGAGAGATGGGGCCACTGAGAGATGCTTTAAAGCATGATTTATTGTTCTTATCTTCCACAGTCTCGTGAAGGAGTGAGAATGTCTTCACAGCATAAGCTAGAGGTCAGTAGTCATCCTACTGTCAGTGGTCACAAGATCTATAGCTACAAGGTGTTTTAAAGCTTTATTGCCAATAAACTACTGCCACAAAGATTGTTTCTATTTTCACACCCATCCCTAATTAATTTGTCTCATACGTTTTTGCTGCAATGGGGACTTTTTTAACCAATCATGTAACACACAAACTTACTTGTTACACCTCAAAACTTTTACTATTTCTGTAACTGGTTCTATATCTACACTTTAAAGCTTTAAAACTTTCCAGTGCCCAGTTTAATATGTCTCTGCCTATACTACAAACCCACATTCTTGCTTATGGTCCCTAAGTCTGGAAGCCTTTTCCAAGGTCTCAGGTCAAACCCTGTATTCATTTCTGTGTTTGGGCCTGCATGCACAAGGTTTTGAGAATCTTCTGTGCCTGGATTTCCCACAAGAACCAATCCAAGGCAATTTCTAGTGCCACCAGCTCTCTCAGCATTCTTTTCATTGCACAGTACACAATGATGAACAATGAAAGAAGGCAGAGATCATGAGAAGACACTGAAATCTATGAAAAGTAGCTTCCACACAGGATTTCCTTTCTGCCTCTTAAAATTTGGATTGAATTTTATATTCCAAAGGAATTAAAAAAGCCTCCTGAAATATCAGCAGTGCCATGAATATTGGGAGGTGTATAGGCAGAAACATATCTCACCAAAGCAAGGCTCTTAGAAAAGTTTTCCCAACAGCTGAGGTACATACAGCATTTTCCTGATGGTATCACTGACTGAAGAAGTAAAGCTGATTGTTACTTGTAAGATTCAATTTCTTGACAGATCACAGGCATAAGTAGTCATGGATTGCACACTGATTTTAGCCTTTCTTTAGGACTATGTATAAGGGGTGGCAACATGAGCAATGAGTAACTTACTGCAGCTCAGAAAGAGGTGAAACAGCTGAGGCATTCAAGGAACCAGATGTTCTTGTGAATGCTTGCAAAACTGAGTTGAAGCCATCTGGTCTCAATGCTTTGCCACTTGGAAGATGTGATACTGCATTCTCAATTTCCTCTGTTGATATCGCTGATTCTAACTGAGGTTTCTTCTCCTCTCAGGGTCATGGTGCTTTTAAGTTTCTCTCAGAAATTACACCCGGATTAAAAAGTGACACTTTCCAATGTGAAAGGAGTTTAAATAAAAAAGAAGAAAGGCCCTGTCTCTTATTTATTCCCCATGTGCCCCAAGCATTGGAAAGGGATCATTAGGCATCAGTAACAGCCTGACTTCTTCTCCAAACCTCAGTCTTCCTTTGCACTTCAGTTACAGGTGACACTTTGTGGTCTTGGCACCATGAGGTTGAGGGGCAATGAACTTTGGCTTGCAAAGCCCAGGGAGTTATTTTAAGACCTTCTGCTCTGTGTCTAGGGCACCCTCGAACACTTGTGCTGCCAGGGCTGTCCCATGGAGATTATTATCTCACACCAGATGCCTGTTTCACAGGGATTTCTCAAGTGCAGCAACATTTCCAGGGCAGCCCTACCCATCACCTTTCCATGAGCTTGCCAAGGGTTATCACCAAGTAACAGGGCTGTGGAGACAGCCCTGGTGGCTCACTAGGGTTTGGCTACACCTGGCCCACTGGAGGCCAGCGGCTTAAATCAGAGCATCTTTGAAACCAGAAGCATCTGAGTGCCCTTATTTTATCAGTGCTGAGGCCTTAGCACGGCACTCCAGGCCAAGGAGCCTTGCAAATCCTGCCCTACATCTTCAGCTCTGCCCTTCAGGCACGTTATTTCTGCCTTCCATGTACTTGGCCCCTCTGCGAGAGGTCACAAGTCACCACTCAGGAGAGAGTTGTTGTATCAGCATAAATGCCAACTGCCCTTCAGGGGTGCTTGCAGCAAAGCTGCTTTTGGGCTGGATGGTTCCTTCTGGAAGTGGCCTTTGCTGCAGGACTGCCTGATGCCACACCTGGGCACACGGGCAGTGTGAACACATGGTCTATTTTCAATACACTCTTCTTGGAACACAGCTTTTGATTGCTGGGTCTTGGGAGGGTTGTTAGTTTTTGGTTTTTTGTTCTGGTGGGGTTTTTTTTTTTGTTTGTTTTTTTTTTTTTTTTTTTTGGTTTTTGGGTTTTTTGGGGGGGGATGTTTTTTGTTGTTTTTTTTTTTTTTTTTTTTTAATCCAATGGGCTACATAAAGGAAATGTCAACTTAATGGTTCATGAAAGCACTTTCCTGGAGAACAAACATTAACTGTTCAGCGTAACTGAACATGAAATCTTCTGGTCTGGAACAGGCTATGTATGCAAGGTTGCACAGAAAGGCCATCTAGAAGATGGAGCTGGCATAACACTGACACCTGCAAAACAATCTCAGCAGTCCCTTCCCCAACTGCTTTTTCTGGGTAAATTCAAGTAAATCAGGACAAAGAATTTTTGTGCACTTCTGAAGTCTGCAGCATTATTATTGGAAACATATTCCTATCAAAATTTTTCTGTGCCCAGTTTATTCTGTTACTTCTAGTAACAGCTCATTCTTCATGTCTGGGCTTTATCTTTCAGAATTAAAGCACAGAAAAAAAGTCAGGCTTTGTTGCTGCAGCATTCCCAACCCTCCTCAACAGTATTTCGTGCAAAATTGAAGACCTTCCAAACGTGGATTCTTTCTTACTTGGAAAAATCCTACCAACAGGAAGCAGTTACTAATATTCCCTGCTGCCACCTCATTTCTGTAATGGCAGGTTGCTTGCTTTGTAGTTCCTTATAACAAGGGAGAACAAACCTCACAGCACGTCAGGACTAGAAGTGTGCCCATGTAGTGGGAACATGCTTCTGTTCCCATGTGAGTGCATATTGTTTCAGGAGAGCTTTGATGACACGGTGTCAGAAATAAACCAGCAGAGAGATTGCTGCTGTCAAGTAATCACAAACACCCAATTTTAGTGCTGCAGAATGTTCCAGCTCTAACAAGGGCCAAGCACAGGGAAAGCTGTACCCATCCCTGTGAACTTCAGGAAGAACAAGGTGAAATCTGAGGTGAACTGAGACTGCTGGTGTTGGAGACTGAGATCTTATAATTTATGCCTTAAACATCTTCATGAAGGGTTTTTGCCTGTTGTAGCAAAACTCTATAAAAGCTGCAGAGAAAACCACCAAACCCTGAATGGGGTCCTGGACTGCATGTTGTTGAGATAAAGTGACTCAGGTCTGGGCTGGGGGAAGAAGAATACGGTCACAGAGGGATAAAGCTTAGCACTTTCTGGGTGGAGAGCACAGCTCGGGGCTATCAGCTGCCAGGCTGGCACAGAGCCTCACACCAAAGGGTGGAGGGAGGAGAGGTTTTGGGTGTGTGGTGGAAAAGCCTCTGGTCAGAGGCAGTGAATGCCATCCTCTGCTGTGGAGGCCAGCTCAGCTGTGGGCCCCTCCCCCCGGGAGAAGCTGCATCCACATGCAGAGGGGCTGTCATGGCCCAGCAAAGGGCCCCCAAAGGGGACCCCAGACCCTGCACCAGAGCACTGCAGATGAGGCAACAGACCCAGAGTCCCACAAGGCACAGTCAAACTGGCCCTCCCCAGGGAATGTGGGTGCTCCCACCTGGCCCAAACCTGTATTAATCCACTGGATTCTGTACTTCTTGGCAGCAGCGCTGCGGGGGACCCAGGGCTGCGGGGCACCACCAACAAGACCAGGTGGGGGGGAACCATGAAATGTCACTGGGACCCTCAGAAGGGTGATATGTGTCCACCTAACCCATCACTCTCTCCCTGTCCCCCCTACTCCTTCCTTCCTTCCTTCCTTCCTTCCTTCCTTCCTTCCTTCCTTCCTTCCTTCCTTCCTTCCTTCCTTCCTTCCTCCCTCCCTCCCTCCCTCCCTTCCTTCCTTCCTCCCTCCCTCCCTTCCTTCCTTCCTTCCTTCCTTCCTTCCTTCCTTCCTTCCTTCCTTCCTTCCTTCCTTCCTTCCTTCCTTCCTTCCTTCCTTCCTTCCTTCCTTCCTTCCTTCCTTCCTTCCTCCCTCCCTCCCTCTCTCCCTCCTTTTCTTTTTCTCTTCTTCTCTTCCTCTCTCTTCCTTTTTCTCTATTTTGCTCTCTCTTTCCATCTCTCTTTCCTTTTCTCTTCCCTCTTTCCTTCTTTCTTGGTGTTGCTTGCTCTTTTTTTTTTTCCTCTCTCTTTACCTCTTTTACCATTAAATAAAATATATCAAGCTTTTTGGCACCAACATCTAACCTGGTTTGGTTTTCATCATGGTTTTGGGGTGTCTTTCAAACCTTTGATACATTTTATTCATAGAGGCTTAGCTTCCTTTGGTCTTCTGTATCAATTTGGATCGTAACAGCAGGTAGAATGAGTCTGTGCAGAGTGCCAGAGTTTTGGCCTCTTGAGAGTCAAAAAAACTGATGAGCATCCCTTGAGAATGCCGTGTCTTGTGCCCAACTGCAGCTTCCTCTGGAGGTTGTGGTAAAAGTCAAGGGCCTGGCATTAAGAAAATGCTTTTCTTGAGTGCCTGTGGAATTTAGCAGACTCCTGCTAAAGCATTGGGAGATGCAGGCTTGGATCTGATGGTCTGCCCAGATCCAGTGCTGCCTGTACCATGTGCTGCAGACCCCAGTGGGAGGGGAGTTTTACCATCACTGTGCAGTTCATGCTCTCACTTCTCTCAGCAGAAGCAGCACATTCTTCATTAACTTTTTCAGTGTGACATCACAGAAAAGTCACATCTAACAAATCGCTCCAGTGACAAGCCACCTTGAGATGACTAATTCCTGAAATCAATTATAACACTGGGAAGAAAAAAAAATACGTAGGAAACTTGAAACTCTCCTTGAAACATAGAAGAGAATGTCTCTCCTAAACCTAAAAATGGAGGCAGATAAGAGCATTTCCAGGGCCTCTCAGGCTGGTCACACCAGCAAGAAAAATGAGTATTTGTTAGTTTACTGTCACTACTGCAGTGTAACTACCCAGGGCTCACCTGATTTAAAAACAATAGGAGATACTGGGTTTTGGCTAAAACCCCAACAAACTTCAGTGGTGCAGTATGAGGACCCCAGCCTCAAAGGAATGGGAGATTTTATCATTATTTTGTATTTACAAGCTCTTCTGAGAAATCCTGCTGCATCCAGAGAGTGCCAAAATAGCTCTGCTAGTTCTGCTGGCCCAACACTGTTTTTCTGCACTGACTGGTTTGGCCAATGAAATATCTCCACCACCCAGCACTGAATTGCTGCAGGAGAGAGATAAATTTGTAAGTGATATTTTGATTTGGGATTAAATCATTAGTATTATCTGGCCTAGTTTCCTGAACCAGTAAGTGAAGACATGTTGTTGTAGATGAGAAAATAATCCAGCTGTAGAGCTGCCACAGAGAGAAAACATGGGAAATGGTTTCATAACCATGTTAGGTGAAGCCTGCAAGTCCTGTTTTCAGGAGATTGGAAATTCTGAAGTCTGACTTCATTGTCTTTTAAGCTGAAAGTCAAAAATTTAAATTCCTCTAGCAAAAAAGGATCCCTTTTTCAGATCACTTGAAGCATTTCATTTCAGCAAATGTAAATGTTTCCTTTTGATTTGCCCTCAGAAAATTTTAATATATATTACAAAGGAAAATATTCAAAGCAAAATGTGTTTTTTTAAATAAAAAAGCTGAGATAGTGCATCAGCAGAACCATCCTGGGGGAGTTAGGAAATCCCCAAAGTAACTTCCGGCTGAAACAGCCTCCCATACAAAATCATTCCAGTTCTGAGAGAGGCACATATTGCCACTGAACATGATTCACTTGCAGCTTTGCCAGGGTCCCACTTAGACAGTCCCATGGCCCAAAAAAAGCCCACAGGACAAGCCCTGAAACGATCTGTCCTTCCACCAATTAGGCTGAAAACACTCTCTAGGGCACAATGAAGAACAGAAGAGCATGTTCCCAGCTGGGAGGGAGAAAAAGGGATAACTGCTAAAACAGGAGCATTTACTGCAAAGGGAATATTCAGTATATTACTTAATTAGAAGGGTGTTTTCTGCTCTTTCTTGCTAGTTTACAGTACTCAAAGTGTCTTGCAAAAAGGTGGAGTGCATGAAAACTGAAACAAACAGGTTTTACATTTCATCAAGTTCACAACTCACTCTAATTAAGATCTTCTCTCAAAATGTGCAGAGTCTAAAAAGAAAGTGTGCATTATCTTGGGAAACTAAAAATATGCTTCCCCAGGCAATAGTAAGGTTGTCCTGTCAGAAAGCTCCCTCCTGCCTTGAAATCTTGACAGGAGAATATGATGATAACGAGATATTAGCAGTTGCACAAAACTAGCAGAGAGGACCAAAATAAACCATGAGAGAGTGAACTGCTTTTTCTCATTATCATTTTGATTAGAAATGCATAAAAAGCCAAGAAATGTTCTCCTCATTACCTTTCATCAAGAAAGGTCATGAAAGGGCTTCCTGATATCTTTAAGACAAGGGATGACAGCACTGTGTGATAAACACTTATTTTCATGCTATTTGCCTGAAACTTTCAAGTCTTTAGGAAGTTTGGCGTGTTCACTCTGAGTGAATTCCAAGCCACTTGTTAAAGATAATACACAACAATTTTACACAGCAAGCTTTCAAGTTCTTAAGGAGACAGACAAAATAGCTGTCAGGGCAGCTAAGAAAAGTTCCTAATGTGATGATGCCTTTTTGGCCCTAATAACTTAGAGAGTAATTTGTTCTCCCTGTCACTGAATTCACCTCCATTTCACTAAAAGAACAACAGCTGGAGCCACCACCTGAGACAGCTGAGTCACCTGAGACACTTGGTGCTGCCTCCTGCTCCCTGTCTGGGCAATTGCAACACTTCTGCCAAAGCAGGGGAATGGGCAACAGCTTTCTGCTGGATTGGGGAATGGATAAGCATTTACACTGAAAAGCAGAAAACTTTCAGGATTCTAAGCTTCTGTCTCCTTCCCAGTGTAAAACAAATGCCTCACAAAGAAAATGCTATGGGCAGTGGTGCATATATCTGCAACACTATCTGAATGGGAACTGGGCACTTGTGGAAGGTGTCCAGTGTGTCTATTAAGCACCAGAAACGTCTGGCTGGGACATGCCAGTGGCCTGGCAGTCCAGCCCATATGGCAAAAGGGCTGGTGCTTAGGGAGAGGAGGTAGCCTGGCTTCTCCTTCAACATCCCCCTCTGTCCACAGATGGTGCTTTGGGGATGTCAGGTCCCTTTCCAACCATTTATGAACCCGTCCCCTACTGAGCTTGGCCAAACCCTTTTGAGCCTGCTGGCAGTACCTGTCTTTCCAGACTCAGAAGGCAGTGAGTCTCAGGCATTCGCCACCTCCTGTGCAAAGAAATCCTTTCTTTTATCTCTTAGAAATCAATCTTGTACTTATTTCATTGAGTGCCCCTTGCTCCAGCATCACAGCATTTAGTGATCAGTAATTCTAAATTCAGCTCATCCATCGCCTTCCTGATTTTTCAAATGATAATCACACAGCCTTCAACTCTCCAAAGTGAAGTCTCAGACTTTTCAGACACTCCTTATAAAGCAGCAACTCCATGCACCTTTTTTGGTGCACCAAAGATCATTTGCCTTTCTCAGTACCTGCTGTAATTCTACAGCAGCCTTTTTTGGATGTAAGACCAGTACCATAGGTTGCTGTTCTTAATTATAGCTCTGAATGGTTTAGTTGAACTAACCTGCCTTTGAAAAAGTACTGCACAAAGTGTATCATGGAGCATCTCTCAAAGGGAAATAGATAATGTTTCCTGCATTCCTAGTCTTCATCTACTAAAGCCAAACCATCTCTGGTTTTTACCTGATAAAGAGAACCCCATTTCCCAAGTTAAAACCCCAGTTTCTCCAGAAGCCCTGTGGTTTATTGACTCCTACATCTCTTGTGGGTTTTTTTAAATTTACTTCACCACACATGTTGTAACACAGCAACTTTGGACACCATGCTACGAGAGGAGCGGGGAGCTTTAATTCTGAGAGCAGAATTTGTTGGTGGCTGCAGCAAGATCTGGGACCCAGAAGACCCAGGTGTAATTTTCTTGCCATGCCACAAAGTCTCCTGCTCCCTTGGGCAGGTTATCCCTGTCCTGGCCTCCACTGGCACTACAGACACAGCAGCAAGTCTCTGAATCCTGAGGGTGCTGCACAGCTACTGACAATGTGAGATCCTCTGTCAGCCAAAACCAGCAGACAGAAAAGGAACAGCTGCTTCATCAGACAAGCAGGGGAAGTCTTTAAGGCTCGCATTTTAAACCCTTTGTCAAAGGCTCCCTGGGGCTAGGAGAACCAAGAACATTATCCTAACCTCAAATCATAAGGTGCTCCTTCACATTCTGGCTGACGAAAGGCTGCTCCAGAGGCTGCTATGGAGCTGGAAGAAGAAAATCGCTGAGATGGTGGGGGAGAAAAAAAGGCACCTCCTGTTCTGTGGGAAGCACGTGGAGATGTGTGCGAGAAGCAGCCCGTGATTATTCCCCGCTCCCGTTCTGGCCGCGCACGTCAAGGCAGCTCTGGGGAGGATCTTTCATCTTCCTGCCGGGGGACGGGGCTCCGGCACCACTGAGCCTCGGGACCTTGGGCCTCCCAGCACTCAGCAGAGGTTCGGCTTGGAAACAGAATTATTAAGTGCTCTTATTAACTTGCGAGTTTGCTCATTGGCTAAACAGCTAATGTGCACCTTGGCTCCTCGCCCCGGGAGGGAGCTTGCTGTCTTGGGCTCCCTGAGAAACTGGTTTATTCATACCCACATTGTCCTGTGGAAGGCAAATGTGATTGCTTTTAATACAGCATTAATGTTTTGAAGTTTTGATTAAAGCTAGCTACCATTATGGGAAAATCACTGAGGTTGTTTGTTTGTTTGTTTTAATATGTTGATTGCTCATCTGTGTGCACAGCCTATGAAGAATGTAACAGCAAGATATTTTCAAAAATAAATACGTACTTCCTCTTGGTAAAGGGTTTAACTAATCTTAAAAATCAAAGGAGAAAAAGCAGTCACTACCTTTCAAAAAACAACAACAAAAAGTTACCACAAAGTAGCAGACACAGCTATTTCCCAACACCAAAAATGAGAAATAATGCTCTTCTTGCACCTTCAGTGAACAAGCCACGTCCCCTTCAGCTTCCTCCACCAAACAGACACTCAGCGTTGCACAGTCTCTCTCAAAAGCTGATTTCCACCTCAAAGCAGGCTGCAATCCACCATGTGCATAAACATTTGGGTTCTGAAGACTTTTGTACAAGATGTGGAGAAATGCAGGAGTATTTACCGGAGCAAGAGGTAATGGAATACAAATACAAAAGAAAATATTCTGTTTATAAAGTTGGGTTTAAATTAGAGCTGCTATGTTCATAGCATTCTCAACTCTTTTCTACATTCAACAGGGTTTTTTTTCCCTTCAAGCTTTTGAGCTCTTTTATTTAAAAATAATAATAAGAAGAAAAAGAATGATGACTCTGATATTCCCCCTTCAATGATTCAGTCCAAAAAATACAGAAACTTCCCTTGGGAATTTGAATTTTTTTTTCTTCTTAAATTGAAGACAATATTCTGTAGCTATCCTAGGGGCTAGAATTTGAAATTAATGCTTTTGTCTATTTTTCTGCAGTTCTCATAGAAGAAATGAACTCTTAACAGTGTAAATCTAAAATGTTTTTATTAATATTATTTTCATGCCTGCGAAAGAAGAAATGAAAAGTCCTATATTGGTCTAACCTTCAAATAAAAACTGCTAAACTTACCATCAGTGAGCTAAACCAGAATTTGGAAATACAGAATGACTTTCAGACAGGTAGGAAAAGAGCATTTCACTAACAAACAGAAATTGCTCATACAACACCTGTGTTATAAATAACATTATTGACTTGCCAACCTGTAATTAAATCCTATTGTTTTGTTTTAACTCTGCTGCTTTTTCAGAAAATCAAGAATAAACACAAACAAGAAAATCGAAAAAACTCCTCAAAACTAGAGGAAAGAAAAGCTATACACATTGGAAAAAGGGGGTAGGATGGATTTTTCCCCTTGAAAGGGAAAAGCCTCTAGAGTGCAGGCTGGCTGTCATATGAACAAATTTCAACATCAGGCAAGGGGAGCCAATGCAGCAAGTGCTGGAGGCTCCAGAATGATTTCTTGATCCATAAGAGGTACCCCTTCAGAGTGTCTCTCCTGCACCATCCCACCCAGCACAGATCCACACTGTCAGTGCAAAGAGCCTCACCAGCACCTGCCTCGGAGCAATGCTCACCCTGCTCCCCAAATCAGGGATGTGATGCCACAGACATTGACATTACTGGTCCAAGGATGAAGAAAATCTTTTTAAAAAAAGAGTAATTGTGTTCTGGACAAATAAACCATTTTAGATGGCAGTTGCAGCATATAGAAACACAAAGCAGCAAACTCTAGCTACTGGCTGACCTGCATCACTACTCAGCAGCTCCCTGAGTACTTTGTTCCCTTTAACTTGCTGTTGACAAATAACACTTTTCATACACATAAGATTAAACATTGAGAAAAATCCACGCCTCTTGGAATGGGCTGGTTTTTGCTCAAACTATTCTGACCTTTCCAAATAAAACTTGCCCACCTCTCCTTCCCACCTGCTCAGCACAACACTCTGTCCATGCTGGGGTGAGTTCTGCTCCAAGCCAAATATTTTGGGCTGTGCAACTGAACTTGGGGAGTCAGAGACTCTCAGGAGCACAGACTCTGTCCAACGCAATGCAGAGCCCTGCAGTGTCTGTGGAAACCCCACAGCACAGGATGTATCACAGAAAGTGACCAAAGGACAGACTTCAGGAGGCAACAGCTCAATGTCAGCAAGGCAGAGGGACACAGCACCCAGACCTGTGGGAGCCATAATTCCCACACCATTATTTGGAAATGTTTGCCAGCTGGGATGTACTGGAAAAGGACAGTGTAAATTTAGAGGCTCGCTTCAGATCTTTCAGCAGGGCTGGAGCCTCGTGGGGAAATACCACACTTTGTTCCTCTAAAGAAATGCAGCACTGATAACTTCCCCACCAAAGTAAGCAAACAGTTGGCAAAAGGAGGAATTTCACAGATCCAATATTTTCAGCTGCAAACATTTTCTTCTGATACTTATGCCCAGATGGTGGAGTTAGCATTGCACCATCCACACCAAAATGGCCCATTTTTCATTCTAGAAATAAGTGCAGCCGGATGCTTCCCTGTGCTCACACAGCCTGAAGTGCCACGTGGAATGCAGAGCCAGCATCTCGATTTTCTGATAGACCCTATGGCCTTGTGAGGTTGGCCAGTCTTTCATTTCATGTTTCTTAACCTTCTGTGTGACACAAATATTTACTCTGGAGAAGGAGCCACCATGTGAAAAAACATGAGGTGGGTCTATGCTGCCCTGAGTGCTGCAGCCTGGATCTGTGCTGGCAGAGGTGCCTCAAGGCTCTCAGCACAGTCCCTCTGGAGAAGCCTGGTGCCCAGCTCCATGTGTCCCTCCCCACACCTGCAGCTTTTCACACAGACCCAAACATGATCCCGTTTTGAGGAGCAGCAGGTCTGCCCAACCTCACTTGCCACCTCAATGAGAACAGCTGCTCTGTGGGAGATGAGAAGTGCCAGTGGGGAATCCACTGCACACTCCCTTCTCCAGCCCTGATGAAAGCATTTCTACTCTCTGCAGGTGCCTGTGGGAAGAGCTGCTGTGCCTGGAGCGCTGCCTCCCACCAGCCAGCCCAGCAGGAGAGCATGGAACATCACAGAGGTGCTCACATCAGGAGCCCCTGGCTCACTGCAGAAGGCCAACACTTCAAAAATACCTAACATCTTTTTAGCAAATATATATTCTTCTACTCGAGATGGAATGTTAGGTTGTCCTGCCTAATGTTCTTCCAAGCAAACTGTGGAAACACAGTCTTGGGAAAACTTTGGGGGTGGGTGGCAGCTGGTTGAGTAGCTGTGTGCAGGGAACAGCTTCTGATGTCTTGAGGTCAAAATGGAGCCCTGCAAGGAGCCTTACTCTGATTCTCTACAACTCCTGCCTGAGGGACAGACCAGAACATATGCTCATATGTTTTCAGGCAATGAGAAGGTGTAAAAACCCCTCAAATTTGCAGGGGAATAAAATTAGGATTCCAATGGTCCTGACATATCCAAAAAATAGCCTGAAAACAACAAAATTCACAGGGACCAGTGCCAAGGACTATCCTTAAACAGAAATAATCCACTGCACAAACACTGAATGAGAAAGAGGAGAAAGAGAGAGCTCTTCAGGAAAGCATTTTGATCCTCAGCCCTAAGATATCATCACGAGCTGTGACACCTTGTCACAAGAAGAGGTGAACACCCCTCTGCAGTGTGCAGAGAGGCACGGAACCTGCAGTGCCTCAGATAATCCCTTCACACTGCTCAGCCCTGGCCAGTCGGCAGCTGAGTTTCAGCACTGCACTTCAAAACGCAAGGAACCCGGAGAGAAAGCACAAAGAGAAAAAATCAGAGGTGAGCAGGGACCTATAAGGGCAGGTAGAAATAGGGTTGCTTGGTCTAAGGAAAAGAGGATGGAGGAGGAAGGGGATAAAAGTCATTCCTGCATAGAGAGAGGGAATAATCTCCTTCCCTGACCATGGTGAACATACGTGGAGCTGCAGCAGAAGGAGGAAGGAGACCTTTATGACAGCTTTAAGATTTCTTATTTATGTCACTGGGTCAAGATTTTTCAGGAGCAATAAACAGTACCAGAAGGGGGTAAGTCGACATACTGAGAAGGGGTTTTCTTTCTAGTGGGGAAAATAGCCACTGCTCTTGAAACACAAACTACTTTGAGGAATGTCAACTCTGACCTCCAAAAATTAAAGTACCTTATGAAAACAGAAGCCCAAAGTAGGTCATTGTGTTAAGCTATTTGAAAAGACACATTTTCTGTTTTCTGACAGCAGAGGTTTGCTGAATGTTTCTGAAGAGAATAACTGTTATTTATAAGCTTAAACAAGATAGGAAATATCCTACAACCTGCTCTCCTGAATGATGAACAGCTGATATTCCAGGTCTAACAATCTGAAAGTCACACTTTGGCAATCGTGCCTTTAAACAAGCAACCTCAGGATAAGTGAGGCCACAGCCAACAGTATCAAGCAATATCACAATACAATTGAGAGAGAGTAATTAAAGCCAGTCATACAGAATTTCTTACCCACAAGTATTTGCTTTTCAATAGTTTGCAATGAACCCTTTTAGGAGATCAAGGCTACATCCTCAAAAAGTGGGCTCAGCTCCAAGAACTCCTCTCCTTGTAGCAGGGTTTTATCTTTCCTGCAAACTGAATTACATTTAGGACTAAAATATACTACTTGTGGAGCTCTTATAAGCCCATTTTGCATGAAGGCAAGCTATCATAGTAGCAAAAGGAACCTGAACATAAGATGTCTGATTAATTGTATCTGTGAGAAGCAGCAAAAGCTTTAAAAGAGGACTAGTTTCCTGTAAACAGTGACTAGGACTCCTAAAATATTCTGATTCCTGGACATTCATTATTCCCCACTAATTAAATGCTTTTCCTTCTTTTCACCCTAACTGTATTGTAACTTGTGACATAAAAAGACATAAAAAGGAAAAACGCTGCACTGCCTGCCACAGCTGAGGAGTTGGAAAGTTGGAGGAAGGTTGTTCTGCAAAGCTGACATTTTGAGAAATTCAAACCACATTTGAGGCTAGGCATCAAATCTGCAGACAACTGATAGGCACTGCCACCTCCTCCCTTCCTAGAGAGGCCGTGGCTTCTGTCCCTTTTCCGACAGAGCTGCTCCTCTGGCCTGCTTCATTTCCTCCCTTCCTGCTGAACAAGATAAGCCCAGGGAGCAACAACATCCATTAATAGGGTTAGCAAGGCCAAGCTTAACTCTTCGGTGTAAAAGGCCCCCAAACTCCCATGAATGGTTCAAAAAGTTGAAGGGTTTGGCTTTGTTCTTTTTTTTTTTTTTGTCTTTTCATTGAAGATAGATTCTGTTTCTTGCCTAGTTTTTGAGCCTTTGAGATACATGTTGTTCTGTTCCTTCTGTACCAAAAAGCCTTCTCTTTCTTTTAATCCAAAAGCTGAGCATCATCACTTGAGCCATACAACTTCTGCCTGGGCTTCACTGAGCAGCCTCCCATTTTACACTTGTGTAAAATCACAGGGTCCAGGCAACTAGGAAGGGGGGAGTGCTTTCACAAGCATTTTGAGATCCCACTCCACAGTCCTCTTAAAGCAAACTTGGACTTGAGTATACATCACAGTGTTTTAAAACTGCTTTATTTGAGCACCCTCCCCATGCTGTTCGCCCAACCTCTGAGTTTCCATATGAAATTAGTAAAGTGCATTCACTGACTTCAATGATCTGGGACCCAAAATTATACACCAGGTTTACTTCTTGGTTTAACACAAACATCTAATTATATTTAGACAAAGTTTAACATTAGAACACTAGCCTGGGCAAATCTTGGCTTTTAATAAGATGTCACAGTGCCCACTGTGCATTCTGAACCTACTAATGATTGTTCCACAGTGCACTAATATCTACAGTAGGATCAGCAGCATTATTTTGAATGGAAAAAACAGTTAATTTGAGCACTAGATGTTGTAAATTGCTTATGACCAGCAGACTGATGCTGGAGGAATTGGTCATTTCCAAAGCAAACACGTCTGACCCATCAGAATTAGGCCATTAGCTGTTCTGTTTCCTCCATGCCATTGCTGCAGAGTGAAGCCAAGGAGCAGCTCTGGCCCTTAGGAGGGGATCTCTAAGCTGGCTTTGCTCTGGGCATGACAGGGACAGCTTGGTTCACTCATTCTGACTGCCCAGTGTGGGGCAACACCCTCAGTCATCTCCCATTCCTGCCCTTTCCTTCCCATCACAGCAGAGCAGAGGTCAGGAAGCACAAAAAGGTCACTACAAAATTACTGCCAAAGGACCTGGGAGATTTCCTTTTGTGACTCCTGCTAGCAGTGAAGGGATGGCAGGATTAATGTAATTTTTTCCTGGGCAAAAATAACTATGGTCCTGTATTATTTCATCCTTTAGCTCCTATGAATTACATGAGTTCATTTCAATACATGGGGCTTAAGGATCTTTTTCTTCTAACAAAAAAAAAGAAAAAGATGCTAAGCTCCATTTCCATAAGCATTATAATCATAAGCAATGACAGACACAAGCAAATCCAACCAGGAATTATTAGAGCCAGCAGAGGACTGTGGCTATTCTCTGTTGCATTCCCAATGACTTGTAGAGCTTTGACTTCACACTGCCTTATCTCTGCAGACTGGTCAGTAAAAACAAGACAGCTTCACCCCTCTGTTGGAAGGATGTATAATAGGGAGGAAAAAAGGTAATGAAAGAAACCATCACTTTTTTTTGATTTTTTTTTTCCTTCTTTTAAAAAACTTTGTCCCATTTGGTCATAGGAAAGACTCATACAGGAGACCAGAAGGGTTTACCCAGGTGCTACCACTGCACATGGAATGGATGAAATGGCATTTTTCCCACTCAGTTGTTGTCCCTTACAAGTGATGGCCAGAGTTTTCAGAGCTGAAATGACTTCCATCCATCAACAACCTCAGAAAAGAAGACCATAAATGTACCCAGAGAACTGCTGGAACTGGATCCTTCTGCAATGGGTACAAAGAGGGTTGAGATGGCAGAAATGGGATTAGAAGGTGGCAGCTCTTAGGCCATCAAAGCTGTGGGTGAGACTGGCACAACAACCAGGCCTTTTCACTCCTGCCCTTTGGTGCAGGCTTTGCTGTGAGGAGTTCTAAAAGCATCCAGCACTCTCAGCTGTATATAGATAAAAGAACAAAATCCAGGTGCCAGTGCACTTTATCAAACCAAAGTGATCTGGGTAGGCACAACCACACCTGAAACACATCCACAGCACACACAGAAAGACATTTTAAATTCCTGCACTTGGCTTGGAAAGTTAACCAAAACCAAGAGTGCTACATGATTTGAGAATTTCAGATTCCAGTTACAACCAAAGCAGGCCGTTCCTTTTTTCTGGACATTATCCTTCTGCTGCCAGAAAATGACAAACAAGCCTAAACAATGTGCCTGGGAGTACAAAATTTGCCCAAAGGCAAGTGTATTGGAATGACTACTTCAGATATCTTCACTATGCACTGTGCATAGCCCAAACTTCAGCCCTAAACACCTCACAGGATTTTTAAGAAAAAATAAATTAAAAAATGGTGGAACAGACATGAACCTGCAACTCTGGTTACAGGTTTTGCCCAACATGAACTGTGCCGGAGACTCAAAATGCTTTACTTCAGGTTGGTTTTAAACCAAGCCAGAGGTTCACCAAGGCATCAGTTTTCCTCTTGAAATGTTTCACTGCTCTCTAGGTCTAATCCAGATTTTTACCCTTGTCATCATGCCTAAGGGGTTTCTTTGTCCTAAACAAAACCACCTGGGACTTTACAGTGTTCTCAGGGGATTTACCCACCTCCAATTGACTTGGAAAGTCTGGCATTTAGAAATATCTGCAAACCTCATCCACCTACTCCAGACTTGGAGAAAAAGCCTCCCCCCAGCCCCGTGTTCTGTGTCTAATCAAAAGCACTAGACAGAAGAAATTAAAAGGTTCTTTCCCTAGGCATTTTTTTCCAATGCTCCTTCTGTTGTTCAGCTCCCTAGTTCTGTCCTCACTTTCAGTGTTTTCTGAAGCTTTGACTGGCGCAGAAATTACGATAAGCAAATTTTAAAATGGTGCTACCAATAAAATATGAAACCTACAGTTTTGGAACACTAAAAATTGCTTGTATCATTTCAGAGCAACAAAACCATGACTCTTTCCTTTGTGAACAAATTTCAGCTGCAACAGATGTGGTGATCTCTTGCTCTCACAGATCAAAACCCACCAGCCCAAAGCCATTCCCCATCAGCACTGCTGTGTTTGCCTTTTGCTTATCGTGTGCCCTGATCAGGCTTCCTAAGATTTGCTTTGAGGTTTTGTTAAGCTAGGAGCAGATTTCGAGATGCAGCCAGCATTTGCTGAAACACATCACAGATTTGGGAGAGCCCAATAAAGCCTGAAAGCCCTCCCTGGATCCCACAGTGCTTGGAAGGGTTTAATCTGTCCTTGGGAGATGATGACTTTGGTCCTGTGTGCAGCCAAATCAAGGAAGCTATTTGCTTCTTTTTTACACGCACATGCCCTGGCCATTTGGCTCTAATAATCAGCAGTGCTTTGCACAACCAGAGTTTCACAGCTCCTCATAGCTCTGTGAGTACATATAAAGCAAAGCTACTTTGTGTTCTGCCTGCCTGAAGACACATCCTGACCCTAAAAGACTTTAATCACTTCCTCTGGGTAAACCTATGCTTACACTCTGTGCTGAAGGTGCTTGCTGAAGCCTTACTTCCTGCTGAAACCCTTTTTTTTAAACACACTTGTTGCCTCCATGTCTCCTGCAGGAACCTGACTTCGAGGGGTTAAAGGCTCCAGCACACACTCCCTGCTACTGAGAGAACAGAAATGAGTAACTCTTATAAACCGAGTGTACTGCTCACTCTTTCCACCTCATCAGAAAATTAGAGAGGAAAAAAGAAAAGCCTCATCCTCCCCCATAATCATTTCAGATGAGTTCTTATTTCAATTACAGCACTGTTTTGTTCCAGCTCCTGCTAATACCCTGCAGTTTGTTCACCTGTAGAAGCAATTGTCCCTTACAGCTCTTCTCCCTCATCCCCTTTCCCCTGGGCTATTTGGGCCTGCTAGAATAGGAAGTATTAATATAGCTTTCCCACCAAATTTCGGCAAGAATATTCAGATGCTTTAGCAGCTGCCTTGGCTTCTTAAGAACTCAGTAATCCTTTAATCTCCAGACACTTTTTTTCCCCTCCATAAAAGATTCACAAGCAAAACAAATGCAATATGGATCAAAAATTCAATCAGAATGCTTAAAATGCAATTACATTCATCAGGGTGTTCTGTTAGGTCAGGTATTAAATCTGGGGTTTATTCAATATCCTCCTTTTATTATAAAGCAGTATTTTTCCACTCTGTAAATCATCTGATCCCTAGGCTAAAGTCCTCTTTGCCCAAAACATACACAAAACATGGTGGGAGAGAGCTGGTTAGAAATTCCTGCACAGGACCTTTCCTGTGGAGACATAAGGAAGGACAAATAAGACAGGGAGCAAAGACATTTCTACTGGAGCAGGGAGGCTAATTTCAGAACTGAAGATTCCACAGTTATGGCTTTAATAACTAGTTGTCAAATGAGTTCCTTCTTGAATTCCATTTCCAAAGCAAATCCATGTGTCTGCCTGCACCTCTCTGAGAGCGTTTCCCCCTGTCTTGCAGTTTTAAGGGAGTTCTGAAATTCCATCACCTTGTTTTGCACCAGAGCTATCTGGAAATTTTCAAACCCAACATATGTTTCTTGGGGGAATGGCAGCCTGTTTAATCCAGAACTTCTTGAGAAAATGCATCCTTTGAGGGGGATAAGGGGCAGTAACACACCTCCTTTGCTCCCCTCACTCCTGTTTTCAGGACTGGCTTGGACAGCATCAAGCAGAGCATGAGTGGAATTCCCCCCGCAAATACATGAAGAAGTCCATGCTGATTTGGGTTGCTCCACGGTCCAGAGGCAATAACTAACCAAGCCCTTGTAGCTCCATACACTGCCCTCCCCACCGCTTCTTCCTTTCTGTGAGATGATTTAAATTTGCTGTCTTTTATGAAAATTGGGCACAATTCTGTTCTGCCACAGGCAGCAGTGTACAGTGGCATTTTGCCAGCTGCCACTCAGCTGAGTTTGACTGACAGCTGTCACAATCCAGTGTCTGGAACACTGGAGCTCAGCAATGTGGAAGGGAGTGGGATCTGTGTGAAGCAGTGTCTGAGCACCAAACTGCTTCCATTCCAGCAGTGCTCCCCCCTCCAGTTTGCAGGCACAGGGTATCAGCATCTTTAAAAGCTCTTGGTGTCCTTCAAGGGTCTTCAAAACCTGTAGAGTCAGATTTCCAACTCCTCAGAGAAGCACTGGTGAACCCTCTTCCAGCTGAGACAACTGCATTTCTCTTCCTTTTCTTCCATTTCTACTGCAACACACTACCAACTGGGAATATTGGAAGAGAGATTTCTGAAGATTTGAGAGTTTTCCCAAAAATACATATAATTGGAGTTAAAGCCAACCAGAAGATCAATTTTGAAAAAAATTCTTTTTGAAATAATGATACTAAGTGTTTTGTTAACTTGAATTGAGGGTATTGGCCTTTCCATTCCATCTACTAGAACAACTTATTTGAAAATAAAGGTAATTTTGGATGATGTTGATTTCCTTAATTTAAAGCATTTGTTGACAATGATTTAATTCCCTCAATTAAATGAAAGAAATCCATCAGCATCAGCCCCAACCTAGGTAAAATTTTGATTTGATGACACTGACAATTTTTTGTGGGGGTGCAGGGGCCACTGTGGCACTCTGTTGCCAGCCACATTTCTCTCCTGGCTGCAGAGAAGGGACATAGAGGAGCCAGCCCAGCCCAGAGCTGCCCTGGAGCCCTGTGAGATCTGGGCCTTCTTGTCAGCTCTTCTGACGAGAAGGATGAGAGCATTCTGCACAAGGGAATTGTGACTATCATTTCCAAATGAGCAATAAACTATAAGAAGGTGTCAGCGTAGCCAGATGGAATAATTGGTACATTGCTTCCAGTTAAAGAAACTACTGCTGTTCTGTAATTTTCTTCTGTTTTTCTTTTCCTTTTGTTTGTTCCAGGAGATGCAAAGACACTGAATCAGGAGGAGAACTTAGGTCTCCAAGCAAATAGCTCCAGAACGAGCATAATAAAACCACTTTTCTCATTTTGTAGCTGAAATCATACATGGAAAAGATGGAGGATGTTTACTTTCCAACACAGATGTATTGTTGATCAGCAGCAGTGCAAGAAAAATGCAGGAAAAAATTGTATTAAAATATATATATCTATTTATTACTGCATGTTTATAAATGTAAAACATAATATATCTAAAATCTGCTAAATATAGAAAGAGTTCTTTGATAAACTGGTTCCATATAGCTAAAACCAATAGCCTGACTTCTTCCCCATGATGAAAATTTTAGCTTTTTTGGCTGCTAGGTTATTACTGTCACACATGGAAAGGGCTAATCCTGGTTTATAGACACAGGAAAGTACTCCTTACTTCTAAAAATTCCATTGCAAAAATAGTGAAAAAATTTTAATTAAAAAATTAAAATATCATGAATTTAACTGAAGAAGGTTATAGAATTTCAAAAACCATATGTAAAGTAGTCTGTCAGAAACATGAAAATCTCATTAGGGCTCTTCAATTAGGTTGGTGGATCACTTGTACGGCAGAAGTGATTTCAAATCTTTATTAAATTTTTCAGGGAGATAAGGGTTAGCTTAATTCCCTGCCAGCCAAAGTCACTGAATGAGAAGCAGCAGAGTAGCAGTAAAGTCAGATGAGTTGTTCTGGCCACAAAGTCCAAGTGGGAAAAGTGATTCTTCCATGCCCTCAGAAGCTGGTCTCCAACAGCCGCATTTCCCTGGCAGAGATGTTTACACAGCTCAGAGGTATCAGATAGACAAAATGGGTCATGGAAAATAGCCTCGGTGTTAATAACACTCGTACTCGTTAAGTTCAGTAAGCAGATGAAGAATGAAATCAGATGCTCCCAGGAAACACAACTTGCTTAGATTTCACCTTCTGTGGCATCCAATTTACAAAAGCTTCCTTTATACTATGCTTCATTTTCACATTCCTTGCTTTCTCCTGCCTGAATCCTTCTCTTCATTTCCGCCAGGGTCGTTGCAGAATTCCAATTAAATCATAACGACGAGTGAGAACAAAGAGAAGAGCAACACAACCAAGGCAGACCTGAGCAGGTGACAATTGCACACTGCTGCTCTCATGGAAGGTCGTTTAAAAGCATCATGTCAAACAAATGAACTAATTACAACATGTCTTCAGTGAACCCTGGAGAGGATTTCCTGGCAGAAAAGCTCCATGTCTAACATAAATCTAAAGACAGGAAGAAGAGCTTGTACCCAAAGCTGCTCCTGCAGCTAGATCTGGAAAACAACCCAGCTTCAAAGGGGCACTCTGAGAGCCTAAACTCAAGCAAATGCAAAAGCTTAAGTCACAAAGCGTGAGCAGTAAAGGAGCACAGGAACGGTCAACACAGCTCAGACTAGGCTTTCTCCTGTGTCCTCCCTCTTCTGGTGTTACACAATGTTGGAAAGAAGTGCCTGATTTTAAAGGAAATGGATTCTTGCCAGTGGGAGTTGCAGCAGATTCATGCTTGGAAGAGCACCATAGAGGTGAAAGCACCAACATTACTCGTGCCTGTTCCACCCCTGACTGCAGCAGGGACTCCCACAGACCAGCCAGCAGCCTACAAACCTATTTATTATTGCTCCTTTCATGCCTGTGCTCTTGGTCCTTCTCATCTGTGTGATGAGAACCTGTGAGAAGGGGAGTTACACTGAGCATGAGTCTGTCTGCTCACATGTGCCACCACTAAATCGACCAACCCAGTACTCACTGCAAATCTCCCTCAGCATCTTTTTCACTTTTTTCTTGGGTCTGCTCAGTTTATAGTACAAAAGGGAATAAAATACAAATCTTGAGTCTCTATGCCAAGATTTGTATTGGGTGCCTGAGACAACAAACAATTCCAGGGATAAATGAGCATTTTGGGACGGTACAACTGTTGCACAGCACCATGAACAGCTTGTTACAGAAGGGGCAGGACTTTCTAAACTATTTCAATAGTTCTTCCTTGTACACATCCCTATATACTTCTTAAAATAGCTTGAGGAAAAAAATAGCAGATGTCTTCAGTGAATTGTTGATCCTTTGATAACAAAGCAAGCAATTTCTGGAACAGCCTGAGGGAAATTCACATTGGGTTTTAAGCAATAAAGCAAATTAGCACCATAGCTTGAAAGGTTAACAGACAGAATAATCCCATGTAATAGTAGGGGAAGAAGATGAAATGATTAAAAAAATCAATTTGTTGCTATCTTGTGATGTTGTTTATTAGCAATGATAGCATAAAATCACCTCCCCTGCATTCCATAAAGAATTCCTGCACAGAGAGTATGCATGACTGCCTCTGCCCTGGGCAGGTGGTACGGAGCATGGACAAGGCAGGTGAAATAAAAGGCATGGAGACACAAAGGGGAGTGGGACAGAGTGGCTGAGGGGACACCACAGCCAGAGCCACTGCGTTTAAATGTGCAAGGTGAGGCCTTAACCCATGACCCACAGAGCCTCTCAAAGACATCCAGAAAAACACAGCTGAACCCCCTCCCCAAATGCCCATCTCAGGCATCTGCAGAGAGCAGTGATCTGCAGACCAAAGGTTTTTGCTCTGTCACACTGATGCCTCTCTGTTCCAGGAGGGCTGACCTGGAACAGAGACTAGCCAGAGCTAGAGAATAAAGTAGATATTTATTAAAAGGCCTTTAAGGGCACACCCTGGGCACACAAGAGCCTGGCCAAGGCTACACCCAAAATGGACTTAGAATGGTCACAAAATGGATGACCGGTCATGAGGTCTCACACTTTTATAAGTTTTGGTCCATTTGCATATTGGGATTTAATTGTCCAATTACAGCTCCAGGTTGTGAGGCCCATCCTTCTTGTTTTCTCTCTTCAGTCACCGTTGTTTGTGCTTTTGGGCCTGAAAGTTGTACCTGTTGTCCTTGGTCTCCAGCAGGAAAAGGATTTGTTTTGTCTCCCTGCTCTGTGAAGAGCTGATTGATACTGAATGTGATGCTCAGAACTGCACCCCTAGGCAGCACAGAATCTGAAAACCATGAAAGCTCAAACTTCGGCAACAACACAACATCAGAAAGGATTCCTTGGTCCCCAAGCACAGAAAGCCCTGCTTCTCCTGAGGGTTGGTGGCCAAGGAGAAGGGACCAGCTCATGGATGCTGTGAGCTGGCAAGCTGTCACACACACACAGGCCTTCCAGGTGGGGCATTTTACTGTGCTTGGTGGCTAAGCTGGCTCACTTTGAGCTCGTTAGGTACCTTTCTAAATAGCTACTCCTCTCATACAGATGAGCAAGCTTTATCCATGCTCCAAGTCCCCCAAGAGCTCTGTATGTGCTTCAGCAAGTGCTAGACCTGCGCTAATGCATTCTGACACAGGCTGCTACTGAACAGAGACAGCTCAGGCTCAGCTGTGGGCATGAGCAGAGCAAACTCATACAGACCTGCCAAAGGCTGCAGACACAACTCCAGCCACCCTGCAGTTAGCAGTGTAAGCACATCTCCTCCAGAGGAGTCACATCTGATTAATCCTCCGGCACTCCTTCACTGAAACACCAGGCAGAAAATGAGACAGAGCCATTCTTCTCTGAACACCATGTAACACCCCAGCATTATTCAAAACACCTTCAGAGTTATCACCTCCCACTTCCTGTCACCACAGCCTTCCAGAAGATAAGGCGTATGCACAAGAGCAAAAAAAGCAGGGAATCTCCATTCTCCCCAGAGCCCATCAAACACACCCTAGAGCAGACCCCCTCCATCTTCCCACCACAGCTCACAGGGATTGTCCGACTGGCAACACAACACTGAATTCACATCACCTTTCCCTCCAGGCCCCTGAATCTTCCTCCCCAACAAGCACTTGAAAGGACAATGGGCACAGCCACCACAAACACTTCCACTCCACCACTTCCCACAAGGCTTGGCTGAGCCACCTTTCCCTGGGAGCTGTGGGCAAGCAGGATGAAGGTAGAACACCGGCTGTCCTGTCTTACTGCTGTCACTGCAGGGGACCCTCACCCAGCACCCTGCAGTGCCTGGCACTTCCCAGCAGCTCCCTGTGCCCTGACCATGTTTCAGCTCACTGGACTTGGGGGCTGGGGTGGGGGGCCACAGCTTCAGCTCCTCTGTGATTCCAAGGTAACAGCTTGGCAGCTTCAGAAATTCCCACCAGTGCTGATTTATTTCAGTCCCCCTCAAATAATAGGGAATATCTTGATCAGACACCTCTGTGACACAATGGCCCTTTAAGGCAACAGGTTGATTATCTTTGCCTTTGGTCAAACAACTGAGGGTCACAGAATTACTGGATATTTACTGGTCTCCATGCCAGGGTTTGAAAAGCTATCTTGTCTGGAACATGTAGCAGTTTGGTTTTCCACATGGGTGATTTTACCATATCTGAAACTGCTTGTTCCATCATCCCACAGAAGCTTGCAAGTCACAGTGTGAAAGGTATTCTTTTCCTTAATGGATAAAATATGCTTGCCCTGAAGAATGTTTGTATAACACAAAGTCTCAAAACATGGGGTTTTTTTTTCCTTTTTTGGATTTATGTTTTAGAATGAAACGACTACAAGCTTTGCTTATATGATGGAAAGAGGAAAGAATTAAAAAAGGGAGGCAAAGAGTACAAATAACCCCGCAGGTGGGAGAAAAGAAGATGTTTCGTTCAGCAAAACCAAGAGTAAGTGCAAACAACAAAAAAGTGATGAATAACACATCTCATAATGTGACATAGTAGGCACAGGTTATGGACAGTGGCAGCTTTAGAAATGGAAATCTGCCAAGAGTTTTGTCCAGTTCCACATGCATGAAGAGTTTGAAGGCTCACAGGTGGTTGTGGAGGCTGGACCATCCTCTCTCAGGCCCCTGTTCTGTCTGTGATGTTCACAGCTGCACTGGACAGGTTGGTAAAGGGGTAAGGGGTCCCAGAAAGAGAGAAAGCCTTGAACAAAACAGTGCAGGGATAGTTTTAACCCTGCCTCTTCTTCTCCTTGCTTTGGGCACCAGGCTGAGCCATGTGGGCAGAAGAGACCAAAAGTGAGCCCATGGCAGCTGGGTCTCATCCAAAGGACTATGTTGCCCTGAAATAGCTCTTACTCAGACCAGGACCAGCAGCCAGCCTGCTGAGAGCAGTGCCCCAGCCTCTCTTCTGTCCTGGTTGTACTGGGGCCAGTTTGGGATCTCACCATTCCTTATTTCTTTACCTTAAGGCTGTTTGTAATGAGACTTGAGGATTTAGCACTCTTCTGTGGTGGGATCCTGCATGAAAGCACGTGGTTGTGTGACTACCTGTTCCCCCAGCACATCTTCAAAGCCTTCCACATCAAAAGGTGCAGGAAGGCCTGTTCTGAACAGGGGCTATGAGGCAAACTGCTTTGTGCACCACCACCCACATTTTCATTTCAGCTCCTGTGTGGAGTACAAAGAAACCAAGCAGCAGTTGGGTTCCTCTGGCACTTTGAACTCAGTGGAGCTGAATGTCCTGCTTGCACTTCTGGTTTGTTACAGAAAGACAAAGTTGTGATTTCTAGTATGGAAATAAAGGTAAAGTCTTCCCAGGTGAGAAACTGTGTCTTTGATAAATCTGCAACAGAGAGCCATGCCAAGTGCTGGTATAGTGCTTTTGTTTTAACATGGAATGAGTACAGGTGTTAGAAACTAAACCACTACAGGAATAATGCAACATTGCTAAGCTATCTTTCTGCCATCTGTCAAGTTTGCAGTATTTTCAAACTGCTCCCAAGCAAATTGCTAAACCATCACATCTCTCTTCCTATGATATAATCAAATAGAATACAATTGCTAATGCAGTACATTTAACCTCTATCAGGAGTTTGTACATTTGTGCAGAACCATAAACCAGTTGTTAGTGTGTGCCAGAAGACTTCTGGCAGCCTTCCTAAGGATTTGTCAAAAAACAATTAGGGTCCCTATTGCAGCTAATGCAGAGCTACAGGCCAGCTGGTGCTGGACATCACCACCCTGTCACCAGCAGCCTTTGCAGATAATCAGAATCCAGAGCTGGGGGATTTACTGCTGTGGGCAAAAGCATTGTGGCTTTCTTTTCCCAGCATCTCTGCCACTTGATGGGTATCACACATTTTCCCTCACTAACCAAATTACCTCCTGGCCATTGGGCTGGGAACTGATTGCTTTAGAGTGACCAGGCAATGTTCTGATTCAGAGAGTCCCAGTGAGGCCTGAATCACAGCATCATCTGGGTTGGAAAAGACCTTTGAGATCATCAAGACCAACCTATGACCTAACACCACCTTGTGTCAACGAGACCATGGCACTGAGTGCCACATCCAGTGTTTTTTTAAACACCTCCAGGGACAGTGACTGCACCATCCCCCTGGCAGCCAGCTCCAGTGCCCAATCACCCTCTCTGTGAAGGATTTTTTCCATCATGTCCATTACATCTTGAATGCAAGAATTTAACAGGTGAAAACAACTGAGCTCATCACTTTTTGTTTTCTCCCTTCTACATGAAAATGGAACCAGTTTATTTGTGTCCTACTTTCAATTAAAAATATTGTTATTTTTAAGTGTTAAGAAAGCAAACGTGGAATGAGCCACCCCAGTTACTGTTACCTGTGGATTTTACACTGTTCTATCCATCTTAGAAAAACAGTTAACTAACTCTTTATCCTGTAAGCTCTTCACATATCTGCAATTTTCTGCTTTTCTGCCCCCTTGCTGATACAATTTTATCTTACAAGTTTATTGACAGTAAATACCACTACGTTTATCTTCTCAGAAGAAAACTCAGGTGCTTTGGACTCTGCTAAAGCTGTGTCTCTTCAGAATGACAAAAAGCTTTGCATAATGAGATACTATTGAATATTAACAGCTAAAATATTAATATTGAAAAGAATGCAAAGCAATAGGAGCATTTTCCAGATTATGACCACCTATGGATCACCACCAATTAGAAGGAGGTTTGAGCAGAAGCTTGGACATAAGCAAAGCTTTGAAAATAAAAAGGGTGGAGAAGTTAAGAAGGGAGGAAAAATTATTTTGAGGTAATAAAAGAAAAATCTGGCAGTGTGATGGAAGGAGATCAACAAGAGCTGATTTGATACAAAGAATGCTTCAGTTTTGCTTTAAACACTCTTAAAGCATAAGGGCAGGCCTTCTTTTGGTGCACCCCCCAAATCTTTATTTCTCAGAAAGAGTAACTGCAATATATTGCAGATCATGGTTTTAACTAAGGAAGATGTTGGACTGACAGATCAAAACTCGACTATTGCAACAACCAAGACTTCTCTCTGTTCCATCAGAGAGATCAAGAGGAGGTGAAAATAAATGTGCCTAAAGGGCAAGAGGTGCTAAAGCTAAAGCAGAGCAGAGCTGGAAACTGAAGCAGCACTATCTTTACTGGAAAACTGGCAGGAGCCAAGATTAGCTAGTTTGAGGAGTAAGAGATGGGCAGGAGGCCCCTGAGGATTGAAGCCACGCCTGGTAATCAAAGAAGAAAATAAAAATGGTCAAGCCAGCAGTAGAAAAACAGCAGCTATCACAGAAGCCAAACATCAGCCCACTGCTTTTAGTAAAGTGCTGCTTTCATCAGATAAGGATCTGCTTTGGAATTTTGGGGTACAGAACCAAAATAGCCAAATTCATTCCCACCCACAGTGCTAAAGGGCATCTTCCACAGTAACATCACCTTAGCATTTCAAAATCTGTGCATGCATGTGGATAGCACCACCTAAAGCAGGTTTTGGTCCCTGGTAGCTTAGGTCTCTGCAAGACTCCTCACCCTGAAGAAGAGTCCACCCTGTCTCTGTGTCACCAGGACAGCCAGCATGGCACAGTGGAACCACCAAGAAAAAGGTCACTTCTTCAAAGAAAACTCCTTTACATGGACTAACAAAACCCCAAAGCACAGCAAACAAATTTCTTTATCTCCTGAGCTCTTCAAAAAGCTTTTTTAATGCACTTCAGGGCTCTGGTAGATGAAAACCACAATATATTTTCAAAAGACATTTCACCCTGTCACGTCACACACAGAGTGCAATGCACAGGATAGATGTCACAGCACCAGAGGGGCTAAAACCAGAAATGCAGAGATAACATTTAATCCTTCAGAAGCAAAGGGAAGTTTTGCAATGGAACTTCAATGGATGTGGAACTAACACTTGCAACAATACATTTGGGAGCTTCACCCTGGGGCACAAATTAGCAAAAAAAAAAAAAACAAACAACAAACCAGAAAACCAAAACCAAGCCAAACCCAAAGAACACTTTGTTTCTGAAGAGGGCCAATAGATTTTGTGTGTGTTAATGTCTGTGGGCTCCTGAGCTCATTACCAGCTCTGTCATTATATCACACTACCTGCTTGCTGCTCTCTCACCAACAGAAATTTTTATATTTCAAAAAGGGGAAAAATATAAAAGCCAATTAATAAACAAGAGCAACTCTAACTTGTAATGCTTCACTACTCCAGCTAAATGCCTGTAGTGCTACTCACTGCCACTTTTCCCACATGTTTTTAATGAGCTCCAGGAAGAAATGAGTCCTGGGCAGGATGGAGTGTATGAGAAGATGCCACCACTGCCTCCACAGTGATTTGTCTGGTTCTTCTAAGCCACAAAAGGTGTTGTTTGTGGCAGCAGCCTGAACACAAGTGATGCCAGCAGGTACCTTCCTGCAGGAGCAAGTCCTAATGGGGAGATTTGGCTGAATAGGGCAGTGAAAGTGTGGGGCACCAGCACGGACATCCTACTCCTGCTCATCTGGGGTGAACCTGGCCAGCTTCTGGAAATAAACAGCTCTCTCACATTTCCTTTAGTTTCTAAATGCCTTTTTTAAAAAATACTGTGGCCTGCATCCTTAGCAGATGGATATTTGCATAGCTCCCTCAAAACCAGTGAACCATGTCTATTTACAGCAGATGAACATCCAGTTCTACACTTTCAATGGCTTTCCTGTTTCAGATGGTCTGGAAAATTAAGATTTTTCAGTTTTGAATGCATTCCTGAACTTCTCTTCTTTCTAATGTGCCTACCCTCTCCTTCCTCTCCTTTCCATTTTAACCCACAATTTTTCAGGTCATTTAGTTCAGAATGCAAACACAGATGAGTTATTAGGAGTTGAACATTGCCAACCGTGCATGCAACGTGACTTTGTTTCACAAGGAGTAATAACCATATCCACACTAACAAAAACAAGGACTCGCAGCTCATGAAGACATGATACAACAGGAGAGGCCTCAGTAAGTGCTCTTCTGCCTAAAAACTTGTTGGAACTTTTTTCAAGTACTTTTGAGCTGAGGATATGAGCTGAGAGCAGCTAAAAGGACGAGGACAGTGGAACAACCTATAATTTTATTTACAACCACCACCACATCACCAGGATGGAGGGAAAAAAAAAAGTATCATCCAGAGGGGAAAGGGTAATAATAAGTGTTCTTCAACATGTCAAATACAAAACACTACAGAAATGTTGAGGTCTGGAAAAGGGCTAGGCTAAAAGGGAAAGGGCCATGGTCAAACAGGATTGGCGAAAGTAAGAGCTGACCCCTAAAAAAAGTGTCTTTTTTTTTTCTTTTTTAGACAAACTGCTCCTCCAGGCTCAGAATTTAACTTGTTTTTACTGCTGTTTTATTAGTTTTTCCATTTTGCCATGACAAGTTAATGATTTTTGCAAAAATGTACCATGACAAATCTGCCCCTGCAGGTGGTTTTACACACGCTATGTTCACAAAAGACTTTGATCTCTCTTCTCTTTTCAGCTTTCCTCCTTGTGTTATGTTTTCAGGGTTTTGTTTCTTGTCCTTCCAAATAAGAGTAAAGGAGAGAAATATAGACACTGAGAATTGGTAGGTAGAACACCATCCAATACTGTGCCCCTGAACCAAGAGACACATGGGTGAAGGAAGGTTTGCAGCTCATTTCCATCATATTCCACCTCTTGTAACTGCAACTTTATTACTCTGGATCCCAAGCAATTACTGGATACATTCCCTAGTATTATTACTGCCTGCTACCTGTGAATGGGAATTACAACAGCTGTTGCACAGAGGCTGGGAAGAGAAGATGGGGGGTGAGATGGACTTTATAAACAGTTATAACTTCTGAAGATTATTCCTTTTGAAGCTAGACATACATTTTAATCAGCTACTTTCATCATTATTCATGAATGAATTATTAATTAGTCCTCTTGACTAAAAATACAATTTCCAACTTGCTGCAAAAATACACACACACACACACAGAGACAAACATGAAAAAATAATACAAGAAAAGGAAGATATTGCACATCATTAGCACCAGAGTGAAGGCTGAGTATTTGATCTCAGTTTAATTATGAATGCCTGGTTTAAAAGAACATTTCCACATCAGCAATCACTAATGCTGCTGTGTGCACTTGGGTGTAAGACAAGTGAAGAGGCCGTACTGGCAACAGCTGATTTTTCAGCAGCTTCACTCCCTATGCTGCTGGGGCTGTGTGCACAAGCACAAATATATCCCTAAAAAGGCTAAAATGCCTTTTGTCTTGCAGCTTCATATTCAGAACTGGGAAAAACCCAACCACACAACCTTGAGGCTGTTTCTGGCTACAGGGCAACCCAAGGCTTCAGCCACCACAGGAACCCCAAAGGGACAGACAGCCTTTGACCCCAAACTTGTGTGGGCATGAGGAAAAGAAACAGGAAATCCAGAGAGGAGTACCACCACTGAAAAAGAAAAGAGAATTCCTTAAAGGATTACTGCTGGATTGCTTTACAGATGGAGGAACAAGGTAAGAGCAGTAGAGAGAACTCACCCACACCAGAAGTAAGTTGTGAGCCCAAGATCTCCCAAGGAAAACCTATTAGGCTGCATGACTCCTTTCACTTCCTTATTCATCTAACCATCTAGCAGGGAAAACCCCTCCAGAACATGCACATTCATTCCCTCTCTGACTCCTCTTTCCTCAGACTCACCTACAGGTAATCTGGCCAAGCTGGAAGTGAAGTTTTTCCATCAGGGAATCCGAGATGGTTCTGCAGTGACCACGTTTCCTATCGTGCACCACCACCCAACCAGGAAGCATCTCTGTGGTGCCCTTGCTCCCAGAGCTGCTGGGAAGGGTGGAAGGCAGCATCAGGGAGCCACCAGCTACAGAGGACTCTGATTAGCTTTCAGGGTCTTTTTTCCCCCCCCCATAACAGGAGAGACAATGAACAATTGTGCCTTTTTGTTACCTGAATTGGCTTCCTTGATGAGCACATCCCTTCAGAACCCGCTGCAATGTTAATTTCTGAAATGATCAAAAAGCTTCTAAACTAAGGAAATGCTGCACACTCAGGGAAAGAGGAGAAGGGTTCAGAGGAATTGGAAATGACTTGTTATTCTTCAAAAAATCTGGGCCATCCTCCCAATGCTGTTATTTTTAAACAGTTTGTGTTTTAAGTACATGGTGGTACATAAACAGTTGCAGAGCTAATAGGGTTGAATGCCTCCAAAAAGCTCTTGTTGTGCCAGAGGCCTTGAAAAAATTTTAACTAGCAAGCTTCACAAGCCCTGTTTGGGCTACTTTAACTGTTACTGTATTACACCCCTGCCTGAAGCCTGCTCCAGGAAAGCTGCAGTTTCTTCACACGTGTTTCTCACGACCAGGGCTAACAAACTAAGGTTACCAATGGAAAAGAACTCCAAGACACAGCTTTCACCTCAGCTCACCACAAGAGGCCAATGTCAAAGATGTCCTGTGACAAATACACTAGGGAAAGGGGATTTGGAACTTACTGCAGAACAGCAACTCTTCCCCTGCACAGCAACAGGGGATTTTTAAAAAATCAGGGAAGGTGCTTGCAGGGGTATCTGCTGCACTGGGATGTTTTTGCATCCCAGGACCAAGATGAGCTTCTCTGTCACTTTCTCTTCTCTGCCAGATTCTCTTGGTATCATGTTCACGGCTCTGTCTTGTTCCTTTGCCTCCAGACCTCCATGGAGATTTTGTTCACCCAAGCCAAATCTTTTGGGGCGTGCTCTTTTAGCTCATTTTTAGCCTTTTCAGCTCAGCAGGTTTGTGGATCTTGCTCCAGTGCCCACCCCTGACTCTGATGTACCTGTGGAACCCCACCTGCTCACCAGGCGTGCCCCTGGGGACACTGCACTCAGCAGGCTCTGTGCTGACGTTCCTCCTCACAGAGCACATTCAGGTCAGGCTTCTCCAGAGTGCAATCACACACACATCGCTTGGGCTGTTATTAATATTTCATTAATTTGCCAGCTACAGTAGTTTTCCCTTGAGAGATCATTAATAAAATACCACCCAAATAAGCAGGATAACAGGCAAAGTGACCAAACTACAAAACAAGTTTAATTACCTTGGCGTTATACCTTTGCAAGTGCCAGCTTTGAATTGGAGAATTCTATAAAGCAAAGCTTTGATGATGCTGAGGTCTATTGCATCCTATGTCTTGCCATTTTAATTACTTCTCTGATTTCACACAAACACTTCCTCTATTTTCTTTGGAAGAAAAATGAAAGTGGGTGTTAATGGAGGGTTGCTGGGAGGATTTGAGCAACACTTCTCCAGCAGAGATCACTATGGTGGAATCACCTCTCCAATATGCAAACCTCACCTTAAACTCAATGCTACACAAAGTGGTAACTCTTCCACAGATGAACAAAGAGATGAGATTATTCAATTACCTAAATTAAATTTCTTTTGAAGCCAAAATACAATTTTTTTCAATAGCTAGCACATGAGACTTAAACTAACCCAAATAAGAAAAGCACAAATCACATTTCAAATGAGACTTACCCATCACTAAAGAAATACATTTCCAGCTTTTACACTGAACACTTTTAAACTTAAATAGGACTTCTTGTAAGTATCCATAAAAGTACATGCCATGTGTGTGCATTTCTTGGTGTATACAAAGTTTATTTTACAGAAATTTCTATTGAAACTACAACAGAAATAAACATGTAATGCTGAGACAAATTCATGCCTGCCTTAATTCTTATAAAAAAAAAAAAAAACAACCCCAAAAGTGCATATGCAGATGTGTATCTCTTGAAATTTCTTTCCTGTTGAAAGTGTTCTCAGTTTCAGACTTGAGATTAATTTACTGCACAGTAGGCCCTACCAAACTCTATTCTTTTTATGCCTAACCAAGAGAAAATGAAGTAGATTTCTTATACAGAGAAGAAGCTGAAAGGTAAGCACTTCTTCTGCCAAGACAGAAAGTCAGTCAGTAACTGATTCTTCTATGGTTCACTAAAAAAGCTGAATCTTTAGTGACAGAACAGTGGAACCGTTTTGAAAATGTACAGATTTAAAATAAGACAGGCTAGAACATGGAACAATAAGAGACTGATACATGAAATAAAGAAATGATTGTTGTAGTCTGCTCTAACACTTAGTGTGACTTTGATCATCTTCAGTAACACTTGTGATGCACAGCAAAATCAGGTCCAGAGCAGATTTGCACAGAGCAGCTTCCTCACAGTGCTCATGATGCATTTCTTGAGTCACAGCAATTTCTTGAGGCACCAACCAAGTATACAGACACCTGCACGGAGCCCTCCTGCCAAAGCTACACCAAACTTGGAAATAACCAAAAGAAAATGCAAATTATGGGGCTGCCAAGTGCTGAACCCCACCTGAAAAGCCAACACAACCTAGAAGGTGGTTCAGAAACAGTTTCAGTAATGCCAGGGCTGTCAAAGTGTCAAGAAGCAGAGCCCTGTACAAAGGGAGCTCTCAGCATGGCTACCCAATGCAGCACCCTGGAGTGCCATGTCTGGTTTTACTGACAAAATCTGAATAAAATGAACTGAGTGAGGTTCAGAAATGAGCCATAATGACTGGAAATCATGATTTATTGTGAAAGGCTGCTGAATCCCCATCCACTCTCTTTTCTGAAATAGAGCTAAGTAGATCATAATCCACATGTACCAAGACAGGGAAGAGACTCCGGGTGGGAAGAGGCTCATCATTCCAGCAGTCAAATATGCTGGACATAATCAGTGACACTACAGGAATTCAGGAAAGAAAAGTCCATCTGCTCTGAATGGGAAAAGGTACCAACCAGCCCAGCAAATGGCCAGGGCTGAGGCAAAGCTCCTTTGTGGGAGCCTTCCTTCAAAAACCTGACAGGCATTGCCAGTGCACACAAATCAATGGCCATTTTTTGGGCTGCTTCATGTAGGAGATGTAACAGCATACATCACACCCTTCCCGGGATTCACAGTGAGATGGTCTTTGGAAACTGTGGGGTCACATGAGGCTCAGCCTCTAAGAGCCTGAGCATTTGAAACTAACATATGCAAATAATAACACTGAAGTCGATGGACTGCTTCTAGAGGGAACTCTTGAGCAGAATGTGCTGATACCCTGCAGGGCTCTGGGGTCAGCACCTCTGCAGCCCCACGCTGCATGGGCAAGGCTTTCAGCAGAGATCTGGGGAGATTTTTCATCAAGGACTTCAGTGACACAAAGTCCTGCCAGAACACCACCGACTGCTTTGGAAAATCCTGCCTTACGTGTGTGAGCATTCATTTGTTTCATCCCACTTTTGCTATGTAACATGCCTTAAAACATTGCCTTGGGGAGCCTGAAAATGTATTAAAGTGATTACACAGAAATTTATGCAAATTGCTATGGTAATTTTGAAATTACTTAATTCTATAAAATGCCTGCAGTTTTCAGTGTCCTGTTCCAAGCTGGCTCTTGAAGCAATCCTTCAGAGGTATGAGCAAGCAAAGATGGAACAACTGTCTTTCACATAATGTCACAGAAGCACAAGGGAAGGAAACACACACCTTTGAGGAAGCCTGAAGCATTTCCAGAGGACAGGAGGCAGTGTCTCCTCATTAGGGCCCAGGAGTACTTGAGAAATGAAGAGGGACAAACACACATGGGGCTCAGTGACTGCTGTCCTCACATGACCACCTCCCACCCAGCTGCATCTCTAACAGCAGGAGTTTATTTTTCTGCACCTCCTTCCATTAATTTCCTAGTTCCTCTGGAGAACCAAATTCAGCATCTCCTAGTTTGGACTGGAAGTCAGTGAATAACAAGTTTGCTTCTCTACTTTCCTCAAGCCAGGTTGCATGGCCAACTCCACAACAGGTACCCCAGGAGGAGGTGTGTAGGAAAGTGGTTAATACAATGCAACAGGATCTACCTGCACAAATCCTGTTGCTATTTCTGATATGGGATATTTCCTGTTTACATATCTTAGTCCCCATCCCTGGACATCCTATCAAGGGTTCCTCCTGCTTTCAGACAGGTTTGCTGTTAGCCATTGTTCATGCAAAGGTGTCCTGTCCTTGGGGAGCAGTGAAGCAGGATGGAAAGAGGCTGAGTGTTCTTGCTGCATCACAGGGAAGCCATCGAAGTCCTAAGGAAGTGCCACTCACTCAGAGAGAAGGGAAAATGCTTGACTGCTTTCAGGGAAGGAGAAGGAATGAATGAGGATCCCCTAGTCTGCTGCAATTCTGAATGATAGTCAGTCTTCATAACTGGGGGAGGCTCCACACCTCATAGCTAGAGTCCAATGGACACAGAAATTCCCTCTGGCCTAAATTTCTATGAAGTCCAAACTCTGACTAAAAGTGTCTAAACAATCAACCCACCATTTATGATTACTTAGTCATTATTGTCTTGATGGCAAAGAATCTAAGAAACATTTACATGTTTTGAATTACTCAGTAAGGAGAGAGATTTTATTGAGCAGCACATTAAAGCAGATGGGCAGAGTGGAATAAGTTTCCAGCCTTAATTACTAAGGAAAACAGTGACCTGCTTTCAAGTTTAAAAGTATACACAGTAATAATTTACAGGACACAGAGCATCCTGTGGCCTCAGTAAACTCCAGGTCTGGCAGTCTGTGAACCACCAGTTCAGTATGTCTTGCTAATGCTCAGAGTATGCTTTTAATATGCTAAATGTATCCCTAAAAGGATACTAAAAGCCTTACATTAGCATATTCTGGATGATCTTTGAATATACGAGCAGTGCAAGAGCGGCAGAGACTCGCTGTCATGGCCTAATTAAAAACAGATAGTGTAGCATTTTGACCTAACAAAAGTAATTTTTTCATCTCAACTTACTTCTCTTGTCCTTGTTTAGTCCTTTGGCTGGAGCCAGCAAACAGCTGAACTGAACTCCCTGTAACAGCCTTTGGGCTGCTAGTTTTTCATCTCAATCTATATACCTGGCTAAAACTTCTTTTGGGCTCTATCATGAGAGAAGTAAATCATGACATCATTTATACCCTTCTGTTGCCACAATTATAGTTTTTAAGTACTTTCTCTCCATTTTTCTTCTCTTGTACTTTTTCAAGATGCAGGCATCCACTGCCATCTTCATTACACACCTGTGGTTTAAATTCCTGCCCTCAAGAGAACCGTGGCAGGGTTGTCTATTTTGTTTTTGCTAAACTCTCAATGCAGAGGTGCATTACACTCATGGATGTCTTATCAGGCCCTGGCACACCCCATAACCTTGTTTTGAAGTTCAGTTCCTTTGAAGGTCAGTCTCTTCACTTGTACCTAGTGATTAAAAAAACCCACTGGGATGAATGCTGACAGGCAACGTAAGGAAAAACACGCTGTCACAAATTCATCATTAAATTATTATTATATACTAGTCTGCTTAATCAAAAGCAAATCACCACTTGGCAAACTGACTTCTTTGCCTTCCTGCTAAGAACAGTGCTGGTGAATGCTGGTGTGTCCCATGAGGGATGCAATTCAGGTCTGGCTGTACCTCCTGAACTGCTCACAAGGTGCTACAACTTTGGTGTTAACTTCCAGGGATATTCTAAAACAGATCTCAGGATTCTCACATATCAGAACTGGCTGAGAATGAAATGTTCCCTTCACAGCTCAGAACTATCAGACACAGAAATCACAGGCAGCAATAATCTTCAACCCCTGGCACAGAAAACCACATTTTCAATTCCTGCTTAAAGTGCTACTTCTTGCTCGTATGCCAGAAATGTCTCTGGCAAATGACAGAGGCTTGCCTACACTGAGCTGCTTTCTGTTCTACTTTAAAATAACAATTTTCCAGTTTCCAGTGAGAAAATAACACCTTAAAGGGCTCTATCCTGCCCAAGTAAGGCAAAATGTACATTAGATTCAACAAGTCAAGAAGGCACCTGTAATATTCAGGTTTATGTTCTGCCTGGGGACCTATGGATGAGTACCTTAGCCTTTTTGCAGTCTGAAGCCTGAAAACCTGCCAGGCTCTCTGAATGCTGCACAAGCACACCCTTCAGTTCCACTAACAGTGTTCCAGTTACACTTGAGCACCTTCCCGTACTTACATGGTTTTACAAAGACAGCTGATTCCACTTTCAGCCTCAACCCCAAACCTAATCCAGCCTTGCAGGCATAAAAAGGTCTCTGAGTTGCCTAAAATTAGATGTCCAGAGCTCAGCTTCCTGGGCATAGTGTGACACAGAGATACAGAAGACAAGAAATGTGGCTCTTCCCTCCTTGGTAAGCAGCTATTGCAAGCAGTGGGCAGATGCAATGCCCATCACAGGCACTGACCAAGGCAACCAGGCCTTTGCTGACTTTGACATTTTCCAGAGGCTATTTTTGATTCTTGCACATAATGCAGCAGCCCTCAGTACGAAATATAAAGAATAACCCAAAACATGTGATGAGGAGTACGGAAGGCAGATGCATTTTCTGCAAATGCCATCCAACCCCCAAAGAACTAAATGCTTTGAAGCAGCAGAGAAAGCTGGGGAAGTCTTATAATTATAGAGATTTTTTTTTTTCCTTCTCCCTGACATAAGAAGTATGGCCTGGCTGGTCTGAACTTAGCAGGACCTGCCACTGAAGTACACAACTGCTGTTCACACTAGAATTGCCTGATAAGTGATTAGGCTCAGCGTGAGCGATAAGATGTGGACACAAACAACGAGCAAGACGCACTCTCCATGGTGGCAGGGATGCCCACACAGCAGGACCATGCTGGATTGGCTCCAGTTGGCCTTGGGGGAACTCCCTGTCCTGGCCGGCACAGACTTTGGGTTTTGTGATGCGAGTTTGTGCTGTCCCCTCCTGGAGCCACTGTGGTGGAGCTGCCTGTGCTCCGGAGGGTGCTGCTCTCACCTGCTCCGGCAGCACAGATCTGACTGCCAGCAGCCACAAGTGTCCTTGGGCTGAAAGTGATCTCCAAACAAAACACCTGTGAAGAGTGGGAATTCCTGAGAAAGGCTCTTCTCTTTGCTTAGAGTTCTTGTTAAGTGGTGTCTATTTCTGGACAGATTGCAAACACTGAAGACAGTTGTTGCCACATTTAAAAATAGCCCTGGAGGAAGGCTTAACTGTTCCCTGACCAGCAGCAAATTGTAACTGCTATTCCTAGATCAAAAAAGGCAATTATTTAGTAAATCCTGAAAAAGAATGAAAGGATCAGGAACACCTCCATGTGGCATGACTTCAGAAGTGTCAACCCCACTCAGCCCTGAAGCTGCACCCAAGCAACTATCCCAGCATTGGAGTCTTGCAATCAAATTCCCGATTTATTACAATGCTGTAAGCAACCCTAATTGCAGTGGCCCACCGACTCACTTATGAACCTGTGAAAGAAGCAGGAAAGTGTCCTTGTGTTAGCAGCCTCCAGGAACTTCCATTCATCCTGTACCAAACTCTGCAGCTCGTTTAAGCTGTGGCTCTAAGGCCAGGCATTTGTTTGTAATCCCTGTTTATAAGCAGAAGGTGTTACCTGCCTTAAAAACTAACACTCAGCGGAGCTGCACGACAGCAAATTCAGCAAGGGCAGCATCCCAACCAAGGCTTGTACACACACATTGTGATAGCACCCTCTAAGGTGTGGGTTTAAGGTGGTGCAATCGGACCACAGCAGCATCCCTGGGGATGGTCATACACAGGCATGGACACAGTGTCTTTTACTGCATACTTGAGAAATCAGGGGAAGTTTTCATCTGTTAAATAAACTCTCCTACTGAAATTTAAATGATGGTACGAGCCTTACACAAGTCTGTCTTAAATGGTTTAAAAGTTTATCCAAGTCATGCTGGCTGCTGTTCAGAGAAATTTCACTTCCGAGCTCAGTGTCAAGCCCTGGGATCATTTTTCCAGCCAAGCTGCCCTGTGTGGACAGTCACACACACAAGTGCAGCCACCCAAGGTGGGAACCAAAAGGAAGCATCTCACAGCCTCACGCTCTCAGCATTCCTGCCAGACTCACATGGTGCCCCTTGGCCAAGCAGTTAAACCCAACTCCCTTCAGCTTGTAGTGACAGCAACCCTAGCCTGTGACTACAACACTCCATCTTCTCTGCCCTCCTGGCTCTTCATATTAAATATAATGGAACTGTATGCTTAGGGGCTATTTAAAATACCTTTCCAGGAATAGTCTCAAAGAAATAATTCCCTTCCTATGATCACATTTTATAAAGGCCTTTTTGAACTGTGGGGTTTATGAGCTTAGTCCTGCCTAACACCCAGGGGAGGCACAGCCCCATGGCATGTGGGTGTAGCAGCAGCCCCTTTGTTAGAGAGTAGAAATGAGCCCAGACACAGACTCCTTGTTTATCACAGCATGAAAAGGGCCCTGGTTTATTCCTCTGTACAGCTCAGCCATCCTGACCCCAACCATTCACTGACCCTGGCTGCAGCAGCTCCTGCTGGAGGTTTCCCTTGCAGCCTCTGCCTGCTGGGTATTTCCTGCTGAACTCTGACTGCAGGGATCAGTGTGCAGGCTCTGAGTGCAGCTTTTACCCAGCCAGACTGTGACTGCAGGTTCCAACAACAGCTCTGACTGCACACCCAGACTGACCTCACTGCAGGGATTCTCTCTACCCAGGATCATTCTCCACCATCTTCTCACTCCTCAAGGTTCCTCCTCCATAGTGATTCTCCCCATACCAGCTCACCCACTCCCTTTTATTTCACTCATCCTTATGGGCTACAGCTGTGATTCATCAGGGGCCAGGCTGTCTTGTTAACTAACACACAGCTGTTACTCATCAGGCACAAGGTCACCTGTATTCCCTTCTCTGACATGTGAGGTGGCTGGAAGGAGCATAGTGCTGGAGCTACATGCATTCCCAGACACATCCTACCCAACAGCTCCCACCCCAGCCCTGTGCAGCACCTGGAAAACCACAGGAGCAGTTTCTTCATGGGAGATTTGATGAAAAATAGAGCAGCAAGAAAAAGTGATGAGGACATCAGGTAGCTGTGAAGCATTTCAGCCTTGGAAACTTAAGGCCAACACCCTTTCTGAGCAGGTCTTTATCTTGGATGCAATATACCTGTGGCTTTCTGAAAAAATTTCAGAGGATGTACAGCATATAAAGCATACATGTGCTTTTTAAGATATATACACTTTTTAATATTCAAGTATGATCAGTAAGGAAAAGAGTTCTAAAGCAAACCCTGTGCCTCTAACTTTTGCATGCAGGTACATAGACACAAACCTTTCCTTTGGGCAAATGCTGATCCAATCTGATTCATGCTGTAATAATGCACAATTTTCTTGGAGCCAAGCACTGAAGGATGGGATATTGCATGAGGAAATCTCTCATCTTCACTTTAAGTCATTCTTTTGTCATGGGAAATGTAAAACAATGTGAAAATTAAAATATATCACAGACTAATGATGAAAGGTCTCATCCAAAACCAGTGGAAAAAGCCAACTAATCTCATTTTATTTTGGCTTTATCTCAGACATTATTCTGATTCAGGACAAACTGCCACGAACAAAGGACCAGAGGGCAGGGCAGCACTGGCACAACCAGCCCAGCCCAGGTCTCATGGAAGGAATTGCCAACTGGGTTCAGGCAATTCCTGCTAGCGAGGGAGCAGGTTCCTGACACAAAACCTGACACAGCTCAAACTGGTTACTCTAAAGGAAAGCAACAGTGAGCACAGCAACCTATAAGGTATGGAGCTCATATGTAAGTCAGGACAGAGTCCCAAGGACTGTGTCCAAAGTATATTCTCATGTTCCAAAGTAGGAACATAAAGAACCCTATAAAAGCAGGGGGAAGTTGAAAGCAATAGGTGCAAAGAATCTTGAAAGCAAGGAAGTCCTTTGAACACAGAAGTGCTGTGGGCAACCAGGTAGAGATTTACTACACTAAACACAAACAGTCTGTCTTTAGACAGTATCAGAAGAAAATCACATCTGTGACCACAGAACACCTCCTTCCCTCTCAATATGCCCATAATGCCCAGCTGGAAGTGCACAAGCAGTCTGCTTTATACTGACTAGAAGCTGAAAAGCAAGCTCTTCTTGAATGTGAATTCTGTAATCAGTAATGATAATGAAATACTGGGGTGGGACTCAATTCCTTATCCACTTCTTCTCCCAGAAATACTGTCAGGGACTGCCGCTGCCTTCCTCCTCCTACAGCCAGGACAACATTCCACTCCAGGGGATCAGGAGTGAGAGCTGCCTTTCCAGAGAAGAGGAGGAAAGGGAAATGCTAAGGACAGGGCTACAGGTGTCTGGAACTGCAACACAAGCAAGAGATCTACATTTCTTCTGAGTAGCTTCAGTGCTATTCTGGGACAGAGTGAACTTCTCAGTGCTGGTGACATGCAGGAAATGACTCCATGGCAGTAATCTGATCAATCCCTATGTGAGTAGGGATGCCACTTTTGTCCCTCTTTTGAAGAGCATACTCTGAGACACCAGCATCAAAATACATTAGGCAGGGCCATGGGGCAGCACTGGACTGAACTAGTTTGGGGCCATTTGTGAATCTGTAATCCCTTTGAGACTGCAGGGGTTTTTTTTGAGTTTTTTTGGTGGGCTTTTTTGGTGGGGTTTTTTGGGGTTTTTTGAGGGGTTTTTTTTCTGGGGGGGAGGGGTTGGTGGTGTTTTTTTGGTTTTTTTTGTTTTGTTTTGTTTTTTTTTCTTTGGTAATTGATTAATTAACGTGCTTGCAGGAATTGGCATGGCAGCATGAGCTCAGGAGTATCATAAAGGAAACACACCACTATCATTAAATACTTGCCCTGCAGGAGGGTGGGCAGGGCCCACAAGAGGTTGGTACCCTCTTTGTCTTAGGTAGGAAACTTGCTTTTAGTGACTTCTAGGCTAAGTTTACTCTGCTGGCCAAACAAGGGTGGACAGCACAATAAAGAGGGGCAGCTTGCCAAAGGTCATTCAGGAATGGGGTGCCTGTACCTGCAGCCACATCTCTGGGGCTTCAGGCCAGGGTCTGCCACCTGCAAGATGCTCCCTGCACATTTGATCACAACCCTCTGCACAGTTTTTGACTGGAGGTGAGACAAATAGGCACAGCACTCAGAAGTGCCTATGAGCATATATTGAGGCTTATTGAGGCATAAATCCAGGAAGCCACGTGTTCAGGTGATTTCCAAGTTCACCTAAGCTTTATGAAACCTATTTTTTAGCCAAACAACTGTAAATGAGCAGCGTCTGGTGACATTTTATTACATTTTCCCTTATTATGCCTCAGTGGTAAATTGCTCTCGCCAATCAGTGTCGCAGTATCAGAGAGACTCCTACAGAGAGTCACCTAAAGCAACCAGAGATAAGAGATTTGACTGCCTGTCTCTGCAAAATGGGCTTCTTTTCATTTTTCAGAGCAGGTCAGAGTCCTGATTAAAATAATAAACCAACACAATGATCAATTAAGAGAGTGGAGAAGTAGGTATGCTGTCAAGACTAGCCACCATCCTATAGGAATAAATCAAAGTAACGGCAGCACTAATTAAGGAGCAGTTTACATCCAATGTTATACTAAGTACTGTTGAGAACCGTGTTTTACAGTGATGCTATTAAGCATATTTACATCACAATGATGTGGAAGAGCACGCCATCAAGGGTTTTTCTTTTCCAGTTACATTCAAAATAACCTGAATATTTGATATATTAATTTACAATTACCTGACTCTGACAGAAGAGTATCCACCCATAGAAACACCCATTTTTAATGGTGCTATTAATGAACAACACGTTCATAAAGTTTTTAAAGGCTGATAAAGGAAACAGGAGCTTAAAACCACAGATGTTTATATCCCCTTCCCATACATTTTGGTTAAGACTGTTGTGAGTAGAACTCACCGAGAGCCAGCCAGAGGACTATGCCTTTTATTTCCATTTCTAAGAAATTACCAAGGGCTCACCCACTTTGCCATTTGGGATTTCTGTGGGTTTGCTTAAAGAATACCAGAAACCTCTTGTCGTGTCCTCCTTCTCTCTCATCCATCCCTCATAAGCTGGCAGGCACCATTCACCATTTGGAAAGCAGGCCTGGCGTGAGGGTGGCAGCTCATTAAATGCTGTTCCTTTGGAGCTAATAAACTCCCATTAGCTGAGTCCTACATTGCAAGTGACTGGCAAAGCTCAGACCTCCCTGCTGCATTCCCTGGCCATCTCACAGCACCGTGCACTCCAGCAATTAACAGGGAAACTCATGCAAATTCTGTTGATATTGGATATAGAGCCATGTTGCTGCACAGTGGTTGTCAAAACCATGTCTGCTGATAATAAAGAGTTCCTATGCAAGGGAATGAGGCAGCCTGCAGCCTTGGTGTTTATTATATTGCAGTGTTAGGGGCTCCCAACTCTGAATATTCATGGTGGGGAATTAAGCCCTAATTTTCAGATGCCAGCAGTAGCTGATGTTTAGTGTTCCTGGCTTTTGGTAGAGCTTTAGGTTGTATGAGAAATGAAAAGCTAGACATACAAACTTTCTTTAAAGTAGCAACTGGAAGGAAGGCTCTTAAAAAGGGCACATTTAGGCATCAAAATGAAAGACATTCAAACAACTGCATACTTGGAGGGTTGAGAAGCAAACAAAACACTCTAGGCCCCAATTCTGCAAATATTTATACATATGCTTCTTTAACTGGGAAATCAGTATTTTACTAATTTACTCATTACTATTTTATATCAGTGCTTCACTTTCAGCATTTTTCTAAACAGTAGGCTCAAAGCCTGTTGAAATACTCCTAAGCAAATAACAAAACAAGGTAAGCTAGTTACTCTGGGGATGGGGCTGTGCCCTGTGAATGAATCTAAAGGTTCACCTTCCTCCAGTTTCTGTTTGTTAAATCTTTTTAAAAGCCTCAGTCATTGTTTTCAACAAACTGTGAGAAAGACAAACAGATTGGATGCCTGAAAGGTCCATCTGGGACAGAGGGAGAAGGGTGTCCCACAGAGCTGCAGTTCTTTACTGTGGTCAGAAGCACATCAGGGAGGAGAGTTCCTGGGAGATGGGCTTTCCCACCTCTCTAGAACATTTGACAGAACAAAATCACTGAGGGGCTGCTGACTGCCCCAACATCCTCTGAACACACCCTGGGCTTGCACTGAGGTTTGATGTGTTTGTGTCAGTCACTAGATGAGAGCAGAGGTGCCACAGCCACAGAGTAGCAGAAGGCAGCACAGACCTTGAAAAGCCAGGAAGAAAACCCACAAAAGGCACAAAGTCTGCTGTACATTTTACCTGCCCCATCAGTTCACTGAATTGTGTGTTCTTCTTCCACTGGGCCCTGAAAGGAGCTACAATATCATTCTTTACCAATAGCCAAACAGTTATTAAAAGTAGGAAACTGAAGCTTTTCATAAAGCAGGCTCTTGGAAGTCTATCCTATCCCATCTTGTTCTTCTCTCTGGTCCTCAAGAACTAGTCCTGAACACAGTCCTGCTTTGGAGAGCTTGTAGTTCTGGTGTTAGCCCAGAGCCATCAGTCTGTGGCTTTCAGGTGCTCTGTGATTTGTAAATGTAATCACGGAGTCCTTTCTGGTATTCTTGTGTTGCTAAGGAATGTGTAGTTCTTATCCCAGGCTGAAGTTTCTTACCACAATCCTATATTCCCTAGGATGAACACATTAATTAAAACATCACCGTGCCATTTCTTTCTGCATGAGACCATGGGTTTTTCATTTTAAGAATGCAGCAACAAGGTGGGAGAAATGCAAAAGTGGGCTGTGGGAAGATGAAGGCATTACTAATTACATCTTCCACCTGCCTGCAGTCCTGAGATACTACTAATGAAATGTAAGAGTGAGATCCAAGGCAAGCAACAGGCTGCAAATGGGATCCTGGGCACTTCCCAGCTCCCACAGAACCAGTCTGGGTGATTTCAATAGTTGTTCATGCTTTTCAGCTCTCAGTCACAAGGCTTGGACAAAAGACAAAAATTGATTTAACAGAGAGTGAATGTAATGCTCTGCAAGTAGCTTAGACTGCACCAATTAATCAATTACCCAAGTACATTCCACTTTAATACATTCATTACTATTCCAATCTTTAATCAACTGCTTGTTCTGCATACAACGAGGTTCCTGCATTTCTGGGTAGGGAACAATATTCACTTTGCAACAGAAAAAACACCACTTCCATTGCCAAACATGAAAAATCAGAGGAGTGTTGATGGCTGTATGATGTGAACAATCCTGTAACTGGCTTACAGGCCGTGCTGGCACTTGCTGTGGCTTTGTTTGATACACCCACTAAAAATATTTATTGGAGATTAGGAGCAGGAACTGATCTGAAGGATGTTCTTGCCTTCATGTCTCAGTTTGGCATATGCAACTGACACTGCTGCAACCAGCTACTGCATTTCCTAGAGTCAGGAGCATTGTGTGCTGTGATTTTTTAAAACTTCCTTAAAAACAGAATTAAACTTTGAAAACTGTGTGCAGCACCTCCAAGCCTTCAGCTGTTTTGCTTCCCTTGCCCCCTCTTCTGGCTCTAAGTCAGGGTAACTCCATTGCCAAGGGAAATGGCCCCTTGAAAGCAGCCAAACCTCTTCCCCAACTTTAACAGGTGTCAGAGTATGTCCATAACAATTCTGTTGTTATGCAATTAACAAATAATTTTTTGATTCTCTTAATCTATAAAATGGGCTAGCTGGATGTGACTGCTAACAGTCTTTCACTGTACAGAAATCTCTGCTATTTGCTCCCATAGGGGAGAGTTTCTGCCAGAAATAACTCTGAACCTCCATCAGGAGCTCAGGGAGGTCTTTCTGTAAGGCCCTCTCTTCATCAGTGAGGAGTCATGGTGACAGGGGACCAGGTGTGGGGTGGGAGAGGAAAAGTGAGATCTGGGATTGAAGGTAAAAGTGGATCAAAAATTATCTGCAGGAGTGAGAAAAATGCGTTTGTTGATAACAAGTGCGGCGTTTGATGTGCGGACGTACTTCACTATCTAGCCTTTCATCAAGAGCCAGAGGATTTATCCTTCAGGCATGAGAGATGGAACAGCTTAAAATGGTTAGTGACCACAGAAAGGATTAGCACATTATTATCTTTTTAATCCACAAGATTTACTTTTTCAGGATTTATTGGAGCTAATACAAAAGTGATTAGTGTTCTGGTTTTGCCAAAGTGAAAGGTTGTTTATGACTCCATTCCCACACATGGCCTGTAATAAACAGATAGTGCTGGCTGGAAAGCAGCCAGCAACAGAAAGTTTCATCTTCTACACTGCATTCACAGAAATAGAAATGACTTGTACATTTGCCAGTAGGTCCCAACGAGGACCTTCTAAAAGTAAAGCAGAAGTTTGTTACATTATCCCACCCTGCAAACACACAATAAAAGGTTGTGTGGAAAGTTCTTCAGCTTTTTTGCATTTGCTAGACATGTGCTATTTTTACAAAAGTGGGATAAACCAGCCCCCAGCATTCCAGAATCTTGGCCAGCCCACGAGACATCATGTCTAAAAAATGTTGAGATGTTAAAAATAATCAATGTTATTTTTTGTATGTGCAGTCCATCTTATCAGAATTTAGGATTCATAGTTTTCACTTCTGCTCTGCATTTGTGACATCTGGAAATGGATTTATTTGTTTTCAAATGGAAGATGAAATTCTCAGGCCATCAAAAAATTTGAGCACCTAAAGTTTTCAGAAGAATCCTCAAATTGACTTTCACAAACCTGTATATGTAACTTAAGATGTTCAATGTCTTTTTCAGAATAGCACAGGAACCTGAGACTCCAGGATTGTGGCCTACCCTTTCCAAACTGGCCTTGTGTTCCTAGTGCATACCAGTTTAAAAAGTTCTTAGATGGCTAACTCCTACTAATGTGAGTTACATGCTTCTCTGTTTTTAAATATGAGGCCATCACCATCTTTTGAAAACAGGGCTTATTATTTTAGATCTTTGGCTATTGAAAGTGACCCTTATAATACTGCCACAAGAAGAAAACTTCTAAGCTGAAGGGATGGACAGACAGACATGTGCAGAGAAGCAACAAAGCAGAAAACTTTCTTTTCCCCACCTTATTCCTTTGCAAAGAGTAACTCTACTAAATCTCTCCAGCATGTAAATGCTTCTTTAGGAATAAAGATGCTAATATTGAAGGAGAAGAAATCTAGCTGTGGGTTGGGTCCTTTAGCTCTTCACTCCCTGTGAGGAGAGCTTTCTTTTCTTCTCCTTGATTTTTTACAGCACATCAAATGTGCATTGGTGCAGAGCTCTGGCTCAGATCAGGGTTTCAGGATGTCTGTTTTCCTTTAAAGGTCACACCTGTGTTGCAATCATGGTATCTCAAGTGGATGTTCTGGGCTGGCTCAGGCCACTCAGCTCCCACCCTGTGAACAGTATGACTTTGGTAGCATGGGGAACATTCCTGGCCTGCAGCCCAAATGTTTGCTCAGTGCCTGGGGAAGCCTTTGTGGCTCATGCCGGGTTCCCTCACTCCACCTCCAAAGGCAGCTGAGCCAGGAGGCAGCTGGGATTTCCATCCCTGGGCTCTGTGCACAAGGCAGAGCTCACAACCACCCTGCACCCTCAGGCTGTAGAATTACTGAATTCTTCATGTGCTGAGGTTTCCCCTGTGAGGCAGCCCCTGTGCCAGTTCACCCCACTGTGCCAGGCCAGAGCACCCTAGAGAGGCTAGGGAAATGCTGGAGCTGCTCCTGTACATCTGCATGTCACCCAAGTTATACAGAATTTAAACTGTAGTTTAAATCAGCTGTCACTCTCCTTCCATTCCCTCTTTCATTTCATACCCACATCTTGCTTTCCATTAGGATTGCTTCTTGCAGAGCAAGGCTTTTAAAACAATACTGGGAAAACTCCCGCAAGGATTCAGGTAATATACTTCCCAATCACACGGCAGACAGGTGGAAAACATGAAAGGAAAACAGTCAATAGCTGCTTGCTATCTCACCCCCTCTGAACTGCGGAAATTTCTTAGGGAGCTGTGAATTACTCCCCTATTGTTCTTGCTACATTATTATTTTGCAGTGGCTCATGCCTGTGCTGTTTGGTTGGCTGCTTTGTTTGCCTTATCAGTTTGCTGGGTGATGTATAATTAAAAAAGCCCTGTTTCACCACTTCACTCACAGATCTCTTTAGATAATACACCAAGTGAGAGTAAGAAAAACACAATGTAAACTTCAACTGCTGCAGCCTCCTTGTGCATTTATTGAAATCCTCCCTTCTGGCATGCATGTCACTCTCCTTGAGAATGGGCCTGTGCTACAAAAGCCAGTATTTGTTTCCTGGTGACATCTGCGAGCATGACAGTGTGTTGATATAAGAAAGCACAGCCTCTGGTGGCAGGGGAGGCTGGACAATCCTCCCCAGCTGCTCAGCATCCACCATTCCTGACAAAATCTCCCAGAAGGTACTTGGAGATGCACCTGGAGATGGCAATTGCAGATTACAGCTAGACAATACATTTCTAAGTGCCAGGCAGATAACTGTCACAGAGAACAAACTCAGCACCTCCTTCAGCCCCAGCCAATGCCACCTGCAGCCCTTTCTCCTCCCACCTCTTCTTCAGAGCCTCAATCTATGTGACACATTTATGCCACCTCTGTTCTCTCTAACACAGCCTTTTCCTTCTATCACTGAATGCTCAGCTGCTGTCCAGGCTCTTCTCATGTCTTGATGACAGCACCTCTCCTTTAAGAAGCAATTTCACCCTTCTCTGTTTCCTTCTGAATTCCACGGTGTGACTACTTCCCTAGCTCACCACTCAAAACAATCTTTTTTCTTCTCCCTCCATCTCATGTCTCCTCATCACATCAAATGAAAGCAAATTTTATTCACTTTCAGGATCTTCCAGAGCCTATCATTCTCTCATACACTATTTATGCCTCCTCCCACCTTCAATAGGACCGTCATGCCACCTTTCATCAAACACCAGATACATTTTCAAACATCTTTTGTTCTTTCTTCTCTGCTGTATCTCAAAGATGCGGACATCCAGCGAGTTATCGCATTGACCTTTCAAATCCTTCCCCTCAAACCCCCTTTGCCTTCAAACAGAAATGCAACTTGGCTGTCTTGGGAGCTGTGGATGTGCAGAACCGATGCTCCATGAGAAGCTGCTCTGTCTCCCTGTCCTTGCTTCACTCACCTCCCTGGGTCCACTGGTGGCCTCCTGTCTCGATCACATTGAGCTATTTAGCACAGGGGCTATTTTATTTTTTTTCAGTCTTCTAGGACTTTCTAGCTACAACTGGAAAGTGCTGCTCACAGATGAGTCTGCTGTAAACTGCTGACCCTTATGTTCTAGAAAGGAGGAGCTCAGGTCTATATATCTACAGAAGTTTAGATTTACTTGCAAAAACATAACCTAAAACAGGAACACAGCCCCTAATTTTGAAATGTCTATGCTTTTCATAACAAGCAAAAGAAAGCTCAGTATTTATTGAGGATATTTTTCTGCTACTGTTAATACTCTCTCACCATCTAAACCTTGGTAATAGGTCCAGTAATCCTACATAAAAATTAGGCAAACCACATTTCTGTAATCCATTTAGAGTGCAAAGAGCTTATACAGCACCAGCTATCACAGCTCAAATGCTGAGTGACAATTTATGAACAAACAGCTCACAGATCTGTGGCAACTGGCACACCTGAACCATATCCCACATCCTGTCTTCGTGAGGAATAAAGGGAAACCATGGCCCTCAGTGCCAGGCTCAGCAGAATGGTGGGTTAGGCTTCAATTCCTTTCCACACTACCAAGTGAAGCAGAGGTTTGGGCACTTCAGATTAGCTCTAGGTGGCTGAGATAACAAGAGCCTGTCAGCTTAGTGGTTGAAGGGACTCTGGTATGTGGCACAAAGAGACACCAAGCTCAGCCACAGCTGAGAGGCACTGTCTGAAAATGGAAAGAAACCTTTGCTTGAGGGCTCCTAACTCTTGTTTGGCTGGGGGGAATTAGGCAGGATGGTAGAGAAGTAGGTCTGCAAGCCTTTTGTTTCTCTTCCCTTCTCCAAATACCAGGGGACAGAGCACCTTAGGAAAAAAAAAAAAAAAAAAAAGGATTATACAGTCTTTTTCAAACATCTGCCTTGCAGAAGGAAGGCTGCTACTAAGGTGTTTGGGCAATGGTAGTATCAATTCAAAGTCAAATTTAGGGGCAGGGTGAGTAGGGCACCCCAGCATCACAGTTAGCAGGGCAAAGATACCTTTTCCTCCAAGGTGTCACATTGCTCTTGGCCAAACCAGTAGCAACAAATAAGAAAGGTGTATTCTTCACACACAGCTTGCACTGGTTTAACTGAAATCAGTTTTGAAGTCAAGTCAGTTTGCCAGGTATGAAATCCCAAGGGAATGCACTTAACTTAGTGCACAGACATCAATTTAGCTCATCTGAGTTACTGAAGTAGGCTAAATCAATACAAGGCACTTGTAAATGGATTTAAAAGAACATTCATGTGGGGTTTGTTTCAATTTAACAGGTCACGTTAAGGAGCAATTTTATTTAAACCCGAGCAAGATTTCTTTGTTGGCTATCCTGAAACCCTAGATTACAACTCTAATTACTCACCTAAGAAAGTAGAGAGGAAAGCAACCCTTTCATGTATCTCTGGAGAAGGCCCCTGAGCAGAGAAACACACAGGCAGCACTGCCACTTTGTCCTCAGAAGCAAAGCAGTAAGGTTGGGCAGGCCCACTGACAAAACACTTTTTTTTCTATTTATACCAGAGGGTAAATTAGCAGATTAATATTTACTTCCAGCCACTGCTACCAGCCTGAAGGGGAAATGGAGCAGAATGAGGCCAGCAGAGGTCATAGCTCATTCAACCCATCAGTGTCATCAAATTTGCTCAGCAGAGCTTTGATTACTTTTCCAAACTTCAAGGCTGGTTTGTGGCAAGACAAGGTTTTTCTAGAAAGGGAGGAATAGAGGGCTTAAAACTAAGGCCATGTTAACATATTAATAAATCTCTCAACTAGCAAAATTACTATCTTTATTTGGGAAGCTGAATGCTTCTGAATATTAAATCAAAACCATAGCTCTGAACATCTGTAAGTCTTGTTCCAGGATGAAGTGGGGGCTGCAGTGAGGTTTATGGAGCTGGCACAGGGCTAACTGCACAGCCCATGGGATTAAGCTGTTATGCATTCACAGCCATTAAAATATCCCTCTCAGCTCTTCTTTGACACACAAAGAGGAGGATGCTGCCCTTGCAACCTCACCCTGTGCACACTTCAGCTCTGTGCCTGCTTTTAAGACATCAAGCCTCACTCATAGACCAGCACTCTGTAAAGCAGGAGAGCCTCTGAGCCCGGCTGCTGCTGAAGCAGAGCTGGGCACTGGCAGGTGATCAGCATTCAGGGAGCATCTTACTGTGAGCAAAGGCCAGCCAGAGGCAATTCCTGGAATGAGGGCTTTGACATCCAACTGGAGAGTGCCATGGAGGGGGGAATCCAAAAAAATTAGGGAGCATGGTATCACCATTTCAGAACAAAGCACAATTAATTCTGCTTGGTCACGGTGAGACTGGCAGGACACATCCACGCTATGGATACTCCAGGCTTTGCATGTCCTGCCAATGCCAATCAATGTCCAACTCTCCCAAAACACAGCTTGTACCTACTGATTCCACATGAAGGAAAATCTTTCATCAGCCCTTGGGGGCTCCTTCCACAGCCTAGGACACATTCAGCTGTGTCCAGCCCAGCTTCCCCATTGACCACATTTGGGACAGGGTGCTTTGCCTTCATCCTCCCTGTGCTTGCCTTACCCTTTTCTGCACTGTGACTTTTTTGTTGTTATTATTAACGGTTGACTCTCCTCCACATTACATTTTTATTAGTGTTTGCAACACTGTGCTCAGGATAATGGATCTTTAACTGGCTGAGGTTTGTAAAGAATATTAGGGGAAGATGACTATTTCATGGAAAGGAAACTCAGTTAACTCCATCAGAGATGAGAAAGCCATCTCCTGGGCTACACATCCACTCTGCTTCCTGTACAGTGCTAGTAAAGAGTAATTTCAGCAGGATTTGGCCTGGGCCCTCAAACCAGGGAATGAACTCAGTGGTGAAGTTCACCACTAGTTCAGGTGCACTTATTTGATGTTGCTTTGGCTGAACGAGAAGGAATCAGTATGCTTTTATAAAACAAAATTCAGTCTAAAATAGATTCAATTATTACTGTTCAATTAACATAATTTGTTTGATTGAAAATACAAGTTGTTAGGAAAAAGCATGAAAAGCTCTTGAATAAGCCATACCTTTTCATTTCTAAAAGAAAGGTGGCGCCTAGCACTTTCAGCACTTTCCCCCTTGTTTTTCCAACTCTCCCTTTCTCACAAAAGCCTTCCCTGTCAGACATTTTTCAATTTTAAAACAGTTCCCCAAGAATCTTCCACTTGTACTAAGTCTACACACATGAGGCTGGAGGGGAAGAGCAGCAGTTTAAGCAAGAACATCTTGAACCTCCCCACGTAAACTCATCCTGCCCTTGGGTACTCATACCCCAGAGTCATTTTGGTAGGTGACTGACCTTCCTGCTGATGGAACCAGCATCCAAAGTTCCCACAGCCTGTGGCATCAATCTGAATGCACATCCAGCCAGCCAGTTAAAAAACACCAACAGAAAAAAAAGCCCCAAAGCAACACCACAGCCTCCTCCTCCAGCGTGGCAGACAGGGATGTCTTTGATGCTGCCCTTCCTTCTGTGCCGCCCCCCCTCCCCGAGTCAAGAGTTTCAAACCCAAAGCACGTGGCTCCTCTATTTCTGACAGGCAGAAGCAGAAGTCAGCTCCCCAAGGAATTCCAACGTGAGCACAGCATTTGTACAAGGGCTGGACGGATGGATGTGCTTTCACTTCTAAGCCTTAAAGAAATGAGAGTACATCTATGAAAGTTTCACCAAGGAGAAAAACAATGAAATAGAAAAGAAGAAAAAAAGGCAAGGCAAAGGGGTTTCAGAGAAGACAGCCCCTTGAGCGATTTCCAAACATCAAAGAAAAAGGCCTCCAGCGTGTTCTCCTCATCTGATACCTTTGTTCCCCCACTCCATGCCCGCAGGCATGTTCCTCCTGATGCACAAAAGGCTCCTGCAGCCTCCGGACAGCTCCGTGTCCACACATATTACCTGCCTCCAGCTCTGACTCCCTCACGCTGGCACTTCACACCAATCACAGCTCATTTTCCGTGGTTGAAGCCAGGTGGGTCTGTCCAGGGAGTCTGGAGTCCCAGAGAACTCCAGCAGGTCTGTATCCAACAGCCTGGCTGCTCCTTCATCCTCCGTGCAGGTACAGAGGAGTGCTGCTGTTCCGCCGCTCCCCCTGGGACACCTGCTTGGCTGTTTCCCACTCCCCCCCTCTGGTCACTCTGATTTCCCTTCTGCAGGGCTGCATTTCTGTTTTCCTCCTTCTACTCTCTATTTTCTATTTGCCCTCGAGGTTACCTTTTCCTGCCCATTTCTAGCTTGCCTCTGCCTCTTTGCAGAGGTGCAGGGCAGATGCCTCCAGCATTTTCCCTGTTTACAAAGCACACTCACGCCCAGCTGCCTGGAGCTGGTGCCCTTGGATACATCCCGGGCGGCCCCTCCACTCCCCCGGGGCAGGGAGTCGGGAGCACACGAGTCAGGTCAGGAAGGGTCGCTGGCAATTGTCAGTCAATTGACAATTGCTATTGTCACTTCCCTTTACCTTCCCCAGTCACAGGAGGAAGCTCCTGGCAGCAAACCCCTTGCTCCCCACCAGGGACTGCTGTTACCCGCCTGCAAATTCGGAAGCTACCAAGGGTTTTCCTCACCCTGGACACTTCAGGCAGCACCTGTCAGTGCAGCACTGCAGAGGGCTTGAGTCTGTTGCAGCTTCTTTTACAGAGTAACACCCAACACATCCTGTTAACAGCAGTGATTCCCTTTCACAGCCCAGTGGACAAGGCTTGTGTGATCAAACTCTGTTTCAGATAATCTCTTAATGACCTGCTGCTCAGTGCTAGCTTAGCAATGCTGCACACCTCAAGGCCGCTGCAGACCAACCCAAGCTGCAAATATCCCCTGAGAGCTTTGATGAGACTCATCCCCTTGCTGGGCAGGCTGAGACTTTGTGACACTGCAGGAAACAGGCTTGTGTGCAGCCAAGGAACACGAGCAGGCTGTGCTGGAGCCTTGCCTCTGTCAGCCTACGTGACACTCACCCCTGTGCCGAGTGTTTGGGGGCTGCTCTGTCCCCCCTGTCTGCAGGGGCTTTCCTGAAGCTAAATGCAGCAAAGGAAAGTTTTTGGTTCATTGCCTCTCCAGTCCCTCCATACAGGGTTTCTAGGGAATTTCTCTCTGCAGCAAATGACATGAAAATGAACAGGCATGAAAATATCCTAGGGACACCAACTACTTCCAGTACGTAAACCTAGGGGCCTGATTCCAACCTTCTTTGAACTCAGGACTTCTTTCTTTTTGAAATGAATCGTGACCTGAACCAGAACTTATTACTTCTATAGGCTAGCAAGAAAAGCTAGAAAAAGGAGCTCACTCTCGGATTTGGGTTTAAATGCAGGTCTGTGAGCATATGTTGCTTTCCACACCTGTGTGCAAGGTCGCTGAAACGCCTCTGCTGAGCTTTAAGGTAAGGCACTGAATTGATACCTGATTCCTACAGTTTTGTGCCATTTTGAGCCCTAGAAGTCAGCACCTCCACAGGGCTGGAGGCTGGACCCTCTGCCCCACCAGTGGCTCACAGCTCATGTCCCCACTGTGGATGGTGACAACTGCACTAACCTGCTCAGCAACTTGCCTTTGGCCAGGGAGTGCAGACAGATTACATTCCCAACGTAACACAAGACTTTAATTACTTTACAAAAGCACAAAATTCCTTGTCAGCTGTAGCCTGTCAGAAGGAAATGAGAAAATCAATGAATTCAGAAGACTGTAGAGAGAAAGGGGCAGGGGGGGAACCAAACAAAAACCACTGAAAATAAGACTTCTTTCATTCATCTGAAGAAGATATACTACTGGAAAAGCAAGGATTTAAATGTCTAGAACACCTAGTCAAGACTTATCCTAGGCTGGGGAGGACAATCCAGCTGTTCCTTCTTTCCCAAGCTGATGGGAAGCTGGGATATCTATTTGTTCAGCAGTGCTGTCACTATAAACTGCACGATCCTTCCCCACTATAATGCTTACTGCACTTTACTGAAGTTATAGTGCAGCTCAGCACAGATTTGTCTGCCAAAGTTGGATGTTTTGAAATGTCTCCCATTCCTGACCCATGTGATTGAAATGGAGGGATTACTCTGTTCAGATGTTTAACTCCCTGCAAAGCATGCAGACAGAGAAATCCCCATGCTGCTGAAGCTCCCGAACCACGGGAGCCAGGCAAAGCTACTCCATTACCACAAGGCTTCAGTGGTCTCTGCAAACAGAAGCCACAAGGCTTTATCTTGATTGCTCACATTTCCAGAAAGCTAAAGGGTGTTTCACACCTCCAGAACATGGAGAATTTCTTGCTTCATAATTGAAAAATGCACAGATAGAACTACTGCAGAGAGGTGAAAGAGAGAAATTGCCAAGGCAAAATACAATGAGTGGTGTTATTATTTTACATGGCATTATCAGGTAACAATGGCAACATACCTGGATGTATTTTTTAATGACATTTAAACTAACATTTGACAGTGTTAAAGTTGAAGCCCACATCACACCAGATCCTCTCTGAATAGCATTTCCAATGACACCCTCAAAATTGTTCCAATTAAAGCAGGCAAGCATTATTTGCTCTGTTGTAGAAGTGGTGTGATTCACAAAATAAAGCAGCAGATGTGGAGATTACTGTGGAAAGATTTCCTCCATCTACCCTAGACACAAGTCTTTACCTGCTGACCCTTCTTTACCCAACAGCCACATCATTAAGACTCTGAAAGCCCAGGGAAATGTGCTTCTGTTTGCAGAGACCACAGTTAGGACAGGAATGATCTGCTGGGTTATTCAGCACAAGCACAGGGCCCAAGTGGTGTGGTCAACACCACTCCCAAAGCCAGCAAGGCTGGATGCTGGCTCAGAGGATCCCTGGCCAGAGCTCCCAGGGCACAGATGCCTTGAGTCAGCTGTCATTAGCAGGTATTAATGCTGGCAGAGCACCCTGTACACAGCATCCTTAAAAGGTCTTTAGTGGATGTTAGGCACTAGTTAACTTATAAATCGAAGTATGAATTAAATTATCTACTGAAGGAAGTAAATGGCAATTTAAATTTCATTTCATTACAAAGTCAAAGCAAGTTAGCCAATTTACACCAGATAAGGATTTGGTCTCGTTTCTCCTCCCCTTGATATTTAAGCCCTGTTTTGTTGCAAGAGAGGCTGTGTGACATGAAGTTATCCTGCTGCATGACAGTACTGGCTCACAGCAATAATGCTGTGCATTACTTTCAATAAGCTGGTTTAGACCGTCTGCAAGAGATATGACTCCTAGCTCATGTGAAAGCATTGGGAGGAAGGGGAATGCCAGCACACATGGGGGTTCCTTTGAATTTCCAGTTTAAAATATTTACCAGTATATCATTATTCAGATGAGCTTCTTGCTTAAATCCTTGCCATAGTCATTCCAAACAAGGTTGCATATTTCCAACACTATAGACAGATTTTGAAACAGTGCTCTGAAATAAAGGGAACTGAGCATAATTTGTTGATCAATGAGTTGCAAAGAATCACAGACATTAGTTATACTATTCAGCATGAGAAGAGCATACCCAAACCCTTCAGAGACACTGCGCAAAATTCCAGCCTTGCTGAAATTTAAAAACCAACGTCCCACCTTTGTTACTGGACAAAATAAACTCATGAAGAGAAATTTCACAAGGCTCAGAATCAGTATTTATTTCTGGCTGTATAAAACACAGGTTTTTGCCTTGCTAAGACCTGTGAGCAATCTTCTGCCAGCTGGAGGCAGTTGCTCCTCAGCCTGCAGGTCCCTTATCTGGGATTCCTTGGGGCCACATCTGCAGCCTAGGAGAGGCTGGAAGCATTCCCAGGCATTGATGCCAAGTGGCAGGGAGCAGCACTCCCACTGCCACCAGGGCTGGGCCCTGGGCTCTCCCAGCTGTCACATCACACCTGTGATGTCTGAGGAGAGCAGCAGCTGGAACGGGATGATTTTTTTTTTCGATGATTTTCTTTTTTTTTTCCCCGAGAAAGAGTCTAACGGGGAGAAAAGCCAGACATGCTCTAGCAGGCACACTTGCATTTATGAGCCCGGGGGCAGCCACAAGCCTCGTTCCCTCTCTCCCATAGGGACAGGGCGAGCAAGGGGCACTCAGGGCTGGTTCTTTGCATGTCCCCGAGGTCTATGGCACCACACTGAGAATCCTCCCCAGCCATGCTTCCCTTGGGAAAGGAGGTGTTCCTCCCTCTCCTCCTCCCCACTGGCTAGCCACAAAGCTGTGCTGGGATACCAGTGCCTCCGTGGGCAGGGCAGCTCCGAGGATGCAGGAGAGGAGCACGCCTGGGCAGTCACAGAGCCGCTGCAGCCTCTCCTACGGAGAACTCCTGCGGCAGCCCCGCACGCAAAGGGACCGCAGGGATTTTTAAACCAATTCCTCACGCCTCCATGTATCCTAGCAACCCCTCTCCGAGGTTACAGATGCGATGCCTCGCCCACCTGTTGCACAGCCAGCCTGAGGCAAGTTACACGTCGCTTTCTTCCCAGCTCATCCCGAGAATCCGCCGCGGCGATTAAGGAATGTGGGAATGTGCCACAAAGGGTGTCACACCCCGGCACCCCTGGACACCAGCAACCCGGCACTGTCTCCTGCATGTCCGCCAAGGAAAGGTCCTTGTCACCCTGAGCTCACAGGCTTTCTGATCAAGGGAAGGAAAAGGGGGTGGCCTTCATCCCTGCCGCAAAAATCCGTGATGTGCCATCGCTCGGGTCCTGTGCAGACGTCCAAGCATGATTTCCAAAAGAATTTTAGGTCCAAAAAAGGCACAGCCAACAAAATCTGACTCCTCCCATGCCCTTCCCTCCAACCTGAGCTGTAATATAATTACAGTAAATGAGCTTGTTAAGGAAAAAAGACAGAGAACTGCTCGAAAAGCAACCTTTTTAAGGAGTGATGCCACTCCAAAGTATCCTTTATAATTTTCAGTCTCCTGTGGGGGAAAAAATACTGAAAACATTACAGAAATAACCATCAAACATTCAAATTTTGCACTGCATAAAAATAAAAGCCAAATTCAATCAAAATTTAAAAGATATAAAATCAGTTACAAAAATCTGTTGAAGGAGAAATTTACAATTTTACAAAATTTACTTTCTACACCTGTGAAAATGGTCCTTTCTTTATGATTCTCCTGCTCATCAAATTAGATTTCCTTTGTTTGGCTATCAGTGATGAAATCGTTTAAGCTGCAATATATCCATTTCTCACTGGAACCTCAGTTATCCTAATTTATCATTCATTTGCATTCCTGGAACACAAACAAAGAAAACCCCTAAATATTTTGCTGTGGGTTTGTTTCTTTTTTGTCTTACTGCACTTATCACTGCTAAGTCCACTTCATTCTAATATATTCAGAGAATTCAAGGGATGCACAGAAGCTGTTGTCCCCAAGGCCAGTAGGGAAGATGAGGTTGTCACTGCTCAAAGACACATCATTTGCTGCAGATCTCTCTTATTCATCTTCACAGAGGAAAATGGGGGATACTTCCTGAATGGTTCTGGCACTTGTGAGTTATCCCCCTTCCCCCTCTCAGGCAGATAAGAGCTGTAATGAGATGCAGCCATCAGGTTCCCTCTCTGTTTGGAGTGCTCCAAATGTGAGCACCGATGGTTCCCTCCCACCGGCTGAGCTGAGGCTGACTGCCTGGTGATCTGCAGTGGCTCCTGGGCAATGAGTGGAAGAAGCTGGCACACCTTCTCCCTCAGCACCACTTACCCTGCTCATCTCAGGCTGAAGAATACAGAGTCAGGATGTCAACCCCTCCTTTTACATCCAGGATGTCAAACCCTCCTTCTCACTGTGAGGCTACTTGGCAGCTGGATCTGCACACTGAGATGAGTCCAGCTGAGATGGCAGCAGCCACTTCATTAGTTCAGTGTCAGTTCGGTTTTGACACGTTTGTGGAACCATTGACTAGGTTTTTATAACAAATGAGAACAGGATTTTTATAGCTAAGATTTTTTTGCAAGTGTCACATGCGTTTTAGGACACAGTCCTGGGCTGAGCTATACAAACAAAACTCCCTTGTGGTTTGACAGACATCATAAGTGAGAATTGGATCATGTTTTCTGTGTGAGATAAAACTAACTGCCTTCACAGCTGTCATTTTTTTTTTATAATGCAAGGGAGGAAATTCAAGCATTTAAAGTTACATTTAAATATGAAAACTTGATAGTCATATCTGGCAATAAAAACACAGCTGTTAACAACACAGAAAATACTGCAGTGGTACAGCACAGGAGGCTGAAACCCTGTGTCTGAGGAGAATCTGCAGGTGAGAGCGGCTTCCTCATTTATTTAACACAGGGAGTAGGGCTTGTGTTTGTCTACTGTGTGGTACTAGGCAGAAATACCCTCAGGAGCCTATCATCCAGCACTGCACGAATAAAAACAGAATTTCCCCAACTCCTGTGAACAAGGCATAAGCCCTGGAATGACAATTCTTCACAGGCAAGACAAGAGCCATGTTATATTTTACTCAAGTGGAAGAGATGCACAATTCAAGGCCAGTCTCTTCAAATCTGCTGTGGATTTGAGGAATGCAAGCTCATGGGGGCTGCTGCTTCTTTTTCAGTTTAGCAGCTCACCCATGGTTTCTGGGGTAAACCTAAAGAACAGGTTCAGATGCAGCTGATCCATCACAGCCTTGCAACATCACCAACTCCCACATCCACCAGTTATTTTTATGCAGCTACTAGTGCTAAGGATGTGCCAGGAAAATTAATGAAGTATGAACATGCTCCGGGAAGAGCATGCGCAGCAGGAGGCAGGGTGTAGGTTAAAATAGCCCGGTGCATCTTAACCAGTGCACAGAGTGGTCAGAGAACAGCTGCTGGAGAGACTCTGGAGGCCCTGGCATGTTACCTAGAAAACATTAGGAGTATTTTCAAGCACACACTGGCTCACGTTCAGCACACCCAGAAGCTATTTTAAGTGCTGCATGGAGACAAGCTGGTGTTATTAAGGCACTTTTCTTCCAGAAGACAACAATTCATTTCGAGTCAAATAATCCCATCAGAGGCCTTTGTAAACACCTAAATCAGAAGAAGTGGCTGTGATGATCTCATGTCGGGAGAGATTCACAGGCTGAGCTAAGGCTGGTGTTCTTGAGTCACTTAAAAAGAAAATGAAACCACTTGCTGGGCAGTTTTGGTGCTGTGTCTGCCACGTCACAGCAGCTCCCAGAGGGCATCTCTGGAGTCTGAGGAATTGCCAATTGGCACAGGGAAGCTGGTTCAAGAAGAAAATTTGAGCACAAGCCTACAAGGTAAGTTTTTTTTTACCCTACTGAGCAGCAAAGCCATGGCTAAATGAGCCCTAAGAGTACAAATCCCACCTGGCAGAACCACCTCAGACCCAAGAGGAAAGACTTCCATCATTTTCTGGCCTTGGCCTCACCTCACCTCTGTGTCTCAGTTTCACCCAGCCTAGTGTCTTTACAAGGCATTTAGAGACTCAAAGACCAGAAAATATATACAAAGAAAGAGATAATGCTGCTATCACCCAGTGCTGTGGCTCTGGATGATGTGAAGGCATAGACAGTCACAATGAACTCCCTGTATCAGAAATGTGGAAAGAAATAGGGGAACAGGAGAGGAAGAAATTGGATTATGACAGTGACAGAGTGAAGAGTAGTAGATGGCAGGGATTTAGAGACATTTGGGAAGCACTCTGATATTGGCATGATGGTCTCAGTAAAGAAAATTGTTAAAAAAATTACCAGAGGAAGGAGCCTAATCAGAGTCATCCAAAATTGGCTTGTTTAGTAAAATATTTCAGGCCTCCTTTTCCCTCCTGTTTCTGAAAGCCTTGCTGTACAGCCTGGTGAGGCTGAACAGGGAACTGTAGGCACTCATGCTACTCTGAATACTGAATACAGACAAAAAAAGCAGAGAGGGAAGGGTGCCTAAATATAGTTCAGATGGCTCCCACCTCTCCATGCTGAGGTTCAATCTCCACAGCCAGCTCAGGTCGGTGACTTTCAGTCAGTTTTCAGCCACTAGCAGATGCAAGGCCAAATCAAAATTACCAAAGTTTAGGGTAGAAATGATCATAGTTGATGAGAAACCACATATAAATAAAATCCTTCCAGTGAACTCCCTAAGAAGAGCCACTGCCTGCTCTTTATTGTCCCAGTCCATTGATATTTAGCAAGTTTTAATCTCCCAAACCACTGGCTCTGGATCCTCAGATGGAGGAAATGAATTGTTGATCTACCCCACAGCATGATCCAGCCCTGAATTTACAGGTAAACACAAAGCTGTGGACTTTACTTACAGTTTTGGCTCAAAAAATTAAGCACTTTTCTCACTATATGTAATGCAATATTTTTACACTTAGTAAAGGGAGTTCTAAAATTAAACAAACCAAAGATACAGAGGCACAGGGGATGCTAAAACTAAGGTAACTTGGCAGAAAATACCCAGCATCTGAAGCCATACATGCAATAATCAAGGATCACAAGGAAACCAACATGCTCATGATATCAACACAGAGAAAAAAAGTTTACATACTCTTTCAACAACTGTTTTTGTTTCAAACACACTCTTGCCATGACTCCCACGGGCAGCCTTTGATCATTATGGAGAGGGAAGTACTTTTGTGAACCAAAAAAAGCATGCTGTACCAACAAACCCCTCAGAGAACACACAACTGCCAAGCTCTTGTGGTACCTCAGTCTCCTGCAGAACACAAGTGACTGAGGGCACCAGGGAAATACCCAACAAGCTCATTTTTTTCCCTTGCAACTAATCCACCACATTTGCAAGCTTCACTTACCCGTCAGGTTCCGCAAGCCAAGTTCCCTGAGTCCAAAGTTGCCATCCTTCCTGTAGTTCAGGAAAATGGCCAGAGCGTACCGCTCCTCATAGAGCTTGGTCCCACGAACGATGCGCAGGTTCTCCAGGGGCAGGTACTCAAACTGGTTCAAAGCCACCAACACATAGCCAGTGACTTCCCGGATAGACTGAAAGGCAAAATGAAACAAACACATCAGGCATGGTCCAATTTTAATTGTCCTGAATTTCCCAGACAGGGGAGGCTTTAGGACAAGATGCTGCTACCCAAGACAAAAAAAACATCCCCCCCAAAAAACAACAACAACAAAAAAAGAACAAAAAAACCACAAAACCCCCAAAAAACCAAACCAAAACGAAAGCCAACAACAACAACAACACAACAAAAAAAACCCCAAAAAACCAAAGAAAAACAAACAAACAAAACCCCACCACCCAGAAAACAAATTCTGTTTCAACTTCATGATTTCAAACACATTCCTGTTTTAATTGTAGTGAGTTTAGTTGAAATAGTTGTTTAAAAGGTAGAAAATAAAGAGGTAGCCATTTTTATCAGTTCATTGAAGCCTGAACAGAAATTCACTGTAAGGTATTAAGGATTCACGACGGGATGGCTTTGCACAACTCAAAGCAGAGAGCAGGTCAAAGGCCTCTGCAGTACACGAACAGAATCCACTGGGGCAATGCCACAGTTCAGATGAGATTGTCTGTCTGCAAGTAGCTCTGTGTTGTACAGTGTATTTCAGGGTGGGACTGAAGGGACATAGCATGGGAAACACCTCTGGAAGAGCTCACCATCAAACAGGAAATGATGGGAGACAGGGGAGCCAGTCTGGAAGAGGAAATAAAGCTAGTACACATCTGTAATAACACATCTGTATTAACATTTTGTGTACTTTCAGATGGAACTGATGACTGAACATTTGCAAAGATTTGTCTCCAAGTTTCACCTGGCAGTGCTGGAACCATCCACACCCATATATCCCAGTCTTCGATCAAAACTGCTATCCAGACCTTTAGCAAAATGATTGCTGCACCTTTGAGTTGGCTGAAATCTTTGTTGGCTTTAGATGAACTGCTCAATAAATCTCCTGCTCATATTCAGGAATTGATTGCCTGGTCTGGAAAGGGAAAAAACCCAAAAGCTAATAACTAGAAAAAGTTTTTCAAAGTCCAAAAGATTAACACGCCTAAGAGGTTGTTAGGTAAAAAATACAGAACACCCAAACCCAGAGAAATATGCTTCCTTAGAAAATAAACTTCATTCTAAGGAATTGAAAGAAATGGCCTAGAAATATGCAACATGCCTTTGAAAAATGTCATTTCAACACTTACAACGACCCCACCATCCTCAGCAGGACTTGGCACAGGCTGAAGGATGCTCCTGGCCGGATCCTGGAGACAGAATCTCCGTGTTGGAGAGGGTCTCTTAATTCTGTTTCTCAAAGCTCACCCAACCCCCTGCCTGCAGCCTCTGCACAGTGGTGTGTTTGTGTGCGTGTGCATATTTTAATGGATAGAAACTGATACCACTACTTGTGTGCTAAAGTGGCTGCGTGCACTTTTCCCTTCCCTTTGGCAAAGTCAATACCTTAAACAAAACACGGAAAGAAAAACTCTGCTCAGAGTGACGTGCCCGGACTACAACCAACACGAGGGGGACTCCAGTCGATACTGTAATAAAAACAACCCGCCAAGCAACAGCAGGCAGAGAATTCAAGGTGTCGTGTGTGCATCAGTAATGAAGAAAGGCAGCAATGGATCTGCAGCACCAAGGACAGGATCTTGCTTTGCTGCTTCAGCACTTTGCCACGATTTCACATTTAAGTGTGCACAAGGCTTTTAATTAGCCTTATAAAAGCCTGCAAGGTTGTTCATACGTGTGGCAGTGTACATAAGGAATGATTCCTCGGCCACAAAATTGAGGCACTAGCTGTCCTTCTGAAGTCAAGCATTTGTATGTGGCTGAAGCTGCTGGAAAAGCTGTGGAGCCATTTCCAGACTTGCTTGGCATCTAAACAAAGCCCAGTGTCCTGACAGGACTCTGATGAGAACCCAGTGAGTGGAGGTAGGTTGAGCAGCACGGTTCAGCAGCTAAGCATTAAATGTAGAGCTGCATTATACCCTGGGACATTAATTTCATTATAATCAGAAGCTTTACAGCACTTTCATGATAGCTCTTTGCCTTCAGACATTTGAGCTTAGCCAGTTTGGTCAGGAATTTGCTTTTCATCATATGCAAAAATTTCTTTAAGCTGGCTTTTTTTAGCATCTCCTCGGAATTCAGGAAATACTTAAATTACACTCATGGCTTCAGTTTCTCCAATGATATTCTAGGGACACTGTGATTGCTCTAATTAATTTAAATGGATGTTTAACTTGGAATTGAGTGGAAAAAATTAAAATCAGTTCCAAAATTGCATCTGAACAGGTCCTCCCTGCCAATTGTTGTCACTTATAACCACATTTTCTATTTTTAGGGTATGTCTTACTGCCAAACAGCAATTCCACCTGAAAGGGCTGCAATTCAGCACAGGACTGAAATGCCACACACACAGAGCAGCAAATCTTCATTCCAAACTTGAAAAAATAAAAAGCCAAAAAAAGTCCAAAATAAAACTAAAAAATAGCTGACCAGAGAAAATGACAAAGTTCTGTTGCTGATAATTGTGAACTGCCTGAAAAGCCTTGCACTTTCTTTGGCTTTACCAACTGAAGTGACAAATTATGGCAAGTATTTTGACAAACCAGAAGGTTCTTTGCAGTCCCATGGCTTCCACCATATTGCAACACACATTTATTTGCTGGAGACACTGCCATGTTCATGCTTATAAAACAAAATTATGAAAATAAACCCAAAAGGGTTTCTAATTTCCTAGGAAACAACCACCTGACCAACCAAATCTAGTAATCTGTTATATTAAGACAGGGTTTCATTTGGGTTTAAATTCAAACAGGAATGAAAAATGCAGAACAATAACCTGCTTTGCAGGATGGCTTCTGGCTGGTTTCTGATTTGCAGGGTGTTTTCTTACTGGTCCATCTCAAAAAAATGCCCTGGGAATGCAGAGGGCATCTAAGTTTCGGCCACCCCCAGCCAACACTGTCACTTTGCCAGGCACTGCAAGCTTTAATGTGACTCTCACTGAAAATGGCCCCCTGCCCACTTGGAGCTCACTCCCAGCCCTGCTGGAGTCCCTGCAAAGATGCCTGATGGCTTCCACACTGACTTACAAATCCTCCTGCCAGATGGGACCAGCAGCCAGATCTCCTCCCCTGCACCTCATGCCAAGGTCAGGCATGGTTTGAACCTCTCATCCTTTACATTCAGGGCTGGACACTTCCCTGGGCAGCTATCCTGGACTCAGGTGTCCCAATGCTCTGTTTGAGCTGCTCTGCTCCAGCTTCCATCTGTGTTCCCAAGAAGGTGAAGTGACTCACAACAGTGAGTGCCATCATCTCCCAGTCTGATTGTCCTGCCAGGGCTTGCAGGCACTTGCAAAAACACATTTCCCGTGAGTCTGTCCCTCAGGAAAGACAAAAAGGAACTGAGCCTGTCGAGCATCAGCCCCTGGATAAGGACAAGCTTCCAGCAGAAAACAAAAGAAGTGTTGGGGGAAAAAAGTATAATCCTTGACATATCTAATGCCTAAAGAGCTGTTTAAAAAACACACCAAACCCCAAGGCCCTGATATATTTACCAGGAAAAAAGCCCTTTATCTCCATTCTCAGACAGGAGATGAGCACTTGTACTCCACAGTTTGCTGTCCCTGTGTCCAGCAGTGTCCTGCACCCCAGGAACAGCCATGTCAGTCTATGAACCAGTCCCCTAACAGACTCTATGAGCCCCGACATAGCCAATTTTTTTGGTTTTCAAACCTAAAAATAGCTACCCTGAGATAAGAACAGAGCCAGTGAAGGTGCTGCCCTCCCCAGGGGTCTGCCCCAAGATGGGCAGCCCTGCAGAAGGCGAGGAAGAAACTCAAAATGACACGAAAAATAAAAGGGTTCTCTTTGGAGAACACACTTTTTCAGGTGGTGAACTGAAAAAATGAGCTCTAGACAGCCCATTCCCTTAATTACAACTAATATTAGCTGAGCACAGATTAAGCACTTGAAGCTCCCAACAGCAAAACCAGAATTATCCTGTCAGCTGGGAGTAAATGGGAGTAAAATTGTGCCCTGCCATCTTCAATCGTCCTTCGGTTCGAATCAAGTGAATCTGAGTGAAGCAGAGCAAAATAACAGGGAAAACTTCATCATTCCGCCCAGAACAACAGATCAATGAACGATTAGGGAAGCTGATGTTTCTCATAAACACTACCAAGGCTTCTTAACATCCATCAGGAAGGCTGGGCTGTGGCAGAGGCACCGGAGAGAACTCTATTGTGGGGTTTATTTCAGCTGCAGACACATTTATCCAGTCGCTGAACCTGATCTGGTAATGTCCCTCCTGCCTCAGCTGATCACTCACTTGTCCCCAGCACGGAGTCAGAACAACAAAAACCTGCCACAGGGGTCAGCTCACACTTGTGGGACCACTGGCAGTTAATTCTCTTTTAGGGTGTTTTTCACCTTTTCCATAGAAGCTAAGAACATTTTGATCTACTTCAATCTCACTTGAAAGCACCAGTAAACACGAGCAGAGGAGGATCACCTGAAGAACAAGTGTGTTTAATTCACAAATATTAAAAAAAGGAAGCACTTTTCACATCTCAAATGGACTGGAACAGAGTATCTCACATTTCGGTTTTTTATCAATTAAAAAGTATGCATTTGTATCTGGTGAGAACTGCCCAACATCCAACTGGCCAAATTTTGAGGAAACAAATGTTTATTACAAGAAAAAACCCACAATACTGCAAAGCCAACACCTGCTTAATTTTAAATAAGTTCAAAAACTCGGTTGTGCATGTTTGTGTGCATGCTGGTATCCATCCATTAATTTCCTTTTTTTCTTTCCCTACATTTTTACCCGTGCAATGCCACACACCTTTCACTGTCACAATTAAAAAAAATAATGTTTACTGAAAATAACCAACCGTAAAGTAGTCTCTAAGCAGCTACATCACTTGCAATTCTAACTCTGGGAGAAACAATAGCAACCAAAAGATGGAAATAGCAATGTATGGAGCTCAATTAGCTGTTCCCCACATTGCTCATTGAGGGTTATGAATTTCTAATGACACGAGAAGCTGAGATTTTCAAAGCAGTTCAGGTGTTTATGGGATCCAGCCTTTGCCAGCTTCTCTCAAAGCCCCATCTGTACCAGGAGAAATCTGTGGCATTTCTCCTGTCTGAGAGGACACCCCATTTAGAGATTATGTCAGAGCTAACGTGGCATGCACACGAGGAATTTTGTCCCACTACAAGCTCGTGTCTTGTCTCCTTCCACACTGTGCATCCTTTAATTACATCAACACTTGTGAAACTGTGATGTTAAGCACTCCTGAGCACCAGTGGTTTTCCAAGTACACTTTACAAGCTTCAGTAAAAAACCCTTAAGTCTGAGCACACTGATCAATACCAGAACACAGCTTGTAGAAAACCTTTGCTAGTGCCTGGTCAGAAGCAAGCAGTGTATCCTAACTAGAGCTGCCTTGGCAGCTGCAGAAAGATTATTGTCCACAGCACTAAAGGTGCAGTTTTTATTCAAATTGACTAATAAAAAAAGAATCTTCTGGTAGTCTTTCAATTTGCATTAGGGTGTATTATTAACAGCAAAGGAAGGGCTTGGATTGAATTCTGTTAAGAGCTGTACCTGCACTGCTGCATGCTGCAGAGTGGAACTGTGATTATTTATGACAGTTGGTAGGAACTGTAACTCATACTCTTTCCCTCACAGACATCTGCTCTTCTTTGGTAATGTGCTTACAAAACATCCTGAGCAGCAGATCAGTGAACTGAACACGGCACTCGATTCCCTCAACTCTAAAGCAGCAGTCAGTCAGATGCTTCTTTTCTTAGAGCCACTGGAAATTTGTAAGGATTTTGCTACATAATTTACAGAACCCACCTAGGGAGTTGTTGAACTTAAGCTCTGTTTTCTGAATGGCTGGTCTTTATATTGCATTATTCCAAGAGTGGGACTTTTCATACATTAAAATAGGAGGATTAGCTGTGCAGTTATTTATTTACTGTTGCTTATCTGAGGTAAGTTTGGCTGTGCCTGAGCTAATACACATTACAGTAGGGTCTAGGGAAGTCTTGGAAGAAAAACAAATACCAGTCTAGAAACCTTTAAACTCCAGGACATTGTCCAAATCGGGCATTTGGAAAGAAAGGTGATGGGTAAAAACATGGGGAGCCTTTGAAATATGTATCTTGACTCATTTTTAAAGTACTGATGAGAAAACAATTTGGGACTTGAAAAACAAAACAATAATAAAATAACAAAATAATGTGGGACTGGGAACATTAAGTAGAAATAGGCAAATAACAGGAGCAAAACCCCCAACCCTTTTGCTTTCAAATTTTGAAATATAGTTTCTAATGACATACCCAAGTATTCTGCCTGCTTAATACCTCTTCAACTGAACCTCAGGTGTCAGCTTGGCCCCTGTGTCTCTGCCCACTTTTCAGCTGAAAATATCATCTGAACAGAGAAACTGAGCATGGTTACATCAGGATCTGAGAGTCTTCCCAATGTTTCCAGTCTAAAACATAATTCCTTTGTTTGTGTATCTGCTTAGAAGTGTCCTAGAAGTGTCTGCTTAAAACTTTGAGCTGCCCAGGCTGGCTGAGAGCACACAACAAATCCTAAGCTGTTTATGTTGAGCAATATTATGACCTGGACAAAGGCTGCACTCTGTTAGCAGCCCCCTCTTCACAGCTAACATCTGTCTGTCCTCAGGAATGCTGTGGAAGATACATGTTTAGCCAGTCAGTAAGACTTTTGACATTACACTGTGTTACCTGATTGGCTTCAACATATTTGCAGCGTGGTTTCCAGGAGAGTTCATTGTATCATCTCCCAAGGGAAAGCTTAGTCCTAAATGAGATTGAAAAGACTACAATGAGAGCATTATGCTGTTACAAAATGCTTTACCACTCAGGCTGTTCAATAGTAGCTGCATTTTGCAGACACTCAAAGCACATCAGCTTATACCTGCCCAGTTACAGAATTTCCAACAGCAGAGATTGATGCCTTTTGCTTTCTCTGCTTTTGGGAGCTTCAAATCGAGTAAATCATAGTTTCTTTCCAGGCAACATAAAATTGCACAAACTGCTGCTCCATAAACTAAATAATAACAACACTCTGGAAGGATTTTAGGAAAGTAATAATCATGTGCAAAGACGTCTTTTTTATCCATTTCCCTCAGAGAGCCACAGCCTGTGAGAAGCTGAGTGCATTTGAGGGTCTCAGGACACTTTCACTGCACAAGCCAACGTGAGGGCTGTCTTGTCAAACCTTCATGGTCACATTTCCACTGGCTGCACTGCCACAGGCATCCTGAGATGGCACTGGGCTTCGCAGAGCAAAAATCAAGGTAATGTATTTATTTTGGCAGAACGAGGCATTCCGTACCAGAGAAGAAAAGAGCATTCAATTCCTCACTGTCCCCTCACGTTTTTGCTCATGTCTAAGCTGAGCTAAGTCTGAGCAGGCTGCTTGCTTGGTCCTCTGGCCCATGAGACTGGTTGGAGCACCACAGGGAGCTTGTCTATCCATTCCCAAGTATTCTCAAGGGAAGAAAATGGAAGAAAGGGAGGAGGAGGATGGATGGATGGATGGATGGATGGATGGATGGATGGATGGATGGATGGATGGATGGATGGATGGATGGATGGATGGATGCTCACAGTCTCTCACAGCTCAGAAGCACTCCTGGCTTCTCCAGCTTACAACCAGAGACAGCCTGCGGCTGAAGAGGGACAAAATACACAGTGAACAAAAAGCAGAGGTGAAGAAGGATGCCTTCCCCACGATGGGTTTGAAAGGGCAAGTGTCTGGTCAGAAGTCAGGTGGAAGAGTACCCGTGACAAATGCAGTGCAAGCCCTAACAGGGTGTCCAGAATTGCACACCATGGTAAGCAAGGTGCCTGTGAAGATCCTTGGAATGCTCTGTGGTCATTTAATGGCACAAGGGACCTTTATTTGTTCATTTGATATATGGTGAGTGATAGGCTTTGTACATCAGATATTGTGATTGCTTTTTTCCTACTGCACAGCCAGGCTAGTTGGTATGAATTACAGGAAAATCTATAGTTAGACAAGTAAATTAAATGCATTTATTAACATTTCTTCTACTGTGGAAGCAACAGGAGCTCTTGGCTGTCGTGTACCCACCCTCTGGAATAATGCAGAATGAATTAAACATCCCAGAGATCTGGTACAGAGGTGGAGCTGAACAACAGGACTTTTCTATTTTCTCTATTTAAACTGCAGGTGAAGGTGCCCCGTCACTCCTGCAAGAAAAAGACTGTTTCTATTTCTGGACACAGGAACTGACTACACACAGTGAAAATGTGTTAACCTTGCCAAAATTCAGCTCAACATTCTCAGTCTGCACTTTTGCAAGAAGCAAATAGCTGGCTGTCCAATCCTGGAAAAGCAGTTTGCTTTTATTTTTGGAGAGCTTTGCTTCCTTTTCCAAGAAAATAATTTTCCTAAAAACCCACTTTCAGTTTGTTTTGTATGTACAACATCCACTTTTTAATGAGTATTTTAAAAGCATTTCCTGGGAGGAACCAATTTTATTAGTGCTCTAGGACATTTCTGCACACTGAAATGAGTGAACATTGGAGTTGTTAACTGTTTGTCTGATTTCACTGAAGAGGAGAATCTTTATCCAGATATTGGATTTTAGCAACTCTTGTTTCTAGCTGAGCTATATAAATACAACATCTGAGCTCAACATCACACATACCTATTGAAACTATTTCAGCCTTTTTTAACTCTAATCTTTTCAAGAATAGAAACCCTGAAGAGATTCATTAATCGCTGGCTTTTGATTAGGTTTATTTCCATTTAGATAAAAAGTGAAGAGGCTTCTTGTTTTTAAAGCTGTGGTTTTGTTTTGTTTATCTGAGAGCTGGAGAATAACTCTGTTAGTCAGGCTTTAATAGATTGTTAAAATCTCCTTCAAGGATAGATCCATAATTTATAAGATGTGAGCAATTAGTAAATGATCTGATTTTCAAATCCAGAGGTATACTTTAAGCAAGAAATGTAAACTCTGCTTTTTGAGGTTATGCAGGGTGCCACCAACCAGGGGAACAACCTTCAATCTGCACTAACCCTAAAAATAAGATTTTCCTCTGCATTAATTCCACTACTTTTTTCAAAACTAAAAACTGCTGCCACTAATTGCATTTTCTGTGTGGTTTCTGAACAAAGTCAGATGCACAATCTTATAGGAAACAGGAACTTTTTAAATCATGTCCAGAATGACATCTTAAATGTACCATTATTACTACGTGCAATTATTGCACCAATGAACAAAGGGTGACTCCCTCAAGGTGTGCAAACATCTTTTTTTTTTGAATTACAGGTGGGTTTATGGAGGAGGTGTTGGAAAAGTTGTAGAGAAAATGATTTCTCTCTTTTCGGCACACAGAGCAGAAAAAGACATTTGATCTTGGCATAAAAATTCTAAAAAGGTTAAAAATCAAGACTTTTGGAGAAAAGGTAATTTTATGAAAGGAAAAAAATGGGGCAAGAGATAAGAGAAGAAAGAGAAAAAGCTCATTATCAGGAGTGGGGAAGGACATATCCAGACACCTATCATTCTGGCACTATCTAATTTCTGAGTGCCTGAGTTTGCAATCTTACTGCTTATTTTTGTATCATTTTCTTCTTTTTTAAGGAGGAGCATGGCAGGAAAAGTGTAATACTCTGTACAAGATATAATTTCTTTCAGTACTTATCACCAGCAAATGACTGGGCAAGCAATCTTTTGCCAATAACTTAATTAGAGGAAACCTCTATATTTAAAAATGTTCCTTAATGTGCTGAACCCCACACAATAGCTTGGTGAAGGAAAAAAAGCAGAGTGGTTATTGTCATAGCTAAGGATGGAAGAAAGGCCCAGTCATTAATGTCATCACAGAAACAATGTTATTAACTACACAGCAATAATCTCAGGGGAGTTCTGTTCTGACTGACAGTGATGAAAAAATGCAGGAAGCTAAAACCAGGGCATCTCTCCTCACCTGTTTTTATTAATACCCTTATTACCTTTCCCTGAAAGACAGCTTTTCAAGAGCTATTATTGTGCCTAATATTAAATCAAATTAAGCCTGGCATATTGTCAATTATGTCTTCTGAGCCCCAAAAGAGAGGGTGCTCCCCAGTGCACCCCTCAGCTGGGATGTGCCCTTCATCAGGAGCAGTCCAGTGGCCAGACTCACAAGAGTCAGGGATGTCAGGAAAGAAAGAAAAAAAAAAAAAGCTTGAGAGAGGGAAAAAGGACCCAAATACATCCAAGGGGTAGCAGTGGTATTTCATTGATATTAATTACTTTCCAGTCTATAAACTCTGCAGAAAGTGCCAGCTGCTGTGAGCCAGGACCATCAAAGGTCAGATTATCATGAAATCATTACAGGAGAGGCTGTTTTTACTTAGCATATAATTGCTAAACCTAAGCACATGCCACAGAACCAATAGGAAAATGAATTATTTAAATACTCTTCTTTTAACAAATAGTATTACCATTTTAATTACATCAGTATTAATTTAACTCTAAAAGGTGCCTGAGGATTTTGCAGAATTAAGTTCTGCGTGGAGTTTCCAGAAATTTCAGAACTTCTGTGCAACATAGGTAAGTTTAGCTATATATGGCTTTTTACATATTTACAGATACACATACATGCTTTTTTAAAGTGTGTTTGTGTGTTGTATTCCTGCAGAATTTCTTCTCTTCCGATTTTTTGGGTGTCTAAAAACGCAGTCCTTAGGTAGTTTCCTCATTGCATGCTGCTGTGAGATAAGGGGGAAATCCTGCCTCAAATGACAGGTTTTTCTCAGTTCTCATTCTCCCAGCACACAGCCGGCTTGAAAGCTCAACTGGCAGCTACAGCACCAACAGGGTTTAAGTTGCAGGCTTTTCTGGCTCCAAATGACTTTTTTACCCCATTCTCTTCTACTTGTAGCTACCAGTGCTTTTGAGAGGCAGCTGGGAAAACAGAAGGTAGCAGGTCATGGATGTTTTCCTACTGGAGATGGAGCATCCAGTCTGTACTCTGCACCAGCTCCCTGTGTCCACACACTTGCTGAAGTCCCACACACTTCCAGATGTTGCAGCTCCTCTTTCCACACTGCTCCATGGCCTGCTCACCCAATTATTTTTCTCCTCCCTCTTTGTCTGGTGCCAAACAAAAGAAGACACTTGGACTTTGCCTAGCTCATTATTTATTCCCAGCTGCTCTGAATTTCAGTTACTTCCCTGCATGGTCCCATGGGTTAAGGTGTTTGCCCTTCTCCCAACCCAGTCTGCCCAGCCTGAGAACTCCCTGCCAGTAGGGATACACCAAACACACTTTTCAGGCCCCATAAACATCTTCCTGAATGAATAAATCCATTCCTTTTCCTCAATTCAGTAATTTCATTTGTTGAATAAATTAGTTTTGTGAATATTAAATTGGACAGTATAGATCCTGATCCTTTGAAGTCAATAAGCATAATTTTACAGGCTTTGAACCATGTCCTTAAACAGGCAGGGTATGCCCAAAAAAATCATTTGGTCTTACAAAAACCCTTCATAGATACTTGGGAGATATCTCAAACCCAGCCTTTTCTGTCCCTTAAACCCATGAGATGGGTTTGATCCAACAGACTTGTTCAGTGCAGAGCACACTGAACACGTTTCAGAGTATTTGGAAGAGTTTGGATATGTAACTCTATAATTCTGCTTTGAATTCTGTGTGTGAGCTGGCAGACCCCATGCTCTGGCAGTTCCATGGGTCAGGGCAGGAGTGGCTCATGTTTAGCTCTGAGACTCACAGATGGAGGAAGTTATTTACAGTATTTTTCCTAATGGGTTTCCGTGGATGACTAACCTTTAAGCTGAATTCTTTCGCATCCTACTTTGCTTACAGTACTTTTCTATCCCTACTTGACCCTGCCAGTCCATGAATATTTGATGCTAAATTAAAGCATTACAAACCAAGAGATAAATTCTACCCAGGGTGCAGCCCTCGCAGAGCTTAATTACATTTGGTGGTGTGAATGTTAAAGACCTGACACTGCAAGAGCTTTGGGCTTTGGCTTCTGTTGAACCAGAGCTTGAGAAAGAAGCGAACTGTCACCTGCCCAAGCCTTCTCAAAAGCCAAGGAGGCTTATTTTACTTGGCATTTACGTGTGTGCTGCCACTATCCTTTAGCTCGAACTACTCCCAGGTATTGGCAGCAATTAGCAGACCATTTAAGCTTTTGTTCTGTACACAAAACAAGCTAAGCTCAGCTCTTCTCTTTCCTCCTCCTTTAGAGACTCTGTTCCCCTTCCACCAGCCCAGCAGTTCATCTCTGCTTCTCTGGTCCCCAAGAGAGGATTTAGCAAATTTTCTTTGCCTTCAGAACACTGCTAGCCTTCTTCCCCTCTCCTGTGCATTTAGGCTATAAGCTTTCCAGAAAAAGAAAAGGTCTGTGTCACACAATGCCCTTACACTGTGTAATGAATTCTTAACTGAAATGAAGTTGAAAAGTCAAGAGGAAAACACAAATTATCAGTACTTACAGTGAAACAGCCGTGATCTTTGCAAGCCAATGCTAAGAGCTTAGTGGAAAGAGCTGAAAGTTGCTGCTCCATATAAGCATTACTTTCAAATTACTCATTAAAAGAGAGCTGATGGTAAGGTCTGCACATGCTGCACTACACACCCCAGCAATCCTGCCATTTCCAGGCAAGGTTCACTGGCCTATCCATGTTTTCCTTGCCAGCAGATCAGATTTGGCTTGCACTGAGCCAAAGTTGGTGTGTCTCACCAGCACCAAACTATCAGAAGGCACTCCTGTGTCTAAAGAGATCACTGTAGCCCTGGTGCTCCGATGCTTGCCCTTGCCAGAATATTGATCAGAATGGGACAATGGCTACATGAAATCCCAAAAATCCCAATGGCCGGGCCCACAGCAAACTCCAGGGAACAAAGAACTGGCTCTCAACCCAGCTTTGGCTCTATCACGGCCTTTGCCACTCTCCCTGCAAGTATGAGACTGAGATACAGGTGTGAGAAGCATCTGGAAGGCACTGGAGGCTCATCCTCATGTCTCGTCACATGTTGGGGTTTCCAATAACAAGGTAAACTGCATTTTCCTTCTCTATTGTAGTCAAAGTTAACTCACAGGACACCTACAAAATTAATTAAAGTGTCCTTTGCTTTGGCTGTTCTTGATGAGATTCATAACTAAAGCTGAATCCATTAAAACAGACAGAACTCCAAGCATTTCAGTATCACTCACCAGTGGCCATGAAGTCAGGGGATATACCTGAGGCCAAATTCACTTAATTGTTCCACAAGAAATCCTTATGTTTAATCACAGGCTGTTTCACAGGAACTCCCAATAGTTTTAACTAATTATCTTCATGCTCTATCCTTTCATGGAACTGGAAGTGTCTTTGCCAGCAAGCCATCCCTTCCCACACTGCAGGACACCCAAGGAATGGGACTGGATAGAGCTGCTGATGGGATTGCATGTGTGTCTGTGTGTGCCCACAGAGGGGAGGGCTACAGAACAGGAGGACAGACAAAAACATTTGCCTTTTCCAGGGCTCCTCACAGAAGGTATCTTCCTTCTAGGAAAGTTGTGCTGGGATTAATTTCAGCTGTACCAACAACACTGAATGTTTATTTCAATACTAGCAGTTATGTGAGAGGGCAAGAAGAAGGAAATATTTTCCTTTCAGAGACGAAAACAAGCTCAGGACTAATCTGGAGAGCTCCTGAAGTTCAGGGTTAGGACCAGGAACTCCCTTTGATGTCACCAGAGGCTTTGCTGTACTGATCACCATGTCCTCCCTGGCAGAGGCTCAGCCTTGGTGCGGGAGGAGGACAGAGAACCACAGCCAAGTCAGCTCCAGCCTGCAGACTCCAGCTGGGGCAGCACTGAGGGGTGTGAACACTGAGCCACAGCGCCCAACACTGGGCTGGGTCACAACCAAACGGGCTCCTGAAGCAGATGGATGATGAAATTTTGCCATGGACCAAGATGTTAGTATTTACAGACAGTGTTATACCAGGCATGGGTGTTCATCTTTTACAGACACTGGCTGTCTTTCCTAGGCCCTGCTTTCCCAAGCTTTAGTAGGAATCTCTCTGGCAGCTGCTGAAGGGCTGATCATGCACAGTGGCCAAATACCCTTCCTGCTCTTCATGTTCTGATTGAACTTTTTACCTCGAACCACAACACTTGGCTAATCAGCATCATTTACATTTCCATATATAAAACATTTGCTATTGCTGAGGCACTGCTAAGAAAGCAGCTCTTCAAAGCTACTTCCATACACAAGAAAACTCAGTACAAGGAAGAAAGGCTGGAATAAGGAGGGAGGGAAGGAGTGCTGCCTTCTAGGTGGGCAAAAATGCTGACCTGACAGATCTTCTCCCTTAATCAACTTAATTTACCTTCTTGAAAGCTCATGATGACAAACTACCTGGACTGGAGCATCCTGGAGCTGATATCCCTCAGTGTCCACTGCAGTAAATTATTATCTAGCTCTGCTGATGGAGATAGAGAGAGGTGATAGTGTTCTACAACAAAGGATAAATGGAAATATCCACCATTTCTTTCCACTCTGCAGCCAAGCTGCTAAGAGTGCTTAGATTAGAAAGTCAGTACTATTAAAATAAAATGTCTCTCTCTTTTTTTTTTATTTGCTCCCTAAGGTGAACAAAGGCTATAAAACCCCCATATATTCCCTAATAAATAGTAAGCTGTGCTAGGATCAGATAACTGAGTTTATGCTAAATTCTAAAATGCATTTTTTGAAAACAAATAGTCATTCAGATATCCATAAACATTGTGCACTTTTATCATCATCCTGCTGGGTTTTGATCTGACAAATTGGCTGTTCATGTTATGTATCCTCAATTCCCGATTTGTCATTATCCCACTGCTGCTATTCCCACCCTCTCCCTTCTCTTAGAGGTGCATGTGTGTTGCTATTGATGCAGCTTGCAGCTCTGCTCCTCTGTACCTGTGCATTTTGCTCAGCAGATAAGCTTCTGCCCACCACCCCACGGGCACAGGCTGGGGACAAAGGATGGGACAGCAGGGCCAGTCCCTGCAGCACTGTAAGCAGCGACATGACTCGTGGTGACTCCACGCTGCGGTTCAACTTTGGCAGCTCTGGATTTAATTGCACACTCCAGAGGGACACAGCCTTCCACAAACGCATGAAATGCAGTGCACAGCCTTTTACCAGAGGTCTGGAATTGCTGCAAGGTGCCAAACATGGTTCAGGGACTGGGACACGAGGGAAGGAGGTCAGGCCCATGTAATATGGAAGCAGCAAATGAGAGCCAGGGAGAGAGATCCCTCCATTCTGCACTGCTGCACTGAGGTCAGCACAAGAAACAGGATGCCAGGAAAATGTTGATTGAAAGCAGAACATTGCTTCTCTTTGTAAAAAAAAAAAAAAAAACAAAAAAAACCCCAAAAACAAACAAACAAACAAACAAACAAACAAACAAAAAAACACAAAACAAAACAAAACAAAAACAAAAAACAAAACAAAACAAAAAAACAAAAAAAAACCACCCAAACCCTGGTGGTTTCAGGGAGTGAGCTAAGAATCTGCCTGTTTTCATAATGCAGGCAAGTGCAGAAGAAAAGTGCTGGAAAACCTGCTTTAACCCTCTGCTGTGTCACTGGTGAGCATCCCCTGAAGCTGGCAGCTACCCTGGCAATCCCCAGATGAGACACTGACCAGCACAGCCCTCACTTCCCACCACCACAGCCACGACAGCTCCCTTCCTACCCAGGAAAAACCCAGAGGAGGATTGTACCAGCTCCCTTTTGGGAAACACTCAGACCTCTGAGTGGAGGAGAAAGGCTGCTACTCACTGACACAAACCAGCTGCTTTCCAGCAGCCCCCTCGAGGCAACAGTGCTGGGTGGGTGCCGTGACAGAGCTCCTGCATCTGCGGTTCCTGCACGGGCAATAATCCCCTGAGCCACCAAGACATCAACCAGCTCTCCTCCCTGAACCCCCATGGGCTGAAAGGGCTGTGCTTGACACCGGCTGGCACCAGCACAGCTCCCGCACAGCCAGGTAACCACAGGCATTTATTGGATTTTTTCACTTGGCTAGGTATTATTAGAACAGCACAAAGTGCTGTTGCCTCCATCATTCATCATAATCACATTTCTTTTCTCTGAAAAGCCTCAGATCCTGGGCGTTTCAGCAATGGCTGGGTCTGTGGCACTGGCCTTTCCCCCTCCTCCTGAAGCCCATTTGTCAGTGAACATTAGCTCACAAGCTGCAGCCAGAGCTACGACATTGACTCCAACAGCAGGTATCATGCCTGTTTATGAGGTACTAAGACAACACACAACTCCTACCTTTCTCCAGGGTTTACTTCATTTAAGCAAAACCTATTGAACTGTTCTGTTGGCACCACCCCCCTCACCCACTACAACAAACCTCTTCTGTGAGTGGCACAGGGACAGAAAAGAAAAGCTGGGGAGGCTGCAGGGCTCCACTCAAGATCCAGAGGTGGGGGAGAGCAGCAAGTTCATCAACAATAAAAAGTCCAGCTGCTGGTTTCCCCTAGTGCTTCCTGGGGGAAATCACCTTGAGACAAACAGTGTGGCAAAGATGAACTCCAGTAAATCTCTGTGGGGAGGCCACGAGTATCCTATCAGATATCAATGAATTTGGGTCCCTGTCATCTACCCTATGATTATTTTTCCAATCCTTGCTGGAACATGCTGGCATGGGAACCTGACAAATCTGTTTGAAACCAGAAAATTACAGTCAAAAGGGAAAGCCACTGAGTAACAGGTACACACAACGCTTGGATGCTTCAGGAACCTGTCTGGGTAAGGGAGACAACACTAAAGAAACAGTGAGTTTATCCACCCATTTACCTGCTCCCTCCTCATATCTGAGCCAGAAGTCAACACCTGCTGGCTCGAGCTGACTCGAAGGAGTTCACACATTTATGATTCTGACCAGCAGTTCAGAGTGAAATTCAAGCACTGGGGACACCACACTAATGATGCAGGAATTGAATTACAGCAAATCTCCTTGGACAGTGAGGATCAGCAATCCCAAAACGCTACTGAAGACAGGTGTAGAAGACCCAAGTTAGGACTTTGAACAAATCAATAATGTTGATGATGGTGGGATTACATGATGGAGATCATCCAACTCTTTCTCCAGAGGCTTCAGACAGCAGGAGCCTGGAGAAACAAGGCAGGACAAGGAGGACAAAGACACCAAAGGTGCTCCTGCCTTAAGTGGCTGGACAATGGATCCCGGGTTTCTGATGAAACCTGGGCCAGCTCACTTGCAGAATAAAGCCTGGGACAGGAGTGACCCAGGGAACCAGCGTGTCCCCAGCCTGTCCCTTAGTGCCATGGGCCCAGTGAGGAAAGGTAAAACCATCACTGAACAAGGAACAACACAACAACCCAACATGTCCCATAAGACAAATGCAGAGGAAGAGGAGGCACCAACTCAAGAACCAAAATGTCAGTGCAATAACAAAATGATCACTCCCAGCCTATGCCTGGCACTTCCATTCCTCAAACACCAGACTTACTCAGATGCACTGAAAAAGCATTGGCAATTAAAGATGTCAGCATGATTGACCAACCAGAAAAACGTAAATAACACAGCCCTAAATTGCATCATTTGGGTAAATATGTATTTATACAGTTTGGAAAGAAAAGCCTTGTTATTCAACTGTTGGACAGCAGCAGCGACACAGGAGCTGTTCTGGTTTATAATGCAAATCATGTAATTTGGGACACCCATTATGGGCATTAAAAATGCAAAGTAAGATCCATGTGAAATGCTGTTAATTTGCAGTAGCCACTTTTCAAAGTATAATTTCTCGGGCATTTACATATTTTTTCAGTTAAAAAAAATAAAATTGAACACTATTTAGAACATTTGCCACATCTTGTTTGTTGGATCAAGATACTTTTGAGCTACAGAAACAGGAAAATAGCAATGGAAACTGGTAAATTACTGATTTTCTTCTTTAAAAAAAAATCAAATATAAATTAAATATAGGAGTCTCAAATTTCTAATAGGCCAAACATTTTTAATTACAATCTGATGTCAACCGAATTAGATTATCATCTTTGACAATTCGTGGCTCCTGGAAGAATATTTATGCTGAGAAAAGAGAGGTACAGAGCATTCAACAGGAAGAAACTCCAATTTAAACCAGGGTTGTACTCTGCCCCACACAACCTGGCCTTGAACAGGGATCAGGAGGGATGAAGGACCAGTTCTAACCTCAATAACAAGAGGGCTCAGCTGGTCCTAGCAAGAGTTTCACAGCTGCTCCAAACCTTTGGTGTAATTCTGCATGTTTCAGCTCTATCCCTCCCATTCCATGTGCCCCAGTGAAGGATTTCCTGAGGACAATGGCCAGGAGAGTGCACACATCCACCACACGATTGCCTGCACCTTTGTCCTGCAGGCACCTCAACAACCTGTGAACCTTTCCACACCAGGGACTGCTGTGTCTCCTAGAGAGGGGGAGCTGTCTTCTCCCTTCCTTCAGAGTTGGCAGATTTAATCTCTAATTTGCAGATCTTAGAAATATCACAGAGACTCTTCATGGGGTTCCGAGGATCACTCTGTCCCTGTGTTTGCAGTGCCAGCTTCACCAGTTTGCTCTCCCTCAGAAGGGAGCCTGAAATTGGGGTCTGCTCTCCAAGCAGCTTCCTGGCACAGTGAGAAGAGGGGTACCCAGAGAAAATGAAGGACAAACAAGTGTAAAAAGGATGTTTCCACTGCAGTGCCACTCCAGGCAACCTGGTACTTGGAAACGTAATCTTGAATTGCCAGAAAATGCAAACCAAATTCATGTATAAAGTCAGAAACTGAGATTTTATTTGTAGGTCTTTTTCTTTGCTTTAGTTTCGCTGAATTGTCCCAAGTGCACACCTGAGAAAGCCATCGCCTGGCCTGGGCTGCTCTCAACCATGAGCATCCCTCTCCTCTCTGAGGAACAGAGGGTCTGTCGTGCCCAGGGACCCCCTGCAGTAACAGTTCTCCTGCATGGTACTAATTCCCAGATCTGAGCAAGAGCACAGAAACAGGACCTCTGTTCAAGCCCTGACCCCAGCTCTGCCACGGCAGCCAGTGTGTAACCCACGGCTAAACATTTTGGCATGTGCTCCAATTGCTCCTCTCCAGTCCAAACCCCATCCCACACACTGGGGAGCAGGCAAATCCACAGGCTCTGACAGTGTTTGGATGATGCCCAGTAATACTTGCTAGCACTCCTGGAGGCTATTGCACAGAAAGTACTATTTAAACCTGGCTACTTTATTATTTTCCCAGTGGCAAGTCAAACAATAACCCTTGAAGTGGTGAAGCCAAGCCACAGTCTTTGTCAGATTAACCTTCCTAGCAGCCCTCTAAAATCAATTGCAAATGTTAGCTCTGAAGGACCAGGCAGATAAAAGTTCTACCCCCTCCCCTAACTTTCACTTCAAGTTGCAAAACCAATCCACAGTCCCATTACAAATCAGATCTGAAAAATGCTGCTTGATTATTTTTTAAAGAGCTCAAACTAGGTCACCAAAAATAGAGTCTCTAATGGGCTAAATGCGGAAAACGACTGCTCAAAATTAACAAGTTCCTGGGCTCCAGGACTGCACAAAAGCTTTTGAGTTGATTGCTTGCAACTACACAAACTGTATCCTCTGCCACACATGGCAAAAACCCAGCCTGCCAGATGCTAGGCGATCATTTGTGCAAAGTGTAACGTAGTTTTCAAAAAACCATAAAGGGATTTTTATTCTTAGAAAATAACTCTCTGGCTTCTTTTCCCTTCATTAGGAAGCGCTTTAGAAGCATGGCTCCTGAGACTGGCCGTCCGGGCCAGCACAAAGCACACAGCCTGTCAGCTTCTGCTGCTGCTCTCACACTGTTCCCAGGCACGTGGCAGGGGACAGCATTTGCTCCCTGGGCTAACAGACCCACGGGAAGGTGTCCATAAGGATTTCCCTCCATGGGCAGCACCAGGCAGTAGATATGGAGCAGTTTTTCTGGGTAGCTCTGACCAGAAGCCCAGCCCATGAAATGGTCAGAAGCCCTTCCAGGTTACCTTACTGAGCCACCCTGCTGAAGGGCAGGTGAGAATCAGAGCTCAGGGGAACATTCACCTGTTTGTAATTAACACTCAAAACCAGGATGCCCTCAACAATAATGGGGCCACTGACCACCAAGGTCCATGGGCCACAGCTTAGGGGTTGTGGCATCAACACTCACAGCTCTTCCATAAGTCACAGCACTGCCCGTGCAAAGCACAGGATCTTGGGGATTACAGGAATGTGCTGGTATTTTCCAGAGCCACCATTTGATCACACACAGTCACCCCAAAACCAGTGGCTAAACCCCAGATGAACAAACAGGTCCTAAGAGAACTCACCCTGGGCACCCTACCCTGTCCATACCTCCTCCTCCAAACGCAAGGAACAGCCAGCACATCACCTCCACTCCCTGCAGCACTGCCTGTTGCCCTATACTTAAACTCAGCATTATTTTGAAGGGAGATAAAGCACTGGGAGCATCCTGCTCTGGGGACCATCTCTGGGTTCACTAGTATCCCTGGGATACTGCACAGCACCTGCCCCTCTCCTGGTTGCCTCCTTCCAACCCAAGTGGATTAAATGCTGTGAAAACTGTGATAAAGACTCTCAAAGTCATGTTGCATAAATCTCTGATAATAAGGGGAAAAAGGTTATGTCCCCCGATTGCTTTCTCTAAATAACCTTCCATCTTCTGAACAAACATTGCCATGGATAAAAGGAAGCTCTGCCAGATTTATAGAAACAGAGAAAACACCCTTCTGTGAAGTACACGCAGGTCTCAGTAGTAAACAGCTGTGCTCATGTTTTGGACATGAGTCACCCTCTGCACAAAGCTCATGAAAAATCTACCAAAGGCAAGGAGGAGGAGGAGGAGGAGGCCAGGGCAGACAAACATGTTTGAGATAGCAGAGCAAGAAAACATCTGAAAGCCAGACAGCTGAATGGGTACTTCACAGCCCCACCTTCGTCAAATGGTCAGTCAGAATATTTCATCTCTGCCTGTTTACTCTCTGTTACATTCTGCCTAACACCTGAGACCCTTGGATAAGGGATGCTTCAGCACATGCCAAGCAGGATCCCACCTCCTCTGAAGCAACCCACTGTCACCAGGAATGTGACTTGGAGATCTTCAAAGCTGAGTGTCTACTCAAGAACACTAACAGGGGGGATCTGATGTGTTCTGGATTTAAATTCTGCTGTACATGCCTACCAGATTGTGTTTCTCACAGAAATGTCACTTTTCTGCAGACAGACTGACCTTTGCAAAAAGTGAAGCTTTAAAAAAGAAATTTAAAGTAATCCATGACTGGAACCCAGCTATTAGAGAGAACTCCCTTCTGAATCTCTTCAGATTCACCATCTACACAGTGAGCACCTAACTGCACTTGCTCCCTTACATCATGCTACACAACATGATGGAACAACACATTGATAACCACATGAAGTGTAAAACAGAATGGGAAAGCTCTAGAGATATCTTTCTTTTAAAAATTGCCCTTTTTTTTTTTTTTGCAAAAAGTGCATTATCTTGGAGTACCCAGACAAGGGGATGTTACTGACTTCTGGGGAGGTGACATGAAAATAACACAGTTTTGCTACTGGTTTTAAGGCACATCATTAAAATTCATGCTTGTTAGCTCAGGTCTCAATTTTATTTTTAGGAGGTCAATAGAAAGGGAATATTAAAATTACCAGGGCATGTTTTATACTGGTATGTTCCCATACTTTGCCTTCAATCCAGTCAGCTGCCTGGTGCTGCCTGGTGTGTGGGAGTCCGGACGGGCTTTCCCCACAGTCAACATGAGTGTGGCTTTCCAGCGTGGGCAGAGGTCTGCACAAAACCACCACAGGTTACTGTGATACCCTTCCACCAAAAATGTCTGTGGGATTGACATAGTTTAGACTGTAGGCACTCGTGCCATTCCAGCATATTTGTGTGTGTGTGTGAGCACTGTTCAGCTGGCATTCCATTTCTGGACATGGACGTAGGAGTTTGTACAGGGAGAAATTAATTTTACAGGACCATAGCCTAAAGTCTTCTCAGGCAAATCGCCCCCTGATTTCAAGAGAAAGGATTGTCAGATTTTTAACATTTTTTACTCAAAGACCTCTCTGTCTGTAAGAAGCTGATACCTTTTAACACACACTGCAATACCCTTGTTGTCACGTAACAGAACTTCTTAAGCTTTATAAGGAACAAGAGCTAGTGGATGTGATACAGCGAGTCTAAGAGAAGGTGGATGGAGTTTATCAGGTGAGGATTCAAATCCCAATCCATTAAGGGGGTTAATTTGCCAGAGCAGACACTAAATTGCCCAAATCTCAGCTCCTTCCCTTCTTTCCTTCCATCCTCCAAACACTATTTCCCTTCCCTTAAGCAAACAGACCCACAACATCTCCCATTTAATGGCTTTGGGCAAAAGCTCCATCTTAAAATCTCAGTTCAGCACAGAGAAGAGTGAAACTACAGATTCCCAATTAACAAAATTCCTGATTCACATTCTGACTTCAATTTGACAGCAACACAACAGCATTCCTATGCTCAGGCAACCAGCCTGTTGCAACCAGGTTACGGACACAGCTTCAGAGAGGAGGATGGGCTTGACTGCAGCCAGATGAAGTACACGACTCATCTGGCAATTCCACACACAGGTGTTACCACTGGTCATAGCTGAATTTTACAAGTCTGAAGAGTCAGGAATGATGAACCAAAGTGCTCCTAAACAGCACATCAGATGGGGCCCCCTAAATACGTAACGGTGTCAGAACTGCTGATGAGATGTGGGGCAGGGTAAATGATGGCAATGACCCTGTTCTTTCAGCTGGAGGGAAAAGCAGCACATCTCCTTTGGCCCCTAAGTTGTGGATCACAGATCCTCTGAGAGCTACAGCTGTAGCAGGAGTGCAGAGGGCTTTAGAGAGGGCAGACTGCTGAGGGCAAGGGAAGGATGGGGCCAGCCAGGGCAGGCCCAGGAATAACCAAAGCCTTCTAGCCATTCAGTGCTCTGAAACTGGAAGCTATTTCTAGCACTCAATACTTGAAAGATGCAAGTTTTTACTGTACAACAACGACGAACACTCGTGAGTCCTTCCTTTACAAATGTTCAGCAAAGCTGCAACTTTCAAGTCTCAAAAGAGAGGCATGGGGAGGGTGCCAGTGCTTTCATTAGCCATTTTACTCGCAGGAGTACTCATCAATAGCTGCCGAGTCAGTTTTGAACTTCAGCAAAGAATGTTCTCTGCATAAAAGAGTAAATAAATTAGCTTTTCCATCAATGCCTCTTGCTTTTGCTTGACAAAGAGCAGTTTTTCATTACTCAAATTGCTTTGTGCATTAGTCAATGAAGGCCCAAACATTAAATTCGGCTCGTGAGTTTGAAAAATATAGGCCAGATAACTTTATCTCTATTAGGCACATACATTACAGCACTCCTGCATCTCCCCACAAAACCTACCCATCCCCTCTGGAAGCCCATATCCATTTCTCCTGGTTGCCATCATTAACCAGCCAGCAAATCATTCCAAAAATAAGATACCAGCATCCAAACACCTGCATGTTTTTGCCACACACCAGACATCCACATCCTTTTCTAGACAGCAGTACATCTCCCTTTCTAATGCAAACTTCCACCCACTCACATACCCCACATAATGACTCAAAAGCAAAGGCAGCGGATTAATTATGCCTCTGATGTTCTCCAGGTTTTGTTCGTGCCATTATCCAATTGTGAACGATTGGTGTCCCTGAATTCCCAGAAGCCTCTTTCAGCTGTGGCTCTCAGATGGGCACAGCACAAACCCCAGGAATGCCAACAGAGCAGTGCTGAGTTACGTCACCGTGAGATCTGGTCTGGAATTTATTATATGCCGTCCTTTCAACCACATTTCTACCCAGATACTTCCAAGAACTGGGGTTTTTTTTCATTTTCTTTCTTACCTTTAGAAACCTCTTCACTCCAAGACTAGGACCAAAACTACTGAGAGTTTGTTTAACCAGCGGCACAGAGTATAAAGCGTGCTTTTGTTCAAGGGATGATTAAGTATTGAAGATCTATTCCCTTTCAAGCATCACTTTAAGCACAATAACCTAAACACTGGAACACTTTTTTTTTTTTTTTTTTTTAAGATGAAAATCACCTCAGAAACATGTAGATATCTAGAAAAAACCCATAGCTACTACTGTCCTTTTCAACTTCATTCATGACCACAAAAAGCTTTCTCCTCCCTCACAAAGAAACTTCTGCTTTCATGTTTTTGCTGGGGGCTCTTATTTTTTAATAAAAATATCAACTAATTCAATCTCACTGCTGAACTGTTTGGGGCTTCATTTCTTATTAGAGACTAACTTTGGAGTTTTGCCATAATTTTGTTGTGTCCACAGTTTATCTGATTTTTATCTACTCCTTTAATTAAAAATGGGTTGTGGTACAATATTAATTGATTTTTGTGATAAAATAATTCAATTAATTCATTTTGGAGTAATTAGCATACGTAATTTTTTCTCCAGCTGTCATTGTGTACCTGTCAGAACCCATGGCCTTAGGGCAGGAGAGGTAAAACAGCAATGCTCCTTTTTCAGGGTGTCCATAGAGGATGCACACTCCCTTCCCCTCATCCCAGTGCCTCTACAAACAGGGCTTAGTATTCCAAACACTCCTTCATTGTCCCAAACTATTCATGTATCTCTACCCAGTGATCACCAGGCAAGCTACACAACCACTCTCTAAAAGAAATAGTTTGGTGCTTCATGGAGACGCTGCCCAGGAAATAGTAAGACACTGCATCTTAATTTAATTATAGTCTTAAGCTATAATAATTTGCCCGCTGGGAGCATCATGCACACTCTGTAAAATGAAGGAATTTTTTCCCCATTCCCAGCACCTCACACCTCTCTCTTACAGTGAAATCCTCAGATCAAGCACACATCCCTGCAAAGTGCATAAGGGTTTCTCCAAAGAGAGCTCACACAGTGCAAACTCATGTCAAGTGCTTACTTTTTCCTACAGGCCTAAACCTAGCTGGGGCCTCATGTCTTATTTCAGAGAGAACTCCATAATTACAGCTCAAATAACCTCTGGCTTCCAGCTGAACTCCAGAGCCCAGCTCCTTTGGAAGCCGGGAGCTGCACACCCCGTGGCTGTGCGGGGGCAGGCGAGAGGGGGCTCACACTGTGTGCTGCCAAAGGAACAGCCACAGAGGCTTTCTGTGGGAGCTGGCAGTCCCAGGGCTGGCCCTGGGATGCACTGACCCCAGGGCACAGATAGCCTGGGAATGCTGGGCAAGGAAATTGCTTTAGAAGCACGTGGCAGTTCTTAATACGGTGTCAAACACAGGGACAGACCCTGGCACAGCAGGCACTCAAGGATTGTCAGGCTTCCATTTGAGAATCTTTTTCTGAGGCAGTGCAGCATCTGAGAGAGATTTTGCTGCTGGTAGATGTGAAGTGGAGCAGAACAGATTTTATAGCCTTTATAATCACAGGATGGTTGGAATTGGAAGGGACCTTAAAGCCCATCTTGTTCCACCCCCTGCCATGGGGTGGGACACCTTCCACTAGCCCAGGTTGCTCCAAGCCTCATCCAGCCTGGCCTTGGAAACTTCCAGGAATGGGGCAGCCACAGCTTCTCTGGGCAGCCTGTGCCAGGGCCTCAGCACCCTCACAGGGAGGAATTTGTTCTGTATGTCTAACCTACATTTCTCCTGTTTCAGTTTGAACCCATTACTCCTTGATCCACCACTGTAGCTGCTGAGGAAGAGTCCTTGGCCTTGCAGGCCCCCTTGAGATACTGAAAGGCTGCTCTTAGGTCTCCGCACCTTTGCTACCTAAACCATGCATCCCGAGGAATCTTCCAGACTAGGGAAAACCAACAGGAACCCACTCCTGGGAGCTCCTCTAAGACAAGTAACTCACTGAAGAAGGTGGTCTGAGCAACAGCATCCAAGCCTGACCCCAGACACATCACAGACCTGGCCCTGCAGGATGAAGCAGGATGTCTAAAAGCAAAGCAAACTGAACACCAAATTTAGCTCCTGTGGTGGGGGCATCAGAAAGATTTATGAACAAATGTCTCCTTTTTCACTGTTCTACCCTACTAACCCTTTTTATTATAGAATTTTGTATATTCTAAACATTGCTTTTCAAGCTGCTACTTTTTCATTGTCAACACAGACATATTTCTGTTACCAAGATCTGGAGCTGTCTTTGCCTCACTGTGAACTTTGGACACCCCAGAGGTAAATTATAATTGCTCTGGGAATTGCTTTTCCTACCAGCTCGTTCTTGCAACAGAATTGTAAATCTTTGACTGCTTTTCTCAAACCTTCCTTATGTTTATGTCCAGTGTTCAGCACCTGGTAACAGCTCCCTTGGACATACAGATGTATTCAAAAGGTTGTCTCCTCCTGAAAACCACTTGTTATTTGCAGAAGAGCGGCCTTGGAGGACTTTGTCAGTGATCCCTGATCTATTACACAGAAATTCACAGCCCAAAGGATTTTCTTGATGTTTTGTGATAGGCACAACCCGGAATTTTGGGCACATTTGAACTAAGCCACCACGAAAGCAGGCAGTTTCAGAGAAAACCCATTGCTTTTTGTTGCACAATTTCAGACTTTTTTATTATTCCCACAGCCCCCCTTAGGAGGCCATAGAAAACCCTGGCACTGTTCTTGTCTCTTGTCCTGATGGGGGAACGAATTATGATGTCACCTACCATTTCTTCCCTGTTTCTGCTCACTTTTGATTCGCACCTAAATGTTCCTCTGAACAATAAGGATGCATAAAATCTATACCTGCTCTGTTACAGATTATGTAAAGTAGGACAAGAATGATGACAAAAGCTCATACCCTGAAATCGCAGCAACCATTTCACCGTTGTTCAGCCCAGAAATGACAGTCATAGCTTTCCTGAAGGAGGGAAAGGCAACAGAGATGGATTTCAAGATTTGAGCCAGAAATGCTCCACTGACCCAAGCCCAGCTTCCTGGCAGTGCCTCTTTCTCTTCCTTTTTTTTTTTCTGTTTATTTAACTGATAATATTTTCTTTTTGTCCCTATTTTTTTTTTTCTTTTGCAGTGATTTTGAAAATCCCGAAGGAAAGAAGAAAGTTTCTGTTGAGATTTCTGGAGGAGCTGGGTGGAACAACCTGGTTCAGTTCAGTCCATCCTCAGCTCTGCCAACGTGTTGCTCTGTGGCACTTCTGATTTACCACTTGGCTGATTTGGAAGCTGAGCTCTGCAGCTCAGACAAGGCGGTGGCGAGCTCGTGCCGCCACGTCCCCCAGCACAATTCTCTCTGTCAGTGCCAATACAGAGCTTCTGCGTGGCCATTTAATTCTGCCACATTTCTGGACACTTTAACTTGTCATCCCATATCAAGGTTGCCACAAATGTTGAAAGAAAGAGCAGAACTTTCCCAAAAGGCAGGAATATTGATGCCGCATTTATCTTTGTTTTTTATGCTGCTGCTGGTAGTCGTGGGGAAGTCTTCTGCTGCTCTTCGATAGCTCATTATCCAAAATCATTTGGCAATGACTTAAAATAGATTAAAAAAACCCCAAACCCTCAAAATTACTCTGCCAAGATTGAATGATCAAAGAGTTGAAAGACAAAATACACTTGGACTCACTGACCCTGCAGCTAGTGAAAATCAACACCAAGAAAGGTAGGAGGAATGAGCTGTGACAAGATGAAAAAGTACCTCTACTAACCTTATAAAAGGAAATCTATGAAATGCTCAAGGAGATAAATAAAACCTGTTTCATGCAAGAATAATCAAGGCCTTATGATAACAGGAGGACTAGCAATTCCCTTCTTGTCTCCTCTCTTTCTTCACCCTGACTGCTGAACCTACGGAAACAGAAGCTACCCATGAACTACCTGAAGTGGAGAGCTTTTGGTCAGTTCAACAGCTGCAATTATTTTAACAGTAGCTAGACTGATCCAAAGTAGGTGTTTTCTTTTCCAGTTTTCCAAATTAGTCTTTAATGAGATTCTGGGAAATGAACAGATTTTTAGACTCCTTCTATGAAGCAGAAACGGCGCTATAAAAGGAACCAGGACAACCACATGGATGTTCTGTCATCTTCCTTTAGCACAGCTCCCCAGTGAACAGATCCCTCACCAGAAACGTGTAAGTACCTAATAAAGATAAAATCACCATTACTGAGCCTTCCTCCACCATCCTCCTTCAAGAAAGCTCTTGATGAAGTCACCAGGGAGCCCTAGACCAGCGCCCTGTGAATGTTCCATGCACCGGCAGAGGAATGGTGCATCTCAAAAAAGGCAAGTGTATAAGGAAGACAAAATTTTGCAGGGCTAATCAAAAATAGATTGAAATAATTTAAAAGTAGTTGTTCTGAGTTTGGTTTTTCCAGTGAATTTTTCTCCCACCTGCTACCTGGAAGAAGGACAATGCAGGGGCAGAACAGCACTGCCTGAGCGACAAGTGGGGCAGTCAGGAAATAGAAGATGTAGCTGGGTGCCACAACATTCCATTGAAATTCCCCCCGGCGGGGGGTGGGTTGCCAGTGATATGAAAAAGATGAGGGGGCTACCCTGGAGGCTTGGCTGGGTTTTGCTCAGTCCTGTTTCCAGGACCAGGGGATGAAGGAGCTGTTTGCCTGTTTCCCTGCCGCCCACAACCAGAGCCCAAACACCGGGATCGGCTCTCGCCGGACCCTCTGCCCACCACGCGTTGCCGCAGCTACTCACTCTGTCACCAGAGATCCCGGCCTGCTGAGGTTTCCCTGCACTGCTTATTCTGTTTTTTGTTTCCCAGCCCTTTGGGGGGCTCCAGAGCCAACGTGTGGGGTGTCCCCGTACGGGCCAGCTCAGCACAGGCAGCCCGGCCATCGCCGCCTGTGACCGCCCGCCTCAGCCCGGCCGCCATCACCGCCTCCCCTCAGGGCCCGCGGCACAGCGCCCCCTGCAGGCGGGGGGGATCTCCGCACCCGCCCGGCCCGGAGCCAGCAGCGCCCCCTGGTGGCCGTGACCGGAACTGCACCAAAGGGGAAAGGGCGGGCGGAGACCGTTCGGGGTTTCCTGTTCCTGTTTGTTGTTGTTGCTGCTGCTGGTGGGGTTTTGTTTGTCTTGTTATACATAAACATACTAGTAATGATCTGTTATTCCTTTCCCCACATCTTTGCAGGAAAGCCCTGTAATTTCAAAGTGATAATTTCAATCAATAATTTGGTGGGAAGGGAGGTGGGGGGTCTCATTTTCCGTTCCAAGGCAACCTTCCTTGGCAGACACGTGTCTTTAAAAACAAAATGGGGCTGGAGGGAGAAAGGCTGAAAGGAAGATAATGATCCAAGGCACTGGATGTCACTATTGGTGGAACAAGACAAAGGCAGAACAGCTGTGCAGGATGACGGGATCACTACCAGCAAGCTGGAAACAACATAAAATTAACAGGTCTATAATTTATTCATCCTTTGAATGTTAAGATTTAGGTTCAATATTACCAAGCAGCAACAAGCGAATGCCAGGCATTTATTTATATCGCCCTTCAATATGGAGCTCAATGGATTGATTTACAGAAAAAGTCTGTACACCCTAATTGTGACAGCACTTCTTGGGGAAAAATAACACACTTGTAACCAACAACACAGAGTTTGTCATGCACTAGATGATTCAAGGTATTTGAATCTACATTTACAGGCTCTAGAATGTCACTGAAATGTTGAGAACTAGAGCAATTTGAAAAGCTATTCAATTTCATATTTGAGGCTCAAGATCAATCATCCTGTGGGAGCACTGCTAGTGGTGACTGTGCCCATTTCAGATTCCTCAAAGAACCGGCCTTTCACACACCCAGACCAATAAAACAGCGTGTTTACATGGCAGAAAAAGTCCACAGCCACAATGCAAAGCACAGCTACATAAAAGCCACATGAGGACGGAGTTCCCACTGAAGGCAGAAATTCTGGTAAACTGATGTGCAATGTCAGATTTCCGAGACAGGCATCTGAGCCAGGAGCTGCAGAAAGGGTGAAGCACAGGAGAAGCTGGTCACAGCTCTCTGGAAACCAGTTTGCAACTTGGTTCTGTGATTTCTATTCCTAAGAGTGGGCACGGTTTAAATACATATTGTGAATTTCACATGTAATTTTGTGAATCATAACCGTAAGTTTGATTCACCTTCATTTATTGAGTCAAATTTTAGGAGAATTTGAATTATGTCAAAAGAACTATTTGCATATTTAATAGTTACATGAGTTTTAGCACAAAAACTGCATTTGATGATTCATAAGATAAATATTATTTATCTTCAGTAACTGATGAAAACCATTTTAAAAATTAGCTCCAGTCACCCAGTAAGAGAACAGAAATTATTAAAGATGAGGTATATAGATGGTAACAAAGACTGGTGTGATTGAACACAACTTATTTGCAAAAATATCCTTCTGAACAGTTCAGTGCCAACTAATGGCATTTCTCCAAAGTACAGTAGATGGCAAATTCTTGCAAATATTAGATGTGTGTGAAGAATATGAAACTGGCCATCAGCAATTTGTTAACCACATTAGGAGAAGAAACCTCACGCCATTAGGAAACGATCACTTTAAACAAGCAAGTACTTAAGAGTTCATCTTTATTTAGCACAGTGAAGCACGTACTTGAGTCCTGCAAGCCAAAGACATTTACCCACACGCTCTGAGTTAAAGAGATCTCAGAAAGCTTTGCTGGGTGGTCAGCCACAGACTACAGGCAGGAATGAAGGGTCGATGCACCTACAAGATTGACTCCAGGCACAATCAGTGATGGGAAACAGCAATACAGTGACACTCAGAAGAGATAACAGCATGCAAATATGGTGCAGCATTCCAAGAAGTTTCACAAAGGGCATTAACTTTCAGCAGGAAGGTTTAAGCAGCAGGAAGATTTCCTGCTTTAGAGAACAAGTTCCCTAGGAAAATAAGCATGTGAATAAAAAACTATTACATCTTCTCGGAACTAAAAAGTTCATTTTGAACAGTATTAAAAATGCGTATTGTGACTCCATATTGTACATTCCCCCAAATCTCTGGGATAGGGCCCCTCTCCAAGTAGGAATGAAGTCCTACCAATTTAATCCACTAGAGATTATTGCTTAAGTCCATGGTATTTCTTCAATGTTTCAAAGTGTCTCAACACTAAAATTTCCTTCAAGCACCACAACGGTAACCAGCACAAACAGGGGAAATGTTTGCTGCCTGCAAGTTCTTTGAAATATTTCAAGGCACTAAATTTGCTCAATGAATTTCCTTTCTGGCTATTTTTTAATCCATGGGAAAAGAAAGCTCTTAACCGTTTTTATGTTAAGTACACAAAGACTGTTTATTCATGTCATTACAGCACAGTTTGAAAGTCTTTGTAATTTTTCTTTAATTTTAACTTCTGGGGCAGGGGAGAACCACCACCAACCAGATTTATGAGGCTGGCATGGGTTCAAAGCCAAATTTGATCAGAAAAAGCTTTTAACAGAAGACACAATAACTAAGTCAGTGCTGTGAAGCTTTTGATATATGTGGTCTTCCCCCAAGCCATGTAATCCTACCGGAGAAACTTCAGCTTGTCATGCTCTTTTAAGAAACATCCAAAGGCTCCCCAAGCCCAAATCTCTTTGGAGTGATTTGAGAGCATCATCCATGCTAAGTGTTATCATCTTCTCCACGCCTCAAACTCAAGCCACTTGAAGGTTATCTTGGTGCAGCAAGAGAGGCACTCAGAGAAGAACACCAAACCAGGAGGCAAATGACTTCCCCAGGACGCACCTTTTGAAGCTTCGCTGGAGCTCATGTCACCAGCAGCCAGCTCCAACTCCCCTCTCACAGTTTTAGGGCTACCACTCACCACCACTCACTTCAGGGCTAAATTCCCTTCACGTGCCAAAAAATTAGGTCCAGTCAAAAAAATAACCCAAAAGCCAGATCTGCATTCATTTGTGTTGATTTAGGATTACAATACACCTAGACCCACCTAGACCTAGACCTGACCTAGACCTACCAGGATCAGCCTAAGCATTGTTGACACCAGACCAAAGCTCTCTCCCCTGAGTCTTGCCTTAAGGTGTAGGGGCCCTTTTCTTTGGAAAGGAGCAGATTTGGTTTTAGCCACAAACACTTCTGTGTGATTCAGTGCTACTTCTCACAGTCTCCTAAATTCCTCACTAGTTTGCAAAACAAACACGGGTAATTGCATTTCATTTTGTCTAAGGGCTTGTTAACATATTACAAGAGTGTAACAATGAACATTGGCAGTTTTATCTCAAGCCTAAAGTCATACGCTCTCTAGGACTCAAGGCCTTTTCGCCCAAGTGAAACAAGGGGAAAGTATCTCATCCCATTTGTCTCTGAAAGGACTGACCTGAAAGCCCTTTGTGGTACCCATGTTCAAACCTTGACTGAAGCACCACAATGTTCTATTTTCACCTTGGTGGGTCACTTCCAACTGACAGAACACCGATACGAGGGTAAATAATCTCTCTTTGCAGGATCCCCTGGAGAAGTTTGGCTTGCACTCAGATTAGAAAGGCCTGGCCTTCTCTTGCCTGCCATTTATCCAGCTCTGGAAAGGTTCTGCTGTGGCTAAAACCTCCCCATGGGCCTCTTACTCACTGTTTGCTCAGAACACAAACACAAAAAAAGCATCTCTTGTGCTTCCACAAGCAAAGCGGTTCAACCAAGTGCTACGGAGTACATGAAACTACAACACATTTCGGGGCCCTTTCCACTCAAACACAAAGCCAGTTCAACTACCTGCCCAGGCAAAGGGAAAGTGTCAGTGACACGGAACTCCATCCCAAAATACTGTAGGATTGGCTCAAGAGCTGGTGGCAGAAGCAGACATCGCAGAACCCTCTGCAAAAACTCATCAACAGATTCGATACAAATATTGAGGCAAGGATTAGAGAACTTGGAACTATCTTTTTAAAAACCCATTAATTAAACATTTTTCCCATAGCTGAAGAGAGTTTTTGAATAACTATTTTATTACGTTCCAAGGAAATTTTGCCTGCCTTAGAAATCATGGTCTTTGGGCCAGGACACTTTAAAAGACAAAAACAAAACAAAACAAAAATAACAAAACAACCCACTAGATAAATCTAGGAGCAGTTTTATTTATATTTCTTGTCTTTAAAATCTGCAGAGGTTTGAGCAGTAAAGTTTCCAAGGGTTTGATGGTTTTTTGTTTTGTTGGTTTGGGGGGTTTTTTTGAGGTGTTTTTTTTTTGTTTATTTGTTTGTTTGTTTTGGGGGTGTTTTTGGTTTTGAGGGGCAACTTAGACTTTGCAGATACAAACTGATTCCCCTGAAATCCCTTCCCCAATCACTGCAGTTGGCACAAGCTCCAATCTGTCCTACACTGTTTTATACTTCAGAGACTTTGTCTCGTCCATATGGACAGAGACTTCCAAAGAAGATTGGAGACTCCTTCAGTGCCTCTATCTCCAGCAGATATATTCTCAGCCCATTCCTACACCCTGCAACAGAGGCTCCTCTAGGGATCTGATTCAGAGGTATACTGTCAGCATTTAAAAACAAACCTTTTTGTACCTATGTAAGGCTTGCATACAAAAAAGTGAGGAACATGAAAATCTCAGAGTCTATAAAATTAAGTCAAAATATATTAAGTCCTTGAAGAGGCATTTCATTTTGGGTTTGAAGGCAGGCTTGAGTTCAGGTGGTGTGACTTTGTGCCAAGGGAATGGCTGGGATCCCTGCCTCTTGCTAGCCAGAATCCCAATTTCTAACATTGCAATTTCATAAGGAATTGTGAAAATTCCCTCACCCTACCATGTGAAAAAGATTTAAAAAGGATAAGAGCAATATCCTACCAGAGAAAAGGAGACACTGCCAGAAACACGGCTGACCAGGAAATGGCAGTGTTAGAAACAACACACAAAATTATGAAAGGCAAAGACCTTCAAAGGAAAAGTGCAGTATTTCCTTAACAAACCCAACATCTGAACATAGAGGCAGTTTTAGAAATCTCTGCTTTGTTAAGGGGTTAAAAAGTTGCATTGGAAACATATGGAGGGAAAAAGAATCTCCCAGGTGAGTATTCCTTATTGTAATCTTGCTCACCCAAGCCAAGATCACTTAATCAGCTTTGAAGCACGTGATCTGAGCTATTTTGGAGATGCTGAGCTATGCTGCAGTTGATGGTGCTGCCTTCTACACCTCCAGCTACCTCTGGGAGACTTGTAGCTGGGAAAAATCAGAAATCTGCTCCCTAATCTTTAGCTGAGGACCATGGCAAACATTTTGCATCAAATACAAAAAAAAAAAAAAAATTACTAGAAAGTGCTGCCTGCACTATGAAACCCTGTGATATCTTCTCCCAACTGCTCTGCATCAAAGTGCATCCTCTACAAACAGAGAACTTGCACCTGCTTGATCTGCTGCCCTGAGACTTTAACTGACCCCCTTTTTGTGACTACTTGCTGTTCTCTTGCAGGATCTAGCAAAAATATAAAATGTATTGCTTTTAGTAAATATTTTTTGCCCACCAAGGCAAGCCAGAAGTGCTTGAAAGAAGAAGATAATTATCTCATTACATGACATCTCTACAGTGTTTTTTCTGACTGTTTTCTGCCCAGCTTTCTGCCTTTGGAAAACACAAGATTTTAAATTGCACCTTGTCTGCAATTATGAGGCTCTTGTTTTATACTGTTTTGCAAGACATAACCCTGACAAAGGAACACTTTATAAAGCAAGAGAAATCCCAAACTTGTCGCAATGGCCACTTGGCAAGTGGCTGCTCCCAGCCTTCCCCAACCTTTTAGCTCAAATCTCCCTCCCAGCCTCAGCAAAATGGGTAAAGATCCACAAACAGAGAGGAAAAACACCAGGAGTTATTTAAGCTGGCAGTGTTTCAAGTGAGGACAACACGATTTACTGTTCACTTGCAATTACTGCCTCACAATTTGGGCAGCTCAAAGCTCGTCATTGCTTCTATCGATTGTTTTCCCCCAAAAAATTCGTTGGTGCAGCTTTAAAAAAAACCAACTTGCAACAGGCTGGATGCAGGTACTTGTTTGGGTACCAGCCTGTCACTGAAGGTAAATGAATTTCAGCTGGCAGAGGCACAGAACAGGAAAAGATATCTAAAGACACAATGGAAATTAATAGAGTAATCCCTCCAGATGGCTCTAACACTGCCACATTTCCCCTGGTGGAAGTACCACACCAGCCCTTATCATAACCATGAAATGGGATACAGTAAGAGCACATCACCTCGCTCCCTGCTCTCCTTTATTCCAGCACCTCTAAATATTTATGGGAACTGATAGCCCAGGCACTGCTCTATGGCCAACTTTATCACGCTTTTCCACACAGGAGGATGCTAATAATTAGGATCCTTCCAGATTTTGGAAATAATTGCAAATCTCCAGCATACAGGGCTAATCACAGCTTTAAAGAACCGTCCTAAACTACTGCTCTCATACCAGGGATGAGTTTACTGAAACCTGATGTAGGCTGATTCACAGGAATAACAGGAAAGCTGCAGCCAGGCTCAAAGTTCACAGAAATCCTGGTGTTTTAGATGCTTACCTAAATCAGTCTCGTCTGCAGCAGAAGTTATTCATAAGCAATCTTTGACAAATTTTTGGTACTCCTGATTTTTTACTATATCTGGTATTTTTGATAGGGGCAGGTGAACCAAACAACCCTCCACTTACTTCATCCTCTTGCTGTGTGCTGTATTTCTCCCGGACCCTACTTACTACCTGCAGTAGAGGCTGGGAGCAACACTGACCCAAAGGGCAAGTCCCTCCCTTGGGCAACTGATGGCCAAACTCATGAGAAAACCATGAAATGCAGCCATCCCCTGTGAACAGCAAACAGAGAGCTCAGGCATGAAGCTGAAAAGCACCATCAGCTGGGGAAAGCACGTTCACACTTACTGTGCTGAGGGAATCGATCTGGCAGTGGTGAGTCTTCAAGGGAGTTGAAATTAAGGCCAGATTGAAGTTTTCTGGGCTTTCATCAAGAGCTCTCTCGCTCTTGAGGTGGGAGGCAGCATCTGAGGGACATCTGGATGGAAGGGCTGGTAGGTTACATGGCATAATAAAGTGAAAAATAATGGGAAGAGTGAGGTTAATTAAACATTTCTGAGCCTTTAAAAAAGGCTGAGGCTCCCTCTCAGCTGAGGCAATGTTTTGGGACAGAGTGGATGGCATCTCCTCTGCTAACAAGTTTGGTTTTCAGCCTTATCTAGCTTTCAAGTGAGTTAATTTTCCTAAAGCATTCAGCTATGCAGCAGCACAGGCACCTTCTCACAAGGCATGTTGTTCTAATAGATCAAAAGTCTGTGTTTTCAAAATCCCATTAAATACATATTCAGCTGTCAGACGTTAGCACACATTACAAAAAGGAAATTGATGGTTGACTCTGAAAATCCAGCCTGATGTGCTGTCCCTAATTTACCCCAGCTCTTTCAGCACACTCCTTGGAGTGTGTGATCCATTACAGCGCATTCGCCGTAATATCGGAACGCAAGAAACGGATGAGTCAAAGACAGAATGTCAGGTCAAATTTTTCAGGCTTAACTCAGGATTTAATTGCATTTAGAGGTTTAAGTCAGACTATTACAACTGTCTTTAAGGTAATCTCCTCGTGTAGGAGGGAGTATATATGTCCCACACTTGGGTATTTCACTCGATACAGCTGCGGTGAGACAGATCCCTCTTTTTCTCATTTTCTAGAGAATAATCAGTTTAGCCTGCAAGTCAGGAACCACAGGCATTGCTCGTGTCAAGGCAAGAGGCTCACCTCCTGCTCAGATATAGAAACCCAGGGAAAAAACTGCTACAGGGGTTTCACAAAGAGAGGGGCTTGGAAATCATCATTAACTTCATCAAAGCTGAAGTTTACGGGAGCAAGGCACTGAGAGCCCCTCTCTGCAAGATTTTTGTGCGTCTAATTAAAAGTTAATGGTTAAAATCAACATGTTTGAGAGCTCAGCCCACATGAAACATGTGGCTTGGATGCTGGCTGTGGGCTCTCCCTCACCAGACGGGTATGTCTGAGAATATTAAAGCTGGTGGGTATCAAATGCAAATGCTTTCGTTGGGAGAGCAGCACACTGGATCTTTATTTAATACCAAGCTGGTGGCAAAGCAGTGCAAAGACTGCAGAGGGAAGTGCAATCAAATCTGCCACTGGGAAGAAGAAAGTGGAAGCAAAGGCACCTGGAAAAGTGGCTTCCCTAGGACAGGAGGCTTGGCTACCTGCTTGGCATGTCATGCAGAAATCATAACCAACACCAACACCCTGATGGCTGACATTTTGTAAACCAGGCACCCACCAATGTCCCTCAGTGGGGATGTACCTGTCCATCCTAACCCTAAACCACAGACTCATCACAGAATGGCTTGGTTTGGAGGGGACCTTAAATATCATCTACTTTCACCCCCTTCCATGGGCAGGGACACCTCCCACTATCCCAGGTTGCTCCAGGCCCCATCCAACCTGGCCTTGGACACTTCCAGGCATCCAGAGGCAGCCACAACTTCTCTGGGTCAGTGCTTGCTCACCCTCAGAGTCTCTCAACTCCCTGGACTGTTTGAACTGAAACACCACAGAGCAGAACTCCCTCTTCTGAAATACTTTCTTCCTGTAATAATACTCAGGTGGGGATTTTTGGACTGTGTCGTCATGCAAGTACTGTACAAACATTTTTAGACCCAAGACATAATTTTGTGCCTTGTTTCAAATTTAAGACTCAAAATTATCACACCCAAGAAGAATCATCTTGCTTGTTATAAGCAATCTTTTTAAAAGAAAATACTGAGCCTTGTTTGGCTGCTTGGACCAACTAGTTCAGTAAAAAGTGAAATTTCCTCTCTTGATCTTCAGATAGCCTTTGAATTAAATACTTGTAGCAGCAAGAGAAAGTTTGGGTTGTTTTTGTCATCAGATTTGAGATCAAGAGGAGATGAGATGATCCAGGATGAAAGGCAGAAATTCCAGATGAAGGACTGAAACCCAAGGATTCAAAACAACTGCACAAAGGTGCTGGAAGTAAAACATGGATAACTCCATGGTGCTGGGCTTGGTTCCAGCACGTGCATTCTCTCAGCACCCTGTGCTGGAGGCAAATAGACACCAGACAGAGACAGAGGGTTGGCTGTGCACAGTTGGTTGGCATGGAGCCCACCACCCCCAGTGTGGGGGATGCCCATCCCCGGTGCCTAATCCCAGCTGGAGGTTTATGGTGTTTGGGGGATTTCTGGATGCAGCCCTCCCTTGTCCTTTGGAAACTCACCCTGAGCAATGGTTCCAATGCAAATCTCAGCCTCTTTCTTTTTGGAAGCTTTACTGTGCATCAGCCCTGAGGTAAGACACAGACCCTCAGGTGTCCTGACACCCCACTCTGGGAGCCCCTTCTCACCCCTCTCCTGTGCCACACCTTGGGTGGGCCCTGCTCAGGGGAATTAGGGCTCCTCTCTGTGATAATTCTGTGTTCCCACAGTGCTAATCCATAGCCACTTTCTCTGTGGCTCACCTTTTACTCCTAAGTTATTTTCTTTTGGTGAGCTTAAACGAATTCAGCCTGGCTGCAGCAGAATGCTGCAGAAACAATTATGCAGGCCTGATAACATCAGTGATAAAGCATGCCCTGTGACATTTTCTGAGCCTGAATTTATAAAGGCAGCACAGCACAAATGGTATTTCATTGTTGAATGTTCTTTTTATGGAGAATGCTCTCCATTTTTGGGCAGGAGGGAGGGTGTGTTTCAAAGTTCATTTTTCAATTTACAAGCCCCCTACGTACTTTTCATCAGCATCACATCAGGGGCACCCTTGGATAATCAGACAGAAATGGGTTCAGCATAGGAAGAGCTCTGACAATCCGTGGGAAGTAGGCTGAAGTCCATAATAACTATGAAAAACAAACTCAAATCAAGGTAAATCAACAAAAAAAAAACATAATGGAAAAGGTGCAGATTAGAGATAATCAGCTGTTTTTCCAGTGAAGCAATTTCACACCAAAGAAAGAAAGAAGGGAATGCAAAACCCAACTTCCAGCCTCAATTCGGTTCATGTGGGTTCAGCATCTTCACTGCTGACAGAGATCTAAACTCCTCCTCAGTCTGCAAAAATGCTGGCTCAGGTTCTCCAGCCCGACAGCTCCAGCAGCAGGGAGGTGCTCAGGGAGAGCTGGGCTGGGGTGCTCCAGATAAAACTCAGTGCTGGGCATTAATGACTCTGAAACACCTGGTAAATATGTTTTCCATCCTTTGGGTTTTATTCATGCCACAAACCTGTTGCTCTGGAATAACCACCAAAAAATTACCTCGTAAGACACCCAACCACTGACATTTTTCTGTGTCTGTGCCATTTCCTATTTGGTCAATTCATTGGAGATGCCTAAAGTGCTTCAAATTGCAGTTGGGGTATCAAAAAAAAAAAAAAAAAAGCCTACACTTATTTCTTGTAAAATCCCACTAGCAGAGAAAACAGCATGTCTAGTCTAAGAGCCCACTCATTCAAATTTAACTAAAGAAGTTAAACAGCTTCACAGCATCCAAATACTCCTTAACTTATAAGCAAACAAACATTATAGAATTAACAAAGAGGTGCCAATCTAATTAAAATCAATCCACAGATATCTCTAAACACCAAGGGAGCCTGATTAGAAGCTGTTTATAGTGGCTGCTTAAGCAAATTGTGAAGGAGTAATAATTCTGATGTTGTCACTTGCCAGAAAGATTTTTCTCACCTTCAAAACATTCCCTCAGCTTCAATTTATTTACAGCTCACACTTTAAAAGGAACCACATCTTTTGTGCCGTAATTCCTTTAATAGAGGAGTTGAGAATGCTGAGGATTATAGAGGTGACTGATTCTTGTGTGCTGCCACACACTTGGGAGCATCCTCACAAGCCCACGAGGCTGCACAAAGAGAGAAAGGAGTTTTTTGGTAGAAAAAGGAGCCTTTTGGGGTGCTCTGCTCCTCCGTCACCCCCCTGCAAAACAAACAATGCCAGACACACAAGGAAGGGGCTGCAAGGAAAGAAAATCCCATTGCTGCTCCAGCTGGATGCCAATTATTCCCAGGAAAATGCCCAGAGAAGTACAAAAGCGCATGGGTTGGACTCGATGATCTTGAAGGTCTCTTCCAACCTAGTCATTCTGTTAATTCCGGAAATTCTGTGAATTCTGTGAATTCTGTGAAAAAGCAAATGGGAATCTATCTCCCAAGACATGATGCTCTGATCCACTCCTGTAACTGGTGTCTACAGGAAGGGCTGTGTCTGTGGCTGAGCAAGGACAGAACCTGAGCACATTTGGCTTGCTGGGAACACAGGACACATCACTCCCTAAATAAAGAGGGTTTTTTTCCCCCAGCTTCTTTCCAGGTGTTTCAAGAATGGTGTTTGCCAGAGAGACAGAAGACAACAGTTCAAAAAACACACAGATCTGAGAGAGGAATGAAATTGGGGCTGACAGAGAATGCTTTCAGAAAGAAAATCTGGTTTTCAACAGGACAACCAGTCCATGCGGGCTGCTCTGTAACTCGAGGAAAATTATGAGCCCCAGGCAAACTTTCTGACACCCTGAAGATAGCAAATCCTGAAAACTCCTCAAGCAAAGTGACAATGCTTGAGCTTGGAGTGAATGTGTTTGTCCCCTTGCATGACCTGTGTATTCCATGACCAGTCTGAAGACAGGTTTTATTAAAATCCCCCCGTGACAAAAGCACCAGAGTGGGTAAAAACTGGAACAGGAGACAGAGGCTGTGCCAGACACCTCTCAGAACCAAGAAACCCTTAAAGAAGATGGGAATCGAAAACACAGCAGCCCCAGGATTGTCTGGTCTGGACTGCCTGGAGATTTCACAGGGCCAAGCTGATCCATGGGACCTTCTGGGGCTGTGACAAACCCCCACAGACACGAGATCTCTCAGAACTCAGGTGCCCTCCCTGCCTTGCAACGTGACACCTCACAGTCTAAAAAGTCAAAGGGAGGAGATGGCACAGCTTCTCCAGCACCTGCACCCACTCTCACCCCTGTAATTATGCATTTGTGTCTGAACTGGTTTATTTCTTTATTTCTGTGGCTTCTTAGCCACAGGACCAGCACCCCTGGGAGATGTCCACCTCCACCCTGCCAGCTCCTCCTCCTCCCTTGGCCAAGCCCGAAGGTTGCAGGAGCAGAACGTGCGACCTCAGGCTCTGCAAGGACATCTGCAGCCCCCAACAAATCCCTCCCTGCTGCTCTTTCAGGCACTGAGTGGGAAAAAAGCACAGTCTAGAGGCTCAATCTGCGGGTGCCACCCCTCCCCTGCCAATGGCACAGCTGCTGAAGAGCATTTGTTTTTAGAAAGAGTTTTTTCGGTATCCAATTCACAGAGCTTTGCTTTTTCCTTTTTCCTTTTTTTTTTTTTTCCCTAATGTGTAAAGTGCTTTGTGAATGGGCCAACTAAAATTATTTATAATGAGCTAATTTCCATAAAATTGGGCTAATTAATTTCCATGCTGCCTGATGAAAATTGCTAACATTGGCTTTTTACTGACAATCAAGGTCCTGCAGGCAGTTTCACACCCATCTGACTGGAAGGAGGTCCAGGCTGGATCCTTAGCAAGTGTAAATCAGCAGATATCTAATAAAACAAGCAGAGCAGTATGCTCATTACACAGGAAAAAAAAAATATTTTGTGCCACTTCACACTTTATATGGAGGTAACAGTGTGTTATCTTTAATTAAGTGCATATATAAATAGAGAGGCACAACATAAAGTTACTTCTTCAAGTTCCTGAAAGCCAAGCAAAGACTCAGCTCCAGTGAAATACTTTATCCCCCCCAGTAGAATTAGGGAGGATATCAGGCTTGGTACAGCAGTGAACTGGGAAGCACCAGGAGGGACAGCTCAAAGGGAAAAGAAAAAATAACCTTACAGGAGTGCTCAGTGCCCTGAGGGTTCACAAACAGCCAAGGGATTTGTGCACTCCTAATGGATTTGCATATGAAAATTGCCACTAAAGGGATTAATATTACCCTTTAAAAAGCCATTTCACACAGTATTAGTGGACACAACTCCACAGCTATGGCTAAGCCTGCTGGGAACATTTGACTTGGCAAAACAAAACTATCCTGTCTTACATCAGTGGGGTTTCTCAGGTACAATTAAAGTCAGCATTTCACAGAGCTCAGGAGCAGGACAGTGCCCCTTGCAGTGACTTTGTGTTGTGGGCTACGCTTTGATAATATTTCCTAAATAATGTTAAACTTTAAGTACCTAAGCCCAACACACCACCAAAGGCAACTGCCACTGGCATCTAGAAATGTGTGATTGAGTTGTATCATGGGCTTCTTGGACTCCTAAGAAAAAGTCGATTGATACTCTCATATTGTTTTGACTGAACTCTTTCCTGTGAGCCCAGGGGTCTAAGTTTGTGACTGTCACACCCTCTGTAATGTCAACATTCACACCTCCAGCCTCTCTGGTAACACACACCACCTTTCCTAGAGAGAAAAATCTTTCAGGCTAACACTCTGGATCCCCTGTTTGCAGCACCACAGAACTCCTACACAAAGCAAAACGAAACAACTTGGTTTTCATGTCTAAATACTGCTAAATGACACTGTACCAAGCTAATTTTGCCTTAGGCTTATTAACACAAATTGAATTTGGTGCTAATCAGATACCACGTTGGTATGCAATATGGAAATGTGTGATTTGCACTGACTGCTGTAAAACACAGTAATTGTATTTGTGCAAGACGTGGATCTTGTAAAAGACCCCACAATTACCAGTAGTCACACATCAGCTGTAACTTATTGGGTAGTGCCTGAGTAATTTATCTGTTCTTGGCCTCAGGCCTACACTGTCAAATGATTACATAAATTAGGGGCAGATGTCTCAGCTTTTGAATGTACCCAGTGCCTTCCCATACCTTTAACACACGTGCTGAAGGCTGAGATCTCTCCTTCATCACAGCCCACTGTACATGGGGTTAACTCTTGTTATTGATATAAATGCCAACCCATTTTTGCAAAGAGCAACCCTCCCCAAGAGGATCAGAGCTACCCACTGCATTGTGACACATACACTTAATACCCTGAATTTATAACATTTTTAACAGCAGTTACTTAAACACTCAGTTTCCAAGTATCCACAGCGTCCTCACCACAAGGCAATGCAACTCCATCACTCCCACGATGCTGACATCCAAGATTTATCTTCATCTCTGTCAATTGATGGAAAGTCTTTAGGAGTTCATTCAAAGGCTTCATTTCTATGCTGTCTCTGTGTTCCCTTATTAGTCGATCACATGCCAGTCAGAACTGCAGTGAATATATATCTAGCTAAAACACTGATACATGTCAAGCTCATGTCTCTTTCTCCTTTTATGTCCCCTCTTGCCCTTATAAAGACACATTATTCTGGTGAGATATTAATTATGGTTTTCCTTTCCCTGGATGTAGCTGCATTTGTCTTTTGCCTCTATTTATTGCTTCAAAACAGCTCATGAAAAGACAGTCAATAACTCTCCTTTCCACTCCCAGGAAATCTGAATGGATGACTTGCAAGAAAAGAAGGGAAATTAAAAAGGTGCACGGTGCTGGTGATGCCTTGGGAAGTCTGACCTGGAAGAGAGTCTGGACAGAGCTAGAGAATAAAGCAGGTATTCATTGAAAAGCCTTTAAGGTACACCTTGGGCAGGACAAGAGCCTGGCCAGGGCTACATCCAAGGTGGACCCAAAATGGTCACAAAATGGACAAACGGTCATGAGGTGTCACTCATTTATAAGTTTTGGTCCATTTGCATAATAGGGGTTTAATTGTCCAATTACAGCTCCAGGTTGTGAGGTCTCATTCTTCTTGTTCCTCTCTTCAGTCCACCATTGTTTGTGCTTTTGGGCCTGAAAGTTGTACCCATTGTCCTTGGTCTCCAGCAGGAAAAGGATTTGTTTTGTCTCCCTGTTCTGTGAAGAGCTGACTGACACTGAATGTGAGGCTCAGAACTGCACCCCTGGGCAGCACAGAATCTGAAAACCATGAAAGCTCAAACTGAAGGCACCACTGGGGAGGAGGACATGAGTATAGGCCATGGTGATGCTGGATGACATTTTCCAAAGGGGCAAGGGGACACGGGGCAGGCTGTGAGGTTACCTACAGAGGAGAGAGGCAGGACTTCCCATCTGCCACTGTATCTGACCTGGGGTTTAATTCCCTTTTGCAAACGTAAATCAAGTACTTCTGAACAGGGCAGCCCTGGCCATAACCCCAGATATAAGTGCCTTAGAACAGAATGCTACGTATCAGGAGGATTAAAAGGTAAGTGAATACCAGAGGATGCTGCAACTCACTCCTGTTTGTAGGCAGTCCAGAACCACGTGGGACATATTCACTGCTTACAACTAGCAAGGACAAAGCCAAAATAAAGAAGAGCACAAGAAAAGAGTGACCACTGAAACAAAGAGGAGAAATGATAAAAATATTTCCCAGACTAGGTGGTGGAGAGGAGGGGGATTGCAAAATCCTGTTCAGTCCCTGCTTTAAACATATAACCAGCAATGAAAAGATGCAAAAGGCAGCAAATTAAACCTGGCAAATTTATCTAAAAAATTAATTCCAGTGCCCAAGTAGCTGTGGCTCTTGCCAGTCTAAGGTACCATTGAATTAATGCATTTAGGAAAGGATTCCAGTCAGGATCCCAAAGCTGAAGACACAAGCAGAGTATTCTCAGGTATAAGAAGCAAATCTTTTAGAGGTGTAAATACAACACCCAGGTCTGGGGCACTGAGCTATGCCTGTGATCAGGGCCAAGAAGGAGCTTTGCCTGGGGGGAAGGAGTTAGTGCCTGCATGGCACACCTTTGACTTCCCCTGGAGAGCCACCTTCCCTCTGATGCTCCTGCTGTTTCCTGCAACCACCTCTCCTATTTCATTCCCACATTTCAACTGCTAGGTTTGGCCCAAAACCAGAAATGCAGAGGGAGAGAAGCTGAATGATTTTTTCAAAACCAACAGGTTCAACCCTCCAGAAAGAATCCCCGCAAGCCTGAGGAATCACTGTGGGTGGATTAACAGGATCACTCCGTGGCAGCTTCACCCTGTTAGGATTTTGGGACCCCCAGGCTAAGAGCAGATCCTCAAGCTGAGATGAGCAGAGCCAGTTCTTGAGGGGCTCCATTGATCAGATTCCCTGGAGCTGGAAACATGGTGCTCAGGCAGTCCTGAGCTATCTGCACAGCGTCAGCCACAATCCAGCAGGAGATACTCTGTGTCCATCCATCATCACCAGACAATCAGACTAAGCTCTCCTGTTTCACTGAAAGGAACTTTTCCAGAGTGCTATTGATGTCCCACACTGAAGCCTAAGCAGACAGACTTGTTAAGAGAGAGCACATTTCCACGCCTGTGACAGAGGTACTCACGGAAATACAATTAAATCTTTTCAAGACAGAGAAATGTGCTTTTTACCAGGGAACAAACTTCCCCAGCTTCTAACACCAGAGAGCCAACCAAATTTAATGTATCATTCTGCTCAATAAAAGGTTTTTTCTGCTGAGCATGGCAAATTCAATCTAGAAAAGTATTAAAGTGTATTAAAATGCACTTTTTTCATCCCATAGCTTTATTCCATTTTGCCTACAATTGGTTGCATATGGAGTATGTCATTATAACTGCATTTTAAGGCTGTTTTTTTCCAGAAGTGTTCAAAACACATAGGTGTCTGTTTTTCATTCATTTTGAAGAGTAACTGAAGCTGCACTCGGGCAGACTGAGATGTTCAGGTTGGGTTAGCTGCACTCAAACACAGCGTTCTGCTAACACATGACCTTAGCAACACCGTGTTCTTAAATAATAATGCATCGAGCTCCTGAACTATGGCATTCCAGATGAGGATACAAGAGCCTTTAATCACATTTATTCACTTCACTCCTGAGGCAGAGAGGGCTTAACGCACCCACCTATCCCAGGGCATGGCCACTGAGGCCACAAGAGCTCCAGCTCCTCTCTCTTACCCCCCTCCAAAACCCTCTGCCACCATCTGCAGGATGTGCTTGGGTTGCTCAGGATCAAGGTGGATGGAGGTGCTCTTGCTGCCATTAAAGCATGTAATCCCTTCATAAATTTAACAGCCTCCACCCTGAAATTCCACTCACATTTACGACCATGTGGTTGCTCCAAAGCTTCTGCTGTCGGATACCTGGACATCTTTTTTTAACCTAGAATTCAGCTCACCCTTATCTAACTCTGCCCTTTTAGCCATCACACTTCATTTTGCTCTTTTGGGTTTATTCCTTCCTTACCAGCAATCTAATTTTCTTTCAGCCCTCTTTGACTGCACTTCAGTGATTTCAGCTCATGATCCTGAGGGCTCTGCACTGCATTTGCAGCCAAGCTCCTTGCAGCTCACCTCACCCAAATCCCATTTCCTTACACTGATCCCACCTCTCTGTTACCATACAGTATCTGTTTCCACACCTTTCACCAGAAGAACATCCTCCTTCCTGCTGCACGACATGATTTACCTTGAAACAAAATTTTAATACTCAATTTGATTCTGAGCAAATACTCTGAGCACTTGGTCTGGGTATAGGATCACACATTGCACCCAGAGAGCCTGCAACGGGATGCAACACTTAAACTGCAGCAAGGCATCAAACTGACCTGAAAATCAGCACATCACTAAATGAACTCACCAAGCCAGTCCCACTGTTGCCCTAATTTCATCACAAATGACGCTGCTGGCGGTGACTATCAGTTGCGAGGTGGTTTGATTTTCAATAGAAAACTGTGCTGAGGTGAAGGAGGGAAGTGCAGCCAAAAATGAAAAAAACGCTGCCAGTAGTAATCATCAGCTCTCCAGGGAGGTGTGCAGACTGCAGGCTGGTAAAGGCAGCGGTGCTGAGATGTCCTGATGGACCAAGGACAGGGAACAAACCCACCCCGTGCTAGTGCCATGTGTCAGGTGTAGACCTGACTGGGAGATACCCTGGCAAAAATGACTGATTCTGACAAAATCTGCCCACCAAGATGGGAATAAGATCTTACAAAGCAGCACAGACATATATGGAAGTATATGTTCATGGTTAAGTACACCCACATGTTTACAGCACTGGCCTAGCAACCTTAAGCACTCCTGTGGGATGAGGGAGACAAACTCCTGGGGTTTTTTGGGGGAAGAGCTTCAGACACAAAGCTGGATATTTAAAAGTAATGTTTATATTGCAGGTACTCGCTGCCCAAGATACAAGGCCTTCCTTATTAGCTTTGTACAAAGCTGAAAACAACCTGGTCTGCTTCACCAGCAAATGAAACTCAAACCCAGATACATCACCCCCTCTCCTTAATCCTGAGCAGGTTTTTCCTACAGCCTAAGCCAAATTGCACAGGTGGGACAGACCTCACATCTCTCTTTGGAACACTGATCAATACGAAAACCCTGGTGAGTCCTTCAGAGGTTCCCCCAGTGATGCTGCAGGCAGGGGTGTGCCAGGGGCAGCCCAGCACCTTCCCCACGGGAGGCCTGACTGGGGGACACGTTGGATATGATCCAAAGAAGTAGAACCCCAGGCTGGGAGCTGTGAGAGCCAGGCCAGTCCTTTCCCAGAGGGATTTGGGGCAGCAGCAGCAGCGAGGGCTGGGCAGTACAAGTGCCGGGCACTGTTTGTGCCCAGGCAGGGGTGCCCTCGGCACCCCACAGTCATGCAGGCAGACAGGAGAAACTGATCTCAATTTCAGGTGGTCGTTTTGCTCCAGGACCTCTCCTGTGCATCAGTTCTGCCTGTGCTGAACAAGTGTCTTTGACCACAGGTCAATCTGCAGCAGCATCTGCCAGAGCCCATCTGCACCTTGACTGCCCCTGCAGCAAGGAAGGTCCAGAGGGTCTTCAGCACAAACAGCTTAAAATTAACTCTTGCCAGGCTGCTGGCCTGTTTGGCTGCAAGCCCCCCAGCAGCTCCCCCACTCAATAAAAGATGTCCAAGGGAATAAGAAAATCACAGTATCAATAGGGAGTATCACCTCCTGCGGCAGGCACGGGGAGCTGGGGAGCAGGGAAGGCATGTCCTTCAATATTTAACTTCTTCACTCTTTGTTCTCCATCTCAAGTTGAACAATACGTTAATTACCTGATGAAGCGCTATAATTACTCTAACAGCTCTGCTCTTAGTTATAATTACTGCATCAACACTTTCTTTTTCATATGCTTCAATCTATACCTATTACATTGTCATGATGAAGACACATTAACATTATAATACCGTATAATTAGCTGATGAGCAATTAAATTATTCCACTGCTCTTGTTCCTCTTTGCCAAGAGGTTGCTTTCCAAGCACTATTGTCTTCTTTTTCTCTGGTCTGCTTCAGAGGTTGGGGGTTTTTTTTTTGCTCCATTAAAAAAAAAAAAGGACCTCACATGCTTTATTCAAACAGATTTGATTTAAAATTCTGAGAGAGCATGGTAGTTAAGGTCCTAGAAGAAGTTAATTTGTTTAAAATATTTCTAATTTCTCTTCCCTCAAGTTCAAACTGAATTTGTTTTCCAAAAGCTAACAAGAATAAGAAAGTGTTTGAGAAATATTTGTGTAAAAAATAAATGAATGATTAATTACTCCCTCAAAATACTTCCTAGCCATAGCACAAGATCCTGCTAATGGGGAAGAAATGGCTAAACCCCTCAAAATCCATTTTATCCTCACATTTACTTATTTTATACCTCAGTGAAAAGAAGTCATAAGCATTTTTGCACTTTTTTCTTTAGCACCTTAAAGGAAAGCCTAGATAATAATCTCACTGTGAGTATTTGAGAAGTCTGACTCAACCTGGACAGCATTTAGGAAATCACAGCACTCAGGAAATCTAACAAACACGGCACACTACGCAAAAATGTTGTGTAGACCAGCATTTATCTTGACTATTAGTAGGTCTTGTAGGACTCATTTGCTTTGTCCTCTCACCTGATTTTTGTGGCTGAAAGTTGTCCATTTCATTTTCAATCAGTTCAAGCAATTATTGTACAGCCTCCCCCCTCTCTCTCCTGGCTAAAACCTTCTGTGAGATGTCTACAGCCCTGTGTTGGTGGGAGCACCAGACACATCAGCTTTAGGTGGCACTGGGCTGACTGGTTTCCATTCTGGGATTGTCACTTCCTTTCAGCCACACCTTCCTGTCGTGGCTGTTGGTCTTCAATCAACACTTTGTAATCAAAGAGTTGTTTTGATTTAGTAACACAGAAATATCAGCAAAGCACCTCAGTACCAACAGAGCACAGCAGAGCCAGACCAGAAGTCTACCCCAAAACAACACTGACTTTCCAAACCCACCTTCCTTATCCAGGGTTTTTGCTCCATCTCTCTTAGCTCCACAAACATTTCCATTTGAAGATAAAGACAAGTGCTTAGAATCAAATCCATCATTTGCTATGTCGATTAAATTCCTCAGTTTCAGATCTATCCACTGAGTCTTCTCATTGCCACCTAACACAGCAAAGCCAAATTTCTCAACTTCAGGCTCAAGCTGTTACTTGGTCAACATTTCTCACTTCCTGTAGGCACCTGCCCTTGAAGTGCTCGTGGCTGTGCCTACCTTCATCTCTACCCAAGAAAACCTTGAAAGACCTGACTAATTTTGTCCCAGTGAGGATTACTAAAAATTCATGGCAGCTGAATAAACATCCAGAGGATGGAAGGCTGGCAGAGAGGAACCTGCTTTGACTCTTTGCTGAAGGCTCCCTGTCTCTGCAACACCTGCACCCACCCCACTACTAATAATGCCCTTGTTGGTGTTTGGCATCTGTCCCCTGAAGCCTGCCTCAGTCCTGCCCCTCCAGCTCTTCACCCCCAACGCAGGGACAGATTTCCATGTCAGCAATCTGCTCCCAGGAAGGGCTGGGGTTCACTCACCTCCTGCCTGCATTAGTTCTAACACTTCTGGGTGGAGTGTGAGGGTCTGGAGGCTTTGTCAGATGGAAAAGCACCAGGAAAGCCAGTGTTTATCCTCTTTGATGCTAGTGCTGCTTCCCACAGTGCTCAGGATAAACTGAGTTAATCCCGGACAGAGGGACAGGCTGCTCAGCTCCTGCAGCCACTCAAAGCTGTGATCAGATCTGGCTGTTTCTTTTCACCTACTGGCAACTCTCCTGCACCTAAGTTACTTTAAAATTACATTGACCAATGATGTGTTATTTGTTTTATCACCCTCTTATTTTCTACAAGAGCTCCTATTTGTTTTCAACAAGGCTCTTTGCAGACATACTGCGAAAGCACAGGGCAGTGCTGGGAGACCACACACTGCTGAAAAGAAGCAGGGCCTGATGCCTTCCCATCCTCTGATCTGCCTCTTGGCCCATCCCTGCACACGCAGGTCACCCCATCTATGCCCATCCTAAAGGAGCCACAGGCTCCTGTTGCCATCTGGGCACCTGGAGCTGCTTCCAGCATGGAGCAGGGAAAAGAGGAACATCGCAGCAGCGCTTTGTCTTTCTGGATATCTCTATCTGCTGCAGCAAGCACAGAAAGTTGAACACCTTGGCAGCATGACGTTGTTTTGGGCCTTTTTTTGGCAGGGCTCCTCCTAAAAAAAGCCATTTGGCAGATGTGGCACACAAACACAGCCAGCCAGCTCATTTGCTCAGCCTCGATCCTTATGCTTCCTCCAAGGACTTCACAGAGCAACAAATGTGCCTCAGCCAGCCAGGCTTTAGCACCACAACTCCACTTCTGGCAGAGCACCCAGAGAGACTGTCCTGCCACAGGGAGCTGGCACAGGTAGATCTGAACACCAAGGCACCCAGTGCCTTCATGCAAAGGACTCACCACTAACTGCCTCCACAGGAATTATAGAAGAGTTTGGGTTGGAAGGAACCTTAAAGCTCATCTCGTCCCAACCGCTGCCCTGGGCAGGGACACCTTTCACTAGACCAAGTTGCTCCAAACCCTGACCTTGAAAACTTCCAGGGATGGCAGCTCAGCTTCTGAAAGCTTTCCAGTCTCTCCCTACAGTGATCATCACCCCAGCAATGCTGGAGCCCTGCTCTCACAAATGGTCAGGGATGTGGCTTTTCTTACAGCATTGGCCAAATCCAGAAGAAGATTTAAGGACACATCCCAGTGATGCCTTGGGAAGGCTGACCTGAAACAGAGACTGGCCAGAGCTAGAGAATAAAGCAGATATTTATTTAAGGGCCTTTAAGGGTACACCTTGGGCAGGACAAGAGCCTGGCCAGGGCTACACCCAAGGTGGACCCAAAATGGTCACAAAATGTACGACCGGTCACGAGGTCTCACGCTTTTATCAGTTTTGGTCCATTTGCATCTTGGGGTTTAATTGTCCAATTACAGCTCCAGGTTGTGAGGTCTCATCCTTCTTGTTCCTCCCTTCAGCCCATCGTTGTTTGTGCTTTTGGGCCTGAAAGTTGTCCTTGGTCTCCAGCAGGAAAAGGATTTGTTTTGTCTCCCTGCTCTGTGACGAGAGCTGACTGACAGTGAATGTGAGGCTCAGAACTGCACCCCTGGGCAGCACAGAATCTGAAAAACATGAAAGCTCAAACTTAAGGCATCAGCAGTGCCTGCTGGGGTCACCACCCAGGGAGGAAGAGCTGAACTTTACACTTGATTTTTGGAAGGAGGGTCAGCATTGGGCTTTGCAGCAATGCTGGACTGATCTGACCTCTCTCCCACACTCCCCAACATGCCTTTTTCAGCACTCACAGCTTTTCCCCTTTAAAAAGCATCCCATCATTTTTGCCCATGCCATTTATTTCCCAATGTTGTTTCAAACTGTTTGCACATGGCCCCTGGTATCTCAGCGGGTGAGCACTTTACAAATAAAGTGATGAGGGGGGTTAAAAGAATGAGACTTGATAATTCACACCAGGAGCAGCCAGATGTCTTATTGCCTTGGAAAGAATCAAAAGGAGAAAACAGATCATCCTCACGTGGGTTTAGATGTACACAGAACACTTTAAAAATGAAAGCAAAATAACACAGCAGATGCAAAAGCTGAAAAGCTTAACATAAGTGAGCTGAAAACCAAGTATGCACAGAAATGATGGAACAAGTGTTTACTCATGCTCTTTTCCTTCACTGGTACCCACACTCAGTAAGGCTTGGTAGCCTAAGCCTCTCTTCAAACAAACAGCTCCTTCATACTTCTTTGCTAAAACAAGATAGATTTTTCTAGCTCCTAATGAAAGCCAGGGTTTGCACACCTTAGCAGCGTGGTTTACAGGAACAGGGCAAATCCTGCTTTGGTGCACTTTGCTGATGCTCCTGCATTACTGTACAAGCTGAGTTTAAAGCTTGTCTTTGCAAAGGAAAAGCAAAACAAAGAGCCACCAGCTGGATGACACAGTGCTGTTCCTACAAAATAACACGTGGCCATACTATGGTGCCTAAAATAAAATGATCACACGCACTATCAAGTCCAATCCAGAGCAGAAAGGAGCTGCAGAGCCTGTCCCCCACACCATGGTGGGAGGAGGATATAGCAGGCACCGATGCAGGGGCTCTGGGCTCCCAGCAGGGGAACCAGAGGGTCTTTTGTGTTTTTACACCATCCTCCAACACTGAACGGACCCAGAGCAGCAAGAATCCTCCTCTCCAGGTCACCTAATTCATAATGATTTGATGAAACAAGTCAAATGATTCAAAAGCACCACTTACCACTTCCAACCCTTAGCTAAGCTGCCATTTGGGTTCACCACGCAAATATTCTGGGGCTCTCACCCCCACTGGCAGATTGGGAGAACTGTGGCCCCACTGGTTCTTGTAGGACTGGATGAAAAATGCCCCTCTGCAGTCAGGCCAAGTCAGAGCAGGCTGCAGAGCTGGCCAGGACCCCTCCATGCATCCCTGGGTGCTGGGGCAAAGCACACTGCCATCTCCCATGGAAATAATGCTAAATAATAACAATGGTTTGCAGAAAAAGATCTTTTCCTTCACGGGAACTGCCAAGTTCCATAGAATTTCCACATCTGAGCGAGCAGGGTTTCGATGTAAGGCATGGAAGGGGAGACAGCCATGCACAGATCTCAGGGCTGTAAATGTGATCACCTTCTAAAAACCATCTGCAGCCTAGAATTAAGCCTAAACCTACTTCTCTCTCGGTATCAATAAATAAAAGAGTAAAATAGTCCAGGTAGTGGACAAACTCCAACTTGTAGGGAAAGTAAAAAAGTGACTTTAGTACCTAAAGGTGCTCTTTCTCCTGTTTTCCCCCCTCTCTCTTAATCAAGAAGAAAGACATTCACTGAGAACCTGAGTTAATGCTCCTTGAAGCCAATTTTCCACTGAATTTCACAAAGCTGTGGATTTTGCTCCTGGTGAACTTGGTGGTAGTTTCAAGGATGATCTCTTCAAATACACAGGTTGCAGGATTAAATGTGCCTCTGTATTTACTTAACCCTTTGACACAGCACTCAGGAAAAACTTGGGCACAGACTGTCACTACTCACAGAAGCACAGGGTCTCTGTTCCCTCTGAAATCATACTGAAGGCCGTGTTTGTGGGATGCCAACACCAAGAAACCAGCTGCTTAGCACCATAAAACCTTGCACAGTATCAGTCAAGCTCAGCCTAACTACACTAGCAGCAGATTGAGCCTTCAGCACCCAGAGGTATTTACTGAAACTCCAGAAATCATTCGGTTTGGACAGAATTTGTCTGGCAGGGCAGGGGTTGTAATCCATCCAAACAAAATCAGGATATGCATTTTTTGTGGTTTATAGTAAGTATTTAGATCGTATGGAGTTAACATGGCAGGTTTTGGGACTGAGGTTGTTAGACACCCAATAAAATTAGGAAAAAAATTAAGAATAACAGTTAGGAAAAAATCCTTGTGATTCATAATAAAAGAATCCTGAGGAAACAGTAAGCTTTTGGCTTTTTGTGGGTTTCACCGTGGATGCAATACCTGCACCTGCTCTGCTTCACCTACATTAGCTGGCAATTACACCAGATGTGAAAACTGGCAAAATGGAACTCATCCTTGTGCCAATTCTTCCTCCTTTTATTGTCCTGGCTATGACTCCTCCTTTTAGTTGGAAGGCCTGTAGCTGCTAGTTGTGTTTCTTGGCCATGTCACCATTCTTTTCACATGGGCCACTGTCAAGCAAGAAAGTGCCATGGCAGATCCGTTCCAAGATTAAATAAGTTATAGTTTTCAAGGATGACATGTCCATATTCATATGGTCTGTCCTGAGACAAAGAACCAGAAGTATTGTTGAAATGGCTTTTACCTGTTATTGTAAAGCTGTAACTGAGGAGTAAAGTAAGTCAAACTGCCAACAGTGACCCTGTTTACTTCTTTGTGCACAATTCCTTCCAATAACCAACATGGGAAATGGTGTGGGGGGTATTCCTCACTCCTGCCATGCAAAGGGAATTTTTTTCACAGCACATCAACATCTCTATAGACCTATTAAGCAGAAATCATCATTTACAGAAAAAAAAACAAAAAAAACCAAAAACCAAAAACCAAAAACCAAAAAAACCCAAAAAACAACAACAACAACAACAAAAAAAACACCCCCCCCCCAAAAAAAAAAAAAAACAAAAAAACCAAAAAAACAAAACAAAAAAAAAAAAACAAACCTAAGAAAAAATTCTCAACCATCTTGACAGTCACCTCCAGCACGACTTCTGTCAGATCCAGGCCTCACCAGCGTGCCAGACATTGCTGTTTTCCAAGGCAAAGGAATTAATGGCCCTGTCAGTCTGTGAGGCAGCACAGAGCTGGACAAAGAGGGGCAGTCCTTTCCATCCCTACCATTCAATGCATGGCAGCACACCTTGGCAAACACCAGAGCTTCCAGCTCCTGCTGCAGGGCCCACAGGAGGCCAGCAGGGACAAACGCTGCCCCTCCTTTGGGATAAAGGGGAAAAGCAACCAGGCCCTCAACTGCAGCATGGCAGATGCCACGGGAACAAAATGTAGCCCTGGTTCGTGCCTGAGATGTTTTGGTTTTCTGAAACTCTTTCCCAGAGAGTTTTCTGTAAACAAGAGACACGTTTTTCTAACTGTAACTTTGTTTACATTCTTTCCCTGGGAGGGACTTCTTCTTGATGTCCCTCTGGTTTGACCAATATGATTGCAAAAGTTTGTCTTTGTTTCATTGAGTTGTTCTCAGTAAAACAGCATAGAAGGGAAAAGATTCCCGGAAATAAACAGAGTCATTGTCAGCCTTCTGAGGTCGGAGTCTGTGACGTTGTGGTGTACAACAGCGTCAACAAAAGGCATGGCCATGCCCTGGGTGCGTGGGGGGAACAGGTGTGGGAATTCAAAGACCCCAGAGAACAGAGGAAGGAGCAGAAACACAGGCCAAGAGCCCCCATCGCTGGAGAAAGGCACGGCTCGTGCAGGGCTGGCACGGCTGGGCTGAGCTGTGACTGCTGGGAGAAGCTTAGAAGAGTAACTGAGCAATTTCCTCCTCTGACTGTTTAAATCCCTCCTGCCTTCAGAGGGAAAGGGCTCTGGGCAGTGACAGATGGTCCCTTGCGAGCCTTGCTGCGCTGGCTGGAGACTCTGGACGTGTCCAGCCATTCCGTCTGTGGCCCGGCCCCGCAGCGGCGGCGGCAGAAGGCGGCGGGGCCAGCGCTCACAGCCCAGACACGGCCCCGCCGGGGAACCTCAGCTGCACACGGAGCTGCACTCAAACACCAGACACAGCTCTGGGTGCCACGGCCAAGCTTTGCTCGTGGGGAGCTACGGGGGTGGCTGCTGAGAGAAGCTGCTGGGAGCTGCCTGCATGTCTGGCAGAGCCAGTCATCCCTGCTGGCCCCAAAGATGGACACGCAGCCTTCGCCATCGCCACTTGCTGGTGACGCCTCTGGGATGGCAGATTTGAAAGGAAAAAGAAAAAGTTATGGTGCAGCTGTAATTGTGGCCAGGGGAGAGCAGAGTGAGAACATGTGAGAACAACTCTGCAGACACCAAGGTCAGGGCAGAAGGAGGGGAGGAGCTGCTCCAGGCACCAGGGCTGAGATTCCTTTGCAGGCCGTGGTGAACACCACAGTGAAACAGCTGTGCCCCTGCAGCCCATGGGATCCAAGGGATGCAGAGATCCACTCACAGCCCATGGGATCCATGGGGGATGCAGAGATCCACCCACAGCCCATGGGGATCCATGGGGGATGCAGAGATCCACTCACAGCCCCTGGGGATCCACAGGGATGCAGAGATCCACCCACAGCCCATGGGATCCATGGGGGATGCAGAGATCCATGCACAGCCCATGGGGATCCATGGGGGATGCAGAGATCCACCCACAGCCCATGGGGATCCACAGGGATGCAGAGATCCACCCACAGCCTGTGGAGGAGCCCCACACCAGAGCAGGGGGATGCCTGAGAGGAGGCTGTGGGACACCCATGGAGAGGGGAGCCCACACTGCAGCAGTTTTGGGAGAACTGTTGCCTGTGGGATGGACTCACATTGCAGCAGTTCTCTCGGTTTTGTTGCTTGTGAGATGGACTCATGGTGGAGAAGTTCACAGAGAACTGTCTCCTGTGGGAGGAACCCCATGGTGGAGCAGGGGAAGGACTCCTCTCCCTGAGCAACAGGAGAAACCATGGGTGATGAACTGACCATAACCCCAATTCCTGTCTCTCTGCACCACTGAAGTAGGAGGAAGAGCTGGAAGGAGGGAGGGGTGGGGCAAAGGTGTTTTTAGGGTTTTATTTGACTCCTCATTATGCTGCTCTGACTTGGTTAGTCATAAATTCAATTTATATCTCTAACTCAAGTGTGCTTTGCCTGTGATGGTATTTGGTGAGTGATCTCTCCTGGTCTTTATTTCAACTTGGAAACTCTTTGTTCTATTTTGTCTCCCCTGTCCACCTACAGAGGGGAGTGAGAGTGGCTCTGGTGGGTGCCTGGAGTCCAGCCAGGGTCACCCCATTACAGCCACCAACACAAGAGCCTGAGCTCGAGGGGTCTCTGCTCAGGGGACAGGCAGCTGGAGGTGGGCAAGTTTTAATTCAGGGCACAGCAAAGCCACTGTACCAAGGCTGCCTAAATCCTCAGCAATTCCCATACAAACAGGTGTGTCTGAGAAATAAGCATTGAAAATTCATGTCTTCAAAAAAATCAACCTGTTTTCTTGGACAGAAGTATTGCTGGACAGGCGGCTGGGCAAGGGAAGATCAGGAAGGGCAGCAACGTGAGGATTCACTGTAGTGTGCAACTGGCATTGCCCAGGCACGGGGCTAAACAGAGGCCCAGAGAGGAAAAACAACTGTGCTGCAGGAATTGCATTGCACCATGCTGCAGACTTGGAAACTGGAACAGCAGAGTCACCTTTTCCTGGCATTACCAGACTTGAATACCTACCCAGAGCTCCTGAAGCAAGTTAAATGTGTGTGTGTGTGTGGACTCCCAGAGGTGTGCATACACACACACAGACACACACACACACAACACGACTTACTTTAAACCTGGAAGCCTCTGGGCAATGTTTTAAGCAAAACATTCCACTCAATAAAGCCAATAGCAAGGCACTTGGCACCTCTTTGAACCTGTCTTGTCACACCCCAGCCCCAGTGCCCCCAATCAGCATTCCTCCTGACAAGCTTATACTCAAATTGATAAAATTAGACTAAGTCCTATTGTGCCAAAAGGCAGTATGATTTCAATTCCCTCTATTTAAACAATTGATAGCTCTCATGCAGAAAGTACAGTACTTGAGGTAGGCAAATTACTTTTAATTCCCTACTTTTCCACTGCATCAAGTATTTTCTTGTGGATAAGCAGACTGCCACCCCTATTCTGTTCTGTAACCCTTCTTTCATTCATCATCATCAATCCCAAATGAGGCCCTTGAATATCCTATTACTCAACACAGCATCTTTGTCTGTGCCTGGTTGTGCTTAACCCCCAGCTATCTGCAGAACAGCCCTTCAAGGAGAACACACCAGCACACACCTGTGATTGAAACTGCAGCAGGAGAAAACAAAGAGAGAACTGACAGTGCCCTGTACCACAAGGCAAGAGGAAGAATCCAAAGTGCTACACTACTTCCCTGAGAAAAACAGTAGAAATGTTGCCTCTGCCCACCAGCGTGGGGCCTCTAACAAAAATGACACTTGTGCTTGCCTGGGGACCAAGGGCTCTGCAAGCAAAACTCTGCTCTGACTCTCAGCTGACCCATACCCTGAGAAGAGTAACAAAATTTGCACAAAAAACTGGGACTATCAGGTAAGAAATAAGTAACATTCAGAAGTGGCAGGCCAGAAAACAAGTGTCTCAAGGAGCACTGTAAAAAATGCTTTGCTGTACACCCTGAACACTCAAATTTTATACAGAGGGATATGTTAAAAACTGCCCCCGATTTTAATTTTCCTCCTCAGCCAGTCACTTGTAGTCTTTCCTATAGGGAGAAGTAGGTGGTTTTCATATCATGCATGCTAACAACAATGTTAAAAAAAAAATCCACCCAGCACTCCTCACTGAATTAACTTTTACAGCTTTTTCTAGCATTTCAACACCATTTACCACAGCTTTACTGCTCCTATGTTCATATAGGGTAATGTGAAAAGACCTGGCTGGAAAAGAGTGGTTTTATTTTTCAGCCCCTCAGAGACAAAAAACTAGTTTTCAGTTTGCAAAGACACAAAATCCTTAGTGATTTTTTTTTTTTTTGAAGAAGAAGAAGAGATTTGCTGAGATGGGTGATCCTAGAGGGATGGGACAGATAAGCTGCTATCCCATAGGATTCACATGTACATTCTCTACAAACACGTAAATATTCCCATTTTTCAAGCAAACCACTGCTGTACATAGCTCAAGCACGCATGGCTGTTGTCACATATCCATGGCATCAATCACAGCATGTGGCCTAAGCCTTCTCAAAGTTATACACCACATTCAGATTTAGTAGGAAGGACTGGCAATTTGTTAGAAAATACTCATTTTCACTCTGCTCACAGAAGAAACAACAGTGCCTTTTCTCAAAGGTATGGAGAAAAAATAATTGAAGTCAGAAGGACAAAGGTGACCTGGCTTCGGCCACAGCAAAGACCATCAGACCAGAGCTCTGGAGCAGAGGAAACACACAGTGATTTTCTTGCCTCCCTGATGGTTATCAGCCCTGTTTTTAGGGGCTGTGTATGCTGAGCATGCACTACCTACACACACAGTATTTCCATCCTACTTCTCTAATTGCTCTAATCATGCATTTCATTATTAAGGTAATTTCTAATGTCACACATTGCATTAGCCAAGTCCTCCAATTTATTTTCTCCCCCACTTTTCTCAGCTAATAAAGGAGAGCAAGGAAGAAGAAGAAAGAAACTCCCCATGTTCAACACTGTTAAAACTTAACCAAGCTCTGTGCAAGCATTTGAAGTTCACCCTTCCCAGAATTAGGGCAACTTTATTTCCTTTTTACTGCTGCTGCAGAGTAGGAACAGCTTCTCTGGAGGTGGGTTTGTAGGGCATTGGGACACTGTTTTCCAGAGGAAGAGCTGTAGGTGGCTGGCTGGGAAATGCCAACATCCTCAGTAGCTCCCTGCAGCCCTGCTGGCCCGAGTCCCTGCCTTTCAGAGCCCATCCCAGATGGGTGAGTGACTCAGATGTCACTCAGCATCAAGGAAGGGGATCCTAAGCCACTTGGCTGATCATTTCCAGCTTGTCAATCCACAGGAAATACCTCCCACACCCTTCCTCTCCTCACCAGCTCCACAGCTTACCTTGTTTTAAATGGATTTGCCTGTTTCTTTGCTGTCAGCTGCTACTAGCCTGCTTCTAGCAGGACCTTAAATGAGCAGAGGACATTGTCCAGTTGGCTCAGGTCAATTAATCATTTCAACTAACGGCTGCTTAATTTAGTTGGCAAACATCAGCAACTTCGCTGCTAATCCAGACAAAACCAAATCCTGGGGCACAGTATCGAGGCAGGGTGTGGGGGGGAAGGTGGGGAGCTATGATCAGACCTGCCCCACTCTGGAATTGCTCCTGAAGCCCTTCCACACCCTTGGTGAGTGCCTCAAGTAACACAGGGACACGCTGCAAAGGCAGGAGCAGGTATTGCCACGAATGTCTCTTGACATGTGAGCATCATGTAAGCCCTGGCAGTGACCTGGAATCCTGGAATCCTGAAAAGGGGCACACAAGAGCTTGGCATTGGTGTGTTCTCCTCATGTGTTGTTTGTCTTCACTATGTAGCTCAGTTTGGAAACTGTTAGGATGCATGTTGTAGGGAGATCAAAAGGATCCTTTTCGTTGGATGGAAGGGGTTAAACTGAAGTTTAAGAAGAAAACTTCTTGGAGGTTGTTTCATAAAGAAATTCAGAAAGACGAAGTTAGATAGTTTAGTCTCAGAGCTTTTCTCTAAAGAGAACTAGAGGCAAAACAGCAGAAGAGGCCAAGACCAGCACTTGTGAGCCCCCAGCCCAAATCCCTGCAGCAGCCCAGCAGCTCTCTGTGTGGCTGGGTGCTGTACCCTGAGCTTTCTGTGTGGTGCTGACAGCCAGGCACGAAAGAAAGCTGCAAAACAGCAACGTGCTCTCCTGTAATCTTGCTGTCTCGCTTGGGACACTTCACTCTGAGTGATAAGACCAGATCAGTGGTGATGGCATTCAGAACTGAGAGCAAACACCCACTGTCTGCCTTTCAGTAGCTTCCTCGGGCTGGCTGCTCAGTTCCCTAATACCTTAAGGACCTCAGACCCATTTAAACTAAGGACACTGCTGTAAGGAACTCGATGCTAAACGTGGTTTTGCCATCTATAGGAGCCTGCCTGACACCTCATGGCAGGCAGAAACAGGGTTTGCCCCTTCATACTGACCACAGGACTCACTGTGAATTTGATGGAAAAAGCTCCCAGTTTTCAACAAAAGATAGAACTTGATAGATTTATTTAATAAGCAGCTGATTTGGAAAATGCAGGCATCTCCAGAGTGTCATGGATGATCCTGCAGTGCCACTCAGGCCACCTCCCTCCTCCGTGGCCTTTGGTGCAAAAATCTTCCCAAATGCTAAATGTTGCCTAAACACAGATAAATTTAGGAAGTCTGATTGACTGTTCTTTGCCACAGCATGACTGACAGCTTGCAGAAACTAGGGAGAGAATTAATGTGTTTAACAGTGCCACAATAATCACAATATATTTACATTTTTCTGACACATTAGTCAAACATTTATCACTTCTTAAAATGCAGCTATGATACTTTGTCTAAACTGTCATGAGTCACAATGTAATTACATGGTAATCATATGGCAATTAATTTATATGATATTCATTTGAAACAGAGAAGAATTAGGCTTGTGATAGCGTGCAAAATTAACAGGCATACCAGACAAGGAATGAAAATCACGCCACTGGAAAAAAAAAAAAAAAAAAAGTAGGAAAATAAATCTTAAAATCAGTGTTTAAACAAATTGCTCCAAGCTTTAGAGAAAAGCTCCGAGATTAAATGGTCTAACTTCATCTTTCTGAATTTCTTTATGGAACAACCCCTCAAAAGTTTTCTTCTTAAACTTCAGTTTAACCCCTTCAACTCAATGAAAAGGATCTTTTTGATCTCCCTACGAATATGCACCCTAACAGTTTCCAAACTGAGCTACATAGTGAAGACAAACAACACATGAGGGCAACACACCAATGCCAAGATCTTGTGTGTCCCTTTTCAGGATTCCAAGTCACTGCCAGGGCTTACATGATGCTCACATGCCAAGAGACAATCATGGCAACACCGAGCCCTCCTTCCTTCAGAGATCTCCAGCCCTGCAACCTCTTTCTCTTTCTCTAATCTATTAGATAACTGCAGGTCAAAACTCAAAACTCAAGCACTGAGCTCTGGTCACCAAGCTTAAACCTCTGGTGATGGGAAACTCCCAGAGGGACAAGGTCTGAGGGAGGCAAAGATGGTTCAGTCACAATTATAATATTCTCTCTGCCCAAAATCTAGGAGCAGGATCACTGGCTGAAAAATACACAAGCTAAGAAACCAAGGGCTCCCCTCCAAAGATGAAGTTCAGAACTTATGGAAGGCCTTGGACAGCAACATTTTAACAGCAAGAGAGAGTAAATAGTAAAAAAAGAAAAATATTTCACAGTGAAGAAAATTAAGATGCTGTATGTGGTAAATTATTCCATTTACAGCTTCCTTTTAAAAAGTCATACTAATTAATGACTTCAGCTAATCTCATTCTTATTCACAAGACAGCCTGTATTTATTTTGCAAAGAAAATGTTTAAATGGAATAGCCTATTGAGAACTTCCTAACTCATCTTCAGCAGTTGTCTTGGGAAACAGCACTGTAGTCATATTTAATACATGCACTGTGTACAGCAACTTTGATGAAAAGGGGAATGAAATTATACAATTATTGCATTAATTATACATTATACACTTTTGTTCAGTGGCCCTTAGTGCTTTTCAGAATAGCTGGGTCACCTGGAGGAAAATCGCAGTGCAAAGCTTTTCCATTAACACTCCAAGCAGCTGGAAGAACAAAACCCAACAGTTACTTGGCAAATAAGCCCCATGGAGTAGACGAGGTGGGGTACAGGGGTCATGCAGCATCATATTCCAAACAACCCCCTTGCCCTGCTTTGCTCTTGGAAAATACTCAGTCATTCTGGCTCCTCACCTTGGGATGCTCTTGAAACACATCTGGAACCGCTGGGTTTAGTCCAGCAGTTTCAGTCAACCTGACAGAGTGCTGCCTTAATTCCCCCATTCCCCTCATCCTCCCCTGCTCTCATCCACTCACAGCTCCTGGCCCGGGAGCTCCCATGCCCTGGGAAATGGAGAGCACTATTTTGGTGGCCCCCTTCACTAGGGAGCTCCCTGTGCACCTGAGGTAGCATCACCCTGCAGGAGGAACGTGTTCTCTCCCTGTCAGGCAGGTCAGGAAGCAGCAAATCCCAAACTACAGGGCCCATGTGCTGACATGGAGCCTGAGAGTCTGTAGGTACAGCCACCGTGGCAAATGTGGTGCCAGGAACAGCACTGTCCCCACTCCTCTGAGCCCCCAAGCCTGGAGCCAGCCAGGACACCCACTGCTGGTCTCATCCTGGCAAAATCACCAAATGAGTAGGTCTGAACAAAAAACAAACCTGTTTCTGAGGAAAGACCAGAGGAATGGTGGCTGGCATTGCTCTGGGAAGCTCCAACCACAAGCAGAAGATGGTGAGGTGACACCAGATGTGGGAGGGGACACTAACAAAGATGCAGAGGAGCCTGTGCCAAAGGGTTCAGCTGGTGGGGTCACAGCTTCTTGGGGCCTTTCATATGTGTTGATTTATAACTTCTTGGTGTCTCAGTGAAATGGGGCCCAAAACTACTCTGCCCATCCAACAGCACAGCACAGAACAGAGCCCATCTCATTCAGGACAGAGATGACAAATGACACTTGAGAGCATCTCATCACTTTTTATATATCACAACTTCACTGCCATACTGCAGAGCCACTCTCAGGCTCCTCCCCTGAAGAATGGGGAAGAAAGCAGTTATTTCAAGCTCCTGATCCCATTTGCTGGTGGCCTTTCTGTTTGTGTAGTGTAAATACACCAAGGCTTAGGCAAATAATGAAAAAATAATAATGACCTAATTAATTCTCTGATTGATTTGATAAATGCTCTCCAAACAGAGAGGAAAAATGGAATCATAAATAATGTACTCTTCCGTTGATGGAAACAGTTTTGAACAGACTTGCACGTGGCTCAGTGTTTGCTGAGACAGCTCCAGTCCATCCACAGGCACCACGCCTGCCAGGAGCTGCCAGCCCGAGTTCTCAGGTGCTGTTGCTCCATCTGAAGCAATGCCTGATGGTTTAGGAGCAAGGTGGAGGGTGCATAAAGCAGCTGAGGCAAAGAGCTGTCCTGGTCCAGAGACACAAGACAGCCACTCCTTTTACCCTCCCTGAGTATGGCAAGTGCACGTTAAGCTGCACCAAGTCTGTGTTTACAGGTGGGCAGAGAAAGGCTTCAAGTGGTTTGGCCTTTTCTAAAACCCAAAGTCCCATCTGGCTCAAGCTCCAACACAACAGGGAGGTGCTGTGCCTAGGTAGGAGCTGGTACCCCTGCACAGCACCTCCTACCCAACAGTCTCCCCAACACCCAAAGCCTTCTCCAGGCTCTGCAGCAGATCCAGCCTTCTCTCCCTGGCACGTGCCGAGGCAACTGAGCTCACGGGAGAGGCTTCAGCTGAACTTTGTGCTTGTTTCTGACTGCCCTCCCTGCCTGTAGAGCTCACACAGACAGCTCTCATAGCACATCTCTTTGAGGTGCATGGAGAGCAGGCTGGGCAAAGTGTCAGCAAATAAATTATTTATGATGTTATCGAGCGGGTTTAGCAGATCAATATGAAGAAACCCCCAAAAAGCACTGAAATGCTTAGCAAGGCAAAATCCTTGCATCCACCAGGATCGGTTTTTGCAAGGACTCTGTTCCCTGGACTCTTCTGGAGAAGGATTCTCAATGCATACTTGTATGTTTGCAGCCAAACCCTAACCCCACTGCCGAGGGCATCACCAGCCCATGGACCACAAGACAAGCACTTCCAAGATTCACCAGAACTATCCTGTCCCTGCTTTATATCAGCTGTCACAGATGACTCTCGATGAAAAATGCCTTAGCAGAGTATGAATTCCACCATCTCTTCCATGCCTGCTCCAAGCTCCCGTTTACAAATGGCAAAGACAACTAGTTGTACATACATAAATTACATTTCCATGGATAAAGCCAGTCAGTGTGGGAGATCAGATCCAGCTCAATTACTGCTTCCATGACAGTAATGGGAAAAACATTCTACCGTGATCTATTGTAAATCCAAGAGAAAAGGCTCCAGCAGGGACTGAGCAGTTCCTGGGCTAATTGTAACTAATGAAAAAATGGAACAACACCATTTACAATAATTTCAATGAAGTTCAATGATACACACATCTACAGATTTTATTACAACTTCTGTGATCTTCATTTTGTTTCGTTCATTACATTTCTTATGGAGGCAAGAACTACAACAAAATCTGACCTGCATTTTTACAAATAACTTGTTTCCATCAAATTTTAACCTAGCAAAGAGAAGGCAGATTTGATAAAATGCCATGGAAAAATCCATCCTTATTAGTTTGCAGAAAGTTTTCAAAGAATAAACATATCGGCACAGGGGGAGAAAAAAAAATCAATTTTTGGTTGACCAAAGCAAACTGCATATTAATCTTGAGTGTGGCAAATAGCTCTGCCTGGGAAGGGGAAGGAAAAACACACTTGAAAAATCAAGGTACTTATTGCTTTGAAGTTTATTAGAACACATTATTTAAAACAAATTAAGAACTGGGAGATGAACAAAAAAAAAAAATTCAACTGTTGCAAAGAAACGCTTTGCAGGACTTTCAGTTTGATGAGTTAAATAAAAAGATTCCTCGCTTGGGGCAACCCCAATTGGCTTTTCTAATTCTTCCCAGTTCAGCTGAAGCATCAAATATTTCTACAGCTCTGGCTTTTACAGAAGTTTGCTTCTCTTGGTAACAAATCCTCCTTTCCCACCTCCCTCACCCATGTGCTGCAATCTACTATTAGGTTTCCCATAAAACATCACCCATTACCATTTTTTTTCCCCATTGCAAAAGCTTTATCATTGACAGCAGGACAATACTCATGAAACATCCTTTCAATGCCACCAAAACAGCACCACACCCCAAGCTCCACTCCAGCTGACCAAGATGAAATCCCACCACTGAGAGGCCAAGAAGCCACGGGCAGCACTGCTCGTGCTCATCTCTCCAGCAGTTTTTTGGGGTTTTTTTTCCCCAAAGGTTCTGGGCTGGGCATCACCTCATTCTGGCCTCAGTGATAACTTTCAGCAAACAGCTCTGACAGGGAACAGTCCCCTGAGGCTCTGAGTGTATAAACAGCACGTATTTAAAGCTAAAATGGAGTAATCCATTTAACTTGAAGGGGCTTCCCCATTCACTGCAATACCTGGCTGCTACATAGTGCCTGTGTTTCAAAAGTCTGGCTGCAATTTGCCATTGCTCCAGCGGGAAAGTTTTAGAGATCTCCTGAGGAAGGCTTTGAAAATAGAAAAATAACAAGGTGAAAACTCCTGAATGAAAACATGAGGAATTGATGTAGGAATCTTAGGGGCAAAGATGATTATGCACCACCTTGCATTTCTAGGATGAAACTCTGCTAGGCACTGAGAAGAGACAGAGCAGAGGTCTTAGGATGAAACAACCACGTGCTGAAGGTGAATGGGTGGCTAGGGTGAAATACAGAACAAGCTGGGGACACCTGGACTCCAGCACAGACAGGAACACAGCCAGACATGAGGTTTGCTGGGATCCCTGGGGAAGTGTCTGCTTGGCCATCATTGCACACAAACCATGGAGCGATCCAGCAAATGCAGCTTGACAGAGGGCAAACAGGTTTCACTCTGACAGCCCCAAAATAAAGAGGTGTGGTTTGCCCCAAAACAAAGGGGTGTGGTTTGCCCCTCCTTGCACTTAGGGAAGCGGTGCGCACGTCCTACCCATCCCTCCTACCTGCCTTGCTCCACAGCCTGCCTGGTTTGTCGCCTCTCTTGGAGGAAGGCAAACCTCTGGGGAAGCATATCAGGAACAAATTGCAATCGGTCTCCATAAAAAATAGCAACAATAAAGGAAAAAAGTGTGGCTGCCCACAAGAGCTGGCAGCTTTGCCTCCTGCGGTTACCCCCGTTGGCCGCTCTCCTGATCACGCCAAGCAAGCCAGAAAAACGAGGAGACACAGAAGAGGAGGAAGGAGAACCTCAGAAACAATAATAGGCTATGAATCGGAAATTTGAACAACAGCCTTTTTTTTTTTTTTTTCCCCTCCTGGTAATATTGTTCCAAGCAGCATGGGCTTGTAAAAGTCTAATCACTTCCCATCTGGCTCATCAATCACACGAGGGAACCGGTCCCTCGCACAACAGAGCGAGCCTCAAATTGGCTCCCACCAATAATAAAGGGTAGTGGAGAAGGACAATCCCTTCAGAGGATTGTTTAATAAATCACGTTTAGACAGGGAACACAAGGGAAATGGGAAAGCCTTAGAAGACCAGGGCCATTCAGTCCCACACGGCTTACATTATTGATACCCACTTGCTACGACCAATACTCCTTAGTGAATTTCCATATTTTGATTCTTGTTATTCAACATCATCCAAAATTAAACATGAAACTTTAAATATTTAAAACCAGGCCAAGGTAGTAATTGGAGCTGATGGAAATTGCATGCTGGCACTATTCCTGCTGCGTGTGCTTGCCTGGCTGCAAAAATGCCAGAGACACACTGTTGCTTCTCCTCTATTTTCAGCAGTTGCTGACATTTTACTGTAATTTATTCTCATTTTATCCTCCCCTTCTTAAAAATAACAACAACAGTACTGTCCTAATAATAAACCAACAGCTCTGACATCCAAAAGACCTTTTGGCAGAGGACTGGTTCTGCCAGTAAAGGGTGCCCGAGCTCGGCACACACAGATGTCTCACAGAGCACATCCCATCTTTTCGTCACACATTTTCCTTTCAGTAGCCCTTCCTTTCCAACACAGGGGTACAACTGTCAGCCACCAGCAAGACCCCACTCCAGCCTGTATGTGGTGCATTTTTTGATGGCCTCCTCCTCCACTTTTATCTGTCAGAAGCACTAAAAGCTCCCACAAGACGTAAAGTGTTTCTGACATTCATGGCTTTTAGATCCTAGGTTTCAAAGAACTGCTGAAGGTTATGTTGATTAAGCCCAAAGACATGTTTCTAGAAAGCTGTAGCTTAAATAAAAAAGGTGTTTTGCTGTCACAGCCATCAGCCAAAACTGTTGCTGAACCAGGGCATATGGGAGACGAAAGCCATGGGAGAAACGTGTGATATTCCAGGCTGCTAAGATTTGTTCTCTCCAGCAGAGATCAGAGGCAGTGGGAAAGCAGAGGAGGCATTTAGCTCAATTATAAAATAAACAAATAAAAAACAAAGCCTTGTACTGAGTCAGATGATGGCCGATTACCTGCCAGTTAAGTGAGGGGTAAAGAAAAATCATTGCCTCTTAAGAGTGCTATCAGACAAGAGTCCTTTGTGTTTGGTGAGAGCCCCAGAGGGGCACTCTGAGATGTCTCTGGAGGATGGAGCTGGAGATGTTTATTTAAGGAAACAAGAGAAACCTTTACTGGGAGCTTTCCTGAAGCCCAGATGAAGGCTGGCTCCTTTTGCTTCTGAGAAGTCCCTGCTAACCACACACGATGTCTAGCAAATTAACATCCAGTAGATGCTGTCTGCAGCAGATCTGATAAACATTTGCACCCACTATGAATTCATGCCATGATGGAGCATTAAAGTTCCATGGGAGAAAAAGAAAAATTGAAAATTGCTTAAGGAGCTGTTGGTTTTAGACTTCTCAGAGTTGGTAACCACCATGTGACACCTGCACCCCTGGGATCCACCAGGGGAAAAGCACTCTAATTAATTACCTCTTCTGTTAAATAAATACTACCCCTTTTGGTCAAACACCAGGCTCACAGAGCCAATGCAAAAGCAACATTTTAACATTTTACCAGCATTTGCCTGGTGAATACTTGCAGCTAGCTCTGCCTAGCCACCAGAACGAGCTGAACTGATCCCCAAGCAGGGGATGGCAGGGCTGCTGTGAGAGATGCCAGCATATCCATGTTGGTATAGATTTACATGTGCTGGACCTACTCTGCCCAAGGAAATGTTGGCTTGCTTACCAGGAATACCTCTAGCTATGCCACTATTTCTGGGACTTTGCTGCTTCTTACCACAGCCCAGGCGTGTGCCGGCCAAGCACGCTCCACATTGATTTGCAAGGTGAGGGGTCTTCATTGCAAATGAAGCAAAAGTTCTCAGTTTCACTGAGAAACTTCTGCTTAAAAGGCCAATAACATCAAGTGAAAGTCTACGTGCAAACACTTGCTCTGCAAGAATTGATGTCCCTGCACGCAGTATGCAGTGCTTCCCCACAGGCTGTGAGCAGATGTATTTGACTACACATTTGATCACTTGGAGTGATTAGGGTGTCCCCCAGCCAGGGACACTTACAGGAAGTGCAAGAAATAAATGCCCTTTTAAGCACAGTTTATTCTTATATATGCATTGTTCTGCTAAAATAACTCCTAATGAAAGGAGCACGGCTGGCTCCAGGAATGAATGAATACTCCCTCCCTGGTGATGGGTATTTATGTGCAGGGACAGAGGGTCTGTAATACAAGATCTATCCTTAACGCCTGAACCCATTTTATCTTCATTTCACATGATACAAGTGAACTGAGTGTTGTTTCGGGACATAATTGATCTGTAGCTGAAACAAATCAGCTCTGCAGCTCCGTGAGGAGATGAAATAGTGGATAATCCGTAGTCTAAAACCAGCTGTTCTGCTGAGATCAAATTATTACTTTGGCACTGAAGTGATGAGCTGACAAGGGAGCGTGTTCCAGCACCTGCCGTCATTACCAGGGCACCGCTGCCACGACCTCCGGCCACGCTGCTGCTAAGCACCAGAGATAATTGACAGCACAGGGGGGTCAGCTCCCACTTCCTAAACTGATGGACCTCACCTGGCCTCAATTCCAAATGTCAGCATTTTCAGGGAAAAAAAAAAACAAAACAGGCAGAGGAGGCGGCCAAGGAGGAGGCCCAGCACCACTTGGAGAGCTGGGACTGCAACCAGCAGCAGTAAAACGTTGCAGGTCGAAGCTGAGCAGCTGTCTCCACCCTTAGTGGTGGTTCTAACACAGCAGAAATACCTGCAAAGATTTTCACCCCTGTTTCTCTCTTCCTGCGTGTCGCTGTTCTAAATACATTTCCCTGTATTAGGCAAGGTATCCTGTGCTCACGAGAACGTCACACGAACCGGACAGAATTGCAGGGAGGTCATGGGTTTGCAGCTGCTTTTTCTTTTTTCCCTCATCATCTTCTGTGCTTCCCTGATATTCAGAATGGATCTTATTCTCTTAGGCCTTCACTCTTCATCAGAGTTTTAAGGGTGAACTGTCATTATTATTCCTGGGGTATGTATTACAGCAGGGGGTTGTTTTTGGTTTAATTTAAGCCCAGCCTGTTGCACATCTCAAGCTCCCCTGTCTGGAGACAGCAATATACAGATACTTCCACCATCACCATTGTTATCTTGAATTAGACACCCATTTGTAGTATTGTACAGCTTCTTTGCTGGCACTTTAGGATCTGAGTCAATCCCAAAACATCAGAATCAGGAATAAGTGAACATCTCAAAACATAAGAAATCAGAGTACGTGGTGACATCAGGGTCTGGCCACCATTCAAGCTCTTGGACCGCTTGGCTACAAATCCCTCCTTTACCATATTCAAACTGAACAGCATTTACTTTGAGGCTTTCAGCTCCATGTTGTGCTTATTAAGGTTGTTTTCTTAAAGCATGAGCACAAACTCTTTCACAAAATGTATTTTTGCTATAACCACTCTCCTGTGAGCAACATTAAGCTATCAGTATTATTTTTTCCTGCACAAAACCATGTGGGTTTGTCAAAATCAGCGTGGTATTTCTGCCTTGCCTTTTGACATTTTCAGGTTTATTATGTTCAGATGTTACCTCAAAGCACTTCTTTCTTTCTCTCTGGAAGGACTAATGACCACCAAAGGGGGAAAAGAAACACTGCATGCCATTCAGTACTTCATGCAGACTCTATTACCCTTTGAGTTCACTTCAAACATCGAGTACCAGTGGATGAGACCGGTTGTGCCTGCCCTGTGGAAGTACTGCCTTGAACTACGACTAGACCCTCGACTTTTTAACCAAACCTTTCCCATTCCACCTTCCCATGATGATGTATGACCCCAGGAACATCTCCCCTGTGAAGTCAGTGGTGCCTGGTTTCATTCCCTGCAGGATTCAGCACTTGGAACCAGCTCACATGTGATTAACAGAGATATTCCTGCTGGCTGCTTGTTGGGTTGGACAAACCCATCCTCAATCTCCCAGTCCCACAAAGACATCTATTATCACACCCTGGCCAGCTCCAGCCCCTCAGAATGAAGCAGCTTTCACTAGCACACACCCATGAACATGCTCCCCTGACATGCTATTTTTGAGGAGGATGCTCAGGAAGGCCAACTCCGCCCTCTGCCCCAGCCTTCCTGGGCACCCAGGCAGGATCTGCGTGACTCTGGGGCTGTAGTTTGTAATTAGTGGCCAGCTTTGGTGATACAATTCTGTGTGAGGCCAGCATGTTCTGAGCCCCACAAGGTGTATCAAGCTCTGAAGGTTGACAAGCAACCTCCCAGAAATGACTTCAGAATAATTAGCGAGACAGCTGATTTGGTGTATTTTCAAAAAGTAAAAAGCTTTTAATAAAAGAGAAAATAACAAATGATACCAGAGAAAAGAATAAAAGCTGTGCACAGTGCAGGGAAGGCCCTTGCATCTGCTATGACACCCCAAAAAGCACTGAGAGACTCCCTGCTCTTTCTTAAGCATTCAACGATCAAGGAGGGGATTTTTTAGCAAGCTGCCCAACAGAAACAGCTACAGGTCTTGAGGTGCATTTCAAAGATCCAACAGGTTCCTTTGTGCTGGCACTGAGGCAATTATGGTGGGAGAAACGTAGAAGTTTCTGGTCCTTCCTTCTTAAATGTCCAGGGGTGAAACTCAAACTCTTTTTCTCATATGGAAACATCTGTTTGGGTGTGAGGGTGCACTGCAACAGTTTGGGGTGGGAGCATTGCTGCTGAATTCTGCAATCCGCGCAATTGTGCTGACATTTCTGCACTCTAAAAGCCCCGCGGCTGGCACCTACAGAGGAAACCTTTAAAATTGATCCAGTTTAGCACAAAAACAGTTGGCTAAGCCTCAATCCATCCCTCTGCTCCTCCACCCCTTGACACAGCTTACAGCAAAAGACTTTGCTTTTCTTTTCATATGGATTTTAACAGTAATTCAAGCCCATTGATCCAGGACTCTGAGTCGGTGTATTACAATGCAAGATTATTCAGCTCTCTCACAGTTGGTTTGTCTAATTTCATTTCATTCCATAGCAAAACAGGATTGGAGGGAGGGGGGTTAGAGGAAAAATTGGCAACATGTTGCCCAAATGCTCAGAGAAACAGAAGAATGTTACTCAAAGGAAAGCGTAACACATTCCACTTGTCACAGCGTGCCATACCTCAATTACATATGTAGCTATATCCCTCTCTACACCTCATTCTCTGCTCCCAACTTCCATCTCTGTTCCACTGAAGGATTTGAGAGGGTGGGTGGACAAAGAGGAGAATAAATAAACCTTAATGACATCTGAGCAAAGCTCGTCAGTGAACAGAGTGAAATGGTAGAGTTTATACCATCTTCTAGCTGGGGTTAAGACTTCAAATCTCATTACACTCACCATTTACACCACATAACCTTTCCTTCTGTACTTGAAAGAAAACTGCTCATTTGCTTTACAACCTAACAAATCCATTTATAATTTAAAAGTATTTGTAACCATAGTTGTTTTGTTGTTTTTTTTTTTTTCCATTGGCTGGTTTAACATTACTCTGCTGTTTGTTTTTCTTAAGCTTCAGTAATGCCAGCATTTCCAATCCTGTTTGTAGGGGAGAGGTCTAAATTTAAAGAGTAAGATCATTGACAACATAAGGTGGTTGAAAGAGGGGGCATAATTGGTTTCACTGGCCAAGAGGGAGATCAGCTTCCAAGAGAGACACCACCTAATTAAGAAGGTTTGCACTGTTTTTTTTTTAATAATGTCCTCCTCTCTATTACCAACATTTTTATAGTACTAATCCCAGAAGCTTCTGCGGTCTGGCTCAGCCACATGTATTTTGCAGACAGCCAGGCATCAGAGCCCTTCATGGATGGACAGAAGAAGACTCTGATCAGGCACTAAACAACAGGAAAAGGAAGAAATAAATCTATAGTCTGTATTTAATTAAAGACATTAACAAGCCTAGACAGAGCCACAAATCCAAACAGTTATTTTTTGCTCATGTTAAATATTTGACTCCTGGTCTGTATTCTCATCACCCACACAGCAGAACTGCTGCCAGCCTGCACCTGTCCAGCATGTACCCCTGCAAAACTGGGAAACACTCCACCTGGAGCAGTGATCCTTATGTCCTGGGCATGTTTTTGGTCCTGAAGCCTCTCACACCTCCTGATTTCCCAGCAAGGTGGTGGCAGTACTGTGGAATGGCACACTGTCACGAGCAGGAGCACTCCCGTGCCGGGCACCCCACACCCATCCTGTGCTGGGCACCCCTGCAGGACCCAAAAGCTGCCAGAGGGGCCTGTGAGGTTCAACAGGACCACTGAGAAGGACAGACTTCCACCTCACACCACAGGGAGGACTGGAGCAGCCCCCAGACACGGGGGAGCTGCCCTACATCACCTCCTCAGTGCTCTGCTCTGCCTAACCAAGGGCAGCTTCCCTGCAACCACAAAAATGGGATAGTAAGTGAAAAGGATATTGCTGATCTCGAGCATGTCTGTGGGTCTGGGCCACTCTGAATAATTTAAGTCAGGCTTCTTTGATCTCTCTCCTGATCTAGAGTGGCTACCACTGCCTTGCACATGAATCAGACAGGCTTCCCAGGCAGCTGGGGATGGGGTGCCTGCTATACAATAGGGGCTGAATAGGAAATGCTGAAAGACAATTTAAAGAGACTCCTTAATCAACCTGGACTGCAAATCTTGACCTCTCCTCTCCACACATGATACAGCTGAAGGATGCTTCCTTTTATCAAAGGAGACAAAAGGAAAGAAAGGCTGTGGGAGAGCTGGGGAAGCTCTTGGTGACTGCCAATCCAGAGAAAGGGCAAAACAAGCCCCATGGTGGGATCCATCCCCAAGAGCTCTGGCAGGGGAGCCTCTGAACTCCCCCTTCATGGGGGGATACACAGCAAATGGCAGACTGATTCCACCTACTTGTCACTCCTTGAGAATGAGGGCATGAGTTTTATCCAGCAAACCAGCCATGGGGACATGGCCATGGGGATGTGGCTGCTCCTGCCCCAGTGGCTTTGGCAGCACTCACAAGGGCAGCCCTGGAGCAGGTGGGATGTGAGGAGCAGCCCAGTGCCATCCCCATTAGACTCAGGCTATCCTGGAAATCTGCAGCCATCCTCCATAACAACCTCACCCCCCACCCCCCCCCAAAATGCTTCCCAGGGAAGCCTCAGAGCACTCAGCAGGCACAGACACAAATCTTCACACCACAGTTCATGCACATTTTGCTGCACCAAAACAGGAGTCTGTATTTCCACAGATTCTAGCTCTGCATTCCCACAGCACCATCTCTCATCCTAAATACAACTGGTAATTTCAAATGTACCTTTCACACCAAGCCACCAAAAATAATTGCTAAATAATATGAGCACATATTTGGTTACAGCTTGGCAAACTCAGCTTCATTGTATATTGACCCAACCATTTAGGGAGAAGAAAGAGGAGGTGTGGGTTCCACCTCACATCCCTGGGCTGCCAAGTTGCATCCAGCAGCAGCCTGAGGCTTAGACCAGAGGCTTTGGGACAAAATGAGCAGCACCATGTCCTGTGTCTACAAAAACATGGGTTGAAACCATGACAGGCACTGCTAAAAAAGGGATTTTGAGCATCCAAGGGAGGTACAGGGGCTGCTAAGGCCAGCCTGCAGAGCTGCAGGGACACACCTGAATTACAGACACCTGTAAAGGAACTGGGACAGCCCAGGAAAGCAGGTGATCTGTCAGTATAACACAAGGGGGATAACAACAGAAGCACAAAAAATAATGTAATGCCTCTGAAGACATTTAGGTCAGAAAGTGCTGGATGCCTTTTCCCTACCAGCTGGGGGGCTCTGGGAGTGGTGGGGTCAGGATGGAGGTGGTTGACTCCATGTTAGGAACTATGTGGAGTGTGGTGTCTGTCAATAAAAGGGATGAGGGCCATGGGAGCACCACAACAGGGCCTGATTTTCAGCTACCCATTGTGCCTGCAGCATCTCAGTACCTGCTTCCAAGCATGGGACAGGCCTGGAAGACCATGCAAATCTGTGGCACTCCTTTCCTTGCTTCCTAGCCCTTTTGGGAAGAGTTTGAGCTGCTGTGATTATTTTGAGCTGCTATTTCTATGCAAGCAATGGGAAATGGCAGAAGAAGCCATTCTCCTGGAGCAGAGCTGTATCACGTATGCCTTCCTCAATTAGCCTTTGCCCCCACTCCACCCTCTGAGGATGCAGCTCACTTTAAACTCAGCTCAGGTTCACCCAGCACAGCTGGCAGCTGATCACAGCCAGTGTGAAACATTTCATCCATGCCAGAAGCATGGTCTGGCATGCAACTGGTCTCCTGTAACCCACCCAGCACAGCAGTTGTGTTCAACAGCAAGTTGGAGGTGTCCTCTTTCCACCTGGATTTGTGTGGCATGCACAGCTCTGACCATCACAGCTCTGCTGTTTCTGTTTTGTTTTCTAACAGGTAAGGTCCTAGGGGGGCAATTACAAACAAATAAATACACTTACTCAATTTCCATGTCCCTAATTACATGGAGGCCACTTTGCCTCTTGCCAGCCAAAGACAAAACACACACTGGCAGGTGGTGCAACATGACAAATGCTACAGGGCAGCCTGGCCCAGCAAACCCCCCTGGAAACCCCCATTCTGGGGCAGGGCCACACTGCAGTGCTTTCTTAGCACTTCTGGGGAAAATGCCCCTCCACAGACACACAGCCACCCCCACAGCCTGTCCTGGGAACCCCTGACAGGCACAGTACTCCACAGCCCCTTCTGTTGAGCAGGGACCTTGCTGAAGCCTGTCAGCTGGGCAGTCAGATACCATTCTGCTGCAGAAGGGATGCAGAGCTGTCCCTCCAGGAGCCACACAAATCATCACCACACTGCTCTGCCAAGCAATGCCCTCCCATCTCTGCACACCCCTCCCTGATACATCTGATCAGATGTAGGCACTCTCTGTGCCAACATCACCTCTCAGCTCTGCCACCAGAGCTTTCAAAAGGGTCTGCTTGGCCCTGTTTTGCTGTAAAAGACCAGAAAACCATTTAGAACCGCCTCACTTCTGTGTTTTTAACAAGCAGAAGCTCCAAATGCCAGGGGCCAGGCAGCATGCTTTGCAAAACAACTCTTGCCCTGGCTCTGTGGCAGTCCTCACCCTACAGAGGAGTCTGTTTCACCAAAACTTCCTCCAATGATTAAACACAACAACTAAAAACATAAAGCCCAAATGGCCAAATCCCACCTGCCACAGAGTCTGAAGGTAAGGAATGGGATAAAGTGGGGTGTTACAGCAGTCCTCTTGTTAGAGGGTAGAAATGAGCTGAGACACAGACTCCTTGTTCATCACAGCATGAAAAGGGCCCTGGTTTATTCCTCTGTACACCTCAGCCATCCTGACCCCAACCATTCACTGACTCTGGCTGCAGCAGCTCCTGCTGGAGGTTTCCCTTGCAGCCTCTGACTGCTGGGTATTTCCTGCTGAACTCTGACTGCAGGGATCAGTGTGCAGGCTTTGGGTGCAGCTTTTACCCAGCCAGACTGTGACTGCAGCTTCCAACAACAGCTCTGACTGCACACCCAGACTGACCTCACTGCAGGAATTCTCTCTGCCCAGGATCCTGCTTCTCCATACTCCTCATGTTCACGCACCTCAAGGTTCCTCCTCCATGACAATTCTTTTCTCCCCTCACCAGCTCATCCACTCCCTTTTCTCACACTTACCTTTATTGGCTACAGCTTTGACTCATTAGGGGCAAGGCTGTATTGGGTAATTAACACAGCTGTTAATTATCAGGGGCCAGGGCACCTGTATCCCCTTCTCCTTCAGTGGGGCTGGCAGGGGCTCTCATCAAGCACGGGGCCATGGGTGCTGACAGGGGAGATGGGGCCCTACATCTCTGCAGTAAATGCAACATTCACCATGAAACATCCACCCTGTTAAATGTCAGGCTACTGCCCTGCAAGTGTGGCTGAAGGTGCTACACAAGCACTGCTGAGGTACATGAGAAAAAAAAACCAAAACTACCATAAAGCAGTGATAGATAATTTTTGGAGACTGTTGATTGCAGTTAAAAATGAGTTTCATAATCGCTTGGGAGAATTATGGCAGGGAATAGCACAGAACTTTGATCACATCTTTAAAAATAAATAATCTGAACTGATTAAATAAAATCCAGGCACGAGAAGACAATTTACTGACTGTGAATTGCTAAAAGCCAGGGGATTAGTCAAAGATAACTCTCATTTACCAAATGTGTTTAACAGAAGTACTTGCAGGAGATTGTTATGTGATGCACTAATTGTGTATTTTATTCTGAAAATGGAATATGGAGATATTATTAAGAAATAAGTACAGCCCACAATAGGAACTGTCAGCTCTGCCAAGCAAAACTAAAATAGGTTCCCCCTTCTGTTCTTCAAACAGTTGTTTGCAATATGAACCAGTGAACAATCTGAGCTTTTCTCCAGGTTTTATTTTCTGAAGCCCAAAGCAGGGAAGTGAATCTCAGCTCTGGCCTGGACGAGACTCAAGACAGGCACCAGCTCTAGCAGCTTATCTGGTTTCATGGAGCAAATCCTGGTGCAAAAGCCTGGCCTGTGCAATTAGGTGAGGCATGCTGGTGGGTTGGGAAGCAGTGGGAGATGGGGCCTCACCCCTCACCACTCACTGCTGACTCGCTGGGTGAGCCTGGACACACCACAGGCACAGGGGAGCTCCCAGGGACTACTTTCCACCCAATTATTTGTCCTGCTCTGCTCAATCACGCTCTTGGCAGCACCTCTGCCAGTGGAGAGCCTGCCCTGGCTGTGACAGGGAGGTGGGACTGCATTAACCTCAGCCTCATTTCATTGCCAAAGCTGGCAGAGGTAGAACTTCAAAAACAGAATAACCCCTTGGACATTTTCTGTGAGTAAGTTGAGCCTCAGGAGAAGGACAAAGCACGGCAGCTATCAGCCCACAGATGTCAGAAATATCTTCCCTTACCCAACACTCAGGCTTAGACACATTTTTTCCTGCTACTAAGTGCTCCTTTCCTCTGCCACGACTCCATTGTGGCCACAGCACAGGGAAGCACCAAGCAGCAGCAACAGAGCTGGCAGAGCTGTAGGGCGGCACATGCAGAACACAAGTTCATATTGCAGTTGCTCACAGGAAAGCAATACCAAGACTATAACACAACCAGGAACCAAAATAAAATATATTAAAGTAACACAGATGATACGTACCCCTGCTCTGCTCACACATAAGAACAGCAGGAAAAGAAACAGCTGGCACATGCAATCCCTTCCTACAGAAATCAAGCTCCTCGTGAACTGCAGGCCTGGAAGTTGAAGTGGCTGAGCACTTCATTCAAGTGACAGACAGCCCCTTTTAGTCTTCATCAGCAGACATCCAGAGAGCTAACTCATAGACATAAAGCAAATCCACTTAGGGAATAAATGTCTAAATAAATATGAGTGATGGGATGCTGATCTTTTAATGTTCCTCTGCAGGGTAAATAAAATTATGGGGTTTTTTCACTTCAATTCATTTATGCTATTTGTTTATTACTGCGTGATGAAAAGGCTCAGCATGCCTACAGCTTACTGGCTCTTCCCTCTGTCCTGGAGCAGGAAGTTGCCCAGCTAAGCTGAGCACTGTGGAGAGGGCAGGTGGGCACATCATGGTCATCATCAGCTGGGGACACAGCTAACCCAGGGTCACACCAGTGTGTGCCTGAAGCGTTTTTGGTGCAAGAAGACGGCAATTCCTGCAACAGAGACTGAAACACCGGAGCAGGCTGAAGGAGCGTGATGTTGCACGGCAAGTTCACCGTATTTAAGTCTGAGAGAGACAAACAGCCTTTCTCTTAGTTATGTCCCATCTGCCACCTTCATTTGGCCATTAAAACCATTTTTAATATGATAAAAGGAGTAATACTGCCTGACTAATGAATGTCGAATTATCGGCGTAAATGTGCCAACATTTATTTATTTATTTGCCTCACCGAGAACATGTTCTCTTCTGTTTGGTTTTCTACTTTAATGACTACAATTTATCATACTAACTAGGCCTTCCAGTTTGCTGAGTTTTGTTTCAAGTTCTGCCTTTTTGCTGAGACATCTGCGAGGGAGCAGATGCAGGTAAGAGAAGTAATAAAACTAATAAAGAAGCAATAGTAGCTGTCACCAAAAAGCACAGGTGACCAAGCCACCTTCATTTACCCAACAGGGCCTTTCCTTCTTGTTCTCATTTGATGATTTTACTGCCTTCTTTCCACCAATATTTTACGCTGCTTGTGGCAGCCCTCTGCGAGGAATGCTAATTCCCAATTTCCAAGTCATTTGCTTTCCCCACCTCCCAGCAGGCAGCATGAGGAGAAGGAAAGCCAAAGCGGAAGGACTGTCTGCAATGAATTCGAGCCATGGCCCAGTCAGGGGTTTCAGGAGGCATCTGAAACTGCAGAGATGCCCCAGTCAGAGCAGGGAGCCTGCCCTCACAGGAGGAGGATCTGCCACCTGTCCAAGGCGTGGGGGAACGCTGCTCCAGCTGCACTGAGGCTGTATCTATTTCAGAGCAAAGGCATATGTGTTTTCCCCACCTGTCACAACTGTGAAATGTATGGACAGCATTTACTTCCGAGCCATTCGTCACCCAAATTAACAGGCAATCTGTTAGTCTGAGTGCAATTAGCACCCCAAACTTTACTCCAGACACGTCTGGTAGCTGAGTTTTGCTCACGGACCTTTCAGCAGCCTGGTGTACACTTTGAGTAAATATACAGCAATGTATGGAGTGGCAAGGCTGTGAAATCCCCAACAAATTCGTTGTGAAGCGAAGCTCAACACGCTGCTGGAGACTTGGCTTTGCCTTCGCTAGGAGCTGTGGTGGAAAGTTCACAGTTTCACAGACTGAAACTGAGCACTCAGCTCACCCGAGAGCCAGCAAAGGAATGAGTGAGTGTAACCCAGCCAGCTGGGGCTGCCTCCCACTGCCTCTTCCTGCTGCCGGATTTAAACTCCACTGCTCCTGCCACCTGAACGTGCCACTTACATGGAGACAGGCATCCTGGAACATGACATCAGTGTTTTTAAGAGGTACAGGAGAGCAATATGAGCAGTGTAAACCCTTATCTGTGTCGTGGAGAGTACAATCACAGCACAGACTGCAACCACACTGACATAGGCGGTGCCTGGCCATTTCTACCTTGGCCCTCAGACCCACCATCCATATTACAGCCACATCATCTGCAGCACCCTCAGATGCCCACCTGGATCACTCCTTTGGTGAGATATTTCTTTAATCATAAAGAATGTGAAATACCAAATAACGATGGGTTTAAGTTCTTTGAATTCAATGTTCACCTTTCTCTCTTGGCCAGCATGGCAATGAGATATCTGCAAACCACGCTGAATGTTCCCTCACAAACCCAAAATTTGATGTAAAGAGGACTGAGGGAATGCACAACCAAGGCTCCCCAAAAGCAGTACAGCCTTCATCTATCACGGACTTCCCCTGGATGCTGGAGATTGTTAGACTCATAGCCCCAGTCTCATACCTGAAGAAGTTTCATGTTCATTCAACAATCACTTTTTTTCTTTTTCTTAAATGCTCCACATTGTCCCAGAGTTCTTCCCTTGCTTAGTCTATAAATCAATCCCTATCTAGCATTTTATTAGGGTTAGCTTCTCCAGTCTTATCTGCATGATTCTCTGACCTTCTTAAACCCCACCTAACCTGCCCTGTTCCTGCTGGCAGCACAAAGTGAGAGACCTGCGAGGCACCACCTTCCAGTGTGCCAGCTTTCTCCCCCACGTCCTGGGTGAGTCTAAATGACTCACACTCAGAGCACCTGTCACAGCAATGACATTGCTCTTGTTCTCTTTCATCATCCTCTCCCATCACAGTGGAGCTGGTGGGAGAGATGCCTGGTCTTTTCCAGCCCAGCACCCATCGCTGCTCCCCCAAACGCAGAGGCAAAGCAGGGAAGGAGAAGAGGGAAGGAGAGGGAAGAAGAGGGAAGGAGAAGAGGGAAGGAGAAGAGCAGCCTGCTTACCCTCAGGAAGGAGAGGTCTCTGTTGTGCTCGATGCTGGTGATCTCCAGGTTGCCCATCACGACCTCGCAGTTCTCATAGTACTTGCGCAGGGCCCGGTACTGCTGCTCCAGGTCAGAGAGGGAGCTCAGCTTGTTCTCGGTGCCAGCACACACTGCCAAAAAACACAGCACAAACCATCAGGCCAGCGTGGAAGAGGGGCACTGGAGCACATAAGGAAATGAAGTCTGTACACAGCGATATGGGGAGTTGCAACAAAAACCTGCAATGATTCACAGGGCTGGGTCACGCGAGTCACGTTTCAACACCAGCAGTAGAGACAGGAAAGCAGGAATACAGCCTGTGATCATCTCAGCAGTTTAAACACCTCTCATCAAATGGGCTGAAGTGCTGGTATTTACCACCAAATGCAGAAAGGCTGGAAAGGCAGAAAGGCAGAAAAAAGGCCAAGCAGGTTGACCCCAGCGCCCAAAGGGTCAAACCCAGGTCTCAGCAAACCCCTACCAATTCCGCCAGTGACAGAATCAGACACTGGGCAGAGGCACTCCCATCACGGGCTGAAAGTCACAAGGCTGGATAATTCAACATTTTCACTATTCTGGATAGTGTTTTGGACAAGCCAAGAGCAACCTGAGCAGAAGACTTACACCCAACATTGTTTTCCCTATCACCATCCTTAAGACCCCAGCTGTTCCCAGCTTTACACAATTAAATAGGAGAAAAACAACAGCAAAAACCACATTGTTTTTCCACAAGTCCCCAGGCTGAATGCACAGCGAAGATATGTCAGGAAACACCATCTTAATAACGGTTTTCAAAGGACACCCTTTAATATTACACCACTTTGCTCTACATTTTAAAAGCCACCAAAGAATCCCAGCTCAGCTCAATATATCAGCCTGTTGTCATCATGCAATGACAGAAAAAAATAAAAAAAAAAAGGAGAGAAATGCAGAAGCAGCATTTTACATTTTCACACATTGCTCAGCCTGCCCAGACAGCGATGCTGCTTAAATGGTCAGGTGTGGGTCTGGGCTGCTTTTGGTTTGCCTGTTTCAATGCACTTATTTTTCCTCTTAATCAGCAGCTTGTGGGTTGTTCTTATCTGTGAGCAAATTAATCTGGGTAGATCTAAACTGTTGAAAGAGGCATTATGTTAAACAAAACAGGAGCCTGACAAGAATGGCATTTCTGGAGCCAATCCCATTTCTGGATCAGATCAATACAAACAAAATCCTCCATGATTGGAGGCATAATCAGTACAATTGGCTAAAATATACTCTTTTGAAAGGTGCAGGTCCTTTTTATAAATACCAAAAGTAATTATGCTTCAGAGTACTACAATTATTGACTACTTATTTACTACACCACCTTCCCCCCTTTTTTTTTTCTCCTCAGTAGAAATGGGAAAAATTCTAATCTCTGTTCCTTCCGTGGTCTCTCTGCTGCAGAACTATTTGCTCTTGTGCCGGGGCAATTCGAGCTTCCAGCAGCCTCTTGGCAAAGGGCTTCAGGAGGCAGCCAGGAGCCCAGGACCTGCTCAAAGTTTTCTGCCAAGGAAACTCCCTCTGCCCCAAAATTGGCAGTGAAGTCTCTCCCACTGAGCCGTGACTCCCACGGGGAGGGCAGGCACGGGCTGGTTTCATTGCAAACCACTCACAGGGTGAAGGGTTGATCAGATCACTTTTGGGTTGTGTTTCCAGGGGCTAAAGAGCACGGACCAAAGCTGAACAGGCACTGCAAGGGCTGCTTCTCTAAGTAGGCATTGGGTCTACCCACCTTAGGAAATGCTGGAATATTATTCCTTTCATTAAACCTGGTAAAAGTAAAATTTAAAAGTTCTCACGACAGTCAAAAATTTGAAATATTTGACCTATGTTCATCATACTGTGTTGAAGAAAAACAGACCTGCTTGGTTTGCTTACGTTTTAAAATACAAGCTACCACCTCATTTTGACGCTTAACTTAAAAGCATGAACATTCTAGTTTTTAGATTTTCTGTAAAACCTTACCACTTAGACTAAATCACACCTAAACATGCTATTTTGGGAGATTCCCAAGATGGAAAGACATTTGGGATCTCACATAGCTCTGGTGGGCTGGGAACACTGGAAGGATTAAGCACTGCAACTAGGAGATAGCACATCTTTCTTTTCCAAATACAAAGCCCTGTCCTAGCTCATAGGTTTTACACAGAAAACCCTTGAGACCTGCCCTTGTGTGCTAACTCTTCAGGGAGACACATGCCTGTGCCTGCCAGGACACCTAAAAATTCTTGCTTAGCAGTTACAAAATGTGTTTGTGTGTCTCTTCCTCAAATACAACAGTATCTATCACAAGACTGACCATATTTCCAGCCAGGTATTATTCTGTCTTAGGGCTCCCAAGGACTAATAAATACCTTCCGTTCCATTCTGCAATCCGTGCTAAGGACCAGCACAGCTCAGAAAGGAATTCCTGCAGCTCAGCTAATAAAGCTGTGTACTGCAACACTGATATTCTGTGTTGCACACCCATTAAACGTTCCCTGAAAGCTAATGCAGCCGTTTGTTTGCTGTGAGGAGGCAGAAACACCTGGAGCCTCTTCTTGCAAGGGGATTCAGCAGGGGTGAAGCCAGCCCAGATGTGAGCCAGGGTTATGAGTTTGATTTGACTGAGATGAATTTTGTACAGCCAAACCACTGCAGGAACTACTCCCAGTTTTTGATATGGCTAGCAATCAATTCTTTTGGATAAAAAAAAATAAATCTTTAAAGCTAATTTAGAAGAAATCATGCTGATCCTTTAAATTTATCTCATAGCAATTCCAGGCACTTAATGTCCATCCTAAAGAGAGAAGTTTCCTTCAACAAAAAAATTGGTCACAGATTGTCTCAAGTCAAGTCACATACCAAAAGTGATCATCCTACATCAACTGAGGGGAGCAGAAGTGCACATAGGTTTTTTTCCACTGGTAGCCAACCAGCAGTGCAAGTTGATGCAGAACAGAAGTCAGAGCAGGAAAGAGCTCTGACCTGCACAACCAGCTGAAGTCACAAAGCAAATTGTGGGTGTAATCATGGATCATTAATAATCCATTATTACAATAAGTCATTAATCTCTCTGTCTCAGCTTGGCAATGTATGCTTTTGATGCACCTAATAATTATGGCATATTCAAAATACAAAAGAGGAAACAATGCCAGTATTTAAGAAAAGCAGGTTAGGTCCTTCACTCGCAGGAGGAAGGGCTTGGGACAGTACCTCCCGTCCTTCACAGAGACATCCTTTAAAACAGAGAGGATATGTTCTTGGCAGGTTTGTCAAGGCAAAGAACAACTAAGGGGGTAAAAATCCATTCCTGCCACAGGCAGAAATGCTACTGCCATGGACAGTCACAAAGGGGCTCCTGTTGGCCCCCCGAGGCCAGGGAGCCAAACCTGGGAGGGACACAGGCCAGAGAGCAGGCTGTGAACTGGTCCTTAACAAGTCCTGTGCCCTATTTTGAGCCATATGAGGCAATTCCCAGCTGCTCCAGGGCAGAAATAATTGTTCTGGGTCTGATTTGCCAAGGTAGTTAAAAAGCACTAAAGTAACCCTCTGTGAAGCAGGAGCTGAGCAGGAGTCACAGAGTCCCTGAGCTCAACACAGAGCAGGAACATAGCCCACTCACCTCCTGCTCCTCTCCTGGAACAGCAACAGGCATCTATGTGTCACAGCAGCTCTTTAAAATTAAGTGCCAAAATAATATGTATTTGCAGGGATGTTCCAGCTGTATACAGGCATAAACACAAGCACAACAAAATGTATTTCCCTGTCATGCCATGCAAAACCACCATAATCTGTATTTCATGAACTCTCTTCAAAGCACTTTGTTGTATATCGTTAGGTGTGTTTTTTCATACAGCCCCAGAAATGGATGAGCAGAAAAAAAAAAAAAAAAATCAAGATTGTGAGCTTTAACTGCTCCTACAGCAGAACCTCTGCTGGTTAATAAAAAATACTCATTCCCTGTCTCTAACACAGGGCAAAGAGGAGCAGCTTTAGCTGTGCCTCCAGTCTGAAGCTGCTCTCCTTATTGAGTATCTCTGGTCAGGTACTCTCTGCCTTGTTTGGGGGAGGCCTTACAGGGGCATCTCCTCCCAGGAAACCCTCCAGTGCTCTTCACACCCAGGAAAATCAGACCTCCCCTACATTCTGCCCAAGTTTGTGAGGGAAGCTCCAGTCTGACCTGATTTACTGACACGCCACCAACTCCTCCAAACCATCTCTCCACCTGATGCCTTAAGTTTGAGCTTTCATGTTTTTCAGATTCTGTGCTGCCCAGGGGTGCAGTTCTGAGCATCACATTCAGTGTCAGTCAGCTCTTCACAGAGCAGGGAGACAAAACAAATCCTTTTCCTGCTGGAGACCAAGGACAATGGGTACAACTTTCAGGCCCAAAAGCACAAACAACAGTGGACTGAAGAGAGAAAACAAGAAGGATGATACTTCACAACCCAAACCTGTAACTGGACAATTAAACCCTATTATGCAAACGGACCAAAACTTATAAAAGTGTGAGACCTCGTGACCGTTTGTCCATTTTGTGACCATTTTGGGTCCACCTTGGATGTAGCCCTGGCCAGGCTCTTGTCCTGCCCAAGGTGTACCCTTAAAGGTCCTTCAATAAATACCTACTTTATTCTCTAGCTCTGTCCAGACTCTCTTCCAGGTCAGCCTTCCCAAGGCATCACACCTAACCACGCTTGGCCATTCCTGCTCTTTCCACGTTCTGACAACAATCCCCACAGAGTGTTCATGTGCAGAGCCACCCACCACTGAGGTTATCCCAAAGCTCAAGGACATGCCTCTTCCATCAGGGAAGTCCCAAACCAGCAACAAGCCAGTGGCCACTCCTCACCTGCACCCCAGCCATGGGGGATTTTGGGTGGAACAGAGCACTGCTTGGTCATCACAAAAGTGGAATTCAGGCATTACTCACACATTCATACTTCACATTCAGTTGTTTACTTAATACCAGCTCCCTAAAGTGACAGAGTTTCAGCTCCTAATGGCCCCAATTACAACAGGAATAATCACCTGTATTGAAATGAACTTATGTTTTTCATCAATATTCATGCACATGACTTGGAAATTAATTTTCCATTGACATTTTTTCATAAAATAGCCAAATCATTCAAAAGCTCACTTAAAGGTGGCAAATAATGAAGACATTTAAAAATGTCCATTAGATGCTGCTTTTTCAGGCCATTATTTTGCTCTGCTCTGTTGATGATAAATCCATACGTTAAATTAAGAAATCACGCTTGCCTCCATCTAGTTCTGCTTCTTCCAATGCTAATGGATTTTATAATCCTCCCAGCTCAACTTTTGGAAGGAGATCAACTTGCTCCATTTCTTATTCAACCCCTCTCCAGATCAGCCTCCATCTGGAGTACTAAAGAGTGGAATCCATTACCTCCACCACGGTCACCCCCACCTGAACTCCCGGTGTCTCACTCCTCTCCCAAAGCACACTCAAAGAAGCAGGGATGAGGCATCCTCATTGCTAACTCCAAGGGAGTTATCTCAAGCATCTGAATATATTTTCCTCTGAATCATAAAACATTTATTATTATCTCTTTGGCAAGGATGCAGGAGAGAGCAGTGCATTTGCCCTGTACCAGCCTCTGCCTGAAGGCAGCACAACCTCCCTTTGTCAATCAGTCTGTCTAGTGGGCCAAAAACACAAAGGGAGGCTTAAATTCTTGGACTTACTGGTTTAAGGAATGTCTTTATAAAAAGGACAATCACATGTTCCTTCACCCCAGAGAAGATGAGCCCAACAACAGCCATCATCTCTCTAACACATTCCTCTCCTCTACTTCCCACTTATTTACTTAATTAGCTGCATTCTTACAGACAGCACCACTATCAGGGTTTCTTGAAAGGCAGCTAACAAAGCTGTTTATTAATAATTGCAAACACTCGTGGCAATTTGTTAAGACCCCCAGATGGGGGGAATACTCGAGCCCCTTAAGAAACAACTAATTACCAGCGGTGCCACAGCAATCCCCATTCACTTCTTTCTGCTCCAAGCTCTCAGCAACAGCCTGGGCACCCTGTCACGTAGGCACACAGGAAGGGGAAACACACTTTTAATCCTTTCATTATTATTTTACAGTTCTCCTTGAATGAGCTGAATTTTCTTGCAATTAGGCACGTCCTAATGAAGCGAGGGCTGCCTGCACTTACAGCCTTGCAGATGTTTCCCGTGAGAAGCAAAACACTCCTGGAGGTCAGCAGCCATTTTCCTGTAAACCCAGTGATTTGGGAGAGTGCTTTAGAATTGAAGGCTTTCTTTCCCTAGGTGGGAGACTGTAATGAAGGAGAGCATAATTTTCCCTGTACTCCTAATTAAAAGCTCAGCTGGCACAAGTGTTTTCCTTCCGCAAGGTCTGCTCTACACTAGAAAATTATCATCCCATTTGAATCCAGTTGCATGCAATCAACCCGGCTGCCATGAACCCTGGACAGCCACATGGCCACAAGAGAAGCTCAGCATGGCCACCCAGCTGCTGCCCAGCCTGTCAGGGTGTCACTGGGATGAAGTGACACAGTGCAGGCTGTACAAACACTTGCCCCACAGCATTTCTTCTCCATAGCATGGAAAAGTGGTCACTAGGTTGGATAGTCCCAGGGACCAAAAGCATTAATTTCCTGGAATTTGGTCACTAAAATCTCAAATACCCTCTCATATGCCTTTGTAAAAGCTTTCCAGCACTTTCAGAAAAGTTGCAAGGATGTGTGTGACCAGCCCGGCCCCACCTCCAAGAGAAGCTGATCCTGTGCCGCCTACAAACGGAAGCTCATTCCCAATTTTATGAACAGAAACAGCTGGGCACAGTAGAGACTGACTGTGATTGTGACTCCATCAAGAAGGATTAGTCACGTGTGATAACACTTTTCCAGTCTGATGGAACCCTCTCCTTGTGCCAAACTCTCCCAAATCCCTTTGGTGGATGGTACACAGCGCATTTTACTGATTCATACCAACCAAAACCCACCACCAAAACGCTGACTGGACTTATACAGCAACATTTCAAGATATTCACTTGTACTGACCGTGTCAGCCATCATCACCAGCTTGTTTTATGCCAGTAATTCCAGCATTGTTTCCCTTTTAGTTGTATCACATCTGTATTACGGCACAGCAACCACAAAGGAAAAAACAGGAAAAATGTTTTGCAGGGCCTATATCACACAGCTACCACTTTTAAAAGAAGGCAGAAATTAATACAAGAGGTTTTACGAATAGTTCTTCCACCTCAAGCCTTGGTACTGAATTTTTTTACTTCTGCACTTTTTCTCCCTACTCTTCACAAACAAACACACACACGCCCCCCTCTTTTCCTCATTTTGTTCTATTTGAGGGTAAATAGTCGCTTCTTAACTATAATGTAGGTACTGGACTTGACAAGCAATTAAAGCAAACAATTTCCACTCATCTAACTTTGCCAAATTAGTCATCTACCATCTGCTCTATCATCTGTCTCTCCTTGAGGTCTTGCTGTGAATCTGGAAGCACTCACTCTGACAAGGAGGCAGCAGATAAGCCTCCAAGCTGGTGGAGAAACCGAGGGATGGAGGTGACAAGGGGGTGTGACACGTGGCACCATGCTGCTGACCACCACCCCCATCACGATGGCTTAGAGGAGATGCTTGTGGCTCCAGTGGTCTAACTGGCAAATTACCAGCACGCATGTTGTGATAGGAAAACATTTAAAATGAAAATATTTTTTTACAGCCACTTACACAGCGGGGTAGCTTAGGAGGACTAGGGGATTTTCATACCCGATGCAAAAAATAACTTTGTTTATTGAAATATCTTCAGCATTTATAAGCTACTTCCCAATGAAGTACATAACCCAAACAAGCAATTGGCAAACATTATCTAAGGAAGATTTGAGTGGTCTCTGCTCCCAGCACCTGGCTTAGCTGAGGTAAGGCTGCACTTTGAAACAACAAAATCATTTTCAGGTAGCTCTGAAATACAACGCCGGTCTCCTCTACCCTCCAGCTTCTTAGCACTGGCAGGACCCTCTCCTTCTACCAGGCTTCCATTTTGAGCTCTTTACTGGGCTTCCCAGTACAAAAGAAATATCACCAGCATCCCTTTTCCAGCTGACCTACGATTTCTCCCCAAGGAAATCAACTCCAGAGTGCAAGTTAGTCCATGCAAACATTGCTGCTCCAAACCACCATGCAGAGGAATCATCCTCTCTGCTGCTGCTGAAGAACATTACAGACTCCACCTGCACTAGTTGGGCACCTGAGTGCAGCACCCAAGATTAAGTTTTTTATTAACTCCTAACGACATGAACCAAAATTCCCCCCTACAGCACTAAAGCACAGACCATCACCAAAACCTTCTAAGACTAATAAGCCTACAGATAAATGACCATCATGCAAGGCCACGTGTTCTTCCAAGTGCCAAGCTGAAGGCCTAAGAGTGTCCAAATATTGCTCTCCCTGCTTTGCAGCCCTCATTCTTCCTAAGTCCTGCCCCAGTGCAGCAGCAGTGGCAGCCTGCTTCCCTCCGTCACTGTGTCGCGGTGCATCCTGGCTCCATGGGAGCTCCCAGAGCAAAGTGGTGGAAATCTCCAAGGTCCCAGCAGTGAGAAGGATTTGGGTTGTTTTTTTTTTCAATGCCAAGGGAAGGAGTGGAGGAAAAATGATGGAGCACAAACGCACAAACACCAGGGGAGCACACCCAGAGGTGTGAGCAGGGGGAACCACAGGGGAACCGGGCACTTGGTCTGGTCTTTTGCACCTTCAACAAAAACACGTTTGGCAAGGGATGCCAGTAACATCTGCTGTGAGGTTGGACCAAAATCATTTCCCAGCTCCCAAGCCAGGCTGCTTCGCTGGCACACAGAGGGCTCCTTCCCCCCGGCAGTGGTCTCCAGGGGTGCTCAGCTGGCACAGAGCACTGCCCCGGTGCTGCGGCGGTGGCCACCTTCCCCGGCAGCTCCGCCGGGACTCACACCGCTCCCGACAGCCGCAGGCTCCGCCTGTCCGCCTCCCTCCCTGCTTCCCCCTTCCCCAGAGGGCCCCCAGACACCGCAAGCACTCACTCAGCTCAAATGCATTTTAATTAACGCTGTGCAAACAGACGGAGCTTGTGCGCGCACAGGGGAGCGCGTTCGCTCGGCTTCCGCCCGGCGCTCAGCCTGGGAACTCCGGTGGGAGCGCCCAGAGCCGCGGCGATGGGGACGGGACCGCAGCCCTCGCTGCCCCGCACAACATCCAAAATACATCGGCGAGATGCTCACGAGCCCGCAGACCCTCCTTGCTGGTATTTAAGCATCATTTGTGTAAGAGATGCGGCTGAGAGCGGGTAGGTGGGACAGGTGCTTTTATGTCTCTGCTGTAACACGGGTAATTAGTCACCACTAAAGCACACAGCAAGAGGCGCCTCATTACGGCTCGAGCACAAGCCACTTGTGACACGGAAAAGGTATTTCCCCGAGATCGCCCACAGAAATCTTCCTCGCGTTACATTAGTAATTATCACATAACCCAAATACCGCCTAATTAGAATGATTAAAGTAACGGTGAAATTCCAACGCCTAAAGAAAAGGACCGCTTTGGGGAGAACAACCTTCCCAGCTTCTGGCAAACCGGCGAGGCAAAACTGCAGGGGGACTTAAACAGTCCCAGGAAAAGCACTTGGGAGTTAAAGAAAATCAGTATCTCATGGGACACACCCGAAATGGCCAAGACAGGGTTTGGGTGTCCCCCTTACCAGGCAAGAACAGACCCAACACTTGGGAGCTGCTCTGCCCAAGTGCCTCAAGGTGACTGTGCAATGCAGGAACATGTGATGACAGAAATACCCTATTTTAGCCAATACAAACACATCTATTAAGCTGAGACTGAATACAGTTTATTTTTCATTAATGAAAATAACAGGTTCTCAAGCAACACGATAACCTTGTCAAGCAGGCAGGAGAATCCAGCTTGCATGAGGCAGCTGAAATGGTAATTACTTAGACCTGGAAGTACTGCAGATGAGGGGAATGGCAGTGCAGTCAGAGGGAAAGGCAGGGGCTGTGCTGAGGCTGTCCCAACCCCCTTGTCTAGAACCAAAATACACTGGACTAGGAACAGAGACCACATCCTGGAGTCTGTAGGCGTCGTACCTGTGATGGTCATCAAGTCAAGGAATTAATGTGCTCTCTTACACAAGGCTTCCTTACACCAAAGGTTCCATTTGCCTAATTGCCCATGGCTGCACTAAGTAATAAACCCCATATGTTTTATTAAAACAGGTGCTTTCAGATAGCAGTCTACAGGCAGGAAAAACAAACTTTCAGTAAATAAAGTCTAGGCAACAACCCTTTGTTTCTTCTGTACGGTGTGCACAGGAACATGCAGCCCGGTGTGAAGGCAGCCTCTCCTGCACAGCCCATCCCTGGTGTGCTGATAACCTCACTGTACATGAGCAGAATATTCAGGGCAAGTTCCTGCAGCACTGAAGCTTCTGCCTGTTTTATCTGGGAGGGGAGAACTGCGTGTTTGCGCTCGAGGAGAGTCTCAGTGTGTCTCATAGGTTCTTTAAAAAGTAGCGAGGCAGCAGCTGAAATCACAGACTGGCTTGTCCCTCTTCACACAATTCCTCCTGAGCCTTTCTAGGGTCTAGCCTTCTGAGTGGTTGTGCCTCCCAAGGCTGGAAGGAGCATGGGGGAGTCCACGCTGCACCACAAATGCACCTGAATCTCACAAAGCAACTTCAACATCTCTAATTGCTTCCCTCACCAACCTACTGCTGCACTGCACCAAGCTAAGGCACACTTATTTGTTATTTTTAGTCTTAGACACTTTCAGAAATCATCTCAATAGGTAAGTTCTAACTAACCATACTTAGATTCAGGTATTAGAAATTCTTTACAGAACAGTTGGTTCAAATACACTTCCCCGTTAATACTTGCTGTTGTTTCTGCTGGGCTTTTTAAAACACACTCCATGTATATTTTATAAATGTTTGGGTTCACTCCCGCCTTCTGGCCCCAGAGACTGCCCTTAAACTTTTGTCCATTGATTGTGACGGTATCAATTTGTAAAGGTCAACTGAAAGCTTCTCTGACAGCTGAACTCAGAAAGTAATTTTTAAATGTGCTGTTTCTCTCCCTCTACAAAGCAAGATGCCAACACAATCAAAGCCCAAGGTCTTTGTTTCACAGGCCTGCCCAGTGGCTTTGATAGGCTTTGGATCCCTGATGGCCACTGAACGCTCCTTGGAAATATGAGCTTGTTTGAGGGTATAAAAAACAGCAACATCTGAAATACCAAGGTTTACAAACAACAAAGGGAAGAGAAAGGTTTATTGAAAGAACAACATTAATTTGCTGCTTCTCTGAAAGCCTCTGCAGACCCTGGATAACAGAGTTCCAGAGATCACCACACAAACATCACCACTCTGTGGGTTTGGCCTCATGCATTCTTTTATCTACGTGAATAACTTATATTTTGCACTAAAAAACCCCACAACAACCTGGCTAGTCAAGAAGCAGGCTATACTTATTTTGATGCTTGCTTCTGATTTCTTTTGAGAGAACAGGTTATTTTATTTGGGATTGGGGTCAAAAGCCTCTTCAAAAGGCATCCACCCTTTCCCCCATGCCATAGTTTACTGAATATCTCACATTCATAACCACTTAAAGGAGGGCTGTGCAATTTACGACATTGTTACCCATGAAGAAAACCTGCCATAAATCAAAGAAATCAGTTATATAAATGAGCATAAAAGTGCAGGGAAATGTCACAAGATAGCAATAAAGCATCTTCCAAATAGTAAATCCCGGGAGCAGAAGCACCATTAGTTTAGAATGCTCCAGTCAGCAACAGCAGGACTAGTTTATCACTGGAGCCATGAATAGCAGTCCTGGGAGGAAGTTGTAAGTGCAGGATGAGCGGGTTTACCCTGCAAACAGCCATAAAGCCTTTCACTGACTTCCCAGGACCTGGCTGAGATTTGGACATTTTTCTGCAATGTCCACAATGCAACACTACCAGCAGAAGAGCAGACGTGTAACAGCAAAATGCCAAGGAATTTGTTGGGATGAAAGAAATGCAGTGCCATATAAAACTCTGCAGCTGCCCCCAGAAAAGGGGTGACAGCATCAGGAGGAGCCATGGAGAGATTAAAGCTTCAGTTCAATGCCACGTGGGGATGATAGCAGGAGAAAATCTCTCTGAGACTAAGCGTGGTGCAGGAGACTCCCACCCCACCCACCTATGATGATTCTCCCGGGGATTCCCTTTCCACCCTGCTCACTCCAAGGCTTAAAGTGAACAACAACCTGGAGCAACCACCAGACTGTGCCCTTGGGCTTATTTCTGAGGTCTGCACACAAGCCATTCCCCATCCTTTTGGACTTGGAGAAGTCCCAAGACTATTCCTGACCTCTTATCCTGCACAGAGTAACCATTATCTCACTGTTAAAATAACACAGCCCGCAGTGATTGCCAAAATCATCTGTTTTCTGGTTTTTAATGCAAGGCAAGGGGGACTAAAGCAGAAGACATAACAGAGGGCAGGTTGCTTTTTTTTGGAGATGTGGATGACGTTCCCACAGACCATAAGCAGCTTCCCATTGTTGCCTCTCACATGAAGATGACAGCATTTCTGCCCAAAGTCCTCCTCACCTGACTTTACTTTCACAAGCAAACACAGAAGGTGGCAGATGAATGCCAGGTGCCTCACTGCTCCTACCCGAGCAGAGAGCAGCAGCAGCCGTGTTCCTCAGCAGCCTCACAGAGAAGAAAAGCCAGGAAATAATTTTCCCAATCTTCCCTCTGCAAGGAAGCTGCTCCCAGGGTCCCCACGTCATTAATCCCTTCCTCCCACTCTGCAATCCCGTTTGGTTGGACCCGGGAGAGGAGAGGGAAGGGGAGCACGGGGCACCTGCCATGTGATTCCTGGCCAAACCTCGTGCCGGGGGCTCTGGCCAAGGCCTCATCCTTAAGTGATGCGGGAGCACGTGCGGCCGGAGCGGCTCCGTGCAAATCCACCCGCTGCAGAACGTCCTTGGAGCTGCCTGGCTGTGACGGGGAAACGGCAGCCAAGGGCAGCAGAGCTCCTTTGATGGGAATGAGCCCCATCCTTAAAAACACCCAGAGCCTCCCAAAAAGCATCTCACAGGGTGCAGAGACGTTCCCAGGGGAAGGGCTCTCTTGTTCTCCCCCCCACGACACCGTGCTTACTAAATGCTTTCGCTTTTCATTACGTCCACAGAAAAGCACAATCCGCCTTGGACTGCTAGGAACAGCTTAATTAATAACAATTAGCTGCAGCACAATTGTGATTCAGGTGGCGTTTTGGAGCATGAAGGAGAAACTTGACACTTTTGCCTGTGTGCACGGACATAAGAAATTCCAGGCGAAGTTAATGGAAACTGAGTGGCTGAACAATGCCAAAATTCAAATGTACTGTAAAATTACTAAATTATTTCACTGTCACAGGAAGGCGTCGCACTACTTCCAGGATTATTAGCCCTTGCAGAGTTTTAATAATATTTGGTCAAATACCTCAGGAGCACATCGCTGGGATATTATAAAACCACTGAGATAATTTAAAATCCTTTTATATTTTAGGAAAAGGGTGGGGTTGAAAGCTGTGATTACAAAGCACAGGAGGCAACAGCCTGGAAAAGCTGGGTGCCAGCTCCGTGCTCCCTGAGGCCACCTGGCCCCTGCCTGGTGGCGGATGCCTCAGAGGAGGCCTGGCTGTCCCCTCCTTGTCAAGGAGAAGGGGAAGGACACTTTATGAAATTGCTGTTGTCTAAAGTGGTCGAAACACCTGCCAGTCACAGCAGGTTTATTGGCCACGCTCCCCGCGAGGGGGGCTGCATCAGAGTACCTCCACCTTAATTAGTGTCACCGCAGTCAGATGCAATTTATGTTTAAATATACACGAGTAATAAGGAGACAATCCATGTCACTGCTTTCAAGCAACAGCAAAAAGGTGGAGGCGTCAAAACTTTCTGTTGGAAATCAAGAGAAATTCTCAGCTGGAGAATGAACTGACCTGCTATTAACAGAGTATTAACAGGCTGGCATCGTCTTAGTAAAAACAAGCAAGCAAAGCATGAAGTGACTGCACAGGATCATGTTTTGAGAGCATGAAAAAGCACAGAAACGTGCACCCAGCATGCTAAACATGAACATATGAGGACATTTGTGCAAGGCAAGTTAGGCAGCCCATGACACTCAGTGTGAACACTGCACACACGTGCTGAGCTTGATTTTCACAAGGTTTCTTGTGGCTTTGCAGGAAGCCATCACCCTGAGCTCAGGAAAATAAATGTCCAGTATGGACCAGCAAAGAACACTCATTTCCTGGCAGAAAAAAAAAAAAAAAAAAGGAGAACATATCACAGCCATGTTGCAGGCAGAGGGAATTCCAGGTGGTAATGCCTGGCCTGGAGGGAGTATGTTTGGAAATTGTTCTGATACAGGTGTGATGCAGCTAGAAAATCAAGTATTTCAGACTACTTACCAAGACTAAAACAGGCATTTTCCAAAGAAGAACATGTGGGTGAACACTGGAAATGAACAAGTGGCTCCTGCCCCTAAGACTTGCCACAAATCCTGCCTGAGCAGAGCCCTACCTCCCAGAGGAAAACTATGCTCAGTAATGTACGCTTCCCTTATTATTTACAAAATCTAAGCCATATTGCTGTAAAAATATGTCTGAAAGTATGAAAACTGTTCCAGGGCTTCTGGCAGAGCCTGCAGACACATGGGCCAAAAATCTGCTTCCCAGCAGCAGAAATCCTCCCTGCTTGTCCCTGGCATCACCATCGGGAGGGCGCACGGCTGCCTCAGTGCCCCCGGTGCTGATGTTCAGCAGCCAAGGAAACAGAAATCACCACATCATGAGCCTGCCAGCTTATCTTCGTACCTGCTTTTGTCAGGTGCAGCTAGAGCATGGTACTAGACTTTTATTTGCTCTGAGGTCTCTGCAAGATCCCTCACTTGACCATGACAAATTTCTATCAAAGTTACATTTTGACAAATTTGACGTAATTAAGAGAACTGTTTGGATGCCAGTCTCCTTTCCACTGGTAGTGCTGCACGAGAGAAAACAGTGTTTGATGAACAGCTTTGGGTCCTATCGTGTTACCCACATCAGGCTGAAAGGCCTGTGACTCCCCACAGCCACAGAAAGGAGAGAATAGAAAAATACACACCTTGCAGGTCATTTGGACTCAGCGAAAACCTAAGAAAACACCTCGAGCTCAAAGCACAGCCCTCTGTGAACACACACACTTGTCTGGAGTCATTAATGCAGGTAATACTCCTGTGCTCAAGGAAAAGCACCACTTTTGGTTTAGCTGCCTTGGCTGTCCTCAGTCATGTTCCTTCCCTAGGAAGGTTGGGCTTGAACTCAAAACTAATTGCCCCTGTACGTTTGGTTCTTCATGGCCCCACTTCTCCCCTGAAAGGTGGCAGAAATCCCCCAGTACAGACCCCACCCAGCAAGCTCTGCAGATTTACTGGGGAATTACAAGAACTCACAGCAATTAATGGTTCTCTGGGCTTGGAGACAGTGACAGCACCACCCAGAAAAATAGAGGGCCTGGAAAACTCACCTGAGCGTGGTACCCCAGGCTGGGGGTGCAGAGGATGCACTCAGCCTGGAGAATGGATACTCCTCCCCTGCTTCAGCAGGAAACACCTCTCTAAGTCACACACATGCCACGCTGAACCCTTCCCCTCCCTCTCCTCTCTGCACCCACTGGTGCTGTGTGATTAATATCACATCAAATTTGTCTTTGTAGACTATCCCACCAATCTTTCTTTGCGTAATGTTCGCTTTACACCAGCTGACAGTTTTAGTGATTCCTCCTTTATTTGCATGTCCCCTTGAAGAAGCTTCATTTCTCCTTCTAATCAAGTCATTAATTTTCAAGAAATCGTTCCCACCCTGAGATGGCTGGATTCTAATTTGTCTCTGTCACACAAATGACAAGCATCACCTCATTGTCATGCTGTGATATTCCTCCACATACCTGTATTTGAGTAGGAAAAGCACCAAAATTTTCCCACAGCTACAACTGCTTTTCTTTGTGGCAGTTTGATTCTGTCACGATCCTTCCTTCAGGTACTTTGTAGCAGTATTATGCTACTAGTTGCTTCTTATTTCAAAACACATCTTGTCTATAATTTCTTTGTAATGTGAGAAGTAGAAATGACTGTGCCAAAATTACTTTCCTTTTCATCTTCTTTGCATCCTGTTTACCAACAGAGCTGACCACCTGGGATGCCAGTGCACACTCCCCTGCTGTCAGACTGATGCTTCTCTCCAAAAGTTCTTTCCATGGTGCTGTCAGCACATGGATTTTCACATAAGAGAAGCTGAACACATCATGGTAAAAACAGAGTTTATGCAATCTGAAATCAGGCCAGGCAACTCCTCCTTTTCCTCATGTTTTTCCAGTTACACCCCTCACTTTTCCTATATCTCTTGGACCCCAAACTGCCCCCACTAATTCTGGGCCACAAGTCAGGAGAATCAAGCAATGCTTTTAGGAAAGGTAACCTGCAGTGTGGCTGTAAAGGAGGATGGAGGACCCCACAGTTTGCAACTTACACCTCCCTTTCTTTACCGAAACACCAAAACTACTGACTACATCTCTGATCTACTAGAGCCCTTGCACACCTCAGTCTTGAGTGTACCAGCAATATTTGGCAGAAAACAAAGGCTGAGAGCCAGAATTGTGGCCACTGGACGATCCTTACTCTCACATCCATGAGACTTGCTTCCAACAAAGAGCGTTGTGCCACCAATGAGCCTGCCTGACGACAAACAGGGGCTTCTCCAGAGCAAAGATCTTTCTGATCCAGGGTATCTGGGATTTTCTTCTGCCATTTTCTATAAGGCACTAACTTCATATTAAAATCAAAAAGCTGGCTTCTCATAGATCTTTAAGAACACTGATCGAATTCTTTCTCATCTCACACTCCTTCTCCTTGAGGAAATGTACTTGAGCCTCAGAACTACCCCTGAAATCATATTTGAAAAAAGGCTGCGGCTGCAACTCCTTTACTAGCTATTCCCAGCACACAGGATATTAGATATTAACAAGTTCAGTCCAATATAATTGAATAAATAAAATCTTTCTCTTAAAGACAGATTACTTTTGCTTCATTAAAGCATCAAGGTTGTACACAGACCCCTGAGGATTGTCCTGTCTTTCTGACTTCCTTTCTGTTGTGCTTACTGTACCACCTGGTGGAGAACACCACCAAAAGTGATGGCAAAACAGAAGTGGAATTATTCATAGAGCATCTGAAGACCTTGCAAGGCTTTCTTTTCTTGTTACTGACAGTTCAGTAAATCATTTCTGCTGATGGGCCTGGATTACCTGGTTATATATTCACACAACACCCTGAGTTCACATGGTAACACTGAGCACAGCACCCCAGGGAGAGGGTTATTCACCAGGGAAGTAGCCTGGTCCTTGCCCTCAAGGTTTTCTCCGGCAATGCTTCTCTTTCTTCATCTGTCCTTCTCTCTTATCACCTTTCCTTCTGCCCCTCCTCTCCCAGAAGTGCCTCAGTTTGTCCCTACAGCCACATCCCCTTGCTCACACCTCTGCCCTCTTGGGAGCCAAAACCACACAGGTGAGGTGAGAGAGACCTGCAAACAACAGCAACTGAGGCAAGAGACCCCAGCCCTGTGGGGTGGAGCAGCTTTCCAGCAGCCCCTTCCTTGGGGAGGGAATTCAAACAGCAGTGGGCTCACTGCAGTGCTAGCAGGAGCAAGGGCTCCAACTCAGCAAATTCCAGAAGCTCCTCCGCAAGTGCTAGTGTCCAGGACTCAGGTAAGAGGAGTGAACTGTGACTGAAAGGATTGATTTTGTGCAGTATCATCTCCCTCCCTCTCCCACAGGCTGTTGCCACGCTGTGTGCAAACGCTGCTCACATTTTTCCAACCTCATAATTGCAAAAACCAATGAAATTCTCAACCATAAAAAGGCAAATTAGCAGAGGAGTTCCCCAACACATTTCATTGTTGCTGGAAAAATCAGAGTAGATAAAATGAATCATTTTACTTGGGCACCATTTCAAAGCCCGACTTCAGGGAAGAAATTAATTAAATACCTGTTTTAACCTCAGAATTAAACTGACAACAAAAGTTGTGGTTTGCATTTCCACTGTGAAATTCTCCAAACGCATTTTAGTGTTTGATTTGAGAGGCAATGCAAGAGATGTAAAGCACATGTGCAGGAGCAAAGCATGTGTACTTTTTCATCACCCTGAAATAAAACCTCTGCAAGTGACAGCTCAAAGAACAGCAGACAAGAACCTATTTCTAGGTCTGGAGGTAATGCCCTTATTTGTATAAAAGTTTGGTTGCACTTGGGGAAAAAAAAAAGTAAATGCATGAACTTAGGGAGATCTCTTTTTCCCATCTGGGAGAAATTGCTACAACTCTTATAAAGTCTTTTATATATAGAGAGAGAGAGAAATATAAAAATATAAATATATATACACACATATATACACAAAGTAAGAAATAACGTGAAGCAATATCAAGCAACACTACCCGGCAAAAATTCAGATTCATTTTGTTTGGTGAATTTATCTTGTTGGTGCCCAGACAAATAAAAAAAACACAACAACTTTTCATTCAGTTCTAATTTACTCAGCCAGGTTCCTGATGTTACAGACACACAGCAAACTCAACACAAATAAATCACCTTGCAAAGAGCAGACCTGGAGCACACAAGAGACCTCAGGCCTCTGCTCTGGTGTAAAAGCCAACAGGAAGAGAGATTTCCACATTTTGCAGGGCATTGCATTTCATTAAAAAGAAGCTTAACTGAAAACTCAGACATCTTCTCTTTCTTTCTTTCCCAGAGCTATTTCTTTCCCTAGCTATTGCTAGATCACTTCATTCTGAAGGAGTCTGTAACTTAGGGGAAAGCACCCCTGGCAACATTTTTTTTCCATGTTGGGTGTATTCTGGGTGTAAATCTGTCAATTTTGCATTCAGTCTCAAAAATACTGGCAAAGAGAGAAAGCTCCTGCAAAGGGGAGACTCACAGATCCAAACCCATCACCTCGGAAAGAGTTCATAGATAACTGGGATTTTCAGTACCAGATAATCAAAGATGCTGGATGTGCCAAAATGAGGAGGAAAATAAAAGCCAGTGGAGGAACACATGGTAAGGAAGAAAAATGGCAACATGGTTTTGAAGTCAGGAAGGTACAGGGCACTACCAAGTCTGAAATAAGAGCATTTTCATCACTGCTTTTGAAGTCTTTAATTCAGGGGCCTGGTAATCAGTAAGAGCAACAGGGTTTCTCTTCTTATTTTAAACAACATCAACTACATTAACCTCGCTGTAAGAATTCACACCTAATTTCAAAACTTCCAAGCCTTTCTCCATGTACTTAAGGACCAGGCAGGCACTTAATCACTGGCTGGATTTCAGGCAGTGCAAAGCACTGAGTTCCACAGATTGAAGCATTACTTACCTGAAAATATATTTTGACATGAATCATGCCAAAATATGGGGTTTTAATCCTATATTTAAAGTATCTGCTTCACAGGGTCAGATCTTAGAGTGTTATACAGGTGCAAGCATTTTCCACACGTGATGGAAAATCTCAGCAAAAGAAAGAAGCCCTCTGAGAGAATCTGGGTGTCAACACATTCCTGAAATGGAAAAAAAAAACCACAAAACACCAAACCCAGCCTTAAAATATTAAGTCGTACTCCCTTTTAGGAAAGCAACAGAATTAAGTAAATTCCTGGAAATATTCCATTTGCTGAAACTGGTGAAAAACCCAAAAAGATCCCTCAAAAAAAAAAAAAATCCTCCTTGAATAGAAGCCATAGCATCTTGTGTTCAGGTCTGCAAACTGTTTCTTGGGGATTAATGTTAGATTTTACTTTGTGTTGTGTCAGTTCCCTGCTGTATATCGTATGCACAGCAATGCTGCAAACATCAGATAAGCAGGATCCCCCCCCATTTTATTTTAACTTCAGTTTGCCTGGTAAGTGGGTAGAATAAGCAGTTTTTCCTCCACTGAGGATAATAATAAGAATACAAAAGTCTTCATCTTTGCTTGTGTCTGCATTTATGGTTTTTTACTTGCTTTTGGGATCACGCAGCAGTAACGCTGCCTGAGATGAAGCTGCAAGTCCTTTGTTGTGGGTCATGATCAATTTTTAACTCCACCAACTTCCAGATTCTCACGCCCTAAAGCCACAGCTTTTATGTTTTCCTCTCTTCCTCAGCAGAAGTCGTCCGGGGGAGAGAGTAAGGACTGGATTGAGATTGATCATCCTCCCGGTGGCATTTGAGGATTCAAGCTGTGCCTTATCACCAGGAGCAGCAGGGAGGATGCTGCACAGCAGCTCTGCAGACGTCAGCGGGGGCTACCCGGTTCAGCTATTGAGTTTCCAAGGGGCTTAAATGGCTTCTGAGCACCACTCATTAGCAGAGCAAGTACCCTCCACAGCAGTCTCTCTGGAGGCAAATAAAACCAACAACTCAAGGAGAGATCTAACAGCACTTGCTAACTCTCACCTGCTTAGGCGGGGATGTGAAAAGGAAAAGAACAGACGGCGGTGACTGCTTTGTTGCTCAGACAAGGTTATCAACATGATTTAGGGACACTGATGATGCAAAGATGCTGATTTTGGCTTTAAAGGAAGACTGGACACCAAATACGCTCAAATAAGGGAATAAGCTTTTCAAAACTTGCCCCCAAACTCAAAGTGCATGTTATTTTCTACGTTCCCAGCTGAGGGAGAAAAGATCCTTTTCATGTAGTTCAGGCAACGCCTGAAGCCAATCACACTGAATTGTCTGGTCAATTGGGTCATGCACCTTGACCCCAAGTCAGGAGGTGAGCTTCCCTCACCAGAAACTGCTGACAGTCTAAGGGCAACTGGACTGAGAACAAATAGAATACAAAGTGCATAAAAACTTTCTACTATCAGTTTGCTTCAGATTATTTCCTCATAAATCACAGATCCCACCACCTGTCCTGGAACTTCATTAAGCAAAAGGCTCTGTCTGGCTGGCAGATATCCACTGCCAGACCCAGGGCTCCGAGGCCAGTCTTGAATAAACTGCACATCTCCCACCTCTCTTGTGCTTTAAAACAAAAAGCTCCCTCACCATTTATAGTCAAGGATGCAGTTTACAGTCAGCAGCAATAATTCCACAGCCCCCAAGTCAGAGACACGAGAAAACAGTACCTCACTCATCTCTGCATCAAGGACAGAAGTCAGTTTGTTTTGGAACAGCATGTGTTTTCATTTTGGGAGTGTAACAAAGGTGAGCACCCTTGAACTGTCATGAACAAACCCTTTCCATTTTGAAATTTAGATTCAGACAAAAATCGAAGTGCAAGATTGCTGTACCTTCTGGATGATCCTGAAGTTGACATATACTTCATAAGAATGGGAGTATCTCAGCCTGTGGCTCCTTCAGCTGGTACCTTGGTGACACAGAGCAGACAGAGGCACTCAGCACTAAAGAGGCTGTTTGGGTAGACACAGAAGTGCCAGTGAAGCAGTGAGACAAACAAACCAGGGAATTCTGCAGCAAAACTCTCTTAGAAAACTTTTTACCACAGAATCAAAACAGCAGGTCTAGAGGAAGCCCTGCGTGGGCACAGAGCCCTTCTCTCTGCCCAGCCACATAATCTTACCTAATATAATTTCAGATTCTCTGTGTGCTCTCACAAACTGCTAAAGACTAAGACAGCTATTGGATATGGGTGTGTTACATGGCCACACAACTTCCTGAGGCCACCAAGTCCTGGTCAAAATAAACATTTATACCCATGTGTCTCTGCTGGAATCCTGCCACTTTCTTTTTTCTGTCTCTTTTTTTCCTACTTACTGGTTGCTGTCCAAATAGTATCTGCGAGATCCTGAGGACTTGTACTTTATCTCCATTATTTGCATGGCACCTGTGACACCTCCAGTCAGATTTTAATGTGCCACAGCCTTAGCCAGAGGAATGATAACCAAACTGATTTCTCTTCCTTCTGTAACTGTGAAGGAGAACACGCTGCCTGTTCTTCCCCTCCCCACACCCCTCATGGCTTTTACACAGCTAACTTGTTACCAGTGGGAAAACAACTTACTCCTGCCATCTCCCATCCCTGGATTTTGTACAGGTGACTCATTACTGCAGGTCATACACAACAGCTAAGGACAGAAAGTGTCACATGCTTTTCACTGATGGTGCATGACAGCATCCCTCACCTCTCTGCAGCCACCCCAGCTGAACACTCAGCATGACAATCTCTTCTGCAGGGTCAAGACCAGCTCCCTGCTTGAGGTGGGTAACAGCAGCCAGCCTGTACACCCAGCCCTACATGCCCACATGCCCTCTGACAGCTCTAGGGTCCATCAAGATATGCAGTGACAGATTTGTGGTCCAAAATAATGCAGAACAACCCTTTTTTTTTTTTTTTTTTCTTTCTGTTTTCAAATAGTTTAGTATTTAATAGCTTCAGATCCACAGTAAATGAATTAAATGCCTCTGTGCCACTCAGTGACAGCCCTACCCAGGGTCACCATGGGGGTTTAGACAAGGTGAGTTCAGCCTGCCCAAACAGCTCATCCATTTCTTTCCCTTCCACCCATGGAAAACCAGAAAAATTACTCCCAGGTAAATAACATTTGGATGAAAGGAGGGATCACCAAGATGTCTCAGCACCGCTGCATGTGCCTCCCAGTGCAGCCTGGTGCAACACTGTCACAGGGAATAGCTGAAATTCATTCACACTAGGCCAGGACTTGTTCCAGGCCGGAACCTTTTTGGGGAGTAAGAAGGGTGAGGAACCTCACCACTGACATTCCCTGCCCTTTACCCAAACCACCTCTATACATCATTCACTGAAATAATGGAAAGCTACTCAAATCACCTCGACTTGAGCTGGGAGAAGACAAACTGACAACAAAAGCCAGTGACATCTAAGCAAGTCACTTGGAGCCAAAGGATGCTGGGGGAGCCTCTGGGAGCTCCCTGGGGGAGCCAGCCTGCAGCCTGTGGTGCCTCCAGAACTGCAGAGGATGGAGGCTGAGCTCTGAAGGACACGGGCAGGAGTGGCTGTGCCTTCCATGTACACCAGGCGGACAGGGGGAGCAGCAGGGAGATGCCTGCAGCCTTTCCCAGATAGCCAGGCAGATAAAAGACAACTACAAAGCGTGCAGCCTGAACAGTGAAGGTTAAATATGGGCTCCCACTGCCATCAGTCATCCCCTGAAACAGCTGGGAAACTTCCAGAGTAGTTAATATATCACAGGAAGGGAGGCAGCGAGACCGACTGTATAAACACACCTCGGGCACTGCTACTGTTCCCATTCTCTCCTGTCGCCCAGGAGGGCCCTGCTGTTTGCCAGCCTCTTGTGCAGCACTGAGCACTGCAGGAGGGCAAGGACTGGAGTGAAACACATCCTAAAAATGACTCACAGCAGCTTCTTCAGGAAAGCCAAATTTACGTGGCAATTTTGGGAGGGGCTGTGGCCACTCATATGCTCTAGCCCCCGTTCTGTCCCCCTGCAAGCTGCCTCTGTCACAGCAGCCCTCACAGATGGAGAACAGGATGCAGTTGTGCATTAAACAGGGGGGAGAACACATCCTAATTCCAGTAAGGTTCTGCAAAAGGCAACGTGGATAAAATCAAATGGTAAGGAATACACTCAATTTCACAGTGGACACAGGTGACAAATTACCAAGAGCTGATCTCCTAGGGGGCAGAATATGTCACAGAGAAGTGTGCTGAGGCTAGAAATACATTAGTAAAGTTTTATGGGCACAAGAATCTGAGCCAGCTGAAATACCCTTTTTTGGTGTTACCATCATAATGCCTCCAATGGAAGGGGGGCAAAGCTTCAGAACAGCTCTCAGTTCAGCCTTGCATTAGAGGAGAGAACACTCCTGCACACTGGAGCTGTGGACTCAAACACTGAAGTAAAGCAAGTTTTATGTTCTTTGGAAAGGAAGCCTGGTAAAATTATTGAAAACAACCTATTTTGTTTCACACCATAGTCTACAGGAGGTATCCAGTATCAGCAGAAGTGCCTGTCCCAATCTTGCTTTTGTGGGGCTTTTGGTATCCCATAAACTTTCTGTTGAATAGTTTGAGAACAAGGGAGTCCATAGGTTCACTTGACCAAAGCACTTTACAGAGACAGAATACGTGGTAGCAATGTATTTAAGAGAAGCAAAAGCAAATCAAATGATGTCTGGAGATGCCACAGCTCTCTGTCCATCCAGCCCCTTGCCCTGGGCAGCTCCCAAGCAGCACAAACCACAGAGCCTTAAGCAAGCAGGTTTGTATCCATGCCAGCTCTCTTGAGGGCAAATTGGCAATTTGACTTGCCCAGAAGAAATGCCTGAAGCAATTCAAGCTAAAAAAAATAACCCATGCTATGGCAAGGTTCAAAGTACTTGAAAGGAGCAGAATCCTCCCTCCAACCTTACCAACTACTGTCACTGTTACCTTCAGGAATAAAATGTAATGCAAATGGTAACACAACGCATCACAACGAGGGTGCACCAGACAGATGCCTTTGAAATGAAGAAATGGTGATAATTACAGTGCATAAGCAAAAAAAATTGGTTTTACTGTTCAGAAATCTTCTTCCCTTTTATATGGGGGAATGGAGCATCTGCTCCTAATATAATGCACCAATAATGGAAGCATATAGTGCGTACTCAGGGGAACCATAAGGCTGTTTTATTTATTCTTGGCCAAGTGCGAGGATAAACAGATTTCACCAAAAGCGGTGCATATGGAATCCTCTCTTCATGGAGAGCCCGTATATTTCTGCAGGGAGACTGAAACACAAGAGAGTCTCGGTTGTGAATGCTAATGGAACTAGCAGAGAATGAGGTGGCACCATCAAGATTGACCTTGAATCCTTCCCTCTGTGTCGAGGAGTGCCATCCAGGTTAGCCAAGTACCTCTGGGGGGAGCGGCTTTTAGGGGGAGTTCAAGCTCACTGAAACAAAACCTGAAGCTGCAAAGTCCGAAACTACCACAGGCACCTGCTTGAAACATTAGCAGAGGGACCTGGATTTAAGGTAAACAAGCAAAGAATGAATACAACTCCCATTGCCTGCCACACCACCTTCTGCACAAATAACATATCCACAAACTGCCTGACCCTTACGAGAGCTGACCCAGGGAAAAAAGAAACAACAAACAAATCACAAATAGGTAATAAATATACACACACACACAAATAACTGCAAGTTCCTAAAGCCTGGCAGGTGGTCAGGACCACAGACGACTAGTTAGCACTCAGTGCTCATGAATTTATCTTGCACACAGGTGTTTCATTTTGGATTTGACAGCCAGCCAGAAGCAGACATATTTTGGGGGGTTCCCTCACAGTTGCTGTGTGGAGAGACTGGAAGGGAGAGCTGTCCGTGTCAACCTGCATTCATTACAGTAATCCTCCTTCCTAATGGCTTTAGTGTTACAGCCAGATAGCTCACTTTGCACTCTTGCAAGGTGATTATAAACAAATCAGCCTGCCAAGGTGCACAGACCTTTTGGAAAATAACCCTAGCACAGTGCTTGCTCCTTCTCCTCGCTCTGCTAAGTTAAATCCAGCTGCCTTCATCGTTTAGGGAGAGCTGAAGATGATGACAGGAACTCCATCAGGTTCAGCCTTTTGATTAACTCCAGCAGGTAACATTTAGCTTTTGGTGCCATTTGTAAGCAGAGAGGAAAATGACAACTTTGCCTAGGAAGATGCTAGATAAAAGAAGCCCTAAAAACCAACATTTCCATTGACTCCATAAAAGAGCTGTTTGGCTTTGCACAATCTTGAACTCCACTGAGTGCAGTGAACTGAAATCTGTGGTAGAAGCTTTCCAAGTACACACAGGAGAATATCCATTTCTCTTTCTGGGCTGTAAGCAAAAGATATATATCAGCTTGAAGAAGAAGAAACTGCATCTGTTTATGAATGTGAACAGATTACAAGCAAGGGTTTTTTAAACAATCCTAACCTAGTAACTCAGCTTCTGTCATCAACTAGCTGAAGGAGAAGTAAATCCTGTCTCCTAAAAACATTCATTGGTTACATTAGAACAAGCTCAAAATTATTCTGCTGACTTGCGGTGACTGTTAAGCAACTTTAAAATAGTTACCAAGGGCTGTGCCTGAAAAGAGAAGCAGGCTTTTCTAACTCACACGTTGCTCAGGCTATGCATAGCCAGACCTAATACCCCTCTACCTCTACAGGTTTCTGACACAGATACGCTGCATCTTTGAGACAAACACACAGCCCTGTTGGAACCATTTCTGTTCCCAGCACCTTCCCGTGATGAAGAACCCAAGATCTCTCCATTTTATTTATTGCAATGCTTTGTCATCCTCAGTGCTACAAAGACACCCCCTAATTCCTACCTTCTGTCCTTCCTTGCTGGCATTTAAGACCATGACTCATTCAATGTCCTTCTCTGCAGCAGTTTTTATACACAGACACCAGTGATCTTCCTCTGCCCCAGGTCTCTTCTATACCTAATTTTTCATCTTTCTTCTTTTTTTCTTTCTGTCCAAAACTGGGGGCAATGCCAAGGGGTAGCTTCACATCCCCTGATGAAGATGGTAATATTCTAACACCAAAAATGATGCTAACTACCCTCACAGGAACTCAAGCCTGGCTTTCAGCTAACAATCCTCATAATCCCCACATTAATGAGGGCTGTTACAGGGAAATTCTTTGCTTCTGCACCCATTCCAACGCAACATTGCTAAGCATTTTACAGCAAAGTCCTGCCACACACAGGATTAGACCCCAATTCTGAAATTTGCTCTGTGTAATAGCTTTTACTTCAGGTTACATTTGCAGCAACAGTACCTGAATGAACCACTTCCATTAATGCAGTAAAGAACAGGAGATAAAGAATTTAACAGGCGAATCCCCCTGTGAGTGCTCCAAAAATGAATCTGAGCTGCCTGGTTTAGAGATGGTGCATTTGCTTACTCCAGCCTCACTGGAAAGTCAACAAGTTCCCTGTTGCCCAGAGCTGGAGAGGGAAGAGAAGGCAGAGAGCAGCCACCAGCACGGCCTCTCCTCTGCACCAGCAGCTCTGCCTGATTTACTGATCTCTTACCAATTTATATCAGGAGCTTCTCCAGGACAAAATTGAAGCCTGCGTCTCCATGAAAGGCTATAAAGAAACCCACACACATTCAAAATCATTATAGGGTGATATTTTACTCTGTTAGCCCATTAAACAACAGATGAAATATCCTGCTCCTGGAATCACAGCAGTGCTGTCATTTCTAAGACACAGCCCTTAGAAGGCCACATATCTTTTATTCTCAGGATTCTCAGAAACTGTATTTTTTTTTATTCCAGAAGCCATCATCTGCAGAAAAGATTTTATCTTATTGCTTGGCAATGGCAAATCTATTTTCAATAAAGAATGGGTGTTCAGAGGCTACTAGTATCACTCACTGCTGCTTGCAAATGTTGGCATTACAACTGTAATTTCTTCTGAGTGGAAGGATGAATTACATTTAGATTAATAACTGCTAGCCCCAAAAAAACTTGGAAATGTATTTACCAGGCATTAGTTCCAAACTGGATACGCAGCTTGGATGTTTTCTCCAGTCCCCGGAGTTGTCAAGGTCTGTCTGTGCTGAGGAAGTGCTACACACTAAAGCAGAAATAATTTAATGCAGCCTAATTGTTTCATGCAAGCATCTTTAAAATGATGCATAGTTTGTTTCCCAGAAGTTCTGGGGAAAGAGCTGAAGATAAATTGCAGTGCTGTTGTCAGCACGGAGCAGGCAGGCGCTGTGCCCCTTGGTGCCCGTCTCCCTCTGCCAGGGCAGTGACAGCCCCTGAGCCCCAGGGGCACTCACGCCAATGCCCTCCTGCACCCCCCAAGGCATGGGGGGCACTTTGGGACGCTCAGGGGGACCCACAGAACACATAGGATTTATGGAGCCTGTGAAAAGCAAGAGCAATTTTGGCTGCAAACAGCCCCAGGCCTGAAAGAAGGCCTAGCTCTCCCCTGGCACCCCACAGTATGCACTGAGCCTCCAACAAGCTGGATATCTCTGCCTTGCTTGGAAATTGGAAATATTTCCACTGAGAGCAGGACAGGTTACATTCAGGGTTAACCCAAACCATAAATGAATCACTTTCTTCACCAAATTCCTGCCAGAGGTCCTGAAGCTTCAAGGCCACTGGTTGAACACACCGAACAAGGGATCTCCAGGAATGCTTAAATACCTCCAGGAAGGGTTTATTTCAGTAGGTTTCTGTACAAGCGACCTTTCTGCATTTCTTATCTCCCTGCCTCCTGGAAACTTTTGTCTGCTTGGATATGTTACAGCAGTTATGTTTTGTGACTGACAATTATCTCATAATGAAAAACAAGTCACAATTAATAAAGCTCAAAACTAATACCTGCTAAACTTGTTTAATGATTTAATGAAGTAGGAGAGAGTCTTATGAAAAGATTTTAAAAGCAAGGGAGTCAATTTCCAATTAGAACCCACAATCATTTGAGAGCCTGCAGGCTCCCAAGGTAAGAGATGAGGAAGAAAGGAACAGGGAAAAACTCAAACAGATATTTTCCTGGTGTTTTCCTTTGCATCCTTTTGGAGGGAAGACTGTCCTCTGCTGCCTGTGCTGAACCAGCCCCTTCAGGTGCAAAGACAAGACAAGGTCAATTTACAGCCCTAAATTTGATTCTTGAATGATGATACACCTTTAAATATTTTTGCACTTGACCAGCTCTGCTAATAAGCCTAAAACTAATTTAATGTTGTGCTATTCATTAATCACTATTATGGAAGAAAAATGCTGAATGCAGGGGACACGCTATAGAAGAGTTTTCACGGTGTCAGACTTCTACCAAGTGTACACCACCCCAACAACAGGCTAAATCAAAAGAAAATCCATAATAATTTCTAAACAAAGGGCTGGAGGAAAACACCACCATCATGCTTTCAAACAACAGACAAAACAAACAACAGGTGTTCAGGGAGGACGTTTACTCCATCCAGTTTTCACACAAATTACATCAGACCCCAGTTTAGTTTATAAGGCACTTAAAATTTTTTGAGGGGGAGAAAGAAAACTCACAGCAGCTTCAACAGGCTTTGCCAGAGGCTGACAAGTGCAGGAAGAGAAGGGAAGACAGGCAGCTTGAAGTCAGTGGATGTGGAGGAGTCAGATCCAGCTTAGCACCCAGATTTAATGCAAAATGGGGTCCCTTCCGTTTTTCAACCCATTACACCTGCAAGCACACTTGCTCTGGGATACCCCTTTTGCCATCTGCAGTAATAACCCTAGCATTTATCTACTCATGTTCCCCAAATAACTGGTCACTAAGTAGTTCTGCTAATTAGATTGTAACATCTCATTTCTGGACCTGTCAGGTGGCACCTCCTTGAAGTCTCCAGCTCCAGGAAGAGTGACACTTTCCAGTCAGGCTTCAGAAAGCTCACCTAAGGCTGTACACCCATGGGAATCCCCTGGGATTTCAGAGCAGCTAAATAGCTGAATCCCTCTCAGTAACCCACGAAACTCTCTACTGCTGGGAAGGTTTTTTTAAGTGAAAAATCCTCGAGTTTATGCCCAGGTAACATAAATTTAAGTACAAGGGGATCTACAGAGGAACTGTGGGATTTCACAACGGCTGAAATACTGAATACACAAATCTGCAGAGAGTTGGATCAAATCTCACCTTTCATTCTGAATACACTCACAAATATCTCTCTGTTTGCAGTTTACTATTGAGCTTATGCTGCTGTTATCCATGACTGTCACAGCTTCTCCCACTGGCACTCTGAGCATAGCACCTGGACCAGGAGGGCAGGGACAGATGTGTTGCAGCAGCCCTCTTGTGAGAGGGTAGAAATGAGCTGAGACACAGACTGCTTGTTTATCACAGCATGAAAAGGGCCCTGGTTTATTCCTCTGTACAGCTCAGCCATCCTGACCCCAACCATTCACTGACTCTGCCTGCAGCAGCTCCTGTTGGAGGTTTCCCTTGCAGCCTCTGACTGCAGGGATCAGTGTGCAGGCTCTGACTGCAGCTTTTACCCAGCCAGACTGTGACTGCAGGTTCCAACAACAGCTCTGACTGCACACCCAGACTAACCTCACTGCAGGAATCCTCTCTCCTCAGGATCCTGCTGCTTCTTCTTCATGATCCTCAAAGTTCCTCCATGATTCCCCTCACCAAGCTCAGCCACTCCCTTTTCTCACACTTACCTTTACTGGCTACAGCTGTGACTCATTAGGGACAAGGCTGTATTGGGTAATTAACACAGCTGTCAGGGGCCAGGGCACCTCTATTCCCTTCTCCTTCAAGGTAGGACAACATGGCACAGACAGGAACAGCCTGCTAGGTTGTTTACACTCGATTTCTCCTCTCCTTATGATTTTCAGCAGTGAAACTGTTTTATCTCCCTGGACCACCGGCTCCCCCACAGTGCATGGACACACTGACACAAGGAGCAGCTGACAACCACGGCAAACTCCACAGAGCAGTTCTCAACTGGCAACATGCTCTTCACTTGCCTTATATCTGGGGGAGTTCCCTACCCAGCAGAATATTATATTTATTAGCCACCTGTATTATATATAAAATGAAAAAAAAATTGAAAAATGAAAAAAAAAATCATTTGACACTCCTTCATTTTGAGGCTGCTAAAGGTCACCCTGCCCTGAGAAAATTCTGGAAAGTGAAACAAAAATGGCAAGTACAGCACAAGGTTCCCCCCTCCTGCCCACCCATATCCACCTTTTCTTATAAGAAAAAATAAAATAATAATAATTCTAAGACCCCAAGACCAGACAAAGAGTAGCTGAGTCACCCGCACTGCTGTAGCAATCACCAAACCAAGAAGGACAGAGCTTCTTGCAGACCTGAGGGTGACCCAACTAGTGGCTGAACTGAGCTGTAAAATGCTGAAGCTGCATCTTCTTCCACTACTCACATCTGGCCCATCAATGGTTTACACTGGCTCCCATCTTGTCAAGCCAAACAGAATTTTTACTTTATTTTATTCTTACTGGACCTACAGAAGCGTCACATACCTAAAAATAAAAATCCTCCTGTAATTTTGGCTGATGCCAACATATGTTCAGCTCCTGAAAACGTGTATTTCCAAGGCACACAGTCTGTTTCCAAATGTATACAAACTAAACTGTGAAGTTGGTATCACTTTGCCCATTATTCCCCTTTATTATATTTTTTTTTTCTCCATGCCCAGGGCTGTCACAAGGGTTTGCAATATAAGACAGAGCTGCCAAAAAAACCAGATTTAATCTTTTTCAGTTTCTGGGCTCCAGAAATTTCACAGTGAAAGCTTGCAACTGTGTGCAGAAAATGAATGTCTGTTAACAGCAAACCTCTTCTTTTCTTTGTGTTTTATGGACGTCCTCACGAAATGCATATAGGAGCCTAAGAGGACAGATCACAATTTAAAGATCCTGTGCTAGAGGGAACCTGAGCTGTTTACCAGTCTCTGATATACAGACTGCACATCTTACATATGTAACTTTGATGCAAAGGGCTTGTGTTTAAGACCCCAAACCCCACTTTTCTCTCCAAAGCCAGATGTTCTCCAGAAGAAAAGAACTATAAGGAAATTCAAAAGCTGTTCTGCAAAATCCCCATGAATTTTCCCAGCTCATTCAGCAGCTCAGCTTTGGGTACAACTACACTGGGTGGTGACAGCATCAGATATCTTGGACCTCTGAGGCTCCCTGGGAGAAATAACCTCCCCCTGCTCAGTCTGAAAAATAAGACTCATCCAGGAGTTTACATGGGTAAATGACATCCTTATTCTACACATAGCAGAACAGAGCCACAAAGCTATTCCATGCCAAGGGTCAGGCAGAGTGAGAAGGGACACGTGCCACACTCCCTGTGGCACCCACGAGCGTCTCAGGCTCCCTTTGCCCATCCAGGAGGGCAGGTGTGTTCAGAAATTAGGAGCTCAAAGGGGTTTTCTCCACAGCTATCACTGAACACAACGAATCAGTGCCACAAACCTCATGAGCAAGAGATTAACATCACCACACCCTTTCATCTGATCCAAGCCGCTTGGGTGGGAGAACACCATGACTTTAAACAAATGTTCCTGCAAAATACAGGTGTAACTTAGCCAGTGCTTACTTACAGCTTCATTGAATTGCTGAACCAGGATTGATTTAAGCCCTTACTTACATTGCCTTGTTTAATCTATGTCTGTATCGGGCTGGAATTATTACAGAAGGACTTCTGTGGCACCTAAACCCCCTGAAAAAGAAAAGCACTGCCTTGATCTCCCTGTCTTCTCTTCCACAGCCTGCCTGAGGAGCAACAGGAAATATTTAAAGAAGCTATTCTCCTTCTCTTTTTAATAAAACATTCTCTCCCTCTACCCCCAAATCAAATTTAAATACACAACAATAAAACATGCATTAGTCTTCCTGTCAAAAATTGCAATCACATCTCAGGTAGAGCACAGCAACTCAGCCCCAAGGCTGTAGTTAGCCAGGTTTCATTTGACTATTATGTTCTCCAGGAAAAACAGAAAGAAATCTATCTGTGCTGACACAATCAAGATTGCAACAGCCAAAAACACCACAGCTGTTCTTTGAATATTTCAGATGATGCTCTGCCATCACTGACAATACCAGGACCTCCTGTCTCTTCCAGTGCTCTGCTACAATAATCAGCCTGCCAATAGGAATAGCTGCCACCCTCCCAGCTGCAGAGGATCCTCTAAACATTTAATCTTGGCTATTATTCCCTCCCTGCAAGGCTGTAGCTTTGCATCACAGGCACTAGAAACAGAGACTGGTCAAGAGAAATGAGGAATTTAGCTATCCCAATGGAACTCGGACTCAGTTGTTGACCCCTTCAGGAGAGCAAGGTGTTCTTGCACTCAAGCTGTGTCTTTGTTTTTTCCTCTGCAAAACCCTGGTCAAACTGAGAAAATGCAAATTTTAGAATGAAAAAAGAAAAAAAATTAAGAAATCATTTATCAGGCTGCCCTTCAGTAACAGAGGAGAAGTCAGGTAAAAGTAAACGTTTCATATTTTAACACAACTCTGTGAAAACTGAGTCTTCAAGATGAGATGTCTTTACATCAGGCATCTTCAAAAGCCCAGATCTTTGGGACATCACTGGTATTTCTAGAAGTCCTGCCTTACATACAGTATTTCCCTGAATAGCATGCAAAACTTAACTGTGGAGCTCTCTGAGGTGTAGGAAAGTCTGACTTTTTGTCTTGAAATACCATGCTGTAGTATTCAAAACCGTGCTGACAGCATGGACAAAGCACACATGACAAAAACTAAATACATATATTTAAAGAAACAGTTGTGTAAGATGTCTTCATCAGATGCAAACCCTGGCAGCTCTGAGTGAATGTGATTCTAAAGTGACAAAAGACCATTTCCCTCAGTTATTCTCTACTGCACAGATGCCAATGAGTTCTCTGAACACATAGCAGGAGAATCCAGTATTTAAACATGGCTTGAGAAACCACAGAAAGCCTCTAATATATTATTATAATCGATAAAGATTCAGTAAAGGGGTTAATTAGGGATTAAGCAGTCGTGCTTACTTGTATATCTTTAGCCTAGTGATTCTTAAAATGCAGTAATATAGGGAAATCTTAAAAACAAGGAGGAGTGGCATTCCTCCTATGGATTTTTAGCCATCCAAACATGCAACATCTTGCCACCAGTCAGTGCTGTCAGCAGTCTGGGACAGAGCCTGCTACTAAAAGGGGGCAGTTCTGCTGCAAATGACTGCTCCTGATGGGATTAAATCAGACTTAGAGGCACCCATTTATAAAAGAGGGATTTTGGCATGCTATCTTAGTACTCAAGCAAAATTATATTTCAGCGTCTTTTAAACCTAATTGAAGTCAACCTCTCTAGTTTTTATATACAGGCTTACTTAGATTTCGGTTCTTCTGCTCTAAAGAGCTTATCAGAGTTTTACAGCAATTTGTAATTGATTTCACCCTCGCTGAAAACCATTAATTAGTACCCTGCAAACAGGGTTTTCCAAGTTGGACTCGCAGCAAACAAGGATATTTTCCCCAGAAGCTGATTTAATGCCCTGGTTTGACATTCATTGCCAGACTGGGAGGAATCCTGCGTTCAGAGGACTGGCCAGCAACTGCTTCAGTAAATAAACTCTCTCAGACATGTGCTCAGCCCACAGAAATTTACTTTTTTAGTCCTGGGATGCCACAGTTTCTTTCTTGGTCAAGACAAAGATGGCTTTCATCACCCTGATGTTTTAATTCGGGATTCTACTGGCAAGCTAAAATACCAGTTAAACTAAGTAGCAGATTCAGTACTGGGAAGCCGAGATAGAAATAGAACAAGCCAAACACTCAAAAATTCCTCCTTGCCTGGAAGTAACATGACACATAGGAAAGAAACTCCAGTTCTGGTGGGTTACGGTCAAGAAAAGACAAGAGCCCAGCATGCCCCAGGTAATTCAAATTTCTTTAGACACCTACAGTTGCCCACATTCATTCTCACCAGCGAAATTGATGCAGCAAAACCCGTGTTGTAGCTGCCCTACCCTCACTGCATTTTTCCTGAAAAGGAGCCCTGTGGGCCGGGAAGGAATGTAACAGGATCTGGAGTTAACGGTGAAGGGCTAAGCCTAGCCTTCATAAATCATTCATTAATAAATACCAGAAAGCAAGGCTACAGACCTTCATTCCCCAAAAGCCCATGGCTGTGATCTTGGGAGGGTTCTGGTTGTGATCTTGGGAGGGCTTCGGCCACACTGTGCATAAAGAGTGCACCAAACAAGTGTTAACAGCCCCAGCTGGGTGTCAGCACCGCCTCACAGGGCAGCTCCTGGGCTTCCTCAGCTGCTTTGCCACATAGGAACGGTCACACTCCAAAACAGCTCCAAATTTCTAAACCCCTCCTCACATCGAAGCGGGGAGGCTGTGCTGGCTGAGGCACCGGTGCCTACAGTCATTTTGGAGGTGAAGTTTGCAAGGAGAAAAGGGGAAATGTCTTTTGTAGCAGGATTTAAAAAGTTTAACTTTGACGAGTAAGTAAGAAATGAAACTGCCAGAGATTATTTCAGAAACCCGAAAGCAAACTATCTGAGAAATGTTTTACTGAGCCCTATACAGCTACTCCTAGTATTTTAAACAGTCAAAGGGTCACTGTCCTTTTCCCCAGCATTTTTCTTGACCTGGGGCTAAGGCTGCTGGTGTCATTCCAACTGGGGTTTCTCTCTTTTCATGAATTGTCCTGTGCTCATGGGTGGATTTCTTGAAACTGGCTTGTGACTTCCCTGAGAAACTTCTGATCTGAGAGTGGGAGAGAGATGAAAAAGAAGCCATTAATCGAAGGAGAACTACAAGGCTGTGCTGGGAGAGGCATCCTCTGGCTGGCATCACCTCCCTCCCTACTCCTCCTCCGAAAGGCAGCGACTGTCTCACTTACAGCTGATCCCAGGAAGGCCAGACCCCACACAGGCATGGCTTGCAGAGAGGCTCCATTTATATTCCCAGCTGGTTCACCTGTTTTCTGCAAATTTTGCAGTTACACTGCAGACAGATCAATGCTGTGATTTGCTTCCAGCAGGGTGGTGGGAACCCCCTCTGGCACTTCCTATTTTTAAACAACTGAAGTTGTTTTGTATTTCCTAAACCATATTGATCCACGAGGCTAATGATAGTTTTTCTCAAAGCTCTATTTTGTTCGCTCTGTCACAGAGGGAGCCCTAGAAATTACAATTAGTGATACAGGAAACGATTGAAATCTATTTTACTGCACGAGTCTGCTCCTGCTATGTGCAAAGCAGAACAGTAACCACAAATTCAGTCGCTCCCACATGGAGTCACGGATGGATGACTATACAAGCAATGAAGAGGGCTTATATGGGGTGCAAGAGCCACTATATATCTTTAATTTACACCATACTGTGCATTATATGAATGAAAAAAAAATAAAATAACATAGGCATAATACCACAGTTTGAATAGACTGAAATAGATGCATGGCTCCTCCCCTAAAGTAATTTAATTTTCAGTGTGCCAGGGGAATGAGGAAATTAGTTTTGTTTTTTAAATAATTTCCTATCCTCAGTGGGAAAAAGTCACAGTCAGTCAAAGTCTCTTCTTAACATAAAGGGCATTTATCAAAATAAAGGTATCAGAAAGGGACCTCACCTCTGACAGACAGACCCACAAAATAAAAAAACGGAAAATCCCACCCAACTTGTGTTTGGAAGTGACAAAGTCTGACAGAAAGCAGAAGGAATGAGCAGGTTTGGGTCACCAAGAGGCTTTTTGTCATTCCCTCCCAGTACACACACGGTGCTCGTGCCTGCCCAGGGCTCGGTCACGGTTCCCTGCTGGAGAGGATGACACCAGGTGCCCACTCCTTGTCACCTAGTGTTGTCACCTATATCTGTCAGAAGCAATTGTAAGGCTACAATAAAACAGTCAGTTTTGGAAAAATAAAAATGAACTATTCCCCCTGTATTTGGAGAAATAAAAATTACTCCCCCTGTAAAAAAAACCAAAAAACAAACACCAAAAAGCACACCTCCGTGTTTTCATCATCTGGATCTAAACCACTCTTTCTCCTCTAGAAAAAAAATTTAATTCGCATTTCCATAAAATGGTACTGCTGGGAATTAACAAGCTAATAAAAAGGACTTTAAGGATGCATTAAATTTGGGTTGGGGAACTCTCCAGTGCTTGCAGCATAAATGCTAATAAAATTATAAATCTGTTATTAACTTTTTACATCCCTGCCAAGTGATAAAGACTTTTTTAAAAAAGGCATTAAAAAGGCTAGAGATGTACATTTTACAATGAAAAACCAAGTAGTCCAGACAATACAAAAATTATTTACACCATATAAATTCTGTATACAGCCCTGAAAAAACACATACCTGTCTCCTCAGGGCAACCCAGGACTCATATTGGATATACTAGGAAGGGGGTGGGGGGGGGGGGGGCGGTGGGGAAGGAAAAAAAAATCCTTTAAAATCTGAATAAAGCAGGATGGCACCATTGTTTGCCCCAGGGGCTGGACTTCCCCAGGCTTTGATTACCTGACAATAAGATGTTTATGTCAAGCCCTGGCTGACAACTCCTCACCTTCAATCATTAGCACCCTATAACTTTCTTGCTGTACTTTATACTCCAACCTGTTCAGTGCACTCATTGTTTCAGCCAGTAACAACCCCCAGCTAATTGCTACACGTGGAAGGGAAATTAAAAGCGTGGTCCTTGGAGACTGCTGCGTCTGCTTCCAAATGAATATAATTAGCAGAGAAGGGAGAACGATTGTAATTGCTTCAGATTTAGTGGTGTAAGGAGGGATTTAGGGATTAATATTTCGGGGAACAACCAGTCTGCCAGCTCAGTATTTGGGAATGCAGAGCAATGACAGGCAAAAGGATCTTGCACACAATCCACGATCTTGCAGGGTGGAAAACAAGGCAAATGGGTCAGAGAGAGGAGCAGAGAGGCTCACTGGCCAGACAACCTCCAGGCACTGCCAGGGAGCTGACACGAACCAAACACATCCCAGGGAGGTCCCAGCCACTGGCAGAAGCAGTTCTGCCTTATCCAGTGCTACAAAAACACACTGTCACAAGGAGAACTGAGAGTGCTCCCCCCAGAACTCAAAGGTGCTCATGGTTGGGGTGGCAAAGAGACGGGCACGTTCCAAGCTCAGCGCACGGGCAGATCCAAAAGTTCTGCTGAAGGACAGCGGTGGTTTCAACCATCCCCACAAGCTCTTTTACAGACAGGGATGTGAAAAAGGCATATTGTGTGTATGTGGCTCTGTGCAGATATTTACTATATGTAATATGCTAATTAGAAAAGTTAGACAATATTAACATTTGAAACATATAGTAAAGGTAGTTTTTAACATTAAGTTTTAGTAGAAATGTATGCGTAAGGTATTTTCTTTAAGCTGCCCCGGGATAATGGTTTACAGAGATAAGACCCCCCTTCAGATTCTTCAAACAAAAGAATGCATCTCTCAGAACCTACAGATCAGACAACCTCAATCCACAAAATCGAGACTCCCTGTCTGCGGAGATCTTAACCGGGGACCCTCGGGGAACCAGTTGGTCTTAGATAAGAGTATGCATAATCATGAAGTTGAAGTCCTCAAAAAGGGGAAGGTTCGGACCAAAGATTGCCTTTTTTCTCCTGACTGGCCTGGTCTGGGAGGGAAAAAAAGGACGTAGTCTAGACTACTTTCTTTGCCCCCCCTCTTTTTTTTTTTGTCTCTCTATTTGTCCTGTCTCTGTAAATTTTTTAAAACTTTTATTTGTATTAATTTCTTTTTGCTTTTGTAACCAATTTTATTCTTTATTAAATTTTCATAAATTTCTAAAAATGAGTGATTGGCATTTATCACAGGGAGCTTTGGAGCTGCCTGGGTTTGCAATACTGGGCTCATGGCTCATCTTGTGCAGAGTCCCACAGTTCAGGGGCTGGAAAGCTCAGCCTCCAACAGGACCTCCCTCACTGTCCAGCTGACCACTCATCCCGCTCTGACTCATTGCAAGCACAGGCTCTTACTTTCTCCTGTATCATGCTGCTGGGAAAAAACATTTGGAACATTCTCAGATGAGATAAATGCCTGCTCAGGCATCAGAATAGAGAGTTCTGTTTTCAAAAATCCTTATTAACAGAGTGCTGAGAACCATGCAATTTTCAAACTCTAGCTCTTATTTAAGTGAATTAATGGATGCTGAGTAACTGCTCAGTCTGAACTCAGGACTGTGTGCTGCTTCTGCCCAATACTAAACACAGCAGTACCTTTAATAGACTCACTCATACTAACAGGAAAAAGTAAACAAGCAGTTGGAAAAGGAAAGCACAACCCCAAAGAGCTATGGTCATTTTCTCTGTACTATCTACCTTGAAATATTACCCTCTTCCACAAGACATGCTTCATTGTAGCCCTCAATCATCACAGTTCATAGTCTCCATTAAAAACAGCACTTCCATTTATTCAATACAAAAATCAGTTCAATTAGATCATTTTACTCAGCATTTCCCCTCTTGTCTCCCTTGATCTAAAACCCAACCAGAGCTGTCTCTTGCTGCTCCCCGGGTTTCTGCCTCCGTAAAGCCATGTGCCTGTTACACAATCTAACTTCAGAACCAAGGCTGCCCCAAGCTGGCTGATTCTCAAAAACCTGATTCTGCTTCACAAAACCTGTTTTCCTCCCAGTCCCTCACAGACACAGCAGGTGTCATTTCACCGTGGCTCTCCAGCCACACAGGGTGTGTTGCCACGGAAACATAGAAACAGGCAATGAACACTCACAAGTCCCCTGGTCCTTCCTTCACCTTTCCCTCCTTTTCCAAGATAGGGAAACCATGCTGCCAGTATGATTCAGCCAAGGATGGATAACTAGAGGTGCTCCTCTCTCCTCCCAGCTCTTCAAGAAGGTCTCCAAACTTGCTTTTACACAAGTCTACGTCGAGAAAGCACAAACAGCATGTTGTATTCCTCTGGGGAATGGTTTTTCTCCCAGAACCCCCTAAAGCCCGTGACCATTTAGTTTGACCCTTTCTTCCCTTATCTTGAACCTATTGGCTCAGGGCCAGTTATCTATCCTGAGCCAGACACTAGATAAACCCACGCTTCTTCCTTGTTCTCTCTCTTCCCTGGAACCCTTTGAGAATAAAGCCTTGGACTGATCCTGGGGTAAGAGCCTCTTTTGGAATCTTTTACCCTGTCCCCTGAGATATCCCTCCAAAGCCCCTCAAGGAAACTGAGCTGGCCATAGAAAGCCCAGGAGGGCGGGCAGGGGAGTATTTCAGCAGCACCCATGGAAGACTCAGTGAAATTCCCTCTGTCCAGCACAACACAGCCCCAGCATTTCCTGGAGGCAGGACATTCACCAAAACCTGCAAGGCACAAGGCTCCAGCACCTCACCACACCCTCCTCTGCAGCCACCATGCACCTGGGTGCCTGCACATCTGGTCCCATGAGTTTTTAGGGTCTTGGGTATATGAAAGGACATTTTCATCCTTGGAATTATAGGGATATAGTATCAATCTTACAGGAGCATATTCGCGTTTGTGTCATGGTCCAGTCACTAAAGCTCTTAGAAATGCCTCTGCCCAAATTAAAGGGCAAACAAGACCATATGCCAGTGACAACAGTATGGGTTTTATTTGATGGTAAATATGACAGAGAGAGAGGAAAAAAAGAAACAAAAGAAGACCAAGAAACAGAAAACACGTGGGTAGAAGATAAATTTCACTTACACTAAGATTCCCTGTGTAAATCACATGAGAAATCCAGAGGCCACTGAGACCAGTGGGGCTCTCCCCAGCAGTTGCAATGCCACCACCCTCACAGCAGTGAAGCCTCTTGTGCTTTAAGACATTTCAAAATTTCTCATTTTCTCCCTTTTGAACGACACCACTGGAAAGCGTCACTCAAACTCAATTTCTCAATTCAAAGTCTTTGTACAAATGCACAGCTAAAGAAAGCAACAAAAGTGACATAACTAAGCCAATAAAAGATTGCTTGATCTGTTTTTATGCTATGTGATTCTAGGTCATGTTAAATCACTGGTTTCTTATTATCAAAAACATACAAAAGCTCAAAATTTACTTCTCTCCTCCTGCCTACTCCCTGCTAGCTGATTGCCCCATCTTGGTTACTTTTTCAACAAGCTTTGAATAAAGCAGGGTCTAGCCCAAAAGTGCTTGAATATCTAAAAATACCATTATTTTCCCTCAAGACTTAGTAAATAGCAAACCAAACAGTGTTTTTCAAAACCATGCATTGCCTACACAGAAATGGTAGATTGCACTTTCAAAGTGCATCAAAAACACGAGTTACACCACCCTCCTGGATCTGCAGTAAATAAGGGGTTTGGGTGGGTTCACACTTTTCAGCACCAAGCAGTTGAGCATGAAACACTTTGTGTCTCTGTAGCTGCTGTCAGAGGTGGCTGTGGTTGTAGCAGAGAGCACCAGCTCTCCCTTTAAACAGTGACTTCCCCACTGTGGCATCTCCTGTGCCACTCACTACACTGTCCCCATGAAGACAAAAAAATGGAAAACACCAAACCTCTCTCTGGGATTATATTAACTGAAAAATCAGAGCTCCACGATGGTAAATACTAATTGCTCATTTGGTTAAGGGGAATATTTTTCTGCAATATGCGCAAAACGGATTTTCAGGGTTGTATGATTTTTAATGCAAACTAGTCTCACCTACAGTGTTTGTTTTACTCTCAAATAAGCAACTACAGGAAGACAGAATTAAAACAAATCAAAAAGGACAACAAAGAGAACTCTTGGTTTCCTCCACAAGTTGTTCTTCACTTGTTATAATGTTTAAGTACCTAATGGCTGTTGATTAACTCCCCTCTTTATCATCAGTTGATCAACATGCAGCTCCTACTACATCAAATTACCTTAAAATGATAAAAATCAACAGAGTGTGTTGTTTTCCCCCATTAGAATGTATGAAATCATACTTGAGAACAATACCAGAATAACTGTGGAAAACACAGGAGATGGCTGCTCAGCACAGAAGTTGACAGTACTCATTTTGATTCCAGTCATGTTTTGAAAAGTCCTTGGACCAAACTTCTCAAGAGCAGGAAAGCAGCTGGACCAAGTTTTTCAGCCTGACTTCCTCCTCTGTTTTGCTAAGCTCTGAAGCAAGACAGGATCTGTTATTACACATATCATTCAGATTTAAGTATTTCCATTAAGTAAACGAGAAAAAAATACAATGGTGTTAGGAAACCCGCTGCAAAACACACAACAACCAAATTTCCTGGTGTTTTAGGCACAAAGCAGCTGCAGCATTGCAGACCTCATTTTGGTACCAGATAAACTGACCGTAACTAATTTAGTTATTATGCTAACTCCTCTGTTTTAACCAACCCACAGGAATAGGGAAGGAACACAGCTCAAACTGGAAGTTTGCCTTCTATCAAACTGGAAAGGGAGGGTATTCATACTAATGGGACTTTGTGACAAATACATGTTCTTACATAGCTGACAAAATACAGAGACACGTTTCAAATTGCATTAAGGTTATGCCAAACTAAGAAAAGAGAAAGTAATACTCCAGACTCCTTCAACTCCCCGTGGGGTTCAGCAATGCAGTATGCTCTGTGAACACGCTTCTGATGTGACAAAGGGACAACTTTAAAAAAATCTTTCTACCAGTGATCTTCAAGGCAAAAATGGAAGGCACTAAACTGTAAACATCCACTTTCCCTAAAATACCAGAGCTTGCTCTTACTCTCTCTCTTAAGGGGAGAGTGGCACCAGCACGTGTCTGGCTCTGCCTTGTGTTCACCACAGCACAGATGAGACACACGGCTGGTGTCAAACACATCCTTGGAGATAAAGCCCTGAATTTCCTCATTTCTTCATTGCTTTTGTACTCCAGAACTAGCTAATGTACTAGATCAATAACAGCACATACTTGAGGACTGGTTTCCTTTGGAGTTTGCAGTTCAGTATCAGATGATCTGGCTGACCTGCAGAAAGCTGTGCAGATGCCAACCAAGCGTTTTTCCAAGACTGCTGGTTGTTAATCAGAACCCGAGCACAGTTATTGCCATACTTTCTGTGTTTCTACGCCCATCTGGTGAAAAGAATAGAACCATGGAGATTTTTTAATACACCTCAACAGCATGTATTGTATTCTGTTGTTGCAACAAAGCCACAGAGAAGTGTTGAGGCCAACACACAGGCACAGTCCTAAGGTCTTAGGGACAGCTACCTATGTCTTTTTTTAATAAACACTGATTATCTTAGGAGAAAATTTTAAATTAACTTAAGATGTTGTTTACAGGCAGCCATTACATTTTTATTTCCCCAGGCTTGTGATTTAATCAGCTGTCACCCACAAACCTTATTAGATAAGGCATGAAAACCTCCACCACACAGTTCCTGTGCTGCAACTCAGAGCTCAGGTGGCAACAAAGCCTTGTCCAGGATCACTAAAGCCAGGGCAGCGTTGCAGCAGATACACCACGGGAAGCAGCCTGAACTACCAGACCAAACTTCTCCTCAGAGCTCTCCTGCTCCCAGACTTGCAGCTTGCCCAGTCTGCCTGGCCAGTGTCTGCTCACAGATAATGTCCCCAGGCCACCTCGCCAAGTCCACCTCCGTCTCCACACCCACTCAGCCAAAAGGAAAGCAGAGTAATAGAAACCAGCAAGAGCACAGATGACAGAGGAGCTATGAGCTGTGCCAAGGTGTCTGCAAGCACAGAGTCCTCATCACTCAATCATCCCCGCTCCGAGCTGGTCCCTGTTCCATGATATGCTGCGGGCCTTGCCTTTGGTGTCCCAGCCAGGTTATTTTGGCAGGGCTGGCTCTGGCTCAATGCCAAGGCATCACACAGCCCCAAGATCAAGGCAGAATGATAATTGCTTTCCTGCCATGCAGTACCAGTTTAAAAAAAATACCCACAGACGTAATTCCTGCCTTTTTCTTACACAAATAAAGGAGCAAAATGCCCATGTAGGTCCCATGTGAGACTTTGTGTAGATTGTTAAAGACTTTGCCTTCTGTTTTGCTTTTTTAAACTTACCCTTTTTAGCAAAAACAACGTCACCTACCTCAACAGACATTGGCCAAAAGCAACCAACTGCACAATTCTTGCCAATTTCTTTTTTGTTTTCAACAACATTCTTCAGACATTACCTTGCTAAATGTGACATTCAATCCCCCTTACTGAATACTACAGTTAAAGAGCTGCTGAACTCAAGGACCAGGCTTTAAATGGGAAGGTACACTTCTTCCCAAGTTTAAATAACTCTTCTCACACACCTCTCCTGTGAGGGATGTCCTAATGCATTAAAACCCAAAGAAAAACAAAAAGTACCATCAGTTCCAACACCAGCATCATCTGCTCAACACGGAGGGGAAAAAATTAGATGGAAAATGCAGACAGACATGGTGTGTTAGACACCAAAACCATTCCTGCAATGCCAGGCTAGGCAGAAAATGCACTGTTGTCTCTTATCCTCCCAGTCTGCAAGCTTGGAAAATAATTAATAATGGACTGGGAAAGGTAATAGGTAATTAAAAACATCACTATAAATTTTTTAAAATACCTTAATGTGTTTAAAACTGCAGCCAGGCACTGTATGTTGCACATCTGCTTTATTGTGCAGCTGGAGGGGGGTGAGGGTAGAAGGTGAGACGTGGGGTCAAGGGCAAGCAATGGCAGGTGCTGCTATTTGGTGTTTTAGAAGTCCATTTCTAATCATTCCAGTGATTAAGCTTTTGTGCACTTGCACCAAAACCAGCAAATGGATTTGATCTGTGGGACTCTGGAAAGCACTGGCCAGCCTGGAGGTCAGGTGCTTAAGGCCTGGGATTTTCCAATCAAAGGTCCTGAGCCTGGTACTTCCTACCTGGGTTTCCCCAGGGAGCCATACACTCACCACTCCTTATTTCCTCCATATTCACCAATAAACCACTGCACCAGAATGCTGGGAGAATAACTACCCACTTGCAGGCCCCCATTTTTGCTTAAGGCTGGCCAGACCTACTTCAACAAAGACCAAACATTCACTTGAAACATCCCAGGTTGAAGCCTGGGAATTTCTAAGAGAAATGACTGTGTAGTCCCAGGGAAGAAAAACTCCATTAAAAGTTGCCATATCAGGCAAGCCAGAAACTGGAACTCCAGTCCCTTCTATCCCAGGTTACAAAAGCACATTTACATCCCAAACGTTTTGTGGAAAATCTGACGGCTCCACAAAGTATTTAAACTCAAACAAAATGACAGATAAAGAGACTTCTAACTACACAAGCTGGAGGAACTTTTGAAGGGCTTATGAGAGGCTGTAAAAGAGACAGAAGAAAGCTTTGTGGCTCGGAGGGATGACATCTACAGCTTTTCTGATGCCTCAAGTACAAGACGACGTGTCCTTTCAGAAGTGACCAAATCAGCAGCCTAGTTTAACCCATCAACCAGAACCACCAGGTTTTTAATCTGACAAGTGGCAATGCTTTATTTGACTGATGTTAGGCTTTACCTCCTGGTTTTGGCAGAAGGCAGATGAAATAAATCTTGACTCCATCTCAAGTTCATTGCAGCTAATGACTTTGAACTTAAGGGTCTGTTAACACTAAATCGCTATCATTATGCAATCATGCTAAATTACCAGGGGAAGCAGAAGGTACCTCAAAAGAAAGAATTGCACCAGTTCATGCCAAGAAAACTGGACATCAGTGAGCGTTGTTGGACTGTTCTCTGCAACACCAGGTTTCTGGCCCAGACAAACATGTTTCTCATCTACTGTTGTTATCTCCTGCCAATATAAATCCAGCCAAACTGGCTCCATCTAATTCTCACTCAATATGCCCTTGCAGAAACAAACACATAAAAGCAAAGTCTTTATCAAGTCGAAGTTCTGCATAATGCAGAGCAACTCTCCTCCTTGCTTGCTCGAGGTAGTTATCTCACCATTTTTGGTATTTGCCTTTTATCATCAATTTTAGACACTCTGCTTGTAGAGGGAGGACTGATGAAACAAGGACTAACCTAACAGATTCCCCAATACAGCCATAATCACTTGAATTCCCTGGAACCTGGACTTTTGTAAGATGGCATAAAGAGTAACCTCATTCAAGACACCAGAAATGCTGCCCTTTTTTCACTGAAATGAAGGTTTCACGCACAGGTCTTAGAAGAAGTTGCAAATCTTGCGCACCAGGAGAGGAGCACAGCATATTTTCCTCTCTGGTGAGGGCAGTCACAGAGACAGCATCACACAACTTACTGAAAATAACGCTCTAAAGAAACACTGCACAAGAAACACTCTGCACAAAGCTGAAAAAGCTCAGCCAGTGCCTAGAATACATTTTCAGGACATTGGTACAAATTGTATTGCAGGATTTACAAAACACTAAATGAAAGTAAATGTATCAATCAGTTGCAAACCCACACAGCACACGACTGTGGATGCACTGAATGAAGTGCAAAGACTGAGCTTTAGGTGAGATTACAGAAGTCTTACTCTCCCCAGCTCAATGATGTTTTCCTGAAGCTGAATCCCTAGATTATGAGAAACAAGAAAATATTGAAGCCCTGTCCATACCACTGAATAACACAGGTTTTATTTTTATTATACTTCATTAAATAGACCCATGACCAGAAGGTTTCCAACATTAAAAAGAGCAATAAATGAATCCTTTGTGGATAAAACAATCCAGACACAACAAGAGACAAACAGAAACTGCAAGTTCAATAAAATTACTTCCTAATGCTCTTTTAGATCTGTTTTTCCCTTAGTGTTTAAAAAAAATAGATTAGGCTTGAGTTTCACATTCTTTGTCTTATTAAATCCTCCCAGAGCAGGTAGAATTGGCAGCACACAAATAATCCTATGCATGGCAACAACTCTTTGTATTACTCCTTCAATTATCCCATTCCCGAGAACACAGCAAGGATTTTGGGGACTCAGACCCCTTTCCTGAAGCCACCACCCATGTTAGTAATTTGAACTGAAATGGCAACAAGCATTCCTCCTCACAAAAGCTAAACTTTTGTGAAGTTCATAAATATTTGCTTCAAATTTCTTGTGGATGGGTGGTTTGCCTCTTCCTACGTGGACACATTCAGTGTGCTCTTTGCTGTGCTCTCACTAGTGGGCCCCTGAGAGGCTTCAGAATCCCAAAGGTTTGGGAAAGACTGGCTCCACATTCATCCTTCATCCTTGCCTGCAAGCTGCAGCCCAATGTTTCACCAGACAAGTTTTGATAGAAAACACAGTAGGGAGTGAGCACTGACATCACCTGTGGTGTCATCACACTTTAATCCATTCAAACACCTCCCACGACTCCATAATCGTGGGAGATCACTGCTCACAGGGAAGTTTTCTGCTTGATAACTCTGCTGCCACTCTCCAGTGCCAGCTCTGTCTGTGCTCCAGCTGTGAAATTGTTGGTAAGTGGATGTAATACATTCTGGGACATGTACTATCGCTGCTTCTGTTTGTGGAGAGGCAAACACAATTTGTCTGCTGGAGTAACGCTTGGAAGACTTCCTGAAAAATCTAACAGCAATTAAGCTAATTTTACCCCTGCCAAGCAGATGCCAGAAATTAAAACTTGCAAGAATGACAGACTCATATGATAGCTAAAGACAGAAGAAAATTGCAAGATCCAAGATTATGATTCTCTTGCCTGTATAGAAGTGATTGTAATTATTGTTTGGTTCTCAACTATTCTGGGGCAGGCATCAAGGAAAGACATCTATCAAGACATTTGGATTCATTTAGGCACCCTGCTCAAAGGGGTAATAAACGCTGGGCTAAAAATACCATTGACATTTCAATATTAATAAAGATGTGCGCTCAAGTATCACTGTAGTGATCCTCCTGCAATAACTTTGCCATGTCTCTGCTGACTGCTGGGTTGCCTTTACCTGCCAGCTTCCTGAAGGTGATCTGCATGCTGCTGTAGCCTGAACCCCCGGCTATCAAAAATCACCACTCGAACTCCCGAATACAGAAGCACCTAAACTTCCCTGTTCCCAGAGCCCATACTTTACATCAGTAACATGCGAGTCTATAAGAAATTAAAAACTGATTTAACAAGAAGTTAAAGTGGCTGCTAACAAGCTCAAGATTACATGAGAGAAAGCAAAGATCCCAGTCCTATTTGGTGCTGAAAACAATTTCCAAATTGTTTTCATCTATGTTTTATTCTGCTTTCCCCAAGCTTAGAGGGAGCAGTTGGAGGACACTACATACACTAATTTGAAGACACATTCCTTGAGCACTACATGCTATTAAAAAACCCCACAAACAACCTCTTAAAAATTTAATTTCACTGAGTCCTCTTACAATATCAGCCAGCACACAGCAAATAACAAATACAGACACAAATACTCAACAGACCTGTCTCACAACCCAGGCATTAAAAAAGGGCAAACATATTTTCACAGCTCCTCATCTTTGCCAGCTCTGCAGGGTGAGCACGTGCACAAGGAAGCAGGACAGACCTGGCCCACCTGGGATGAAGCATCTCGCCCCCAAGGAGGAGTAGAAACAGAGTAGAAACCTCACTCCTCCCTTCCTGGGTACCAGCACGTTCAGTACGGTGATCGTCGGGAAATAATCAATGTGGAGCTTGTCGCTGCCACTGCCAGGGTGTCACTTGTCCCCTACATCAGTGCCCTAATGAAGAAGCCTCTGGACTTAACACAGATGGAAGAGTTCCTAGAGCGGGGCTGACAAAAGCACATTTATTCACCGACACCTTATTTCAATCTCTGCCTTTCACAAATTCTCTGTAATCATGGACGCAGGCTGGTTTCGCCTGTTGCTCTCTCCTAGAGTTGTGAGCATATTAATAAAAATAAATAAGCCTGGCTTGCTGAAGGAGTTTTAAAGAGGTGGATGTCCAATTAAATTCCCAGGCTCCTTTGAAAATCCTAGCATTTTTCACTGTCAGATGCCATTAGAATAAGAAAGGTCATGGGCAAAGAGGATCTTTTGTAATTCTTGTGAAGAGCGCAGACTGCAAGCAGACAGCATCAGGGGACACAGCAATGAATGCTTCCCAACAGGAATTCAAAGTTTGCTTTGCCAGAAACACACTCCATTGCTACGTCCATTTTGGTTATAAATTAGCTGGAGAGAGCAATGAAATTTTTTGGTGTGCTTTTGAAAACTTTTTCCTAGCTACTGTTCCAAACCAGACCAGCACAGGTTGCACTTTAACTCTGGTATTAAGGAGCAGAAAGGGAAGCACCATTTCAGCACCTCTCAGCACGGCACACGTCTGGAAAGCAGGACAAGGATGGGAACAGAGACAGGAAGACAGATGTTTTGTGTTTTAACAACTCCGAGAAAAGCTTCACGCAAGCTGATCAGCAAAGCCCCGTGGGCTGTTTTTATAGTGTGGATCTATCTAGAAGGTTAAGTGAGAAAATTAGCTGCAGAAATATTACATATCAGTGCACTCTCACAGCGCAGCTTCCAAGGAGGATTATCCTAGGCCAAACAAACAAAAGGAGAGAATCCCATTAGCAACTGAAAACCCAGAGCCTTGGCGTGGGTGTCATTTGCATACATTACAATTGCACAGTGTTTAAAAACTGCAAATTGGATTTCGGTTTTCCCCTGGCTACCTGCCCATTTTTCTTTAAATTGATTTATTAATGTCCACTGTTGCTTTGCAGTTTTATCCTTTTAGCAATAATAGATGTAATATATCACAAAACCAAATTTTTAAGAGTACATCATTAGAGTGATGTAGCACTGGTAATAAACCCCTTCACACTCGGATGAACTTAAATCAGTTTCTCTTTATTGATTTTTGGTCATAACATAATTTTAAAGTTCAACTTAGTTAATAAAAAAAAGATTTGCGCTGCTGTTGTGTGGAAAACACCAGCGCTGTAAGTTTTCATGTCATCTGTTGCAAAGGCTCTCGTGGTTTTATATATTCCCTCAGAAGGTGGCTGGGCATTATATAGCCTGTCTTATCTTCTCTGCTGACCCGCATTTATCTGTCTGTTTTTATTGCCACACGACTCACCGCACAATAGATCTTCACCCAGCCACCATCTATCCCTGCACACGCAGTCACTTTATCTTCCCAGCAGCCTTTTGAGTAATGGCCATTTGCATTTTACCAAACTCTCTCACTTCAAGGGGTTCTGCATTGACAATACCATTTGCGTGACCCTGCTTTTTACTGTCTTCCAGCACAAAAGGACTAATTCACCTTTTCCACTTAGGTTTTTTAAAGTATATTTTAAAAAGGTATTTACATGCTTCTTCTTTCATGTTTGGGTTTTGGTGGGTTTTTTTGGGTTGGTTGGTTGGTTGTTTGTTTTTGTGGGTTTTTGGGGTTTTTTGTGGGGGGGGTTGGTGGGTTTTTTTGGTTGTTGATTGGGGGTTTTTTGTGTGGTTTGTTTTGTTTTGTTTTGGGGTGTTTTTTTGGTTTTGTTTTGTTTTTGGTTTTTGTTTTGTTTGTTTGTTTTTTTGAGTACAGTTTTTAATCTTCCAGAAGCACAAAGGTAATGACAGCCGAGCTTAGGGATTTATTGGTTGAAACTGCCTGATAAGGAAGCACGTGATTGAGTTGGGTATATCATCACTTATGTCCTCCTCTCCTGCCCCCCAGAAAGACAGGATAATGGTTATGGTACAGACTGAAAATGTGGCTTCACTGCCATCACATCTCCAAAGGACAGGGGAGATGCTCCTGCTCCTTTGGCTGCCAGCACATCTCCAGAGCATGAGAACCATGGACCAAAAGCAAGGGCCAAACACAACAAGCAAGCAAAAATCCCCCAGGCTGAGGGGTCAGTCCTCTGAAGAGCATGAACTGCTCAAACTCTTACATTTTCCTACAGTCCCATCAAATAATTTTAGAAATAAAAGACATGAAAACCTACAAGTTCGCAACCTGAAAGCCTGGGTGCCAAGATATTACCCAAGTATTTTATTTAATTGGTTTTCCTTTTCTCTCATTTCATCTCCACAATGATCTCCCACAGACATAAAAAGAAGGCGACTGGTCCTGTGAGAGTTTATAAAATTGGTGAAGGCTGATAAAATACATAGTGGTTGGAAAGAAAGATAGGTGAGACTGCAACCCCAGATCAGTTCTAGAAGATGCTGTGGTACAAACTTATCTGTCCAACAGCTAACCTAATCCAACACAGCCTACAGATATCTCTATGCATTGGCTCCTTCCAAAAACTTCAAAGAAATGCACAAAAATGAGATCACTTGGAACTGGTGGCCAATAAGGAGCCTCTGTGATTAATGAAGAGAACAGTTTGCTTCTGTCCCAGACAGTGAATTAGTCACACACACACTCATTCAACAAGGAACTCAGGGCTAGTCAAATCTGTATTTAGTAGCACATCACATCGCATATAAAAGTTGTGTTCCTGAAAAATCAAAGACATGAATAGGTGAATCACAGCATAAATCTTACATGCTGACCACCAAAAAACATTATTCTTGTAACAACAAGGAAATTTTTCCTTCAATACATTATCATTGGCTTTGACTCAAGAAGAGTAATTCATTCCCCAGCAAGCAGTTATTTCTGGCTTTCTTTTGCTCAAAGGGCTGTTTGTGTATGTCCTTAATAAAAGCATGCCCTTGCATCCACCACACTGAACAGCTGCAGGTAGGATTCAGATTTGCACCAGCCTATCCACTGGCACACAGGGAAACTGGGAAAGCAGAATACATAAAGCAAAATACATTTTTATGACTAAGTTGCCTTGACCGGTTAAACAAAGACAAGAAAAAAAAGAGGCTTTAAGTTTTATCGTTTTAATTCCCATTCTGTCTTTTTTTTCTTTTCTAATGGATTTAAGATTTCTTCCTCTAGCTCTGTCCTGGAAAATTAGCATCAGTAGCTACTTAAGAGAAAAAATACTAATCCTCTACCTGATACATAAAGTGCAACAAGAATAAGCAGCTCTGATTTGGCCTGAGAAGGGATAAACAAGGCACCAACTCAGAGCAGGACCAACCTCCCCAAAGCAGAGGGGTATCTGTTTTCCAAACCCTGGGCTCAGCAGCACATTCCCAAAGTGCCCTGCCAACAGCCCCATCCCTTCTCACTCTATTCCAAGCCAGCTGCTAATGAGGAAATCCATAACCTTTTTACAACAGATGCTGTGAAATATTCTTTCTTGATATTGTAATGGTGTATTGATTTTTAATTTCAAAATATGCAAACATGACATTTGCAATAGTGACTCCAGATAAACAAAAGCTGCACTTTTTTACTTTTCGATCTGTAACACATTTTGCAAGCATTTGCCATCAATAAGTAGGCAAAAAAACCCCAACCCTCACCATGAGGGGTTCCTTGCTTGTAAAAAGACTACAGTTATGGATTTCACCCTGAATAAAACCTCTCATAAAAAGCCAATATAAACAGCTGCATGTAATGAACTTGTGAAACCTCAAGGTTAATTTAATGCCATGGTAATAGAGGTACTTCTAATGGGGCAGTACCTCTACCTTGACACTACATTTCCTGTTATAATCCAATAGTATTTCTCAGGCTCCCAACCTCCCTTATTGGACGTGTGTCCCTGTCTTTTCTTCCTTTGCAAGGGTAATGATGGAAATACCAAAACAGATTCCTCATTTGTACAAATAAGATTTAAGAAAAATATGTTTTCATTCTGTAAAAATAATCCTTATTCCTGATTCACTGAGAAACTGGGAAAGTAAAAAAATGTAGTGCATCCACTTTCTGTCACAGGTCCTTACAGCTGGGGAGGAGGGAGACCTGAGTAGTCACTGCAGCCTCAGCAACACCTTTCCAATTAAAAAAAAAAAATGGTTGTGGCCATGCTGAGCAGCACAACCTGTGCCCATGGGGAAGGTGATTTGAGGGAAACTACTGAGAGGGTCAGCCTGTCCCAAAGCAACTCCCAGCTGAAGAAGAAATGGGTGATGTTTTCCATAGCAAGGTATTGTTGGGAAGCCACTGAGGAAGCACAGTCATCGATACAGGAGATGATCTCAAGATTTCTTAGCAATGATCACAATCAGCTGTCTCTGCCTGTTTTGGAGGGGCAAATACTTAAATTGCTTTTTGCATTCCCTCACCATTTTAAATGACTGAGCCCCTCTTCTAGTCTTCACATACATATAAATTTTATCTGTGGTGGGAAAACCAGCTCTGAGCTACGGACAGATGGAGAAGACAACCGTAGGGCACATCTCCATCTCGGACAAACTGGCATGCCTTTACTGGCTTCAGTGGAATGACATTGACTTACACCAGCTGAGGCTCTGGTCTAACACTGAGTTTTGAATTCATCACTAATAACTCAAAATACCATCCTGGAATTGATATCTTGTAATAAGATATCATCCCAAGAGTGCACACACTGAGTGTCAAGGAGAGGGAAACAAAATACATCTTGCACAGACTTATGCCATGTTCATAATCATTATCTTAATTTTTAAGCAATTCAAAAGGGAAAAAAAATGCTGAATATTTCTTGGGATGCACCCTATAATCTTGCAACATATTTAGAATAGGAAATCAAAGCAGAGCTAAACTACCAATTGTGTCAGCAAAAACAGCCTTTCATGGCAAAATGACAATTTTCTGTCTTTGAAATCAGGCAAGAATGAAAAGTGGTTTGCTCTTTTATTGTGCAAACCAGCAAAAATACATTCCTCCCTGCAAGACTTTTTCCAAATTAAATATGTATTTTTTTTTACTGTAAGCCTCTTTGAGATCAGTCATTTGGTAGCAAAAGATTAAAAAAAACCAGCATTTAACTAGACAAAGACAAATAATCAAGCCATCAGCATTTTGAGCAGCTACAGGTTTAGCCAAACATTTAGCAGGTTTATTTTTACCTTCTTCTAAAAGCTCTCTCCGTGTGCAATTTTGACCCCATTATGTAAAATAGCACCAGCCCTCAGCCCAGCTCACCTTGGCAAGTCACTGTCCCTCACCACAGGGCCCTTCTGAATGCTGCAAACCAAGAGGCATCAGCGTGGCATGAGCAATTTAAAAGGAGGAACGTTTTAGGTGACCTGGTAAATCCCTAATTCTAATCCCTGCCCAGAGCTTCTGTGGCACTGGGACCATTTCGGTGCACACCTTTAAGCCTTCATGATTTAGCAGGAAAATTTAGTTTTCTTTTTCCTTCCCAAGATAATCCAAGTGATTCTGTATGAATGGAGACCTTCAACCTCCACACTCCTCCAGGCACAGACCCTCGAGAGGAACTGCAGGAAGAATCAAGCACTTATGGGGCAAGGTTTGCTCTGCATCCCACTGCCCTCTTTAGGAACCAGAGGCTTTAAGGCACAACCTAAGCACAAGAAGTAAATGGGACATCCCTCTTGTTAAAGGGTAGAAATGAGCCCAGACACAGACTCCTTGTTCATCACAGCATGAAAAGGGCCCTGGTTTATTCCTCTGTACACCTCAGCCACCCTGACCCCAACCATTCACTGACTCTGCCTGCAGCAGCTCCTGCTGGAGGTTTCCCTTGCAGCCTCTGACTGCTGGGTATTTCCTGCTGAACTCTGACTGCAGGGATCAGTGTGCAGGCTCTGAGTGCAGCTTTTACCCAGCCAGACTGCGACTGCAGGTTCCAACAACACCCAGACTGCACACCCAGACTGACCTCACTGCAGGGATTCTCTCTACCCAGGATCCTGCTTCTTCATGGTTCCTTCTTCCTCAAGGTTCCTCCTCCATGACGATTCTTTTCTCCCCTCACCAGCTCATCCACTCCCTTTTCTCACACTTACTTTATTGGCTACAGCTGTGACTCATCAGGGGTGAGGCTGTATTGGGTAATTAACACAACTGTTACTGATCAGGGGCCAGGGCACCTGTACTCCCTTCTCCCCAGTTATTCACCCTGAGCAGCCCATACTCCATCAGGTTCCTGTAAGACTCCAGCAACAGCAGTCCTGCCCAAGTCACTAGTCCGTGACAATGCACAGCCACTTGATAAAGGCAAGGTATAAACAAAACCAAAATGACCTAATGCCACTTGCTCAGCACAAGAGGCCACAAAAACTGGAGGCAACAGACACTCGTGTTATCCTCTGCCCAAGGAATAATAAGAAAAAGACGTGGCAAAATGAGACCTGAATTTTGTTGGCAGAGTCCCACATGGAGCTCTGAGCACCAATTAAACAGCAGTGGTAGGAGAGGCAGCGACCGTGGCAAGAGGTGTGATGGAGATGGATGGACGGATGGATGGACGGATGGATGGATGGATGATGGATGGCTATCCCTGCCTTGGAACCAGATACAGGCCAGCTGTGGTGGAGGGTTCCCCTGCGCGCTTTGCTAGGCAGACTGAAAGCAAAGCCCTCAGCTCTTCCCTTCATCTTCCAAGGGTTTCAAAGTACACCAGAGTGCCACACTTTGGGAAATTGTGACCTCCTGAGCTTCATCTAGAGGGCTAGTGGATCTGCTGCCACATCTGCCCCATGCTGGCTGGCACTGCTTCCATGACCAGTGGGTAATGCAGGAAGGGAATAGCTTGGAACATGGCTCTGCAAGGATTCTCCTAATTCAGGGACGGGTAGGTCAAGCCCTAATAAAAACAGAGATATTTCCTTTGAGTAGCATTTACTCCTCTCCTCTGCCATGCCTTTAGGAGCCACAATTGAGACTGGGATGCATTACACAGGTCCTGAGAGCACACTATGCTTGAACTGCTAGAAACTGTAAGAAACAGCAGTATCACATTATTGCTTGGCATAGAATTTGCTCCCAGGATTTTCCTCACCTTCCCAACTGGGTGAGGGAAGCTCCCCTAGCTTTGTCTGTTCTGGCAGCTGCACTTCAAGATTCAAACATCAGAAATGCCACAGTGGCAGATGACAGGAAAGAAAAAAAGAAAAGCAGTTCCAGGCTGTTGTGTGAATCCTGGAGTTATTTGACTGACTTGCTAAAATCTCTATAAGTGGAGAGAAACAGAGTCACATCAAGGAAAAAAAATACCACTGTGAAATTGCACAAGTGAGTTTTAGAATCATTTGGCATTTATTGAAAAAAAAAAAAAAAAAAAAAAAAAAAAACTCAGCTGAGTGTAAGTAAAAATAAGGCTGGCAAACTGAGTACTGGTTTCTAATGGGTAAAAAAGCCCCAGGAAAGATAAGCCAAATCAAGGGAAAGAGAGCACTCTCCTCTCCACAAGTCTGGCTCAGCTGTGGTCTGCCTGCTCTCCCTGGGCAGCCCTGCTATCCATTGCTCCCCAATCAGTTCCTTCCCCACACCTGACAAACCCCTCAGCCTCCAGGTCTGACCAGCATATTCAATCAGTTTTTTCCACCCCTCCATGAGGTACATATGAAAACACAAAATACACACCAAAAGGCAACTGCTGCTGTGCGAAAGAGTCTGGTGAAAATTAAACTCGCTCTGCTGTGTTTGAGCCATCTTACTCAACAAATTATCCAAGAGTCCCTGTTCTCTGAACACTTTGCATTTAAAGGGGGAGATTTGCCTCTGATTGGATTATAATGTAAGTGAAAATTCATGCGTATTAATGATAAAATCCTTTATTAGGGGTAGAGATAAATGTATAGTCATGGGGGATATTAGTAACTAACTTTTAAAGAGAGATTATTTCTCCAAATAAAAAGACAAAAATAATCCTTTCTAAACCTGCTTCATTTTTAATACTTGCTGCCAACAGCTAGATCTGCTTTCTTCCTTTCCTGATACACCATAAAACCTTACAGCTTGTAATATCTCCTCTGTGTATGTGTCACATCACTTACTCGACAAAAAAAAAACCAAACTGTAAAACCGAAAATTGGAAAAACACCTGTGAAAAACTGGTGATCCAGGGAGGTTCCTGACATCTGGGAAGGACTGATGTTCTCCCCATCCCTATTGAAGGGAGGCCATGGGGAGCACTGTGTGAGTGGTTTGGCAGCCCATGCTCCTGACATCCATCTCCAAGCAGTGAAGGACGAGCAGGAAATGGCACCATTATCAGGGCCCATCCTCAGCAACACGGGTGCCAGCTCTGAGTGTGTCCTCTGCAAATCATGCAGAAACTTAAGGAACAGCTGAAAGCTCAGCACTAGAGGCATCCTGATAAACCTGTGCAGGGACTCTACCAGAAGCCTAGTGAGGTCTGATCAGCCACAGGCCAGTTTCAGCCTCAGGGTGCAAGCCAACACCATGCAGTGGCCAGAGGAGCTGTGGCCCACACAAGGGCCAGAGGGCTGCCAGAGGCATTGAGGTGTCTTTGGGGCTCCCTGTGCTAGTAGAGAGGAGGTAACCAGCTGCCCACAGTTATCTTCAACAAGAAGGGCCCCATCCCTGGATGCAGTGATGCTCCTTGAACCAGCCTAAGTCACCCACTCTGGTGCTGGGGCTCCTCTGGAGCAGGAACCTGAGCTGGGTGATCTCCAAAGGGCCACTTTTGGTGGCATCTCTGCCCTCCTGCAGCCCAGAAATAGGTAGAGGCTTTAAATAGCATCTCTGCAAACTACTTATCTTACTTACTCTAGGACTTAAGCTCTCTATCACAGCCAGGCAACAGAATGAATAAATTTCCCTTCTGTCAGGCAGTATCAAAGATATGAATAAAGCATTACAAGGCAATTTCAGGAACGCAGATCTTTGAACTGTGCTCTGCTTTACACCCCCAACCACAGCAGCAGAGAGAAAAATCCCTATTCAGCACTCTGGGATCTTCTTTTGATGTTGACTAGAGAGGGAAGAGACCATGCTCAAACCCTATGGATTATTGGTCAGTGTATAAAAAACCCCCATGAAAGATGAGTCCTGCCTGGGCTCAGGCACGCTGCTGCAGCATAAATAGCAGTGAGATTTACAGCGAGGAGCCACTGTGTCCTTTGACAATGCCCTGTCTAAGCAAAAAACAAGTGAGATCCAGTGGCTCCCTGCCAGCCCACTCCAGCTAAAGGCCATGCCACACCAGTCATGTTATTACACTGAAGAGCAGCTTATATGAGCATAGGGAAAACTGTCCATCACTTATTTCAATCTCTTTCTAAAACAATTTACGCATGCTAGCTTTTGCTCCCTTTATTCCTGGCTTTTTTTTTTTTTTCTTTTCCTTCCCCATCTGCTTTTCCTTTTAGCCAGCATTTCCAGAAATGGCTACTGACTCACAGTCCTTAGGCTCACACGCATTAATGAGGCTGGAGATTTAGTTCACAGTAAGGTGGGGAGCTCCAAGGTGGGATCCTAAAGATGGGACTTACCCCAAATCAAATGCTCCTTTTGAGCACACCAGTTTGCCTCCTTCCTTCCACTTTTTAGAGCCTCATCCTGCAAGAAAGTTCACCTAAAGCAACTACTCAGTGTAACAGGATCGCTGTCAGATGAGTCAGCCTCAGATTTAGACCAGGTTTTCTTTGAGGTCTCATGCCTGTAACTTCCCAAAGCACATGAGCAATGCCCTTGACTTCTGGGAGCTGCTCACAGGTTTGAAGACACACAAATGCCTCGGAGCTGGCAGGAGCCAGACGTGCACAGGCATAGAGCAAGCTTTTAAACGTGGAGAAAACTGTCCAGTTAATAAACGACTCGTTAACTGATTCTCCGGTTTCAAACAGAACAGCTCCAGCGAGAACAACAGAGAAGAAACACACACTCAGGGTCCAGCCCTGCAGAACCCCCAGCTCCTTCCCTTCCCAGGGAATTCCAAGAGGGCTGCATGAGGCTCCCAGCCCAATGCATGAGCGGGCACTTCATGCCAAAGAGAATCATCCTTTAATTTTCTCAATTACCTCAGTAACCAAAAGCACACGCCGAGAGCTCTGCCATATTTCTGTCAGTGAGCAATGCTTTCTCTGCAGTAAATTCAGTTAGTTACTCTCCACAAAGGAATTGGTTTTAAGGACAGCTCGCTATATCTCTGCGCTGTCTTTGGGCAAGGAAAAGGACTTCTGACCTGGAATTGCACTCAGTGAAACATCTGTAGGCATCCAAGAGAATATACTTCCTAATGTGAAGACACTGCATTTTAAATGTGATTTTTTAATGCTTTTAATTTAACTGCATCAGCATCACCATGGAATGGACTTCCTCAGAATCATCTGTGTTATACACATATGCACACAAGATATATATTTTTATATTTATATATATATATTCAGAGTCTTCCTTGACTTTTTTTTTTAATACATTTAATATTTATATTCTGCAATTTTCTTCTTATCAAAGCTGAAATTCCCACAAATCACAGCATTTCTGGAGTTTGGGTTTCAGGAATGCAAAAACATCCCGACATCGATTTTGAAAGGAAATAAAACCGGAATTAGGGGAATCTGCAGAGACTCAGCATCTGAATATTAGACTGGATGCTTTGGTATGGCAAAGTCACAGCTTACACAATAATTTTGCACAGTTAAAAAAAAAGAGCTCGTACCCTGTACCTTGGAAATAAATTTAAGATACAAAAGCAGCTACTCTGCTACATGGATGCTTCAAGTTACAGAAACTTTTATTATTACAGCACCCAAACCTTTCCTTACACAGCGAGGTGCTTTTCTGATCATGAAATCACTGCACTGGCAGGGTCAGAACTCACCACTTTTTGTAGGAGAAGGATTCCCAGCATGCAGCAAAGCAACCCAGCCATCTCTGGCAGTCAGTATGTCTCCCAATCTCTTGATTTTCATCAGAATTCCTCCTAAAATCCTACATTTCCAGTGACCCTTCTCTCATCAATAACAGCTCAGGGCAGATTCCCTCCCAAGGGAAATGGTCAACCCCGGTTTTTAATGGTGGTTTTGACATGCTGAAAGGCTCTCCTGAGGGAAGGGAGTGGTGGGGAAAATGGCCCCACCAGCACCTATATCTGAAAATAAAAGCATACACCCATCATTGGGGGAAACAATAACAAAATGCTGTTGAGGTTCAAGCCACGAACTCTTCAAGCAGCTGAGTGCCTGCCAGAAACCCCTGCAAGAGCACAGTGAGCATTGTCCAGCCCTTCGCTGAGCCTCCCAGCGCCCAGCAGAGCCCCCAATACCTGCCAATTGTCATCACATCAGAGGGAACAGCCCTTTCTGTACAACCCCTGCGAAGAGCAAGGACTCACCACCAAATTCTCAGCTCATGCCAGTTTTTTATCTGACCAGATGAATTTAACAGGCAAGACCCCACACTATCAATGATTAGTAGCATCATTCTCCTGTGTCCCCTGTCTCTCGAGGGAGCAGGTGTAATGAAAAGCCCTTCTTTCACTTTCCATTTCTTATCCCTCACCCTCCCCTGCAGTCCTGCTATCTATTTTGATGAAAGAGGAATGTGTCTATGCCTTTCAGTATAACCTGAGAATTTTCTTCCAAAACAATCCCCAAAAATGTTGGCTTGCCTTTAGCCATTTACTTATTTGGATAAAAATCTGAGACGTGTCCATTTGTACATGAAATTAGGATTTTGAAGAGAAGTACACTAAAGGAATCAAAAGCAACTCTGCCATGTGATAAGCAGAGTTAATCCCTCACAGGGGCACAGCAGCACTTGTGCCCAAGGGGGGCCCATTTGTCACCCACCACATAGCAAAGGGACAAGGCATCCACAGCACAGCAACACCAGGTGTAGCTGAAAAATAACCTGAAGAAGGTTTCCTGTTACAGAATCACATTTTCTAAAGTTTTCTTTGCCAGAAAAGACAGGGTTTTTCTGGCTGTGCAGGTTTTTTTTGTTGTTCACTGTGGCACCTCCCTGGGATGATGGAAATGATGATGAAATGACTGCCAAATTCTTTGTCTCCACCACCTGAAGGACCAAGAACTTTGCTCTCTCAGTCCTTCAATTAAACCAAATGCCACTTAAGGATAACATCCTACTGGAGTGCACAGTCTCAGAGCCTGATAACTGAGTATGAAAACATAATATTCAGCCTTAAATAACCAACCTTCATTTGTGAAAAGCACTGGCAACAATAACTACAAAATTTTGTTTTTAGAGCAAGCATTCTTGGCAATTATTTGTGGTAATTGTGTCTCAGGCTGGTGTGATTTCATAAACAGGGCGCTCTCACACAGAGCTAGGAATAACACCTTTTTTTTTTAATATTCCACATGCAAACAAAGTGAAGAATTACAAACAATCTCTGAGGGGTAAACTAAGCAAAGATAGTAGAAAGATATTGGAGTGGTAAAATACCTGCATTTAAACAGAGCACCTGTGTTGGGGAACTATACAAAAGACTAGTTACAAACCCTAAGGCCATGAAAGGTTGGTTGCTGAGGGGGGAGTGGTGGGGTCAGGGCTTCTGTACGAGCTAAGCAGTGGCACAGTTTTACAAACTTATCAAAAGGAAGTACAGTAAATTCTCAGCCACAAAGGCAGCACAGAAGACCTTGTCTATCACTGCTACACTTGTTCCACCCCTACATCTGAAGGTGGACACCACAGTGAGGCCTACGCAGCAGCAGGATGCAAGTTGCCCTTGCTTCTCCAGCAGCCCCATTCCCTCTCTTTCATCCTGTGTTTTAGTTTATCTGCTAAAGATGATGCCTTGGGGAGGCTGACCTGGAACAGAGACTGGCCAGAGCCAGAGAATAAAGCAGATATTTATTGAAGGGCCTTTAAGGTACACCTTGGGCAGGACAAGAGCCTGGCCAGGGCTACACCCAAGGTGGACCCAAAATGGTCACAAAAAAAGGCTAACCAGTCATGAGGTCTTACACTTTTATAAGTTTTGGTCCATTTGCATATTGGGGTTTAGTTGTCCAATTACAGCTCCAGGTTGTGAGGTCTCATCCTTTTTGTTTTCTCTCTTCAGCCACCATTGTTTGGGCTTTTGGGCCTGAAAGTTGTAACCATTGTCCTTGGTCTCCAGCAGGAAAAGGATTTGTTTTGTCTCCCTACTCTGTGAAGAGCTGACTGACACTGAATGTCAGGCTCAGAACTGCACCCCTGGGCAGCACAGAATCTGAAAAACAGAGAAGCTAAAACTTAAGGCATCAAAGATAAGGGAGAGCATCCAGCAAGTTTCCTGTGCCATCTTGTGACAACTGGAAGAGCCGGGGCATCCCGTCCCGTGGTGGCAGAGTCACTGGCAAGGCAGGATGCAGGAGACAGAGGGCTGTTTTGGCTCCCTCAGAATGGGGCTGGCACCCAGGGGACTCTAGATCTGCTGTGGCACCATGGTCATGGGACCTGGCCTGGCCAACAGACCATCCAAGACAGGGAGAGGAATACAGACTGCTCCCCCAGCCCAGCTCAGACAAATACAATCCACTTTGTACATGCAGTTATACAACCTAATGAGCCTTCCTGCTCTGCTTCAACAACAAATTTCCTTCAGCTGCTTCAGAAAGGAGGTGGCATTGCACACACAGTCCTTTAGCTGCTTACCAAGCCCCCAGAGGAGCAGGTATTTTTCCATGCATCTTTAAAGTAATGTTAATTACATTATATACAGTTGAAAATATACACAGGGGACAAGAGTGTACCTTTTAATTAAGTATTACTATTGCTTCCACTGTCTCCTACTCTCATTTTCATCAGAGGATGAGGAAGCAAAGTCCTCTCCCAGCTTGTCAAGCCTGCCATGCTGCTGTGCTGCAGCACATGAGCCTCTGGGTCTGAGCCCCTCAGCCCTGTCCCTACCTGACACACAGCACCGACCTTTATGCTGCTATTTTAAAAATGTTATTCTCTCAGACAAGAAAAAAAAACACCACATGGTATCTGAAAAATGTTTCCTGGGAATGGTTGGCTGAAAGGGGGACAATCTTTCACCCAGTGCCCCTCATCCATCAACACTCATGGACTCACACCCCTTACCAAAAGGCACATCAAGCCCACAGTTCTCACCCCCTCTGCTCTTTGCTGGGCTCACCAGTTCTCATTCAGCCTGTAAATCACAAGCATTTTTACTTATCTGGCACTAAATTGTAAGAACAACTTAAAAGGGTGTTCAACACAGCCAGTAAATACTATAAATCCCACAGTGAACATATGCAGTCATACACAAATTAAACAAGATCATGAAAATTGATTTGTAAATGCACACACACAAAACAATTTTTTCAGGGATTGCTCCTGTAATTCCTTTATCGAACTGGAGAGTATCTCTTATCCATCATTGTTGCTTTAAATTTGTTAAATCAAATGCCAACAACAGATCTAAGAATGGGTTATAAAGCCAAATTGAGGCTTTATAACCCATTAAAAAAATCAGAATATTTAACAGTGCACTCCCTTGCATGGGGGTCAAGCCACTCCTTAACTGTATTTCAGCTTCTCCCTTCCACCTGCTGCTGTAGCACACAGAGCTACATGAACAGCCCTTGATGATTTCACTCTTCCACGCTGAGAAGCTCGAAAAATTGTTCTCCATTTATTGATTTGAAACAGTTTTAGTCTAAACTACAGACACAATGGGGTGGTGAATCCAAGTTAACCATTCCATTAAAAAAAAAAAAGCCTGCAAGAACAAAAGATGTAATGAAACTATCACAATCATGCCTGAGATAGCAGAATGAGCATCCTTTCAGGTAGAACACCGTACACCCTCTTTACTCAATGTGTGTTTGTGCAATGAATGTACAGGTTCTGTACGAGTGTGTCACAGAGAGCCTTGCTGACCAAGGGCACAGGTACAGCAGGACTGATGATAACAGGCTCCAGTGGGTGTGTTGTGCTCAACAAATTCAACTCTGTATCTCACCAAGGTCCAAGGGACTCAAGTGATTTTTAAAAAAAACAACCAAACTTCTCCATCCCACCCTGGCAGGACTCTGCATGGGTGGAGGTGTGCACACACAGTGGATAATTTAACTGAGAGTTAGCAAACTGAATGTGTTTCTGCTCAGCAGAGAGGTTCTCAGGCTGGCACTGTCACAGCGCACTGCTCTTCAGCTGGGGGGGAGTATCTGGAAAACATGCAGAGTGCATTAAGGTTCAGTGTTCAGTGAAAAACGGCAGAACAAACTGAGACCAGCAGAAGTCCATTTACATTTTTATACGTCAGGAGGTAACGCTGGCTCGTTTATCTTGCTCCTAATGAAAAGGGAATCAGGCTCACGCTAGCTCAGTCAGGTGACACAGCCTAAGGGAGTGCATGGAGCAAGTGCCGGGGTGCTGGAATGCGAGCTGGTGCTCCAGCCTTCCTCCTCTCCTCGCCTGCAATATGCATGTGTGGTTTGGGGGCAGCAGAGCCTGTTCCTGCAAGACAAATTCAGAGCTAAGAGGATATGGCAGCCCTCCACACTGTAGTCTGATTGCATTAGACTGAGCACAGTGCAAGAAATAAATATTTAGACAGGGTAGATGGCACCCTGAACACATTCAAGTGTCAGCTCTGATCTCGGACGAGTGAAAAGCACCCTCCTCTTCCTGTGCCCACTGCCTCGTCCAGATGGTGTGCAGGCAGAGCCCCTCTGCCTCGTTCCTAGACAGCTAAAATCCACAGCCAACCTGCCACGTTATTTCTGTCTCCCTGTGCTGGCTCATCCATCACTGCCAGCGCATCAACTGCTCTACACACTCCTTGCTGCTGCTGCTGTTTACGATTAGGAAGGAAAGGGAAAATCTCCAAGCCCTGCATTACAACTGAGCTTTAGTTGCACAGTAGGCAATTAAGAAATTCGGGAGCTTCCAACTTCCCAGGAGGTAATGGACTTAATTAAACTTAAAGCAGTTCATTTGAAGAGGGTGGTGTGACCCTCTTTCTGCCAGACTCCGGGCCCATGGAAACCCCTCACTGGTAGCTATGTTAGCTCTGAGTATTAGGATAAATGTTTTCATATGCAAATCGAGCAGCATTCCTCAGTGCCCTGCCTACAGAGTGGCTTTATTGCTTCTCCCACGCAGTTGTGCCCAGCGAACAACAAAAGGCAACCTGTGTTTATAGGGCACTGGCCTGACATTCAAGAAATCTGTGCTCAAAATACTCAGCTGTGCCAAATGTCAGCAATGTGATGTGGGAGGTCAAACACTGCTCTGTCTCACAGTTCCCCCATCAGGAAAAATGGAAACAATTTGTACTTCTCTCTCACTTAGCCTGTACAACCCCATTAAGTTTTCAGAGCAGGGATGGGCTCAAATTTCACAGAAGCACAGCAGTAAAACAAGGCAGGTACCCTCTCCACGTTGTCACTGCCATCTCACACAAGGAGAAAAGAGAAAAAACACTGGGCCAGGTGCTACATCCTCTCCCTCCTGCTTCTGGGGCTGTCAGAAAACCAATTCACACTGGGTACGTCTGGTCAGTGCCACGTCCAGTCCCAGCCCTGTCTGGGCTTGGCAGCCACCAGCTGCTCTCTGGCACCTTGGACGTGGCACAGAGGCTTTGCCAAGGGGGATGTGGCAATATAGGTCCCTTCTGGTGGCACAGAGGCTTTGCCAAGGGGGATGTGGGCAATGAAAGTACATCCCTTGCCGAAGTGTTTGACCCAATTATAGCTGCAACAGCAGAGGAGTAAAAGTTAAGCTGCCAATTTGTGAGAGCAGAGCTTCTGCTGGATTCAGACTAATTGCCCACCATTAGCTGTAATTGGTGCACATTCTCCAATGCAGGGAGAACCTCTATTTGTCGTAGGAGAAGCAACCATAGCTTCAAGGGGTGAAGCACCAACAAGCACATTCCCTATAGTAACGTTACTTAGGGCAAGTACAGAGTCCCCAGAGATGCTACACCAGAGCCAGCCACATTCCTGCTCCACTCACCCTGTGGAGGGCTTCATCACCCGCAGTAAAAAGTGTAGCAGTAAGCTGTACCTCCCAAAAATATCAACTGTGATGGGGAAACTACCAGGTAGACAGCTAAACACATTGTCCTGTGATGGAGGTGAAGCCCAGAATGCTCATGGCAGTGGACTGCCCAGAAAGGCATCAGAGAAGGGTGCTCAAGTGACCAAACAATGTCTTGTGCTACAGGGTGTATTAAGAAGATGCCATCAAAAAAATCACAAGCTGTAAAAGACACTAACAAGGCACGTGGACAGGGATTTTCATGAGGCATCCTGCCCATCTGAACATGACACAGCCTGAAATGAAAGCTGACAGCACAAAGGGAGGAAAAATTATCACAGTGATACAACCTGAGGTTGTAGCTGCCCAGATCCTGTTCTGACATCTGAAAAAGCACTGGCCCACAACAGTGAACCAAGACAACTTAATTGCTGTTTCATGATAATTACTGTTGGTTGGCTGTTCTTCCTTCAATACACATTAGCCCATCTGAGCTGTTCAAGGTTCTGTTTGCAGTCTCCAGCACCATCCCATTATATCTTAGCTAGAACAGGGTCATCCCAAAAAACATGGCAGAACAACAGGATCAAGCAGTGCTGAAAACAGTGGAATGAAGCACCCAGAATCCATAATCATTTCTTCTGTGCTGCTTTTGAACATCGCTGAACTTTCCTGGCAGCTGTTCAAGCATTCTCGCTGCTCAGCCACTGCTATGCAAGAAGCCAATTCTCTATGGTGGAAAGCAGAAAATACTATAATTGTCTGAAAAGAGGACAGTAGAGTTTAAGTGCATCAATAAAAAAAAAAAAAAAAGAAAGAAACTAAACCAAAAAACACCAACAAGATTTGTAAAGGTGAAGGAACACTGTAAACAGAAGCACGGTTTTCTCCTAAATTGACACCTGGTAGAGTGCACTGCAAAAACCCACCAGCTCACATCCCTTCCCAGCAGCAGCGAAACATGGCCAGCACAAAATTTGCCTTTGTTATGGGTAACCCAATGTATTCTGTCCTGCCTGCCCCAAAAATCCTTTGGAGAAAGGCAGCAAGGCTCCATGGATTCCTTGGCTTGACCCACTGCAAGGTTCTTACTCCACACAAGTGAAGCTCAGGGGATTGGCAGCACCAGTGGATGCCAGAATGATGAAGAGCCTCCAGGCAGTCATTCCTTCTGAGGGATGCCCCTTCTGTGTGCCATTACACAGGGCAGTAAACTGAATCCTCACCAGGAAAACAGGGAAGTTGCCTCTTCTTTGCCAATAAATTGCAGCTAATTGCTCAAGTTGCCAGGAATCCAGGCAGATTCTACACATCCATTTTTATGCACCTTAAACACAGGAAGGCGTAGGAAGTTGTGTGTAAACCTGTAACACGGCAGTAGAGGAAACAAAGAGAAATGGCTAATTTATTCTAATAAATTCATTCAAGCCAAGCAGGTAGCTGCCAATTGCTCTGCTTAAACAGCTCCTATTAACAGTGGCAGTTTTTCATGTGAAGTGTTTTGATTGTGACTGTGCACACTGTCACCTGAATTACTGCAAAGATGAAACTATTGATTTTGCCAGTCTCTGCGTGCAAGGAAGAAAAAACCTTCGGCGTTCTTTCTTTCAGTCCATCCCCACTCACCCAAGCACTACAGAAGTGTTTCAGAGCACTGAAGTCCTCTTCAGCCTTGATTAAACCTTTTATTCAGCGAAGTCCCCGAGATTTTTTGGTGAGAACGCTTCTCCTGCATTGCGTTCTGCCTTCAAAGGGTTGCACAAGGCAACGTCTGAGAAACTCTCCAGTGTCCTTGCAAGTCCCAGCATGTGCCAGGATGTCACTTCACAGGAGACACGGCTCAATCCCACGTTTTCAAACACTTCAGCTCAGGTGGGGTGTTTTCCTGCTATTGTTTTCCCTGGCTGACTGAGGTTGGAACAAGCACAAATCACAAAGCAAGGTGCCTGACAAGGCCACGTCTTCCATTTCGGTCTCAAAGCAGTTCAATATAAAGCAAATTTGACAAAACTACAGTGGGAAATCTGCAACTCATCCCCCAGGTACATCACAGATGCAGGAAACATTCAAGGACGAATTTCTGACAAAACAGTGCAGTTCTGCCTCCTGTTTGGCTGTAGATTTCAACAGTTGTCTGCAGAACTGCTGCAGGGCTGGTGGAGCAGGAGATTTCGAAGCTACCAAGCCAGAGGGAAGGCTGAATGAGTACCTGAGCAAAAGGCACGGATTTATTTCTTGCCTAAGGCCCACTTGAACCCTGCAGCTACCTTGTTTGTCCAGCTCTTTGCCTCCTCTGAGGCACTGGAGGCAGTGTCTGTCCCCATGGGGCTACAAGCATATTAAAGAGCAAGAGACAAATTACTAACTAGTGTTAATCCTCCTTACCTGCTTACAGTAAGGAGGGTTTGCTTTAGAGAGATAAAAGGAGTTGCTTTAAGCACAGCTGTGACTGAGATCTGGTGCCTCAGACTTGATCTTGATGATCAAAATCCCTAAAATATAAGGACAGACTAGGGACACAGAAAGGCAAAACCTGGTCAGGGGGGCTCATTTACAAGGATGCTTACTTCAAATCACCACTGGCCCCAATTAGCCCACAGGCAGAGGAAATGTCTTCAGAGAACACATTCTTTTATCCTTGCCTCCAAAGGAGCACGATTAAAAGAGTTCAGGGTATCTTTGCCACAGTGGGAGCATCAAGTCAAATGTGAAATAAGCAGGGAAGGCAAGCGGATCACTTATTTCCCCCGAGAGAAAATGATGCATGCTGACAGGCTGATAAAACCACTAAAACCTGATCCTGCTCATCACATGGCAGGGTCAAACAAATCCCATGCAAATCTCTGCAGCGCTTTCCACAGGCTGTACAACAGACAAAGCAATGCCAGGTGAGCATTAAAAGGAGAAATTAACTCTCCAGCACTGCACCAAACACTGCAGCGCTTTGGAAATCTTTAAAACATATTTTCCCACCCAAGTCTTAAGGGCCAAAAATCCCTCCCAAGAAGTAAGCTTTAAATACCACACAAAAATTCCAAGAGTGGATAAAAGCAACGCACACGAGGTCACCGTGAAGCACTGAGTAAAGACACAACTCTTGAGAGGGAGGTGTTTCCTTGGTGGGACTGAACTCTCCCATGGCACTGATGACCACGGGAGCACTCTGGCAGAAGTCTTCACTGCCTGGATGGAGACAGAGCCTGTTCTCCTTGGTAACAACTCTACAGAAACAGCATCTCTGCTCTGGTTCAGATGCTGACATTTACAAAGAGGCTCAGAGGGAGGCTGCCCATCTCTGCCAGCCTGTGCAGGCACATGGGTTGGGTCTCTATTTGCACCCTTACCTCTGGCTGGGGCACAGGTGCTGGGAGATCACTGACCCACAGGCCCCATTCACACCACACTGCAGGTCTGAACCGCCCCAGCCTACAAACACCTGAGGTGTCTGTGCCAAAACCCATGGCAGCAGTGCCTGGCTGCTGCTAGGAGTGGGAGAACATGGCTGTAGTGCCTCCCTGCTTGGGAGGTTCCAACACCACTCAGCTTTGCCACTCGGCAAGCGTAGGTGATAATTTTGGCATTCCCCTTCATCTGACCCTCACTGTACACAGCTTGTTCCCACGCTGTTGCTCTCCCAATCCTCCTTTTAACTTGCTTTCACAGTGTCAGTAGTGGAGTGCATTGGGTCTGGCTGAGCTGCAGGTAATTTTTCCCATAGAAGCCCTCACAGTGCTGGGCTTTGGTAGCTGGAAAGGTGTTGGCACAGCAGAGGGGTGGAACACAAAGTTGTCATGTGTCCCAGGGACACTGACCCCCTGAACCATGCATGCAGGGTGGCCAGGGCATGGCAAGGCAGCCCATGGGATGCTGGCAGGCTCCACACAAACCATCCTGTCCCCTCAGCACAGCTCTGGGGCACTGACCACTGTGTGAATACCTGCAGGGTACCCAGGATCCAAAACCCCCACCCAGGCATCAGATGCCCAAATACTGCAGGCAGAATTTGCCCTCAGGATCAGCCAGATTGCCTGGACTCCGTGCCTCTGGTTTTTGGTTCAACTCCCAACTAATTCATGATGAGTTTGGGATGGAGACCACCTCCTTCTGCACAAGGATCCCACATCTCAGGGTGCATCACTGCTATTTTTAAAACAGATGATAAATTATATTTTGAACATTTATCTTACCATAATGCCAGAGCCACCCTTGACTTGTTCAACTGCCAAATATGTGAACTCTACAGACAGGCACCACCCATCATCGGTCTGAGATGAAGAAGCAGTCCATCCACGAGCTTTCAGATTCCAGCCCTGCAAGGAGCAGCAGGCAGGAAAAAACCCCTCGCAACGGAAGTCACAGCTCTGTTGTGATCTGTGACACACACTCAATTTTCAAGGAACCAAACTGGCTGTGAAGGCTGAAAGCCAAGGCCTGCAGCTCAGTTGGAAGGGCTGAAGTACTCGGATGAGAAAGCCCATATGCATCTGAGGGTTCCTCGGACTGCTCTCATTTTTCATAGTCAGGCTGCTGGGCAAACTGGACACTGTCACTTCGTACACAAGCTGCCAGGGCAGGCTGTGTGCTTGGCCAGCTCCTCAGCACAAGCAAAATGGCACTGCCCAGACAAGAATCAACAAAGAACAATTTAAAATGGCTTCATCTCTTGAAGAGAGAAGGTTCTCTCCGTGCCCCCAGCAGCCCTTCCCACCCCATCCTCAAGTGCACCAGCGTGGAGTGCTCCTGCCTCTTCCCCTCAGGTGGCCTTGCTAGGAGGAATGAGCTTGAGCATCCTCCTTTTGGACAGATGCAAAGCTGCAGGAGAGGACAAGAAGAAACCTCCCCTGAGCTCTTTATAAACAGGTCCCATCAAATCCTTTCCCACTTTACCTAACCTCCCTAAAAATCCTTTTCAATCCACACACCCAGTGCTCTGTAGCAACATGACACAGAACTAATAAAAAAAACCCAACCAAAAAGCCCCACATTTCAATTAACTTTTTATGACTTCTTGAAAACCATCAGTGTAATTTTGCAGCATTTCCTTTTAATCCCACTGACAGAATTATGTTCATCTGCCTGAAACACTGCATTTGTTGTGACTATCACAAAACCTCATTTGGTGGACGTCACGGCCCATTACCTATTTTTAATAGGGAGTCACTGTCTCTCCAGTCTGTGTGTGCTGCAGCAGACACTGCAACTCAGCCCCACAGCTCTTGCCCACCAGCACCAAGCAGCACAGGATAAGGAGGCTTTGCCTGTACACCTGGGTACAGGTGTTTTGGAGTCCTACCCCCTTGTTGCTTTGTTCCCATGAAAGCTGGAATGAACATTTCATTCTGTGGAAATGTAAAGGGCGTTTTCAGCATTTTGCACCCACTCTTGGCAGAAGCACAACGGGACCACAGCAGCCTGGCACACATGTGAGTACACCTGGAGCCCTCTAAACCTCACCAACATCCTGTGGGCCAGGGCAGGGCCCCAGGGGAGGGCTGCAAGCTGGTGGCCACCAGCAGGGCAGCCCCCAGCCCATTCCCACCTGTGCCTCAGTGTCCCCTGCTGTGCTGCTCTGGGAGCCAGGGCACCCGCTTCTCCCTGCTCTGCCTTCACATCTGTTCACAGGGCACTCTCGTGCTCCCAGGGTGTGTTTGCACAGCCCTCAGCATCGTGTGTCCCTGTAGTGCAAGAAATCGTGCCATAAAAGCTGGAGAACTGGTCTGCCTCTGCTTCCCTACTCCAAAGGCTTCACCTCCTGATTTAGCAGAGCTGTCTAGAAGAGGCTGCTTTGAACTTTCAGTCTTCTGGTGGGTATTTAGTCTTTGCAAGAGACTAAGAGTGAGACAATAGTTTTGAAAGAGTATTAGTGGGGCAACTGCACAGAGCTGGTCCAACAGCTCCAGGAGACATTTTGAGCATAGTTAAAGAACAGGGATGGCAAAACCACCACTGCTCAAAATCCAACCTTCGGCTGACAGAAAGAGTTAAAGACTGATGAGGGCCTTCAGCAGGTTATGCCTGTCCCCAAGGCTCCTTGACACCCTGCTCTCATATCAGGTCTCTCTCAATCTGCCTGTCAGAGTAAATACCAGAATGATCCTTTCAAGTGTCTGCCTCCCCCACTGCCATAGTGACACGAAGGGCTTACTCACCAACAACTGGGTAGTAGTTGTGTTGCACAGTGTTGATATTTGAAATGGAGATTTCTTGGGAAAGTCAGGGGTTGGGGTTATTTTCTTTCTACAAATCCAAATACTGTCAGTATGGCAGTGATAAAAAAAAAAGTGATAAAAAATTCATAACAGCCCCTCCAGGCTAGAAGAGCGGCTGCTTATTGTATTTACTAAGCCACTGCCTGGGAGCCTAAAGCCTGATTTCACACCAATCCACTCATTAAACATCTAGATCAACATTGTACAGATTAGGGTGAAATGTAAACAGCAACAGATCTGCTGCAGGGATCACGGCACAAAGGAAGCAAAAGCCCCACATGGTTTTTTTTTCTGAAAAATCATCCTTTCAGCAGCACCAATAAGCACCTTGCTCCTCCCTCCTGTATTCTCCCTCACCTGCTCCACTCCCCCAGGTTTTGCTGAAGGATCAACAACCCAGACCAAAGCATCAGAGCCGACTGGTGACGTGATTTTTCATGAATCCACGATCTCATTTATTCCATGATGCTCTCCTGGGAAAAAACCACACCATTCTATTGACAGGCTTTTGAGCAGTTTCCCTTGCTAAAGAGGAAGGACTGCTCACTGAGAGATGAGCTCTGTGTGGTCTCCCCTGTGTATGTTTTCTCCATCTTAATGAGCTTACACAGGAAAGGTTGAAGTTAATATCAGAGATACCAATTGCTCAAAATCATGATCTGATAGGGAGAGATTATCACTCTGAAATGGCTCATTTAAAAGGAGGCAGCTAATAGCTACACTTAAACCCTGGAAAATTGTTCAGAATATATAATAACCCCACACTTACAATGAGCTACTTTGGTAAAAAAAAAGCAAAAACAAAAACAAAACAACAACAACAAAAAAACCAACCAAACAAAAAAACCCCACCCCCCCAAAAAAAACCCACAAAAAAAAACCACCAAAAAACAAAACACCAAAAAACCCCACCAAAAAAAAAAGCCACCAAAAAAACCCCACCAAAAAAAAAACAAACAAACAAACAACCAAACACCACACCAAATCCCAAAACAAAACAAAAAAACCACCTCAGCTTGCAGCTACTTGGTTTGAGGTTCAAAGGGTGTCAGTGCTCTGTCTTACATTCATGGATTCACAGTTCTGTTCCCTTAAAGCATCATTTTATTTTTTTCCTCCTCCATGTTACTGCCTGGAAGACTACAAAAAGTGTAAGAAAAACCAGCTTGGCCAAAATGCTTACACAGAGAAGAGAGAAGCCTTCTATACCCAAGGATCTCCAGGACACTCATGTCCTACCTTGCACAGAGGCTACCCTTGTACAACTTTTGCATGTCTTGCTCATGCAAGAGGAGAAAGGAAACTGTTATCTCCATTGCAGGAATAGCAACACACTTGATGAAAATAATGGTTCTTCTGTGTTGTATACACACAGATACACAAAGTCATACCTTGGAGAGCCTCAAGGACTAACTTCAGGGGCTAATGCTATGGGACTAACAGCTTATAAACAAGATCTTGACAGGGAGGGATCAAAAACTGAACAAAAATCTGCCCCATCAGAGACTGGCCAGAGCTAGAGAATAAAGTAGATATTTGTTGAAGGGCCTTTAAGGGCACACCTTGGGCAGGACAAGAGCCTGGCCAGGGCTACACCCAAGGTGGACCCAAAATGGTCACAAGGTCACTTTTATATGTTTTGGACCATTTGCATCTTGGGGTTTAATTGTCCAATTACAGCTTTGGGTTATGAAGTCCCATCCTTCTTGTTTTCTCCTTCAGTCCACCATTGTTTGTGCTTTAGGACTGAAAACTTGTACCCATTGTCCTTGGTCTCCAGCAGGAAAAGGATTTGTTTTGTCTCCCTGCTCTGTGAAGAGCTGACTGACACTGAATGTGAGGCTCAGAACTGCACCCCTGGGCAGCACAGAATCTGAAAAACATGAAAGCTCAAACTTAAGGCATGAAGACAAGATAAGGCAACAGGAATCTCATGCCGTAAAAATAAACAGATCAATGAACACCTCAAAGAGTGCAATAAAAGCAGAATCCTAATCCAAGTTTCCTGGAAACCCATCTCAGAGGCAGCAGTGATTCCCACAGCCACATGACAGCTCCAATCCAAGCATCCTCCCAAGGAGCCACCTCTGAGGGAACCAATCCCCCGGCTGCTGGCCCTGCCCAGCTCCCTGCAAAGCCTTGTCCTGGCAGCCCCTGCCCTCCTGCAAGCTCCTGCTGCAGCCTGGGAAGGACAAAAGGAGAGAGTGTGCCAAGAGTAAACAAGGGGTTTGTTCCAGCCCCTCCTGCCACTCTCTCCCACAACAAAATTTCCCTGAAAAGCAGGAACAGCAGCTGTCCTCTGGAGATGCTCGGCAGCAATCTGTCTCATTTCACAACAAAGCTCAAGCCTTTTGATTCACAGCACTTTCTGGGGGCACAGGCCAACACACTTTACACAGAGGAATCCTCCTTTTTCAGACCTGGGTTTCTGAAATGCTGTAAGAAAAAAAGAAAAAAAAAAAAGAAAAGTGCTTTAAACTGTGAAACTGAGGCTGTATTGGAGGGAGGACTCAATCTCTTTCAGGCCCCCATCTCAGGCACTGCTGACACAACAGCTGAGCTTTTGTGAAGAACAGACCTACCCTAGCCATGTTTCACAGGCTAGCAATGGACAATTGGTACTGTCTGAAAGAGCAGAAGGACAAGATGCATCTCCTCCTTGGTAGCAAGGACATCAGCTGCTTGCTAGGTATGAAAATGCAGGCCCTCCATGTACTGCCAGAGGTAAAAACCGTATTTCTTTGAGAGTTCAGCCTCCAGGATCCTCCTCCTTCCCTAATGGTATTCATTCCTGCATTTGTGCTTGTCTGCAGAAGTGTGAAACAGAACTCATTATGAAGACAAATGAGCTAAAACACAAGTCTCCACAAGTGACAAAAGCAATGGTTACACAGTGCTGCACAGATCCAGAGCACAAACCCAGGTTAATCTGCCACGTAAGATAATTTGGTGGCAAAGCCCCAAGTCATTACATCCCTGGTGCAGAAGAACAGTTGAGATGGAATCCTGCAAGCTGGCTCACCAGAACCAGCACTGTGACTGGTGCAGTGAGCCCCTTTCCCTGCCAGTGCCAGGGGGGATAAGAGCAGCCACCCTTCTGCTGAGGCTGATATCCACCACACTCACATTTAGCCATCCCAGCAACAGGCTGTCTGATTAAGTACAACCACGAGCTGCTCCTACTGCTTGTTGTGCAGCTCCAAGAAAGGCAGGACTGCCCGGCCTTTGAACATGCCACTTTTTAAAAACCAAGCTACTCATCTTTTCAGGAGAGCAGAGGTACTATTGATTATGCAGCCCAGAACTTTTGTAGACACTGTTACTTCTGTTTGCCCCAAAAAAGAGAAAAAATAAATAAAGTGACAGCACCACAAGGGAAGATGACAAGTTCTCCCAACTCCAAAGTGAGGGAAGCATCAGGTAGAGTACAACATAAAGCTTTTCCAAAGCATATGCAAAATTTCCCTCACCTTCCTACTCTTAACAATTTTATTTGAAGTGTAGAGAAAGCACTCTTCAGGAATGAAAACACCTTTTCCCCCTTCAGCCATCCTAACCCAGGCTTTTTGGTCCTACCACAAAGGCTTTGCCTTACTGAAGAAGGGAGAATTTGAAGAAGGGAATTTTCCTTGGGCACCACAAAGGCCTGGCTCATCTCTACACTTTGCATCAAGACTCTGCTTGGGTGAAGGCAGCTCGGATTTCCCCTGCACTGGCTCACTGTCCCTGAGTCACGGGAGGAATGAAGCAAACCCACATCGGCCTTTTGCCTTACGAGTCAATGGAGCTCTAAATTGCCTTTAAATCTGAGGTCTAGCCCAGCCTGTGCACAGCAAACCAGCTTCTCACAGCGGTTGCAGGGCTCTTACTCACTTCCAGGTCAGACTCCCAATTAATATCTTGGTTAATATCCCAGCCACAGCTCAGGATCCCCTTCAGGTGCACCCTCTTGCTGCCCACAGGAGCTCACACATTTTCTCACTGATGGCTCTTGCCGAAGGCCCCCAGGCCCAGCAGCAGAGAGAGTGGATAATCACTCCTGCTGCAGATCCTCAGGGCTGGAGTGTATTTTGGCAGAGTGGAGAGGAAGGGTGGTGGTACCCTGTGCCAAGGCATGGTCAGCTTGAAAATTAGGCTCCCCCAACCTCAATTCTTCCAGCAGCCACCTCCCAGGGACAGGGCTACGGAGGCAAGAGGCTCCCAGAGAGCTTTCATCCAAAGGGAGAGCAATAAAACCAGCAGCCACGGCCAAAGGAACAGAGGCACAGCTTGGGATTTACACATTCCAGAGAAAACAGCTCGTAACAAGTGGCACATCACCTCCTAAATCCTGTGTCCAAGCACAGAAAAGGACACACCTTTACTCTCAGGGAGTCAACTCTTGGCCTGCACCCCCAGGAACAGAGGTAGTGGCCCACCCTGGGACGGTGGGGGGTTATTTCCCTGTGTTTAACTGGAGCATCCAGAGAGCAGAGCCTCCCTCACAGGATAAGTCTGCCTATCTTGACTAATAAATAACCAGCATATTAAAAAAAAACAAAACCTCTTGAGTTTTTCAAGCTGCCACTGGATGCAGGAGGTAAGTACATGCTTCTGTGCATTTTGGGCTAATGCAGTGGGAGAAAGAACAGGAGTTTGGGCTAAACACCAGCTTCTGGGGACTACCCAAGAGGATCCAAGGCTGATCCCTGCCCACAGTGGGACACTGGGCTGGACAGACTTAGCACTAAAAACGATCAGTAGAAAGCAGTTCCTAAATCATGAAAAAAAATATATAATTACAGACAAGACCCAGCCCTTCTATTGTTTTATTCTGGGGTTCTATTTGTTCCTCTGTATGCGTCCTTATTTGGCACAAATGCAATGACATTCGTGTGTTCAAGACCTGAAGGAATTAGGTAAACACAAATCTTTTGGTTCACTGGCTATTCTAGAGACCTGAAGCACTGATTATCACTGCTGGAACTCCATGCATTTCCCTGCCAGGTCTAGTTATTAAGGAAATTTTACACATTTGATGAAGGATTCCCCCCCGCCTTCCAGAAAAGATGAAATCCTCTTTGCAGCTCATGTCATTTACATGGCTTATCTTTTCAGTTCTGCCCATCAGCTCTGCCCAGCATGCCCTTTAGAGCTGAAACCTCTGATCAGAAAAGCCAGATGAAATACATTATTTATGATTTAGAAAAATCAGATTTCAAACCTGTGGTTTTTCTTAAGATGCTTTTTTCTTGCTTGTTTGGATACACACCTTCAGTTTATAATTTGCTGCTTGCCATTTATGCCTTTGTTGTAAGATAAAAGAAAAAAGGCAGTAAGAAAAAGTGTTCAATCCTCCTGCCTCATATGTGATTAAAACATTGGCTAGAGCACTGCTGGGATGTGTTTTGCTGGTTTGGGGTTTTTAAAATAAATGATACTATTGAAGGTAAGCCATGACGTGTTTTGTTGCTTTATTTTGCTTCACCCATTGTGAAGAGTACTCATCGTGGCCAAGTGATGAGCAAAACCCCCATCAAAAGCAGCTCCCATGTACCTGATCAAATCTTCCTGGCAACTCTCAGGAGATGCCTCCAGTCCAGGCTTGATGAAGGATTAATGAAGTTTATTTTAGATACTTGATGGAGGAATAGAATGTGTGTATATGTGTACAGACAGCACATGCAAATAAAGGAGGAAATAGCCCTTATCCCCATGTTCTCCATCCCAGAGCCTGTGTAAGCAGCCTGAGTGTCACTGGGATGTTTGTGTCCCTCTCCAAGCAGACACATGCACACACTGATGTCTCACCAACAGCATTGAATGCCTAGCTGAGTCAGAGCCTGCCCAAGGAAAAGGTTTTTCAGGAGAAAAGAACGTGTAATTGAAAACTGCCCCACAGAGCATCTGAAAAAGGCAAACTTAGAGATGCATGGTCAGTGCAGCTCCTCAGGTGTTGTCAAATGCTCCCCACCACCCCTGTAAAGCTCTTTTAACAGGGTATGTGGGGGGTATTTGTTCCATCACGTGCCTTCCCTCCACTCAGTTCGTACAATCATCACAAAACCATCCTGTGCCATTTGTTGAATCATCAGCCCTGGTTCAGACTGCTCAGTGAACACTGTGGCACCAACCCTACTAACACATCTCACGTGTCCTTCCTCCAGCAGGGCTGCCCCCAGGAAGGCAGTACGTCAATGCGAAGAGCAGGGGGCCAGGACAGCACTCTGCAGCCAAGTGCTTTCACCCCTGCAGCCTCACAATGACCTCAAAGCACTCTACTGCTCTACATCTGAATCCTGCTTTGCTCCAACAGCACAAAGCTCCACATCCTGTCCCAAAACAAGGATGGTGGTACCAGTTTCCAGCATACAAATATTCCAGATCACAAGTTTGCAGGAGGCTACATCACCGTTCCCCAACCCACCTGTCGCAGAGAAAAGCACGCAGTTACTCTGGAAGGTAACTGCAGAAGTGGGGGCTTTAGGAAAAGTGCTGTCTCCCAGAAATACAGCAAAATCTTCTGCTGACAGACTGGCTGTTGCCAGCTTAAACCAGTGACTCATCCCTTCTGCTCCTGTCCTGGGGAAAGCTGCAACAACAACACTGATCTCCATTTTACCAGAACGCAGTGTTCCAAATATGACAACAGCAAGGATCACTGGAGTTCTTTAATAAAATTTAAATATTGTTTGTTTTCAGGAACTGTGACTCAGCCAAATACCTCTAAAGTTATTGAAACTGGGTAGCTACAGGGCTCCTGCCATGTCCCACCACGCACAGCTGAGAACAACTGTAGCTTTATGTTGTTCCTCATAGCATTAAAAACATACACTGAAAATTAGCTTGCTCAAGGGATAATTTTCTGTAATCATCAGACCAAGTTCTATAAATTACAGAAACATAACAAAAAGATCAATAGGTCCATTGAGGTAAGGGAGTGAGAGGGGATGACTTCTCCCAACCTATTATCAATGTTCAGACAAATTAGCATTGTGTGCTTCAGCAGGACTGGCTCTGTAACCAAGAAGCAGAGTGGAACCCATTGATTTTGAAACTCCTGGCCCAGCACAAGAGAGGTCACGTCCACTGCTGGATGCTGACATTCTCTGCACTGTGAAAAGCCTTATGAATGCAACAAGCAAAATAAAAATAATTAAAAAAATCATATACTGGCACAATTAAATCAATTACAGCATTAGTGTAGCAGTATCATGACTTACTCTGGAAGGCTTGCAAAGGGCTAAATGTAAAGAACATCTCTGCTAGGAAATTAACACTCAAAGAGGTATTAAGGCAGACATTAGCTATATACAGCAACTCCCCCTGTGCTTATCAGCACCATTCATCACGAGGCAGGGATGAGAAGTTCCCTGCAAACAAAGCAAAGCAAGCTGGTGCTGCTTATGATCTGATTTGTTTTGACACGAGTGCGTTGTTGAACATTTGCCATTGTGCATTTAGCGCTGGGCTGGCGCTCCCCCACCCTCCCTCCCTGACATTACACTGCTGCTCAACCACGAGCAAGTACTCGGAGCAAAATGTTTAATTTGCAGGCACGTACGATTCCCTTTTTGATTATCTATCTCCCCACACAATAAAATCCAGCTGATGCAGAACTCTACAAGTGCTGCCAAGTCAAACTGCAGGCAAAGGTTCATTTAGCAGCACAGAAACACCTCTGAAATTCTCATTTATTAGATTCTGCTGCCAATCACATTAATTCCAACACAAATGTCAAAATAAGACTAATAAAAAGTTGCCTGATTAAAGGAGTGAGAAACAAGGATGACTTCCTATTTATAGTTTAAAACAAAAGGTTCATTTAAATTAAGCAATTCCCTTCCTTTTCTGCACCTGCAGGCAAACACAACCTCTCTAAAACGAGAGGCAAATATTTAACTGGGATAAAGTTGGCAAGAACTCAGTACCAAGAACTTTTCTTCAGCGTTTAATGAAACAAACCTCTGTCTGCCCAGGCAGATGTTCGATATATTCACCTCTTACACCTCCACATCCCAAGTCCACTACAGCAAAACTTCAGGCATTTAATCGTTGAATGGTTTGGGTTGGAAGGGACCTTAGGGACCATCTACTTACAATGCCCCTGCCCACAGGCAGGGACACCTTTCACTAGACCAGGTTTGCTCAGAGTTCCATCCAACCTGGCCTTGAACACTTCCAGGGATGAGAAGGTCACAGCCTCCCTGGGAGGCTCCCTCCCCTGTCCCAAGGCCTCACCAACCCCACAATAAAGAATTTCTTCCTAAAATCTAACATAAAGCTACCTTCCTTCAGCTTAAGGCCATTTCCCCTTGAAGTCTTTTCACTACATGCCCACATGAAAAGTCCCTCTTGTGACAAGATCTCTGTCAAGCTTTACTTTTGACAAATATTTGGCCAATGAAGCACAAGCCAGGGAATTGGCCAAATTGGGCAGCAACTGGACTCATAAGGCTTAGTGAAATATGCACTCACTAAAATGTGAGAGGAAGAAAATTGCAAGGGGACAGGTTTCTTCTGCTAAAAATTTACCTGTTCCAGCATGTTCCAGACAACATTTTACTCGTACCATCATTTTATCCCGTGCAGGTTTTCATTATTTTTAACATATGTTGAGTCACTGTCTTTGTGACCTGGAAAATACAAGAAATTCTATTCCTGAGCAGAGACTGCTTGCCTCTGTGGCACTAAAATCTGCAAGAGACAGCCCATGAACATGACCCATCCACAATGTAAATAAGCATTAGAAGGAGGGTTTTTTTTGATACATAAACATATATATTTGGTTTGTGTCTCATTACTGATGTCTTTGTTAAAGGATATCCCCTACTGAAAAATGTATTTTTATGTAGTATAGGGAACTACACTTAAGACAGCAAATCCAGCCATGGTCTTTGCCTCTTCTGCATATACATGTTGATGCCTTCTCTGCTAACAGTATCAAACCCGTTTATAGGATCCATTTCCTTCTTCAACAAGCAGGCTTTGCCCCAGCTCAGGGCTGCTCAGGGCAGTGACCCCCACTGCTGCCCAGTTCTCTCAGATGTCCTGACCTCACTGCATGCACAGAAATCCCCTTTTCCTCTGCCAACCTGCAGACTAAAGTGGGTGGACAGAAACCTCTCTGGCATATGGGCTGTCTAATCAAACACCTCTCTCAGAGGCTCTGTGGGTCATTGACTGCACATCATGTCCAAGATTTGGCTCCTGCTCAGGCCTGTGCTTGCACCTCAGCTCAGGAAGTGAGAAGACAATGGTGGAGAAGAGAAGAGCCTTGTTAGACCACCTGAAGCACATGGACCCCAGGTCATTCATATAAAGAATAACCTGCATTTGCATGAATACCTTGCACAAAATCAAAAGAGACCTTCCCAGCTCTCAGTAGCTGGTTGGAGTTGGGTTGATGGCCCTCAAATCCTCTGGGCAAGTCCCTGGCATGGCAGATCATCAGTCTACAAACATGTGAGCCAGCCTCACATTTTCTAGCTCACACAGAAACCTGTCAGGATGACTTTTCCTAGTGTCCCTAGAAGGAAACTTGGCTGTCTGGCCAGTTGACCCTCTCTATTTCCTAGCCTAAACCAAAGCATGAATACCTTGAAGTGGATTTGCCTTCTCACAGGTATTTCTTAGCTATCTCTTGCTTTAGGATCATAAGGGAGATCAGATTTGTGTTACACAGGGATGAAGACAGACTGCTCACAGAAAATACCCAAGCAGTGTTTCTAAGATGAGTGCAAAATTCCCATCCAAGTCATGGGTGTGCTTGAGGCAGCTCTAAAACAAACACAAATAAATAAATAAAAGCTTCATATGCCAAGAAGGGCAGTTTTGATCTTCTCACAGAAGTTAACAGGGATAGTGCAGCCCTAATTTGGGATTATCAAATTGTTCATGAGTGGAGGGGTTACTTTCAGTACCAGGGTGAATTAAACCTCAGCCTCTGGAGATTATTCAGTGCCACCCTGCCCATAACAGATGCAGCATCTTGCATTCACAGATAAAACCCTGCTGCCCCTGCTCCTCTCCAGCCTGGTCAAAATTAACCCCCCTGCCCCTCCTTTTGACCATGTACAGCGAGGATCAAAGTAGGCCATCATCCAGACCCTTTGGACTAAATACACCTTATCAGGGGAAAGGGAAGCTTCCTATGTCACAGCTGCACAGAAATAGCTCTCAAAGTTACAAAGCCATTCAGCACAAAACCCCTGCACTAAACTGCCTGATTGATCCATTGCTGTCTTTGCCAATTAAGTAAAACCAGAGCTTCCTCATATTTTAATGTGATGGTAACTGTGAATCACAGGGGCTCGAGCAATTCTGAACTTCTCTCACCTTCACATCCTATCTTAGAGTAACCACTGAAGCAGCATTTACTATATAAGCACACAGAGCCAAAGTTCTAATCTGTCCCTGCAGACCTCATGGTGCACTTTGCTGCAAAAGCAATTTTCATTTTTTAACTCCAGCACCCTCTAAGTGAACAAAGCCTCTCCAAAATTGTCTCACAGCTCCAAAGACTTGGAGCTGGTGGGCATTCCACATCTTTCCTTTTACCCCCACCCTTCTCCTTAAGACACACCTCTTTCACTCCACTCAAAAAATGCACCGTGGTCTAAAGCAAGCATTTAGGGCAGGTTCTCCACTGATGTTTCCTCAGTCTTCCTTTTGAAGTAAGGATGTGGCACCTGAAAAGAAGTTGACATTATCCCCAGGGTTTTGGGTAGCAGGGAGAGCATTTCCTGTTTGCAAAGGCAAGGAGCTCTAAAAAATCCAGTCAGCACAGGAACGTGGTGGTGGGCAGGGAAAACAGCCACATCCACCCAGTCTGCTCACAAGCTTTTTGACACAGAGATAAACCTTTCATTTAAATGAAGCAATTTTCTTCAGTTAAACATGCAATTACTGCGCTCAATCAAAGTAATAAATTAGTTGGGTAAACACAAAACCCCAGGAAGACTGAAAAATTTCAGTGAAAAATAGGGGTGTTTTAATAGCACATCTGTCCCCAGTGCATTTGCCACTTGATGGTTAAACATTTCACTTCTGACCAAAACAAAGCAATGCACTGTTTCATTTTACATCTACATTCCCTAGCTTTTCTCTTTACTTCTGAGAAATACAGATAAGTAAGGCAAAAAGTCCATGTTTCTGCTTCAGCCTTCCTCCAAGGGCCATCAGGATGGATGCTCACACACTTGCCAATAGTCCCTGCAGTAAAGTCAAGAGTTTTGAGGAGAAAAACATATCCTGCTTGCACTTCTGGTGGTCAGGGGCCTGGTTTCTGTGGGAGCACTTACCAGAACACAGTCACCTAAACCCACCCCTAAAATATTTTTGCAAAAACATTACTCACAAAACCAAGCAAGTGGCATTTCTTCTTGTCCAGCAGACAAACAAAACAAAGCTAAAATTCAAACTGTGTGTAAGCATATTAATTTCAACTTAATAAATCACTCTACAAAATAAATATCATCCCATTAGGAGACGTTGGTAGTGCAAGACCTTTCATGTTCTGAAATGTGCCATTAGGAGTGGGTTTGTCATGGCTATGTTTCTTCTGACAGACATTTTAGAGGAAGTCATAGCTGTGCTTCCTACTGTGGTGACAGGAGTTATTTTCACTGTAATGCGGTGACAATGCACCAGCACAGATCATTACTGGACAGCACATTTCCAGTTATTGTGTCTGGGAATAACCAGCAAACTGTACTGCAGACAGAAGCTTCCACTGGAGTTATGCTGGCAGGAGACTGAACCTGAACAGAGGTGCTAATGTTATTTTCAAAAGACTTTAAATAAGTTGCTTACACATATACTGCAGGTGAATTTAAAACAATGTCTGGGGGTTAAAGAATAATTATTCCATGGATAGTTGACTATAGGAAGTCTACTGGCTAAAAAAAAGTCAATAAAATTACGTTAATAAAGTGGCAGCAGTAATTCCTGTGCACTGGTCATTGCTAACATCCTATGCCTACTTTATTGACCTGATGCTTTGACATCCAGGTGACAGATCTGTGCCTTGGAGCCACCAGCAGCTGCTGGAGTAACCAGTAAGTGATACAGAGTCACTTTAGGATTGTCTTCAGCAATTTTAGTTGTGGACTGAATAGTTTTGATGTATTTAAAAGCATTGGACATCTGCACTTGATTTTTAAAAGGTCAGGTGTGCACCACCTGTGCTTTCCCTCCCAGCAGGAAAACACCCCAATATTACATGTGGCTGTTGCATTAATTACCAACAGCAGGGAAACCAAGGCAGGGACGTCGGGGTCCTGTGGTGACTCAGGAAATCCAGGCAGAGAGGGAGATGGTGATACAGAAGTCCCTGCACACAGCAGCAGCCATAAGTCAGCAGCTTTTGTACAACACGATAAAAAAATCAGATTGTTCTCATTACCTCTTCATTGGGTCCTTTCCCTTGGCTTGGTGAGCCTGGAAGAGAGTGGGCCCTGTGTGCTATTCAGAGCATGACTGCTGTGCTCTGGCTGGATTTCTGTGCCTCACATAAGGCTCTCCTTTGTGAGGAATACTTTTTCTTTCCTTTTAAAAAGATTTTTTAGAAGAACTAGGTAGTACAAAGCTCTGATTTAGCCTTGGTGGCAGAAATTAAGACTTGACATATTCAAAGCATGCAAACCAACAAAAACTTGTCTCATCTGCAATCCCCACAATTATTTTCAGAACTGCTGGAGAAAGCAAGAGTGAGCCATCTCAGCACATCTCAGAGCTGCTGCTGAACATGCCAGACACCTGATTCCTCTTTCCTCATGGGAAGATTTCAGACTACGCCAGTCTGGGCACAGCCACAAGCAGCTCCAACACAAGCCTTGCTCAGGCCCTTTGGAGGCATTTATTTTCACAGAAACTCAAACTGGTGCAGCAGATAGTCCTTTCTGGTTATCTCTAAACTCTCCTCCCTGGAAAGCCAGCAGGGGACGCCCAGACTAGAAACAGAAGTCTCTTCCAATGTGGCCGTAAAACACAAAATAAATAAAATAAAAATCAAGGTCAGCCTTTTTTCCAGGCTGCTAAACTGAGCCTACAGATGGAAAGGAACAAATGTCCAAGAAATATTACTCATACTGCCCCAGATGCAGGAGTAAATGGTTCCCTGCCTCAGCAGGAGCTTTATTGTGGAAGGATGCAAAGCCACCACAAACTCACTGCCAAGGGACTGCTCTCCTCTGTCCCCAGAGCTCAGGCACCCTGCTGTCCCCTCTGTCCCCAGAGCTCAGGCACCCTGCTATCCCCTCTGTCCCCAGAGCTCAGGCACCCTGCTCTCCTCTGTCCCCAGAGCTCAGGGACCCTGCTCTCCTCTGTCCCCAGAGCTAAGGGACCCTGCTATCCCCTCTGTCCCCAGAGCTCAGGGACCCTGCTCTCCTCTGTCCCCAGAGCTCAGGCACCCTGCTCTCCCCTCTGTCCCCAGAGCTCAGGCACCCTGCTATCCCCTCTGTCCCCAGAGCTCAGGCACCCTGCTGTCCCCTCTGTCCCCAGAGCTCAGGCACCCTGCTATCCCCTCTGTCCCCAGAGCTCAGGGACCCTGCTATCCCCTCTGTCCCCAGAGCTCAGGGACCCTGCTATCCCCTCTGTCCCCAGAGCTCAGGGACCCTGCTATCCCCTCTGTCCCCAGAGCTCAGGGACCCTGCTATCCCCTCTGTCCCCTTCCCTGCTATCTTCTGTCCCCTTCCCAAAGCTCAGGGAAGAAACATCCCTGAAGGTTGGCTTGAGCCTCAGGCGGCCCCTTCTCAACTGATTCCCCAAACAACGCAGTAGGGGATTTTTAAATAAAAAAAAAAAAAAAAAGAAAAAATGAAGAAGAAAGAAAAAAAGAAAGAAAAAAAAAAGAAAAAAGAAAAAAAAAGAAAAAAAAAGAAAAAAAAAGAAAAAAAAGAAAAAAAAAGAAAAAAAAAGAAAAAAAAAGAAAAAAAAAGAAAAAAGAAAAAGAAAAACGAAAAAAAGAAAGAAAAGAAGAAAAAAAGAAAAAAGAAAGAAAAAAAGAAAAAAGAAAGAAAAAAAGAAAGAAAAGGAAAAAAGAAAGAAAAGGAAAAAAGAAAGAAAAGGAGAAAAAAGAAAGAAAAGAAAAAGAAAAAATGAAAGAAAAAATGAAAGAAAAAATGAAAGAAAAAATGAAAGAAAAAATGAAAGAAAAAATGAAAGAAAAAATGAAAGAAAAAAGAAAAAAAAAGAAAAAAAAAAAGAAAGAAAAAAAAAGAAAGAAAAAAAAAGAAAGAAAAAAAAAGAAAGAAAAAAAAAGAAAGAAGAAAAGCCCAAACAAAAACAAAAAACCAACCAACCAAAAACAAAAAAAAAAAAAGAAGAGGAAAAAGCCCCCAAGCTCTCAGCCCTTTCCATTGCAGGCAGACATGAAGACACGTGCATTTATACCCCCTTGGCGCTCTCCTTCTGCCCTCCTTCCACCAACAGCCTCCTTCCCTGCTTAATTTTTTTTTTGTTGTTTTCACTATTTATTTAATTTAATACCTTAGAAAAGCTAGGTCATAAGCCATCTGATGACTTTGTAAATGCAAAGGGCCAATGTTGTGGAACAGACAATCTAATGACATAGTGTTTAGTGTTCCCTAAAGCGGGAGACAGATGAAGAGAAACGGTGAACCGGCAACCTTAGCATAATTAAGACAAGCCTGAGTGCTTGCTGGAGTGCCATTACATTAATCTCACATCGGTGGCACCTGGCTAAAATTTATGAGATATGGAAAAAGGGCCTTTGCAACTGACCTTGATGAGACACTGTTATTTATCACGTGAGGGAGCAGGCAAGGATGCCGGCTGGGAGGGGGTGGCCGAGGGACGAGCTGGGGGGGAATGAGCAGCATGGGCTAAAATCTGCTTACACCTGAAATTTTAAGCCTGGACAGTAGTCCCATCTGGCAACTGTAATCAATCAGTACACTTGTGTATTATTAGAACACCACAGAAGAAAACAGCAGAGCCACCAAGGCTCTCAGCACAGGCCTTCTGAAGCTGAAACTCAGATTTTTCGAAGGGGCAGGGTTTTAAAGCCAAGAATTCACCCTGAGTTTTCAAAATCCTCCTACCACGGAATGAAACTTATACATGAAATAGCAATCTCACGCTAGAACACCTCTGCACTAAAATTATATAGTGTATGTAACAGCACAGAATTAACAAAATTACAGGATTTGATGCATTTTATGATGTTCTAAAAGTACAAAAAAAAAAAAGAGGGGGATGAAATTTTAGGACAAATATTTGCTTCCTACAAAAAAAAAAAAATCCATATAAAACCTCAAAGTAGTCTAATAAAACCAACTGAGAGTCCCCTGCAGCCTGCAACAGCCACTGACTGTGACTGCAGACACTGACTATATGCAAAGCTGGACCCAAGACCTCAAAGTGGCACCACCCTACCAAAACAACACCTCTGTTTCCATTTCACAGAATGAACTGAACCCAGGGCTAGCAGAGGGCAGGCAAGCAAGGGATTCACTGCACCAAGTTCAGAATGGCCCTTTCTTCTGAGAAACTGTCATTGGAAACTCTTCCCAAAAGTCAGGAAAGAAAACCACCAAACCATGTTTCTTTAGCAGTAATATTTTTCTCTTTTTTTTTTTCCCACAGAACAAAAGGAGATCTATTTGGGGTCTGTGTGTGCAGTTGTAGCGAAACACCCTCACACATTTTGAGCTGATCCTTTGTGTTCTTCAGCTGAAACCCAAGAAACAAGAAAATAATTTGTCAAAGGCTCTAGTGTGACTGAAACAAGGTAAAAGGGTGTGTTGTTTTATCCTTCTGCATTCAATCACAAGCTTGGTGACAGCTACCAGCAAAGTAATAACAGATGCTAAGGCTTCTGCCATTTACACTGCACGACTGGTGCTGCCTGCTATTATAATCTATTATTATTATTATTACAGCAAGGGATCTCTCAGATTCACCACATAGGAAGTTCTGGCTTCTTACCTGCAGATTCTTTCTTCCCTGCAATTCCAGCATGGGCACCCTTCCCTAAATAAAGTTTCTTCAGAGGGTATTGCCTGAGGACTTGGAAGAAAGTGCCCTCCTGCCTCCCTGGTGCAGAGACTTCTCCCCAGCAGGACCTCCCCTTCAGTCACCAATTCACACTCTGGCTGCTCCCTGACAAAAACCTCTCAAGCACACCAGCTCACCTTCCTCTGTGCATGAGACACCAAAGCAAGGGGATCCAAAGCATCCCTGTGCTTTTGTTGTCGGTGCCAAAATGCAGAGCTTTCATTTTTAAACTGTAATCAAACCAACATGAAAGTCAATGGTTTCCCACAGACCTTGTCAAACACAAGGATGCTGCTCTGATGAAGTAAAGGCAAAGAAACTGTGACCTACACTTGTAAGAACACTAAGCAAGCAAAAAAGAAAAATGTAATTGATTTCTGATGGGTAACTACTATACCCAGGCCAGTTTTTTTTTCTCCCTGGGGATTGCCTCTTCACAGATGAAATAAAAAAACCCCAACCAAACCGAAAACAAAACCCCACTATTTTAATCCTTGCCAGGAGTATCATTTCAGGGAAAGGAATAAACTCCAAGCAGCATGGATTTTCAGCATCCCAACAAAAGCACAAGTTACTTCAAAACTGAGAATGCAGGAGGATTGCTGGAGTAGCCCAGAGCCAAGTCTGCATGGCCAGAGCCACCTTCCCTATCCCACAGCTCCAGGACCCTGCACAGGCTCCATCTTCCTGGCACAAGCCCAGATGTCTTTCATCAAATAACACTCCTTAAGAGATAAAATCATACTCCCTACCAGGCTCAGCATCTCGGAGCAAATAAGACAAGGCTTGGTGTATTTCTGTTGTAACTGGAGTTGTGTTGTCAGAACACTTCACACAGAGTGTTCCTATCTGATCTGGCTCTCAGAGTCGGTGGATTTGGTTTCAGACAGAAATTTGAGCTCAAATTTCAGGGAAAGGCCCTTAGACATGGCACTCCCTTCTTCCTGCTTCACCAACCCCTCGGAGCAAGGCTTTATGGTTCCCTCTGAAAAATGACACTTTCTGTCAGACAAAGCAGCACAGCTTCTCATCCCAACTCTCACATGCTTATAAATCACAGCTCTGCTCTTAAAACAGAAAGAATAATTCGCCCATTAAAATAAAACAAACCCAAACCAAAAAGCACAAGGTCTTTGATCCCCTCCCAGTACAAACACCATCGTGCAACATCCACCAGCAAAATTCAGCAAGGTTTACAGCTCAAAGAAAAAACAAAAACAAAACACTGAAGCAACCTAACGCAAACTGGGATTTGCCAAAGATGGTAATAAAGGAAATGCCATGGCCCGCCCTGAAGAAGGCTTCTTTAAATATAAAATCACAAAGTTACCATGTTATTTCTCATTCAGAATTTCTTCATTCCAAAGAATTTCTTAAGCTAGGTTTGAAGAAAGAATTTATGAAGACTAAACAAAAAGAATTTAATTACCTCAGCAATTGATTTACTAGTGATTTTGCAAGCTTCCTTATAACAAATTTTTGGTCAAATTCTGCTCCTGCTAAATTCAGGGACTGACCTTTGTGAACTAAATATACACAGGGTTTTATTGAAACAAATACTGCTTCCTCCATGTGACAATAGGAGCCCACAAAAGGCAGTGGACGTGCCAAATGGTGCAATAATGGCAAGGACACCACAGCTGATGGCATGGTAGTCAAGCAGCATCCTTTACATGCCAACTTCATCCAGTCTGCCCTTATGCCACAACATCATTTTCACCTGATGGCTCTCTGCAGGGATGCCTTCCTTCCATGCACACAGCCCTGCAGGGGCAGGAAACACCTGAAACTCTCTTGTCTTCCCTGGTGCTGCTCTCCAGGCTTTCTTTCACCCGCTGGAACTATTTTGGCCGAAGCCTTGTTTTTAAACTGGTGCCTGAGAGAAAGGCTCAAATGGAAACATTATCCTGTGGAAAAAGTGTAGGAGAGGAAGATACCATGAATAGCAAACTGCAACAAAGAGGAACTATTTGCACATAAAAGGGGTTATCAAAGTTGCCGTTCAAGTTGTGTTAATCAACAGGTTCAGATAAGACCAAGTCCTTCTCACGGGATAGGCTCCACCAGACCTTCCAATTGAAATAACCTTGTTTATAACTCCTTTTCATCGCCACACAAAGACTCCATTTTCTCTCTTTCTTGCTCTCCCTCTCTCTTTATTGGTGCTGTTTACTCCCAAGTCTGTCTCTGAACTCTCTGTCTAATTAGCTCTTGATAGATCTGCTGCCCTGTTTCCACAAACATTTAATTCTGCCGTCAGTCCCATTTACATTACAGCATGTTGCATTGTCTTTTACCAACCTAATTTTGTTTGAGCGAATGTAAATCCCATTAAGCAGTCACTATATACCTATTAGACTGTGGCATATAAACTCAAAACCCCTCCACATTTTTAAGACCGAACATAAGGCCCAATTCATAGAGGATTTCTAGGACATTGCAATTTGTGCTTTCTCACAAACCACAGAAGATCTTTAAAGGCTGCAAAACTCCTTTCTTCAAGGTAATATTGTTGAACTGCCCAAAACTTGACATGTTCCAGCCACTGCATACCAACAATAATGCCTTTATAATTCTAATGAGTCCCCAGGAAGTGCTCACTAATTAGAGCAGTGATTTAAAGTTGTCATTATGAGCTGTTCTACGTCTACACTGGATTGCACTTCGGTTTTTGTTTGAGAAGAATACTTGGGTAAAGTGTCCAACTGTAACAAAACAAACTCTGACACATCCTTCTTTTTCCTAAGTGAACTACCACAACATGAGGAAAGAAAAGTCTGCATGAAACTCACGGAGGTGATCAATGAGGTTTTGAAATTTCCCCTTGAATGAACTTTCATTCCAAATACAACCTTCATTCTGCCAAAAACCTTAACAGCTCAGATGGAGTCAGCTCTTGACTGAGTTTTTCCTCAGGAAATCTTCCCAACTCGCACAGGGAAACCCAGGATGTTCCCAAAGTGCCAAGCCCAGCGTGGTCATTCCCATTTCAGGCCAGAACAGCAGCAGTATTTTGAGATGTGTCAGAGCCCACCACCTCCAGCTGCCTGGTCAGTTCTCCCTGCCAGTCCAACACAGCACCAAAGGAAGGAGTGCTCTTTGCAGAATCATATGGATGCTTGGTGCTGGATACTGGCAGCAACCTGGAGTCTCAAATGACACCAATTCATGAAGAAGTCTTGCTCACCAAGTGCAAAGCCCAAACAGCAACGCTGCTCCTGCCAAAGTACTCTGGGAGAACTGGTTCCGTCAGTGGACACTCTTCTCACACTGTAGCAAAACCTCCAAGTCAAAACTCTGAAGCAGCAAGAGATAAAAATACTCACACAGATAACTAATGGGCACTAGGAAACTCAAAGCACCAGAAAATAACCCACTCTTCAAAATGAAGTAAACTTTTCCTTGGACTCTGAATGGATATTCCATTACTCATCCACTTGTCCACTTGGTCCTGTCATGTACTCATTTAGCTGCGTGGTTCTTATCAACCATAATGCCTTATCTTATCAAGCACAGCTCCTTTAGTGAATAACAGCTTAGAACGAGGGCTTTCACCATCTCTGCTGTTGCACAGATGATCTGAAAGGATGAAACAATTACCAGCATGCCAGTAAGCACACAGAAGTGTTCCCATTTGCTAATAATTTTGCCTATGGCTCGCATGCAGTCAGAAGTACTATCTGTAATTACACCAAATGGAATATATAGTTTCCAGTGTAGTTAAAATTTTTAATTTCAACATTATAAATAATCACACAAGCTCAAATAGACTTTTTTACCCATAGCCTAATTCTGAAGCCAAGAACACAAAAGGCAGAAAACACCTCCAGGTGTACAGTACAAACCTGCCTTTCTGTGGCAAATTTCTCTGCCACATATGCTTTTATTTTAGATAATGGCCTGACCTGCAGTTACAGCTCACATTCGATGGAGCTAGCTGATCAGCACTTCCCCACTGGGAAACAGGCAGGAGTGAAAAGGAAAGACCAAATGGGAGGGAAGGTCATTCTCCTTGCAGGATTCCCAGGTGACTCAAACACATGCCACCCCCCTAAAGGCAGCTACCCCAGCCCCCAGCTCAGCTTGGGAACAACCAACTACTTCTTAATTCCTACCTGGGGCTGACAACTCTCCTCACAGCACTGAGACCACAGCAGATCGCCATCCTCTGCTGCACAAAGGTCTTCATCTGCTAAATGAAATACCAGGACTCTGGAGCACATCAGTGTCAGTCCCAATGCTAATCGATCGTTAATGTCCAAGCAGGCTGGTGATTGACACTAATTTGTTAATTATAGATTACCAAATCCCTTGGGATGCTAAATCAGTGTGATGTACTTCGCTGTGTTACTACAGCACAAAGTCTTTCAAAGGTTACCTGACTCTGACACAGCCTTCAGAAATGTTATTCTTCAGAGACACTTGGCCAGTCAAGTAATACACACAGCACAGAGTACACTGGAAATCTTACAAATCTATTCCAGTGCCTCCAAAAGCAAATTTAAAAGCCACTTTTACATGTCACCTGCAAGTGACTCCAGTGCAAATGAAATCTGACACAATGGTCTCATACCCAGAGTTGCACATTCCATGCTGAAATATTCCACATTCCATGAAAGAGAAAGCCTGCAACTTCTATGGCAGCTCTACAGAGGCATTTACTACACAGCTCAGAGATGTCTTGAGTCTGCTTTGCCTCCTGGAGACAGGAACTTTAATACCAATTTTGTATAAAACAGAGCTTAACTACTGTGATCTGCTTCCATTAATGTTAAATGAAGAACTTCATATGTTTAGGCAGCTTTCTCCACTAAACCCAATGGGATTCTCATCTTTGGGGGCAAACCCTGATGAAAATAGCAGATAATACTGTAAGAAAAATCCTAAGCAAAGCCTTGACCTTAGTTCTGATTTGGCAAATAAGTGAACTTGAATGGTTCTTCAATCTATCTTTTGTTATAATTAACCCCTAAAACAGCACAAAATCTCTATAAATAACACCTAGACTGAGGCTCCAGTTAGCTGAAATTCTGCAAGATGTGACTGGGATCGAGACATCATCCATATCACCCCCTGCGTACCATGAGCAGCGTGTTGCACACAGACATCCACGTGTTCCTCGCTCCAAGACAAACCAAGCTGCTCTCCCGGCACAGACAGTGAAACTTTGCTGACAGAAGAGATCAGGGATAAGGCAAGTGGATGTTTTCCCACTGCTCCCCTGGCAGGGTGATGTTTCCTCCCTCCTAGTTCCTGGTTGGTTACCTCTCCGCAATCCAAGACCGTTCCTGTGACAAATTGTATTCTACCTTATTAAAATTGTATCTTTAAGCACAAACCTCCAATTTTTCTGGTCTAATACCTTGGCATCAATAAAAGCTCATAACTAGTCCCATCACCTCTTCTTGGACTCCGTATCTGATGTTGTAAACCAAAATACATTTTAAAGGCTTTCCGCACAGCAAGTTTGCGGCAAAGTCAGTGAAGCTCGGATAGAACAGCAAGAAATTATGGAAAAACTGTTTTATTTTTATTGGGACCATACCTTGAAATACTAAGTTTCTGATCTCAGAAATGTGTTTCATCTGTCAACAAACACAGCTTTCAGCTTTCCACCTCAGACCTTTCCTGCCTGTGTTCTAGAAAAAAAATTGGGATTTTTTTTTTCTTTCCAAAAGCATTTGAAGTTTTACTTCATCCTGTTTATATCCTCACTATCATCTACACATAATTTATACTGTCATTATATACTGTCTCTCTACTACATATTATTTTTTCTTTTTACTAAGTATTAAAGATACACCTTTCAAAATAGCCACCTTTCAGTGATCCCGTACTGCCTCACTTTAAAGAGATTCATGCTACATATGTGTGTTTTGCCTCTTGCCTCTTCGTGTTTTTAAATCCACATTTGTGCAGATGCAGAGCAGAGGACACTGCAAGGAGAGAACCACGCTCTCTCTGCAGGCTGCACATGTGCATACTCCACAACCAGAAACAAACTCTTTGGTTACGCTCACGCAGCTGAAAGAGAGAGGTCAGCAAGTGAACAGCCAGAAGGGCATGGTGGGGTGCTAAGTCTTGGAAACCTCTTCGAGGCAGTCTTTTAGCAGATTGATTTTCATGTGCCTTCAGGCTGACACGAAGCCACGCGTGAGAACCCCTCTCGGTTACCCAGTGAACTGGGTCATGTGTGACAGTATTAGTTAGATGGTCCTTGGATGTGACAGCAGAGAGGGAACCAGCTGTCCAAGGCTAATGTGCCATCTGTGCCTAAAATATTCTGCCAATTGTGTTGGCAGAACATAAAAAGTGTGTCCCTTTATCGGGCTATAAATCACGAGCAGGTCTTGCACGTTGTCAATTAAACACTGAGTTATTGAGTGGCCCGGATGTGTCTTTGACTTCCAGCCTTCTGAGTAGTATGACCACTATGGAGGTCATTAGCTACTGACTTAAAGCCCCAAAACAGCCTGAACAACTCCCCAGGTGGCAATTTCACAGTTTACTGCCACACAGGAAAGTACTCAGCAGTTCCATTTGGTATTGTGTTTAACTACCTGGGACAAGGAAAAAAAAGAAGCATCCATGGCAAAACAAGTTATAATAGATTTCATTATGGTATTAGTCTTACTTCTGAGAGATTGGGTTGAGTATTTTCCCATCTCTTTAGTTTAGAATCTAAGGCAGAGACTGACATCCTGCCTTCTCACTTGTTTTGGTGGAACAGCGGGCAATGAGTTGGCTGGACTCGCCTCCTGGACAGCTGCAAGCTCAGGTAACAGAGCTCAGGGGCTCCATCCCATTCTTCTACCAGTCCTTATTCCATGCAGGCCAACACACAGGCTAGACAGCCCCATGGGACAGCTCAGCAAGCAGGGACAGGAGGACAAGCACCATCACCAGTTGCTGAAAGCATCATTAGACAGCAGCCCAGCCTCTTCCTGGAGTCCAGGCACAGCTGGAGCAGATGCCTGCTGAGAACCAGGAGCATGGCATGCACAAACACCTGTCCCTTCACAGCAGCCTCCCAACAAATCCCAGCCTCTGGGGCCAGATGTGAGTTTGCAGGTACCTTTCATTGCCATGTCACGGAGTGTGATCACCACCTTCCACTCAGCTCCTAAGACAGAAATGCAATATCTGTAATAGGATGCACAGATCTTTCAGAACAGACAAATGCTGTACTCATGGAATGGCCTGGAATGCCAATGCAAACAAAAAAGAAGGGAAGACCAAACACTGAAATCAGTTTCTAGAAGAGAGTCTACTAATGAACAGCTGCTGACTGGGGCAAAGGAACAAGACACTGCTACATTTTCAATTGCCATTTCAATGTACTTTGGTTTAGATAACCAAACAACACATTAATTGAGAATGAACTACATTTTATGGCATTCTCCTTGCAATTAACAGTGCCACAAAATGTAGGAACCTGATCCTTAAATTGAAAGTATGAATATCTGATTGGTTAGCCAATCTGACTTTTTTTCTTTATTTTTGGTTAAATTTGCTGATAGTACAGTGTCACATCTTTCCCCTTTTGAATAAGAGAACAACACAAAGTAGTTCAAAAGTAAGTCTGCTGTACCCCTTAAGTTTGTCTTTTAACAGCAAAAAATAGATGTGTTTTGTGTAACTGGTTCCCCAGTCCAGTGTTGTCTTTCTGCACACACTCAAATGTGAGATGTGATCAAACTCAAACAGAGGCATTTTCCTTAGAGCCATGGGAACAAAACAACTCTACTACAGATTATTGCAAGACACCACTTTTATGGTGCTTTGCCATGAGCTACTGCTAAAGGGAAGTAGCATCAGTAACTGGTAGAAGCTTTGGTATCTCTTGAGAGAAGCTTCTTACATGAGAATAAATACAACATTCTAAGTGCTTAAAAAAATTAAAACAAAACTTTCAGGTACAATAAACACCTGCTGATTCAGATCACATTTGTTCTGGGAACTGAATCACCACAGACCAGGCAGCCTCTGTTACCCTAGCAGAAGGAAAAGCCCCTCACATTTACAACTTGAACCACCTTCTGCATCATCTGCACAAGGACATTCAAACTCCTGCAGGGAGCTGGGCTTTCATGGGGCAAGAAGGTGGAGCCGGGGGAAGAATTCTAGAGAGACAACTTTCACGATGAAATCTCAAGTTTCCACAACAGATCCATAAGTGCCCTTTTTGTCATTTTGGTGAGAAGAAAATAGACAAGAGGAAGATTCCTTCAAAGCCCCTTTCCAGCTCAACTGCATCTGCATTCACCCGTGTATTAAATTCAGAAGTCTGAATGGAGAGGAGTTCCCCCCCCCCCCCCCGGAAATTATTGCACCAATATCTGTGAACATATTCCAGTACTTGTACTGCAAGAAAAATATGAACACAAAATCATTATTGCACTTAACTGGTGCTTTTCAAAAGCATCACTACCAGGAAAAGAAGGAAGGGTAATTTTCCAGATACCCATTGCATTCATAATTCACTGTCATCCTCCACTGTCTGTCTGTGAACAAAACAGTGCTTTGTAGCCTGTGTGAAACTCTCTTCTGCAAAATAAGTTATTTTCATTGAGTTAACCATTCCTAAGGGTTTTTAATAAGTAGTTCTAAATTGTAGGGCCACGAAAGAAAAAAAAAAAGTGAAAAGAAAACAAACCAACCAAACCTATAAACTCTCGGTCACAGACTTTGAGAGTAAAGAGTAGGAAATTCAGTAAACAAGAATTCTTGAGATTTTCTTATCAAAAGGTAAGGCCAAGGGAAAGTCAGAGACATGAGTGCAACAAAATAAAATCTGTTAACGAGTGGTAGAAATGTCCTACTGTTTTTCTTTAGTCTTTTTCTTTACACCTGTGCTTGAGCTATTTACATCAGAACCAACACATGTTGGACTGGGCAGTGAACTACTGAAACAGGCACTTTCAATCCATCTTTCTGTCTTCCTGTGCTTATTCTGACAGCTTCCTGGTTTTTTCTCACAGACCTAATCCCTAGTTCTTTGCCAGCTAATAATACAATTGCAAAAATGAAACGGGAGGAATGGGATTAGGGATGAGTTTACAAAAGGTAAAATCCATATGGCCTTGCAACACCTACTGCCAAAATTCACTCCAGAGCAGAACATCACGATGCTGCCTGGTATTCCCTACCTAGGCCAAAGGCAGGGAAACCTGTGAGAACATCATCTGCTGGCAAACATAAAGTCTTCAACTGAGAATTAAACATCATAAAATACTTCAGAGGTTGCTGAGAGGTCATCAGCATCTTCAATGTGCCAGGAGATGGAAGAAACTGGGTTTAGTCTGAAGCAGAACTATTTTTAAAGGTTCTGTAACATGAAATGGCCATCTACTTTCTGGTTTTTCATGTGCAACTCAGCTGAGAGAAGGAAAAAGGGGCACATTCGTATTTGGCTTTGCTAACACTGAAGCAGAAGCTGTGGTGGGCATTAATCCTGGGTAGCTTTGTTCCACTTCAGAAATAAATAGATATGCATGTAATTTTTATACAGAAAATACATTTAACCATGGAAAACAAAACCACTACCATTACCAGTTTTAGCAGAGGATGGCATTGAAAAGAATTCTGATTATAGTTATTAACAGCATTAATCACTGAAATGGAAATAGTCACCAAAACAGCTAAGCTAGAGATACTGAAAGCCATTAAAGTAAATGTGTTTTTCTGAAAAAGGTGATCATTTCAAGTGAGCAGATCTCACTTGAGGATAGTCAATAACCCCAGGGAGGTGTCTGCATTACTATGAATGGCACCTCTTTGCTTTATACCCAGTAGGCACACTAATTTCTAACAAAACATTGTCTTGAAGGGCTGAATTATTTATCTGTCAGGAGTCTCAAGTGCATCAGATAACACTGCATGCTTGTTTCAGCCATTCAAGCCCAACTCCAGTATTGAAGGAAACCAAAACTATATGCCCAGATCATTTTATAACGATGTGTGTAAGAGGACAAATCAGACTGCTCCTTTGGGAGAACCTTCCCTTGACCAAATTAAAAACAATGTTAGATTCAGCTGCTATAAAGCACTGTTTCTATGGAAAAACTTCTGTTAAAAGCAGAGACAAATGGCAGCTGGGCACTGAGTTCCCACTGATACTTGAGCCTAATTCTCAGCAGGGCATATGGAAATCTCCCATATGACTCCTTTCACTGGACAGCCAAATTCTCCTTTTGCGTTTGTTTTCAGAAGAGCCCACGGGTCTTGCATTTGCTACAAACACAAACCACACGACGTGGAAGGACAGAGGCCATTACAGACAGTTCACAATCACAGCTGGCTGGAAATGCTGTAAATGTGCACTTCTGCTTTTGTCAGGCATGAATAACCAATAGCATCTGCCTAAAACACAGGAAACTTTCACTTATTATTTTCACCTGCTCTGCAGGATCCTGGGCAATTTCTCTGGAGCAAACTCGGATGGTGGCTGATGATTGCCAGCTATGTGAGGAGCTGCTTGAGACCCAGCAAGGATGACCCTGCATTATTCCCAGATCACATTCCCAATAACATCTCTTGCAAGCCAGCGGGATGAAGAGTGGCTGCAGGAATGACTCAGTGAGCAAGGTTAGCTGACAGACATTTTGTGCTGTGTGAGGAGATCAGGCAGTGTTTGGGTAATCCCTTGCCTTCCCCCAGGAGTTGTGCTGATCTTCAGTCAAGCTAGCTTTATTTACAGTGGTTCCTTTACACACAATGTAACGCCTTTGTTCTTGGCCCCACAATTTCACTACAGTAGGTCCTGGATTAGATCAGCCTGGTTGCTACTGGCATTTGATTTACAGAAAATAGCTTTTCTCCTATGCACTCACGGCCTCTGCACTTTTATCCACATCAGCTGCTGGAGCCAGTTGGGGGATGCCTTTTCATCAGCAAATTGTTTCACCTAAGCAGCAGCTTCAAAAAGCGGGTTAATTTGCACTCTTCAAACATAATCACTTTAAAAAAGGAAAGGACTCATTACTTTAGTGATGTTTCCTGGTCCATTGAACCATTGTTGGAAACTCTGTCAGTAAACAAATTACATCTAACACTGCCCTTCTGCTAAACAGATCTCCTGAGAATATCTTGTTATGCATAATGCTTTCTTTCACGCCTCTGTATCTGGCAGAAGAACACAAGTATCTCTACAAATGCTGAATACTTTCCTCCCGTATTTTCTATCAAAAAAAAGAGTAAATAAACTGGGAAATAACTAAGCTCAATACTGTAACTTGCCTTTCAAGTGGCATAATCAAAGGAAATGATTTTTTCCTATAGTAGCAGCCACTTCTGCTACTTAAACCCACACAGAGAAAAAGGATCAATCTTCAGAAAGTGCTGAGGATCCCCTGCCTACAAAACAAATAGGGCACATACTCTGTAGATGTCTCCACATTTGGGTGTTGCAGTATTTGTGACTATTCACAGACTAACTAGGTCCAACCACCAGGTTTACCTGAGGAGAAAGCTAAACCCTAACATTATGGGCAATTTTCCTGTTAACTGACAGGAAGCAGGTTTGTTTCTGGGAAATCACCACTGCAACACTGTTCGAGTATGGTTTTAAAAGGACAGATGGAATTTGCAAAACATACTGAAAGCTTTGTTGGCAAAACAAGTTCTTTAATTCTTGTGAATTAAATCCATCACTAAATTGAAGGCTTCCCCTCCCCCAGTAAGCTCTTCGCTCACCTCGAGGGTTCTTCAAAAATTATTGAATTTGCATACTTCTTGCTGTATTGAAATCATAGCAATTAGTGAGAATTATAATAGACAAACAATTTGCTTTGACTCCAGTGGACTTAGACCATTGCTGTAGTTACTGGTGATTTAAACAGATTATCCCACGTGGAGTTTTACATCAAACCCACCCTCTCCCCAAATGTCACCAGACAGATGTTGCAGCAGGAGGTTAACACATCCCATACCCAAGGCAACCAGAGCCAGCCCTGGTGATCTTCCTGCCCCAGCACATCGGGGTCACCTTCCACAGCCACAGGTGTTCCCAACAGGAGCTGTGGGATGTCAAGTTTTGGACATTCACCCCTAACAAACACCTATTAACCACAAGGCACTTGAAAATGTGAACCCTGAAGAGTCTCTGTAAGACAAGTGCATGATAATAACACTTCCCAAGACAGCCCTGGTTTTTTCAAAAACAAACATATTGGAACCCCCCCCCAGCCTTCACACAGCATGCTCAGATTTCAAATTATTAATATTTGCCTTCAGCCACTGCTGGCATCACACAAAACCAGAGTGTATGCAAGGCAGGGATGGGGGAGAAATCTCCTGAGGAAAGATATTATACACTGGAAAACAAAATGATTAATGCACGACCTAGGTAAGAACAAACTTATGAGGAAGACAAATTATAGAGCTATGGAATTTTCACTACACAACAGGAAAATAGTCCACTGTTTTGTTTGCCCATCCTGTGAGTGGATGAACAGAGGGAGAACAGGCATCCCTTGAGTAATCTCCCAGACCTGCAAGAAGCCAGGAGGAGTTTGGAAAAATGATAGACAACTCTAGACAGAACATCAATATAAGGAAAACTTGAATTTCATCTTAAGCCCTGCTTTAAGGGTTTGAGTGAGACCCGGCATTAGGTCTAATGTACAGAGCAGAGCCCTGCCCACTTCTGCTGACTAAAGCCGAAGATTTCAAAAGAAAAATCAGTCATCAAGAAAACAAAAGGTCAAAGAATTGGAAAGGACTACCAGGAAAATGGAAGAACAGCAAAGGGCTGTCTGTGGTGCAGAAAGACTTTGCCATACTAAGCAAGTAGGGCACTACCAGAATAAGAAGCATGGAGAGAACAGTGAACACAGCACTCAGCAGCAGAATGCTCCCATGGAAAGAACAAGAGAGACAAAATTAAACTTCCAAACAGGCAGAAGAGCCTGATAAAAAAACCCCTATATTTAGCCCGTATTTATTATTGTAAGTCATCAAGGACATCCGTGAAACATCAGCAGGTCTTCACAGTTGCTAGCAAAGCATTTTGAGTCACCCTTCAGAGTCCAATGAAATCTCTGGCAGTTTGTTTCCAAGCTGTCCTTCAACTCCAAAAGGGTAGCCCATGGTAGACTTCACCAACACTGGCATGAATTCTTACAGCTTCAGCAGGCCCAAAACCCTGGAAAATCAGCACCAGAGTGCCAGGAACTGCCATGACCCTGTGGCTCAGAGGCTGCTGAAATGAAAATGATGTTCACCAATCACTGTGCAACCATCTGAGTGTGATTTGTGCTCTGGTTTGTGAGGCAAGCCAAGGGCTTTGGAGAAAGTGAGCTGCTACACATTATTGTTATTATTATTGCATCCATATATCCATTATTACACCCATTATAATATCTGTTACAGGGGGTAGGAAGAAAAAAGGAGAGATCAGCTAGGACTGAGACAGGAAGGAAAGATGGACTTAGACCCCAAAAATGACTTTTTTAAAATACAGTGTTTTGCCTCAAACTTTTGAAAATCAGAGTGTAGCTTATTAACAGGTCTTACAGCAAAAGCCACCCATCCTAAATGAGGAAGGGGTTTCCTTCCCACTGTTTTCAGTGGAGTGGCTACAGGATCAGAGGCTGCCCCCAAAGTCTGCCAGGACTCCATGCAGAACATGGGAACATTGGGCTGACTCCTTGCTGACCTGCTCTTTCCTTTTCCCTTTTTATTTTTCTGTTGATGTAAGGTCCCATCTGGATGAACTTTTGGGAAAGGCTCTTAAAAAGCACTTTGAAAAGGAGCAAAAATGGGGAGGTGCAGCAGGTGAACATTTTGTCACGTTGGAAGAGACAACCCAGGGAACAAATGCAGCATCACACAAGTGTGCCCTGGTAGGTTCCTAGATCACGATCATCAGCGGCTTTGTTCCAGCTACAAAAGGTGTGCTTTGGAGATGGCTATTTCAAGGCAGGCGCCAATCATTTTTAATTGCATCAGGCTTATTTACTGACTTGGTGCTTCATTTTTTCCTTGGACAAGTACGCCACTGGAAACAAGGAGAAATTAAAAAGTGCAGCTTTTCTGATGCTGTATGTATCCCTAATGTCTCCATTCAGTCCTTCTGACAAGACACACTGACGTCAGAGTAATCAAAACACACAACGTGTCCCTTAAGCACTTTGACACCCCTGCTCAGCTACAGCTCAGTGTGTTGGGAGCTGAAAATGATGAATGCCAGAACTGGGAGTGCTGAACAGGATAACTAATACTAGTAGTGAAAAGCAAAAGGCAGCTGAATATGAATTGGTATTCTCAAATTAAACAGCTCTGATTTTGATAGCTAGTAAACATATTTATAATCATTCAGATGCTAAAATATGTGCTTCTAGTCCTTGGATGAATAAACACAAAAGCTGTGCCTGTTGATAAGTACTTACCCGTTCATTTCTTTAGTTGGAATACAAATCACACTTCTAACTTTTTTTTCCTTTCTTTTTCTCTTTTAATTAAAGAAGCCTAAGACTCCTTCAGCAAGTCTATATCATTGTAACACCACCACTGAAACTGTGAATGGTGCATGAAACCAGTATGTACAATTCCACTAGAGTTTTTCTGACAGAAGCATTTGACACAGAGATAAACCCTCTTCAGTGCCTTTGCCACTTGGGTTGATCAATAGCCTGGTTAATTTCTTTATATATTTTTTAAATGCAGATATATTCCCAATTCAGGATTTTGTACATGTACCGTATTTTAATTATAGCCATAAATAATATCAGTTGGTGTGGTAAAAAGCTTGGGGAGGAAAAAAATAAAAAGCAGCAAAAAATAGAAAGAGCAAAGAAAGAGGTAGTTAATCACAATTTTTAAGGGACAAGTTTTCAATGGATAAATGGCAGAGCAGGAAAAAGGAAGAGACTGTGCAGCAATTTAAACCTACAAGCACTTGGAAAAAAGATCACTTGGCATGAAACCACCTTCCTTGGAGTCTGAACAGGCTGAATTTTACCTCCTGTGAGTTTTGGAACTGACAGAGCTGACAAGGGAGGCAAAATATAGCAATCTAAGTATGCATTTGAACACAGCAATTGATCGAAAGAATAAAAATGCAACTGCTTTAACAGTTGGCTCTAGGATTTTCTGTGAAGGCAAGCAGGGGGAGGAAGATGTCCCTGCATGGCCACCACCTGCCCAGCAGCACTAACACTGCTGCCAGGTGCCATCTGAGGCACTGGGCAGCACCAGAGGATTGCTTCCAGTGCATCAAGAGGAGCACTCACTGACAAAGATCCAAGAGGCAGAGAAGTGCTCTCAACCTCAAAGGTCAGAGACCCTTTACCCAAACAGAAAAATTCCAGAGGAGCTAAAAACCAATGGTACTTTACAAAGAGGCCAAAGGATTCTCTAACCACTACAACATTTCCTCACCACTCTCACAAGAGCTGAGGTGATTCACCTTCCTCCTCAGGCAAATACCTAATTGGAATTAAGGTACCTAAAACTGCCTGTAAATAGCTGACCCCATCTGAATTCCTCAGTCCTTGGAAGATTTGTGCTTGCTGTCTAGCATTATGTATTAAGTATGGTACTATCTGGAGGTTTCCAAGTCAGTCTCACAAATACACACAGTGTGCAAATCAATCACTCAGAAATAAATAAAACCATCAAACTGCCTCAAAAATAATGAGATATGGGAAAATAAATATCAATCCCTGGAAATACTGCTTAGTCCTTTCATTATGTTTTTTTCTTTGCCATATGGTTTTGGAACCTTTCATTTTTACTTCTATTACATGTTCCCCATGAATGTGATGTCCAAAAATTACCTTCAAGCAATGGAAAAATAAAATAAAAAACCAAGCACAAAGATTCTCAGAGAAAACTATCTAAGAGTAAGAGTCAGTGAGTAACTAAGATACTTGGAACAGGAATGGGAAACCCTAACAGCTGAATGCTGTCACTAAAATTCAGTTGTTGCTACTTCTTGCCCCATATGCAGGTCTTCAGCTGAAAAGTATGTGAACACAGAACTCAAAGGGGAAAAGCACTTCACAAATTTAAACTGAATTTTTGGAAAAAGCCTCCCACTCCCAGTCCAGGCACACCAAGGGCAGACCCCTCTGGCAGGAAAATGCACACCAGCCTCAGGTTTGGCCCCAACAGGGCTTCTTCCTTCAAATAAGAGGCTCAGCAGAATCAGAGCTGATGTAGAGACAAGGATGCTTTGCAGACCGGTTATTTTTTCTTCAAATTGCATGATTAATATGAACATGAATGCAAAACTTCACAATCTAAATTAAAATTCAAGAGGAAGAGGGAAAATGTGACACCCTGCATTTTAAAGCCTAATGTTATGCACAGACCGGACCGCTTTTACCAACCAAGCAAGACATGACATGAAGTTTAATAAATATTCAATAAAAAAGGAAGAAATATGAATTTGATGAAGTTTGCAGGCAATTAGAGCAATTTATTTCACTATTAACATGACAGACTAAATGGAAATCAGCTCTGGGTGAAAATGCAGTTTTACTGCCCAGCATTGGGAGTGCTGTGTAATTAAATAATGAAACGGGTGAGGGGCACCCACGACCGACTTCTCCAGCAAGGCAAGCATCCATCAGAGCCCTTCCTCCTGCCAGGCCAGAGCTCAGCCAGCCTGTGAGGGGATGTGTGTGTGCCTGCCTGGGTCTAACACTGCGGGGAGGATTTCTTTCCACGATGCAAAAAAAGCATTTCCCACATGGCCGGCTCTCCCCTGCTCCTGCAGCACTAAAAATGCCAGCTGGCCTACCATGTTTAGTTCACTGCTTGTTTTCTTCATTAAAAATAAAAATATATATATATTAATCATGCATTAGGAAAGTCAACATTTTATCCAATTTCAGGCTGAAATTAAAAAGCCATGACATTCCTTTTCCCCATGGACGCTCATTAAGAAAACAGGATTCTCATACATTGGATCCTCTAGAAACAAACAAACAAACAAACAAACAAACGAAGAGGCTGTGCTTAATTCACCACTTGCAGCTCTTCAACCTGCCAGGAGATTTGAGGAGGAGGAGTGCATGCAGATATTTCAGAACATGAAGATTGTTCTAAATTTGAGTGTACGTACTCCAGCATTTCAAGAAAAAAAGAAAAAAAGAAATCACTATTTCTGTAATGCCTAAACATTTCCTTAAGCCTTTGACAGCAGGTGCTGCTCTCAACAGATCCAGCAAGTCCATCTCAGTTGTCAAATTGCTGTTCCTGACATACTCTCCAGCAGTCAGTTGTGTTTGACAGATTGTAGATCTGTTGATAAAGTGCTTCCTTTCTAAAACAGCCACTTTGTCTAGCAGCCCATACAGCGATAGATGTGCAAAACATCTGCTGTAAATTATTCCTCCTTTTGACTAACTTCCCCCAAAAGCTGCCTTTTTGCAAGAAAACTTAAAAAAATCAAAACAAAACAAAACTTAAGACATCAAATATGTCTGTTTGCAAGCTTATATCCTCTACAAGATCTAAAGCAGGCAAGTTTGGAACACCTGATTTATAACAAGCTTCAAAGGAATTTCCTTTCCGGACACCGCAGAGAAAATCTTCTTCCAGTGGCTCCAGCTGGCCACCAAAAATTGCAGATACTTTTGCAAATTTATTACTAAATTACTCTCAACTTGCAGCATATAACATAGAGCTTGACTAGTGCTACAACTTCAGAGCTGGTCCATCCACTAACAGCCATCACCATGGGAACAAGGAAACAGGCACCAGCAAAAGGGAAAACATTTCCTTAGTCCTTGAAAACCTAGAGTTTTTTCTACCTTCCCTCAGTTGCATTTCATCCATCAACTTACTGCTGAACCAACTTGGACTTGGCCACACAAAAATCAATGAAATTCCAACTGAAAGTAAGAACATTTTTATGGATCAGAATTTCGGTTTGAATAAAGATACCCATCTTTGTTCCAATTTTAGGAAACAAGCTTTGAAGATCAATTTCGGGCTCAGTTTCAAAAGGAAGAAAGAGGGCCCTAAAAGCTTTGATCTGCTAGAGTTTGAGACAAGTATTCCGCAGTGTCAATATTCCCATTTGTCTCACCATATGACTACAGATTTTCCAGAAAGTAATCAAGAAAAGGAAGGAAAAAGGAAAGCTATCCCAATGAAATCTAGTCCACTAAGTTGAATTACAGCTATGCATGTAGAAAATTCACTCCAGCCAAGTCAGTGCAGCAACAACTCAGCTTTTGAGCTGACATGGCTGATTTAATCAATGTATCAGTACATCCAGTGGCAAAGAACATGCACATAAACCAAAAGGCACATCTGAACAGCTCTAAGCCAGCACACTAGGTGTGTATGAACACATCAGGCAACATCCTGCCCCTACCTGAACCAATGCAAAGCTTGTCACAGCCTTAAACACAGCCAGAATCACAGCCCGGTACGTGCTGCAGAGGCCAGCATGGTGCAAAACCCTCCATCATCCCCTGAAAATGGACAGGCTCCTCACAAGGACCACTCGAGCTAAACTCACTAAAGGAACAAGAAGAGGGTTTGATGCACAAACTGACTTGTGAAGGATCCACAGTACTGCTTATTTAAAGTTGTGCTCTGGCTTTAAAGGCACGTGCGGCACTGCTCTGCTGAATTAAGTGCAAGAACATGAGAGGGCCAGCCATCCTCTGCATCTATGGGAATATCTTGATCCTGACTTGCAGCTCCACTGCCTGCCAGCTGGTACGTGGCTCCCCTGTCAGGGCATCAGAAGGCTGCCTCAGTAACGAGAAGCCTGTAGCTATTAATGTTTCATAGGGAATATGCACTGCCGCAGCATCGTGAGGAGGTATCGATAAGAAGCAGCCAAAAAGAAAGCACAGCATCTTTAATCATCCAGATTTCCCCCTCCCCACACTCCCAAGTTGAGAAGGGAGAGTTGCTCATTAAGACAAAGGCCACAGGGCACAGGCACCAGGCAGGTTCTCCCGCCCTGCCCACAAATTCCACAGGCGTGGCCAGTGACGGACACAAATTCCACAGGCATGGCATTAAGGACACCACACATAGCCCAGCACAATGCCATGAGCCATCACTCATGGGAGGGCAACAAAATGCTCTGCCTGCAACAGAACAACAGGCACCTGCTCTCCAGGGTCTAAACAAATCCTTCCTCTGCATACCAAATCTTTAGAAGACTACAAAGGAGCAGCACAGCAAATCTACCCACGCTGCACCTTCTCACACCAACTGTGTACGAGCACAACTCATCAGAAATCTCAGGAGTCACCACCCACTGCTATTAACAGAGTACATCAATAACACCACCATTTTAATGCCTTCTCAATTTGCATTTCTCTGTGTGCCAGTGTGTTAAGCAGCATTAATCACACAGTTTTGTCGGGACATCACGTTTACTGTAGCATCTGTTGAGCTGCTAACATGCAAGACCTGCCACATTTGAATTCTTTTCTGACAGCCATCACACTAAAGAGCTGATGGTGCCTCACTGGAACCTCCACAAACTTTCAGAGACATTGTGGCTTCTGCTCTGCATGCACCCCATGTTCCCTGGAGCCACAGCAAGAACTAAGTGGAGACTAAGTTCCTTTATTCCAAATCTGATTTTTTTTTTCTAATTTGTTCCGTGCATAGTTTCTGGAATGGATCCACAAGTTTCTTTCCCCAAACAAGTGGTTTTGCAACGATCTCCAGCTTTACTTGTTACAAACCCAGTCCCTCAGAGCTGCCCCAGCCCAGGGGCCACCCATGGCCCCTCTGTTCTTCTCAAAGCAGACGTGCCTCAGAAGCGCCAGATCCTCCGGGGCCCTTTGTGGGACAGCGACACGTGGCTGCAGTGATGTTCCCCTTTAGGAGAAAGGGCCTCTAAGGTGGCATTTCGTGCAGGCCAGGGCCCCGCTGATCCCGCCAGAGCAACCCATCCCTGAGGTGAGGGTGCAGCTGGCTGGAGAGCGGCCACCATTTCCTCTGAAGTCCCACCACCCTGAGCAGCTCTTTCACAGGAGAAGCAGAAGGACAAGGAACACCCCTGCAGGAGATACAGAAAACTCTGTCAATGCTCCCAAAGGCGGTGGAAGGTCCTGGTTGTATCCAGACATTTTGGTGTTGTTGCTGAGGCAGCAGTGAGCACCTGCAGGGGCTGCCCAGGAATCCACCATGAAACACCGTCACCTGCAAGTCTGGCAAGCACCAGAGGATTCAAACCTCTCTCTCAGCATTTGGAGCTGAGAACAATTCCTGGGGAGACCTGGGCCCTACCCCTGAGTGACAGAACCACCTCAGTGCTCTCACAGCAGCTGGGTTGCTGCCACCACCCCCAGAAGGACCAGGAGCACCTCTGCAGCGAAATGGCCCAGGTCATGGTCCTGGGAGCTGGAGATCACCAAGTCCCATTGCCAACCCTGCTCAGGTGGTAGAGCTTATTATGATAAACCCCCTGGTCATATGGATGAGAAAGACCTCATTGAAAAAGAACTGGCATGTCTTCTACAAAGGGAAATCCTGCCTCGATAATGATAGGAGTCATACAAGGTAGTCAACCGGTGTGTGAATAAAAGGGATTTTCAAAATAATTGGATTTTCAAAAAGCCTTTGACAAAGCCCATGCAAAAGATTATTAAAGAAACTAAGCTGTCATGGGCCTGAAGAAAAGTCTCTTTTATGGACTAAAAGCTGGTTAGGAAGCAAAAGGTCTGGAGATCAAGAAAAGTCAGCAGCAGGGTCCCCCAGGGGTACATATTAATGAAGATTTCATTCAGTACCTTCATCACAGGCCTGGATAAGGGAGAAATGGTGGAATCTCAGAGCCTGCAGGTGAAACTAAACCAATGGGGGTACTCAAATGCCACAGCAATGGTGAAGAACACCTGCAGAAAATCAAAAAGCCAAGAGAGCAAGCAAGGAGGAGGCAGCTGAGCCTCACCAGGTAAGGGGTAATAACCTAAACCCTGCCTGTGAAATGCTGAAGTCGTGGGAGTCACAGCTTCAGATCTTGGAGTCATCACTGACAGTCATCTGAAATCATTGGCTGATTGTGCAGTGGCCTCCAAAAAGAGAACCAACAAAATGCTGTGAATCATCTGGAGGGATACTGTGAGAAGAACAGGTGTTGCTTTGCCGCTTCACAAGTCCTTGGCATGTCCCCATCCCGTGGGCAGTGCCAGTCTTGGGAAGGTTGCAGTTCTTAAGCAAAGCCAAGGAACACCATAAGGGGATGTAGCTGCCACCTTGCCCAAGGGTCCAGATTACTCAGTTTGGGGGCAGAAAGCTGAAGGGTTTGCAGTTCCAAGGTTTGCAAAAACAGAGATGAGGTGGATAAGCTTAAAGAAGTGCAGTCTGCCACGTGCTGCAGAACAAGAAGTAGGGGAAACTGGTAGAATTAGGAGGAGATTGATTTAGAAGAGATAAAATTAAAAAAATTGCACAGGAGGTGGTGAACAACTGAGACTTGCTGTTGGCATAGGGCTGGGGAGGCAGGCAGTGCCAGGGGACTCAAAAGGCACTGGACAGCTCATGAACAACAGATAGGCAGGGACCTCACATCCCCAAAACAACTGTGCATAGAGGGAGATGCTGTAGGAGAGGCCAGGCTGCCTCCTCCCCCTAAGCACCATTTTGCTACGCAGAAGGGGCAAGAAGGCAAAGAGATAGAAAACTATTCTCACTCAGCAGGCACAGTGACATTAACACGGCATGCTACACTGAAGAACCTTGTAAGGTCCTTCAAAAAGCTAAATTAAAAAAAAAAAAACCAACCAAAAAAAAAAAACCAACAAAACAAAACACAAAAAAACCCCCACCAAATATAATTTTTTAAAAGTTTCATATATATATATATATTTCTATTTCAAAGACATCCCTGCTAACCAAGTCTTTCTAAAGCCCTGGTACGTTTTCCAGTGTTGATGTGTGAACAGTACACACAATGTGTGTGCTTTAAAAGACACTTGGGTCACCGGGTAGCAGGAGGTAAAGGAAAAACAATAGGATAAGAAAGAAGAACAATGTCCAAATCATTAGATTGTTCCAAATGCCCAGCTGAAAGCTCCAGCCAGGTCTTCAGTGCCTTGAGTGCTTTCCCCATCCTTGGTGTGTCAGTATAAATTATCATCAACATTAATTCTTTTGTTTCTTCCCTTTCCTAACAGATGTAGTAATCGCACATTTGGACACCGGCAATATTTCTAATTGTGTAATGGGGGCAGAGATAGAATTAATTAATGATCCAAGTTAAGATAGAAAATCTGAGTTAATTTCTTACAGGTTTTTGAGGGGTTACTTATGGCTGGAGGTGTTCTTGCAGACTGCCAGCTCTGTCACAGGATGCAGTCATGCATGCCAATGAGAAAATGGGCACTTTTGGGATAAGCTGGATATTGAGGCACCCACTGCCACAGAAACTACTTCCTTTGTGACAACAGGCCTCAGATAGTATCTGGAGTCAATGCAAAACAATACTGCCAGAAATGAAATTTCCCTGCTGGGAGCACAGCAGAGTGATTCCATTTGAGTGTTTCTTCCCTCCCACCACCACTACATCCTGTTTTTCCTTGTCTGTTCACCTAGCTGAATACTTCCTGCATATCAAAAGACAGCTGCCTTCCAACAGCAAGAGCAACCAAAAAAACCACACGTGCACGAAACCACAGGGTATTTCAAGGAGAATCAAAACAATTAAGGCCACCCCAGTCTGCAGGCAACCACATAACCGAGATGAGCTCCAGGTCTGATGTGGATCTGATGCCCTTGGACCCATGTGGGATGAGCACAGAGTACACTGCTGGCTTTTACAGGTATTGTGAATTGCCATAATGGAAAGGGAAGCACAGCAAATGGGAATAAAGCTTGTTCAGAGTCAGGATTGGGATCACAACCCCTGTTCTACTCTGAAAGTTTTAAAACTTGTTAAATTAATCCATCATAAATTATGTGTATGTAAGGTTAAATGCCCAGCAAAATGAGACTATTCAGCTAATAATGGAGTCTTAGATGGAGCTGTTAAGGGCCATAATTCTCTATGAGATGATTATGTTTCACAGCTTTTGAGATTAATAACAAGATTTACATTTCAGTATCTAGTTATTTTGGGTTGCTTCAGTTTAGGTATAAAACCTGCTGAGAGAAACATACTTTTCCAAAAAAGGCTGTGTCCTACCTCTGTCTAGTGTCTAAATTCACTACCAATTTCTTTTTCAATTGCCTCCTGCTGTATTTTTGCACATCTTTGCACAAACAGCTACCCAAACCCTCTAGAAGAAAAGGATGCACATACATAAAATACTGGAGTGCTAATATATGACCCTATATCTGATATAGGGTGATAAAGCTGATCTGACATAACAAGGAAGGACTCAGTATGATCCCCCCTCAATGAAGCTGTAATTGTTCATCAGTCAGGAACACTTAAACAGACACTGAAGCAACACAAGACCAACTCAAATGCCATTTTTCCATGTGACCAAGAGAGGAAAGGAATACCGGTAGTACCTGGTACTTACACAGCCCAATCTGGCAAGGTACAACCACCATACAAGAGGCCAACCCCAAGGTCTTCCCCAGCCTGCACAAGAGCAGGCAGCCTCCGGCTAAGCTGATCTCAGCTCTGCATCCTAAAGTCAAATCAAGCTCAGGTCTGTACTTAGCCTGAGCCCTGGGAAATAGCATTTTACCCTGCTAACATGGTGCCACTTGTGCACACTGGTCAGCAACAAACTGAATCCACCCTCAGATTGCACAAACCAGCTGGCCTCAGCTTCTACAAGGGATGCCAAGTCCCCCAAGGCCTCTGTATATTTTAGCATCCAACTTCTCTAGTTTGGGTGTCTTGAGTTCCTATTTTTACTGTCATGACCATTTTTTCAATAAGCACAACCTGTTGACAAACACTGCACTCACTCAGTATGCCTTGCTCAGCAAACAACTGCATTTAAAGTTCACCATGCCTCACCTTTGAGGAAAACACGGCTCAGACACTAACACCACTTCTGTAGTGGCCTGCTATGACAAACATCCAGGATCCCCAAAGTTACCCTTTCACCAGATTCAACCACTCTGTATTTGCAGCAAGCAAATACTTACCCCCACTCCCACTTCAGTCTCTTTCTCCCATCATTAGATTTCTCCTTCTCGGTGTAGACAAGCTGCTGGTAACTCTCACTCATGCTGAGACAAGCTTTCCAGCAGATTTACCTCAGAGACCCCAGTGACTGTGAGCAGGTTCCCCATCACTCTTGCCCAGAACCACACCCACACTGCCCCTGGCATTCAGATAAAAGTGGTTTGTCAATTTAGTGCTGAAAGAAATTCCCTGAAGTATGCAGCATCAGATGATGGACAGAAACTGAGCGACAAGTTTATCTTGCCAAAAATAGGGTAATTTTTAGGTGTCAGGAAGGAATTCAAACCCAGACTGTTTATTTTCCAAAATACCCATAAAAAATTAATTTTTCATTCAGCACTCCAGCTTGGCCTCTCTCTAATGAAGAGTAGGATATTTTTCTTTTTGGTTTGAAAGTGGATGTTGATGTTTAACAGGTTGTATAGCTCCAGGCATTATTATTTTTCAAGCTACCAACAGCTTGAATATGCCTTCTTTAGCTGTGGCATTCCAGAAACTCCTAGCTCTAATCTTATATACTGAAACAAAAGCTCTGCATCTTCGCATGAACTCCAAGTTACAACTGCTGAGGATCTACAGAGTCAAGGAGTGTTAAAAATTAAGGCTAACCATGTCATCCAGTCTAATTAGGGACAGCTTGTTGCCTCTTTGTAATTATAACTGCAAGACACATTTGGTAAGTTGATTTTTTTTCTTTTTATTCATGCCTTGATTTATACTATGTGTATCTACACAGCCATACATAAGGTGTGTGCTCATCCACACACACCTGTAAAGGTCATGTTTATATTGTCAGTATTTGACACATCATAGCCAGGATCTCACTGATCCTTAGGTACTTGCCACTGAGAAGGTGACAATGAGCACTGAGTTGTCTCAGGTAAGGCAGACAAATGCTGGCAGAAATGACATATTATACCTCTTCAAGCTGGAAAAGATGAATACACAACTACAGATTGAGCCAGACACGACTGAAAACATCAGACCTCTAAGGAACAGCTGTAAAACACAAGGCTAGAGTGGAAAAACTTCTAATGCAAACAAAAAGAACAAATCTGAAACTAACTTGATTTTAACCCCCCCCCGAGTCACCTCAGAAAATTGAACAGGGTTACGTTTGCACACTTCAGCCAGCATCCTGAGGACGAGAGCAGGTGCCAGGATTTACCTCCTTAAATCCTGCAAGATTCATCCCACTAAAGCCCACTTAGCCAAAGCAAAACAAGTGAATTTTTAAGAGTAATGAGCACTCTTTCAACCCCCACCCCACCCTGTCCTTCAGGTTTACTGCTGCATTTCTCTCCATCACACTTAGAGTGCCTACTGGTAGAAAATGGAAAGCCAACAGTCAGCTAAATCAGCAGCTTCCTGTCATTAGGGAGCTGGATGACACTCCCTGTCATACAAGGAGTGAGAGAAGACACATCTCCATGGCCATCCCTCACCCCAGCAGATGCCAAAGTCAGCAGATGGCTGGAAGGATGGCACCTCAACTCGCTTTTGATCACAGATCCAGGCTGGGAAGGACAGCTATGCCCCAGCACTCCTGCCATCAGATGCGGGAGCTTTGAACACTTGGTGGTTTGACAGCACTCATCTCTCTCTCCCTCCTCCAAAGGATGTGAAAAGATGGATTAAGACAGACCTGGTGCCAAGCTTTATAATGCAATTCTAATGACATACGCTAGAAATCAATGCTTCTCCAATGCCCTGCCATTTCCCTGGACTTGCCAGCAGAGTGGAAAGCAGATACTCAATACTTGACACAGATTACTTCTGAATGCTGAAATATATTAACAAGTATATTCTGTTTGTGTAGGGTACATACACAGTTTCTGGTGTTTGCTATAAAAAACACCACCATTGTATTAAAAAAAAAAAAAAAAAAAACAGAAAGGGGAAAAAAATAAAAAAACCCAACCAACCAAACCCCACAAAAAACCAACCAAACAAACAAAAAAAAACCAAAACCAAAACAAAACCACAAACAAAAAACAAAAACAGCCAGCTAAACTCCACAGTCCACTGTTAAGTTCAAGTGTTTTATACAGAGGCCTGACACAACCAGAGATGACATCAAGGAATTCTTAGCTGGCCTGACTGAACTTGTTAGCACCTTTATTTCAGCATGTAATTTGTTCTTCTCCCTCTCAGTTGTGTCCCTTCCTACATGGCATGCTTTGTCTCTCTTCTAAGAACAAAACAGAAAGGGTTTTTCTTTGAAAGAATGCTGCTGCCAGCCCTAAGGACAGCTCATCTACTCTCTAGGGACCAATACATCAGAGAGGGGATGAAAGGAATGTAAATTTTCCTTAACCTATCATCCCCTCTGATTCCACAGATCCAGAATGTGCAAGCCTTTTCATTTCTCTATTAATTTAGGGATAGAACCACAGGAGTACATCACATAAAAGGCTGTTTCTCCAAACAGGATGCCAGCTCCCATTCCAGCGTGAGGGCTGCATCAGGAGAACTACTTAACACTCACTAGGTTTTGACACCACTACCAAGTCAAAAACACAAACAGGTGCACATCGCACAGGCGTGCAGTGTTACAATGCACACAGAACAGAATGAAGCCATGCAAGAGGTTAATTCACAGAGAAGTAATGGGCAAGGAGGGAGGTGCTGCTGCAGGGGAAACTGTAAGTCCTCCCATGTTGCAGCAGCCCTCTTGTTAGAGGGAGAAATGAGCCCAGACACAGACTGCTTGTTTATCACAGCATGAAAAGGGCCCTGGTTTATTCCTCTTTACAGCTCAGCCATCCTGACCCCAACCATTCACTGACTCTGCCTGCAGCAGCTCCTGCTGGAGGTTTCCCTTGCAGCCTCTGACTGCTGGGTATTTCCTGCTGAACTCTGACTGCAGGGATCAGTGTGCAGGCTCTGAGTGCAGCTTTTACCCAGCCAGACTGTGACTGCAGCTTCCAACAACAGCTCTGACTGCACAGCCAGACTGACCTCACTGCAGGGATTCTCTCTGCCCAGGAGCCTTCTTCTTTACAGTTCCCTCTTTCCTTCATAGTTCTTCCTCCTCCATATGATTAATTCCCCCCCCCCTCCCTTTTCTCACACTTACCTTTATTGGCTACAGCTGTGACTCATCGGGGCCAGGCTGTATTGGGTAATTAACACAGCTGTTACTTATCAGGGACCAGGTCACCTGTATTTCCTTCTGCTACACTCCCACAAAACTATTTTGTAAAGATTGGTAGGGATGGATCATATCCACCAACAGGAAAGAAGAGCATCAGCATCAGCATTGCTGAGAGCAGGAACCAGGGAAAACCCACTGGCAAAAAGAGCAGGTTGGCTTCTGCAGCTTACCCTTTGCTTTACATGAAATGCCACTTTCAGTAATAGTTAAACATTTATGATTCCACATCTATACACATACCTGGGCAGGCACAGGTATGAAAAATTGGTAGCTTTTTCAACTACCAATAAAATGAGTCAGGAAAAAGGAAATAAATATGCCAGGGATGGGTTGGTTTTTGTATATATAATAAATGTGTTTTTGCCAAGGATATTTATGTCTGGCAGAAGGAAGGCAATGCAGAAACTGAGAGTGACTTCACTGATAAAAGCAGAGGAAAAGTGCCTCAATATTCAGCCTCTTGTCATTACATCCCATTAAGCCAACCTAGCAAGTGGAAATGTAACAGCAAAGGTGTGGCTTGCTACATGCATTGTATTTTCCTTGGGTTTATATAGTCATACACAGCTAGGATTATAAGGAAGATCTTTCTTTTGCATTTCTTAACATTTTCACTAGGAAAATAAGACTCTTTTTTGAGATAGTTTTAGCTGATCAGTATTAGTGGGAGAGGAAAGGAGAGGCTCTGAACAGGGCTTTGCACTTCCAGTTTTCTTTTGCAAATCTGACATCTGAAGCATCACTCATCTGATTGCCAGAAGTAAAGGTTCTTTATGAAATGGTGCTGCTGTAGGATCACTATGTAAAAACTCTACAGCAACTACTTATAAATAACAAAAAGCTAACACCACTGTGCTCTGTAACTGTTGACATACACTGAATATTTATGGAGGCATTCATCTACAGACTGTGCTATCCTTTATGGAAAGTGGGGGGTGCAGCAAATCTGAAAAGGAAAGATCTTTCATTCATATCTAACTCTGCATCCCTAGAATACTTCAGCCCCACTGTGGGACACATTTCTGATGTTTTTTCTCTTATGCTGATTCAAGTCTTTTGCCTAGTACTGCATCTTTGGGCCTCACTAAGTCCATCAAACTACCAAACAGACATGGAAGGAAAGTGGCCTAAAATGCATTTGGGATCTCATGACACAGAGATTCACACAATCCAGTCAACATCAACAGGAGTTGGCCACACAGACCCTCTGAAAATGCCAGACTGTGCCACTTGACCCTGTTATGGGAGAAAACAGAAGTCCTATCTAGAAATATAAGATAAGCATGAACTCCATCTCCATATGAGGGATCCTGCTATCACCTTATAGTTACTTAATCTTCTTCACATCTTATTTAAGCATTCAATCCACAAAATACCCCAGTAGGTGAAACAACAAACAATAACCATAATAATAATAAATACTGAGAGTAACTCCATGAAATCTGAAACACAGTAGGCCCACCATTCACCAACTTCCAGCCCAGAGCTCAAAAGCACTAATTAGTAATGTTTTCATCCCTCTGCACCTGTTTCCTGCTTTCCTTTGTTACCTTGCTGAGCTATAAGCTCTCTGTAAAGGCCTCTAGTCCCTTATTAATTGTTTGCCCTGCAACCATTAGAACTCCAGCCCCATTTAGAGACTGGAACATAACTTTTATTCCAGTATGTGTCAATGTGTACTATATGTGCATAAATCCTGCAGGCAGAAGGAGTCACTTCTCCTCTTGGACCCCTTCCCTTACCGAAAATTCATCATTAAAAGAAAGACAGAATGGTAAATACTTTAAAAATTGATCTTTAAACACTTACAAAAGATATAACAAAAATATCTTGGAAGGTTACACTAAAACCCAGTTGCCCATGCAACCACACACATGCAGACCTTAGAGCTTGTATCATATTCATGGCATGCAGCATAACCACCAGGGAAAGCTTTATTAGATGAAAATAAACCTGTTGTAAGAGATTTCCATGCAATTATTCTTCTGCCATTGTCCTGGCCAGGCACTGATGCAGCTTTTCAAATTAATATGCTTAGTTTTCCGAGCAGGAGATCAGAATAGCGGAATTCTACGGGGAACTCAATTACCAAAGAAAATGATTGCTCGAGCATTCAAGAAATTGGAACTACATCTAATTGTGAATAGTAGATTATTATCCGGATTATGGACGGCAGTTTGAAATCAATTCAGACACAGAGCTACATATGCCTTGAGGATGGTATCTGCAAGATTTGCAGGGCTCCTTTCCAGCTCGGAGGGGCTCTCAAACAGAAAACCAAACTACCAGTGTGGGTCTGCCGGCTTCCAGGCAGGAATGCAAAAAGCCGGTATGCCTGCTGAGAAGTTAAAAAAGCAGAGAACAACAACAACAAAGTCACCAAGGGAGCTTCCTTGGAATTTGTTCCTTTGCTATTCTGTATTCCTTTGGTGTGGAGGAACATCAGCATGCTCCTGCCTGGTTGGCTGTTCTGCTGCTTGAAGATTGCTGGTGCGTTCAGGTGGTGGCTGTACATCAAGAGTGGAAGGTGAAGGCACCCTCCTGCCTTTGAGATCTGCTGTAGCAGACAGATGAGCTTAAGTGGTGGAACAGGAGGGCAAGAAAAACAGGGCTTAGGCCCAAGAAGTTTTGATTCTTCAGGAAGCAAAACAGGACAATTTTTAAGGTAAACAGATCTGATGATTTTGTTCAATTTCTCTCTGACTATAAACAAGCGCTACAGGAGAAGAAAAGATCACAGCATTGAGGAAACATTTGAGGATTACAACAAACATGAAAGGATATAGGATCTATAGGATGCACACTGAGTAAATACCTGACAGAAATGATGCACGAAGTACACCTTGAGGAGTGGCATCAAAATGGTACAAAGACCAGAGAAGTTTTTGGGAACAGTGCTGGAGTTCAGCCAGCGGGAATAAGGCTGTAACAGCAGAGAGGCAGCGTGGACAATTCGAGACCCGCAGGCACTTATGTGCAGATTTCACACAAGAAAAATGCATCTGTGGCACCAAAAACAACCAAGTAAAAAACCCCAGGAAATTAGAAACTGATTGGAGGAGTAAATTTGCTGCACAGGAGAACAGAGTGAGAAAGCAAAGACAAAATCACAAGGAAGAAGTGAAGAAGCAGGGGGTTCTTGGAGATTTTTTGTTTTGAGGATGTCATTTGTTTGGATTGTTTTGCGGGTTTGTTTGGGGTTTGTTTGTTTGTTTGTTTTTCTTGTTTGAGGGTTTTTTTGTTGTTTCATTGCTGTGGAGCTTTTTGGTTTTGGTCAGTTGGCTGGGTTTTGTTGATTTTTCTCATGAAAATACCGTGAGGCAGCTGGGCAGTTTTGCACGCAGGGTCCCTCCAGAGGTGGAAAAAGACCTGTGTTAGTGCCTGGTGAGGGAGCCACAGCAACTTCCTTCACACAGATGGCTTCAAGCAGAAAGAAGCTGAGCTACAGGTATGCAGAGTAAACACCGAGCCAATTTCTGCAGGTAGGCTCAGAAACTGAACTTATTTAGATTCAGAAACTAAAGTTTAATAGGGCATTTAGTTGTTTCCTACGTATACATTACCAAGGAGATAGAATAAATTTCCACAAAGCAACGAAACAAAACCCCCCAAACTGAACTTGATCAATACAATGCTGGCACCAGAGGAGAGTGATGTAGGCAATGAGGAGACTCAGACTGGAGTGAGAGTTTCTTAACCTCCCACAACTGTCCTCCCAGAGCAAGAGGAAAAACCAAAGTGGCAACCCAGCACTCTAAAGCAAGGCACAGCAAACTCTGCGGAAGGGATTTCACAGTACAACAGTTTGCAAGACCTGAGGAGAAAACTGGACAGCCTTATGCTTCCCATAAGGTGACAGCTCCTAGTTTTCCAAATATAAACATTTCTACCACCACCACCCCAGCGTTGTTATGCTGCCGCATAATGTGGAAACCCTCAATTCACTGCTCATGCTCATTCTCCTTAAGCATGCCTTCAGGATAACCTTTCCTACATCACACTCCCCCACCCACAGTTAGGAGTTCATTCACAGCAGGTCAGGATGCAGATACACTTCAGTGCAGAGTCAGTGACCCCTGTAGCTGGCAGGTAGGTAAATACCACACAGCTGCTCACTGGCTCTGCCCCACAGAGGGATGGCACACAGAACTGGGGGGAAAAAGGTAAAATTCACAGGCTGAGATAAAGGCAGTTTAATAGGACAGGGAAAATAATAATAACAATAAAGATAATAATATAGCCAACAAATGTTGCACAGTGCAATTGTCCACCACCTGCTGACCAATGCCCCAGCAGTGGCCTTGGCCAGCTTTGCTCCTGGTTTTATACACTGAGCATGGCACCACATGGTGTAGAATATCCCCTGGGTCAGCTGTCCTGTCCCCTTCCAGCTCTGTGTTTCCCCCAGCCTACTCACTAGCAGGGCAGCATGACAAGCTGAAAAGATCTTGACTTCATGTAGGAACTGCTCAGCAACAACTAAAACATCAGTTTTAGGATGAGTTACTCTCACCCTAAATCCAAAACACAGCACTATACCAGCAACTGAGATGATGAACCCCATCCCAAGTGAAACCACGACACTCACCCCTTCCAGAGACACTTTCCAGACTTGCCTCAGTGGTACCAAGACAATTTGTTAGTAACTCACTCCACCAGCCTTTAAAACCCTTCAGAGAGAGCTCCATTCCTTTTACACTCCTATAAAACGTGAGTTGTGACCAAGCACATTTTGTATGCACTCTGACTCCGGGTACTTTGGCCAAACCATTCCGGCTATATGGCTTTCTGACACAGAACTGGTGTTACTCACATGCTTTGAAGGTTACTGCATTGCCTGCCATTTCTTACTACAGAGAAAAATTACTTGAGCCTTGAACTTCAAACGGAGTGCCTTTTCTCCAGAAGGAGAGAAAAACCTGTCCATGACATTATTCCATAGCAAATGTGTAGTTTGAAGCAAGTTAATTTCATTTGCTGGGGTTTGTTTTCTATTTAATTGCTGATAGATAGCAAAGCTAGAGACTAGAAAGAGGATTCCTCAAGCTCTGCTTTTATTTCTACCACTGCCCCCAGTTTCATCAGCCACGAAAGGAGGAAGAAAGGCTTTCACTGGATGCATAACCAGCTGTGTGACTTTGGAGCAATCCCACCGGAGCTCAAATCCAACATGGCTCTTTCTACTCCACATTTAATTTTTAAAAAGTTATAAATGCGCCGTTGTCTGGCTGGAGCTTAAGGGGAGCACAAAGGAACTCATCGGCAATAAAGTGCCAGCTGCTTCCCTCTGGCTAAGTTTATCACAGTTTAACAACAAACACTTTTTATATAATTTATGGCCTCTGCATGTTAATCCTCTTCAGGTGGATACCTCCTGAAGTAGAAATTTCTAGTCCTTGTGCACAGAAACGTAACAAGGAAATGCTGTTTACCAGTAAAAATCAATATATATGTATTTTTACATGTATGTTTATGTAGATTAATATGTGTAAATCAATACATATACAAAGCATGTGTGCATAATATAAACATATAAACATATAAATATACAAACCACATGTACATATGACAAATGTAAATAATAACCTACAATATAAATTTTTGAGTGATAAAAATTAACAAATATAAATATAATTATTATTTTTTAAAAAATACATAAATTTAAATTTTCACAGATGGCAGCCAAAAGCAAAAGTTTGTGATCAAAAGTCTTTCACACAGTGAGGGCTCCTCACTGGCACCACTGAGACCCAAGACTAAGGAAAAACTCTTTTTTCTCAGAAGGCCACAGCCTCTTTGAGCTGAGAGAAAAGGCAGAGCAGCTGGGACAAGTCTGGTAGACCAGTACTGGGATAGAGGCCTTTGCTGTGGATGGGAGTCAAAGACATCACATCGTGACAGCTGACCCTGGAAGAGAAACTTGTGGATCAAAAAGAATGGCCCTTGAATCCAGGTCTCAGCAGAGCATGCAGCTCAGCAACAGTTAATTCCCACACAGCTCAGCTGGATTTGCAAACACACTCAGAGCTGAGCACAAGCCCAAGTGCATTCCTGGGTAAGAAACGCAGACAATCCATTATGTGAAGGTTAATAAGAGGTTTGAGTCAGATATAAATATGGGATGCCACAGTCAGACATCCCTTACGCTTCCAGCATCCATTGTCACTGTCTTTGCCAGCCATGTTACAAGGGTTTATGCAACAGCTTACACTGAGCTCCCTTGACAGCTACAATTGCTTAGGAATTACAGAATTAGAAACTGGAGTTAAGGCCTGTTACATGGTGATCATCTCATGGCCAGAGCAAAACTAAGTTGTCACAGGTGCTAGCCTACATAAGTTGCTTATTTTTAATTTCCATCCTGTTATATGATTACTAAACGCTGCAAAACTCCACATCCCACGTGCAAAATTTCCATCCAGCTCTACCCAGGATTTGCTTTTCAGCCTCTCCTATTCAGTTACGTCGGGACTGTAAACTGAATTTCAGTTCTGACTTAGACCCAGAAGCACAGACCACAACACTCATGGACAAGCTCAGCTTCTCCAGGGGAGAGGAAGAATGAGGGGTGCCATCACTGAGGCTGCTACCTCGCCAAGAAAAGTCCTCAAACCACAGCAGATGAAACTTAAACTGTGCTTTCAAGTCATTTAAACTTTTGCCTCTCTTTTGCCTCCTAGCAAGTTGTCTTCACAGCTTCAAAACTGGTTTACCCTCTGAAATGACTTGATCCTTGATCTTACTCATAGACATTAATCAGGGACAGGAGGTTTGCAGTGTGGGCTCCACAAACACAGAAAATACCACTCCAAGGTGCCCTGTGACCCTTCTTACTTTCTTGGCAGCTACAGTGGGTCAGCAGTGCTTACAGTGGGCAAAATGTACCCAGGCTGTTGTAAAGAAAATATAAAGGAAGGACTACCAAGAAGTCAACATCATTTTTTATGGCACTGTTAGGTAATAGAAGGAGCTGAGAAAACTTTGCATCCTCCAGAAACAAATTAAGTAACATCTGTTAAAAGTAGTGTAATTTTTTTCCCCAAGTTTAGTAATCCTGAGCAGGCCTGGCTCAGTTTTTCTGGTGTTTCACAGAGTAGCAGTGCAGTACAAGTGAAGGAGCTCTGCCTCGTCTCACTGCAGCTGACAGAGCAGGAGAATTAATGCACTGAAGGAACTGCAATCTCCACGATGCCATGAAACTTCTGGTTTCCAGCCTATAAACACTGTAAGCCCTCAGAGTGTCCCTCAGATAGAAGAAGACGCAGGATTTGGTTCCAAAGTCACGGTTAATGACAGCACGTCTCAGGAGCGATATTAAACTGTAAACCTTGGTGGGAAAGACAGTCTCTCACTATTAGAGCTCAGGGTGAAGCCTGTGGCCATATTATCTTTTACGTCAGCTTCACAGGTTTAACACTTTCCTCCGAGCCTCTGGTATTCTGTCTCTGAGAGATACAGGGGATTTAACAGACTTAAATGTGATACAGCCTGGCAAAAACCTTATAATCCTTTTTTTTTAATAAAAGAAAAATATCTAATAAATAACAGAACCTCGGCATGAATCTTTGAGGAAGGTGCTAACAATGCCGGGTTATTTCCACAGAAATGGACTTCCCAAACTCATGGAGATCCACATAACAGTACACAACTATACATAATTATTTCTTTACCTTACTCAATGTATCCCTCTAAAGAGATTCCAAACCCAAGCCTGCAAATCCTCTCTATTAAAACCTTAACTGACTTAATTTTTTATTTAACTAGCAAATGATTCAAGAGTCTCATCAGAGTGTGTGGAGTTAAATAGGAACCATGTGGCTTCCAACAAGACGGAAGAAAACCAACAGAACTAACTGACTCTTACTAATGTTCCTGCTTGGAAAATGGTATGGACCATGGCTCATGTGGGAAGGGCTGGTTTTTAAGCTGGCTGCTTGTCCATCCCCATTTTTCAGTCCTCCCACTCCAACTAATTTAACTAGCAACCTTTATAAATTGGCCAATAGATTATTGCAAAAGGAGAATATACTTCCTGTCTCAGTAAGTGATAGCTGAAAATTTCCTACTGGGCCTTGTACGTGGGAAGAGGCTAACTTTGTACAATGTGCTGCATGGTCAGTTATCTACAGCTTCTGCATCTTAGAAAGAGCCCAATGGGCAAACACAGCCAAAAAAATAATGGGAATGTACATGGTTATTTTATCTCCCCCAGTTCTCCTGAGAATAAGTGAAAATTAATCTTGCAAATGCTTTCACACAACTTACCTTGTGTGTGAAAGCACACAAGTTCCTGAAAGGAATACATTAACCAAGCTGAGAAAAGTCTTTCATAAGTAAGAAAGACTAAGAAAACACAAGTGTTGGCAATTAGCTGCCTTTATTTTATCAGCAGACCAGATACTACTCCAATTACACTACACTTGACTTAGCACCAGCACGGCCCCTTAGAAAGCCCTGCCTTTTTCAACATCATTAATATCGCTCATGTCATGTGCCAATGCACGGCTACCGTCGCAAGATAAACAACATTAATGCAAGGCAACAGCTACACTTAAAATACACATTTATTGTCAGATCAGCCCCACTCCCCTTGAGTCACACACAATCTAATCTACCAGAGCAGCTGCAGACAGTGCAAATGCCACGGGAGCCAAAGTGGAGCATGTCACGGGGCACTGACTTTTAGACTTACAGCAGGCGCAGACACTGAAAAGTTTGCTTGAAAGTGCTCAGAGACATTTGTGTGACTGGTGCAAGGTACGGCTCCTCTGATTACATCACCAGTCCCACACTCACCGAATTAAAACCTCCCATTTTCAACTAAGCAAGGAAGATTCAGCAGACTCCACACAGTGCACAGTGGCAGCAAAGAAAATCTACGATTTTAGAGCCTCCTACCAGGACCAGATGTTACCCTCCAGAGATTTGCAAAAGTTTTCATCAAGACATCTCAAAAGCATCTGCAATTAAGAGAAGGGATGAAAAGAATACTACACACCTCCTATTAATGTCAACTGGAGCCAGCTTAAAACTCCATGCACTGTCTGCAAGAGCTACTCCCACAATTCTTTCTGAGCTTGTACTTTTCTGTTGCCTACAGAAGCGTGTTTGTTTGAAAGTGATAGCAGCCCTGGGTTTGTACGTGTGCTGAGGCTCCAAAACACGGGAGGGACGTGCTCACTCAGGCAGGGATGGTATTGCATCACTCATCTCACTGCCAAGTTACCTTACCTATGACCACAGACCTCCAAACCGAAACAATCACGTTCCAGTGCCGAGCACTCCCAGCACTTCATTTCGGCTCTGGGTCAGGTTTGAAAGCAGCGTGTCCCTATACCCTGAGCTCCTTTATTGTTCAGTGTATTGCTTGGTGTGAATAGCCTCTCCTCTCAACCTTGTTCTCAGGCCTTCACAAATGCTTCATTAGCTTTGCTAAAATAGAAATGGTTACAGTAATACAGCTGTTCACCCACTCATCAAGCTGTGTCGACCTCCCAAGGTACACAGCCAGCGCTGGCCAACAGATCACACAACACACAACGTGACCTAAGCCAGGCTCTGAGTTTTACCTTAGAGGAAAAAAAGAATCTGTGGCTCAGGCAACTCCACTTCTCCACATCGTTGAACCTGTTCTCCACTTTCTTCCCCCCAAAAAATCTACTTTATTCCTGAGATGCCTCTTCTTTTTGTTACTGAGATGCCTCTTCTCTGACTTTCTCAATCCTTTCAGTCCTTACCTAACCCTTGGCACGTTCCCAAAATAATCATTCTCTTTTGAGGGGTGCTGCTAGAAAAAGATTAGGAAATAGGTTTTGGAAGGAAGAAATCCCTACATACAACTGTATCATTGCATAGCAGAGTGCAGCAACAACTATGAATGACTGGGGAAGGAGAATACACTCCTGCCAAATTCCCTAATACAATAAGAAAACTGTCTTTTCCTAGGTGTAAAGACAAATGACTTGTCAAAAACTGGAATTTCTGCCTAAAATCCTATTTTGGAACTTAATGAACTAGAAATGCCAATGTTCCCTGGAAAGAAAAGAAATGAGCCCTATCCTGAAACAGCATCAGCATCCTCGCTTTGCTGCGCTAATCAGAACTGCCCAGGCTCCATCTCCTCTTCAGCCCTTCCTCTGCAGCACTGTTCTGAAACAACACAAATATATAGGACACTCAATTTCCACGTTCTTTCATTAGTAGCCAGGAACTGACAACAATTAAAATTACTGTGCCACGAGTAATACTTGAAAGGCCTTAAAAGTTATTTTGTTCTCTACTGAAAGCAGTGAGTGAATTTCAAGTCAGGCGAGGAGGATGTTATGGTGCCCGCAGCCACTTCACAAACTGATGGCTGCCTCCAAACCTCTGACCAAAATTCACCATTTAATCTGTTAATGGCTTCTGCAAATGGATGTGTGTGTCAAAAGGAAACTGAACAACTGGCTCAATAGCATTTGGGTAAGAAAACAGCCTTTTTCAGACCCTCTCCAACCCTTCAATCCACGTTATGTCATTAGGAACTATTTCTACTGGGCTCTGCTTGGAGGATAGCACAACTAGGAGAGGAAGTGACCTGCACTAGAACAACAAATATACCTGGTGTGAAAGCAGTAACTTTAAAAGCCTTTAAATGCAGAGCATTATTTAGTCAATCATACACCACAAAGCTGCCCCCCAGAGCTGCATGCCATTTTGATAAATTAACTGGGAAAACTTGAAGCATAATAAAGTCAAACGCAGACCCCAGACTACAGCAATCATGCTTGAATGCCACATAAAATACTTCCCACAATAAAAGTCATGCTTGCTACTGTTTAACGTTTAAGATAATTTTGAACCTGATCAAGGTCAGCGGTTGCATAATGTGCTCAGGTTTCTCTGCATTTGGGTGCTCAGAACAGGAGTGGTACTGAGAGTGTAAATCTCTGGGGAACACCCGCCTCACACTGCTTGGGATTCAGCATCTCTGCAGGCTGGCTTGCCAGAGAAGAAGGGATAACTTTTTCAGGGAGAATTCGGGAAAAACACGGCATTTTGTTCCTGTGAATTTCTCCACAGACTGAAGTGATGCTGCACAACACGTGAGAGGCCAAGATGTGCTGCAGACAGCTTGGTACCAATTTAACCTGGGGACAGAGGAAGATTCCTGCAAGGAGAGCACATGGCTGACCTACAAATGCCCATGGCGGTCAGAAGCCCTCCACATACAGCACCCTATTTCTCTCCAGGAGCTTGTGAGCCCAGAACTTTCAGGGAATCAGAGATTCACAAATCCTCCACTCCTTGCCAGGGCACTATGCCCTTGTTCTGACTTCATTTATGGTAACTGTACCACTTCTCTTACAAAGCAATCCTTCCCAAAGTCCAGTTCTGATGCCACCTCTTAATTGTGAATGTAACACAACTCCCCAGGTGTTGCTGGTGCTTGTCAACTTCCAAAACAATTTTTCCTGTCTGAGCAAGGTTTTAGACCTCAATGCAGCACTGCCTCATGAAGAGGGATGTGCTGCCATTCTCCAGAATACCAGAGAGTGTGTGGCTGTGCTGGGATGGGCTGGGCACTCCTGCTGGAAGCCTCTCCCCGAGCACAGCTGGTTTCCAGTGACAGATACAGGCACCTCTAACTTTCTGTAAGATGGTATTTCTTTGCCTTCTGTTTCTGACTATTTCTTCAGCAAAATCAATAAATAAAACATGTTCCTCCAAATCTAACGGGAGCCACCACAGGCAGCAGTTTCTCTTCCCATCCTCCTTTCCCCCTTTGGATGCCATGGGTGCAGCACAAAGGGAGGCCATCAGAGGGAAGAAGGGCCCCCAGCTCCTCTAGCCATTCCTGCTGGCACATTCCCACGCCCCCAGGACCAGGAGGTGCCAGAGGAGCCAGCAATGCTCACGCACTGCCCTTTGTAAAAACATAACCTCAGGGAGGGGAAAGGAGAGCATTACTTTTCACAGAGAGTAAACACCGTGACTCAGTTTTATTTCCCAGGCATCCTGACTAATTCAGTCCTGGAGGAAGGAAAAAAACCACAGCATTGTTTTTTCTACCAACCTTTCTAAAAGAATCCAGTGTTCCTTCTGCCACTTTTTCTTTGCCTAGGTAATACCTCTGACAGCAGCACCATTAATCTTATATGAGCCCCAGCAGTTCCTGGAAGGCCAGGCTGTAGGATTCTGCCCATCACAAGCAGCTGAACTTCAGACACGTAAGGTACACTCAAAACAGCATAGCCACTCTAAAATCTACAAGAAGTTGAGTTTTCCTGATTAGCACTCCTTGTCAGAGGCTGCTGAGTGGCCTCACTCAGCTCTCCTCCTGAAGGCAGCCCCGATGGCTCCAACACACAACCTGGAGCCAGGCTCCTCTTGGGTTTTGCTCAGGTGGGCCTTAAACTGGAGTCCCAGTTATCTCATTTTTCCACTTGACTGTGCAGTGCAATCAAAAACTGCTCTGTTTTATTTTGCATTAGACTTTGGGCATCGCCTTCCTGCTTCTGGTACAATAAATTAAAAAACAGACGGGGAAAATAACCATCACAGCTCTCTGCAGAGCACTTGTGGCAGGCGGCTCATAGTAGGCATCGAGTTTTATAGTCCTAATGTTCCCTTCCCTCTTTCCCAAACCCTCAAACACTGCACATTGCTCTGCCTTCCTGAAAGTCCTCTCTCCCCCTCCTTGCCTTTCCTCCCTCACCCCCCTTTGACCACCACCCCTGCCCAGCAGACCCCACAGGCTCTCTGGGCAGCCCTAGATGGAAACCATCCTTCCCAGCCTCCACATTTTAATTGCTTTTTGGTTCTCCACACTGTCCTGTTTGCTTCATTTATGTCAGTGCTTACTCTGCTGTTCTCTGGACATTCTCTGAATGCTGTGGACAGTGAGCAATGCAAGTCCTATTTTCTTCAGCTGGTCCTGTGCATCCTTTCTACTGCTGGAGGCATGGCCAGCATCTTCCTAAGGCAACAACTTCCTTCCATTCCCCATCACTCTCAGGCAGCAAAATGAGATCTTCCCCATGCATTTACAAAAGCCATCCCCAGCCTCAAATTTACCTCTTCTTATACCAAAATTAATACCTGAGCATTGTGGCTTTTGGTTATCCACAAATATAAGAAACCATCTCAAATATCCTTAGAGCACCTTCCAGTACCTACAGGGCACTACAATAAAGCCAAGGGGGGACTTTTTCAAGAGCATGGAGTGACAGGACAGAGGAGGATGGCTTCAAACTCACAGAGGTCAGGTTTAGCTTAGTTACAGGAAAGAAATCCTTCCCTGTGAGAGTGCTGGCACAGGTCCTGGCACAGCTTGCCCAGAGAAGCTGGGGTTGCCCCATCCCTGGAAGTGTCCAAGGCCAGGCTGGACACAGCTTGGAGCAGCCTGGGATAGTGGAAGGTGTCCCTGCCCATGGCAGGGGGTGGAACTGGATGATCTTTAAGGTCCTTCCAACCCAGATCATTCTCTGATCCTATGATGAATCTATGAAAATAGTTCTCTTGTCTTTTTTTTTTTTTGGAAATATTTTCTTTTGGCCCTATGAGCCTTATGTGCAAGGAATATTTCCTTAACATAAATATGCATCCAAAGAAAGAAAACTGATGTTTTCTGAAAAGCAACACGCACATCTGATTGGTTTTCCACCTCCTTTTTCTGTAGCCTGGACATCAAAACACCTAGGAAATGAGGTTGATATATCTTCTCAGGTGTCCCGATGCTATTTGTGATAAAAAAATAAACAAAACCACGGGATTGTTTACTCAAAAATTACTCGGGAAATGCCATTAATATCTAGCTTCCAGCAGTGCTTTTTGCCCAGTTTAGATTTTTTGGAACGGCTCTTGGTCACAACTGAGGCTGTCTGAAACACCTGACACAGCATGAGCACAGCCAGCAGCTTCCTGTATTTTGATTTAAGGCTGCTAAATGAACTAGTGAGGAGGGGGGGGAAGTGAAATTGATCTGTCCAGAGTCACAAAACCTCCCTTCTGGTACACTTTTAAAACAAAAAAAGTCCCCATACTCGTGTTTCTGTTCCCCAGCCCCTCAGGTGGGGATACACAAATGCCTTTCAAGTGGCCCATTTTTCCTTGGAGGAGATTGTTCCCTGCACAATCCCCAGGCAGGGCGTGCTGGGCCGCCCCTCGGCCGTGAATGGGCGTGTGTGCCGCCCAAATCAATAGCGGTGTGTGCCGGCATCGAGCCCTTCTCACTGCGGGCCCAGCCCGGCACCGAACCCGCCTCACTGCGGGCCCGGCCCGGCCTCAGGGATCCGCCTCAGCCCTGAACGGTCCTCACTGAGCCCCGAGCAGGTGAAACCAGCCCTGCTTCAGGCAGGGAGGGGGGGTGGGAGGCACTACACAAAAGTAAGCATCTCCCCGAGTGTTACAGGGTGACTTTATGATGCTTGTATCCCCAATCCTCTGTTCTGTTTGTGTTGTATATTAAGTTCTGTACCTGTAAAACTCGTTCTGGGAGCGAAGGGGGAGAAAAAAGCAGCGCGCAGTTTGAGAAAACTGCCTGACTCCCACACGGCCTGGCTCTGGCGTTCGTCTGGGGCACGGACAGTGCTGGGACAGAGATCTCCTGTGCTCTTAGTTTTAGCTAGCTGAGGCAGAGAAGTGCCCTGGATTTTTTTTCCCTTTTTCCTTGGGGCTGTTTAAATCTGCTCTGGACTGACAAACCCAGAGGAGCAGCGAGGGCTGGCACCTGCGGGAGTGGGAGTGGGGCTGGTGAGAGACTGAGTGAGCTGAGCTACACCCACAGCAAGGACTGTCTCTGTTTGCCATCTCTCTTCGGCGCGGTGAGAGGTTTTATTGTTTCATAATGTTCGTTCTTTGTGCTTGTGGGCAGCTTGTTTGTTAAATAAATAGCTTTTTCCACTTTTCTCTGAGGAAGTTCTTTTCCCGGACCGGCTGGGGGGAGGGGCCATTTGGGTTTGCTTTCCAGAGGAACCCCTGCGGAGGTTTCCTCCCAAATTTGCCCTAAACCAGGACACACAACGTCCTCTGCAGCGAGAAGGGGTGCCTGTCTCCTCTCCTGGCCAGAGCAGAGCCGCAGGTTGGGCTGTTTTTCCAGGGTTATCTCAGCTGGAGAAACCCAGTTTAAAGACAGCACAATCAGCAGGCTGTGCCTGATATTACAGATCTGGATCTGCCATTCTGCTTCAGAAAGGCAGTGCTCTGTGGTGTGTCACAATGAGCTCGTTGTTCTTGCTGTTGAGCAGGGGCCACACTTTAATTTTGGTATCGATGAAATAATGAAAGGGCCATTTCCATAGGAAACCACAAGAATTAATCAAGCAGAACACAAGGACCCTCGTAACCTGCTTTCAAGCAGGGAATTCACTTTGAACTCAAGGACATCCTAACTCTTGCACCTGGAGCACCACGTCTCTGACAAAACAACCGTGTTTTGGGTCTGCATGCAGAGAAAGGCAGCGATGCTCTGCATGCACATTGCTGTGCTGAACTCACCTACTGAAGTACTTTTTATTTATTAATATGCATCCCTTCCCCAAGCACACTCCTTCAAGGTCTTCCAGCTACACCTTGTAGTCAATAGGTCTTATCTTTCCCACCTGCCTGGTGGATTAGGCACAAACCTTTCCATAAGACAGAAGCCAAGTAACCATGACTACATTTAGAAACAGGTCTGCAGCCTTCAGACTTTGCCACCAATCTGGAAAGGCTGCTCTGGTTTATAACTTTTAAATCACATTGCTCTCCAAGTCTCAAGTGTAATTAATTTACAGAAATGACCTTCATTTCACCTAAAAACTATTTTAAAAAAATTTCTTAGGCAAATGTCACTTGAGCCTCAGGATGCAAGGATGTCTCAGCCATTTTCTCTAAGAAAGCAAAAAGACTTCTCTCAAATATTTTTGAACACGTGTCTCACTTTAGCTTTCAGGGATCCTACTCCCCCATGTCATAACCATTGCCCCAAGACTCCTCTGCCTTGGAGATGGTGAGAAGAACAGCAGAAACAGCTGAGCTCTGTCAGCAGCAGAACAATCTCTTTCTTCTCTTCAACCAGAGGTGAAGCCTTTGAAAGGTCTGAAGGAAAAACACATTCATGCTCTTGAAAAGAAGAATGACGTGGAACTCACTTCTGTTTGTTCCAAATAGCACAGAATGCTGGGGGTGCTGGAACAACACAAAAAATAAGGCATGTAAGTCAGGATTTGAAGGCTGACTTGGTTTAAGCTTGGCTTAAGCTACTGAATAGAAAAATATTATCTTTAACAGGCTTTACTGAATCCCAGCCACATTATTCATCCATAGAGTTTGGGCTCATAGCTCTAAACCTCTTTAGCAGCAGCAAGATCCCTGTATTTGTGCAACAGCTTTAAAAAGCCAACATTTGTTTGGGCTGACAAACATACTTAAGCCTGTTCTTCAAACAGCAGTTGATGAAAACAGTGCTTCTCAATTAAACCAGCATATATTAACATTTATTAATTTCCTCTCCCTCCTTTGGCTTAGTCTCAGGGTGACAAATAGGCCACGAAGACATCAGCCAGCTCCTGATGCCTTAGGTGCAGAAGAAGCCCAGGAGGTGCAGGCAAGCACCTGGAGCCAGGTTCAGCCAGGACAGAGGGTGTCACCCAGCAGTGGGATGTCACACACCTTAGCACAGGCTGACCTCTGATGCCCTGGAATGCAGAAAGCTGGTCATCACACTTGGAAAACCTGAAATGTCACAAGAGTCATTAATGCATTCCTGGCAGGTAATGAGGTGCTAGAGCAAAAGCCCTCCAGATACAGAAATCACTCCTTTCTACTCCACCAGGTCATGGGAACATGACAGAGCTAGGATGTACGACTGGAAAACAACAAACAAAAAATCCACTCTGTGATGTGCTTTAGATCATGCCTCACACATTAAAATACAAGTGTAAAGTCTGGCTTTTCCTTTTCCCAGTGAAGAGCTTCAAATCCAGCCCCAGTGTTGCCTCTGGTGCACTGCTGTCTGCAGAACAAAGATGCTGCAGTGTGTAGAACCAGAAATGCTCCCACAGCCTCAAGTGACTGAAAGGAAAAGGTGTTTCAGGAGAAAAAGGGAATAACATGTTTATTGTATAATGGCACGATGTATATGCTGAAGAAAAAAGAAGCATTGAAGTGCTGTTTTCTTTCTTTCCTTCTCCTAAAGTCAAGGAGGACAGAAACCCTCTCTCCATCAGAGTGGCTGTGCTTTCCAGACAGCACCAGAAGCTGCTGTCCCTAAAAAACACAGGCTTGTAGATGACCAAAATATATCTTGTCCTCCAAGAAAAGAGAGTGTCAAAGTTTTAAGGTCTTGTTGAGAGTCATGAGATCACGTTCTCCCTTTCCTTTAAACTACCGGGAGAACTGTAAACCTGATGAAAAGTGTCATCAAAAAAAAAAACCAAAACCACAAAGGCTTCCAGACATCAAAAGCAGTGCAATGCAAACTTAAATATTTGATTCCAGAAGCAGCCATATAACAAGGTAAGGAAACATACCTATGAGTTGCAAAATAAACTCATAACTGCACCATTTACAATTCTGCCCCTGAGCTCCTGTATTTCAATATATAAACCAGAAAGATAATCTCCATATTCTTTCTCTTCAAAACGTAACAAAAAAAAAAAAAAAAAAAAAAAAAAAAAAAAGTCAGAGCTAAATGAATGCATTTTATAGCCATTTCGTGGGTTATTTTCTATCTTATATTGCAGAGTTTCTGGAAGTGGCACTTCCCTGTACCAGCTCAGTCAGGGAGGTTGCTGCCCTACAGCCCCAAAATCTCCCTAACCATTACACCAAAAGAAGAGGGAAGATTTTGGCCAACTAGCACAACTGCTTGCCACACAAATTGGGGAAGTTACTAAGGATAACTAAGAAGCACCACAAAATTAGGGGGAGCAATGCCTTATCCCCAACTGAGTCAATAGCCATTTTGTCACTGACCACAGTGAGATAAGAACACGAGCCATTGCAATTAAGTGGGTTTTTTTTTTTTTCTTTTTTGAAGTTTGGGTGACAATATATTAATTTACTGTTCCTCTGACAGGACATTCTGGCTGAAATTTATTTAATGAGGAGAATCAGAGGAAGAAACAGACAAGGCAGGACAGCAGCAGCAGGTTCCTGGTGGGTTGAAAAGAGGAGAGAAAAGCAGGGATGTGATTATCTCTCCACGTCTGCAAGGAGAACTCAACTTGAGCAAAACAAAAGACTTTACAAAGCCGATGGAGGGGTAAGAAGGGAAGCAGTTTGTTTCCCCCAAATAAAATCAGATCAGGTGGATTTAGCATGGAGGTTTTCCCGGGATCTCAGAGAGCAGCAACGAGCAGAGAGGAAGTAAAAGGCAGTAAAAGGCTGTCCAGTGAACGGCAAGGAGACCTCCTCCCTCATCCGACACTCCACATGCCATTGGATGGAAACATCCCAGAAAAGCAGAGACAACTGGAGTCACTCCTTTCCTCCCACGTGTACAGCACCCAGCTCCAGGCACCTTTCCCTGCACCCTTGCCAGCTAAGGGAGCTCAGCACTGCTAAGGGACCTGAGAAATGGAACAGAGCAGCACCCAGGCCCCAACATCCACAGCACATGCATTTGGGAATTTCAGAGCAGCCCAGATCCACCCCAATGCTGTGGATTAGAGGCTTCTGAGCAACTAGAGAGCTTTAGTTGCTCTCAACTAAAGCTGATTTGGAGCACATCATCCAGTGGAGTTTCAGCCCAAAGAAACTGAGTACAGGCACCTTGAGGTAACTCCATAGCAGAAACCCAGACTCAGTAAGTGGGGACAGGAGAGTCTGTTCAGAAACACACTCCAGATGTGATGTGACCTGGAACAGTGACAAGAAAAAACTTCTCCCTAGGAAAAAGCACAGATGCATCACAGGGAAGCCTAACTGCAGCATGCTGCCCTGGGCTGACCTGTCCCAAGACCAAATGCAGCTGCACAGAACTGGCTGTAACTTTTAACTCCAATGAAGAATGCCCTATTCACAGTCATGGACAGATGATGGCATTCAGCAGACTGTGCATCAATCCCTGTACCAGCAGCCACAGTAATTTACCAGCTTGGACACTGCAGTGGCAAGCACTTTCCATTTGGAGGAGTCCAGAATAGACCAAAATTTGTTCTTTCATTCTGCAGTGTTGAGCTGGGTTACAGTAACACAGTCCGAGCTGCACCGACTCCCTTTACTCTGAGATAATGTGCACTGCGCTGCCGTATCAGAAATGGATGTGCTATTCAGCTCTTTGATTTATTCAGGTAATATCAATTCAAGCTGATTGCAACCTACTGAAATGGCAACTGCTGGACACACATTTAAATTTAACTATCTGTTGTGACACAGTGATAAATTTAGACTGGCTCCAGGACCAGTGTTTTCTCCATACGTCACTTCACAGCAATGCTCTGTGCCACTGAAAACCTCCGGCAGTCCTTAAATTGCTGTTGTGTCACTTTTTCCCAAGCTTAGCCCTTTGAAGAGCACTGGAAAATCCTACAGAGGTGAGAGAAAGTGTTGCTAACACTGCCTGGACATGCAGAGCCATTGCTGCTGGCTTATCTTCCACTTTGCCTGCCCCAGTCAGAACCATCCCCACCATTTTTCTGTAAAATGCACACACACACACACACACACACACGCACAAAGGAAAAATAACAAAACCAAAAAAAGGGCACCTAACACTACAAAGCCAACACCTTCTGAAAGTCTAGATGGTTTGCAAGGCTGTCCATTTAATAAAGTGAGCACCAGAGGCTCGGAGAGCCCCTCACTGCTCCTTCCCCATCTGTGCAGTAGACAGCTGACATCACATGGGTGGTTTTTGGGAGGCAGTGTGCTGAATTTCCACCCTTCTGTGACTCGGGTATGAACACCCCAAAAAATTAATTTATTTTTAGACATTTGTCCCCAAAGGCAAATTGTTTTCCCTGTGAAGCTCACAGAGCTATCAGAACACCATATAAATGAATGTTCTCCATTATGAGGGCAACTAACCCCATTAAAAAAATAAATAAACTGACACAAAATCTGCACCTTACATTTCCTGCATGTGTTTTCACATATGCTACTGCTTTGCATGTTTAAGCAGCAAATAAATCAGTTCCTCACACGAATGTTTCAATGCAGGAATATACTAATCGGGAGTTTATTCCATTTGTGGTCTGTGCAACCAAAGATGTGTAAGAAAAGCTTCAATTTCTTCATTTCTCAGGTTTGCTCCTCTTGGGAACCAGCAACACACAGCAGTGAGGAATGTGGCAGCCAGGAATGCCAGGATGGTATCTGGCAGTGGGGCTATTTTGTGAGCAAAATAAACACAGACACCTCTGCTTGCTCCTACATCTGACCAGTCTCAAGAATCTGACCAGCTCAAAAATCACACAGGTATAGAGGAAAAGAGGATGACCTTGTGAACTTTCCATCTCATACCAGCTCAGGAAGTGGACAAAACTCAAAGCACCCGCCATGAGATACTTTGGATGACAGCTGGATGTCATTTTGCCCCTCATACTGGAAGTTCACAGGGGAGTTTCACTATAACGATTTCTGTATGTGATACCTGCACACTTCTGTCACAAGAGAACACGTATGTCAATGCTGTGCCCATGAAACAGCAGAGCACTGTGTGCAACCAGGCACACAAAAATTACAATAACACACAGTAAGGAAATATATAATTTCAGGTTGCATTGAAAATATATTTAGCAACAGAGTATTAGATGGGAAAAATCTTCCTTGGAGCACAGTAGATGAAAGGTTCATGCAGTGATGCATAAAAGATAAGGACTGTTATTGCCTGTTTTCCATAAAACCAGAGTCCTTGTTCTGGCACTATCACCTCACCCAACCTTTCCCCCCAGCTGGTAGAACACTTAACCCCACGGTGGTTTCCCCACAAAGAGGTGAGGAGTAACATCAACACAGAGCGCTTTGCAGGAGGTGCAGTGCTGTAAGGGAATAAGAGCAGCTCACATCCACGCTTCTCTCCGCTGTGATTTGTCTGTGGAAGGTAAAGAAAACAGATGAGCAGCCCCTGCCGCGCTGCAGGAGACACAGCAGCCCCGAGGGGCGGCCTCTCCACGCTTCGCTCTCCACAGCAGCGTGAGGCACCGTCCTTCCCCTCTTTGGGATCATCAGGGGCGTGCCACTGCCACAGCAAGGTGAGTTACTGCCGGCTTTAATTCCTGCTGGGCACGGCGCTGGAGACAACCAGGATCAAACAGGCAGTGACAGGCTTGCAGGCAAACACATGTGGGGTTTATTATCTCAGCAGAGATTCTCCACACCGCGCCTGAAAAATTATCCTCAGGTCAGTCTGCCTTGCCAGGGTCTCTCCAACATGTTTTCCTGCCAAAACAATCCACGTCTACAACGGAGCAGGAAGAATACCCCTGGCCTGAAGATTCCTCCAAATCTTAGAGATTTCTCCTTACAGCTGAACATTTCTCTGAATGTCTGAATTTCTCCTTCTCTCTCCTATAACTAAAACCAAAAAGGAACCACTTCTGAATACGTCTTGAAAACCATCACTCAGATGAGTTCCAAGAAGGAAAAGGACCCCACTGCATGCTCTGCAGCTGCCAAGTGAGAGAGAGCAAAGCTCAGGGAGCAAAGGCAACATCCATCACACAGCACAGCCAGGACATTCACACAGCCAAGCCCCAGGGGTGAGACCCCACCCAAACACCACACTGGTTTTGTCAGGGAGCAAAGGGGGCACCTTCTTCCCCTGGCATTAGACAACAGCAGTGCCTGGGCTTTGCCTATCAGGAAAGAAACCATCAGGAGATGAGAGCTCAAGGTATCATTGCCTCCATGCTGGCCTTCTCCACTGGAAGGAGTGCAAAAGCCCTTCTGGAGCTCCCCAAGTGGTTGCTCCAACACTGTGGCTTGCAAAGCCACTTATGAACAGTTTCTCTCTCCTATAACTAAATACAGGAACCGTGCACAGATTTGTTAAGCTGCCTTCCCACTCTCTAGATTAGTTATGGAGTAAAAAGAAGCCAGTCACTTAGAAAGAAAAATGTGCTTTAAGCAGTCACTTAGGGAGAAAAAGAGCCTCTAAACTTTGAGCAACACAGCTAGATGTTCCATGAGACCTCCTACCAGTTCTGAGGGACCACTTGGTCCCTCAGCTGTGTATCACCAGCTACCTGCAGCACCACCATCATCTGCTTCTGGCAGCAAACAGTCCCTGGGTGTTGTGTCACTTCAGCTCCAGCACAGGGCACCTCATCTCTCTTTTGCCCTCTCCTCCCTTCACTTTGCCCCTTCTCTCTGGCTTCCCCCCATAGCTTTTCTTTTTCTTCCCTTTTTCCTTCCCTCTCCCAGATAATGAATTTCCCTAACCCAAACCCTGCTTTCTGCTCATTAGGAATGTGGGAGTGGCTCCCCGTTATGCTGTGTTTACTTTAATGATTTTATTTAGCAACCAGATGTCTTTGTAAGCTCTGAGTTCTTCCATGCAGACTATATTCCCTGATAATCAAGGGAGAAAAATTTGCAACTCCAGCTGTGACTCAAGGAACTCAATTTGTTTCTGTGGGTAGGTGCTTATTAAACACCTCCTTACTAAAGAACCTCCAAATAAACACATGAGCACATTTATTTTCATTGCTTATGGGGCCATCTCAGTGAAAAATGGGATTTGGAGAAGAAACTACAGCCTAAGATTTCAGTGCCCTACTACAAAGTTGCCATGGCCAATGATCCTAACAGCTCCTGCAGGGAAAAGAACTGCTACATGCAAGCAAAAACTACCACTGAATACTGAAATTTTAAGTTAACTGAATATTGATCACATTTTTAATGCTGTCATTAAACCTCTTGAAGATGCTGTAACATGATTCCTCAGCTGCTGGAGAGCACCTGCTGCCAAGGAGGTGATGTACAGAGTGATTACCCCCACAGCAGCACATACCTGGTTCAGACAGGTGATTGCTCACTCCTTCCCTCCAGGTAGGAAGAAAGTTCCACTGAGCACAGTGAGGGAGGAAGAGCCCCTCTTCTGCTGGGTGCTAATTTGGGTAATGGATACAGGCATTGGCAGCTATGGAAACAGCTTCCACCTGAAGCACTCATAGCTTCACACGTGAGCTGGGCCTCTGGATGTTCTCACTGCATTATTGCTTTCACAACAAACTGTCTTATTTTTATCCAGAGGTCAGACCCTGATGGCCTCAGTTCAATCCCTTCAAGAGTTACTCTGTGCTTCCCCGTTTAAAAAATGAAGATAGTCCTAGGATCCAGCCTCAGACATGGCCAGGAGCAGCAGCTCTTTCTGCCCAGAGCACCAGGGCAAAAGCACATTGCCTGCATCAAGCACTGCCAGTACTCCACGGTTCTGGGCAGGGATCAGCCATGCCATGGGCAGATGAAGGAATCAGAGAGTGGATCTGGGCAGGGATCAGCCCTGCCATGGGCAGATGAAGGGATCAGAGTGGGTCTGGGCAGGGATCAGCCCTCCCATGGGCAGATGAGGGGATCAGAGTGGGTCTGGGCAGGGATCAGCCATGCCATGGGCAGATGAAGGGATCAGAGTGGTTCTGGGCAGGGATCAGCCATGCCATGGGGAGTGAAGGGATCACAGAGTGGTTCTGGGCAGGGATCAGCCCTGCCATGGGGAGTGAAGGGATCACAGAGTGGTTCTGGGCAGGGATCAGCCCTGCCATGGGCAGATGAAGGGATCAGAGTGGTTCTGGGCAGGGATCAGCCCTGCCATGGGCAGATGAAGGGATCAGAGTGGGTCTGGGCAGGGATCAGCCATGCCATGGGCAGATGAAGGGATCAGAGTGGTTCTGGGCAGGGATCAGCCATGCCATGGGCAGATGAAGGGATCGGAGTGGGTCTGGGCAGGGATCAGCCATGCCATGGGGAGTGAAGGGATCAGAGAGTGGTTCTGGGCAGGGATCAGCCCTGCCATGGGGAGTGAAGGGATCACAGAGTGGTTCTGGGCAGGGATCAGCCCTGCCATGGGCAGATGAAGGGATCACAGAGTGGTTCTGAGCAGGGATCAGCCCTGCCATGGGCAGATGAAGGGATCAGAGAGTGAAGCATCCTCCATGCACTGACCATGAGGCAGATGCAGACAAGGCAGCATGTGGTCCTCAAGCAGCTCTTGCTGGCCTTCAGAAACAGGCAATGCAGGGCCTTAAGACACAACAGGCTTTGAATAAGCTGGGAAGAGAGGAGGAAAGTGCCCAGCTGAAGAGATGATCCAAGGAAAAGGCAGCAAAGAGGACAACTGCAGCTGTGTGAGCACATGAGCTCTCGGCAGCACCTCCTGGAGCACTTGGCAACCCAAGTCCAGCACAGCTCCCTGCAGTTGCCTTGCTGGGCCTCCATCAGGAGGCTTATTTACTAAACCAGGGAATAATACACCACATGCAACATAATTTACTGCACAATTTCACAGCTGGTCTAGAAAATCTCATCCTTGTGTCACTGTGATTACCAGCCATGACCCCTGTGTCTGTCTTTTGAGCTGGATGTTGTTCTGTGCTGCTTCATCCATAACTGTAGCATGGGACAAATCAGCTGCCTCCTTGTTTGTTGTTTGGGGTTTTTTTTGTTGTTTTTTTTTTATCCCAAAAGATAGCATCCCACTACCCTTCCCCATAATTTATAAATGAGCTCACGGGATGTTTATGATGATTAATTTTTTTTTTCAACCCAGAAGGTAAAAATAAATACAACCTACAATAGTTGGGCAATCTGTCCCCTACCTGGAGGTTTTCACAAGGCAGGTACCCACACCCATCAGCAAGGTCTCACTAACAAGCCAAAGAAACAATAGACATTGGATCAATGAACGTGGATTTCCAGGGCTCCTTCCTGGCTGGCATAAGCCCTGTTCCCCATTTTCCAGCAATCCAAGGAAGAGCAGCAGAGGGCTGGAAGGCACTGCTTTAATATCACCAAGAGTCTCCCAGACAAGCCACTTGAGATCTTTAGCTGCTCTAAACACTCCCCTGATAACAGGTAAGGAATCTGCTGAAAGAAGGGGTTTTAGAGGGGGACATTCATGGGTGTGGAGGTGAGTCTGGGGAACACAGAGCTCCAAAACCAGCCCAAAAGACAGCAAGAGGGCACATGGAAAACCTGAGCTGGCTTCATCCTGTTGTGATGAAGGACCACCAGGGATGTGTTTGGAGCAGGTACCATCGTTTATCTCTCCATAACTCTCAGAACCCTCCCCCAGCCCCTAGCAGCTCATGGAGCAGAACCTCCATGCCACAGGTTGTTTCTCTGCATTTAATGACTCCTTGTGGAATTTTCTTCAATGAAGGTGTTCCTCACTGTATTTTAAAATGTGTCAAAGATTTCAGTGGTGTTTAAATGAACTTGGGAACTCAGACTTAAAGCTTTCACCATCATAAATAAGTGATTGATTCCAGCAATGGGTTGTGCCTACTCCTGTTAGAGATTCATTTGGCTCCCCCCACTCAACGCACACAGACAAGCCAGCTTCCCTTGAAGAGGTGGCTGGACTGGTGTCTTCCCATGTTTGGGATCAATTCCCCACTCTTGGTAAAAGCATCACAGCAGATTCCAACCTCCTCCTGCTCCTCCCTCCCAGCTCTTCACCCCTGGAAAGCTATGGGGCTTTCCCAGGTTGAGACAGGGAGATGGGGAAGGAGCCCCAAGCACTGTGCCCACTGCAGGTGCTCCACTGAAAAGCCATTTCCCTGGAGAGGTCTGCATGGCTACGTCCCCACACCTCTGCACATGGCTGCTCCACAACCAACCTTCCATTACAAGATCAGGAAAAATGTCTGAAGAGGACTTTGAAGGTACCACTCAGTCATGCTTTGATGCATTTCAGTACAACACAACATCCAGAGCACAAAACTCACCAGCAAGTCACCAGGCTAAAGAAATTCACCTCCCAAATATCTACCTCTTTGCCCACTCCCATCACTTTGCACCCTTGTTTGAATAATGTATTTATTAATTAAGTGTATTTTTAATCACAGCCTACGGCCTGCCAGTTTCTGTGTGCCAGCAATAAAACAGATTTTTGCTGGGTGAAGAACACCACAGTCATATAGGGCTTCAAAATATCATCCATTGTGGTTTTTATGCTGGTGAATCCTGCACAGAAGCTGTGTGAGCATCATGAGTACCTCTGTCTCTCCTGCAGCAGTAACAGCTCAGAGAGCTACTCAGAGCCCTTTTTTCTGAAGGCAAGCAGGTGAAGATGAATGATGATATACAGAAAAGGGGGAGATTCCAGTTCATGCTCCTGCTAAACTGCTCGGTGACCCATTTTTAATGATTTAGAGGATCACACACAGAGCTTGACTTTTTATTCAGAAAATGCTTAGAACAGTTAAACCATGCACAGAGACCCTAATGCAAAGGAGTCAGGGAAATCCCTGGGAGCATCTTGAAGGGGAGCTGAGAAGCCAGAGCCTGAGCTGGAGCTGCTGGAGCCCCAGAGGTCCCACAAGGCCACCCCCACCACTGCTGCCTCTGTTCTCTTCCCAGGTACAGGCTGTTCTGCCCAAGAACTTTTACAAATGCACAAATGCTCTTTCCCAGGTGTTTCCAACTGGACCTCCCACTTTTATGTATTAAAAACAACATGATGCACTTCTGTCTCAAGCCTCTTGTCTGCTGCCACTAAAGTCAGCATTCTCACAGTCTGGGACAGGCTGCTTGAGGGGGCTAAACACTGCGGAGAAGAACTAAAAAAAGCTGCCGAGCAAATACACATTCTCCCTTTGTATGCTGTATTTGTATTTCAGATTTCTATTGTATTTGTATTTCATTTCTCCTTTAAAAAGAATGAAAATAAGAGAACCAACAAAACCAATTATGTTTTCTTTTCCTGCAAAGGCAGTTAAATCAGCCTCTCCACCACTAGTTCACCACCACAGTTTATTACAGCAAAATGTGCTGTAGCCACTTCACAGGCCAGAAGCATTGTGTGGCTTCTCCCAGGATGGAAATGGCACCAAGACCACAAACACAAGGCTGGGAGCAGACCATACAGCCAGGACACACCAGTCTGGGAATGCAGGGAGAGGCCAGTCCTTTTGGAGCAATTCAGCAGCTATCAGCCTGATTTCCCTCCTATGTAGCTTCAGAAAACATGAATGTGATATGATTAACTTCCCAACACAGCATCCCACCTCCCCCCTTTGTTCCCCACTCCATGGATCAGATGGCATGGAAGACACACTGCAGGAGGGACCTGTGAATCACTGGGGTGGATGCACAGGGTGTAAATGTCATATTTTAAAAGGCACTGGTTTACCCAAGGGAGTTCACTCCAAGAAACAATCACCTTATTCTTGTACCCTTTTACCACCCCCCTGAATTTAATAATCTCCAATTAGCTGGAAGAGCAAAAACATCCTCCAGGTGTGGTGGGATAAAATCACCTTAGCCAGGTGTACTGGGATAAAATCACCATTTCCATACTATGTAGCTGTTCTCACTTTGCTTAAAATGTGTCCAGCTGCTTCAGGGGCACCGTTTCACAGGCACAGGTTGCTCCATAAAACCACCAGCACAAGCTCTCTAAATCCCAGGCTCCTGCCCAGAGCTCTGTCCTGGGTACCAGCACACTGCCAGGCACACGGCTTTGCCATAAACCTTTGGGAAAAGCAATTCTTCATCTCTTCCTTCCCCAACTTCCTCTGATAGTTTGATGCTGGACCATCACACAAGAGCATCTCAGTGTCTTAGAGAGGCAGCATAAAAATTCACAAGTTAAAAAAACCCCACCTTGGTGGCAGAGAGTTCTGCAGTTCAACAAGACTGGTCTAACATTTCTGTGCTTTTCTACCACAAGGCATCATCTTTTTTTGTTCTTTCAATGCACCCGACATTTCATGCTCTAAGGACTAGCACAAGGTGAAGAGCTTTCCCCTCCTACAAGCACCTTGGCCATCAACACTCAGGTGAGAAATGCTGCTGGTGTTACCTGCAGGAGTTATTTAATCCATTCTGTAAAGGTTAGGACAAAATTAAGATGGAAGTTTCATGCTCTCGACACTTCCTTTTGTCTTTTTTCTAATGGTATTTTGAAGAAATTATTGCTGCAATAAAGGAAAGGACAAATACCTGTCAGTACTAGAAAACAAATTTATATCCCTGCTGTAACAAATGGGCCGTGCTGCACTGTGTCCCTGGTCAGAGGGGACACCCCAGCCTGGCCTCACTTAATGGCAGCTTCTCATCCTCTCCTGCCAGGCCAAGTTTCCATCTGGAGATTTGATATTTGCCTTCATGGCTGGTTCTTAATCAAATAGGGTACTTTTAGAATGAAATTACCGTGGCTGTATTACAGATATAAGACATCTCACTTCAAGGGCATAAGCCAACCATTAAATGATGGACATTAGAAAGAAACTTTTCCTTGTGAGCAAGTTATTACGTCCCAACGGTGCCACTCGCATTTCTGATGGAGAACAACACTTTTGCCCCACACTGTCCATCTCCTGTGCACCTGCATCCTACCTGGCTCGTGGGATTTGCTCCTGTTTCCCACAGGGGAGGTGTCTGCAAGACTCAGACCTCTCCTGCAAGGCCTTTCCCCTTGCAGAAAAGAAAGAAGGGCTCACAACAAGGACTATGGTAGCAGACAGTACTACTGATATTTAGCAGCTGTCCAAAGAGTCTGGGGTTCTCCAGCCCTGACCAATGTACCAAGGAAGCCTCAAAAACTTCCCCACTGCCTTCAGCTACCCCAGGATGAAGCACATGAGGATCTCATTCATTTATGGACCTCAGAGGCACCTAATTTCCATTCTAGGGGATGTGCCATGGTTTGAGAGAGCTCCCCTTCCTGGAGAACACTACTGCAGCCACGTGCCACAGCTCTTTGTGGAGTTACTTGTTAGGATCATGAAACCACCCAAAACTTGCCCCAGCAGCCCGTGTGCCCACCATGGGTTGGATCTGCTGCACAGTACCCAGAACTGCTCTGTCTGGGGAAGATTTGCCAAGATCAGACAGGGAGAGGCCCCTTCCCCAGCACTGACTCCATTCAAAATACCTGGGAACCCCCACACTGTGACAGGCTCCAGATGAACCTGTTCCTGTTGCATGCACAGGGTAAAGGAAATGGTTTGGCAGAGACTGAGCTGTACAAGATCAACTTACGAGCCATCATTTTTAGTGGCATTTCTGTGTAGTTACTTTCAAATTATCCATTATCCCAAGTTTTCTTTTCCTCCCAGCTTGAAGATAATTCAAAAATAACTTGATTACACACACTTCCCATCAGTGGCAACAGTAGTGAAGTAAAAAAAAAAAAAAATGCTTTCCTTGTTGCTGTCTAGTGCTCAATTTTCTAATTTGATTTTTTCACGCATTTAATACAGCTTGTTAAGTAGCAATATAATCAAGAATGGCAAGTACGAAGACCATTTTTACAGCAATTAAATCATCTCTAAAGAAACCAGAAATAAAAATAGTTGGAAAGAAAATCTGATCCTACTGGAAATCCATTTGTTTTAAAAAGGACGGACTTGTTAGAAAGGGAGCTGATTAAATCAGCTGATGCACTGCATAAAATAATTGAGTGGAGGGGAATTGGGCTGGTTAATTGTTGTGCTGTAAACATTATTACTGCAAACCTAAGTATTTGCAGAGATTATGGTTGGGTGTTTGTTCTTCCAGTCATGAATCCGAGATTTCTGTCTGGAACAACAGGTGTATATAATACATTATAATAATACAATAATGAAATGTGTAGAATTCTTAAATATTGCAAAATTCAGACACAGCTCATCTCTCATTTCTTTCAACAATGGATGTGTTGGGGAACTATTTTGACTGGGCAGGGTGAAGCTACAGGACCCATTTTTGGGCATAAAGCAGGCTATAGGGGAATACAGTATTATCATAAAATCACCCCAAGACACATACACAGTTAGGCACACAGACACTGAATTACTGCATTTACTTTAGGGATCTAAAAAAAAAAAAAAAAAAAAAAAGCAGACTCTGAAAATCCCAGGTGACACAAAAAAGGTTTACAAAAAGGTTTACAAAAGGGGATGTCATTCTTTCCCATGTTTTGCATGGACCTTCCAGGTCTACAGCCCCTTAACTCCTTTGGGCAAGGGAAGCAGGAAGAAGGGAAAAGCTGTCCCACTCCAAATCCACAGTAGTCTGAGAAGAAGGAAAAACATTTAAAATAAAGGAGAACAACAGGAGGACTAGGGAAGGTTTCCCACAGCTTTATTCTCTCTGGAATTCCTCTACAAAGCATGTGCCAATCTTTTACCTTTGCTTCCACTGCATGGCCTCCTCTCCTGGTTTTCTGTAGTGCAACACCTTTCCCCAAAGGGAGCGGTTCTGAAAGGAACTCCAGTAGGTTGACAATGTGGAAGTTAGTAAGTGTGGTGGCTGGGACTGCTCAGATGTGGGGAGATGCTCACCTGGGGGGGGATTATTACAGTGATAGCAAAGCAGCCACTTTTTTAGTAAAACATCTCTGTGTGTGTGTGTCCTCAAGAGTGCACAGCCTGGGGTGCACACACACCACTGACTCCATGTCTGGAGGTGCAGGGACCATGCTGGAACCAAGGAAGAAAGCAGGGATGTCCCCTGGGATGCTGGGGGTGCCCAGCCTGTGGCTCCAAGCTGCCTTTGACAAGCTGCCATTTGCACACTTACTTCTGCTCCCTGTCTGTCTCAGTCATTAAAAACTACTCAGTCAAAAACACTGCATGGAGGATAGGAAAAAGGGCTTATAAGGAAAATAAACACATCTTTGTTTGCTCTGAAAATGAAAACTGTAGGATTAAAGGCATCTGTATGAAAATTAATATTACAGATGAGCTGGAAGCTGGTTTGTTTTTTAAATCAAAGAAGTGAAGACCCAAAGGTATGCACTGTGCCCCAATAATCTACCAGCTACTTGCATACCCTAATCCTTTACTTTGTTCACCCCTTTTCTTTCATTTTCCTACCCTGATTACTTACTGCCTCTTCATAAGCAGCCATCTTCACCTAGAGCACAGAGCTCCTTTCCCACTGATGGAAATATTCACCTTGCAACTTCACGATGCTCCTGGCTAGCTGCAAAGATAATTCTGGGCCTAAAATCTGGATAATTGCAGAAGAGCAAAGTGAATGAGCAAACGATGCGTTGGGTTACACGGACTGACCCATCCTCAGACATACTGGAATCCAGCAGTGACTGAGAACCTCAGGCAAAATTACTGGAGTCCCCATCACCATTTGAGCAGCATAATGTTGTCTTCAAGGTCATCAAGGCCTGCTACCCATCCAGGCAAAGGGAAGAAGTGTGGGCCTGATATTTCTGGGTCTGAGAGATTTTAGCCTGCTAGCAGCTACTAACTTTTCCCAAGGAAAAATTTCTCAAGAAAGCTTTTTCTCAAAACAATCTTGGTAAACAACTATCCTTTCTCAAAACAATCTTTCTCCAAGTGGTGTTTTGCTATTTCTCTAGTTTAACCAATGGGATTAGAAAGGTGTCATTCCTATTCACCAATCATGTTAAGTTTGTATCAGAACACCTTATAAAAAGTAGTAAGAAAAAGACAATAAAGCTTTTTTTTTCTATGCTCTTTGCCTTCTGAAATATTTGGAGTCCCACATCTTTCTTTTGTGTCTTACAGTGACAAAGAAGAGTCACAGGTTCAAAGGTACCGTGCTATGAAGCTGTTTCTCCAATTTGGAGACTGCTGCCTCCTTCCCCTGCACCTTGTTATTTTGGTTATTCCCCCTTCAGTCATGTCACAGTGAGATGCTAACAGGCTGCCAAATAAACCCTTTGGAGAACATAAGGACGTTACATGCTTCGTGATTCCTAAAGAGAACATCAAGTGCCGTGTTAAGGATTTTACAGAGTTCCATTTAACTCTCCTGTACAGGCATTAGGCACCACACAAAGCTGTGCCTCTGCTTCCTGCACCCTCCACTCAACCTCTGCTGCTCCTTCCCTGCCTGGGGCAGCCACAGGAGCACAGATCTCAGGGGCAGCTCAGGATGCCCATGGGGAACAGGCCAAGGGCTGCTCCTGCCAAGTGCTGCCTGGAATTCACAGAATCACAGAATCACAGAATTGCTAGGTGGGAAGAGACCTTCAAGATCATCGAGTCCAACCCATGCTCTAACACCTCAGCTAGACCATGGCACCAAGTGCCACATCCAGTCTTTTTTAAACACATCCAGGGATGGTGACCCAACCACCTCCCCGGGCAGGCCATTCCAGAACTTTATCACTCTTTCTGTGAAAAACTTTTTCCTGATATCCAACCTATACTTCCCTTGATGCAGCTTAAAACTGTGTCCTCTTGTTCTGTCAGTTGCTGCCTGGAGAAAGAGACCAACCCCCAACTGACCACAGCCACCCTTCAGGAAGCTGTAGAAAGGGATAAGGTCACCTCTGAGTCTCCTTTTCTCCAGGCTGAACACCCCCAGCTCCCCCAGTCGTTCCTCACAGGGTTTGTGTTTCAGGCCCCTCACCAGCCTCGCTGCCTCCTCTGGACACACTCAAGCATCTTAATGTCCTTCCTGAACTGAGGGGCCCAAAAGCTCTCCATTCCTCCGATTTTTGCCTCAACAACAGCATGTTGCTTTGGGAGCCAGACTGTGAGAAATGGATTTGTAGAGGATTCTCAAAGCCTGGCTGAAAGCTCACATAGACTTTTACATCTGTATGCAAACTCTGAGATAAGGTGTGCTGACTTAGAAAGGCAATGGGATAGAGAAGACATTGCTGAGAGAGAAATTGAACTGGAAACAAGTTTCAAACGATGGCCTTGCAAACAGACCAAATATTTTGGAGAATTAGAACTGTGAAAGATGCATTGTAGCAAGACCATGTGGGGTAAAATAATAGGTGATTGGTGCTAGAATTATTAGCAGCATTGTGTGGCAAAAGCTCATGGCTGAAAAACATTCATAAGGTATTGTAACAAAGAAATAGTTTGGCTTCTGATAGAATGGCATTGAGTTTTGCATCTCTTATGTCTCATTCTTCTACATAATTGATAATAGAATAAAATCTTTTGAATGGCCTCTCAGTTGCCCCATCTCTATGGAACTAGGATTTCCAACACCAGGCATCTTAAAGGACACAAAAACAAGCCCTTCCCTGAACTCAGAAACAACACTTTCAAATGGCTACTATTATTTTTTGATAAACTAAGCTCGTCCAAAATGGCAGGACATTTAAGAGATGTTGACACTAATTTATGCAAAAGTCAGCAATACAATTGGAATATTCATTTCCACCTCAAGTCAATTTTCAAGGTGGTAATGGAAACCAATATAGATTGAATAGGAAACATCTGGCAGGGAAATCCAGAGAGAGAGGCTCAGGAAATGTGAGAACTGCAAAGAGACTTGCTCACTTCTGCTGCCAAGGTGAAGGTACACACTGTCACCACCCAGCCACACTCCTGTGAACAGGCTCTCCACAAAACAAGGACTGTTTTCCCTATACAAACTCAACCCAAGGAGAGAGAAACACAACAGAATGTTGCAGATGTGGTACAGCATGGCAAACACCCCAAAACAAGCCCTCAGAGAGATGCATGACTGGGTAGGGATCACTGGTGGCAGTGGCAGGAGAAAACTGAAGGCAGGAAGTTTTGCTGTGTTTTAACCACCACTACATCCTCCCATCTTCCCAATCCCCTTCTGACACTGAAATACATCCTGGTAACCTGGATAAAACTTCCTGCCACAGAACTGGCTAACAACTAAAAGTTTACTTGAAGCACTTACCAGTTCCTCATGTGAAGCAGAGGAATGGAACAAATCACCATTCCTGTATGCTTCTGCTGTAAAACCCACAATTTCTTCAGTCAATATTGAAAGGCTGGGTGGAATCACAGAACATTTCTGACCTAAAAAAGTCTACTCGGTTACCTCTTTCTGCTCTGCTGGATCTACAGCCAAGTGCACACCTTGCATGAGAAGCACGGTGTACCAGCGTAAAACCTGGAAGAGGAAAATTCTTACACTGCTTCAGGAAAAAAAGCCTTTTTCACTGTATCACTGCATCTGTCAGGTGCAATGTCAAGAGCATGAACAAACCCCACAAAAATGCCCAGTGATGATGACTGTCTTTTCTTGGAGGGATTTAATGAAAATAACTCTTTTTTTCTGTACATAAAAAAAAAAAAATCATCTAAATGATGGCTAATTCCCATAAGAGCTGCTATAATGGAGAAGAAAAACAGCAACAAGTTATATTGGTGTGCCAGATGGGGCTTTTAGCCTTTTTTTCCCCCCTAGAATTACCCTCCAAGGACCCCAGATAACCAAACAAACAGCATTAGACAGAACAGGGACATAGAAAAGACCTCAAACCTCACCACAATGAAGGCAGATTGCTACCACATTAATATCTTTTTAATAAAAAAGATTGCTGGAAAGAGAAGTCCTGATGCCTTTTGTTGAACAAAAGCCAGTTTGTCATTAGTACAAGGCAGACAAGGTTGAAGAACACTTTAGCCATTTGAAATTCTGGACTCTGAAGTATTTTATTACCAAGGTTAGTGAAAGCTTGGATGAATCAATATTCTTTGTGCATCCACTGCACAGTTCAAAGCTGACTGTCTGCTGATTCCATGGCTGCACATATGTCTGTCAAGAACTCTAAAAGCTGTATGGGGAAGATGTACATTTGTAGAAAACAATATAAAAAAATAGTCTGCATTGGTTAATCCTTCCTTTCCCCCTTCAATTTTCCATTTTCTTCACCATCCCGAATATTCCTACAGCATTCTCTTCACATATCTAACAGTTTCCATGTATCTGAGAGTTTGCTTCCTTATAACATTGCATATTGAGCATTTATCACTCATTTCAGGCAAGAAAATCTATTCACTTATAACACAAATTGCCTGAAAGTCACCAAGAGTCCTTCAAAGTGATGTACAGGGCTGCTCTGGCAGTAACAGCAGCAAAAAGATCCTTGTTGGCAGATTCCTTTGAATCATCAGTATCTGTTACCTGGTGTTGATCTGGAGCATCCCTTCAAAGCCCTCTGACTTTAGATTTAATTTACACTCCCCAGGTTAAAAGCTATTGAGGTAGAGGTTTCATACAGGCATGGAGATTTGGAGTCAAGAATGACTGCACCTAAAAAATGTGAATTCTTGGCACTCCCAGGTATCTGAGAAGAGGAAGCAGATCTTGTGGATGGCACAAGATGGTAAAATTAGAACAGCTGTCGTGGTAACAAAATCCTTCCATAGTTACTTAATAGGACCTGTGGAAATGTTACACTGGGATTCAACTCAGCAACAATGCCAGCAAAACGTGGTTTTGAGTAATTATGAGAATGAGTTAATTAGTCTGGTGTGATTCATGGGGGAAACATGGACATGGGAACACAAAGGTCTACTCTGCTGTGGAGCAGTACCAGGATACTTCCACTTCAGAGCAGGCTCCTACATCACAGTCTTTCAGGTGATGTCAGTGTTAGCCCAGCATTCCTTAAAAAAGGCTTCATTTTCCTGCACCCCAAGCACACAGCAAAACTTCTGACAACTTTCACATCTTATGAACCTGTCAGTTATGAACCTGTATGACAGAAAAAGCATCAGTATTCAGAGTTTCTGAGATGCCTCTTTCCCGGGGCAAAGTCTAAAGCTCAGTCTCAGCCTTTCACTTAATGGCATTAAAAAACAAAGCAGAAAACATGCTGCTTTACATCCCTTAGCAAAGCACAGGAATTAATGATTGTGCTTACAATACACTAAAAAGAAGCTGAATTGTTTAGGTAAACAAAGACCTTACTATGGAGAGCTTAGAAAGGACATGATCAGCAGTTCATCATCAGAGACTGTTCAGAAAGCCCAGCACTGATCACTAGGGTATTCCAGCAGAGACTGGAATTAGCAGGACAGGATTTCTGTCCTCAGCTAGTTTTTAATTGCACAGACACTCCAAACATTTCAGTACCTGAGCGTGACCTTGGTGAGCCACGCTGAAGCTCATGACGTGCCTTTGCTTATTAACTCCACCCGTGCAAGGTCTGGGACCAGCCTGATGGTTCCCACCGCACGCCTTGGCCAACAACCCTAAAGTCATCAATCATTTATGGCCCAGCATAACAACCAGGCTCATTTCTGCTGCTCATTTTATTCAGCACAACGTAGTGGTAATGTGTCTGCTGTGCCTTCTGAGGAGTCTCTTTGAGCTGGACACACCCCCAGCTCTGCCTTCATCTCAGCAATCAGCAGAGCCCTGAGCAAAGCCCATGCCAGCCTCACTTCGGGCCAGGGCTGCACCAGATCACCTCCATCCTCCTGGGCTTGAGCCACCCAAGCTAAGCTGGCCAGCTCGTCGATGCAACTCCACACGTGAGGGAGGAGGGAGGAGGGAGGTGACCCCTGCTTGAACAGCCAGTCCTGGAGGAAGACACATCTCGAGTATTCACGCTACTCTCCACACTCTGCTTGTGCAACTGCAGCTTCCATCAGGTGCTGTTTTGACAGCTTAAAATGAGGGACACCCTTCCTCATGAAGGAATTCGAGCTGTACCCACTGACTCAGAAACCACCTCGTTCACACTCTGCATCTGCCAATCTTAGCAGTCTGCCTACGCTTTAGGAATAAAGGGGGAAATCAAGGTAATGTGACATGTAGGATATTTTTGAATATTAAATTTATGACACGTTGTTGATTCATTTATAATTCATCACAAATTGCAATGCAAATATTTGGCTAAAGTGCAATGATGTTGGGAAAGACAACCTTTTTGTTGTTCTTCTTCTTTAAATAGAGACCAGAAATAACACATCCCACTTAGTCCAGGAATGAGTCCACCTCGGGGAAGACACAAAGAATAGCCAAGTCCCAAATCCTGTGGACTGGGGCTAAGAACTAGAGGGCAAGAAGCCCTCCCAAGTAAGGAGGATTCCTTCGAAAAACAAGTGTAATTGGTGTATATCATTACAAACAGGCAAATGCCTTCACACATCCCTGCACGCCATTAGGACAGAAGAATTAATTTGCTGAAACACCCTGTGAAATTGCTGTGTGGCTAAGCAAAAATACAGTCAGGTCTAAAAGAAAATTATATTTAATTTTAATTTTAAAACTATTTTTCTCTGCTGTTTCATTCCCTCAAGTCAGTCATCCAGACATTTACGCAGTCGGTTTAGCAGGAAGCTCAGGCTTGAATGAAGCAAGAAAGCTTCACCAGAGTGTTGCTGAAAGCCATTTTCCGGACTACAGAGGCTCAAAGGTGGGCAGAGAGAGCTTGTTTTCTGTCTTGACAGATCAACACCTGCCAGCAAAATCTGACACTATTATCATCTGCAGCCTACAGAGACCTCCAGCGACACCGACCACCAAGGCGAAACAGAACCAGTTATAATCCCTTGTCTCCCGAGGAACAGTGTCTTTTGGGTTTTAAGCTCCTTTAAGTTAGGTTATGTTTAATTATGATTACTATCGCACTCTGTTATGCTTTGGTTCTGCTGAGGCAATGCAGAGAAAGAACAGCAATGACTTGAAAAACAGATAACATCTAAAAAAGGTCTGTCTTAGAGGTCTAGTGGTTCACTTGCAGGTCCAATTGCACTAGGTAGGAAAGTACGGGGAACGAAGCATAAGGCAAACATATATAATATTTTTCTTAGAAAAAGAAATACAAAAATTCCATGCACACCACTCTTATCTCGAAGCAGTTGTCACAGCTTGAAAGTCTTGTGGCTGAGATGGAGAAGATACTCAGGGACACAACTATGATTAAGCATTTGAAGAAATTACTAGGAGATCACTAGACATCACTCACACTAAATTCTTATTTAAAATGTCTGATGGGAAATGTCTCTCCATCAAGAGAATTAAGCAGATTCAGACAGTGTTAGCTAGTGACAGCCACAGCTGGAAGATTTTGCTGTGTGTGCTGAGACTGCAAGGGCAAATGTATGGCCAGCATGAGGAGCAGAGCCGAAACCACCTGGGCTGAATGTGGCCACAGGAGGTGCCGTTCGAATCGCATCTGGACATCAGCAGGGCCGTGCCACTGAACCTTTGCCAACAGGATAAGGCTCCTCCAGCCAGGGGGAAACGGCAGCAGGAGAGAGCAGAGGGGAGCCCTGATTGATTTTCAAAGCCTTTCCCAGGTGCTGCAGCTCCCTCTGACAGGCATCGCCCAGAGGAGCTCACACCAGCTGTAACTGCAGCGAAATACTAAGAAGAAACTGTCCCAGTTTTGCTTCTGACTGGAAAGTCACCGTGTTTTTTATCATGCATTCTTAAACAAATAACACTCTTACTTCAACAAAATCAGTTTCAGATGCTGAGGAACTACTTCTCCCAAACACTAAACAGACGAGATGAAAGCCCCACTGATCTCATCACAAAAAGCTCCCACGAATTTACCAGGGCCGGGATTTCCCTTCCTGCATTTCCAGCATTACCATATTACTTGTGGTGTGCAGAATGGTTTACACCAGCCTTGCTAATTCAGGCAGGCTCTGAATAGCAGCGAGGCCAGCCAAGGAGCCAGTGCCTTTTATTCCTCCCCCGCTGCTTCCTTAGTATGCGCCCGAGCACGCGTGGCACAGAGCATCGGCCTTTTCTTCGCGCTTCCGCGCAGGGCACGGCTGCGGTGGCAGCGTCCCCCCAAGTGAAGGCTGCTTTCATTCAGAGGGGCACACAGGTGTCCTCCCTGCCTGCCAGCAAGGGCAGCAGCTGTGCCCACCCCGGCCAAAAACCCGTGCTCCCCGGTTGGGCTCCGTCATGCACAGCCAGAAGCCAATGCCTCGCCGGCCCCCAAAACTTCATCCAGCTCCCAGAGATGCTCAAGAGGATCAGGAAAGGCCTGGCAGCGGCTGGGTGTTCACAGAGAACAATAATCTGTGTGTCAGCCTGCTTTTTTAAAGTTTTTCTAAAGTTCTTTTCAGCCTTCTGATGTTTACTGTTTGTAAATGAAGTTTCTCATGCACTTTTCATGTAAATAATGACTGTTTTGCATTTCTTTCTGGAGGAAGAGAGAATTGATGGACTGTTGGGTTGACCAGTGTGGTTGGAGAGGACAATTTTCTTCCTCCAATCCATGGTCACTGTTGGAATTCTATAAATGTCCAAGTCTGTAAATAAATTGCCCCTTTTCTGCCTTGGACATCTCAACATGTGAGTGTCATTCATTCGTGCCGTACTGCAACAATCTGTGTATCTGCCCAGCTAATGTAGCCCTTGGTTATGGGAGAGGCACTCAGTGCTGGGTTTGGTCATGTTGAGGGTAGAAATCCTCAGGTAACCCAGCTTGTTCAGTGCACTATCACATCATGTTATTATTACTGACGTAGGGGGAGTTTTCACTAGGGTGGACCAACGGACCAAAAATAATTCAATTCCTCTCATTTATTATTTAACCCAACCGAATCTTATTTTCATAAGCACCTTAGCTGATGGAACAAAATATGTGCCATTTCCTGAGTGCTTGTCAACGGTTTAGTCCTACAGATGTCCAAAGTCCCTCTCTGGAAGATAAATGTATGTGCTGGCACACACATGCTTAGACACGCTCAGGCAGTGCCAGTGCCCCTTTGCAGAAGGTCATCTGCTAAGAAAATAAAGCCTTTAATAGGTATTGTCCCAACAACCCAGATTTCTCCTGCAGAAACCATACAAAGCACGATTCATATTTGACTCAAAAGAGGCAGTGTCTTTTTTTTTTAATATATATATATACTGCATATATATAAAAAAAATATATAAAGTATGCTTCTGGCTATAAGAATATTATTCTCATTTTTAAACCAATGCTTAAATAAGGAATATTTGCTTTTGCCCACAATTATTTGTCGGGGGTTTTTTTCCCCACAGAATGACAGATGATACTGTCTTTTCAAAGTGACAGAACAAAAGAGATTACAGTGATAATCAGGTTACCTTAGATATAAAGGAATGAGAGATTCAGAGCTACTCCTCTACCCAACAATGCTCAGACTTCATATTTTCATCTACTGGGTGAGCACTATCTCTGTAAGGTTTATTTAAACATATCGCTTTCCCACTAAAGCATTTTCTGGCTCCTCAGACTTCCTCTAAGGATTTCCAGCTAAAAACAGGTTAGAGTTTCAAAGCACAGTCATAACAGAAATTGGAGAGGATATATCATGGTAATTGTATTTACCTTATAATGAAAGAAAATAAGGAATATTCCGCCTACCTGAACTAGAATTCAAAGAATGAGCAAAAAACCAAAGAATAAACCCACTAGGAGGAAACAGAACAATTTCTGTCCATCCCTAGACAGTCTATAACCCAATACTGTAATAATTATCCTAAGACAAAGCCAGCAGCAGAGATTTACACTCCTGGGGTGTACGCAGAGCACACAGCCCTTTGAGCCCCGCAAAGGGAAGTGCCAAAATCCAAAGTGATCCGAGTGATCCACCTCCAGTCCCCTAGCCACAGTGCAGTCTTCCCTTCCCATGCTGCAGGTGAAGATCTCCAAGCTCAATGCTCCAAGTTTCACACAGCCGGCTTTTACCCCCCAACTCTGCATTTTTAATATGCAGCATGGAAGACAAACTTGTGCCACAACTTGTGCCACAAGTTCCTCTCTGGCCTGCATTTGAGGATGAGAAGGGGACAGTGTTAGAGCAGCCCTACAGTCCCCTACAATTGGGTTAAGCCCCAGAGCACAGAGGGCTCAAATAAATACACATACCTCACATAGCCCCCGAGCCTTGTGGTCAGTGTGTCTGACAAAATTCTTTCAAAGATAGCAAAGAAAATGCAAAGCAATAAGAAAACCCTAGTTTTTACATAACCCTTCAGCAGCTAAATCCTGGATTTTAACCAAACTAAGATCAGTTTCAGCCTGGGGAGGATCTGGTCTTTTCAGGCTGCATTTTACATCAGCTCAGCCAGTTAGCAAACACCTTGCTAAGATGGGAGCTCTTTGCTATCAAACAATTAAAACCACTATCAGGCCACAGTGGTAAGTACCAAGTGAGAAATCTCAAAAATGGGGTGGAAGCTATTTGATGCCAAATCCAACCTATCCAATCCAGCCATAATCCAACCTAAAACACACATGGGTGAACCTCAGGGCATCTCTCTTTGGCCGTCAGGCAGCAGCTCTCTGGGAAGGGGCTTTCACCCACAGGCACTCAGAGAGTCATGGAAATGGGCATAAGGAGACACAGAGCTCAGAGCTGGTGCAAACCAAGTCTTCAGCTCATCTTTTATTCTCCTTTTCCTCTCTAAACCATACAACATCAGCTTCCATTTTTTAGCTTACCCTTTGTTCAATCATGAGCACTGTATTTGCATTCATAAAGGTTCCATGGATGTGAGCATTAGAAATGTAATTCTAAGTATTTATGGAGTGGTCTAGTACCAAAAACACATCCAAGGAAAGTGTCCCAGGCCTGCCCAGCTTACATTTGCAGCTCTAAATTAGATCATGCCAGGAATCACTTTTTGGCAAAACATTTTCTTTTTCCTTTGCTGGAAGTGCCGCTTCCTCAAAACACAACCACGCTGGTCTTGAGGGAAGCTTTGTTAGAAAAAGACCATCGTTTCAATACCTCTGATATTTTTGACCTTTGAAAGCCAAAACACATTGTGGGGTGAGACAAACTGATCTGCGTTAGGGGTGCAAGGCCCAGACAGAAAATGAGGTGGGCAAGACAACCCCTAAGCCGTGTGTTCCCTGTTGGGATGCTCCTTCCCAAATCCTAGAGATTTAACAAATGGCTGTGAGGGCTGGAATCACCAGCACTCTTCCCTTCCAGAGGCTGAACCTTCTGCCCTAATGAAACCTCTCCTGTTCGTGGGGCAGCTGCTTTTAGAGCCTTTGGTGAGCCAAGGGTAGTACTCTAAAGGCAACCCAGGGATTTCCAAACAAAACATACAACTGAGGTCCACTTCATCATCTGAAAAACACTGCATCAGACGGAGCCAAACAACCAAAACCACATTTCTTATTGAATTTTGGTTTATATTTCTTTGCATGGCAATTAAAAAGCTTATGGCCAAAGATATAGGAAGCAGTAAAAATGATGCATATGAGAAGATCTTACTGAACTTAATGCAGCATGAAATTATCCAACGGGCCACTTTATATACTTTGCTGTAAAAATACACACCATAAGAGCATGTTTCACTGCTCTTTGTTTAATAGTGGAGTTAATTAAGAAAAAAGACAGTATTTTCACAGATTAAAAAAAATCAAAAAAAAATCAAGTATTTATGTTCTCAGAGATTTCCTAGACATACAGCTCACTGAAAGCAGCACTAGGCACAAATGTAGAAGATCAGGGACTCACTTCACTTATTTAATTCCCTGGAACCAGCTTTTTCAAAGCAGTAGGAAATACGACAGGAGTCACATTTCTATTCTGATTGACTTTTCATTTTACCAGGCTCAACGTGTTTAAACCACTATCTTGACGTGACCTGAAATATTCCAGGGTTACGGTTATTTTATAAATGATTATCAAGAGTAAATTTACAAATTAATCCTAAAGTAGCAAAAAAAAAAAAAAAAAAGAAAAAAGAAAAAAAAAGGACTGCTGAATAATTTCAGCAACGCTTCCCAATGTTTGCACAATTCTTTGTTTAATTCCCACTAGCCAAACACCTCTGCTGGCACGGAGAGCTGGAGATGTAGCACTGCATATTCTGGCCAATTAAAGAGTTCTAGGTTGTTTTTTTTTTTCTTTCACCTGATCTTATTAACTCTTCCAGTGCTGACAGAAAAACATCTGTCCCCATTAAACTTCCCATTTTAAAAGTTAATGGGACTTTCTTCAAGCAACCCACTGGTGGCCCACTACCTTCAGGGAAGGATCCAGAGCACCCATCGATGTGGGACCACGTGTATTTTGACAGCAATGGTTGTAATTAATTTCTTATCTTGCACCATGTCAGGTGGCTGGCATAGCCACATGCTAATTCTCCTCCTTGCCACTTCCCCTTCTCATGACAAGACCAGCCATGAGAGCATCTGAGAGGAAGCAAACAACATTTCTAAAATTCAGCAGGAAAGAGGTGGATGCAAAAGAATTTTAAAAAAAGCAATTTAAAGCAGCAGAACATGAGTTTGCCCACCGAGCACTTCAGCAGCAATTTCAAATGTGGTCAAAAGTTGTCAAATATGTTAATCTTAATTTCTTTTAAAAACCTTGCAGTTCATGAAAGAATGCTGAAGGGGAACTTTTTAAATATTGTTGGTATCATCCCCCATTCCACTGTATGCCCAAACTAGCTGCTTGGTTTTATGTTTTAAAGTATGTGCTTTTCTATTGTACTTTTTTTCTTCCCCCACTAGGCCAAGGAAAGAAAATAATGCTGAGGATACTTATTTTCTAAAATACTCTAATGAAGTCAGTGGAGACTCCAGGAGCTCAATGCCATAAATAGAGAAAAGAAACAGAACATATCAATCAAACCAACCCAGCTTGAATAGCATCTATAACAAAACAAGGAAGGAAACAACAGTCTATTCAGCAGGGGAATAACAGAGAAAATATTGACTTGTTAAACTCTGGACATATTTTGAGCTCTGAGGAGGCTGTAATTGTTTCTAAATAAAGCTAAAAGTCCAACAGTGTGGTCAGCCTGCTCCTGGAAGGATTCGTGCTGCTGCACTACGAACAACAGGTGGGATTTTTATAGTCTTTTTTTTTCTTAAAACAAAAACATCAACACCTGCTCATTTTCAAAAGGCAATACAAGGTGTGCACACCAATACTTCCTTTTTTGGCCACAGGAAAAACTTCTGTACTTCTATCACACTTCATGTCAGTTTTTATTGACCTTTCAGATGGCCTTAAATGAGTCTGAAGTGTAATTCCAGCTGTGGCACAACCCCAGGGGCATTTCCAGTGGCCCAAGTGCTTCCCAAGTCATGCCCTGCCTGGCAGGAGCTGGGGTGGAAGAGCAACACCAGGAAGACCCACAAGGAGCTTTCTTGATCAGCCCCACACTGCTGGGGAATGTGGATGCTCCTTCCTAGAGCAATGCTTCCAGGGAACCTGCACATGCAGCATCCACAGCTGCCTCTCTGACCAATCTGGCTCTGTTTTCAGCAGGGATCGTGTTTGTTACTGGCAGGACAACTGCTGTGGGCCTTCTTTCCCTCTCTGACACCATCTCTCCTGCTCAGCACCAGGCTCCTGCAGCCGTGCGCCAGCCGAGAGGCAGAAAGACCTCTCCTTTCTTGAGTGGTAATTATATTTCTCCTTGTTACAATGAAATCCTTTCTGTGATTAAATTTCAATCTGAGCAGGCTGATTTTCTCATTTGCAGAGATTTTATTAGTTTGTGGAATGTCTGCTTCCCCTCCTTTGAATTTATTCTTAAATTACTTTTCCTTTTTTTCTTTCTTTTTTTCCCCTCCAAAATCCCTCTCTTTCAAGTGACATTTGCCAACATTAGTCTGATTTAAGACCTTTTATCCAACCCATTGCCTTTTACTTAACTATATTGCTTCCAAGACCACTGGGATCTCCAGGCATTAATCATTAGCATTCATGCTGGAGCTGACTTTAGGCAATGAGTTACCATGTCTTTGGGGAACGCCGTGCACCACCAGCTGAAATGCTCTGAACACTCTGCCCTGGTAAATTAACTTTCAAGAAAACTCTCTCCCCATACCTGTCCTTCTTCTTAAAACTCCTGTTCTGCAGCACTGAACACCAGCTCTGGGGCCAGCACAGCCCATACCCAACCATATCCCATCTTTTAATTTAGACTGACCTTCCCTACCCTCAGTTAAGAGAAGAGAGGCCCATGGTCCAAGCTCAGCACTATGTCTTGTTGAAACAATTGGCTTGGCCAAATCAGTCAGTTGTGTTGGTCTCCCATTCACCAGCAGACCAAATGCTCTCTTGGTTGGAGAACACGATGAAGTCAGTGAGTGGCAAAAGCTCCCACATCCTCAGCTAGAAGGGCCACACCCTACGGATTTTTTAGCCAGAGAAATTTATAAAATTCATCAGTTTGTCTGAATAAATGATGTAACGAAGTGCCCTGTGTGAATCAAAAACCAAACCCAGAAACCGACACTCACCACACCTAAACACCCCTTGCACTCAGGATTGCTACCACAGCACAGCCCAGAGCTCCTGCCCTTCCCAAATACTCTGATCACACTGCATCTTGCAGCACAGAGGCTTCCTATAAACACCCCTATAAACTATCAGTGTGCAAAAAACCCTTATCTTCAACCACTGTGGCCATTACAGCAAAAGGGTGTTTTTACATTTTGCAGAACTGCCTTGACCTTGTCACCTTGCACAATTCAGGGTGCACTTATTGTAAACACCAATATTAAAATATAATATTAAAATACTGCACCATTAGATTTTGAAGCACATGGAAACTTTCTTCTGCTTATTTTTGGGTAGCACTGGGAAATAAAATGGGAGCAACACGCTTCAACTCCAGCCTCACTTAAATCCAGTGTGTCCCATCAGAGTAGCCATGTTCTTGCTTTCAGTTTTAAGCTGTATTTTGCATAAATCCCAACCACAGAGGCTTTTTAAGCCTACATTATCTTCAGGGTGTCCAGGAACTCCCCAGAAGATTTCCAAGGTTCCCAAGGACCCATCATGCTCCCAGAAGGGTGCCCTTGATAACAAAGGGGTTGCTCTTCCTGAGATACACAAGATGGTTTGCATTGTTTTTATTTGTTCTCTTGGTATTATTGTTAAGAGAGCTGAGGTGACATTCCCAGTCAGAACAGATCAGTGGGAACACAGACACTGCCAGGAGGGAAGCACTTAGGTGTCGTCCTTAGGTGCTCTTCCAAAGGCATCGGGCACAGGGGCTGCCAGCAGACGCCCAGCAAGTTTTCCAAATGGCAGGAGTAGTTCTGGTGCCTGCAGTGCCTGTCCCCACGGGCTTTTCCAGAGGCTGGAAGGCTGGTCTACAAGGTGAAGTTAGTGCTGAGGAAGTCAAAATGCGAATGTAACATGCATCTGTAATTCCCCACAAATTCCCCCTGTGAACAGATTTAATCTGCATTACAAATGTCTTTTCACGGCTGGAGTCAAGGCAGAGCTCTTCTTTCAGGGGAGGGGGAAGCTGAAGCTCTGTTATTGTACATTTCAGCTCAAGTTTCTGGTGTATCTTCCTCACAATGCGTAACTAATATTCTTAGGCAGCCTCTAATAACACAGCTCAGACATGCTACCTATAGGACTATTTTTTCACAACACCCATCAGAGGGCTTTGAACTGTGTCTGTTAAGTTTTTGTGTCTTTTCCCTGTGATTATGGCATCGGTTTCAAAGCAGCTCTCAGCCAACTCAGCTACTTCAAGAAAATCGGCTGTGCAGGCCAAATAGCCAAACATACACACGCACATGCAATTAAAATCAAATGCCTAGATGATCATTTCAGTTTTAATTAGATTTTACCAGGACTATGAGTTAAGGCTGCAGGCTGAGATGTTGATTTAAAGCTGTAGCTAATGTGTTTTATTGCCAGATTTGCTCATAGTCAAAGCTAATTATCCCTATTATGCTTACATGATTTTTCAAACAACCAAAAAAAAAAAAAAGGCATTAAAAAAGTGAGTTTGTAGCGAGCAGATTGGCCTGCCAGTGTCTGTGTGTGCATGTGCATGTGTGTATTTACCAGCCATTTAAAACCCATATCTTCAGTCATACAGGGAAAAAAAAACCCAAAACCAAGCCATTAGCAGATGACGTGTGGCAGTGTTAAACAAACATCTCATTTCCAAGAGCCATTAGAAACACTGAATGCAATAAGATCTTATGCTATTTCTAAATACAGTGATGCTGTGGAAAGCAAGATCTTTTGGGGGAGAGCTAAGAAATGCTGAGTAGTTTATTGATATCGCATCTTAGAATGTAAGGGGGCCTAAAGGGAATTTTCAGTGGTTTTCAGTGGGAAAAAAAAATCAAATGTGGTCTTTTGTGGTTATTTTATTCTTCTCACTATAAACATTCCTTAATTTTATCCCTGTAAAAATGAGGAATGGAAAACACTGAGAAAAAAACCAAGAAAATATAAGCCTGAAGATTTTCTACATTTTTAATTCTTAAAACTGCTGAGAAATTTCAAAAGAAACAGCAATTGGGGAAAAAAAAAAAGGCAACCCATAACTACTCTGTTTGAAGTAAAGCCTTGCCTCTTTTCCTCAGAAAGAGTTCAGATACTTCTTGAAGAAGCCTTCCCCACTGCTCTTCCCTCCTCCTTGAGCAAGGACCCAAGAGTGTTCGCTCTTGCTTTCATCTCTCTATCCACTGCCTCCACCCTGAACGGGTGCTCAGGGTCTGCCATCCACTTGCTCTTCTACCAGGGAGCCTCCTATGATGTGGAGGCTTTCTAAGGAGACTCCAAGAAACTTGTCTTCCATGAGATAAACCAAAAATAGCACACATACAGCCAGCCAATACTTCCTCCCTCCCCGCTCCTGTCAGAACAGATTGCGTTTTGCTTCTGTTTTGATTTTTAAAGGAAAACATTCTGGACAGAAAAAGTGTATGTTTTCCCACTAGAAAATGTTAGTTTTCTTTGGAAAAAAAAAAAAGAAAAACTCCCCCAAAAACCAGCTGGGCTGCAATGCCTCAGTGGTTTCTTCTCGAGGCAAGTCCCCCAGAGGGGCAGGGCCAGCAGGGAAGTACAGCCTGCTGAGTCAGAGTGTTCAGTTGAGTCAAAAAGTATTCAATTTTCAAGTGTTTTGTCCCACCACTGGAGCTGCTGGTCACCTCTCCCACAAAATTGCCTTCCATGCTGTGTTCTGCAGGAATGCCATGGGGCTCTGCAGGCTGCCAGAGGTACCCGCCGTGGCTGTGAAGCTCAGCATGGTGCAAAGCCAATGCAAACGGCGCATTTTAGGGCAAAAATCTCAGAGAAAGGAGATGTTTCATCCTCTCTGAACACGATGCTGTGTTGCTGGATATGCTGATGGATTTCCACTACAAGCAGGATGTCTCCTATTTATCATTTTGGTCACTGGTAGTTACTCTGTGGCCACGTACAGGGAAATTGCTCTTCCCTAATTCTTTGTGGTGATGGAGACGCCCTCCCAGCTGCCACCCAGCCATGCCATGGAGCTCATCACTGCCTGGGAACACCAACCCCAGCACAGGTAGATCCACAGAAGGACCTCCTCCAGCCAGGACACAACTGCTCATGGCCTGACAGCTCATCCCTAGCAAGCCAGAGAGGTTCTTGGCAACCTAAGTGCCACTAGAGTAGCAGTCTGCTGTCACTAGATAAGGAAACCACTTTCTCAACATTACTGACAGAAAAGCAAGGTATTGACTGCTTGTACTGCCCCAAAGCCTCACTACACAGCATTAAAGGACATCCAGTAGTGGACTATCTAAAATCTCACTGCAAGGGAAAAAGGAAAGGAAAGGAAAGGAAAGGAAAGGAAAGGAAAGGAAAGGAAAGGAAAGGAAAGGAAAGGAAAGGAAAGGAAAGGAAAGGAAAGGAAAGGAAAGGAAAGGAAAGGAAAGGAAAGGAAAGGAAAGGAAAGGAAAGGAAAGGAAAGGAAAGGAAAGGAAAGGAAAGGAAAGGGAAGGGAAGGGAAGGGAAGGGAAGGGAAGGGAAGGGAAGGGAAGGGAAGGGAAGGAAGGAAGGGAAGGGAAGGGAAGGGAAGGGAAGGGAAGGGAAGGGAAGGGAAGGGAAGGGAAGGGAAGGGAAGGGAAGGGAAGGGAAGGGAAGGGAAGGGAAGGGAAGGGAAGGGAAGGGAAGGGAAGGGAAGGGAAGGGAAGGGAAGGGAAGGGAAGGGAAGGGAAGGGAAGGGAAGGGAAGGGAAGGGAAGGGAAGGGAAGGGAAGGGAAGGGAAGGGAAGGGAAGGGAAGGCTGGCTTTAATATTGTAATTGTCATTGTATTTGACAGTTTTAAGCTTTGGCTAGAGCAAGGATCTAACAGAGATTCCTGCTATTAATTGCTTTTGCATTTACAGTTAAAAGGCTCTTAAAACAATTTTTATGAGCAATACTCTAAAACAACTCCAGATTTTCTGACTTTTTTAGCCGTGTAAAAAAAATCCAAATCACTGGAGTAGAAAAGCACTCAAAACCCATAAATATTTTGCTAAAGCCAACCCCTGCATTGTTTCAGGTCAGCTATGCTGCTGTTTCATACCAGCAGCACAACCGAGGCCAGCCAGAGCTGATGTTACTGTGCATGTGACACCCCAACCTGGACAGACACAGCACAGCCCATCTCGGGCATCCCCACAATTATTTCCACCTCTTTCCCCAAGGTGGAAATAATTCTGTGCCAAGAGGCCCGCCCTCTGGTCTCAGTAGGTTTGGGGCTGGCACAACCACACCCAGGAGGCTGTACCAGCACATTTGCAGGTGTGCTGCAGATCACCCATTAATTTTATCAGGTCTTTGCTGCAGCAGTAGTGATTTTACTATCACTTGCTTTAAGGGAACAGCTGGGCTTGCTTCCTTGGTGTGTGTATTTCCAAGCAAGTCAGCCAAGACCAGGCTGTGAATGCAGCAATGAAAGGCCCCTCTTAGAGAGCCTCTCCCTGGGCATCCAACAAAGGGGAAAACGAAGAGCTAAGCCTGGACGAGACCCAAGAGCTCTTCATATGAATAACTGCAAATGGGAAAAAGATGCCCCAAGAGACAGAGTTGGAGGCAAGTTGTGACAATGGTTAATAACTCCCAAGGCCGGCAGGGCTGAGGATTATTTAACAGCCCAGCATGCCAGTGGGTTTGGATGGACACCATCACCCTCTGAAATCCTGAAGGATTTTGTTCAGCCTGCTTCTAAATGACGCCTGCAGATGAAGACAGAGCTTTTTGCTTTTGCAGCATTGAACAAATTGCACTTCTCAGCAACACCTGGCCAAGGTTTCTGCTTCCGTCGCGTTCTCCTCGTACCTTCTTAGTCAAACTGAATCCAGCCATCATTTTAACTTTCAATCCACAATGGAAAGGTCAGATCCCGTGGACAGAGGCCAAAGCCTTTGTTTGCAGCCCCAAATAGGATTGCATTAGTTAAGCCTTAGCTGCCGTTCTCAATTTTCTTCATTCACAGTACACACTGGCAGCCAATTTGGTTGAAAGAAATTTGGCAACTGCTCTTGGACCTTCATCCTCCACTGTTGCTTCTCCCCCAGTTAAACCAACCATTTTCCTTAGCTATTAATGACAGATACTAAAGCATCTCACTAGTGCCTAAGCAGAGCAAACAAATGTGTGCCTGTTCAGGAGTGACTTGGCCCAGACCATGAGGATCTGACAGCAATTAATGCCTGTGTACAGAGAGTTTTTTCTTTCTATTGAAGCATTTTCATATATATCACAGAGCACGTCACCATCCAGCATGCAAAAAGTGACAGTGTGCACAGGATGATGTATCTATTAAACTAAACAAAACAGGAATTCAAACCCCTGAGGGCTGCAGAGAGATGACAAGGGGATGCATAACGACTGGGATAGTGAAAGCCTTACTGCAGGCATGGTGGATTTTCTCTACTGAGCAATTTGATACAGTATCTTTAGGTTTTTATGCTATGGTCTCAAATATGTAGCACTATCAGTTCTTTTTATGAAGGACTGAGAGTATAAAGACCTTAAGCCTTCAAAAGTAGCTTTCAAATGCTGCTTTTCACATAATGAACCTTTCCTAACATGGATCAGGATCGGTCTCAACCCTGACATCACCAGATGCAAAGACCTGCCAGAGGAAGGAGGCAGTGGATGTGTCATCTCCTGGCCTGCACCACCAGCATGCACTTATCCGTGGTATTTGTTTCTGACCAGTAAAATGGAACCTGTACACATGGACACATGCATTTAACTCACAGGTGGCTATGCCATGGAAATCTGCAGTGTGAAAGGTGCTTGCACACAAACTCCTTGGCATGCTGGAGTCCTCCAGTGGTTCTTTCCCAAAGTGAGTGGCCATGAAAGGTGAGTATCACTGAATGCAATTGGGACTTTAATTTACTATATTCCATTCAAAAGCTGCCTCCAGTCAAGTTAATCAAACTCTGCCAGTATAATTTCATACATTCCCCATATTTTATTTATTGCTCTGATATGTTAAGAGGAAAAGATATTGGGTTATGCATGGGTCCTGGCTGCCAATAAATATCAGGACTGGAAGCTGAGTTGTTTGCTCAGGGCACGAATGAGAGGTTTGTAACAAAACCATGCAGCACTGGCACCATTTATTGACTTTGCAAAACAACGGGTTTTCTAACTCACTATCATTAACTGATCCCATGAAAGTCAGGCTTAAAAGAAAGAGAAAGTCCGATCCCATTAGCATAGCAGGGTTTCCCACTGGCAGCTCACTAAGGGACTGCCAGTCAGATTACTGCCAGGCTTAACCCCTGGAGCTCAGAAATCCCTTTGTACTCTGAACTGAAGGGGAAGCTGAAATGTGCTGCTATGTGCTGTCCTTTTCCAAAGCTCACCAGCACCAGCTCCCCCATCTGAGGATGCACCAGCAGCAGCTGAAGTGGAATTCTATTTTTTTTTTTTTTTGTACAATGAGGGTGGTAAAACACTGGCACAGGTTGCCCAGAGAGGTGCTGGATACCCCTTCCCTGGAACATCCAAGGTCAGATTGGGCAGGGCTCCGAGCAACTCTCATGTCCCCACTCATTGCAGAGGAGCTGGACTAGATAATCTTCAAAGGTGACTTCCAAGCCAAAGCATTCTGAGATTCTGTGATCTCATTCCTTACTGAGAAATGGCTGGACTCCTCAACACACTTCAGCTGCTTCTGCAATAAAGAGCAGTAATGAAGAGATGGGAGAATCTTCATCCCCATTCAGATGTCTCCAAACACAACTATTCAGCTAAGTCTTCATTTAGGTCTAACACTTGTTGCCACCTGAGAAGACACCATTGGTGCAATGATAATTGTATTTCATAGTTTACAACAGCAGAGTCTCACTGGTTATCCTGCACAGTTTTATTCTATCGGTGGCAGGAATTTTAACATGCTAAAAATCCTACTAGTGGTTTTGGATTATTTTTTCAGTAAGGATTGTCTATACTGCACAATCCCCCTTCACTGAAATAAGAGTATTTAAATGGAATAGATAATTTTCAGCAAAAGTATAATGGGTAAAAATGTAGGATAATTGCTTCTGCTTTTTCACTTCGATACTGTCAAAACATGTCTGTTCAATAAGCACAGAGCAGCTGTGTTTCAACTCTGTCATTATATTTAGACACGTATATTAATTGAATTATATTTCTATTTATTTTACTCAATGCCATTCTGTTTATACACACGAGGTGATTCATTTTTTTAAATTATTTTTTCAATACTGGCCACTCAGTACAATTTTAAAATACCACATTTCCTTTCCAACTCTGAAGTCTTGTTTAATGTCTAAAGACAAGCTGCAGAGCAGAATCAACATCCCTCCACCAGTCCTGGCTCCTACGCTTTATACACCAGATTTTTGGAATAAATATAATCAGGGGTTTGAGTCAGGAAAAACTGGCCCTGTTCTGTATTTGACAAGTGCTGAAGATACAGGCTACTAGAAGGAAGAAATATATAAGGGACAACAACAACAACAACGAATGCAAGGACCTTTTTAAGGGACTAAAGAGGGTGATGCTCTCCAGGCAGGGTGCTGCATCAGACGTGGGTAGATGGCTCAGTGTCTGAAGGCACATCCCCAAGCCAGCAGTGCAACTGCACCCTCACACAAAAGGACTGGGAATTTCTTCCTCTAGCGCTTCCCAGCACCAGGCCAGGATCCAAAGCCTCTGCCCAAGGGCATCTGCTCCTTTTAAACAAGTGCACTGTGCTCCTTCCCTCTTTACCCACAAAGCTGGACATGAGATTTATGTTGGAGGAGGAGCAGAGTTAATGCGTGAATGACTTCACAAGGTTGTTAGAGATTAAAATTGACACAGACTAAATTCTGCTGAAACCAACACAGGTATAGCAAGGGGCTTGGGCCAACACTGGGACCTATGGACAAAATAAACAGGTAATTCAGATTCAGAAAAGTCTGTGACAAACACCATGGGAAGCAGTGGGTCATTCACTCCCACATGTCCCCTGGGAGAAGAGGGAACCTTCCCCCCCAGTACCTAACATCCAAAGCCTGAAGGACAAGTATCTTAGCTTTCATTCAAAATCCAATGCATACAGAAAAAGGATTATTATTTTTCTTGAAGAGGGGGAAGGTCAGAGTCAAGTATATTTTTCTTTCTTTTTTTTAATTTCAAAGGTTTTACAAGTTCCTGAAGTCAGTTGGGCTACAGAAATGTGTGTCTATCATTTTCATTTTGACCAGAAAAGCAAGTGGTGTGTACAAAGGAAAAAAAAAAAAAAAAAAAAAAAGACATGCACACAATATAAACCACAACACCGACATGAAATAAAATACTTCAGAGATATTATGATGTGTTGAGGCACCCTCTTGGCTACTCTTAAAAGATGTCAAGTGTAATTCAGATTTGATTTCTTCCACTGTGGGTAACCCTGGCAGCAGAAACCTTTCAACAATGAAAAAAAATTTCAGCCACATGACTTAAAACTCCCTGTTTATAAACACTGAGAGGATGTGTGAACTGGATCATGAATCTGGTGCTCTCAAGTTCCAAGTGCTGCAGCCAGCCAGCCAGACACAGGGCATATATCCTGGATCAAGACAACAATGTCAAATTAACCTAATTATTTTCTTGGAACAAAGGTTCTGAAGAGTTTTTGTTACAAAATGTTGATGTTTCCTTTCCCTGTGACAGCTCATTGGCCCAATGCCGCCTGAGAGAGAGAGAGAGAGAGAGAGAAGGCTCTTCCAGATAAAACCTTGCCTGCTTCCAAATGGTTGGTTATACTTATATTTATAATAATACCAAAAAATTCTAGCAGCACACAGAGGAAATTTTGCCTTGTAAAACAGATGTGAGGCAGGAGAGATGCTGAGCTTTATTTTTCTCCTCACCATTCTTTTTATTCTGCTAAACAGATGACATGGCATGGAAGCACAGCAACTGGAACCTGGGAAGGCCAACCTGAACAGCAGAGATTATGCCCACACGAGAAAGTAATTTGATGGAAGAAGAGGAGCAGATCAGTAGGTCAAAAACATCTACTACCAGAACTGGCTACAGTTTTAGAGGGAGGGTCCAGGGTGGTCCATGAGCCCACCAGCCAGTCTCCAGTGCCTGCAGGACTCGTTCAGACTCTTGGGTCTCTCAGGGACTGCATTTGGTGCACACCTGAAGTGGAGCACTAGGCTTTACTCGCTGGGAAGGAAATTTAGGATACTTGCTCCAAGTGTGGCTGCGATCCAAACTGGTGTATGCACGTGAGGGCACTGGAAGGATCTGCCCTCAAACTGTGCTACTGCTCTGAACCAAAACACTCCCCTACACACCAGTGGAGTAAGAACTACAGGGACACAGGCATTATGTTTGCCAAAGCCATAGCACAGAAGGAAAACCAAGCCTGCTATCAGACAGATTTACAGCTGCACACATTAAGTCATTAGAGACCTAAACACATTTAAAATCAGAAAGATAGCGTCAAAACTACTCTCTGAGCTAAAAGGGTGTCTTTGCTTTTTTGCTTTGTTGAAAACATATTTCAGTTGCTTATTTTTTCTCTCAGATTTGATTTCTGATTTTCTGGTCCTGTAGAGAAAAAAATTTCCCTCTGGATACAAGTACACCTGTGGGAGGGAGCTCACACAGGAGCTTGGGTCTTCATTTCCTTTGCTGTTCTGCACCCCATGAAGCCCAACCAAAAGACTAGACAGATGTGCTGTCACCAAAGATTTGCTTCCACGGGAAGGTTGTCAATTTATGAAGATCTTAAATAATTGCTAGAAGTATAAATGACAGCTGAATATGAAGGTTTTACTTTGTGTTTACCCAAAGATATGAAGGCACTGTTTGGTGCTGAGATCTGCCCTGGTACCTCCCAGGGAGCTGATATCAATTCCAGTCCTGAGAATGAGTTTCAGCCTGCAGGACTGGGCGGGGTGCCCATGTCAGGGAAAATGATCTGCAAATAATAGTTCTTCACCAACAAAAAAAAAGAAAGAAAGCAGTGGTTAAAGGAAAGCAGCAGTTAAAGGTAATACCCATAAAAGAATCACAAAGCGGGATGCAGAGTCCAGCGAACATCCAGCTCTTTACGCCCTGCTTTCCTGCACTCACACCTACATAAATAAGAAAGGAAGATGTAAGATTTCTCCAGCAATCTGGGAAATTCAGTTCTACGTAGAACGCGGTGAGTTTCCCCGAGCCACCAGCAGCCAAGTTCACTAACGATATCTGCTCACATAAAATGTCACCAACGAAACTCCCTTCCTTCGGGGGACATTCCGTAAAGCTTCCTAAGCGCCACGCCGGCCGTGCTGTTTGGAAAAGGTCATGAAGCCCTGCATTCTCATTTTGCACCGCTCTTGCCGACAGCTGTGATTTAGGGCCGTCGTGATTACTGCCACAGCCGGCGAGAGGCTCGCGCCGACCGATACCGGCGCTCCGATTTGGCACGCTGCAAAGTCCCCTAAAATCATCAAGTGCTGCCATAACTTTATATGACTTCATTCCAAACCCCCAGCTATTTCTAAAATAAAGCGTTTAAAGAAATTTCAGGGCTCCAATTACAGTCTCTAAAAGGAAATGTACTGCTGGAGACCTCGTGGCGCTCGTGCCCAAATCCTCCTGCAAATGTGCACTCAAATGCTTCCAAATTGGTTCCCGCAGAGTAAAGTTACTAGAAATCAGTGCACCATTTTTCACTTCATTTTCCAACGACTTTATAAGGCTGGGAAGCGAGAAGCATGCTGAATGGATTTACATTGATGCCCAGGGATGCTGTGATGCCGCGGCTAACAGCCGGGATACAGGGCTTTATGTGGCTGTCCTGCTGCTGGCAAACCTTCCCGGTGCTCGGCCCGTTCTCCCATGTGCCCGTTTTGTTCCGTTTTAGAAAAATGAGTTTAAAAACAAAGAGGCCAAAAGCTATGGCCTGAAGGGAGCTCCACAAGCTGAGAGTGACCTCTGGCTCTGTCTGAACAGTCAATTTTCCTGGGCAAAACCCTCTACAGAAGGTCAGGCTCCTGGCAGACCCTCTGCAAAAGGAACACTCCTCTTCAGCCTCAACCTCCCTTCAAGTTCCTATTCTATTCTAATCCCCAAGCAGAAATATCAACATGACTGAAGCTAAAAGCAGGAAAAATACCAAAATCTTTTGTTGATACAGATTATATAAATGCCTGCAAGGAACTTACAGCAGGTATTAATTTACCATAAAATATAGGTACTTGAATGAAAAGAAACATTTCCAGCAAGCCTTTCATCCTGGAAAAGCACGCTCATAAAACAGAGGAAAAAAAAAACATAACAGTTCAGGTTTAGTTGAAAATATTTGGCTCCTAAAAAAGGAGTAGAGCATAACAAGCTCTAAACCAAAAGTCTGACATGGAAGACCCAAAAATTAGAAAATGTATGTTGGGAAAGGTTTTCAGTAACGGAGCAGGTAATATTTTGTGTTGAATATTTGTCTTTCCATTTTACTGCCTCTCAGATGTGGTCAGCAGTTTCAACATTAGCTATTAGGTTGAGGAATACAAACCCATGTAACAGCAGGAAATCATCTGCCAAGTGCACTATGCAATGGGCTTAAAAATATCCCACTAACCCATCACCACGCTGTTTTCCAGTACTGGGCAAGCACAAACCAGTGTCCAAAGGCAAAGGGCCCAACAACCCACCCTGGTATTGTCTCCTGAACAAAAATTGCCGAGTTTGGATGCTGGTTAGTATTACGCCTTTGGCACAAAGAAAAAGCTCTTCTCTGTGCCTTGGAGCCTGGCTGATAGAGAAGAACGTGGTCCCCAAACTGTGGGGGAGCCTTGAGCCTCCCTTCCCAGCCAGCTCCAGCCAGGATGCACAGTTGTAGTGGAAATAGATGCAGCTCCTAAAATATGGCTGGAGAAGAGGGCTTTTTAGCAGCAGTTCTCAGTTCCTTTAATGTCCAAGATAAAAATCAGCATATTGGCATTCTGAGTTTCACTGATTCCAACCAGAAATTGCAAGCTGGATTTGTTTTGGGTTCCTTTGGTCCACGCAGTGCTTGGAATAGTCCTGATTAGATTTTACCGCAGATTATTTTTCCTGCAGGGAAAGCAAAGCTGCAGGGGAAAAAAAATACAGCACTGCTTGGGCTAACAGGAAAAAATTAAAGCCCTTGTAATTCTCATATGACGATGAGGAAGGGACATACTCAGAGGCACAAAGAGCTGTGCATTGCATTGGGAGCTCTGTTTGTAGCTTAAACAGCCGAAGTAGCTCCAAGGGTACCTCGTCTTCTTCCTCCTCTAGCTCTGAAAAGGCAGATGTGTGAGCTGTGAGTGGCCCTGCTGGCTGGCACTGCTCCGAATCCATGAGCCTGCCCCCTACTCAGCCACAGCCGGGCATCCGGCCTCAGCCCGAGAAGAGCATAGCAAGCAGTGCAAAGGCACAAAGACACAATGGCAATTCATGGACTGTTAAACCTGATTTAATCTCTTCTTCACTACCTGACAGGACTGAACACACAACGTCCTCACTCCTAATGTCTGCAGAAGGATTACAGAAGTACAAGCTAATTATTTCAATGCACTTTTTTGGAGGTGTTTCTCCACAAACCTATTATATGTGCACAGAAACGCACAAACTGGCCTGTAACGAGGTCCGAGGGTTCCTCTCCTGCAAGTGCCTTAGTATTGAAACTGAGGTGACTTCTGCATCACATTTGGCTACAACAGTCGACAGTGAGGAAAATGGCCATGAAGGTGAGTCCTTACTGCCAGGCTGCTCCAGAGGAGTGAGCAGAGAGAAGGCGATGGAGTAATGGGTTTTATTACACATGGACTGTGCTTTCCCAACGAGATACTGATGCTTTCCTCTTCTTTGCTGCACATTTTCCACTGTATAACCTGTGTGTCTCGAGAACAGAGACATTCAGGCTACCAGGTTGTTTAAAACTTCTTATCTTTATGTTATTTATAATCGGCCACTTTTCACAAGGAACTGCAGCTAAGGGTTTCTTCCAGAGAGGAGAGATAAGTTTAGCAGTAACTATGGGAAAGCTTTTAGTAGCAGAGCTGAGACAGGGATAAAGGAAAGTGAAAGCTGTCAGAGTAAATCCTAGGTGAGATGCCTCACTGCATCTTCAGGCTGTAAGTTAGCACCAGCTCTCCATGGCAGCCTGCAGCTGTTCATGCTGTCATTTTGGACTTTGTCATTACCCAACTTCATTTTTATTAAACGGTGCAATTTGCCTTTTCTTCTTTGGCACAATTATTTAATTAACCTTTCCTCAGCATCCTGCTACCACAGAGTGCATTGCCCAGATATTCCTAGAACCAAATTTTTAACTGTCATTTTTCTCACATAAAAATTGTATACTAATGGGTAGAAAAATACTTCCTAGAAAGATTAATCAACTTTCAGCTCCTTCTGATAAGAAAGACTTATGTGTATTCAGCAACTCCTTTTAAGGAATGCATTTACTTCCCCGCCGCTCTGTTTTAGACCTAAGAATTTATGGTGCAAGGCAGCATCAGCATTTGCAGGCTGGATATTTACCTAATTAGCTGTAGTTAATGGAACTTTTTATGTAAAGCCCTTTCCCAGTTCTGGGAAATAGTAACTTCAAATTCACCTGTTTAAGAGGAGATAAAGCAAGAATCTACAACTCTTCACCCAGCATCACTCCAACTTGCTAAAGCAACCCCTACGCTCTACACATCAACCATCTCCCCAAACCACTCCATGAATATGAGTTTTATACCCAACCTCTTTCAGTCTCACAAATTTCAGATCGGACATGACAGCTCCTCAATGCATATTGTTCAAAACAAAAATGTGCTCATGTCCAAAAAACTTGTTTTATGCATTCCTGTACCTTGAGGAAAGTCTTCTATAAGTTCCACAAATGATCAGATATTCTACTACAGAAAACTTGCTGGTGGATGCTGCACATCTTGGAGTGCTTAACAAAATAAAACTTGCTCCTGGCCTTTGCAATGTCAAGCAACATTTCTGTATGTATCTTCAAAAATATACCCATATTGTTATACCACAGAACAAATGCTTTTTGATATTTCAACTGTAGTCTATTGGATTTCTTAATAACCAAGTGTCTTTATTCTATTCACAATAGCATTCAGCCTGAGTAATTGTCTTCCATTCCCAAAAATGGCTATGAAGCCAAATGTGGAAGAAAAGGGAAAAGCTCTGCACAGCATTTACAATCATTGTAATAGCTGTCCTGTAATATCTATTTGTTCTCTGCTATTTCTCTTCTAGATCATTTTCATTTCAAAACATAATGCACCCATCACATTTGGAATATACATATGTAATTTCTATGTTTTGCATAAAAACAGTGTAGTAAGTATCCACCTGTAATAAAGGCAACTTGGGATCTTCAGGAATCTAATTGAACTTGAAAGTCATGGCCACGACCTGTGCTTGTTGTACCTTTACCCAGCCATACCTCCTTCCTGCCCAGCAGCAGGTCTGCCCACCGGTTCACATTGAGCTGCACACTCTGTTTGTGGTTTGGGGGGCCCACTGTGTTACTGTTTGCTTCTTTGTTCCATTTGCAATCGATTGCTGTTAAATAATGGTGAATTTTCCTGCGCTGCTGCCAGCTCCACTGACTGAGACAGGAGTAGTTTCCTGCCTGGCAGCTCGTGCACAAGCAAGCACGTGGTGTCCCGTGCACTAAGTGCTGCAAAACTCCACGTGGTTGTTTGCTCAGAGCAAACCTGGGACGTGTCTCGCTCCCCAGCCCAATTCCTCTTTCATTGCTGTCAACACTGGGACTCTTTCTTGCTCTGTTACCAACTCACCCCTCCAGTTTGGTGTCTCACCTTTCCTCAGGTGCTGGAAGCATTTCTGTGGAATAGAGTGCAATTGTAATACTGAACTACTGCAAAGCTCTCTGTTCTCACACCATTACCCAACTCCCTAAAAATAAACATGCACGCTTCTTTGTGGTATTCCCTTCTATGCTTAAAATAACAAAAACTCACAGAGTAAGATAGACCTGGAAGGACCAGCAGTGTCTACAAGCTGAATGCAAAGTATCTGAAGGAGCTATGTAACATAGGGTCTGCCACATGTCGCTGCTCCTTCCAACAGAATGTGTTCCCTAGTATGCAACTTGACAGTCTCTTGCTATTGCCCCAGGCTACATCTCTTTATCCTGCCTGATGTGGGTCTCTCCTTCTCTCTGCAGCAACATGCAACCTCAAAGCTGTCACCAGGTCTGCCTTCTACCTTCTCTGTAAGCTAAACAACCAGCAATCACCAAATACTTTGTCCCCTAAGCTCCCAATCATTCTTGCTGCTCCACTCACACTCTTCCCAGTTCCCCTTTCCCATTTGGACACTCAACATCCATCTAAGAACAGTGCTCAGGCTGAGACCTGCCACATGCTGACCTCGTCAGAAGAAAAGAAACACCAACCAAACAAATAAGTATAACAAAGTTTCAGGAGCTGGCAATGTGCAGTCCAGGTGTCGATGCTCAGCAGCAGCCCTGGTGCTGCTCTGCGGGCAGACTGTGCCCTCTGTCCCGTCGGTCTGGTCTGTCACTGCCGTGCTTTGCTAACTTCACATGTCACAGTGGTCAGGAGGGGAAAGGGCTAGATGGACTAATGTTGTCAATTGTCAGCTGATGCTGACCTCTTTGAAGCACCTACTCTGACAACCTCTCTTCTGACAGTCTCTGCCCAAAGAGCAGCATCAAGTGTGTTCTTCACAAGTCTGTCACTTCATGTCTAGAACTCCAGCAACGGGCACAAACCACCTGCCACTCAAAGCTTAAAAAAACCCAAACAAAGCAACTGTTTGTGTCTTGATGGCAAGTTCTTGTTGACTACCAAGCACAGCAGGAAGATCTCAGATGCTCCTGGTACGGCTACACAAGAAGTCATTCATCGAAGTTGTTCAGATACTCAACTGTAGAAATCACTGCCACTCCAGGGAAGTCAGAAGGTCAGAACCCTGTTCATCTTAAAAATAGATAGATCCTCAGAGTCCCCTGCTGACGTTCATTTGCTGGCAATCTAGAAGAGTATTTTCTGACTAATTCTTTAAAGTCATTCTTTTATTCACCCTCAAACTCCTCACATCCATTGCTCTCTGGGATTTTGTAGCTCACCCTAAGATTTATATAGATAATTTATCTCCAAGAGCCTTTTCTCCCCTTGTGGGGTTCCTCAACAGTTCAAGGCAGTACCCAAGACAAACACAAGGCTTTTCCTTTAACTGGTCTGGGTAAATACTGTCCTGCTGTAAGATTTTTATTTTAAGGTATTGGTCTAAGCAGGAAGAATTGATATGGAAATGAGTGCCATTACCAGCGTAAACAATCTGTTACTTTCCATACAAGTCAGAGTGCTAAATCACCACTGGTCCACTACATTACCATCTGAATAGCAGGAGGTAGCTAATGGGCCATATGTTAAAAAGCAGGTTACATTTGCAAATGAAAAGCAAGAATGACAGCTGAATGGTGAAGATATGACCATAGATCATATTGCCATTCCCACGGCCCCCATGCAGAATACCCAGCTATGAAACAACCAGACAGTTCCTCAGCTCCAAACACCATCCACTTCACCACAAGGCTCCACAAATCAACTTATGATACACCATAAGGGTGTCACCCAGCCCACTTCCAGATCTGCATAGGAGGTTTCCCAAATAAATTTCACCTATCACAAGAAAATACTTGAACTGCACCACAAAAGTCCACATTTGCCTTCCCAAAGTGTGACACATACCAAAAGGACCCAAGCTTCCCAACAGAGCTGCAGGGAGGAAGCAAAACAAAAACTGCATCAGCAGGGACTCATCATCCAAACCAACAACTGCAGGGCAGAAATACCCAACCGTGCCCCATCTCCAGTTTTCAGTCCCAACGCCATGAGCTAAGTGTTGCCTTCAGAAGACTAGCTGAACAGCAGCTATCATGCTGACTTTGTACCAGAGAGAACACCAGGGAGCCCTTCTTTAGGAAGGAATTAACCACCAAGTTCCACTTTAATAGGTCAGGCAGGCAGAAAAGAGTCTTCAGCTCTGTGATGGGAAGCACTTAATGGAGTTATCATTCCCCACTCCAGCTGCTCTCTCTCCACTGTGGCCACAAAAAAAAAAAAAAAAAAAAAAAAAAGGAAGGGGGTGAGGTGGAAGGCATCTTTTTACTTGGTGGGATTATTTCATGCCTTGCCTGCAAACCCTCCAGTAAGGGGAATGGCTGTGCAGGCCACAGGGATGGCACACAGCCATAAACTCCCCGAGTGTTGCCCAGCGAGAGTAGTAACAGCACCGTGCTCTGCCTCAGCACTGCTGCTGCTATTTAATATATCCTTGCAATGATATTGCTTTGCTCTTCAGCAACAGGACTTTCTACCTCAGTGTCCTGGTTTTCCCCCTGTCCTCCTACATATACTCTTGACCCAGTGGTGAAAGAAAAAAAAAAAAAAAAGGGAAAATTACATTGAGAGGTCAAGCCACTCAAATGCATATGCATTAGAGCTCCCAGAAAGCAAACTAATTACACTGAAAATGATGAGCTATACAGAGCCAGTGTGACACCAAAAATGACCATTTAAGATGTGATAATAAGCTCTAACACATAGTTTCTCACTCAATGTAAGACTGGGAAGCTTGAAAAATCTGATTCGTTTTTGCAAAAATGCTCCTGCCAAGTGATGGCATTTGTAATGCGCCTTATATGCCAAGCTCTGGCAGCCCTGGCTTGACTCTCCCACCCCTCCATCATCCCCATGGGAATGGCATCTCTTTCCTCCCCAGAATTGCATGGATGCTTCTCTGCAGGATGCTTCAGAGACCCACCAGTCCCTTCCCAGAGGGAAACTTAATTGATAACCCTGGGAGAAAACTAGAACTACGTACATACTTCATCGTGTTTTTCTCTTACAGGAAGTTTTTCCTCAATCTTCACCAACTTCAAAATTTATCTAACGCATCCTTTTCCCGTAAGGAAGAATGAGGCAGTTAAATCACAGCACCCTGGCATTTGGAGCAACTAATGGATATAAACAGCATTTTCAAATCCGTCAAAATAATTTACAGTATCTCCCAAAGTTGCCTTTCAGTACAAACAGTTGCAGAGTTAAAAGGTTTAACAATTGCAAATCATTTTTGGGAACAGCGTACAGAATGAGGGTATTCATCAATGGGTTTATTAATATGAGTAGAAAGAACAATGGATGCAATATCTGCTAAGGGGACATCACATTATTATACATGCTTTAACTAATTTGCAATCTGGAAAAAAAAAACTATACTGTATCCCAGGGAGGCTCTTATCATTTGCCTACTGCTCTCTTCAGGCACTTACAACACCTGATTAATTAATAATTGTTGCTTGGGTTATGCTGCTCCACAACTTCTGTACCCTGGCTGTGAATAATAATCTGGCACTAAAAATTTAATAGGTGCATTGCAATGCTAGCCAAGATGCACCCTGTTGAGTGTTAAATAACTTATTTTTTGTAAATATAGCCCTTTTTCTTTTTTCAACCTGAAAGCAGCATTACACTTGGATAATTCCACCTGTCACTCAGAGCAGTAATTAACACTTGCATTGCCTCATGGTGAGATTACCTGAGAGAATCCCATTTGGAATTTTCTTCCCCTTCCTTGCTATTTTAAAGCCATCATCGCACTCAGCTGAGCGGCATTTTCATGCTGTGCAACCAAGTCCATGGCACACAACTGGTCAGCTGGGGGTGGGTGTTGATGCTGTTTAGGAAGAATGAGCCCAGGGAGGCCAGACTGGGCAGGACAAGAGCTTCCAAGATTTTTCCAGAGAAAAAAGAGAAAAAAAAAAAAGGCTTCTGGGATGAACAACAACAGTGAGAGAGAGACAGACTGGCTGTGTTGCCACTACAAGTAAACAACAGCAGCAGCAAGGAAAGCCAAGTGTTCCTCGTAGTGACAGGACACCCCCACAGCAATCGGGGAGATCCAAATGTCGGGATGCACAACAGATCACTCAGACACAGAAACCTGCCCCGGACAAACTCTTCCCTGAGAAAGGCACGGGAAGGCTCAGGCTGAGGCAGGACAAGTGCAGGAGGGCCAGCAGAGGTGTCCATTAACCTGCACAAGCACTCATGTGGCAGCCCCGCTTTGTGCATCCCACCTCGGGAGCGCATTCCATCGCTTGCCACGGAGGGCAGCAGTGACAAACCAGGTAACTCCTGACCTTGCAGCAGCTCTCCAGTGGCAAGGACATCTGATAACATCTGCTGGTGAACCCAAATTTAGACACAAAACCTCAAGGCAAGCTGGAAATCTTGGGCAGGCAGAGCTGGGGGCCACGGCTGGCTCAGAGAGAATGTTGGCATGTTTGTCCCTGGCCCCTGGGAAAGGCACCACTGATGCCCTCCAGCAACCACCACCGCCAGCTCCCAGGCACAGTCCTGGTCCCTGCCCTGTGGTCCAGCAGCAATGGAAGCAACACTGCAGAAATGCAGCAAGATCCAGGAAAAGGGGCAACTGCTTGCAAGGACCAGACCAGAGTAGGCTTCAACAAGCCAGATGAACCATCCCACTGATCAGCACGGATCACCGTGTCTTGCAACTTTAAAAGCTGTTTCCTTTCTGAATTAATTTGCAGCCTGTTTTTCTAATATAATGCAAATTACTTTCTGCAACAAAACAACAGCGATGGGAGGTTTAGGCAGGATGTCCCATGAAGGATGATTCTCAAAATGTTAACCTCATGAAAGTAGAGGAAGGAGAGGAGCAAGTGGCTGCACTCCCCAGTACTGCCCAAAGGGCTCACAGTCTCCCCCACCCTCCATCAGCAGAGCTTTGACCAGCTGAGAGAGCAACAAAAAATCTGCCTCAGGGTGCCACAGAACAGGCAGCGGTTGCTCTTACACTGGGTCGGGAATTTTTTTGTTTTCTTATTCTTTTCTTTTTCCAGATTTTTGATTGATTGGCTGTTTCTTTTCAGTTCATTCATTTTTGGGTAAGAACAACTTCAAAGCCTTACAGATAACAGATACTGCTAATCTATATCTAACAAGCTTCTTGGGGGGGGGGGGGGAACCCCTACAAACAAACAACTCACTCGCTAAAATAACCATGACAGCAAATTCTTTAATAACCTCAGCCCACTCCCTGGCACAGATACCATTTGTCACAGCTTTTCTGGGCAGAGTACTTCAGAAGTGCAGGCTTTTGGGATTACAAAGAATTTTAGAGATGCTGACAGGCTGTGCCAGGAGGTCTGAAAAACAGCACCTTCTTACAGCGCTCAGGATCACAAACATTTGCCTTGCTATCACTTTCATGGAAAGAGAATAGGAAAGAGTAATAAAGCTTTTAGTAGAACTAATTAAAATTAAATTACTCACAATTTACAATCTGCTTCGTCTATATCCCTAAAAATAAAGCCAATAAAGAGACAGACATTCTGAACTCTCAAATAAAATAAAAAAAAATTGGCTCTTCCTTGCTTTTATATGTCAGCCAAAATATAAAATACCACATCTTCACCAGCAATAATTCTGGACAAAACCATTAATCATGCAAAACTCATTCAACACATTTTGCCTTTTCTACTACGTGTGAATAATTCACAAATTAAAAGGAGACCAACTCGGGTTACCACTGCGATGATTAAAAGCTTTGCAAGAAATACAAACTCTCGTGCTTCAGGGTGTGCACTGACCTCTGGTTCAGAAGAGCTGAACCAAAGCTGCAGCAAGTGAAACCCAAAGTGCCTTCAGGAGAAAGGCTTCCCCAAACATGGGAAGACATGGACCGCAGACCATGACTTCTGAGCCTTCTGGGCACATTGGATGTACTATTGGCAGTTTAATATCCAACCTTCCCCAGTCCCAAAGCAGCACTCTGGCAACCAGGACAGCAGAAAGCTTCAGTGCCAGCAGGTCTAGGAGGCTTCACAGAGCTTTCTAGACCAGCTTTTGCAGAGGATCCCATAGACCTGCAAGCCCCAGTTTTGTATGTACACACCCACACAGGCAGCTGTGACACTGTCTCGGTGTCCTGGACCCTGGTCCACCTCTGGGCTCTTTCCCAGCCCAGGCAATTCCCCATCCCAGCTTCGCTGCACACCAGTCTGTCAGACAGTATGGAGCTGCTGGCACCAGGCACCAGAGATGCCTTGTCTACAGGTGACAAGGTAAGTGTGAATTTTGGATAATTGCCCTTTTTTAAGCCAGAAGAGAGTGGGAGGATGGAATCAAGCACTCAACAAAAAAGCTTCTTGCTGCATTTTGGAGACAAGCAAATGGGTGAAAAAGTGAACTCTCATCATCCCCAGGAACATTATTCTGTCTTACAGCCAAAAAAAAAAAACAAACCCACCAGTTTGTGATGCATGAAAAACTTGTAGAACACGTAATTCAAAGAATAGTACAAAGCCAGAAAAATCCCCATGATCTTGGGAGTGCTTTTTAAATCAGCAGCAGCGCAAGTAACAAGTAAATGTAATGAGACTGAACTAAAATGAACTTAAGACAAATGCTAAATGTCGATGTAACAGTCAAGGACCAAAGCAAACACAGAGGAATAAAAGGGCCCATGATTAACAGGCCCACATTTCCTCCTCAGACAGACAATTCCATTGATGCTGCAAACGCTGTCACGTCCCTTGTGGAAAATTAATAGCAATGCCTTTTTTAGGAAATCAGGAAATCTTTTCAAGAAAGGCACAACCACTTTCCTGCAGGCTTGTAAATTTGGTTTTGCTTTCAAGAGGACATTTGCTTAACTCCCAAGTGTTTCCTGGGCACAGCCAGGTATCTCCCCAAGTCTTACGACAGCTTTTTATAGCAGGTATCTCCAAACAGATTTCATGAAGAGAAGAAGCCCTTATCATAATTTTACAGATAGGGAAACTGAGGCACATGTGCTTGCAACAACAAACCCCCAGACATCAAGCCATAGGCTTTTTTTTCAGTGTCTCCCCTTTGTGGGAAGCACGAGCAGCTCCTCATTCCTAAGGGATTTTACATGCTCCTCCTCTCCTGTCTCAGTTCAGCAGCTTGTGCACACACCCTGTGCTGCATCCTGGCACAAACCAAGGACCCCAGATCATAGTTTCAGAAAGTGAGGCATGGCTGATCACAGCTTTTAAAGCAGACACTAGCTGATCTCTTCAGCAGCACTGGAGTATTTTTCTCTTCTCCTGTACTTGCTGCACTATTATCTTCCCATTTATTTTAAGTCCTGCTAAGCCCAGTGGAGAGGGTTTGCAGTTTATATTGCACTACCCTGATCCTCCTCCTGCTTGTTTTTTTGTAGCATATGGCCATTGAGGTTATAGCCTCTCTTTCACTTCCATGTCTAGACTGATTACCTTAAATTTTTTTAATACAAAAATCTATATGACACTTCCCTCTGTAGGCATCTTTTCTGTCTGGACTCTGATTGTATCTCCACCTTTTTTCCCTTAACTACTCTGGATGGCCACAACACACAAGTGCAAAGCCTGCATCACCACCAGAGGGTTCAGATGCAAGGAGAAAAAATTACCGCTTGTACTCAGATTTTTGTTAGCTACTACCAATTTACTATCAATAACATTGTCCTATTTGTTAACTGCTAATAATTAGCTAATGCTAAACCTTAGCAACAACAGCAGTCTCGTCTTCTTGTACCCCCACTCTGTATCTTGTCACCAAAAAAACGCCCACACAATTTTCCATTTCCTTTCCTGTTCTAGGCAATTTTCCTCCTGGTTTCTGCACAAATCATTCATGGCAGGTCTTACTGCTGTGTCAGGCACCTGGTTTTCTCACAGACCAGGCAGTCCTCCTTGGAGAAAACCCATGTCTACACAGAAAGAAGAAGGACCACAGGCCAATCTGTTCAAAATATTCTGACTATGAACATTCCCTAAGAAATCAACCTTTCCAACTGAAATGCTGAGTTTCATTGAGAACTCGTTCAGTTTTGCTTTAGATGCTACCAAGTGCCCTGTTGTTTTTGCTAACATGTTTGTACCATTCTCATGGTCTGCCCCAAACCACTGTCACCTGAGCCACCTTCGTGGCAGAGTGCCAACCACATACCTCAGACCTTGAGCTGGACACGGCTCTGACAATGAAAAGGAATTCATTGCTGAATACTATTTTTAACAAAAGTAGCAGAACTAAATAGGTAAGGCCTGAAACTCAGGTAACACAATTGAGCTCATCAAAGTAAAATCTATATCAGATTGTGGTTCTTTTAACATAATTTCAAAGCATTTTTATCATCTGCTACTGGCTTCACCAGTGACAGAAGGCAGAAAATTTACCAAAAGCCAGTAATAAAAAACCAAGAGAGAGATCTCTTAGTGATGATTGCAGAATAAATGTGACGACATCGGAGACTAAATGGCTGTGAATTATATTGTTAAATCTAACTTGGCTGCAGGAGTGCCCCAGAGCAGCAAACAAATAAGAAAAAAACCCTAAAGTGACTCATCTGAGCCCCACGGCTACTGAACCTGTGTGGCTGATGTTCCAAGTGCCACATCACCAGGACGCCAGGGGACATGCCAGCCTTTGCAAGCACCAAGCTGGCACGGCGTGCCGTGTCCCTGTGCCTGTCCCGTGTCCCTGGGACAGAGCCGGCCTTCCGGGGCTGGATGAGCTGCAGATGCCCAAGAGGGAGAGCAGAACAAGGGCGACGTTGTTCCCCGCGCACCGCCTGCGCTGCCAGAGTTCACGGCACTGCTTTTCCCCAAAACTTTTGTACCATCATTCATTTTTTGACATTCGAAAAAATAATAGTGGAAATGCAAGGGGAGGAGAGAGGGAGAGTGCCCAGCAATGACATGGGCACAGAGGCACGTAGGGAATGAGGAGGAGGGAAGCAGCCCGTGGCCCATGAATCTCGTGGGCTGGACGACGACCTTTAGTGTGCTGCCCACCACTGAGGGGTTCTGACATGCAGAGTCCTCCTCTCTGCTCTGAGGGAACAACAGCAGCTCAGGAGTTATTAAAACAGGGCCTGATCACAAGTCAGAACGAATAAAACCACTCGGAAAAGAGAGAGACAAAAGGTACGAAAACTTTACATAAGCAAGGATGCAGGTCAAAAACCTCCTGAAGGGATGTGTGTTTTGGGGCACATCTATTTTTATCCTCCCAGGTGCCACTGCTGCAGAGGAGGGCTATTAACATCAGTTTCGATGCTCACACCAAGTCCTGGAGAGAGCAACAGCTCTTGGTTAGATGGATATCAGTTTGCAAAAAAAGAAATTCCATGAGAATTTCATTGTCCCTTTAGAGGACATCATTGCTGATCAGAAAAAGAGCTGAGGAAGTGACTTTCTCCTTGTCTTTGCCACCATCACCACCAATTGTTTCCACCTGTGCCTTGAAAAATGTGAAACTTTGAGATCACTGGACCATAAAGTCAATCATGTTCTTTCTCTGCCTAAATAATTAAACATTTGGTGCCAAACTGAAGGGACTCCAGCAAAAGAAACTTTAGCTTCTTGTGCAAACTGTAAGTTACATATAGCTTACACACACAAAAAAAATAGACTGATGGTCACAGTATATATACAGTTCTAGTCTAAAAGGTAACATTTTCGTTTCAGGACAAAACACAAGCTTCTTGGATGCTTAATTTTATTTTCACAGGAGGGAAGCTCTCCACAGAGACATATATCCAGCCAATAGCTTTTAGTAGGAGGAAGCCAAGCTTCAAAATGGAAGGGGCTGAATCCATACATAACAAACAGATGGGCAACGTTTTCAGAATTTTCAGCTTGGACATTATTTTTAAATGTGATGGGATCACTGAGACACAATACAGTCATTGTCACACCATGAATTCTTTGCCTGCCACAGATCAGGAACTGTAAATAAACTCCCAAGGTAACCAATACCCTAGTGCGGGCTTTAATCTATCAAATATGGTAATTGTTAGCACAGTCTAACAACTTGTTGGCTTGCAAATTAATCACTTGTTGGCTTGCAAAGTAGTCTTAGCAGCAAGGTGCATCTTTTTATAGCAAATGCTTGGCACGTGAAGTGTGGCTAATAAGGTGCCTCCAATTTAAAAGTCTCACAACATCCCCCTTCAGGAGATAATTGCTCACACCGAAGGCCTCGATCCCAAAAAGGCTGCAGAGGACCACACGAAGCACTGCTCACCAAATGCTCCCTGCCACTGGAGTGGGAGCAGCCCACCTCTGGCTGGAGAGCCAAGGAGGACATCACAGGAGGGGAAAAAACCACTATGGGATTCACAGGATGGGAAAAAACACTATGGGATTGCAGCTTACCAATATATCCACAGCCTACTGGACCAGAAAGGCTATGTCCATGTAATGTCATCTCTGACCCAGACATACATACCTGATTACTCACAGATTTATAGTCATTTTGAGTTAATAAATGTGAACAATATAGGTTCAAAACCCATAGGCTTATGGCTTCTTCCTTCTAGCAGCACCTTAACCTCTTGCTGTCAGACCTACCCAAGCATCAAAGTCTTTCCTTTTTTCCTCTTACTCCCCTAACCAGTGTTCAGCTATGCCCACATGCCCTCACTCCCTTCTTCAGCCAGTCACTTACCCACCTGCTCCTCGAGGAGGTTGCCAAGCTCTCATGGTCTTCAGCCCCAGAGCTTTCCCCTAAAGTTTTACCTGTATTGTTGATCAAACTGACTATCCCCTTCTTGGTGCCTCCTAGCAACCCTTCTCAGACATGAATCTGTTTTTATGACACCAAGTTTCAGGCAGGGAACTCATCCTCTTGGCTGAAGGGTGAAGAACTTATCTGTGCTCTAAGGCATTGCAATGTCACAAATGCTGACAGCAGGGTTGATGCCTTTTCTACAGAGTACCTTGAGAGTCTGCAGTGGTTTCCAAAACAGGGTGGTAAGAAATTCAAAGAAAACAGAGGAGTCAACTCATTACATAACATTAATGCAAAAGATTAGGTCCAGATAAGACTTCAGGCCTTTCCAAAAGAAAACTGGGAAGGAAGGTAATTTACTGTCTATCCCCAAAATTGGATAGTAAATGCATGTCAGCAGAAAAAGAAGGGGAGAATGTGCTCCAGATTGGAGCCACACTGAAGAAGTTCCCAGAGAACTGTCTCCCATACCAAGGACCCCATGGCACAGCAAAGACTCCTCTCCCTGAAGGAACAAAAAATCATCTCGAGTGATGAACTGACCAAAACCTCCATGCCCTGTCTCCCTGCACTGTCAGTGGGGAAGAAGGGGGAGCTGGTGGGAAAGGTGTTCTAAAGGCTTCATTTACTTATCATTATCCTACTCTGACTCTGTTAATAATAAATTTACCTTAAATTTGAACCTGTTTTGCCCTTAGAGTGTTTTCTCCCAGTTCTTATCTCAACTCATGAGCCCTTCATTATTTTTTTCCCTCTCCTCTGCCCAGCTGTAGCAGGAGAGGGTGAGCAAACAGCTTTTATGAGTGCCTGATGTCTGGCCAGTGTCAAACCACGGCAATGCACCATCTCAGCTGATGGGGCAATCAATTGCCTATTTGCACATTTTGGTAACAAAAGGAGGTATCTTTGTTAAGCATGAATCCCCCTAAAATCACAAAGATGGAACAGTGCATCCTGCACCTAATTCAGGGATGTGACACCAGACTAAGCGGACTGATGCACAACATGAATTTCTGAAGAGTTCAAAGATTCCATCTGCCAAGAACTTTTATCTCTGAAGTTAGTAAACAGCACAGACACTCGCTGCATCTCCATTGCTTCTTATAAACTAGACTTGAAAATCACCAAGGCTACCACCAGGCTTCACCAAGTTTACCTGTGAAACCTGAAAGGAGGTAAAAAACAAGTCATTTTTCTAATTTTACTATGCCCAGCAACAGACCAAACCTAATTCTCCACTTTTTTGAATCTTTGTGAACACAGAGGCATCCAAACCCAGCTGGGTGGATGGCACATCCCTTATACTCTCAGGTGATACCAGTGAGGAGCAGCTGATGAGCAGCTTTGAAAGAAGGCTTGCTGCACATACAAAACAAAATCAAAGGAAGCAAGAGAAAGATCATTCAAGGCTATGGTCAGTATCCAAAACATTCCCCCTACAGCTGCTTGAGCACTTTTGGTAACTGCACTGGATACCAAACTATACGGTATTAACTAGTAACTCTAAAAAGCCCCTTTACAGCACTTTTTTCTCTTTTCTTTTCTATGGAAGTCATCAAAATATCTACTTTGAGCACAACAGCAAATCACTGCCAATCTTGTGAGACTGAGCTACTTCTAAATTGGGAACTGTGACAAGTGAGTAGCACAGCACAAGGCTTACCTAAGGAAATGAGTCACTTCAATTAAAGCAGCAGCTATAGAATTTAGCAGAATAAATTGATGTCAACTAATTAACACTTATGATCCTATTATCAAAGGTTTTATGGAATTGTAGCCTAGATATCACTATATGAACATATAGTTAATGATCTGATGTACAGGCTCAAACCCCACTATACTTCCTCCTGCCAGTACATAACTGCTTGCTTAAGAAAGGAAGAGTTGACTGATTAATCAATTCTAAGTTCAAGAGACCAGCACATTATCAGAAGGGCTGACACTGTATTGAGTGAGTTAGCACTCGCATTTTTAATCTGGTATTCCATTTCTTAGTTAAACTTCATTGCCTACCTTATTTATATAAGCCTTTTATCCTCTTGGAAAGCAGGAGGTACCTCTCCAGTAAGATCTATCCTTAGAATGCAATCACTTTTACTTTTTTTTTCCACATCTTTCTAACATCACCATGGCCCAAACCTCCCTTCCTGCTGTACCTGCTGTGCAGGTACACAAAAAAGGTGTATAACTGCTTAGCACATGCTCTCCTCACATGGTAAAAAAGTGGGAACGAAACCTGGCTGTTCCCATATGACAAATTTGCTTTGCTATTTCCAGCCCCAATGATACAAGAAGAGGAGCACAAGGGTTTTTCCCGTACAGCTCCAAGTCTTATGGCTCAGCATGGCAGCATAGTAAATAAGCTTAGAAATTGCAATGCTTGGGTAAAAACAGCCTGATAAAATCTGATTCAAGTCCTTGCTCCTACAGGTGCACAAAATCACACTGGGCTCCCCTGCACACCCTTCTGCAAATACGTGAGTAACTGGATGAGTTTCATTCTCGCTAGTTTAAAAACTTCACACCCATGTGTCTTCTCCAAGGATTAAGGTTCTACAGGCTCTGGGAGCAAGGGAAAAGTGTCAGCACAGTTTACAAACCGGAGGATGATAGTCAGACCACAGGCACTTGGCTTTCTGTCCTGAGGGGTGGAGCAGCTGGGAAACGAGCCCCATAAAGGCCAGGCAGCAATGACACTTCACACTGCAGGCAGCAGCAACGTGCCCTGTGAGAGGCCACTTCCAGCCAGTGACAAAGCGGGGGAGACAGCGCACAGCTCTCCCCCGGGATGGCTGCAGCCCCTCATTGGGACTGACAGCATCAGGCAGCCTGCCAGCCCATCTTACCTGACCTCCTGCTTCCCCAAACGCTGCTCCAGGTAAACCTGACAAAGGAAACAGCCGTAGTTGCTGTGAGGATAGGACCCCACCAAGTCAGTGACCTTTCCAGAAGCACAGAGAAAAAAGCACATCCTTCTCCCGCTTGCAGCCCAATCCCATAAAGCTTTTTACACACACTTAAGCTCATTCTCCCATGTTAAAGCACTTATGATGAACTTTAAGCACCATTTTATGTACCATGGAAGTTTCCGAAGGTGCCTCTGGAGAGCCTGGTCCTTGCCTCCTTGCAGAACTGGGCTGGTGTGGCATTAAAAGAACAATGCCTCTCCCCAGAAGGATTGTCATTAGTTGAACCATTCAAAATAGGCTAAGCACAGCAAATCAAATGCACTCGCCTTAAGTTTGAGCTTCCATGTTTTTCAGATTCTGTGCTGCCTAGGGGTGCAGTTCTGAGCCTCACATTCAGTGTCAATCAGCTCTTCACAGAGCAGGGAGACAAAACAAAAGCCAAGGACAACCAGCACAACTTTGAGGCCCAAAAGCACAAACAAGGGTGGACTGAAGGGAGAAACAAGAAGGATGAGACCTCACAACCTGGAGCTGTAATTGGACAACTAAACCCCAATATGCAAATGGACCAAAACTTATAAAAGTGTGAGACCTCGTGACCAGTTGTCCATTTTGTGACCATTTTGGGTCCACCTTGGATGTAGCCCTGGCCAGGCTCTTGTCCTGCCCAAGGTGTACCCTTAAAGGCCCTTCAATAAATATCTGCTTTATTCTCTGGCTCTGTTCCAGGTCAGCCTTCCCAAGGCATCACTCAGATCTGATAAAAATTGTTTCCAGAGTGAACTCCCTAAATTCCACTTTGATCCTTCCAGCCACCTTTTAGCATGAGTGCCCCACACAGGCTACTCTCTCACATCCTGCATCCCAATCCCATGGACAGTGATGCAGAATCCATCCTCTGGAGAGGGTCGGACCCTCAGCGAAGACATCCCAACACATGTACATGCTCAGCCTTGAAATCGGGCACACCACTTCCATAAGAAAAAGCGATAGGTAGTCACTAATTGCTCTAATTTATTACTGTGTGCCAGTTAACTCACAGCGTCATTTAAGCCCAGGTTAGGAGCTAGATTGCTAAATAAGCTTTAATCATAATGGTCCTCAAAGAACAAAAGGCAGGCGGAGAGGAGCCATTTCGCCTTCATCTGTCTTCTCTTGTTGCCAAAGCCCTCTCAGATGGTTCCCCCATTTATCACTTGGATAGCGATCGTTAGCTCTTCTCATTCCAGCTCCTACAGACTGATGATGGCTGTTCGACTTTTTATTTACTTTTTTCTCTACCTATGCACAGAGTTAGGGCTGTGATAGTTCCTGTTCTTGTATAAAAGTTCTCATTTATAAGGGAAGTACTGAAAATCATCTACAATGCCACCCAGTCTGCACAGAGACATGTCCCTGGATAATGAGCAAACAAGGAGATTTTAAAGCAACATATAAGCACTCAAATACTCCAAGTCCTGTTTACAAAAAGTGCGTTCTGCTCTTGGGGCATTTAAATTACCTTATTAAATACACACCTCAAACCAAGTCGTTCTGAGTTAGAATTGCAGTTATTTGCTCAGACACATAGAGTATGAAGCTCCAAAGAACATATGAAATGTATAATCTGTATAATCTGACTATCCTCCCTCCTCATGGGCAGTGATGTAACTGCATTCACCTGGTTACCCTCTGGTAACCTCTGGATGACCATTTCAGGATCTTAAAATGTTTCATTTCATTTTCATGTAAAAAGAAAGATTCAAAGAAATGGGATGAGAAAGGGGGGTGGGGAAGAGGGAATTAACAGTTTATTTAAGCCAAGAAGGCAGTGTGAAAACTCAGCTGTTAGGAGAAAAAAAAATAAAAATAAAAACACAAGAGCAGTTTTCTTCTAGAGAACTTTGACTTAAACCAAACATATTCTTAGTGGAAAGTTATTAATGTGAAAAAGTTGGACCAGCTCTAGATATAAAAGATATAACTGGCCTAAGTGAATAAACAGGGAAATCAGAATTTAAATTCAGATCTTTGACACTAATTTATTCAAAGCCACAAAAATACAGGAGCTGAATGCTCACCACCTTTAGCATCCAACCCACCACCTCTCATCAAAAAGCATTTCATCTGTCAAAAAAAAAAAAAAAAAAAAAAACCACAAAAAAACCACAAAAAACTCAATAGGCTGAAAACTGCTGACTTACATTTGTTCAGCTAATGTCCAATTATTATTACATGAAACTCCACACGGGAGAAAAAAAAAAGTCTAATAAGAAAGCTAATGAAAATTGAGTATTTTACAAGAAAGTTACCTAAGCATAAAGTCAACTGGATATTACACTGGTATTCAAATCCAGGGGTACTAACAAGGGGAAAGCTGGCATTCACACAGGAATGAGTTCTCAGACATGGAAGAAGAGAGTGAGCCAAAATCTTCCAGAAGTCCATTCTCATCATGCTAACTTTAGTTTTTTCCTTAAATATGCATTTTAACACAACACCAAGCTTTCCATACAGTATTTGAAAACAGTTTCCTGTGCATCACTTTGAACTAAAACTTTTGCAAATTCCTTTTTTGGGAGAGGAAATAGAGATTTGTGGTAGGAGAGGGGGAAGTGGGAGCAGAAGGTGCAGCCCCCTCCCTTGCAGCCCCAAATTGCTGAGGATTAGAGATGCATGACAAGACACAGGGTTCAGCCTCCCTGCAGCCTCCTGTCCTGTACAAACGAAAGGGGCAGCAAATTGTGACACTGCTTACTGTGCATGACTTATTTAATTTTGATTTTTTTCCTCGAATATAAGGTCAATGAAAGCCTCTGCTGCATTTCAGTGCAGACAGATTTCACTGTTCCTCTCTTCACCGATTTCCGCCATAAAGCCACACTAATTACTCTGACAGGACAACAGGAGGAAAAAAGAAAGGGATACAGGCAAACACACACATATTCCTGGTGAGCTGTCATGGGTAAAAGAGGGCTACAGCCCCTCGGCTCAGCCAGTCCTATTGACACAACAAAGGAGCTTCTGGCCTAGCAGCACAGAGCAAAAACTGTGCTTGCAGAGAGCAGAATGGGGAGAGGGGGGAAAAGGAAGAAAGAAAAGGAAGTACACGCTCATTCTTGTGTTGTGAGGTCCTCACTATGCAAAGCTTTCATTGCAAAGAAAAGTGCTATTGAGAGAAGGTGCAGGGGACCAAAATGCTGGGAAGCAAACAAGCAAACACGCGGCAGCACCCGCTGCGAGGGGCCTGGGACCCCTGCAAACACAGAAATAGGTCAGCAAGCCAGATGCTGGGAGAGGCAGCTATTTCAAATTAATGAAATAACCACTTCCTTGACAGACTAGGTCTGTATTCTGCTAACAGCCTGCAGGTGCTGCAGGCTCCGAGTACCTTGCACCACACAGACACAGGCTGCAGGCACTGCGAGATGGATCTTGCGTTCAGTTTTTCTGTGCACACTGTAATGTTCAGGCAGCCACCAAAATTACACCTACTTTGCTGTTAAAAGAGGAGAGAAATTGAATTGTGAGTGAAAACGCTTCCTCTGGACAGGAAGCAATGTCGGCAGGGCAGCCCTGGCTGCAGCCAGCTCCAGCTGAGCACCATATGAGAGGATTTACCTCTCGCTGGCTCCAGATACAAACCTGTCCTTGCCACAGTCCTGCGAAATTGCCAGCTCTAAACACTGCAATTTACCACAGGCACTGACAATAGCTACCGGTTATCTCCCTTGCCAGCAGGAAGAGTCACCAGTAACTCACTCTCCTCAATTCTCTGAACTCACATTTAGAACCCTGCAGCCCTGGTTGGTGCCTGAGATGTTTTGGTTTTCTGAAACTCTTTTCTCAGGGAATTTTCTGTAAACAAGAGACATGTTTTTGTAACTATAACTTTGTTTACATTCCTTCCCCTAGGAGGGACTTCTTCTTGATGTCCCTCTGGTCTGACCAATGTGATTGAAGAGGTTTGTCTTTGTTTCACCAATGGAATTGGTCTGTGTAGAACAGTATAAAAGGGAGACACATCCCTAGAAATAAACACAGTCATTTTCAGCCTTCTGAAGTCGGAGTCTGTGTCGTTGTGGTGTACAACAGCGTCAGAACTCCACGAAGACAGGTGGAAAACACCTCATGCTCTGGGGTGCTTTGCTCACTGAAGGTCTAAAGACCTCTTTGTTACAGGGCATTTTAAAAGTTTTCCAGCCAATAGCATATTGCTAAAGCTTACAGACAATTGTTCCAGCCAATCACTAAAAGCACACGTACACCTGCTTCAAACAATGCTTGCTTGTATGCTTTCTATTAACAATACACAATGCTCTTATTAAGCTTAAAACCTTCTATTACTTTGCTAGGACTATTTTTATGCAGTCTTAAGGTCTATCCTGGCCAAACCTTACTCAAAGTATCGTTTCATTGCTTGCTGCACCATTGTAACTTTTCCCACTTTCAAGCTTTGCAGTGGCAGCTAATTCTAAGTTCTTCTGCTCTTTCTGTTTCTGGGCCTGCTTTCATAGCTTTCTGAAAGCCTTCTTACCTTTAATATTTCCCACACTCATGCTCTGGGGTGCTTTGCTCACTGAAGGCTTCCCCACAGCAGTGAGCACCAGGACGGGATCTGTATGTACCAGGAGGTCCCCATCATTTAAACAAAAAATAATTTCAGTAGTTTTGTACTTCTTTTTTTCCCCTATTGGATAAAATACTGGGAAATGTGAGCCACACATAACACCATACATTTTTTTTCCTGGGTCCAGCTCCCAGTAAATCAAGGGCATTTCACTCAAGTGAGGCCCACAAAGCCTTACAGCTTAGACCATGTCAGTAATGAGTACTACTTGGGTTATGAAGAGTTTCACTCATAAATCTCAAAACACTTTGCAAACACAAGGAAACCTCATTTTTATCACTTCCCAGTTTGGCAAAAATCATGAGGGGAAGTGGAAAGGACAGATTTCATTTTGGAGAGGGGAAACCTATCACCAGTGGTCAAGAAATGAGACAAAATTCTAACCCAGGTCTCCCCCATCTAGCCACACTTCCACTGGAGTCTCATCACTCCCTAAGCCCCTCCTTTGGATCACTTTGGAAATGCATTTGGTATGCTCCCCATGAAACATGCAGTATTTATCTCCCCGTTCCTGAAATCCTGTTATCTTGACAAATACCAATTAGCCACTTTCAGCAACAAGAAAGAAAACATATTTTCTGTCTCTCCTGTTAATCATACTTTAAACACACATAAACTGTAGTCATGGGAATAAAAAAAAAAGGGAGGTAGGGAAGCTTTGGAGGAGGAAGCTTTGTTACAATAGCAACACTTTGACAAACTAACAGAAACAAACTAAATTATTTTGTGTCTTTCCCAGCAAGTTTCATTCAACTAGCTTCACCGCTGAGTTCAAAAGGTTACTTGAGACCTTTTCCAGTTTGTGGAATTACAGTCCCTCAATGATGTATGCAAAGACATGGGGAAATCTGTATTAAAGCTCAGCTGCCTTGGTTAAATATTGAAAGATGCAAAGCAGGGAGGCGGGGGAAGGAGGAAGGCACTTGGCATTCAGAGCATCTCCACGGCGGAACAATTAATTTTCCACTCTGTGATGAGATGACCGACACAGTGGTGCAGCACATGCATAAATACTTGTCTATCAGCACTCAAAAACTCAGGCAGGAGAGCACCAAAACAGGTCCTCAATGATACACTGTCAGTAACGCCTGAAAGTCCCTCAGTGGCCACCGCTGCACACAAAAGCAGCTGATCCTTTTCGCCACGTTTTAAAATCACTACTCTTCTTTTCAGACTGATCGATTTCCCCCCTGCTCTTAATGCCCTTTTTATTTTTTCCCCCTACTGTTTCGTTACATTGTTAAACAACTTCTTAATCTTCCATCCCACCTCTATCTGGACGGGAGGGGAGCATACACTTCTGGGTGGTTTCCAACAAACCAGTCCCTTGGGATGCTCAGGGCACTCCATCCTGGGCTGAGCAGCAGAAGGACAGTAAATATAAATGTAAAACAAACTCAGTAGTGATGCTCCCAACCCTTTTGCTGACCCCTTGCAGGAGGTTCCCTCTGCCTGCCCATACAGACCCAGGCAGGCACCGAGTACCAGCATTGCCCCGGGATCTCTGACACTCTGCTTGCACTGGGCAGATTTCCAAGTACTCAGGAATCAGAGACATTTCAAGGGTTCATTCGGTCTGAAATCTCAGCCCCAACTTTGCAGACTTCCAAAGAACTCTCGCCTAGAAGTGGCAAGATGTACTTCTCTGTCAGCAAAGACAGCCCAAGCAGAACAAGAATGAAAACAAAGAAAAGCAACAAAAAAGCCAAGACAAAACAAACAAACTACCCACTCAAAACAAACCCAAACCCATCCAATCCTGACTGTTCTTGAAAAAGGCAGTAACAAAGTGAATTTTCACATCCAGGGTTCACGGACTGCCCCCCAGCTAACACTTGGTGCCTGCAGATACAGATTTCCCACTGTATCCCCCCAGCACCTTCCAGATTTTTTTGAGCAAGAGTCCAGACCTTCAGCCACACTCAGACCCACTGCAAAACATCTCTCAGGCACAAGAGCCCCAGAGCTGCTGTCCCAGAGCAGCACTCCAAGCCCAGCTCTGATTCCCATCCAGAGCCTCACACCAGCCCAGATGAGCAGCCCCACAGGAGTTTTATGGGTTTCTTTAGGCAGGACTAGCAAGGCAGCTTCTTTTAACTTTCAGTGGCTTTGCTCTATTCCTGACTCACCCATGCAGTGCCTGTGCTTTTCAAGATGTCCTTGCAATTAGACCTGGAAAGCAACAGCAGTGCACGCCACCCACTGAGAGCCTAAACAAGCCAACCCCATCCACTCTGGGAGGGGATGTCTGTTTCCCACTTACACTGTGATTATCCATAAATGTTCACAGGTGTGGGATGGCACCCTGTGGACGCTGTTTCATCATCCAGGCAGGACGTGGCAGCAGGGGCTGCCCTACACATCCCCCTTCTGTGAGGGCAGCACAGCCTCTCCTGTGCTGTGCACATCACCCCAAAGCAGGAGTCCCGAGCCTTGGACATTCTGCACAACACAGCCACTTGAAAAATAACAATTAAAATTACACAATCCGAAATGACTGACACTAGCAGACATGAGCTGTCCTTTCATTGACTCTCAACTTTCCCACAAGAATGCACAGTAAGCACACAGGTGAATAATGCACCAACTGCATTTCAAATGGTGTCTCAGAGAGAGACCCAAAATACCTAACTGCTAGTATGAACTGAAGGACTTTTGCTCCAACAAATTATTTAAAATCCAAACAGCTCATCACAAACAGAGCAGTCTGACTCAACAGCAGGCACACTTTTCATTTAATCAGTTCTGTTATAGCATGTGCAATGGTAAAAGCAACAGATAATTACATAAATGAGAGTAATACCACACTAGGTAAAAAGGTTCCACTTACTGTATCACTAATTAAAATGATGTTTCCAGTATCCTTGTTTTACAGATATCCTTGTCTTTGTAGTTTCTGCCTTTTGTGGCAGTTTGTTCCTACTATCTTTGTTCAAGAGTAAGAAATTCAGCATCATATAATCAGAGGGTGGGGGGGGAAAGCTTGAAAAATACACCTGCTTACAGGTATTTGACTCTACTACTTGTTCCCACTTCTTTCCCCTGGAAGGTTTGTGCTCAGGTAAATTGGAATAAGCACATGTAATTTTCATCACAAAAAATATCCCTTACCTCATAGCCACAAGAAAAAAAAAATCACCAAGGTAACAGATATGTCAGGATTCTTACCATGGCAAATGTAGCATTTGTAATCCACACTGCATCCAAAATATCCCCTCCAATTACATCTGCCTTTCTTTACAGCATGGTCACTTGGCTTACTGAACTACCACTGCACTTTTGAGGAGCTTTCCTGAAGGAACCGGCACGCTTAATCCAAAAGTTTTCTTTCAGACTTGCACTTCATAAACTGGACAAGAACATTAAGTAGAACTGGAAAGCAAGTAGCAAAAGGTCTTTGGAAGCCATCTCAAAGCCACCAGCAATAGCAATCTATTGAACAGGCACCTGTAACAAATGCAGAAGGTGGAAAGCTTAGGAAAAGAGGAAGAAGCAGATGAGATGCAATCCACTGAGTGAAGTTGGTACTACCTGAATACATTTCAGTGATCATCTTGTCAGTATAAATATGGAGTTTTAGTCATGTAAAGAGAAAGTTTAATATTTCTAAATAGTATTCTAAGTTCTAAATGTATTTCTAATAAAAAAAAAAATAGCAATCCCTCATCTGAGAAATGCAAGCTGCTATGAGTAACACCCATACATGCCCTGGTAGCATGCAGGGTGCTTTTGCTACCACTTAAACACTTGAGAGTTAAATGGAAGCAGAAGCAGACTTGGTGAGAGCTTTTCCTGAAGTGCAGCAGAGGGGCAAATCCATGTGATGTGATGTAATCATGCATGGTGAAGGCCACATTAGGTCAGAGGCAAAAAAAACAAAAAATATCTGGACCTTAAACATCTCTTAGGACCTGTGAAGATACAGTGTCCCAACAAAGGGGATGTCCACCAGGATGTCTGCATGGTAACAATTTCCTTTTTGCAGAGCCTTCACTGTGGAGAGTTGCAAGAGAAAGCACCTCCTGAAGGATTAAGACACCATGAAAGAAGTCCAGCCACACTGAGTTGGTAAATTCAGGGAGTGACTGTTCACCTTGACCAGATGACTTCCTCCCTGGGGACCCAAGACCTAAATGCACACAGGCTATAAAGTAAAAGACAAGCTTCTCCCCCATCTTTAAGGCTGGACTGCATTCTGCCAGACACATCCTATTTGTCCACAGGGGAATTTTTGGAATGTGCGGTGTGCATCTCTGCTCAGAGCTTCCCAGTGACCCCAAGGGCTGCAAGGAAGTGGCTGGGCACTGCACCCACACCAGTGCTGTCAGGCACCAGCTACACACAGCTAGCAAGAACTCTCCTCAATCCCTTGAGCAGCACCTTCAAAAGGTACCCATAGATATTTGCATTAGAAACAAAGGAAAACAAGCAAAAAAGGAAAAACAAAACAGGGAAAAATACATATACAAATGTATATGTATGTATATGAAAAATACATATATGGCTGTGTAAATGCAGGGAAAACTGAGCAGAGAAAACAGGGGTAACAGGGGACCCCTGCACTGTCACCAGTGCCCAGGCAGGAGCCCAGACAAGAGCTGAGAGATGCAGGAATGAGTCATTTCAGCTGCCCATATGTGCAGCATGGCATGCTGCACAGAAGAGGAACATTCACAGCCAAGGATCTGTAGAGAAATATCAGTGCAGTTAAGTATGCAAATATTTTGCTGTTGACAAAGGAAGTAATCGGGTACTTTTTCACTGTTTCTGCTCCTGCCTCTCTTCAGAGACGTCAAAAGCAATACCACAAGCCTCACCATCACCCTCACATTTGACACTGTAAAACTGCAATCATACACAAAGGCATGCATGTGCACCCCCAACATACTTTCCCCCTATTCAAAAATGAAGTGCCACTTTTAAATATTTCCACTTTACTTGCTTTGAATTGCCGGAGATCAAATGAGTCAATTAAGTGCTGTGTCTTTTTTGTGCAGAGGGAAGATGAAGGTAATTTGCTGCTCAGTGCATCTGTTTCCTCATCAGCACAGTAAGGACCAGGCTAATTAGGGGAGGAAAACAATATGGTCATATGGATAGGCCAGATTGCCTGTCACTCAGCTATTCAGCAGCCAGGCTGTGCTATGAGGACAGCAAACAGATGAGGAGTCTTCATCTCCTTCCTCACCATGCCTTGGGAAAAAAAATAAAAATAAAAAGCCTACTTCAAGCACTCAGATGGTTACCTGAATATTTTTAGCATCAATCCCAGAAGGTTCCTCCCCAAATCCTGTTGTTGGTTATGTGCCCATGAAGAACATGAACCAAAATCTTCACAGTCTCTGCCTCCCTATTGCCTCCCACACTGACATTTTTTTAAAAAATACATGTTTGGAAAACAACTGGAAATTGTAAGAAGCAGTACACCATCAAGAACCATCTAAAAAACTGTTGTTGGTACTCCCTTTGTGCTCCAACACAGAAAATTCCTAAATATTTTTCCTTCATTTTCAGTTTCAATAGATTAAATTAGCCATACGACTTCATTCCCAAAGTCCTCTAATTCTGAAACACTGCAGAATCACAGACCCCAACTCAACAATCACGTGGGGAGTACCCTGATTCTGCTTTAAACCACCAATCCTAAATCTCATGTCAAAAGTTATTTTCTTGGCAAACTGAAAGCATGCAAGTGCAAGAGAAAAACAACTTTAAGGAGAGAAGGCAGAAATAAGCAATTCCAAGCCACTCACACACAGTCCCACTGCAGCATTTCTGTTTATTAGGAGAAGATATGGAATATCAGAGGAAGTTCATTTATTCACTGGCCTGTATTATCAAGCAGCAGCAGACATTACATTTACCACATCCAAGCTTTATTTGCTACTACAAAATGAAATGGTAGAGGGTACAGAAAACAAGTTATCTCAGATCGAGCATATCATGAAGGCAATCAACCTAAGCAAGGGCTTTCGCATGTCCCTGTCAGCCACAGACTGAGTGCCCCATGCTGCAAATACAGCTTCTTGTTTTGTTTTTTTTTTAATAAATTATTTACTTTAATAGAGTATTCCCAGCTGATCTCTGGTTTTACATGGATCAGAAACACACCAATAAAGTCTGCTCCTCAAACAGAGAATAATTTAGCAGACTGTACTAAAAAAAAAAAAACAACAAACAACCACAAACAAACAAACATTAAAAACCAACCAAAAACCAAACAAAAAAAAAAAAAAAAACCAAAACCAAAAAAAAACCTCCACGAAACCCAGAATAGATATTGAATGGAGTCCAACCTTCTTTGCACAGCAGGGAGAACAGGTTCACTCACAAGCCATCTAAAAATACTGCCAGGGAGCATCTTATTGCCTCAGCCCAAAATGAGACAACTTTCATCCCAGTTTCTGGCACACATCCCACGCATGGCTTTGACCCAAAGGCTTTGCTCAAACCGAAGGAGCTCTTTGCTTCCATTCAGAGGGCTGAAAAATTTGGGATTAGTCACCAATTCATCTAGATCCATAAACAGACATCTAAAAACATGGATCAGACTGCAGAGCTCCCTCTGAACTTCAAGTCTTTACCCATGCATCCTTACCAGACCTCACAGAAATTGCATTTCTTCCTTACTGACTCTTCACATCATTATTTGCTGAAAGTTTACAACAAATCCAACCCCTCAAACAGGTGAATGTTGTCTGATGATACACGTCAAGGGACAGGGGACAGTATTTGGGATCATCTATGATTATACACAGTAATACAGGGGAAAATAAATTAGTATGCCATGTAATTGCTTTAACCACAGTTTATTCCATAAAATTGAGGGCCAAAACTACAATTCATATCTCTGATACCACTTAAATAATTCCAAGAGTGTGTCTTAGAACTTGTCCAAATGGCATAAGCAAATTTAGCCAGCTATGCAGAAAACGCCATTTTCTTCATTATGCAAATCCAGGCAATTATCCATGTCCTCCCCAGGAAGAGACACTTGACAGGGCAGCCATGGCTCAGATGAAAGAAGAGGACAGGGTGATGTGAAGGACTGGCTTGTGACCAACAGGGACCCCTGCTCTGCTCACAGGGCCTACCAAAGCTTTGGAAAAACCAAACCCCAAAACTCCATCAGGGCAACCACAGGTGGATCCCACCTCAGCACTCAACTCTCCCCTCACTAACTCCCTGGCCCACAAAAGCCCACCCACTGCAAAAAAGCAGGCACCCTAATTCCCAGGGACTGGTGTAGAGTGGTGAAGCTGGGGGCTGGCACAGTTATAAATAATTCATCACAGGAATTATAACAGACCACAAGCACCCAGACTGAGCCAAACCAGCCTCAAAGTCACTAACTACACTGCAGTTTTGGCTAGAAAAAAACAGAAGAAAGTCACCTCTGCAGTAAGTAAGAAAAAAAAAAAACAACAACTCCGAGTCGGCAAACTATTACATCTGAAAACACAGAGACGGGCACACAGCTTCATTTTGGCCAATTAAACTGAAGGGCCTAAAAGTCTTGAGTGAAAACCTTGGAAATTTCAGCAATGATGTGCATAAATAAAAAAAATAAAACCCCAAACTGCGAATAAGAATCAACCAAAGGGAGAGCTTGAGTTTTAAGTGACACCTTAAGTCCAGCCAACACTGAAAACATTTAAATTCTGGCAGCTTCAGAAGTAAGTGCCAGCATGAATTTAGATCCCTGGGTACATTCAAAGTATTTCAGTTGCAGTTTCACTAGAATATAATGAAACCATACACGACCAAATCATTATAAATAAAGTTTTTTTGACCTCAGTGGAAGACAGTACTGATGGATTCATGATCTGTGCTGCTGTAATAGAGCTAGCAATAATTTTGATGTATTGATTTATTTTTTATTCAAAAAAAAAGTAGATTTCTGTAAGGAATGCCTGCTCAGGAACTTCAGCTGAACTGAACACTGTATATTGCTAACATTGTCACTATGCTTTCAGTCAATTAGTAAGACTGGAGCCAGATGGCTGAAAACGATCGAAATTACACAGTACATTCTGTTTATTAGTTAGGATTATTATTCAGGCCTTACTTGCTCTTAATAGATTATTTATCATTATTAAGATTACAATGATATGCAAGAAAATTACAAAGTTAAGAAAAACATGATTTTTCAATCACATCTGTCCCCTACTCTGTTCAAAACTTTTCTTAAATATCTGAACTAAAGAATTTTTTTAAAAAAACCCACCTACCTAAAAAGAAACCCGTTTCATTAGCCAGACACACCTATTTTGGGACATGACCACAGACTGTAGAAAGATGCCAGCAATGGGAAGTTTCCCAAAGCTGATTTTTGCATTGCTGCTCACCTGAGCTGCTGGGAGCCTCTCCCAAGGACGGGAGGATGCTCAACTATTCCAAGATTGCTTGGACCCCATAGATTTTTTTCAATAAACCCCCTTTGCAAAGGACACCTTAAAGTCCTACCTCTAAAAGAATCATTCCTCCTGAACTCCAGGCAGATGAGAAAACATAGAATGGGCAGGTTTCAAAGTGATTAATAACAGAGAAATCGACTGGAAGAGACATCATGAACCTCATTTTTAAACAGTGGCGAGCACATTGCTCCAGCAAAGACCAGAGCTTGGCAGGGAAGTCACCAGCTGTTTACACCACAGATATCAACATATCTGGCTCTGTCCTTCACCAGCTGAGATGGATCCCTCTGATGAGTTTTCCTTCCTGAGCACTCCAGTTCCACTTTTTTTTTTTTTTTTTTTTTCTGTTACTCACTCATACAAACCACCATGTCGAGATAAAGGTGGTTGAATGCTTCCAACCATGAGGGATCCACCACTCAAGAAAAGGCTCCTCCAAACTGCCTCCACAATTTCCAGTTTGGAACAGCTCTGAACCCTTAAAAGCATAAATCCAGGTGCCAGCTGCTGGAGATTAGTGACATATTGGGACTGAGAAAAACCCAAGTACTCCTATCAGAGCTTACCCTGGAGAGGAAGAGCACAGAGAAAACACAACGATGTACAACAGCCTCATGTAAACAAAAGTCCTACTCGTTTGATGCTGGGAATATTAAGCTAAAGAAAAAAATCTGTGCAAAACAGGTCTCCTCCTCTGCCACAAATTTTAAGGTCATAACTGAAGTCAAGGAACAACAAGAACTCAGGTTGTGTGCATTCAACCTCTTAAGCCTCTAACTTAATATACAGACAATATATTATCTGAAGATTTATCTTTATATCCCACAGCCTTTGGGGGGGCAGTTTTGGGGTCTGGCTGTCCACCAAACCCCCCAAAATGCTGTCTGCCCCACTGCAGCTGCACTTCAGCTTTGAAACACTGTCCCTTTGCTACAAAACCCAAGAGCTCTGACACACTATAACATTTGCACTTGGCCAACCTGTAGGTTTTTCAAAAGCATCAATCTTCTCCCTCCTATTCATACAGACAAATCAGCATCTCATCCCACTGAGCCATGGTACTCTCAGTGCTTTTGGTGGCTGCTAGGCTGGGTTTTGAAAACTTCCTCTTAAAGGAAGAGGAAAAAAAATGACACTAGTAATATGCATAAAGTGTCCTCTAAAGTGGACAAAATATAAGGCACCATTAAGAAAAAGGGCACCAGACAAGAAAAGCATCATCCTTGCTCACCCTGATCCTCGCCATTAAGCTTTGGACAGAACAGTGAGGAATAGAGGGAAGGAGCAGACTGGCTAATCAACAAGTACATCATGCAGATAGATACCCATTAAGATCATATTACATTTTCCAAAATCCATATACTTCCTATGTTACTTCATCACCCCCCACACCTACCTCCTCATTGCCCTCAACTTCTAATAGCAGTAATGACCTTGGCACATGGCATTTTCTCACAATTATTAGTTGGCTGGTGTTAATGGCCCTTGGCTACACCTTGGGCCATCAACTCCTCCCAGACAGTCATTAATCCCAAGGAAATACCCTGCACCTCAATCGTTATTACTTAATTACCTCCACATATAATCTGCAGAGCTGTAATACCACACCAAAGGATTGACTGCTGAGTTATGATTGAGAACAAAAGCTTTCAAGTCAAAAGACTAAAGATACTGCAAAAAAAAAAAAACAATTAAAGGCAACTTAACATGCAAATAAATAAAAGGAAATGATTTTGAGCCTGAATCAGCTACTCAAGTAAGCAAAGCAACTGCTTTTGACTAAGTCAAGGGTTGGAGTGGTTCCCCATTTCACAATCTAAAGACAAACAAAGCCCAAACCCAATCTTGCACTTCAGTAACAAAGTGCTGCTTTTGATAGGCCATAAACAGCACCAAGTAACAGGTTTTGCTCAGCTGGGGAAAGCTTTGGCTTCTTCACTTCGAAGAAGGTGCACACTCAAGGGCTGCACACAACAACAAACAGAATCTGTGACATTTGCAACAACATCCTATACATTAGGGCTGCCCCAAGTAGTGCTGCATCCTCCTGCACAAGGAGCCTGTGCTGCTAGAGGCCCTCCTTCCATTTCATTGCTCCTCACACATTCCTACCATCTTCAGGGCAGGTGTTTTTCCCAGATTAGATACCCTCTGCAGAGCCAAATGTGATTAACTGTGTTCTTACATTACCAGAGTCACCCCAAGTGAAGACAGACCTCATATTTTATGATGCTGCATTAATGTCTCCATCCCAAAGGACACCAAACTTCATCACTGGCTAATTCAAGCCCAAAGCCTCTTTCATCTCCTTCCCTGCTCCTTGAGGACAATGAGGAAACAGGTTTGGGTAGCAGCAGAGCAGAGGGAAGATGAATGGTCTCGTCAAAATAAAATACAATAAAAGCCTGACCCACAGAGGAAGATAAGCTTGAGGAAACAATTCCGATAAAGAGAAGACCTGATGATTTAAACACGAGACTCAAAGGGGAAATGAGATGTTGATAATTATGAGAGAAGTATCTTTTCATTGCCTGGACTGTTATTAGCTGGGATAGGAAACAAGATGACAATCAGAGACTTCATAAATGGGTCAGCATTGCGTGTTGCTGCTCCTTGGCATTAAGCAAACATCTGCCCTCACCTGCACCAGCACAGGGAGACAGCAGGCTCCTGCAGGTTGCTCGGGGGCTGCCTTTCCTCCTGGCTTGTCTCCTTCCACCAGTGAACTCTGCTGAGCTAAAAATAAGCATACAGCCTGCAGACAGCATCTTCCAGACCTCACCTTTCCTCCCCTGCACTACAGCCACCTATGTGCCACAACCTGCCAAACAGGCATTTCAAAGCTATTTATCAATGCTCACAGCAGCAGAAAAAAAGACTTGTGCATCATGCTGCCCTGTTGTGCACCTCCTCCTCTTTCCCATCATGTGGCTTTTCGGTTTGGGTTTGCTTTTATGGGTTTTTCCTAATAAGGATTTGCCCATGCCACTGAGTTCTCCGCTTCTTCTTCTGGGCTGGCTACCTACCTGCCCTAATAGGTGCATAATTAAAAGGAAAACCACTCCAGGTAACCAGCAAGCTCTCTTAATTGAAAACCAGGGAGGTAATCATTTGGCCCAGGGAAAAGCCCAACTCTTATGCCATAATATGGACCACCATCTGTTTGCTAAATTAGCAGCAGTGAAATACCAGCATAGAAATGACTGACACCAATTAGCTTTTAAGGAGTTTGCCTTCACACAGAGGACACTTCATCACCTCACTGAGGCTCTCTGCCATGAGACACAATTTCTGTTCAAAAGGGATGAGACAGAGATGCAGACAAACTTTCTCGAGCATAAAACCAGTAGCTTACTGATGATGGTTTTTCCCAGCATATTCAATTTAATGGAACCAGCACCTTCAGTTCTCATTGTCTCAAGCAAGCATCTATCCTGCTTGCAGGGGCACTCACATCCTCCTCTCCAGGAAGATATTCAGCCTCACATACAACAAAGGCAGCCCCATGCCTAGGGTAGCTTCTTAATTCACTGTGATTAACAAATTTTCAGTGGAGTAAGGTCCCAAGATCTGCCTGGCTCATCTAGAACAGAGGACAGAAATACCACCCCTGCTTTATGTCAGATCAGAAGGCTGCATCAGGGCTGCATCAACTGCTTCCCTTGGCAATTCCCACCCCAGCCAAATCCTCCCCATCTGGGGTAGAAACTTGGCCACTTCAGCAGCTACCTGTCAAGCCCCACCTTCTCACACCTCTGGAGGCAAACACACACAAGGAGCACCTGAAGTCAGGACCACCTTGGGCACGCACATGACACTTGAGCGTGCCCAGCAGAAAACTGCAGCAAACACTGCTCACCACAACATGGAGGTAACACAGCAGCTCAGCTCCTCAGCTCCATCTTCATGAGACTCAACCTTGTATAGCCATCATGGCAACTGTCTCCCTAATGCTCCCACCTCAAACTGAAATCCAGGTGCCACTGTGCACAGCCACACAGGGGGAAAAAACCAGTCCTTGCATCCAAGAAATAATTCCATAAGAAGAAAACAGAGAGAGGAGTGGGAACCAAGACAGGCAAGAAGTGGCTGCACAGGGGGTATGCCAGTAAATCCTAAGAGCAGCTTAGAGCACCACTGCAAAGGCCTCTGCAGTTGCCCTGTCCAGAGCCACAGTGAGAAAATACAGCTGAGGAGTGGGGCCCTTCTTCCTCTCCAACCTGCATGCACCGAGTAGAAGGCACACCACAGTAAATTAAAACAAAGATGCTACTCAAGCAAGGAATCTAATTTCGCTAACTAAAATTGTTACAACGGCTGTAAAACAAAACAACACTAAAGCACACAATATATTTGCCATTTACAACTTCCCATCATATAGAAAAGGCCTCTTTCCCCAGCACTGCTTATTTACCTAGGGGTAGGAAAACCTATAAATACACTTCTATTTCTCCTAGGTTTGTGTTTTTCCAGTGAATGCACAGCCTCTCTAGCACACCCTGTGCAGAGGGCTAGGGCTCAGTACCCTAAAACATCCAAAATCCAGACCCCATCGCTTCCCCTGCCGATAACACAGCACTGGGGTGTTGCATAGGTGCACACATATGCTGTACACTGACTGTAGAGATGTCCTGCATACAGAGCAGGACACAGGAAATTGCAGACACGTTGTGCTGTGCATTTTCTAAACCCAAACAAAGTTGTGCCGCTGAAGCAGCAGTCAGAGGAGCTCCTCTGCATGTCCAAAGCTCCTATTTGTGCTCATCACAGAGCTGCAGGAGGTCCCAATACTGTCTGTAGCCCTGCTAGCCCACGCTACCACACATCTTCAACCTCAAACGGCCTTTGAACTCACAGCAAGTGCACTTTTAGGAACTTGGAGTCACATTTTAATTCTTCACTTTGACACATGATAATGTTAGCAATTAGCACTGTGAGCAAACCGCTTCCCTCTCTCTTTGATGTTTGTTATTTTTACACTGATTGTTTTGCTGAGAGAGGAATTTCGATTTCACATTATTCTTCAGGGACAATGGAGAAATACTTAATGTAAAACAAAAAAAAATTTTAAAAACACCCACGAAGCCTAATATGATACTGAGGGCTATATCTGAAAGCCTTTGGATCACATATTACCATTACAAGGGTCACTGAACCATCTCAAACATTCGCTTCCCCACCCACCCCTTTTGCAAGAGATCTATTTTTATTTTCGCTTAAGCATCAGAACAAGTAATGGGGAAAAGTTTGAGGAGAGGCTGTACGAAGTTCCTGAGGCGAGAGCTCATTAGTGACTCACCGTGATAATTAACAGTTAAGCTGACCCCGTCAGGAGTCAAAAAGCATTTTTGTCACGGAACTGGAGCACGTCTCCAGAAACCCCATCGCGGCAGTTCAAAGCACGCGCACACACAGGTGGCACCCTCAAAAAACACCATTAGGGGACTTCACTCCTGTTAAGGCATAAGTACACAACAGCAAGTAACAAAAATAATATCTGTGTGATGCCTTGATATATTTCCCTCAGATATTTTTCAGGTGTCAGCTGTAATAAATGAAGCATTTACTTGGTGCAGACGACACTTTAAACAAATCAGCGCAAGTCCCTAAAGGAAACAAGCAGCAGCATATTCGGTAGTATTTCATCATTTCGGAGCTGGCAGAACGAAGCTGACAAGTACACAAGATAAATACTTTGTTCTGTCACGCTGTGTCATGTCGGAGAAAACATAAAGTGTTATATGACCTTTGGAGGTGCAGCCCGTGGAAACCCTCCTTCTCGCTTCCACGCCGCCGTTCGCAGCGGGGAAAAGAGAAGATAAAATAGGAACACCCGTCCAAGGGGCTGCCCTGCAGCACCTGTAACTCAAGGGATTTCACAGCCACCTTCCTGGCAGAGGTTACGTTGCCAAAGCGTTCAGAGGGAAGAACTGCTGGAGCAGGAAGCAGCACCACTGCACCTCCTGCGGCTCTGCAAAAACAGTAGTAAGGCACTCCTCACAGGGGGAAAAGAAATAAGATGGTGCAAGTTAATTATTATTGATCACTATTTTCCACCGACAGAAAAAGCATTCCGTTTGTTTTCTTCTGAACAAAACAGAGTACACCCTTTTGCTTTAGGGAAGATTTAAAAGCAGAAACTGGGCTGAGCAGAAACCAGCCCCGCTGCTCTCGGTGGAGGAGCATGGCTGTGGCACAGATGCTCAACCCAAGGGCAATGCCCTCTGCTCAAAAACCGCTTTCTTTGGCCAGACAAAACCGTGCTGGGATGTTACTCCTTCAGCAGGATGCAACGGACCACAGCACACCCCAGCACCGCCAGTAACTCAACCTAACCTGCACATCCACACTGACCTGTCAGCAGAGCAAAGCGTGAGATCCGTGATGGCGCAGTGAAGCCTGAATCCCGCACAGACACCCACAAAGCCACAAAGGCTTTCAGTAACTTTATCCTTATTCTAGTCAGATCAAATCCCACTGCTTAGAAATTTTTAATTTTATTTTTCTTGATGTTCCAGAAACATCCCCTGGCTCCAAGTTCTAAGGCAGTTAGGGCAAGCAGTGGTGGGAAAGAGATATCTCCATCAAAGTTCTACATGACAAATTTTTACATACTTGCAGCCCCACTGCAAGTACTGTGTGACCAGGGGAAGGAAAACACAGAAGTGTTTGGGGTAGGTGAGCAAGTATTGATAAACACCTTTGAATCCTGAAGCAGCTTGCAACGGGTGTTTTTAAGCAATAAAGCTGCCTGACAGACTACACTGTCCTCCTATCTCACCTTATGGAAATGTGCCTGGTATCTTCCCACCTGTCACTGCTATATCTCGCAGACATTAGGACAGTGATTTTTTTTATCCCAAGAATTCCTATTCTGAAAGTGCAAGTAAACTAATCCAATAAAATAAATATGGCTGCAAAGCCATAAAATACAAGCTACAACACTCGGAGCTGGGTTTAACATGGAAATCTGGTTTTAGGTATTTTGTGTTAAAACCAAGAATTCAAATATATAATTTTACTTAAAATAAATCTCTATGTGTTCTCAAATAACTGTAATAACTAACCACAGAAAATGTTTTAATCACAAGTGTGACAATGTTTGACATATTTCCCCTCCCCTTTCTCCCATGAAAGACAGCAAACAACAGACCATGGTCATTATTTACATTGTCACTTTTATGGAACAACCCACAGTTACAGAATCTCCAAAATAAATTATATTTATTTACATCAACTTCCTGGCTTTCATGCTGTATCTAATTACTGTGAAAGAGACAAATAGATAATTAAGCTATTTGCAGCTAAAGAAGACTGGAATTACCAGTGTAAAAAGATAGGTAGTGGAAAGCTGGCTCTCTGGTATACATAGTAGAAGCAATAATACTAAAAGTGGATAAGGTAAAAGCACATCTGTAATTATTAACCATATGCCTAACATTTTAATGCCACATTATTATGAATTAATCTGACATTCATTAGGGTTGCTTTGATCATAATGAATCCGTTTGCCAATTGCTTTGCCTTCAGATAAGATTCCCATGGTTCCCTCATAACCCAGTCATTAAATGCTAATTAACAAAAGCTTTACAATGAGACACTGGAAAGAATAGTTAGATAACAAAACAAAGTTGTTTGACCTGCTAAAAACACCGTATAGAAAAAAAAACATTAAAATGGGCAGACGAAAAACCTCCTCTATTCATTTTTCACCAAGTTCCTTCAGAAGTTAGATTTTGGATGGCTGTAAAGCAGGTTACATCTGTCTAAGTGCTCCAAGTCCTGGCACCTCTGGGCCAAGTTCAACTGCCCATCCTGATGCTGAAGTTACCACAGGTCTAACTAGGCAGAAAAGAGGAGTTACCCAGAGAGGCTGCCCAGCCATGAAGTCAAGAACAGTGAAACAGCAATCTTCACGTCCAGGGGAGTGCAGCACAACATGGGCAACTTCTTCTCAGGCTCCAAGGTGAGACAGAGAGCACTGACCACCTCTCATCCCAACCCAAACCTGGTCACAGACACGGGGCAGGCAGCATCATGCCAGCAGTACACGTGTATTTATCCTTCTCCCTTGCAAATTACACTGCACGATGCTTCATGTGTCACATTAACCATTAGCTACAACTGCGTGGCACTCTATGTTAAGGAAGAAAAACACTCAGTAGAAAGAAATGAGAGGCAATCCAAGTGATAATTTATTGTAAGCATCCATTAACTAATGCTGAAATGCAACAAAATACTTTCAGAAGTACACAGGGTATCTGCAGGAATATTAAATGGCTTAATTATTTTTTACTGCTTATGCATTGAATATCAAATGAATTTATAATAAAGAAACAGCTGCAAGAAAACTTTGTCCCACAAAGAAACAGAAGCTGAACAACAATCCCTGGATCTTGGAAAGTACAGAAGGAAAGGGTTAAGTGTCCCACTCTTTTCATATTGAGGCTTAAATACAAAACAAGCTCTTTTCCTCCCTGCATTTCTGTCCCAAAGCCTCTCTGGTGCAGTGCCACCAGCACGTCTTCTATCCTGCTCCCCCACTTTTCACCAGACCACCCTGTGTCGCTGCTACCCTCACTGAAGTTTGGGATGGTGCCAACTCCTTCCCAGGGAGCATCTCTGCTCCTTGCCAGTGGGAAAGGATGTGGCTGGTCAGCACATGCAAAATCCCAGCTGGAGGTTTTGTGTGTTTTTTGGGGACATGGCACCACTACATGAACAGGATGTACTTCACCGAGGCATGCAGCTGCACATGTATTTCTTCTTTTCACAGAGACCAGAACTCTTCCCCCAAAAGTGGGAAGTGAGTTTTTTCTGCTACAAGACCTGTGTTTTCTTACCACGAGGAGTCTTGACCAGGCACGCTGCTGGGGGAGATGACTGAGCACAATTTCACCAACACCTCCCTGCTCAGCAAGGGGCAGGGCCAATAACTGTACTTACTGCAGGATGACCCCAGCAGATGATGATGTTGGGGAAGTGAGGCTTGCCTGAAAGGGCTCCTAAAGAAACACCAAACAAAACAACCAAACCAACTAAACAAACCAACCAAACAAAAACAACAACAAAAAACCAACCAAACAAAAAAACACAAACCCAAAAAACCCCCATAACTACAGCAGGATGAGCAGCTCCCATGAAAAGCTACCAGGAAAAGGGAAGTGGAGTGCTGGATCCAGACCCACAGCACCCCAAAGCCAGTGGAGCTTGTGGTTCCCAATGCCTAGAAACTTTCTGGCTATCCCAGAACAGAGACAAACAGACGAACAGAGACAGAGAGTCCACACAGGGAAAGGGCAGGCACCTGCTGATCTAAAACCCCAGCACATAATAACCCTATAAAAGTTATTGTGGTTTTTCTGGTAGATGTTTTACACGCTTCAAAAATCAAACACCCCAATGAGAAGGCAATAAGAAAACCATCCACGGATTTAACATGTGTTAACACAGATTAGCAAGTGTTGCAAATAGAAAGATGTACAGAAGTACATTTCCTTCAGTCTGCTTTCAACCAGTACTCTAAAAGGACTTTTACATTTCCCCCTTTTATTTAGCATATACTCTTATTTGCAACAAAACCTCCAAATTAGCTTAACATCACCATAAATTCTTACAAATCCAGGAGATGAAAAAATAACCTATTGCAGAGAAGTACTCTGACTACACTGCAACTCATAATTGTGTAAGCCCCTCTTTTTTTCATCCCCATGCTCTGTTAAAATAATTCTGCCTTCCAAATCACTGTCCTTTGCCAATTAAGAGCTTGGCTAACTACACTGCCAGGCAGCAGGAGGAAGACACAGGCAGTGCTTCACGCACTCTGGGTTGCATAGTTTGCACAAACACAGGCACTGCGACCCCAAAACTTCGGTGTCTCACTGGTAAGATTGCTTCCTGCTAGTACCAGAGCAACTGCAAGCCAAGGTCAATTCTTTTCTTTAATCCTCTTCTTTCTCACTTTTTTTTTTCTTTTTTCCCATGGCATGGGAAGAGAGCTTAGTTGTTTCTGCATGGATGCAAGGTGAATGAGGCTGTCGCTTCTCATTGCAGTGCTATTTATTACAGGTCGCTGACATAATACAGCTTCCCCCAATGCAAAAAAAAAAAAAAAAAAAAAAGGCAGGCAGGAGTTCTTGAGCATTGTCTCACTCGCTTCTTTGAAGGGAATGTATGAAGAAGTTTTATTTATTTATATAGTGAGATGCATCATCTTGTTTTCAGAGGCTCCCAGCTGAAAAAGGCAAGTTTCCTTGTTAGTAGGAGGTTTAAAGAATCTGCACACACAATAGAAGAAGAGAAGAACATGTCAGGAAAAGAAACTGCAAGATTAACAAGGCACACTGATGAAGAAAGGAAAAATTATACTGAAATCAAGGGTGGAGAGAACAGGGGGAGTATTGCAGGTTTGTTCCTGCATAAGCCAGATTCACTGTAAGGAGAGAAACAGGGTAGTAAGAATTGAGCTCCACATCCCTGGCAGGTGAAAACCTTGCTGCAGCAGAAGACCCGTTCCCAAAAGAACGTCTGGTTTAAGAGTTGGTTCTGGCCTCTCATCAGCAGTTCCTCCCAATTTAATTCATAGTTTCAGATGAAAAGATTTTATAGATCTCTGTTCTGTCTTGAGATGGGCTTGCCTAGAGCTCCATGCAATAAATTGATGAATCAATTTTCTTGCGCTGTGCTTTGTAGTCTGCTTTTTTCCATACAGCTCTGAGAGCTGTGTATAAAATACCTTATTCCTTACTTGTTTTTTAAAGATAGGCTAATGTCTCTAAAGATCAAGAATATCCACAGTCTATTTTTAGATTGCTCACAGTAAGCCAAAACTGCCCTAATAAAAATATCTTTTAATTCACCTGCAATATTTTATTACATGGCCAGATTAAGAGATAAACCAGTCTGCACCGGAGGCTGTGGAAGTTGCAGCTGTGACTCAGGAGGAGGCAGAGTGACCCAAACACGAGTGTAAAGAGGCTTTGCAAGCTCCCTGTGGGACTGGCTTTCAACCCCTTCTCCCACCATGGGGTCAAGCCTGCTAACCCACCGGCCCCACAGTGCTTTAAGTCACACAGCTTCAGTACAGGACTCAGAAGAGAGCAGGTCTGGCATCTTCCTGGATAACACACTTTAACCCTTTCATCTGCCTTTTCCCACAGCAGCACCTATGACAAAGCACAGCAGTTGCTATGGAGCAAGGAGAGCTATTAGCTCCTCTGTACTAATGTAATGTAATTAGTATTATAATTTCCACAGCGCTTTTTTTTATCCCTTCTTATCCCGGAATGCTTTATGGATTTATACCTTTACTCAGAAGGCTGTCCATCTCGTGAAGCTGAACTGTTACCATGGACTAGAAATCCATGGCTTTGGAGAGATTACAAGTCTTCACATTTCTCACAGCAGAAAAGAGAGCAGGTGGTCACCAATGGCCACAAAAACTTTTCCAGCAACATCTAAATGCTCTGGGAAGTCCAGCAAGGCCAGCCCCACATTTAACATCACAGAGCCAGCAGCTCCTGTCTGCAAACCCCCTATCCAGCTCCCACCCTCCCCAAAGGCTGACGGGTCCTACACAGAAGAATAAAGAAAATGCAATCACCCACACTGGAATTTGAGAAGACTGACTGTGCATCCCACAAGAAGTCAAAGGACTTTCCATTTATCAAAGCTGCCAGGACAGAGCTCAAAGAGCCTCCTGTGCTCTGACACCACTCCCACTCCCGGCTGCCTCTTTCAAACACCGGATCGGCGCAATCCTCCACCTGTGTTTTTGGCTGCAGGTCAACTATGAACTGTGCTTTTCTGACACCATCTCCCTCACCTCCTGTGGGTGTGTAACCCTCATCAAAGCTACTGGGAAGGTGCAAGGAAGACTTTTGTAACCTCTGTTTTATAAGCATATAAGACATAAAAGATTTTAGTTTTGCATACCGCAATCTGCAACTCTCTGTTCTTTCTCCCCATAACCTCCCACAAACACCAGCCAAAATTAATTAAATGCCATGCAGACATAAACAAAATTAAAACATAATGCTGGTAATTTTGGAGTTTTGGATCTTTCCACCATTTTTACAGCATTCATGCTAATGCAGCATGGAAAGGAAAAGCAGCTTGCTAGCTTTCGCTGTCTCTTCCAGCTCAATTGCCAAGGCTACCCAACACACTTGTACTCTTATTTGCTCTCCTTTCTACCATATCTCAAGCTGTGAAATTAATATGCACAGAGGACATAAACCCTCAGCTCAGGAATAAAAAGTGACCTTAATATGCTCCTGCTTAATCCTTCTCAGGCTCAGTGTACCATCGCTTTGGGAAGACAACCCAGCACGAAACCAAGGTGCCACCTCGCCCTTCAGTGAGAGCATCCCCCCCACACGCGCACTGGGTGACTCCTTGTGGAAAATCCCTCCTGGGAGGGAGCAGCACAGCAGCAGAAGCCACACCATGCAGGCCAGAAGCAGCACACTGCATCCACACTTGGACCCCTAGCAGCTGGGAAGCACTGATCTGATGTGCAGATAACCGCTCAAGCCCGCTAATTCTCAGGGAAAAGCTGCAGGATTTGGCTCAGAGGGCCAGCTGAGGAACCACTTTTGCTTCTCAACCCACCTACACAGCAGCAGTGGGCACTTTGCACAGCAGCACGCACACAGGTGGGGCCCCACGACACTGCTGCCATTGAAGCTGCACAGAAAAACTCATCCAAAGCATTTAAAATAAAAGAGAAATTTAATTTATAATGTCCCTTTGCACTCCCCTCCCCACTGCCCCAGGTCAGGCCTGAAGGCTTTGCCTAGCCTGTGGTTTCAGCTGATCAGAGTTTCAAAGCTCTGAGGTCCCAGACAACAACAACTGAAGGTTTCTGCCAAATTTAATTTTTCAGGCATGAGAAAGTGCCACACTGAGCCCTAAAATGTGCACAATCAGATGATGCCATGGGTGGCAGCAAGGCTCCCTGTTCTACGAGAACAACTTGAACAACAGTATTTCCTGCATCCCAGTCTGGAGAGAAGCACAAGCACACACCTCTCTCTAAAGGCACAAACAAGTACTCCCTCCTCAGAAACAGCACCAAATTGTGATAATAAATCACCACCACCTCTCTCTGGAGGTTAAAGCCTACACACATTGAGCCAGTTACACAATTATTCTGGATTTTCAGGAAAAGCAGAATTACTGTTCAAACACGCGGAGTGGCAACAGAGAGACAAAAAGCCTTGCCCATGCGAGCACCAGGGACTGCCAGAGGAACAAGTGCTTGCACTAACTGCAAAGTGATGACTGTACTTCTACAGATTCCTCAGCTGTTGCTTTGAACGCTTCCACTGAAAAGCAGTGTTTTGACAGCACACCAGATAAAAAAGGGGGAAAAAAAGTAACTCTGAAGTGTATGTGAAAACACACACAAAAATATACAAATCAAACCATTCTCTTCTGCCACTGTGAAAGCATAACATTAAATGTCATCAAAACAGTAAATTCCAGAGCAATTTGTTTGTGCTCATGTTAGCAGTTCTTAAATCTAATACATGCATGGGTGTAACATACACATTCCCCTCACAATCTTTTCAACAGTTGTCACAGATCTGGAGCACATCAAGAGCAGAGCCCAAAGGTGCTGGACTCACTCAGGAGCTTGTTTCTAACACTGAGGTGAAGACTAAACCACACCAGTCTCATTAGAGGAAGACACCAGTGGAAGGATAAGGTGTGACAACACAGAAAGCCATGTTTTCTACCATGAATATTCCAAGCCCAATTTGCAAAAAAGGTTAATTTTGCATGCAAAAGGACAGTTACACATCTAACTGACCATTTGTGCAAGCAATTACACGTGCGATTACCTGACTGCATAACTGCGTGGGCCTAATTTTGAAATGGGGTCTTACATTTTCTGTTGAACACAAATGCTCTATTTAATAAATAGATATTGAGTGGTTTTGAAGCCCAGTCATCCAGACCTACTGACTCTAAACCAAATATTGAGAAAAGATGCCGAAATGTGGTTTTACCCAAAAAAAGTCATGTAACCTTGGCGTAATGCAGTACATGAGCACCAAACTGAGCCACAAGTTTCTCTGCTGAAACTTCTAGTCCTTTAAATTGCAGCTGAAACCAAATATCTGTACAAACATGCCAGGTGTCTTCATCAGAAGCACTTATTGTAATTCCTTCAGTGAAATGCTTCTGGGGCTTTCTTGCTACTCAGGATGTATTCTAGGGAGGAAAATCAAAGTGCAAGTACAATAAAAGAAACCTATTCTTAGCAAGCTGGTCAGCAGCTCATGAGTACAGTTTCATCACACAAATCCCAAAGATAAGGCAAAATCCAGCTTTGAATTATGAGGTAATGCAGGGTTTTCTGCACACGGTCCCAGCGGTTGATGTCCCAGGCCTTTGCATTGCTGACCTCTAGGGAGAGGTTTCTATCTAAATTTAATCACCCTCAACTATCTTCAGCCAATCGTAAGGAGTATTTTTCTTTTATGGAATAATCCTAAATACCGTCAATTTTCCTGTGCATGTCAACCACAAGTCTCTATTTTACATGTCAAGCAAAAGCTCTTTAAGATTAGCTGTCAGAGCCTGCGAGTTTTGGCCAAATATCAATTTTCTGTGTGGATGATGCATTAAATTTAAGATGCTTGTTGCTACTGGGGGCAAAGCAATATAGCAATTACCAAGCTATTTCTGACTTACAAATCCATAAGTAATCATATTGCTGGAAAACCAACCTTGGTGGGAAAGAAACTGAGTAGAGTGTTAAAAACAAAGGCGACCACAGAAGTAGTCACTGCCACCTCCCTCAGGATGCGTGTCAGTGGGAAGACCTGATATCACAGTCCCTGAGCCACAGACACTTGCAGAGACCCAGGGAAAAGCGACTCCAATTCCCTCAGAGGCCCAGGGAAAAGCAACTCCAGCTCCCTCAGGCCTGCATTTCATCCACCACAACTAAACATAGACCACAGATGATCTGAGGCGGCCTTTGCTCCTCTCTGCCCTTCCCTGATGCTTTAGAACCTGCCACTGATAACTTTCTTTACTGCATCTCCACCTGACACTAAAGCCCTGTGTTGCACGGCACCCAGATATCCCCTCTCCTTAGTACTACTAAGCCACGCTTGTGTGATCCAAGAAATGATGATGTTGTAGCACCTCATTCTGATGACTCCCAAGGAAAGCTTTATTTTACCCTCCAGAATAAGCCTCAGACTGTTCCACCAAATAAACAGGGGGGTTATTCCAGATATTCCTAGAAAAACAGGCATGCTGCAGTTCATACTAGTTCTTGGGGAATTTAAACAACCGCTTGTTTAAGGAACACACATAAGATGAGCTTTGGTGATCTTCTGCAAGAGTCAGCTGGGACCCCAAGAAACCCTGGCACTTTGGCTCACATCGGCACTACCCAAATCAAGGAGCAACAAGCCAGGTAGCAGCGCATCCCTCCTCCTTGCTGGCATGGCTCCAGTGCTCATCCTCCACCAGCACTGCCTCATAAAACACTGAAACACCAGCTGTGCCCAAGGGAAACACCAGCATTAAAGCTCAGGATAAACAATGAAAACCTGACACTGGCCCCAAAAGGCAACACAAACAAATCTAAACCTGACAGGGGCTACCCAGCACAGGGACCAAAAAGATGGGCTCCCAACACCAGTGTCAGGAATGTACCAGGAGCTGATGTAATTTTGTCACATCACTGAAAAAAACAGTCAGACTAGATCCAAAAAAAACCAAAAGGAAACAAGTGTCACAGCAATTCTCACATAGCCTGGAACAATTTGGACACTTCTAATGCAGGAAAAGCCCAAGGTACAGAGTGTTGGAGCAGAAGGTTTACACCCACAAGGACAGGATCCATCTGGGACAGACAGGACCTACAAAAATCACACACACTCTATAGTCTTTATTTGGAAAAAGCCACTACTTGCCATGTTTTGTCTCACTTCCACGGGCTTTCAGCAAGAGTGGGATTATTCAAATCGACAGCAACAGTCTGGCAAGATTGTTTTCCAGTATCAAAGGACACCTACCCAGTAATTGCTGTACTGTAGCACGAGGCATAGCCCACATACTTTAATGCCTTAACCACATGTCCTGGCCGCAACCAGACCAAAGCTATTAAGTCTTGATGAACTCACGTTTCCATCGCCAATTCCACCAGCAATATTTGAAAGACATTGCAAAACCATAATTCAACCAGCCTCTGTATAAAATACTACAAAGGATTTTAAAAATATGACTTATTAAAACAATCACTGGAATTTTTCCCCCATTTCTTAAGCTACGTGAGTTTTGACTTTTCTCTGCATGCAGAGCAGCTAAAGATGGTTTTTTTCTTCTTTTTGTGAAGACTGAGACTCTCACGATCCAAGATTTTAGGATTAAAATTAACATGAAGAAATCTGCAGTAAATAACACTGTGTGAATCTGTTTGCCTTTTTTTTTTTTTGCCTTTTTTCTTTCTTCTGTTTTTGGAAGATTAGCAGTCTCCTTCTGTCCCCAGTCTTTGGCTACCACAAGAAAGTAAAAGCTTCTTAAATAACCTTTTATTAGCGATTTTATTAAAGGTTCAAACTGAACACCAAAACCCTTGGACAGCCAGAAACATTCAGAACAGACCTGATTTTGTTTCCTTTCTAAGGAGCTGGACCAAGCCAGGGAAAATGTGAAGCATCACTACAGTTGTTGGCTGCTCCAGAAAGAAGCCCCCCCACCTGTGCTGCAGGCACCACATTACACAGCAGCTGCTTGTTATATCGTGATACAATGAAGATTCACAGTGACACCAGAAGCAACCAGAAACAAACCTAGCCCAGGACTTCAGCGTGTTATGCAGCACGAGGGCGACACAAATGCTGTACAAGTTATCACCACTATTTATAGGCTCTAATAATTCCACATTTTTCTAATATGATCTTCCCCAATACACAGTGCAACCCCAGGTGACACCGGGGCTGCGCAGCTGCCTGAGCTGGCAGCAGTTTAAGACGTGTTGCACAAGAAGATCCAAGCACGCATGATTTTAAGAGCATTTCAAAACTCCAGGGGACAAAGAAATAGTCTATGCTGAGAAATCCAGGGAGGAACTCACAGTGCTGGCACAGAAGTCCTCCTGTGGCTAAAGGAACAAAGGAAGAGAGAAGAGTGGCAATGACTTTGTATTTGTTTTGAAAATTTCCATTTTCTCTTAATGGGCTATTAATTCCCTCGTTCCCATGAGCTAAGCTGGCTCTGGGAGGAACAACTCCCAGCTTCCTCCACCAAAGCCCCCTGCAGAACGGGGTCCCCACACACCTCACCGGCTCTGAGTCAGCTCGTGGAAGAAGTGAAATAGCAGGGATCGAACCTCAATTTTCTGAACATAATTAGCTGCACACCATTCCGTTTGCATATCGGTTTCTCTGGTTCACAATGTGCTAATTCAGGCAGCAGTCACCGAGGTACATAAGGATGGCTTTCAAATCAAACAGCTACATGCATTATTTTTGCCTCCGTCCTACACAATTCCATGGCTTTTTCCATACGCTCCAATGCGTATGTCCTCTGAGCATTATTAATAGCTACTGAAGAATATTATCTGCCTACCAATCACTTCAGCTTCCTACTTAATGGCAAGTACATTTTTAGAGCATCAAATATATCAACAGGGACAATGGTTGCTAAATTTGAGTCAACAACAACTGGAAAACGTTAGCTACTTCATCGGTATTTTTACATGCTTGCAGAAATATCTCTTGAAATAAATGAGCCTTTTTTTATCCTTTCAAAGAGATAATAAAATAATACTGAATTCTAAATACCGTCACATATCCTCAGCAAACAGCAATTTAAATTTAGATAAATACATTTTTACTGCCAAAGATAATGAGCAAAAATAACTACAATTCAACTTTGCATAGTGGATTGGATGACAAAAAGACCACCTTAAAATGACAGCTGGCTGGCAGGCACAGCGCAGAATGAACACTCACCAGGACACGGACAATCTCGGAAAAGGGGTTAAAGCAAAATAATTCTCAGGAACAAATGCTTATCGTTGCATCTGGCTGCGACATTAACCTTAAAAGACTACTAAAATATTCCATTAGCATACTAACCATGGTACATAAACTTTTATGTTTAAAATGTTCAATATTTCAACGTAATTTCAATTAATGAAAATTGAACATTGGGATATGCATCAAGTGTAATGGTTTCTCTTCCTGTGCGTGCACCAAAGCAGCTCCAACCTGCCTGTACCAGCTCCCACCACGGGAACAGTGTCCACGGGAAAAGGTCCTCAGCAGCTCTCAGGGCTTCAAATGAGCCAAACGCTGCCACAAATCGCTTCCCTGCACATTCAGCTCTGCACAACAAGGTTATTTAAGCACATGCTGAAATGCAAAGCGTGCAAGCCCATCTGCAGTATCTGCTCAGGGACCTCAGCTAGCAGGAGCAACCGAGAGGTGCCTGCCCCACAGAAGAGGCTTTCTTGGGAAAACAGGAGACAAAGGGATGGAAGCACCGTTTGGAGAGTTCCAGTGCAACAGAAAGAGCCAAGCCACAGCTCAAGTCAGTAAGACAGGCATAGGTTTCAGAGCTTTATCCAGTGTATCATCGCCAACCCGGGACACGAGAGTGTCCTGCTCTCGCAGCAATGCTACAGCCAAGGCTATGTCACTGCTTCGCAGTCCTGGGCTTTTCCAACTTTTCTGTAACCCAGTTTTGTTCAGAAGGGGGTTTTGGTTTTTTTTTTCTTACAGCATGCAAGCTTTTTTATTCAACCTCCCTCTGGCACGATTCATTCTGTACATGAATCACAATCGGGAGGGGTGAGAAAAAGAGAGAGGTCAGGTATCACAACTCTATTTAATAGACATTTATTAGGCAGTTTAGTCAAGCAGCTGCAGGCAAAGGGTCACACAATGCCCTTGCAGTGCCACAGTAGCCTCTCCACATGAATTTAAAGCCCATCAGCAGCATGTCCCAGAGCCCAGTTCCTCTGGGAACACAGCCTCCGAGGGAGAACTGCTGGCCATGGGGCAGCTCAGACCCTGGTACCACAGCCAGAACTGCTCTGAGCTTGGGCTGGTCTCCAGAGGGATTTTGGAAGATTTCTGCAAGCTCTGTATTTCTGTAAGCTCAACAGCAGCTGGTGATGAGATACAGGAGCATGTCACCATGTGACAAGAGCCCACGTTGCACTGCTGACTTATTAGGAGATTAAGAAAGATCAAGTTATAAATGCCCATTCAGTGATTGTACGTGTAGCTGCACAGACACGGGGAGAGAAAGGAGCTGAACATAACATGAGTATAATCTTAGAAGTCACTAAAAAGGACTTGACAGGAACACTATACAATGACTGATCATTTTTTTATAGTTCAAAAAGAACTGTATCTGCTAAAAGTCTGAGGCTTACTTTGCCTTTTATTTACTTGATTTTCCTACTTCGTCTTTTGTCAGGAGCTAAAGTTTATAGGGTTCAGGCACAGAAACAAAAAGCAGTTACCACCAGAAAAGAAAAATATTTTTTGATACTCTTTGCAGTATGAATTTCTATTCCTCATATATATTTCTATTCTTGGTATTCAGCACAAGCTTATGGTGTGACCAGTATGTGCTCCTGCAGTTTGAATAATTGACTTTGCTGCCCAAACATCAGCCAACATCAGACCCTCACGAATCACTGATGCACGAGCAAATATTCATCTGCCCTGGACTTTGCACACCCTTTATGCAAAGTGGGAAGAAGGACAAGTTTCCCTGGCAGGCTGGGAAAAAAAAAAGGAGAAAATAAGGAGATATATATAGCAGCAGCTGTTCAAAGACTTCAGGAGGCTTGGCATGTGCCCATATGCCCAGCAGAGGTAGCGGACAGTAGAAATGAGACCATTTATCACGTGGACACACAGCTCATCACAGGGGAACTGCCACCGAGCACGGCTTAAAGTGCTCCTCCGAAACAAGAAGTCGCTAAACAAACATTAACTAAAGTTGCTGAAATGATGAATCTTTCTGGCAGATTGCAGTACTCCCATGGGATAATTCAGCTTTGGCTACGTGGGCACACATAAAATCCACCAGCAGCCTGCACTTGTTTGCAAAAGCAAAACCTTTAAGTCAGTGAAAATCAGAGCCTGTTGCACAACCCGAAGACTTGTCAGCACACAATTGATTCACGGGAAACAGCCCAGCTGCACTCACCTCATCATGCCTTCGCTCCTGCCACAGTAAAAACCAAATCCCAGGAACGAGCCCCCTCTCCTTTCCCAGCAAAATTGCCTCAGTGCATTGAGAGTGTGTAGAGCCCACAAGGGCAGACCTGGCTTAGCTGTTTCCACGGAGCTGCCATCAGCTGCCTATGGTTTTAAGAGCACAAATGCCTCGTTGCACAGCACTGAACCCCAATCTGCACAGGCAGGACACAAAGTTCTGAAGCTTCCAGGGAACCATCCTATTACCCCACAAACCAGCACACACTGCCTCACCCTTACTGTCCTAAGGAAATCAGGAGAAAGTTTGTTGTCATGCAAAAAACAGAAAAAAGAAATGAAACCTATGGGCTACATCTTTTTGAGTAAGTACACATACTTCAGAAGGACCATCTGATCTGAGTGATCATGTATCTTCTATTTTCTTTCCTAGTTTATCACAACAGTTCCTACACTATTAGGACCAAGTACTTTATTCCCAGTTTGAACTCATTCACCTTTAGCACCCAGTCATCAGTCTGGTACTGACTTACTGTTTACTTTAACGAGTCCTCCAGAACAAGTCACCTGAGCTGCTCTGGTTGCTCATGTTAAGCACGTCAGTGTTTGGGTCACTTGCCCCGTGCGCTTTTACACCTCCCCTGTCACACATGCAGGGGCACAAGAGGCAGGGACAGGACTCCAGGGAGTCCCGGGCTGATTCCAGGGCTGATTCTCTGCTAGCTACCTGAAAAGCTGCTCCTTGGCCTGGGAAAGGGGTATGGAAGAGAGCTGACAGGAGGAACAGAGCCTGGGAAATCATAGCCCCAGCTCCGGGCGGTTCGTCCTCATGCTGGGAGCTCCTGGGGGCTGCTGCCACCTAGAGATGCTCGCAGAGCCAGGCTGCGGGCTGGCCACCCCGTCTGCCCCACCACCACTGCCCAGGAAATGCTCAGCACCCACCCCAGCAGCTCCCTGGCTCTGGCCAGTGACTCACAAAAAGGTGTTTCTCCGAAAAGCCTTTGGAAGATGTGCGCGCTCTGGATCACAGGCTGTGCTTCCAGATACAGGCCGAGTCAACGTGCTTTGCTTAAATTTAATTAAAAAACAAAACAACAGAAAAAACCCCAACCAAACTAAAATCCTCTGAAACCTAGAATAAAATATTTAATTTGTTTAAGGTGGGTGGCTAATGCCCTGCTAGAAAACTGAAGGCACGTTTCAGAACAACTTGGCATTACGGTCAGGAGTACAATGCAGCACTTGGGGCTCAGCCAGGAGCACCCACAGGGTGCTGGGCCCTTTGCTGCCATGACCAAATGTGCCTTTCTCTGTTACCCATCCCACTTCACTACCGTGCAGGCTCAGGAGAAAGGCTTCCCCCTTCATGAGCTGCTACTGCCAAGTCTCATTTGCTTTACTCATAAGGCATGTATTTCAGGTCCTTATTATTACTGTTTTCGTGTTAATTACAAGCACAGCTCCTGGTGCCAAATTCCATACACATAAACATCAATTACCGTCTCTTTTTTTAAAAGTGAAGTCACAACTCAGTCACTGGGGCACTCTGCAGTGCCAGTCTCAGCAGGGCAGGTGCAGGCACAGAGCCTGCACCGTGCACCCCGTTCCGGAGCTGCCCCAGGATCCCTGGGGACGCCCCCAAGAGTGGTGCCAGAACCAGTCTCCCCTGCCCTGCAGCAGGGCTGGCTGGCAGTGCTCTCAGGGGACACGCAGGGACAGCAGCAGGCTGCCCTGGCTACCATGCAGAGGTGTCCCCACAGACACCCGATGGGCTGCATGGCACGGGAGGGACACCCAGGAGGGTGCTGAGCCCGCAGCAGCGCCCGCTCCCCTTTGGCAAAAAGGTCCAGACAGAACGACCCCCGTGCAGGGGCCAGGCCCTCTGACGGCGGTGACAGGCTGAAACTCCCAGTCAATATTTATCGTGCCTTTGCAAAGGCACTCAGAGCTCAGCCTAATTTTAACCATCAAATAGACGTGGTGGCGGAATAAACGGGAGAGGTGCCAAGGAGGGCTGTAGCAAAGGAGAAGAGCTGCATCTCTCTGAAGGCGTGTGGCATGTCCCATCCGACACGGCCCAGAGAGGAGTAAAGGCATGAAATTAAAGACTGCCCATACATCAGCCTCAACACGCTTCTCACTGAGAAATAAAAAAAATAAATGAAAAAAAAAAAAAAAGGAAATTAAAAAAAAAAGAAAAAAATAAACTGCAAAAATATTTGAAGTACAATTATTCTCAGAACAGCTGAATACTTCAAACAGGACTAAGTTAATTTGGCTGTAATTATTTAACAACTCACCAACCCCACATATCAGAAAATGGAGTTAATTTATCAGCTATTTTCAAGCAGAACAAAGACTCGCCAGCTTCCAGGTAACAGCCCAAGCTGTTTGGCTCACGTGACCCCGACTGAGCTGTGCACTGCAAACATTATATGCCCAAGCACGGAGACAGAAGAAATCAGAAAACCCCAACGTGTTTACATATTTACATCTTAACCAACACACACGGGATAATGAAATCAAAAGTTTGGCCAACAGCTTGCTCGCATGAGCGACGGCATCACCACCTCTCTCAATGCACCAAAAATGAGGGCAGCAGCCAGAGCACCATCCTATTGACCCCAAAAACCAAGAGAGCCCAAATTCGGGGGCGGGGGTCCTAAATACTTGCAAATCATGGCTCCCTGTCCAGCCTGCCTTGCTATTCCAGCAAGCACCAAGTAGCAAGACTCAATCGTTACTAGCTGCCAATGCCCATAGCAGTGCCTAAAGCCCTCCAAATAAGAAATGTCACTCCAACCCTCCTATTTTAATAAACGGATTTTCTGGTTTGCACAGTGCAGGGCACAGAGGCTTTTCAGCAGTACAGATCCCGGAGGCTTCCCCAGAGACGGCAGGAAGGCGGGCGAGCAACCCTGGACCGATGCTTTTTTATTTTCACTGGGGTATAAATCCAGCAATGGAGAGTCTTTGTGATTGTCCACGCCAGCAGCCCGGTCCGAGCGGTGGGAATGATTGCTGGAGAGCACGGGAGCATCCCAGTGGGACGGCTGCTGCCCAAAACCGGGGCAGGCTACGGGAAAAAGTGTGAGACAGAAAAGTATCAAGTGAGGCGAACAGTCAGGCTGCGTGTAAGCAGGGAGGCAGGCAAAAAGGTACAGTGAAGCAGCGCCTGTGAAACAAGGAGTGCCATTCTTCTTCAGCGGGGATTTACCGATTCGAACCGCAGTAAGAGAATATATAAAAGAAAGCAGCAGCCCAGCATTTCACCCCTCCCGATTTCGAGGGTTAGGAAACAATCACACAGCGAAAAAGTAAACTGTGCCCCAAGATCAAAAACCGGCTTCAAAGCCCAATCAGGCAGGGAAAGCCAGGACACGCTCCTTTCGCTTCTCACCAAACGTATCCTTCCTTCTCTCTGTTACATAAAGCCCCAAAATATAAACTAAATTGCGAGAACGAGGAGCTGTTGCACCAATACCGCCCAAACAGCATACATTTTGTATCACCGGGGAGGGAAAGAAGAAAAAAAAAAAAAAAAAAAAAAAAAAAAAAAAAAAAAAGCTGAGTTACAAAGACTGAAGAAATTTCCTTTTAATGTTTTATTCACAGCAAAGGGGCGATGCAGCGGGGGGCGATCCCCGTGCCCACCCCGGGCGACTGAGCCAGCGCAGCTCGTACTACGGCGGCAGAAAGCGCTGCTCGGATGCCAACAGGAAAATTCAAGCCAACGCTGCAAGTTTCCCTCCAGAAAGTTAAAAATTCCGGGCAGACCCTGCCGGAGGAAAAAAAAGCGCCTTTTCCAGCGTTAACTTCCCAGCCGCCTGCTCGCCCTCCCCCGTGCGCAAACACCTCGGCCCGGTGTTTACGCTGCGGGATCGGGACACGCCGCGCACACGAAGGCACAGGTGTCCGGGGGACCAACGCTGCCTCGCCCGCCCGCCGCGCCGCGATGCGAAGTTCGGGAGCGCGGCCCCGTCGGGGCGGCAGCGGCACCTGCGGGGACACGCACGGCGCCCGGCCGGGGCTCCGGCGGCAAGGGCGGCCCCGGGGCCGGGCGGGGACAGCCGGCGGGGACACGGAGCGCTGCTCGCGCGGGCCATCCGCGACCGCCGGCTCCGCTCCGCTTCCCGCGGGGGCTTGTCGCCCTCTGGCCGCCGCCGCTCCGCGGGACCCGCACGAACTCCCGCACCCCGCGCCGGGCACTGGGACGCGGAGAAGTTGTCGGGAAGGCGCCGTTCCGCCGCGCCGCTCCGGCCGCTCCCGACGGACCCGGCCGCTCACCCACCTGCCTGCGCCGCCGCGGCGGCCCGCGGGGCCCCGGCCGCCGCCGCCAGCACGCAGCAGCTCCACCACAGCAGCCCCCCGGCCGCCGCCGGCATCGCGCCGCCGCCGCCGCTGCCTCAGCGCCGCCGCTGCCTGGCCGCCGCCATCCCCCGCGCAGCCTCCGCGCTGCCGCCGCCGGCTCCCAAAAGTTGCCGCCGCCGAGCCGCCGCCCCCAGCGCCGCCCCTCCGCGGGCGCGCCGCGGCGCCGACGGGGCGGCCGCGCCGCTGCCGGGCCGCGGGGCGCTGCGTCGCCAGCACGCGCGGAGCGGAGCGGCGGGAGCGCGACGAGGAAGAGGAGGAGGAGGAGGAAGGAGCGAGCGGGGTGAGGGAGGAGGAGCGGCGGGACGGAGCGAGGGGGCGGGCGGGGGCCGGCGCCGCGCGGGACCGCCCCGCGCCCCCCCCTCCCCACAGGGACGCTCCGCACCTGCGGAGCCGCGCGTGCTCGCGTGCGCGAGCCGTTCCCGCCCTTTTCCCCCGCCCAGCCTGAGGGGCAGGTGCGCGCCCCCGCCGGCCGCTGCGTGAGGGAACACCGGCGGGAGCGGGCCCTCAGGGAACTCTGCTGTCCCGTGAGGGGACACGGGGAGCGAGCCTGCTCCGGGGGGCGCAGGGACACTCCCGACACAGCCCCCCGGCACAGCAGCGGCCCCAGTGCGGGCTGAGCCCGTCCCAGCGGCGGCCGCAGCTGAAGTGTGAAGTGCATCGTGGGCGGCGTGAAGCGCGCTCGGGCTCCTCTCCGCTGTGGGAACACCCCCGTACACCCGATCCGGACGAGGACATGGCATATCACCCTCCTCCCTGGGTTCTGCCCCAAAACACCCGCTTCCGTGAATGCTCGTAGCCCCTCGTGCAAGGACGAGCACCCCACCTGCGCTCTCAGCACCACGGTGAGTATAGGGCTTCCCAGTGCTCAGCCGAGGCAGGTGGGAAGCTTTAGGGTGGAAGGGATGGAAAGGAGGGAGAGAGATTTTAAGGGCAACAGGGCAGCTTGGAGATCGCTCTTCAGTGTGGTGGTGGGTGGACTTGGTGCTGAAGCAGCTGATGAGAGCCAAGTTTTCCAGCCTGCCTGCAACTCCGTGGGGCACAGAGGTGTAATAACATCTCCCACCAATGCACCCCCCATCTCGATGTCCCCTGCCAGCCTGGTGGCACCTCCTCCATGCTCTCAGGTGGGGACAGCTGCAGTGCCAGGGTCCTGCAGGCATCAGCCTGGCATCCCCTTCACTACCACACCCCCGAGCACAAGGGTGAAATGCTGACACAGATGTCCTCCCTAAGAGGAGGTCCAGGGGACCGCTGTCTCATCAAGACTTATCTCAGCAAGACAGTGACTGAAAATCTCAACATCTCATCACAGGTGGGAGACAGCAGCTGCCGTTTACCACTCATGATGAGTTGATTGGCACCCTCAGTCATAACTGAACTCTGCAAGTGCACAAGAAAAGGACACCTTCAGTTCTTTGTTTCATGTCCCCAAAATGTGTGCCCTAGGTTTTGAAGCCTGCTCACCCTGATCAAGCCTTTCTGGATCTCATCCACGTGAAGGAACTCTCCTTATGCCTTTCCAGCTGGTCTGTGCAATACTTCTTGGAGTGAGTTCCCAGTGCTAACAGCTTTCCCTGGCACTCCCAAGCGGATGAGGTGGAAGACTACAGCAGCAAGTGCCTTCCCTCCAACCAGCTCCAATTGAATGGTTTTCCCATAGGAATTAACCTCAGATAAACAACCCCAGTCACTCCAGCCAAACTGCCTCCTTTCCAGAGAAGCCAGAGGCTTGCATGCCTTTAAAAAAAAAAAATAAAAAAAAATCCCCAAATCAAGATAGTATTTGAAGTCGGATTATGGCTCTCACCAAAGAGGTGAAAGTTTGGCTGGAATGAATAAGCCAGGCTTTGCAGAAAGGAGGCTGTAAAGAAGGAATTGCCCTCGGTGCTGCATCCCACTGCCAGCACCAGCGGTGGCAAAGGGGCAGTTCACTGGCAGGCAGGGGCAGGTGAAGGAAAAAGCAGCCAGGAAGCAGAGCCCTGACATGCAGGGTCTTCAGCCTCTTCCTTAGGGTTTTCCCTGAGAACACCACCTGGGTGAGGCCAGCAGGAGAGGCTGGGAGCCAGCCCGTGCTCTTGCTGAGCAGATTAGCAGCAGTGCTGATCATCCCTCCTTGCTGCCCCCAGGAAAGAAGCGTGATCCCTGCCTGGCGCAGAAATGGATCCAACGGGAGGCTGTGAGGAGAAATTCACTCAAATATTGAACTAGAAAAATTCTGCTCGATCTGCCTCTCAGTAAACAGTGACTAATTGCTCTGGCTGGAGCTGCTGTACCTTCTAGATTGGAAGGTGTAGATGGAGCAACGATAGTGAAGGCTCCTTACCTGACGCTGGCTGTACATTAATCACAAATGTTTGCTATGCAAATCTTGTCATACAAAGCAATTATTGCTGTTCCCGTGCTGACCTCATGTTTATTTATTACATGAGCTCTTTATTTGAACCTTGTCTGGTCTCCCTTCCCCTATAAGCGTATTAGTATGTGGCTTCCAAAGGCACCCAGCTGAGAAATTGTAGATTTATTTGTGGCGTGGAGGGATGGCACACGAGACGCTGACTGCAATGCAGAGCTGAGAGGCTCAGCTCTTACACCAGTGGCTCTTCATGCAGAATATCCTCACCCCGAGGTCTCTTGCCGGGATGAAGGACACTTTCTAACAGCGCAGGGCCGCGGCTCCGGGGTTGCTCTGACGCTGCAGTATTAACCGATGGTTAATGGAGACTGTCAGCCCGAGGAGCCGCACAATAAAACTCGGCTTGGGCTTCTTTAGGGCCTGCTCAGTAAAAGTGAGATTTTACACAGTGCTTCGTCCTTGGCTTTGTCACCTTTGCCTGCCTCCAGAACAATGAGTCGCAAATAGATTTAACTCTGCCGCCAAGTAAGCTGCGAGTGTGTTTTTGAACGTGGTGGTGTTTGGGGAGCTGGAGTGATGGCTGTCTTTAAGCACCAGATATTCTCTTGCCAGAGGAGTTTTCTCCATGTGATTTAATGTTGGGCAACACTGGCATCCGGTGGGCAGAGGGTTTCCTCCTTAACAGCTTGTGGCAGCTCACTCCCTGATTTTGTCCTATGGCTTCTCGAGATGATCGTTAAATGCAATTTCTACATTAATACGGGTTTTGTGTTCCCCCTTCCTTCAGTTCGGCTGCACAGCAGGCAGAGCAATGTATTACCTTTTTATGGTTTTCTTTTAAACACGCTCTGCAACACAGTCTAGGGTCTTCTGAAGTCAGATGCCCCTCCATGCCGATCAGTTTTGTTGTGCAGGGACTCTGCCTGCCTTACACCACAGGCAGGTCTCTGTTCCTCCCTTGGGGGTGACAGGAAGGGTCTCTTGCTTCAAACCAAACCCTCCTGTCTGACCTCTGTGGGCCCTGTCCTTGTCCACAACATTATTGGTGCTCTTTCACTGGGGGAAACCATAGAAAAGCCCCCAGAGCCTGAAAGAAATCAAATCCCTCTTATACCCCTCAGTCCTCCCTGCCTCTCCTGCTGCTCTTTCTTCTGCTCTCACCTCTGCTTTCAGCTCTTCCCAATGTACCATCATTTTCTGATGCAATTAACACTTTTCATCGCTTCCAAATCATTAATAAAGCCAGTAATTAACAGCAGGTCTGACAATGAACTGAGCAATGCCACACTGTGTACTTTTGCCCCTCTCCAGCATCACCCCTCCCTTAGGATCTCGGCTGGCTTTCCATCCATTCAACAACTTGCATGCCCCGGTCAATTTGAAATATTCCTCCCCCCCCAGTATTTCTCTTTTATGGTGCAGCTGTAGCTTTTGCTAATTGTTCATGAAATTACTTTCCTTTTTTTTTTTTTTTTTTCTAAAGCAATATTTTTCTTGAGAAGCTGAATTTAAAAGGGCCATAAATGACTAATCGTAATTAATAAAAATGAAGAAATAATTGGGCAGTGTCTTTAAATGTATATGCCTGGAGTCAAACTCCTAAATCCCTGTTTCTGTTAGATCAGCTTGGGGTTTTTATTCTCCCCTGAAGGAACAGCACTGCCCAAGACTATCAGGGAATACTCCAAATGATGGAATAACTCTCCAACAACCCCAGAAAGCTGAGGGCTGGGAGAATGTGGTGGACCATGACAGCAGCACATAGCTTACTGCTGCCCTCCTCCCTTGCTGACAGGAGGACTGGCTGTGCCAGGGCAAGAGTGGCTTTGGGGACCTGGTGGACAACTTGATCCTCTTGAAAAACACTGCCTTTAACCCTTGGAGAGCCCTGCCACTTCCATGAGACTGTTAGAAAGGGATTAGACATTTAAGGGCAAGACAGTTACATTAAAAAAAAAAAGCAGCAATAAAAGGCTTTTGTGGTTCAGAGCATAAATCAGCCTTTTACTGCTTCCCCTTGCAGGGAGCACAGCCGCAAGCGTTCTAACTCAGGGATTTTTATATCTAGCTGTGAAATATCTGGGGGACAGCAGTGCCAGGGAGTGGGCATGGGACCCTGTGCCTGAGTCAGCATTGCCCAGCCAAGGATGCTGCAGCATCCTGGTGGCTTTGGGAGGGAGGCTGAGTGTGATGGCATGCGGTCAGGGACATGATCTGTCGTGCAGAGCAGGACTGGGAAGTGCACAGAGGTGATTTTGAGGGCCACTTCACCCCTGCTTCCCTCTCCTGATGATAATCAACCACTGATGGTTTTCCTTTGCCAGTGTAGACTAGCAGAAACTCAGATCCACCTCCCCAGCTCATTAAAAGGTCACATTTTACAAAGCAGCACAGCCACCCTAACCAAATGCGTGCCTGGCTAATGGCCTTCAGCGTGAAATTAGGTTTGTGGTTTCTGCGGGATCAAGTGTGGCTTCCTCCTCTCCTCCCCAACCTCATTGGTTGTGTTCCCAGTGGCTGATGAGCATTTGATACGCAGAAAATATATTTCTGTTTCTGTGGCCAGAAACACGCATTCCAAACCCCTGGCTTTGCTTACACCAGGATGGGGCAGAGGCAGGAGGGTTGGAGGAGCTGCGATGTAGCAGAGCAGAAAACGCCACATGGGGCCAAACCTTGGCAGGCAGCTGGAGAGCTGTCAGGCAGCGTAGGTTTGAGCACCCTACACGTAGGGCATCAGGTCAACACGTCACTTTGTTTCCACTGCTCCTTGCAATGCCAAGGGGGACAGAGCTGGCCAAGCTGGGACACACATAACCAGCTCCGGGTCCCTCCTGCTCGCTGAGAAGGACACATGCAGCACAGTAGTAAATTGTTCAGCTGAAGGCATGGGAGAACTTGTGCCTTGCACTGCAGCATCTTATGTCATTTAACAAAGCAAGCCTGTGTCAGCTGTGCTGACAGAGATGCTCCTTGTCAGCCGTGCTGAACGGGAAGCCCTGGTCCATTAGGCAACACATGCCAGAGTGCACGAAGCTGGAAGCAGGCATCTCTGCACAGAGTGGGCACCCCTGAAACAAACACAAACACTTGGTGTGAGAGAAATGTTCACTTGGGTATCCTCTTGCCTGCCAGCACAGCCTCACTCACACAGGACAAGCAAGCCAAAAGCCCATGCAAGAAGAAAGCTTGTGCAAGGACTTCACACCTGCAGACAGCTGAGACCCTTGGAAATACCTGCTAGCTCACCTCAAAGTGATGTCAAGACACTTATGGGGGTTTCTTTATAGGTGCAGGCTTTTCAGTTCACACCTGGAGAAGCAGAACAATAAATGCAGGCTCTATATGTGCACAGTGCACAGCCAGGTGAGCAGCCCTTTCTAAGTACATGGCCTTTGCAGACACCTGTGGTGACCAGCTGTGGGGAGAGAGTGGCATGGAGGTATCCCCACCTCCTCCAGAGATACTCTGCTGCTTGGCAGAGACCCCCAGCTCCACGTTTCAAGAAGTGGAACCTACAATGGGAGCAGTGTGGAGCTCAGCTGTGTTTGCAGGACTTCAGAGATGATATCATAACCCCAGAGGCAGAGCAGAGTGGAGCTCCAGGCAGGCAGAGAGATGTGAGCTCAGCCATTCACCAGGGACACTTAATCTGGCATCAATACTGGGCCCATTGTGGGGTGGTGCAATGCACTAGTTTGTCTTTTTTTTTGTGGGCCTTTTTTTTTTCAGAATTATTGTTTGAAGAGTAACAAAAATTACCCTGAAGCACAAAGAAGAGTATTCTGGGAACCTGAAAGAAGCTACCCAATTAGATAATAGAAAAAAATATCTTATAAAGACAAAATATCAGCAGCAGCCGATACGACACAGGCTTTGTAATTGTATTTTCTGGAACTAAAGGCTGATCTCAAGAAAACATTTTAGACTGTACTTGAGTTTTAGTAGTGTTTATATCTCATTCATAGAAAAAAGTTTTAAATACATTCTCAGTTATTATAAGAGTTCTAAAACATGTTCATGTTGTCCACTCTAAATTAGGGTATCATACTGGGTTGTTTGTTTGTTTTGGGTTTTTTTGGTCCTCTTCTATATATCAAACTCCTTGGCAACCTGCTTTCCAAGGGCCTCACATTTCACAGAATCATAGAATAGTTTGGATTGGATTCAAAAGTCTTTTCAATGCAAGTGTCCCCTGCAATGAGCAGGGACATTTTCAATTAGATGAGGTTACTCAGAAGCCCATCCAACCTGACCCTGAATGTTTCCAGGGCTGGGGCATTCCCCACCTCTGTGGCAAACCTGTGCCAGTGCCTCATCACCCTCATTCAGCCCAGTAGAAGATGCAGTATTTTTCCCATCACACACATGCAAAAACATGGGCATTTTTGTTTTCTTCCCAACTCATATATGACATCCAAATACAGCATTCTCTTGCCCAGTCCTCTCTCACTCATCTGTCTTTCCCACCTCTCCCCTACCTTCTCCGTGATCCTGGTGGTGTGTCTCACATCTGGAGCCAAACTCCTCTCGGCTCAATGATTTCCTGCCATATTTCACCACCTTCTTTCTTTTTAAAAATAGAGGAACATCCTCCCAAGTGGCATTGAGCAAAATGCAGTAAAGAAAATATCCACTTGAGACCAATGAGTTTCTGCTCCTTTCTTCTTCTTGTTGGATCATTCTTCAGTCTGGTACTGACTTCTCAAGCTGTACAGTACAAGCACATCAACATACTAATAATATTTACATTTGTTTATGGGTGACTCAGTTTTGTGAGATGACAGAAGGCAATACAAGCCATGGTTCAGCATTATCATGCTAAAGGCTGTCAGTAATGGGGCTGGAGAATCTCCCACATGGTCAAAATACCCCACTCTTTACAAAGTTGCATCTGAAAAATTTTAAGGGTGACTAAAGGATATCCACCCATTCTTCAAAGCACATTGGAAGCTCCCAGTCATAATTATTTACGAAGCAGTTTCTGAAGCCTTTTTTTCCTGAAAAGTCTTTCTATGAAAAATTCATTTATGCAGCACAAACTGTGTCTATAAATAATAGACACTCCAGCTCACCTGCCTTTTTTACATTTCTATAGGCAATGCAAGCTCTACTTATAACAAAATAGAGCAAATTAAGGCTGCCGCGTTATCAGCACACATTCCCCGTCTGGCACAATTTTCCGGATGGTCCTGTTTGCCTGATAATTCATTGTTTCTATAGCAATCCTGACAAGAAGAGTTTCCCATTGTGCTCAAGGAAAAGGGTACTCCCAAGACCACAGTAGCTTTATTAGCTCTAAATACCTTACAAATAGAGCCTGGTTATCAAAATTGGTTTCCAAAAGTCACCATTATTTCGAGCTTTGCTGTTAACATGCCCAGGACGAGATGTTCAGTGGCTCACAGGGGACCAGCCCGTTTGCTTAGAAGCTCACACTGGATTGATTTGTAGGAGCTGCACCAGTCAGATCCTTCCAGGTCGTTGTTGCCATGTTAAACAGTTCTATTATTCTAAATTTTCCCTGTAGCTGTAGGAGTCGTGAAGCTGCCGAGGTGAGTGGAAGCACTCCATAACTTAGCAAACTGCACCAAAGAGGATTTCCAACCCAACTGGTTACAAACTTAGGGCTTGAACTCACTTGTCCTCATCCGAGCGGTGAAAGCAGAAGCGATGGGGCTGAGGGGGTGTCTGGGGTCTGGGCACTGCTTGGCAGGAACCCACAGGGGGCTGCTTTTCCATGCAGGACGCCCCTCCTTGCCTTCCCCGGGGCCAGAGCCCACCAGGAACCGCGGCACGGAGCCGAGCAGCATTTCAGGGTGCTGCTGCCAAGCCAGGGGCAAAACTTCCGCTGGCAGGCCAGGAGCAGGCACCAGGCCAGTGGGTCGCCTTGTCTGCAGGCAGCCATGCAAATCTCCACCTAAATTTTCCCTTTTTTTGCTTTTTCTATTTTTCTCCTCTTTCCTGGAATCCAGCCATTTGCAAGGTGAATGCTCTCCTCTTGCACTACTTTTTCTTCTTGTTTTTTATTTTTTTTAAAAGCATGCACTAGAAAAAGAAACTTTCAGCAAGTACTAGGTATGATATAAATCTTGTTATTTAGCTTTAAAATTGATTTTCATATTTATTTTTAACCTCTGTTACTATTTTTCTGAATATTTGGCAATCACAAAAAAAAAAAAGAGGGCTACTTCAAATTATGACAAAGGTCCCATCCCCCTGCCAACACTGAACAAGAGAACAGATTTGGCATGAACAGTCACAGGAATTAATGGTGCTGCTTTTTGGACTTTATTCGATGTGCAGAGGGTCTGGCATCTTCCTCACAAAGATGTCATTTGATAGCTCTTATCACTGAAAAAGGGCAAAGGAAGGTGTAGGAGAAATCACAGCACCTTCACATTTCTCCACAGCTTCACAGCTCATAGAAGTGCTTGCAGAAGGGAATAAAAGGATTTGTTTCATTTTTCTCCCTCCAGTTTTTTTTTCCCTCTATTATGCCTATTGTAGAATTTTTTCTCAGTAAATTGAGATAAAAGGTACTAGCAGTTTATTTTATCTTGATAGACTAAAATTGATTCAAATTCAGAAATTGTCCCCTTTTCAAGTAAAAGTACAATGCCATTGGAAGATCACCCATGAAAAAAAAACAAAACAAAACTACCCCCAAACACCCTGTCCTGATTTGTCATAACTCTCATACGAAGGTAAAGCGCTCGTTTTTTCAACCCATAAGCCTTCCAGTTCTCCCACACCACCTTCTTAAATTCCTAGCCACAGAATGGTTTGAGTTGGAAGGAACCCGAAAACCCATCTGATCCCAACCCCACAAGCACGGACACCTTCCACCAGATCAGGTTGCCCAAAGCCCCACCCACCATGGCCTGCTTTGACCACACTAAAGGTGACTTCAATCCAGATCTTGTCCCATTATCCATGACACAACCACTTGACCACTTACTGGCTTCGGCACAGTTTTCCAAGCTTTCCCCGTTGGAGTGGTTTCCCTCTTCTGCCATAAAAACCTGCCACAAATTCCATCCATCCTTATAAACAGGAATGGTTGCAAGTTTCCCTCCTAAGGTTTAAATTAAGACTTGATGAAGACTCAGAATTTAAGATTAAATGTTCAGCCCCTGGCTAATTATGTTTGTACAGTTCAATTTCCTTGGCAAGCATTTGAAATAAAAAACAAAACAAGCCCCAAACAATATTTACACATTCTAGAACACAGCAAATCCTTCCTTGAAAAGGCACAAGAAATCCCTGTAGAGCTCTGGTACACTTTCAGCCAGCCTCCTGCCCAATTTCCTGGGGAAAACGAAACAAAAACAAAATGCAAGTTCACGACCTTGTGATTTTTAAAAAAAGTGAAATATCTTAAATATTTGTATTTGCCTGTTCTGGCTGCTCAGTGTGCATTATAGCTACATATGCTATTAGCTTCTATTCCACACTTTTGTATGGGTGAAGATCTGAAATACAGATCCCCTTTGCAGCTATTATACATCACTTTTCAAGAATTGCCTTTAAAGTATTACATTAGGCTTCTGTTTACCTTCCACTTAGGTCTTTCATTACAAATCCAGCCATTGGCTGGCTGAAGTTTTCATTTCTGTATTTTTTTCTCCCTGTAGCAATACCTTGTAAACAGCCTCCTTATGTATGACTATGAATGAGATAGAAAAGCCAGGGAATATCTCATGGTATGAGGAAAAAAATTGCTGTGGTTACTGCCTTATAAAATACACTGGATAAATTTGAATAATCTGAATTTTTATTGCAACAGTCTAAAATAAAGAAGTACAATTTCCTCTTTTTTTTTTTTTAATTTTAAATAATGCACCGAAATCTTAATAAACAGTTTAGTCTGAACCACAGGGAGAAATGAAAGGCTCTTCTATGTAGTGACTCACTGGATTATTGAAAACAACTATGTGGCTGCAACTGCTTTGCCTTCCTGATATATCTTTTCCCTCTGTTTTTAATAACAAGATCACTGTAGATCTTTGATGAAAAATGAGATTTCCTTCTTTTCCAATGGACAGAAATATTTACACGGGTTGGAGAAATGCATTTAAAATGAGACAGCTCAAGTGTACCAGGCACAGATTTTTACATACACGAGTTGTAGAAATCTGCCTGCCCATTTTAACTCTCGTTGTTTATCCCCTTGTGTGTTTTTTTCCTTCTGTGGAGCAGACGAGTTTTTCCTCCCTTTTTTATGAATAAGCCTCTCTCAGAAATGAGACATGTGGCTTTAACTTCTGGGGGAAGCGTTGCCACCACTGCCAAGGAAAGGGATGTGAACTGACTGGCTGTTCTGCTCTGGAACATTAGGCAGATTACACTCCCACTGCAAAGTGCCGTTGTCAACATTAAACTGACTTGTTAATAGCCCACTGGCTTTTTCTTTTAGTTTTCCTTTCCAAGTGTATCTACAGTTAACTGCAAGGAAAATCCCAAACAGCAAAACACTGAGAAGGGTCTCCCTCCTAAATGGTGGCACCTCTCAGGTAGATGCTCTAAGCTCTCCTCTCTCCACAGGTGGCTGTCTTAACCCATCTCCAAGACCATTACTGACAGTAGATGATGTTTTAAAAAATGAATGATTTGCTGTGGGATTCAGGAAGAGATTGTATGTTTTGGTACTGCTTGACGCACTGACAAGCAGGTGAAAAATGTTGCCCTGTAAACATAGTTGTCTCTGTTGATTGAGAGATGTCTTGTGGAAAGATATTAGACACTATAAACCCCAGGATACCCAACAAAGATTTCAATAAAAAAAGAGAGCCATTAAACTAGCTCATCCTCTCTTCACGGGCTCAGGTGTAGAGAGATGGTACCTATACACTTCTGTTCATCTCCATGCTTAGCAAAGGCATGAGCACATGGAGCAAGCAGCATTTCAGATATTACCACATTCTTTTCAATTAACCTGGAAAACCTGTCCAGGGCTGAGCCCTCTCCCACTGAAACTCCATTTTAGCATCACTGACACAGAGAGACAGATATTCCCTCCATTGTGCAGTTTGGGGTGGAATTTATTTTTTTTTTTTACTATGCAGAACTGGTGATCCGCTTTCTTCTTCTTTGGTATTTACTAGACTTTTTAAAGATCAAAGCAACCAAGCAACCAGGTAAAACAAACTGCACCTGCCAGCCAGCTGGACCACTGTAAAATTCAGTGCTGGAAGGGACTTTTTTCAGAACAGCCTCCTGATCTTCACAAGGCATTCATGTTAGTCTTCCTAATGACCTCTCTGTGCTGAGCTCCATTGGCAGAGCAAGGCTTGGGGAGCCATCAAGGGAAGGTGATGGTACAAATGTCCCTGCCAATGTAAATGAAATATCTCACACAATACAGGGCTGCCAATGGTTGGTTTTCTGGCTCACGCATGTCTCCTATTTTGGGGGAAGCTGAGGGTGCAAAGGGAGCAGAGCCTGCAATGCATGCATCAGCTCAAAAGCAAGATTCAGTCTTGGGGGTAATCCTTATCTTCTCAAAACTTTAACCTAAGGGAGCACAAAGGGAAAAGTCATCATCTTGTGTTGGTCATTCACTTTGCTCAGCATCACAAATATCACAGACAGTGGGCCTCGGCAGGGTTTGCTTTAGATCAGGAATAACTCCTGTTCCAGCCATTGCTGGAGCTGTTTAGTCCTTCAGGTTTTTGATGTATTGAGGAAAGCCTCGACAATGCAGACAACTGCAGTGAAATAAGAGACTGGGCTCAAACATTAACGACCCACTGATTCTCTGTGAAACAGAGAGATGATCATACTGTCTGCCTCGGCAAGACCTCTCCTTTCACCCTCCTTGGAAAGATTATTGAAGTTATCATCCCTTCAGTAACTGCAAGGGGCAGAGCTGGTCCTTCAAAATTTTCTTCCTTCCCCCCCACCCCCAACTCCTTGTCATACAGAGGAGGAATCAAAAACAAGCCTGTTGTTTTGCTAGCACAGCAGAAAGAAAAATCAATCTCCTTGTTGACCTGGTGAAAGAAAGGTGGAGAGTACCTGAAGCTCTGCTTTCCCATCTCCAGATGCCACTTACACTGATGGGCAGATTTTCACAGAAGAAAGATCTGCAAGTGCTCTGCTGTAGTGTGGCTCCACCCATCCAACAGCAGCAGGTGAAGGCAGCTCACTACCACACTCTGCAATAGTTTGCATCTACAGAAAGTTTTGGGGTTTGGGAAAGAAAAGAAGATAATTTGCAACCACGAAAAAGGCGATAAAATAAAGCTGTATAGGGAAAGGGGCAGCTTTACACTGTGCAAAGCAAAAATAACCCAGGACATTTTTAACCTGCTTAGGTTGCTGTCACCAGTGGGGCTTTTTTTTTTTTTTTTTTTTTTTTTTTTTTTCTCCTCTTCAAGCCAAGGAAAACCCGTGGTGTAATCTCTCTAGAGCTTGATAGCCATAGGGTCACCTCAGGGAGCACTTGGCAGAGGTGGCCCTGATGCTGAGGTTTGGCTGGGAGTCAGCTCAGGAACACGCGGGGGTGTGGTGGGGCATCACAGAGATCTTGGCTGCGTCACCTGTGATTCCAGGGATGCTCAGGTGACAGAGTCACCCTCCAGCACTGAGGTGCTTCATAAACTGCTGGAAGGTCAGGGAAAGACCTCAAAAGAAAAGGAGAAACGGGGAAGAAGAAGGAGAAAAAAAAATTAGAAAGGAGATTTTGTTGCAACTTATCCCTGTTGCTAAACACCAAGGCTTGAACGCTCCAAAACGCAGGGAAGACGCTCCGGAGCCCGCCAGGGCCGGGTGCTGCCGGCGCTGCCGCGGTCCAACACCGCCCCCTCACGGCTCCGCTGCCGTCAAAATCCAGCGTTTGTGGGGCCGCACTGGCAAATCCTGCCAAAAATCACGGGGTTCCCCCGCCACAGATCTGACATCGCCGAGGGTGCGTCCTGTTTCCCACGGAGGCAGAGCGCTGCAGGCATCCGGCCACCTGCACCCTGCAGTCGGTCCCCGGCTGGAACTGGGGTAGGTGGGTTGGATTCCTGCCCTGCAGCCGCTCATCACTGACACACGGGGGATATGGAATCAGAGGGGGAGCTGATTACCCAGCCCTGGCTACACCCTGCGTTTCTGCTTCACACCCACATGAACATCCCAGAAGAGCACATCACCATATCCACTGCTCATGACACCTTGCGTTCTTCTTGTTTTTGACTTTGTCACATGAGTTTGAAAGATATGGTTTTCCTTCTTATCATGGGAAAATTTCCACTGGTAGCACTGAGCTGGCTCTAAGTCCAAGTAAAGCAGATAGTTGCCCAGAGCAGATGCCCTCCATAGATGACAAGGCAGCAGGCTTGCTGCTGCAGACACTTGGGAAAGCTGAGCTGGGTGCTGACCCAAGACCCTTGAGGATGGCCCAGGGTGTGTAGGCAACAGACACAGCTGGGATGGAAGGAAATAGAGAAGGATGGTCTCCCTGTCCCTTCAGTCTGGCACTAAGAGGGGATGAGAGGTCCCCAGGGCATTTCTCATCCCTCTTCCCCAGAAGCTGATATGCCCTCTGGCCCAGGCATACCAACTGTGTCTGTACCGAACGGGGCATTTTCAGTTTACATGTGCTGGACATCAACCTCTTGCATGCCCCGCAGGAAGCTGTACCTGCTGAGGTCCAGCCCTGCAGCTCTCCTGTGAGTAAGCAATTCCTAGATTCACACACCCTGGGCACCTCAAGCATTTTTATTTGTCCTCCTTACCCCTTCCCTCACCCCCTAAAGAAATGCAAGATGCTACTAAAAATGGACAATGCACCCACTTCTGTTGTAGAGTTCATGCTCCTGAGCTGGAAATACAACTGGCTGGTACAAATGTGAGCTACACTTGCATGCTGACAGCCTAAGAGTAACCCAGAAAGTTTCTGTCTATCCACTCCAGTTTCTTTCCTGATCTGCATCTACTGAGCAACTTTGACCCTCAGCATTTACCTTTCTCTTGCAGACTCGTGGCCTCCAGCCCTGTTCTTCTTCTCCTCAGCTGCCATCACTGTCCTGCTCCTGAATGGTTCAGACTGGATGGATGGTGCTTAAACCATGTTTCAACTGAGCTCATCACCAGTGAGCTGAGGACCAAGGCCTGGCAAAGCAGGAAAAATCACCAGCATGAGTTTGCTAAGAGGTCAAGCTCTGCAGGACTTACCCCGGTAAGAAAAATAAATGTAACTGAAGAAATCAAAAGATGGTACTGCACCACTCAGGGTGTTGTTCAATACTAGCTGCAATGCTCCTATATGATGTGCTGGCAGTGGCAAGTAAATAGATTATGGACTAAACTTTGTACAATAAATACTCCATTACTGAATATATCCTTCTCAAATTAATCACTGACACAAGCTAATGACATAGTCTCAAACCAAGAGGTTTTGGTTTTGAAATGGTTTTGCAGAGGTAACCAGTCTTGATCTCTGCTGGCTGCAGAGTCCTCCAGCTCTTGTTTCTTCCAATAAAACCTATTTTGCAGGTGCAATTATTCAGTGGCTGGGGTTAACTCAGAGCTCTGAAGGATGAAGGTAAGGTAATCGAGTATATTCATCTTGGTATTTCTTCTGCATGCTCTGGGATTATAATTACAAGATAAAATATTATTGCAGGAGGCTAATATTTAACAAGGTATCAGCCAAGGGGACAGGACTTTAAATGCATGGGGACACATGAGAGCGGGACTGTTGGGGAGCCCCAGATAAGATGCCAGGTTTATGGCAGTTGATTTTGCAATCTCTGCCAAAATGTGCCACATCCCTGGCTGTCAATGTCATTCCCAGCACCACAGGGTTTTCCCCTCTCCCACGGGCTGGAAAGAAACTGGTCCTTATCTCCTTCCTCATTCTATCCTCCCCACCAGGGTGTGATGCAGAGTCCACAGGTCCTTTTAATGACAGCACTCACAGTGGGAATATGGACACTTACCTGCAGCCTGGGGTGAGCCTGTGCATCCTTACTGCAGAGGGCTTGTTTTGGGGGACCCACATTCTCTTTTGCCATCAAGAATGGAGGTTTGAAGAGCAGTACCCCAAAGGATGATTTGTCTCTTTGGTGTGACACGTAGGTACTGCAGACTCCTGAAATGAGCCCCCCTTCATCAGTCACACTGTCCCAAGTCATCCCTCAGCCTGAGCTCACCTGCCTGCCCCACTGCTTACCTTCTGAGTTTGGTATTGCCCTTGGCCTCCTGCACAAACACAGCCAGGAAAGATTCCTGTCTCGTGGCTCTCACACTAATTACACAGAGATGAGAGGTGGGTGGGTCAGGACACAGTGCCAGACTCCACAGGGACTGGCAGAACAAATGTCAGCACAGAGCCATAAGGCCAGCATGGAAATCAAGAGTATTCATAGGGGCAGGAGAAAGTCTACAGATGCAATATCTGCACTCATTGTGGGCATCATCTGTCCCTCTATGTAGTATTGAACCAGACCTAAAGAAAAAAAGATAAAATTACTAGTTTTGGTGAAAACTGCAGATCTCCAAAACAGCTTCAGGTCAGGAGAGGGGTATTTTGCAAACTGTTAGGATTTTCAGCAAAGGCCTTGCCCCAGTCCTCCCTGGGGTGCCCTTGCTGCATGGCAGCAGGAAAGCAGCCTGGGGGAGATGGAAATGCTGGACTTTCACCCTAGCAGGGAAATCCACTGCTCCCCTGGGAGATTTCCCATGGGGAAAGGAAATGCTTTAGAAGAAATGCTTCAGAAGTACAAAAAGGGATTATAGCATCCAATCCCTGCATTTAATGTTAAGTGGCTCTTCAATTTATACTCATCGCGGACTCTTTGTAAAATTCTTGGCATTCCCAACGTTTTCTTTTTTCTATAGCTCCAGTTTAAAACCCATAAAAAGTTCAGAGGCATTTCTAACCCTAGAGATACCAGACCAGGCTGTCTCAGTGACACCAATCAAGTGCTACGCTCCAAGGTTTCCTCAGCAGTTCCCTCCTGGCAGACAAATCTCAGTCTTCAGTTAACCCAGAGAAAGGTCAGCCAAGCCATCAAACGTTTCAAAGCACAATTAAGACCCCAAATGAACGAAGTTAAAGTTTAATGCTGAAACTTCACTGGCAGTTGATGCTCAGTGATTACAAGGGTCACTTGAAATGCCATCAGCAGAACCAGCACGTGTGTTAGGAACTTGTCCCTGCTGATGGGCATTAGTGAACCTTTTGGCAAGGCAAATAACCTTGCTGTAATATGATTGCTGCCACTAAAAAAAAATTAAAATTTTTAAAAAACAACTCAGGCTGTAGCTGAGAGAGAGAGGAGCTGTTTGAGTCTGAAAATCTGAAGAATTTAAAGGTGATGTGTTTGAATTCCCTTAAAAGAATTCGGCTCCCATACAAGCGTGGTTGACCAGGAAAAGTCAGAAATTAACTCTCCATCCCAAGAATATAGCATTTAAAGATAAATCAAAGGCCCAAAGGGACAAAAAAGGTCACAACATTGTCTTATTCAAAAATACTGAATAATTTCTTTCATTAAAAAGCTGAAATTTTACACACAAAATCCTATTTTTCTATGTTATGAAATTTTTGCAACATCCTATACTTAAGGTTAAAACAAAAGGAAGCAAAAAGTCAAAACAAAGTTACAGAAAGTTCAAGCCAAGCTTTTCAAAATTAGAGTGAACAGGTAATAAAAATTTGCATCTGATCTGTAGATTACACCTACATTCCTTCACTGTATTGGATTGGAACAAGGCTCATCTTTTCCCACAGCAAAACATTTCCTGGGAACCTCTTCACTGCCATCCTACTCATGCCTGGCTAGGCTTTATTCCAGAGGAATGACACTGAACACCATAGTATGAGAAAGGGTGGAAAAGCAAAGGGTGGAGGGAGACTTTAAACGAGGGACGATCCGTTTAAAAAAGGAAAGGCAAAACGAACTTCAGGCTTTTCCTGTCCTAAAGAAATGGCACAAGGAAAATCACCAGCAGCCTTGTCAAAAAATTCACTGAAGAGTCAACAGTGAAGCCAAAAGGAATTCTGAGCTTTGCTAACACTGTTCCTGCTGATGGGAAATGGGTAAAATGTCTATGCAGACAATTGAGTTCTGCCCCTTTTTGGCAAGACAAAAATCTGGGTAATTTATTTCACGTTCTCATGTATGTATTTAAAAAATTATAACTCTCAGCTCAAATGCCACCTTGATATATTAGCTATCTACTTTCACTATATTCATCTTCATATTGGGTGCAGGATATGAATGTGTAATCTAAGGCATAACAAAGGTTTCTCTGTGGTAGTAAGAGATGTCATTATCAGACATTACATAGCAGTTTATAATGCCAGTGGAATAATTTTGCATCAATGTTACAACAAAATTCTTGATAGAAAAGATGTTATGGGAAGTAATTACTTCTCTCCCCCCACTAGCTATTAAACTGTAACAGCTTTTCCTAAAAGACAGGTTGGCATAGAACTTCATTCTGTAGTTCCTATATTTTAGTAGCCAGAATAAAACAAAAGTATCTAGAACATACTCACTCTTTCATTTTATACAACAAGAGATGAAAAACAAACAAACAAACAAACAAAAAAAGTACAAAATGGTTTATTCATGGTAGACTGAAAGAAATACTGAGTTTAGATCCCAGATACCAAATCTCATCAGCCTGTCTGCTGGCTAATCCCATAAATATAGTTATTTAGACTAGAAACTGAAAATGACATATAACATCAGAGACAGGAAGATAAATCTAGGAGATACTTAATGGATTATATAAAAATCGGCAAGAAATGCCCTGTAATTATTCCACATTGTTAAGCTGGTTTCTTAGCTGACTTAAAGGCTTAACTACCTCCTCTGGAGAAAGAAGAAGAGCCAGCTATTGGCATATATACATGTTTTAAAAGCCCACTCACTGTGGCTCCCAGCCTGTGCTACAGGCTTGCATTTCTGTTTCTGTTATCCCATCAGCACAGTATGGCAGGAGTAGAGTGAAGCCTCTCTGTAGTGTTGCATCCATGAAATCTGATAAACCTTTTTTTTAGGAAAGCATCTACCCAAAATCAACTTGGCTTCATTCATTTTTGTACCTGAAAACACCAGAGTGACCTGTAGAAATAACACAAGTTAATATTTGCCTCATTGGTTTCTGCACATGGAAATTCCTGACAGATATTGTTGTTTGGGTGTTTGTTTTTTTTGTTTTTTTTCTTTGTTTAAAGACATTTAAGTTGGTACCTTATCAGTCTGAATGTGATTTTCAAATGCTTTCCTTATGATCTGGGGTAGAATATTGTGTTTTGAACTGGTCCAGTCACCAAAGCCTGACTTACAGAAATGAGCTCTGTAGCACTGACTGCATTTTTGCTCCCCCTTGGTGGCCCTAGCTGTGCATGTCTGCACTACTCATCCTCCAGAATGACTGAAAAAAATCCTAATTAGGCATAAAAAAAAAAGTGGACTGGGGTTAAGGGCATGAGGGGGCAGTCGTAGCAAAGCAAACCAGAGCTTTCTTCTGTCATTTTCATAATGGCCTAGAAATTACTACTACAAATAATAATAATTTTAAATGCCAGTTAAAAATCAGTAGGCAGTCCTGGTTTAAGAAGATAACAAAAAAAGAAGCAGAAGAAATGAGAAAGTAAGAAGTCTTAAAAATCCACTTGGCAAGAATAGTGTTTTAAGTAGACTTTGCACAGACTTCTTTCTTTGTAGTGGAGAAAAAATGGTCAAACCTAGGGGGATAACCATGTTTAAGGGGGTTGGGGGTTTTGTTGTGGTTTGGGGTTTTTGGTTGGGTTTTTGTTTAGTTGGCTGGAGTTCTTTGTGTTGAAAGGCAGCCTAAAGAACTAAGCCAGAGAGAGGAGTTCTATTACCAGGAATTGCTAATTCCTTTAAGTTTTTGTCCTTGGGCACTGTGGGTCTTTGAGATTCTTTGAAAGCATTTGCTGGAAGTCATCATTAAAACAGATCATCATAGAGAGAAGGACGTAAATAATTCTAAGGCCCTGTATAATAATAAAAGCACACAATGTTAAGCAACTTATTTTGCAGCTCTGCTGACAGCAGGAGTCCATCAGCTGGAAATTGAGAAAGGGAAACCTCTGATGGCTCATCAGGGATCTATAGGCTACCTCTTGACCACCAGCATGACACTGCTACAAAAAAAAAGACAAAAAAAAAAACTCCAAAAGGGATCAGGAGACCTTTTTTCAGAGGAGATAGGGAAGTATTAAAAGTCTTGGTGAGACAGTTCACTTGTAGGAATTGCTTCCATCAGCTGGTGTTCAGCTCAACTTCTCCTCCTGTCTCCTGAAGCAAAGTGAAATTAGCAAGGGCACAAGAGCATGTCAGTCTAGATGGCCCCAAATATGTCAAGTCTGAACTCAGAAACATTAATATCATACCCACAAATATACCGCAGTCCATAATATTATTGAGCACTCAAACCCAGCCCAGGAAGCCCAAAGCTGGAGCCTCGGAGCACGTTTGGCTGCTTTGTTCTAGGCACTAGATGTCAGTGTTTTACCTACATTTGCAGAAATTCTCAGTCACTGGGAATGCAGAGGTAACAACAAATAAACAAATATATAAATAAACAAGCAACATAAGACATCTGCAGTACCAAAGCCCCACCTGAAGACCAGCAAACCTCTCCTTCTCTCAGGTGCCCAAAAGGAAGTCGACTTCCCCTTCTCCCCAGCTTGCTTATGCCCAAAAATGTTAGTCTAGGGAAGAACTGAGTCAAACACATGCACGATACCAAAGGTACCTGCCAATATTATCAACAGTGGGGAGATATAAATATATATTATATATACTATATAATATAAAATATTCATGTGTTTGCTAAGAGCTGCTAAGAGACTTGGCCAAGAAATTTTAATATACAGAAAGAAACGGACACATTTCTTTGAAACCTCTTTTTCTACACTGTATAACATTCATTTCATCCTGAAAAAGAAATTGGAAAAAAAATTTAGCTATTTCAAAAAGCTTCATAATTTTGTCAGAAGCAATTTTACTGAGTTCCTAAACTGCTTTTAAGTTCAGGCAACAAAATGGGATCAAACATATTTACAACATGAACTAAAGGCGGTATCTTCAACATTTGGTTCATGTCATCTTTCCTTTAGGTTTGAATTAGAAAAATCAAAAATGTCTCAAATCTAGCTATTAAGGAAAATTGTGTCCAGGGTTGTTGTATTCCATTGTCATCTCAATATCAGATTAACAGTATGTTATATTCAAAACAAAGTCCTATCCCTACTCCTTGTCCACACAGTCTGTGTGCACAAAGCACTTCAGAAAAACAATCATTTACATTAGCACAAATACAGTTTAAATTAGCCCATGAAAACTCCTGTGATAGCCGTAACTGCAGGAATTAGGATGGTGGTCCTGCCTGATTTATCACATTTCTGCTTCTCTCCCCAAATCCTCTTTGCTCCAATTCTTTCCCCAACACAGGGCTGAAGGAGAGCATCTTCTCAATTCCCTCTTTGACTTCCACTGGTGCTCCATGCTGGACAACCACAGCATGTTTTCCTTTGCCCTTCAGAGTGCTCGTACATTAGAAAAGGTAAAGCAACCAAAACAACCAACAGACACAGTAAAAGATGAACACCATCTGCAAACTTTAAGGGTAGATTTTGTGTTATCTTTTGTTCATCAGGTTACATATATGTTCTATCTCACTTTGCATATGTTCATTGAATGAGAAATTTTGCTCCACAAAAGTAAATTCCCTTTTTTCTTTTTTTCCTCTAGCCTACCTATGCATTACAATCAATAAAGAGCTCCAAGTATAAAGTGGTAGCTGTACTGAACAGCAGCCTGTGGACCTTGGGGGAAAGGTAGGGGGTGCCTTACCCACAGAAAGGCCAGTGTTAATCTTGTTATGTTCATAATCTTCATAAAGTGTTCATGAAGTGTTGCAAAGGTTGCTCAGGTTCCAAGCAAGTCTGGAAAACTAGAAAACTTTACTAAAAGAAAGGGGATACACTCCTATTTGAAATAAAATCTAAGGCTAAGCTTCCCTCTAGAAGAATAAATCAAGGATCTTTGCACTTCAAATAATAACACAGCCAAATACAGCGCTACATTTATGGCTTACTTTTAGACAAACCCTGGGCAAAATGAAAAAAACTACAATTTTCTGGTCTAATTCCTGAAGAAAAAAAAAAAAACAAAACCACAAAAAAACCAACAAGCAAAAAACCAAACCCAAACAAAAACACAAACAACAACAACAACCAAAAAAGAAAAAAAAAATAAAAACCAAAACAAAAAAAAACCTCACCAAAAAACACCCACCAAAATGAAACTATCAGTGACCATCTAATGATCCATCCTATCCCATATGCTGAAAAGTCATTAGTGTTGCCTCAGCCTGAAAAATCCACGTGTTGAATCAGTGTGGTATGAACAAGTCAAAGCAAATCTAATCACTGTGGGCTACATTACATCCCAACATGTGCTGAGGAAGATTGGCATCTGATACTCACAATTAGCAGGGAGATTTTCAGGGAGGAAAGCATCTGTCAGGCAGACCCAGGACCAACAGGATGGAGCACAAGCAAGGAAACAGGAATTTCCTCCCTTTTTAACATGAAGCACAGCTTTTTATTTAAAAAGCTTTTCGCACACTGAAGTGGTTTCCCCAGAGAAAGAGATGGAAAGCATAGTGGATGACAGGTTTCAGAGCACAGTGTCCCACTGTCACAGCAGGTGACTGGAGATCTCTCCCACATGTCTTTTGTTCTGCTGCTTTAACTGTGGCTCAGAGGGTCATTGTGAATATAGGTTGGAAGGAAAGAGAATACAAATTGACATTTCAACTGTTGATTGGCTGGAAGCAATAAATCATACAATCAACCATAAAGCAACTTTAAAGCACAGGACAAATCATCAGTTTGTTGTGGTGAAATCCAGTCTCTGTTGAAAAGCCAAGTCAGCTCCCTGGGAGAGAAAGGAGAGCCAGCAGACAGACACTGAAGAGTTTAACAATCCACAGCAAGGTTATTTTTAATCTGTGTCGGGAGCACTTGTCAGCACCTGGTGTGTGGTTTGCCATGGCCGCAGCTCCTGACAACATCAAAAAATGCCCCATCAGAACAAAGTGGTGCCAAAGGAAAACTATGACTGTGGCAGCCTTTCACTCCAAAGCAGAAGCACCCAAACCTGTCAAGTCTTGTGAATGAGATATCAGCCATGAACTTTTGTTTTGCAGCTACTGCTACCAGGCAGACCAGAATGGATCTGTGTACTGCCAGCCATTCAAGCCTCAAACTTTTCCTTACAGTCAGTCTAGTTTAGACAGGCTACAACTGATTGAGAGCCCTCAGACATCCCATTGTTGTCTAAGGACATTGTTCATAAAAAGATCTCCTTGCCTGGAGACCACAAAAACATAGAAGAAATATGAGCTGGCAATGCCTTCACATCAGAGGCAGCCAGAAATCAGAATTGCCCCGTGCAATTCTAGATTAAAACACAGGTAGATCAGCCCCAGGGTTTTACTCCCTCCTTTTAAAGTGTCGTTCATGATTCAACTACAGTCACCAGCAAACAGAAAATATTTGCCTTCTTTCCTGATCCCATGAAACCAGTGACAGAACAATTACTGAGACTCAAAGGGCTGATTATCAACCACTCCATATAAAGTGACTAACAGGTGTCATTTCAGCCAAGTGACACATATTTGCTAGTGTTTTACATTTATATTTTAGCTTTAAAGGTTCTTCCCCTTTCTATCACATTCAGCAGCATCTCTCTGTGGCAGAACTTCAGAAAGGGGTTACTTGCCACTGAGCCACACCTAAATAACACTGGATGAGCAGCCAATTTTTCATCTGCACAGTAGCAAAAGAAACAAATCTTCCTGTCATTAAACCTTCCTGCTGAAAAACCTCCCACCAATATCACAGAGAAGGCAGCAGGGGTAAAGGATGCTGAGCCAGAAATAGCTGGTGTGGGCTTAAAATGGAGTGGGAATGGGACAGTTTGCTAGTCTGAGATAAAAGTCAGCATTTGTAAAGTTTTTAATTCACTTTATATTCAAACACAAATTGACTGCAAGAGTCTGAGATTCCAGTACTGTTTGGACAGGGGAATTTCTGTTCACTCCTTTATCACTCATCCCACTACTAGACCTTCAAACATTCATGTGATCATCTAAATCTTAAGACTTCTTGAACATAAAGAATTTTATGCTGAAGCAGTTCAGTGTTTGAGCAAATTTTCAAACATTTGAATGGGACAAAATGAGGATGCAGACACAGAAGTCTGTTCAGGATTTGGGGCGATAACCTTGTCCCATGCTCACACCTGTGTGCCCAAAGCTTCCCTCCCTGGGAAGGATTAAGACCAACTCCTTAGAGCATTATATTGTCAACTATCAACTCACTACCAACTACCATTTGTCAGCTCTAAGAGAGTTTCTCATTTCCTACATCACCGGCACTCGAAAATTCAGAGAACAAATTCAGCATGTTCTAGGTTCTCCATCTGGATCTGCAACTCCTCTGAGGAATAGGGAGCAGTCTTTGCCTTTTGGTGTCTGGGACAAATAATTTGCTAACAGCCCTCAGAACTACACGCCAGCATCCTGCACTGAAGGCAAATATTTTTGGGTTTCTGACAGGGTTTTGTCAGACTATGTCGTGAGCTACAATTAACTTGGAAGAAAATAGAATGGATAATTTCATGCCCCATTAAACTCGTAATTTCTTTCTGCTTTTCTGGACTTGGACAACATTGTTCCTATCCCTGCTCAGCCTTCCACAGCCTCACACCCATTACTGTAGGGCAGAGTTAATTAAATACAAACCTTCTCCTCGTCAAAGCGCTGACTAAGGTGTGTCAAATCCTGTCTCCTCAGATGCCATAAAGGGACCATTAAGTTATCTAAACACTTCCAGAAAGTGTTGCAACACACCACAGATCACAGCAGTGTGAGCAGGCACTCATGGTGCTCATATCCACAAGTTCCCAGTCCTGCTGGAAGCCTCCCTGGTGTGTGTCTGTAAAATCTGATCTAGGACTGGTCCCCCCAACAGCATCGGGCCACACCACACTATTTCTGCCCACCTTTGAGGCTGACAAGACACAGAATACAGACCCCCATAGCATAAGACCTTGTACCAGAGAAGCAGATGTTTCCTCTTCCACCTTCTGAGCTGCACCTTCTGAGCAGGCTGCCAGCAAGAGCCAGGTCCATATCAGCTCATCCACTTCTACTGAAGGGGCCCCTGTGGGAGGGCAAAAATTCAAGAGCTGAAGGACAGACATTTTCAGAGGATCATATACAAAAAAAAGACAAAAGGCCTTAGGTCACAGCCATGGAAAGGTCCCCCAGCTTAAAACTCACCCAGACAACGAAGAATAAACAACTCCACCTGCTCCTTTTATCCACACATGACATTTCCGTCAGGTAATTTTCAAATCACTTTGACTTGCAACCAGCTCCTAGTCAGGAGTCTTGGCCTTCTCTCTTCTCCTACCAGAGGTCTCACATCATCTTAGAATCACATGATCATTTAGGTTGGGAGAAAACCTTGAGATCATTGAGTCCAGCTCTTCCAGGTCCACCACTAAACCGTGTCTTCAAGCACCACATCCACACATCTTGTCACATGGCATATCAGTGAGGACCATGAGAAGCCTCCTGTAGCATCAGTGGGTTGCTTGCTTCACCCTGGGGAGAATGACACTTCAGGAGATTTAATGGGGAACAGAAAGTACCTCTGCTGGTGTAGGAAAAATACTATTAAAAGAGAAGGCCAAAAGAAGAAGCCCTTGAGAATGTCATTCGCTGAAATGGCAGAATTGACAAGAGGCAAACCCAGCTTCTTCAGCATGAGAAGTTTCAGTGGGAAGGTAGTCAGCCCTGCTTTGGGCTCCCAGAAACTCTCCAGCAGTTCTGCAAGTGGCTCACAAGCACTCCTGGCAGGAGGATGTGGTTTTCCCAAATATCTGGAAGGGAAGGCAGCTGTAAGCCATTTAAACCACATAAGCAGCACCTAGCCTCCTTAGTGGGGAGCCAGGGGTGTCCCCTCCAGCAGGTGACTGCACTGGAGAAATTTGTCAATACTTAGAGAGAAATGCGACAGAAAATTCAGGGTCTCATTCCCAGGAAAATGAACCCATCTCTTCTGTTTGTCAGAAAAATGCACAGTGAAGGGCATTTTCCATAAACCTTGTGCATTATTACTGAGTTACTATTATTATTAATGAGTTAGTATTATTATTACTGAAGGCCAGGAAATTTTACCAGCCTTTGGTCCCAAGCACAAGCTTGGAGCCAAAATTATCCACAAATCCCCTCTGGTCCCAGTTTGCACTCAGTTCTCTTGGAAAACAGGAGTAAGATTTCTGAAGTGGGTTTACAATTTCTCCCACAGTTGCCCCTTTCACTTCATATGAACACCATAAAACATATTTCTGAGCATGTTTATAAGAACAAACACTACATGTCATGAGAGCAAAACCAATTCCTAGGATTTTCTGTTTGATAATGATGGCAACAGTTCCCCTGACTAAAGGCAGATGCTGGTTTTTTGCTACTTCATGCTAACCTTGATCTTCTTTTACTCCTTGTGTAGAGGGGCATGTTAAGTGTGTGTTCACAGACTTGGGAGCCACATCATGGTGCTTTCTCCTGCCACTTATCATAGAGCTAGTTTTCAGTTGAAAATATCAATCAAAAAGTGCATCCTCACTGTAGTCACATATTTCCACACCTGAACAGCAACTATCAATTCTGAAAGTTATTTCAAGTCTCCTTTTCATTTCCAGGGGTGTTTTTCTAGTTCTTCCAGGCTGTCTTTTCCACCCTCCTGGAGCTATACAGGTAAGCTTGCCTGTCTCATCTCCTTCAGTTCAACCAGAATTCCATGTCCAAACCCTGACAGTCAAATTGAAAACCTTGTGTCCTCTTCCCACTCCCAAAGTCAACACAGCCCATGAAACCTCACAGAAGGAGCAACTGGGAATAAAATTCTCCTTTGAGAGCCCCGTTCTCCATCTGAAATGGATAACCTATTTTGTCAGAATTTGAGAACAACAACAATATTTTTCCCTCCAAGAGCATGGACACACTTTGTAGGTAACAGATATATGGACCTGCTGGCAGGCAACCATATATAAATGACTGTTGGAGCAGCATCCCATACATCCCTTGTAAGAGAGGCTCTCAAAAAGGCTTTGTTTTTTTTAACATCATTTCACACCGAGTCATTCCTGATGCTATTTTTAGTAAACTAATCTGTGTTTGGAGGCAATTTTCCCCCTCAAATATATCTGAGTGTTTGATAACCAACGCAGTCCCCACAAGCTGATCATTTGTCATCCTTCACCAGAGAAAGTCACTTATGACCATTTCAGCACTTCCCAGTACTTAATTCTCATGAAGAAATGATAGCCCTTATCAAAGTTCAGTGAATAAGTTGGCATTAAGTTTCCAAGACAAATTGTTCCAGAATATTGGTTTCATGTTAGGTCACAGGAAGGAAATGACACCTGGTTGGACTTAGGAGCATGCTGAGGTGCCAAGGAGCAGGACAAGCCTGTGAAAAACCAGGTTCTCCTGGATCCATGGCAGACAGAGCCATCGAGTTCATCTGCTAGGGTCTTTGGCACACCACTAGGAATCATGCCTTGGAACATGCTCTGTTTTCTCTAAGCACTACAGCTAACAAGAACAGACCAATACAGGAATTCAGCATTACCTGGTTTGTTGCAAGGAAAAGGGGCATGGCTGGATTGGGTCCATGTCTGTACTCCCAGCCAAAGCATGCCACACTCTTAGAGAAGAATTCCTTGTTTCACACCACTTGGTTGTCAAAAAGCACTAGAAAGGTTCCCAAATTTTTTTATTTTATTTTTTTTTTTTTTTTTTTTTTTTTTTTTTGTGTGTGTGTGTGTGTGTGTTTGCTGTGGCTTCTACGAGCCTCTATCTCTCAGGGTCAGAGCTTCTCTCTTGGGCTATTACGTGGCGCTAACTCCTAGGAATGTGATTTCCCATTGCTACCCCAACCTTTAGAGCTACTTTAAGACCTATCTAGTCCTCAAGAGACAGAATCCAGATGCAGGATTTGGAAGTATCTGTAGCAAAACTGACACAGAAGGCACTGCTGCTGCGTACCAGTGGCTGTGGATCTGCCCCAGCCCAGATGGGATGGATGTGGGATACAGCACATTCTGGTCTGCACTCACAGATCTGGCAGCTCATCTTAAAAAGCAATCATTTAAACCTCTGCAAAGCTCCTGCCATTGTACCTCAGCCAGTCACAGTAACTGGAAAAAGCTCCTAAATTATAGCTGGGCTGCCTCAGAATGATGGCAGAACCCACCTTGATTTACAGCCCTGGAGCAAACCTGAAAGGTCTGATGTTCTTGCAGTCCTTCAAACCTCACCATTACAGTCTCCATCCTATTTATCCTCTGAGTTTGTCTAGCAACTGTAAGAAGTGCTTGGACTATTTCTGAGCATTATTTCACGTGGTGCAAGAGAAATTGGTCCTGTAGCTATAATCAGATTACTTCTTGCCAAGGACCCTGTAAAACCTCTATGGCACTGGCTGTTATTCCTACAAAATGCCCACTTTACTTCTTTTCCTGCATCCAAAAAATCCGGATCATTTTAAATATCCACGTTTAACTTGTATACATTTTTTTTTCTCAGGATTTTAATAGGATTTGTCATCATCTGTAAAGCACCATGAAATGTAATATTTTCCCCAGAACAGGGTGTGAAATTTGTCTACCTTATCATAAATTTGTGTACAACTTGCTTCTTGGATTAAATGCTTGACTCACTGAATACCTTCTTCTCACACTAAGTGTATCCAATTGGCATGTTAGGAAATACATGGTTCTTTTTTCTTTTTCTAATGGTAGTCATAGCCTCAGAAGGGATAGATGACATTTTATTGTGCATACATATGTTTATACTTAATTGCTGGATCTTAAGGAAGAGCATTATGTCTAATTCCCTGCCTGAGTGGCTTTATTGCACTTGGGGCACAAGCACACAGCTACAATACTGAGACATCTTGAAGCCTTGCATACAGCTCAAGATCCTGAAGATGTACAAACCAGGGAGAGAAATGGTCCCTGATTAAGGATTTCATGAACAAATGAAAAATGAGGACAGTGACTGGCACAGACTGGGAGTTCCACATCAGCATCTGTGACCAGGAACAACACCAGAGCACCAGTGACCTGTAAACAGCAGATTTCCCCTACCCAGAAGATCCCCAAATGCAAAATCCTGGGTTATTTCTAGGTTTGGGGATTGTTCTTCTTCTAAAAGAGCAACTTCCAGGGAAAGGAAAAAAAAAAAAAAAAAAAAAAAAAAAAAAAGAAAAGAAAAAACTGACAAGAGAAAAAAAACCCACCAAACCCAAAGTGTGTTCTGATGATTGCCCCAGACTATTATTTAGTCTTGTGCCTGCAAGTTTCAGGTTTTGTTCAGGTGCATAATAGTGTGGTGGAATGCTTCCCAGCAGTCCCCCAAAACATTCTCTGTAATAACAGAGAGATCATTTATTGGAGAGAATGAGCAGATTCTTGCATAAGCCTCTTTTGTCTGAGAAGTTTCAAGGATATGAAAGCAGCAATTATTCTCACCTTGGCTAATGCAATTAAGAAATCCTGAAGTACTGAGAAAACTGTGGAGCAATTAGACTTTGAACACCACCTAGCTATGAATTGTCATTTGCCAGTGAGCTATAGTTAGATCAAATGAAATTGGAGATGAGGGGAATGATCTGAAAGCACTCAGAGGCAGTGGGGCAGGGTTTTCCCTGCAGTTTGTTACAGAGCTGGATCCAAACTCTGTCAACCACGACCATGACTTATAAGCTCTTGGCCAGTCTTTAGAGCACTAATCAGGTATTTTTTGCTTAGGCAGAAACATTACATTATTTTAGTGATAACTGCAGAACTAATTCTACTCCCAGTCCAAAGTTAAAATGTGTTAAGTAATAGGAAAAGTGCTGCTTAACTTAAATCTCTCATGCTGACTGCAGCTTTTGTGAAAGAGGAGGCTGGTTCTAATAAGAGGATCAAAATTTGAACAATTTGCCTTTGACATGAGGTAGAAGAAGCCCTTGCAGGATTACTGAGGCTTAAATATCATCATTAAGAAACAAAGCAGCCCTTGGATAAGTGCTGCATTGACTTTAAGGCAAAGATAGGGACTGCAGAAGAGCACGTGTCCAGAAAACAGGACCCAGGAGAAGAGAGTGGAAGATCAGACTGAGGGAAGAGGAGACAATACAAAAATCACTTCTATTGACAGGAAGGAAATTACTTCTTCAAGATGCTCATGAATATGGAAGTATCCAGGGGTTTAAACTTACATCAAGAAGGAGATTGATGATGATGACAGTGAGAAACACCAGGTGGCTGGAGAGGGTGAGGAGCCTTCTTTGGATCCATTCCTGGTAGATGTTTGATCTGACAGATCTTCCCTAGCAGAGAGGGAGTGGGTGACCCCTGAGAAGGCTGTGATTTTAGCACCCTGTTTCTTGTGAGCATGATACTCTTGAGTACTCTTGAGAATTTTGTTGTTTCTCCCCACGCTGCCCAGAGTAAATCAGACCACCTTCCCCTGAACCTGCCCAGCAGGACAGGGCATTACAGGGGTGACCTAATTGTGGCCTTCCAGTACCTGAAGGGAACTTAGAAGAAAAATGGGGCAAGACTATCTACAAGAGCATGTAGTGACAGAACAAGGAGGAATGTGTTTAAACTGAAAAAGAGTAGGTTTAAATTAGATACAAGGAAAAAATTGTTAACTGTGAGGGTGATGAGGCACAGGCTACCCAGGGAAGCTATGGATGCTCCATCTCTGAAAGTGTCCAAGCCCAGGTTGGTCAAGGCTTGGAGCAATTTGGTCTAGGTGGAAGGTGTCCATGCCCTTGGCAGGGGGTGGAAAATAATTATATTTAAGGTCCCTTCCAGCCCAAACCAATCCTTTTTTCCTGTGATTCTGATTGGTCAGGTATTAACAGGATTCTAACAAAGAAGATGGCTTCACAAGCAGCAGGGGTCATGGAAGTAATAGATTCACGTTTTGTTCCTGCACCCAAACCTCTCCTGGCCTGTTGTGACTCAAACTGGCTTTTAAAGGTTCACAGATTTATCTGGGTTGGAAGAGCCCTTGAAAATCATCTTGTTCCAGCCCCCTGCTACAGGCAGGGACACCTTCCACTGGACCAGGTTCTTCCAAGCCCCATCCAACCTTCAGCGACTCCTGCAGCTGGCACTGGGCAGCCCTGCACTCAGCAGTCTGATAAGCTCAACTCTTTCTCTCCTTACTGTTGAGTTTCCCATCACACAGTCAAGCCTTCTCAAGGGATAAAGCATGGGGATAAAACTTTTGCCATGCTTCAAGCCCTTTGAAAAATAACTTATATCCACAGTGTAAAGCAAACAGTATTGCAAAATCATTTTGAGAAGACAGTTCAGTGAAAATCCAGATGAGTCCTGTCTTTCAGTTGGCTTAGTTATACTTGATTGCATTTGCTATAGCATGGATGCAGTTTCAGATTTTGCTGGGGAGGTTCACAAATACAAAGCTCCCCGTGCCAGGCTGCTCAGCACAGCCCCTGAAAGGATACCCTGTCCAGAGGGGCACAGCCCAGACAGAAATTGCTCCGTTTGGCTCAGGATAACTGTCTCTCCACCCGCTCCAAGGTCTACCAGCACAGACATCTTGATCCTGTGCTAGCCCCAAGTTTCTTTGGAGTGGAAACTTGAATGGAGAACTCAAAGCGTGGGGATATCAATCCATCCAGACCCCGCATCCTGAGAGCTGCTGGCACTGTGCTCCTTTCCCAGCCTCCCCAGTATAGGAAACAAGCTGCAATGGGGTTCGATGAGAGATTACTGGAGACAAGGCTGCTCTCAGGACATGTGGTTTATTGGTCGTGGGGACAGGCAACCTGACCAGCACCGGCTGAAGCGTGGTTCTCCAGCGGTCTGGAGGAAGCTAAGGGAAGGGAGCAGCAGAAGGGAAGGTCCGAGCGAGAGCGTGAATTTCTTGTTACATTACATTTTATTTCTTTCTATGCTGAATATTCTGGTTAGCACCAACCAACCAGTACAGGATACAAAACCTACAGAATTTACATACAGCCTATGAGAACTACTACATTACCGTACTACTCTACATACTAAAAACCTGGAAAACCACCTTTTTCCTGCTACATGGCAGGGCCCAACCCCCTTTTGCATCCCTTTGTCTGGGGAGGAGTATTGCTCAATTACCAGGGCCCTGGTCTTCAGCTAACTTAATCACCATCTTCCTGCTTAGCAATCTATAGCTCAAATCTTGCTTTTAACTCTATCTCTCCTGCAGGTTTTACACTCTTAGAATCTTTCACCCATAAATCATCTCTGCAGGGCTTTCCTGCTTCATCCTCCCCAACACCCCAGGACCTCAGTGGTGACACAACTTGTGAAGAACATTACTTCATCATTAGCAAGAGAGACCCAAGAGGTCTGCAAGTTTGTCCTGGATAATCTCCCTCCATATTAACAGCAGACTGACACAGACATGGATTCACCTGTAGTTAAATGGGTAAACTGTTTAATTTACAGCAAGGGATTTATCTGGGAAAGAAGGAAAATAATTTCATGCCCCATTGGTTTTCTGTGATCCCATTACACCAATGGATGATACTTCCTTTTTATCAGTCAAATATGAAGTAAGGGCTTCATAGCAGAGAAGGGAGCGCTCTTGAACTCCTCCCTAGGGAAGGATGGACGATCTGGCCCAAGCTTAGTTTCAGTGCTAAATATCTTCTTCCTTTTCCCAGAAATCTGAGGATCTATGGATTATAATCACCACAGCTGACAAACCTGTAGCATCCAAGCAAAAAAAAAATGGTCCCTTAAGCACCCCCTCATTCCTGCTCCCTGAGAGTGAGGGCTCCAAACACTTCCAGGGGGTCCCCCTCTTTTGCTGCAGCCTTTTCGTTAGAGAATAGAAATGAGCTGAGACACAGACTCCTTGTTTATCACAGCATGAAAAGGGCCCTGGTTTATTCCTCTGTACACCTCAGCCATCCTGACCCCAACCATTCACTGACCCTGGATGCAGCAGCTCCTGCTGTAGGTTTCCCTTGCAGCCTCTGACTGCTGGGTATTTCCTGCTGAACTCTGACTGCAGGGATCAGTTTACAGGCTCTGAGTGCAGCTTTTACCCAGCCAGACTGTGACTACAGGTTCCAACAACAGCTCTGACTGCACACCCAGACTGACCTCACTGCAGGGATTCTCTGCCCAGGATCCTGCTTCTTCATGAGTCTCTTCTTCCTTAAGGTACCTCCTCCATAATGATCCTCCTTCACCAGCGCACCCACTCCCTTTTATCACACTTACCTTTATTGGCTACAGCTGTGACTCATCAGGGGAGAGGCTGTATTCGGTAATTAACACAGCTGTTAATTATCAGGAGCCAGGTCACCTGTATTCCCTTCTCCTACACCCCTCCACCTTCACAAAGCCAGGCTTTGTGAGCAGACGGGCAGGAACAGAGCAGCATGGAAGACAAAGTAAAGGCACTTCAGCAGCCTGAGGACTACCCACCTGCTCAAGTAGCAAAGGCATGCTGCAGAGGGGAGGTGTGAGAGCTTTTCACAGGAGAGGCTGTCAAGATCTTTTTATAGATGGCAGTTGGCACAGAGAGGCTCTGAGAGGGTTTGTCCTCCTGTGCAGTTGTACAAACAGCTCAGTCGTCAGTTCCACGAGCAGCAAAATGATTGATATCTGCTCTTCCTGCTTTAATGTGCTGCTGAAAGTCTTGGAAACTAATAAAAGGTGAACTTGTACCAGGAGCTGGTCACTCCCTGGGGACTTACTCTAGGGAATGTTCCTTCTGCCAACATCTTCTCATAAGGCCTCGAGGAGCCATGAGATGGGACAGAGATCAGCTGAAGGGTTCAGGTCTGCCCAGAGAATGACCAAGTGGTTTCATACAGACACAACACTTCTCCTTCTTCATAAAAATCATACCAGCAGCCATTGCACAAATGCTGTACTCAACAGACAACTTCTCTTTGAAATTAGCTGACGCATTGTATGTTAACACAACACCATTTTGTGTATGGATTAGCAGAAAATCCAGGACCTAAAGATCTATTTTTAAGAGATTAAAAACACACAAGGGGTCTCACATTTCAGTTATATTGTAAGATGAACAATGCTACCACCATCTTAAAATAGTTCACAAGTACCTCACTTGGCAAGTTCTTTACACTGCACCCAGACAGGCACCTCCTCCACAAGCATGCCAGGGTCAGCCAAACCCCATTTTGTTCCACAACACTCTGTGCACTTACAGCTTTACTTCTTGCTCTCTTGTCTTTGTTCATTTATTTCCCTGCTGCCACTGCAGTTCCTGGAGCAAGCCTGAGCACCTGTGGACCTCCCAGCACTCTTCTGAGGTGGCCTGTGAGCTGCTGTGAGCAACAACACTGCAGACACTTCAAACTGCACGTGCAAGGGAAAAAGAAAAACAATTAAAAAGAAAAAAAGGAAAGAAACACACCTGTCACCCATCCTTGCCCCCATCCACACAGGCATTGGAGGTGACTAAGAGCAATCCAACTGCCCTTCCCAGTTTCAGTGGAAAGGTTTTAGCCTTCAGTTTGGGCAGAGTGAAGACACAGTATTGGCTTCCTCTCGGTGCAAAGCTATTTCTGCTCTGAATCACCAGCAGCTTCCCTGATTCACCAGCAGCTGGGCTTTCTGTGTGCAGAGATTCAGAAAGAGAAGGTGACACAGCTAGCCTTTGACATGCTGCATCCCCACTATGATTTCACCCAACCCACTTCCTGGGGTGAGCAAAAAAATTCCAGAATGGTTTGGGTTGAAAGCGACCCGAAAGCCCCGCCAGTGCCACCCCCTGCCATGGCAGGGACACCTTCCAGCAGCCCATCCAATCTGGCCTTGGACACTTCCAGGGATGGAGTAGCCACAGCTTCTCAAACATCCTCAGTGAAAACCAAGAGAAGAGGGAGCAGCCATGGCCACTGCTCTTCCTCTGTTTCAGCCAAGGCAGTGGGTCAGGCAGCCTCCAAAACAAGTTTCCGAACCAGGATCTGATGCCAGTGCTGACTTACAGCTCCATTACACAATGTCACCTTCAGGGCTGTGACAACCATGCTGGGAAAAGCCCACAGAACTAAATACTCACCTCAAGGAGTTGATCTACAACCCAGGACATAGACAGGAGCCCCTTGTCTTCTGCTCAGTACCCTTTACTATGAGATCCCTGAGAAACTACAAATTAAATTATACGGACTTTTTCCAGTCCAGCAGAGGAAGATTTAGAGCAGCAAACCACCTGGATATATTTCTGAATATAATTTTTATTGCAGTACACACAACAAAGACAACCCTGGTCTTCATTTTGGACCTGCCTGAGAAGATATCAAGGCAGACAAGGTTTTTCCAAGTTTTGTTGGGGTTTTTTTGTGAAATGTCAGCAGAATTGAGATGTGCTGTGACAATACTGAAAATGGCCTCTGGGAGATGAACATTCCCATCAGACTCCTCAGAGGACAGGCACAACAGTGCCTCCTTTTTGATGGAGTCCAGCACCAAAGCCCAACACCATGACAAAAATCAAGGAACCTGATGGCTCCACAGGTGAAGTGCTGCACAAGCATCCAGATGAAAACACCAGCCCTTGTCTATGATTCTTTGAGCTGTGACACTGCTTTTTGGACAAAACTAATTACTTTTCTGAAAATCCTTTTATCACACACCTTCCATAGTCTGGAGTCCTCTACTGTTTCCTGCAGACTGTTTTACCTGCCTGACCTACAGGCCAGGATTACTGAATCTGCCCCTGAAGCCAACAGCCTTGACTATGTGAGACAACAAGCTCCTTCTGATCAGAATAGTTTGGAAAACCCAGTGATGCAGCAGATTAAACCTTGCAGCTGGTTCAATACCCACGGCCAATTTCAGAAGTTGCTCCAAAGTGAATAACAGGTTTTTAACTAATTTAGGGAAGGAGCTTCTTCCTGACTATCTATGAACAACAAAGGATATTCCCAAAAAAGCCCCAAACCAAAGTCAGTGAGAGAACCCTCACAGCCACATAATGGCATGCATGGCAGCTCTGTGGGCAGGTGGCCTGGGTACAAGCCTGGCTTTCCTTTCAGCCTGGGTGCAACAGGCTCCTCCATTTCCACATGAAAGGGAGAAGCTGGCATCACAAACCACATAAAACCACAGCTGCTCTTTTTTTTTTTCCTGCAGGGGTGGCCTGCCGGTATCCCCATTTCTCAGCTGGAGGTGACCTGGAGGATGATGGGCACATCTGAATTGACTTTATTTCGTTCTCCAATAACTTATGTTGGATGAATTCCAGTTCTTGTGCAGGGGGAGCGCTGTCCCAGCTGCAGAGGGCAGACCTGTCCCTTCAGGCTGGGGAATGGGACACTGAAGTTAAAGGCAGGAGCTGCTGCTCCTGAACCCTGTCAACTCTTCAATCCAGGCTGTCTAGTTGGGATCCTAAGGAGGACAGGAATGTAATCCTGGGCTGTATCAACTAATACACCTAAGCCACAGGAATTAACTATAATTTACAAGTCTTTAAAGAGGCACACAGGAGGCCAAGCCTTTCAAAAGCACCCGAGGCTGTTCTGAACAAAGTCTCATTGACTTTGGGCAGCCATTCTGCTGCTACGTGCTGCAGGCATCCCAAAAAATCCTACCCAGAGACAGAATGCAGCACAGGCCAGGCAGGAGCTGCTTCCTGCTCGTGGTTGCCTTCAGCACAGAAGCTGGACGCTGCAGGATTTCATGCAAAGGTTTTTCTTTATTTCTGACACATCTTGGAGCATGACCTCCCTCTGGCAAGCTCTGCAAGGAGGCATCAGTGTGGGCAAAGACAAAGCTTCAAAAAGAAGTTCATCCACCACTGTTCCAAAGCTGGCTGATTTGGCATGAATTCAGTATAAACATGGTCACAATTCAACCAGGGCTACAACTGAAGGGTCTCAAAAAACCCTGTCCATTTGGTGGGCTGGGTTGGCACCTCACAGAGGCTGCTCTTGGGCAGTGGTGAGACACCAACCCAACCTGCTCTCAGACTTTGCTGCTGCCTCTCCACTAGAAGCCCTGAAATTTGAGTCCCAGGGTGCAAGTCTGGAGGAATTCTGGTGCAGTCAAAGTGGTGAGGGGTGGGTACTACTGCTGTTGTTTGGGATAAAATGCTGGTCTTCCAAGTGGGTCTTCAGCCACAGTGATCCTCAGATATGACAGAGTACTTGCACTAACAAACTTCTTGCAAAAAGAAAATGAAACATTGCTAGTGTACCTGATATCTGCAGGTATCTGCAGATGGGTGAGGCACAGGTTTCCACAGAGCACTCAGGGGATATTCCAGTGCTTTGCAGCCATGCCATAGTAAAAGAAAAAAGGAAAAAGAGAGTGCAATACACAGAAGTTTCCTTTGTAGCCTTTTTACTCCCCCTCCCCATCTGCTGATGCCAAAATCCTGCTTTGACTCCTTGTCCTGTGGACAAGGCTCTTCCCTGTCTGTCGGCTCTGCCCCCCCCTTCCCCGCTGGGAACACCAGGGGGACAAGGGGTTTGCCACGGCCGGACAGGGGGGACAAAGGCCTTGCCAGTAGCAGCACTCAGCTCTCCCGGCAGGCAAGATGCAGCTGTCGCTGTGCAGCACAAGATGTCGTTGCTGTGCTACTTTTATCCCTCCTGCCCATCTCTGCTTCCCTCTCGCTGGGAAAAGCACCACCTTTCCCACACAAACCCCTGCAGGAGTGCTCCAGGGATGCACCCCACACCTCCTCACATTTCCTGACAGTACTGGACAGGTTTCTCTCGCTAAAACACCAGCCTGGGAGAGAAGTACCCATGTTCTGCTCTCGCCACTCCTTCCCGTGTGTGAGCAAGTGTCCATGGGTCCTCCCGTGCCATGGGCACAGCCTGGACACGCAGGACTTGCAGCAGCACCCTGAGACATGAGCTGGGTTGCGTGTGGACCTTGTCCTGCCTTGACCTTGAGAGCAGGACTTCCAACACAGAAAGACTGCTCAGATGTGATTGCTGGGATGCTGTTTCATATGGAAAGCAGTATTTAGGAATAAAACCCCACCTCTCTCACCCCTGTAGCTGGCAGCCCATGATTGTAGCACCAGTGGGGAGGGGCACATCAGTGCTCTTCCCAGCACCACACTGGAAATGGAGATTTTTTAGAGCTGTGGCTAATTCTGCCTCTTCATCAGCCCCTGAACTTCATTGAGCCAGGAGGAGAAGGAGAAGAGGTACCTGAAAGGTCAGCAGCTGGCCCAAGCCCATAGAAAGAGAAGACAAGACAGGATTATTACAAGGGCTTCAGCTGAACTTAAAATCTCCTGTAGCTGTCACAGGCCCTTTCACATCCCACCTCTGGATAAAATCTCCAGTCTTTTTCCATGGTGTGAATTTCAGACCCAGAAGTTCCATTTGGCAATGTCTAATTTAGCACGAGTTCTTTTGGGACTGCAGTGCCATGCTGTAAATAACCAGACACAGGCCTTCTGCATGTGTGGCAGTGGCCATCCTTTCAAAATCTGTTTGATTCCAGAGGCGTCTCGCACACTCCAGGACAAATCTGCGCTGCTGATACCACTGCAGATCTGACAATATTTGGGATATCTATTGCTCAGATTGATGGTTTTCCCCTCTATAATATTCATACCTTTCAATGTTCAATTTCTCTGCCAGAAGCACCTGTCTGATGGCATTATTTACTTTTAAAAGAACCTGTGCAGCAGCTACAGTAAATCCCAGCAAGAATTTTCCCATTAACGAAAACTCCATTTTTTTTCATGGGATGTAAGGTCAGGAAAATTTTCCTGCATGGATCTAACCCACAGCCCTTCAGCCCAAGAGCTTGACCACATGGTGGTGTTGGACTTGTACCAAATTCACACCAAGACGTTTTAAACAGTTTTTAAAAAACTAAGTGCTGTTTCTAGGATGTGAGGTAGAGAAAATTCCCTGAGGGCTTTCATGGTGGATGAGCCTTAAGGGTCAGCACAGGGTTTGGATTAAAATAAATTCATGTATCTTGCAGTTGGGCTTTTCCCTTGACTATCTCAAACATCCTTCAGTGAACTCCCTGCCAAACTCTTGTGCCACAGTTCACTTATTTGTAAATCTTGCTTATATCTGGTGAATTAAAGACTGAAACTTCAGCACATTCACTTTTGGAAACTCAGAAGTCCTTTACACAGCAGGAGGAAGATTCGTACCCTCCTTACTCCTCTAAATCCCCACTCACAGGAAATAAGCAGCAACTCAGCATCCTTTTTAACAACCTGCCAGAATCCCAGAGGCACTTTACATCCCTGGCCCCCACCCTTGGGCAAATGGCACGAAATAAAACAGCCCATAATCCCAGCCATGGCCCAGCATGACAAGGAAGCCAGAGTCCCTCTCAGGTTCAGCACTGCACTGCTGGCAGCAGCAGCCACCTCTGAAAGCTTTTTTGGAAAGAAATGAGATTCCCTTACTTGCTTTGCCAGAAGCAAGAGGTTCATGGCACCAACAGCAGAAGCTCCTCTGCAAAGCCACCCAACACACAGGGTGGCACACAGGGAACCCTATGGCTGTCCAAGAGGTGCTTTTTATAAAAAAACCTCATGCAGAAATATGAAATCACACCAGTGCCTGTGTGACAGTCTCCAGACCAGAGGAGAGTATGTTACAAATACTGCCAGCACCTATTAAGGGGTTTCACTTTACTGGATCTGGCAAACACAAATAAGCATTTGAGAGCTGAACTAGCTCACAGAGCTTTAGCCTTTGGATTACTTACTAATGAACTCCCCACAGTCCAGCCATTTAATTTCATTAAATTGCCAAGACGGTTCCAGTTAAAGGCCTGGGTCAAGTGACACACTGCTGTTTTTTCAGAGACCTCATCGGGAAAAGGCACATTCCTCTGTTTAAACAGATACCATTTTATAAATATCTGCATTGTGCAATTAACCTAAATGAACTGCTTTTCCCCAGTGTACCACTGGAAAACCCAGCAGGAGTCACAAGCAAGGATCATGCTTTTGATTTTGGAATTTTCTGCTTGAGGCCAGAAGGTCCCATCAGACCCTGCTGACACAGAAGTACTCTCCCAGCCTTGGTTAACTGGCCACCTTTTCCTCTCCTCTCCTCAGATATCTGGAACTCAGCTCACAGAGGCAGGGCACTGTAACGGGGATTTGCACCTCGGCTCAGGAAGGGATGCTTCACTCTGTGGCTGATTGCAGCCCCCTCCCACTGCTTCAACAAGATGTTTGGGCTCCATGGTCCGTTAATTCAACTTTTGGAAAGGCTGAGATGAATGAAAATGGAAGCCAGGCAGGCTCCAGGGAAATACTACCTGTCCAGTCCTACTCACAGCTGCAGGACATTAGGATCAGCTCCTGCATCCCACAACATCCCATGGCTTATAGGCTGACCTACAACCCACCAGCAGCCAAGGAATGGCCTCAGTTTCATCCTAGCCCTCACATCCAATGTGAGCTGAACCCCGCTCCTGCAGTAGCCAGCTCCTTCCCAGGGCTTCTGAAGCCTCTCTGGCTGAATGTGACACGTTTGGGACTCAGCCCGCAGCAATGTGCACCATCAGCAATCCTCCCTCGGGGGCGTGGGGCCGCAGCCCGGGCGGCTGAGGGAGTGGAATTTAATTTCCAGAACGGACGGCTGTCAGCGCCGCTGGACACGCCGGCTCCAGGCGAGGGGCTGCCGCAGCCCCAGATCCACTTACTCCTCATCATGCTGATTTGTCTCTTCTCACCTCCTGCTCTAAGACTTTTCCTTCAAACAGATTCATTCCTTCCTGACCTGCTTTGGTGACCACCACGTTGCAGTGCCTTTCCCCACCGAAGCTCCCTTTTGTCCAGTGTCCTCCCAAAAGACAAAAAATCTCAGCTATCCCAAGTTCTGGAAGAAGTAATGACTTCAGGGGAAATAAGGAGAATGTCTCCAGAGGCTTCATATTTTATCATGTGCAACCACTTGGCACAACCCCCTTGTCCCTTGTGTTCCCCCACAGCCAGCAGGATCTTTGCTCTGCTCTGCCTACGGGGTGCAACCTCATCTTGTTTGGATGCTATTTCCTCCTGGCAGCTCCCACTGCGACAACCAGAGTGGCTCCTAGAGCCTGGAGCCAGCAGGAATTGCCCTGGGAAAGGGAGCACGTTGATGTTGCAGCTCTCACCAATGCCAGGCCAGTGAAAAACAGGGCTGAGGCACTGAAAGGTATCACTACATGTGGACAATGCATGGCAGAGAGGCATTTATCCCCATGCAGTAAGGAAACTACTAAAAGACATGATTTAATAAAAGAAGAAGTACAAGCATGAATCCCCAACAGACAATTTTCATGCTGTTCATTTCATATAACCAGAAAGTCAAAGAAACCAACAGCAAAGCCAACACCAGCCAGAGCTAACCACTGATGCACTGACTTAGACAGCCAAGGTCTCTTGCTTCATTGGACTGGATTTTGGTGAAGAACCAGACCAATATCACTCTCAGAGAGCTCTCTGCAGGTGCTCATCATTCTCAGAGCAGGTATTGCTGCTCTGGTATTGCAGATTGCCCTGCATTGTGGGAATCAGAGAAAACAAGGGAAGGTCAACAGCAGATTGCAGTGAGATTGAGTATGTTTTTCTCAAAGATATGCCCTAGTTCAGCCACAAGTTATCTGGCTCTGTGCAGGGATCACTAAGTAAAGCTTTATGTCCTGTGTTATGTAGGGGGAGAAACGAGCTGGCCATGGGGTTTCCTTCTACCCTTACAAGACACAGGGTCTGTACCAGCACAGGACTGCTGCCAGCAATGGGGGAAGCCCTTTACACCCACTGTCAAGTGTCCCAGATGAGGATCTGTCCCTTTCAATTGCAAATTTAGTGAAAAAAAGGAAAATAAAAATAAAAATAAATAAAAATGAAAAGTCACAGCAGTTCCAGATCCATCTGGAAAGTGAAAAAATTGATAGCTTTTTAAAAATGAATAGAGGTGAGATAGAGAAGCTGATGCTGCTGCAGTCATCTTCCATCCCAAGCCCCTGCACTGGAGCATTGTCAGTGATTGCAGAAAAACTTCTTGAAAAGTATGGCAAAGAGGGCTGGACAAGCCCAAGCACAGAGACTGGTCTGCACTCCTTCACATCACCAAAGCATATCTTTCAGTCCCACTGAGGGGTGTGTCAGCACTGATTCTTATTTGCACCTTTCAATTGTTCCTATGAAAAGTGTAAGGGTTTATGTCTGAGGATGACCATTCTGTATGCATGCCATATAAAAAATCGCTGAAGCCCTTGTGTAAGTCACACTGAGCCTCCATATAATAAGTTTTATTCAGTCAAACCTGGAAGGAAAACAGCAAGAGAAGAAAGTTTGGAGACTGCTGGCAGTATATATTTTGCCAAGGAGAGATTTCTGTACAGAGACATACTCAGGCTCTCTCTTAGTGCAGTTAGAGAATAGTACCCTGAGAAGGATATAATAAATGATCAATACATTGGGACTTGGCTACTTGCAGCAAAGAAAAAATTGTTTAGTGTTTTGTTTTGTTTTTTTTCTGCCTCTTCCTCTCTCTTTTCTCCCTTCAAAGAAGGCAGCATTTTAAGAGGGCACATCCTGCACTCTGTGCAGCATCCTGGTGTGCCTCTAGCTTAAGAACAAAGGGAAAAGCCTGGCTTGTCCACTCCAGCTTAACAGAGCTCTTTAACCAAGGTCTAGCAGGAGTAAAGAGACTTTCCTCTGACACATGTCTATAGAGCAGGCAACTCCTGTCCTGGGCTAAGGGAAGTCCCTAACCTATCGTTCACTCATCTGGGGCTGGATTTACTTCATTAAAAATAGTTAATGGAATGTTAATGGTGCTTAATTGTATTCACTGCACCAGTTTTGCTGAGATTTTTTTTCTCCCTCACTTCACAAAGATGGGACTAAGTGCTAATGTATTGCAAACTTATAACCTGCGGTCATGATTTTAAACACATGTAGAGGTGCTAATTGCATTCAGTTGACACAACTGTAGACGGGAAGATCATTTTTCACACCTTATCAGCGCTGGGGAGGTGATAACTGCATTCAGAAGATACCACTGCTGTTACAAAGGTAATTTCTTTCACTTCATCGGAGCTTAGCACATGCTCAGCAATGCAACCAGCCAAAAATACCACACCATCGGAGTTAATGAGGTGCTTGCACAATTTTTATTGTAAATTTTAAATTGAATTGTAAAAAAACTTTCCCCGTTTGTGTTTAAGAAAGAGTAACAAACTCCTGCAGCTGCCGTGTTGTTGGAGTTGGTGGCTGCCTGCCTCAATGACATTCCTGAGCATGTTCCTAGTGCTTTCTGCTCGATGGATCCCACAGTGGAGTGTCTGACCTGCAGAACAGGTGAAACAGAGCTCTAGTCCATCTTTAGCAAGTGTTCTTGGTAAAAAGCTGAAGCTTTTGGCCACATAGCCAAAGATAGTTTTGAGATCTGAAGTCAGCGTTTCATGCAGCGTCTCTGTGTTTGACTGTGCCATGAATGGTTCTTTCCCTCCTCCTGTGCTTTGAGGAGCCTTTGAGTCTTCCCTAAATACGCCTGTGGTCTTTGATGGAAAATCCTGTTTACAAAGTGCAACATGCTGAGGTTGTTAGGCTGTCCAGGGTAATTTGGACATGTAGCAGAAGTGAGGCAGGGCTGGTCTGAGGTAAAAAGTCCTACTGAAAGGAGTTTCTCCCTTTGCTTTAAATAAAGAAATACATGCTAAACCTTTCTGCTGGAATAAAACTGGATGGTGGGGGAGCATTACAAGGCTTCTCTAGCAAAGGTAGGAAACTAAATACCTAACTTTGAGAGAAACCATTTCAAAACAAAAGAAAAGAAATGCATTTCCAATCCCCAAAATATCTCCCCAGAAGCAGATATTGTTCTTGCCTTGAATGACATGCTGAAATGATGTTAACAAGAAGAGGAGATTTTTAACTAATAGAACCATGAATATTCCTCCACATTACCTCCAGAATTCTTGAGTAAATAAAGCTAATCCAAAGACACAAAGGTAGATTTGCAAAGCAAATTTACCGTGGCAATACCCACGTGTCACTCCTGGGGAGATGAGGGCAATCACCTCAAGCAGATTACCTGGGACCTGAGGCACTGCATCTCAACAGCACTGCCTCCAACGCATGTCTTCTATTTTCTTTCATGTCGTTTTATTTATTATTAAATTGAGACTTTCTCAACCTCTCCCTGCAGAGTTGGTCAGCTTGTGATCTCTTTTTGTGTGGGTTTTTTTTTTCCTTTTTTTTTTTTTTTTGGTTGTTTTCTTTTTAATAGCTCCTTCCTTTAGAGAAAGAATCACAGCTTTTCGTTAACATAATAATAACCTCACTGCTTGCACATTAAAAGCTGGCTGCCAAACAGGATTTATAGCTGTCCTACTGCAGTTACCAAGCAAAAGGCTTTAAACCCCAGTTTCGGCTGGCAGTGTCAGGAAATGGGATGACTTTCTTGTGGTTACTTCACACCCGTTCCTTTCCCCACCAAAGCTCCCTTTTGTCCCGTGTCCTCCCAAAAGATAAAAAAATCTCAGCTTTCCCAAGCTCTGGAAGAAATAATGACTTCAGGGGAAATAAGGAGATCGTCTTCAGAGGCTTCATTTTATTGTTCTCTGTGATGAGTTCCCAGCAGGACAGGAGCAGGTGGCTGACCCCAGCAATTTCGAGGTTTAGGAGCAACTCATCCCCACACACATTCTGCTCTCCCAAGGGTCCCCACACACCCTGGACCACTGCAGGGAGCCACAATCAGAGCATCCCTCCTGCACATCCCTCTTTGCTTCTCAAGTCTCCAGCCCATTATGAATTGTACATAATACACAAATATACATACACAAGATGTAATTGTATATACAATTATATACAGTACACAGCTGTATATACAATTGTATGTTGTACAGACCTGCCTATACAATATGTACAACATACAACAGTCCGAAGACACGGAGGTTTGAGTGTGGCCACGGATAGGTCAGGGTTCTTTTGGCTCTGTGATGCATGAAGCAGATAGAAGAGTTTTGCTCCGTAGCATAAATTAACGTGATCTTAAGGCAGCATTCATTTGCATTCAATGACACACCTTCCCAGGGAAACGCTTTTCACATTAAGCGTGTTTTGGGTGGCAAAGCTTGACTAGCACTCTGTGCATGACTCTCGAGTTCAGATGCAGATGGGAAGATGCCGTCATGCCGGGAACAAGCCGGGAAAGTCTCCGCTGAGCCTACCCACAGTGAGACACGTCTTGCAGCTGCTCATTTCTGCAGCACGGCAGGAGAGATCACACTTATGGGGAACCCGTGAGTCATTGCCTTTGACAGCTGAAGGGGTTTCCTTGTCTCCTGAAATGAAAGGTCACTCTTTTGCTGGGCAGTTTTCACCCTGTCAGCCACAGCCTGGGAGGATCTCTTGCCTCTTCCCTTTGTCGTGCTCTCATAGGCGATCTTGCAAAGAGCTTCCCTTCCCCACCAGCCCTCTGCACGTCAGTGCCTTCCCTGGTATTAACCTCAGGAGAAAAGGCGTCTTCTGTGCCAGAGTCTGGGAATTACACAGTTCCCTTCTCGAACAGCACCTGGGCTCTGGTTTTGGGGCAGTCACCCAATTTGACTGTGGTTCTTTCCCCAGCTGTAAAACGGGAACAAACCAACTTCCTTCCTTTGTTACCTTTAGCCACAGCTGTATCTTTACATCTATTCCTTATCTGTTTACAGTTCAAGCCAGAAAGGAGGATTGTTTCTGAAGCACCTGCAGGCTGGGCAGCCCGACCTGTTTAGGATAATTAATGAGGCCACCACAGAGCCATCCATGTCAGTGGCTCCACTCAGGGCCTGCCAGCCTTCCCTTGGCACCAGCAGGAACCAATAAATGCAGGGGGAGCCGAGGACTCTTCCTCTGGGGGAAGAAGTATAACCCAGCTGACTGCAAGATGAAAATTTACTGCAATATGAAGGGATCACCATGGAAACCTCTTTATTTTATTTCAGCCAATCTTTCTGCGCTGTCACAAGCAATATCACCTTCTCACTAGCCATAAAGAAAAGGTTCCCTGAGAGGTTTGTAATCCCTGCTGGCTGGCCAAGCCATCTGCCAGGAAGACGTGTTTTTCTCCAGGAAAACCATTTTTTGATGGTTCCTCTCCTCACCAGATGTGATTCCACCAGTAAACGATAAGGCAGTGCCCAGTCCTGCATTGCTCCTCCTGCAAGGATGGTAGATTTTAACTTTGAGAATAAGAACAGGTGCAAGCAAGAAAGCCTGCTATGTCACTGCCACCATTTTCACCTGTCCCCCTTCCCCCATTTCCAAAGGAAACTTCTGGTTTGCCATGCATCTGCCCTGAGCAGCAGCCCTTGAGGAACTGCATGTCTTGAATGACAGCTCCATCCCATCAGCCACGCCCTAGTGCTGAACCGACAACCTCAGAGTGAGTAGGGAAGTGGGATAAACCCAGCAGCTTCTTCATGGAAAACCTAAAATGAGGCTGAAGTCCCACCAAGTGAAGCTCCACTTGAATCTCCTTTGCAGGAACCTAAGCTTGGAGAAAATGAAACAATCCGTTTTGGCTTCTAGCTGTGGTGACAAAGATGAGGAAGGGAACTGCTGTCTCTTTGGAGAAACCATATCTGCCCAACAACTGCTTCTCAGAAAACAAGCTCTTTGCATGACACAGACCCATCCCAGTCCTGTGCCTGACAGAAGCAGCAGCTTCAAGCTCTGCATGTCTGAATGAGAAGAGCTTTGCTTCTGGAAGATCACCATGACCTGAATGGCAGAGGGAGATAAATAGGTCAGGCTTCTCAGATACTTAGTGCGTCACATCTGAGCTTCACTTACATCCTATGTAATGAAAATCTCAATTTGCTTTTACACTCGTGGGTAAAAAGACTTGAAAACACCACCCTGGTCATTCAGAGATGTTTCTAAAATGCTCAGTGATTTGAGGAATGCTGGTGCTGTCTGTGGGACATGTGACAGCCTCGCGTGGTTCTGTTTCCCCTCTGTCCGTGCCTGGGACACTGTGAGAGTTCACATCCCTTCAAGTGGGGCACAAACTCTGCTGGCAAGCCTCTTGCTCCATGGAAGGCATTGCCCATTCTCTCCTCACACCTGGATGAGCACCAACATCTATTTGCAAATGAGCAGCCTGCCAGAGCAGCTCCCACCCCCGAACTCTGCCAGGCGGGCAGGTCATGGCCACCTCGCCACATTCCCCCGCAGCGAGTGCTGTCCTGACTCCTGTCTCCTGGAGCTCCAGCTGATTGCTTTAGCCACCAGGCAGCTGCACATCCCGGTGACCTGATTTGCCCCACCAAGCACAAGTGCCTCCAGCAAGCAGGGCTTTGTCAGCAGGCACAGCACTCGAGCAGGGAGAAGGCTGTGATTAGGCAGCACCCCCCTGCCTCCCGCTGTAAAACTGCCTTGTCTCCAATTACTTCATGCCAAGAAATAGCCTCGGATACACCCGAGGAAGCAGAATCCCAAAGAGAGCTTGCTTGATGACAAAGCCCTCGCATACACTCAAAGAACAGCAGCTACTAAAGAAGCGTCGTCTTGTCTTTTAGGCAAGGAAATACTATTTGAAAACTCTACATATTCCTCAGGAAAAAAAAAATAGCAGGGAGAATACAGCTGCAAAATGACCCTGGGCAGAAGAAATTGATGTCCAAAGCAGTCGCATGGAGTGGCACATGCACCTTGAAAAGGGCACTAACAAAGAAATTAGCAACGTATTCCGATGCTTTGGAAAAACTGAGCATTTTCATTTTTTTCTTTCTTTCTTTCTTTCTTTTTTTTTTTTTTTTACTCTGAATAAATAAATTACAATAGGCACATATAAACAAAATGAACCTGCAAGCCAGCTTCCTTTCTGAGCTTCAGGGTGGGTGACCTCCTAAAGGACCAGCCTCACTAGCCGTGCCTCTGAAGCGGTAACTAAAGCAATCCCACGGGCAGGTGGGGCAGCTGGACCCTCACGCCTTGCAGAGAGGCATCTTTTCAGATGTACAAGAGGATTTTTCAGTTTTTATTTGCTAAATAGCAGTTTGATAGCCCAACTTTTTATGATGGATCAGTCATCATGGTTTTGCAAGACAGGAATGTCCACCCACTGACTGAATAAATTTAGTCATCCCCATTCCCTATCAGCTCATCTTCAGCTGAGCTACAAGGTATAGCCCGGGACATTTCTAGATCAGCTTCCTTAAAAAGCTCATTTCTCAGTACAAACACTGAAGCAAAGTAGGAATTTTCTACCTCTTTTCACCAGGAGCATGTCCCAGGGCTATCCTGTCTGCCAGAGAGGAAGGATGGGGAGGAGAGATGAACAGAAAATGGTGGGATTCTCTGGAAAATGACTCAGGACTGCCACTGGTATTGCACCGTCCCTTCCGTGCGGCAGTTTTAGGATGCTCCGTTTGTCACCTTCTCCTCGCCTGCCTCGTCTCCTTCCAGGGCTGGTTCTTCAGCGAAGGCCCCTCTCCCAGTGCAGTTCCTGATGCAGGAACAGTCTGTTCCCAGGCAAGGCCATTCAGTGCTTCAGCAATATAAATAACGAGATCTCATGTCTATTTTTGACACTATGCTTTTTGTGAAGGAAGCCAAGGAATCATTTTTCCTGATGAACTGCAATTAAGTACTTTTGAGAAAACATTACAGTATCACTCACAGCAAACATCTGGTGGAAGAGTTCCTGCCTTAAGAATATGGCAGGCATAGGCTTGTCGTAAGATCAGGTGGAAAGATCTGCCCCAAAACCATTTTTCCAATAAAATAAACCTTTTAGGGATAAAAATACAAGCACATTGTTTTTAACAAAGAAGCCCAAACAAGCCTTAACAAATCTCACATTTTCAAGAAACTCCAAATTTCCCTTGCTGTTTTGCTTCAGAAATTTGTGGAATTTTGCATTTTGGCACCCATATAGATGTTAGATTTTACAGCAATATCATATAGGAACTCTTACAGTGAAAAATGAATGCTGCAAAACATGGGCCAATGTAACCGTTCAGGAGATTCTGATATAAATTTGGATCAATGGATCTTGGAAAATTTTAAAATAATATTTTGCCTCCCCGGTTTAATATGTGCTAAATGCTTTTCATATAAATCAATCATTGTTCTACAGAGACTTCAGAAAGAGAAATCAGTAGAATGAAATAGAGCCATATATTGCATTTACTTACCACTGTACTTACACAGTGGATTTATAGTGCTGCTACCATGAGCTTATTTTGCCATAGGTTTCTTTCTGCCTTAGAGTGTAGAAGTTCATTGGGAAACAACCTGAGGATAAAATTGGCAATAAAGCAATCCATAATAATAATAAAATATTCAAAAGCATGCTTTAAAATCAGTAAGGATTGCATATATTCATGAGGCCTTCACACTTTTTTTAAGACGGAAAAATGGCGGAAATGTTATTTGTTAAATGTTTTATTTTAAAAATATTTGCTAAATTATGCCATCACAGTTAATCTATCATCAGCAATCTGGATGCTATAAATATTAATAATTATTCTTCAATATGTGAATTGGTGATTCAATAATTAATGGGAGCCTTAATATGTCTGAATATTTTCATCCTTTTTGCCCATTTTTCCATCTGTCTGGCTGTCCTGCAAAAAGATCCTGCAAAGCAGGTGAGCAGGAGCCCGAAGTGATGCATTTCCCGAGGGCAGGTGAGGAGCACAGGATCTCAAATCTACTCCAAGGTGCCAACACTCAGAAATGTTCACCTGTGCCCTGGACTTCAAGAGCAGCAGAGCTGCCCACGTGTCTTGGGAAATACTCCTTCTGCGTTCATAACGGGAAAAATCTGTCTAAAATACAATTTTTTTTGGGTGCAACGGTCACAACCTCATACAAGAGCTTGTCCAGAAGTGTGCATGCAAACGCTGTGCATCCCTGGCAGCTGCATCCTTACTTTCAGTCTTGCCTTTGCTGTCTTCCCCTGCCATTTAAGGGCCACTCCTGAGACAAAGCAGCTGAAAGCTCTCCAAAGGGCTCCTGGGTGAAGTGCTTGCTAAAGGGAGCTGTCACAGAGGGCTTTCAAGTATTTGCCCAGATCTCTTTTTTTTCTGTCCCTTGCACATTCCAAGCATTGCAGTGGAGATCAAAGCCTCCAGATGGGTTGCTTTTCCCCCCCTCAAAGGCAACCCAACCGGTTTGGTCTCCCAGCTAAATTCATCTCAGGGAGTTACGTGGGGATTTGCAATGAGGGGGAAATTTGTCAGCCTTCTCATGGCCCCCTAGAAAAGAAGAGGAGGAGACAAGGAAGCTCACCAAGCACATCAGGCCAGGAAGAATCTAAGAAAAGTGAACTTTGTCTCAACATTTTTCCATCTTTTCCCTTCCTTTTTCCCTTCCCATCTCTGGACAGCATTCCTGTGGATGCAAACCTTCAGGAGGAGCAGGTGCAGCAATCCAACCAACACCTGCCAAGTGGGTCTAGACAGTGCCTGGGAAACACTCCCTTCATATGTTAAGTGGAAAAAGCAGTACAAAGTCATCCAGTTGTCCAGTACAAAGATTATAAACTGCTGGCATCTTTCCCTCAGGAGACAGCCTCCTCTCCCAAGCTGCCAGACAACCCTCTCCTGTACTTGTGCCCATCCCTGCCCAACTGTGTTTTCTCTCAGCTCATCCGACCAGACATGGAGGAACTCAGCTTGCACTCAGCATTGAGAGGTGCAGGTTTCATTGGCAAGCTGTTTCTGCTCTCTTCTTGCAAGGCCCAAGGCTCCTCTGTTTCCTGCTGCTGGCTGTGACCAATTCAATTGCTCTGTTCAATTCACTACCTGGTCCTTGCAGACTGTGTCTTACCCAGATCTTCAAACCAGCACCGTGGCACCATTGCCACAAAGACTCACACCGTGATGTTAGAGAGGCAATTCTCATCCAAGGCATCACCCCTTGGGCATCTCATCCCCTGGGATACTCCCAGGGGTATCCTGAAGACCAGACTGGCCAAAACATTTCTGAGGCCTATCTGCAGAGAGCTTTGGAGGCATCTTGCACCGTGGTTCAGCCTGGCTGCAGCTCCTGTCTATCCTTGCAGCTTCCTCTCTGGGAAAGGCCAAGAACACATTTCCTGCCAAGGTCAGTCTTTTTTCTACAGAGACACGTGAGCTAGAGAAAGGCAGAAAGACACAGAGGAAAGACAGGAAAGAAACAGAAGAGAAAAAATTACCACAGTGTGTAGCTAGACAGCAGCCACTCATTTGAAGTGAGAAGTGATTAGAGGAGAGAGATGCCATCTCATCATGTTTAGCCACATGAGAGCTGCCTGCTGAGTGAGAGCCAAGCAGAGACCACTGGAGAGGGCTGGCCACAGTCAGCAACAAGTAAGAAGCCCCCCTAGGAGAACCACAGCTCCCTGTGACAAGGGTGAGGTAAAAAGCCACTGGTGAGAGTGTGGTGCTAATAGTGCCAGGTTTGGGGTTGATTTCTGTATGGGCCATTCAATTAGGCCTTGAACGTGATGATCTTTATGAGCCCCTTCCAACTCAAAATATTCCATGATTCTGTGAAATTGTCCTTAGTAGAAGCCTCTCCCTGTCTCTGCATTGCCCACAGGAGCTGAAGGACTGTACATAAAAATTTTGTACAGCTGCCCCTCCTAACACAAGGTGAAGCCCATCTGTCAGGGGTTTGGGTTAGATAGGAGCCCTCCAGCTTGCATGCCAAGGCAATATCCAGTTATTTGTAACTACTGACCCCTTCCCTGTCCGAGGTTGAGGTGCCAGACAGACAACCCAGGAGTTCTCCCCTTCTGGACAGAGCCTACTGGTCCCTGTCACAACACAGCTGCTGTCACCATAAGATGAGACAGACAATGAAATTTATTAGCAGGTGCTTGCTGTGCACCGAGTGTCTCATTTTCAGGCAGTATAAACCACTCCAGGCTGAATCAACCCAACAGAGACGTGAACACAGCACTCCCATCCACATCACCAGGTAAGGTATTTCTCTTTGAAACCCACCCCAAACATTTAATTGCAAGGTGACACCTCAAAGCAAAGCTACAAGGCACACACAGGGTAAAGATGACAACAGTATTGCCCTCAGTCATGAGGAGAGAGCAGCCAGGCTGGGTGCAGTGAACACCAGTGGGAAGGAATAGAACGACCTGTGATGATCTGAAGCTGGGTTCTAGCAGATCAGTAGGAGATGGACATTGAAGTCACTGAAGATTAAATTTTATCCTGGCTTTAACCCTCTGTTGCTAGAGACCATGTGAAGCCTGCACAGCTGAAGCTGGGGAATCATCTGACAAAATTTCTTAAAGCGTAGCCACCTCGGTCCCAATTTAATGAACAGATTAAGCATTAGTTGGATGTATACATGGAGATACAGTCCCATGTCTCTCCAGAATAAACAACATTTCTCAGTTTTAATTGTGCCCTGATGTTATAACGATCACAACTAAACTGGGTAACATTCATTAAACATGAGCTAATTCCATGTCCTGTTATAATTATTATCGCTTCCTGAAAATACAACGTGTAGTAAAGTACAATAAGTGCAAATTGAAATATTGCTTTTGGAAGGTTATTTATTGCTACCTTCAGCTGTAAACATTTATAACTGAAATTTATTAGTCCACGGCCTCCTCATATAAATATTTTATGCTCAGCCACAGGGATATGTATCTTCTCCTTTGAATGTCCCAGCCTTGGTGTCTGCACCCGCAAAATAATCACAGGAGAGAAAGTTTGCTGTCCTGTATTATTTGGCTGCCCTGCTGATAGCATAAGGCAGCATCACAAGTGCTACACATCACCTGCCCAGAGGTACCCACAGATGAGAGGCAGCAGCACACCTGTTGCATTTCTCTGGTTTGCAAATTGGCTGGTGTAGCACGTGGAGTGCTCCCACAGGCCACAGGACAGCTCAGAGTCAATGGAGATGTACAGAGAGCGATAAAGAGGTGCTTGTTCAATCCCAACCTCTAAATTATAATAAATCACTCGGGTTTCCATGGCACCCGTCCAGAAAAGTTGAGACTGAAGTAGCTGATCTGCTAACAAAAATAATGTGTGCCTTCCAATGATAAATTATAATTTCTACAGTGGAGGCACTGGAAGAAGGCCAGATCCATATCAATCTTTTCAAAATGAACTAATGGTTCTCCCAAGACTCCCAGTCCCTCCTCACACTACCGGGAAAAAGCAGGGATCCTTAGGGAATGCAGTGGAGCCTCTTGATGAATATAATATACGAAGGGTGAGCCAGCAGGAGTTTGCCATGGAACAAAAACAACACCTATCCTGTCCTAAATAATCAGAATTTACTGAAAGGAGAAACAAAGCCATGGCTGAGGGATAGGCAGGAGATATCATGTGGGCCCTCAAAGGAGCTTGGTCTTAAGTGCCCCAGAAGAGCATTAACCCTTGGCGCACGAAATGCGAGCGGGTGCTGTCAGCGCTCACTTTCAATTCCCTGCACCCAGGGACTGCTGAGCCTGTTTGCCTCTGGATTCCCCATTTCCACAAACGGATAAACACTCACACGGGTGCCTCTTCCCATCTCTGCCTGCTCACAGCCTTTCTGGCTGATGCTGTCTTCCTTCCAACTCACATAAACAGGGAATAAAACTGAGGGGAACCTGCCTGAAAGGCTGCCACCAGCCCCCAGCTCTGCAAGTAAAACCCCCATGCAACACACTGGGACTAAGTCCTTGCAACCGCAGCGTAGGGTTGGGGGTTTTTTCTCCCTCTTGTTTGATTTCTGAGCAGTCATTCATGGCAGGGTTTTTAAAGGCCCTTGAGTACTCGGTGCTGCATCACTTACAGTATGTAAGGGGTATTGATCTCTCCACGTTTATCCTTTTAAATGGTTCCCATCAAGTGCCGGGAAGTCAACCAGTTTGAGCTGTGTAGCTCATCTACAAAACTCAATGTTGACACAATTGAGCCTACTCAGAAAACGGGCATTTATTTGTTGGTTGGTTTTTGGTTTGTTGTTTTTTGTTGTTGTTGTTGTTTTTTTTTTTTCCCAGAGGGAACTCGAGTGTGCCTGTAGTCATTAAAACACAATGTTTGCATGCCCTTAAAAATCATTTTATAGCTGTTCTGAGTGTCTCCAAACATTAAATATGTTTTATAAGTAGTTGGCTAACTAGCTGGGTGTGCTGTAAAGGCAGTAGTAAATAAAACAGCAAGACACTAAGTATCAGCTGTATTTCATTGTCAGGGATACTTTTTCAGCCATGCAGCAACTCCCAACCTTGAAAACCTTGAGTTTTTGTTTTTCATGCTACATTGTGACTAGAATTACACCTAATCTCCTAAAGTCATGCTAAATACCTCTCACCTGTTAATCTGATTACCCTCCCACAAAGAGTGAACATGGCTGATACTGAGCAGGTAGAAACATTTTCTGAGGCTGGAAATTCACTTCCCAGGCTTATAGATTCAGTAATGTTGTTAAAGCTGATGCTACTTGATTTAGGTCCAGGTGACACCAGAAATCCATTTGTTGTCACTGTAGGATTGCAAATACTGAGGTGTTTTTTGTATCACCAAACTCCCTGGACAGAGGTGATTTTCCTGGCAAACTCTTCTCACACAGCTGGAGAAATGCTTGCTTCCTGCAAGGAGAAGGAAAACTGGTGGAGTGCTATGCGCAGCTGTTCAGCTTAGCCCTTCCTAATTTTTTCTGTTTATGGCACAGCAGAGGTAGGAAACAGAACTGTGCCCTTCACCCCATCTCCATCTGACATCTGCTGGCTTAAAACAAGTGTTCATGAGGAGTGGGAAGAAGAAAGAGAAGAAAGGAGAATGAAAGAGAAAATATCACCTATGAGATAATCTTAGTCTTTTGTTGTTTTTTTTTTTCAATTTTCTGTACGTATTTCAGGATTTTCCTTTTCATCACTACAGGACAGGATGAGATCTTGTCAGGAAAAGCCACATGCCTCAGGGAGTGAGGGCTGTACTTCTGCCCATGGCAGTGCCCGTCCTGTGGAACAGGACACCCAAATGGAACACAGCCCATTAGCAGGAGGAGCCTTTCTGCCTCCTGCACCTACACTGAGCATCTCTTCTTCAGTCATGGAGATACCTGGTGGTGAAAGACTCCAGCCTGTGAGGGAATCCCAACCCAACTGAGCAAAACAACCCAAAAACGTGAAGCAATTCTGGCAATCCTTCTACAGGCAATTTTCCTTTAAAATCATAGAATCGTTACATTTGAAAAGGACCTCTAAGATCATCATGAGCAACTGTTATCCCAGCTCCAACACATCACCCCAAGTGCCACATCCTCCAAATTCCTCCAGGGATGGTGACTCCACCACTGCCCTGCCTGTTGCAGTGCTCACCAGCCCTCTGGGAGAAGAAATATTTTCCAATATCTGATCCAAACCTCCCTTAGTGCAACCTGGGACTGTCTCCTCATCTCCTGTTACTTTTGTCACTTCAGAGGAGAGACTGACTCCCACCTCACTGCAACCTCCTGTCAGGGAATTGTAGAGAGTTGTGGGTCCACCTGGAGCCTCCTTCTCTCCATGGTGAACATTCCCAGCTGCCTCTGCCCTTCCTCATCACACTTGTGCTCCAGGCCCTTCCAAATGGCTACCAACTATTTCTGCTTCTTCCAGGAGCAAATGTGCTCTTGCCTTCCCAGCCACGCAGAATTTAGTTCACTTTGCACTGTTGCACAGATAAACATATTGTTCAGATGGAGGTTTACTAGAAGCCAGGAGGGAGAGCTGGGGCAGGACAGCAGGACGTGACACCTGGGCACCAAAGCACCCACAGAAGGTGACACTGGTGTGGCTAAATGTGGCTGAAATGTGCCAGCCCTGCTGCCAGGGTGAGCTCTGTGCTCCCAGGATGAGCTGCCCTGCCACAGAGCTCTGCTGCTGCTAAACCCCACCCATTAATCAGAAGGGGAGGATTTAAACCAGGACGGAGACATGACTGCAGAGTGCCTGGTATCTGAGATCAATATTAATTTTACAAACCTCTCCAGAAGAGTTCTTTAATTAATTGTTGGAATTAAAATCAAAATTGACCCCTCGATTTCTTTCTGTGGCCTTTAAATCAATTTTCTTTCCTTTACAAATCATGATTTTCAGACTGGAGAATGAAACAACACTTTCTCTTTTTTTATTATTAAGTATAAAAAAATAGGTACCCACACTCTGAATGTATTCTAAGCAGGACTCACAGCCAGCATCTCCTTTTAATCTAAAAGAGGGGAAATATTTTTCCAATTCCAAGCTAATGCAAAGAGTTTACATCCCACGTGCTCACACTGCTCCCCACTTCCTCCCTGCCAGCCTTGGCCCCCAAGGCCACATTTCTCAGGCCACTTATGAGGCCCTGTCACCACCGTGGCTCTGACTGCAAGGAGCAGGAATGCCTGTGCACCACCTCATCCACATCTGCCTTCTTTCTCCCTTTCCTTCCCAAAGCTTCAGAGGCAGCAGAACCGTGTCACTCATCACCAAACCAAAGGAGCCCCCTGTCTCGTGCACCTGTGCACCTGCCACAGCTTCACACTTCCACAGAATGCATCCTCAAGGCAAGGAAGAGTGAAAATAGGATTCAAGGGGGTTTTCTTAATGTCACTGACCTCCCACTTCGTGCAGGCTGCAATTTCCCAAGCTCTCAGTGTGAGCTTTGTAATCCACCTGCTACCTTTTCCCACACATTGTCCTGCATTCCCTTATGCCTGTTATTTTGCTTTCAAAGAATTGCTAAAAATCCCAAATTAGATAAAACTGTGTTGTTTTCCTCAGAGCTGGCACAGTGAGTGCACCCTCCCAGCATTTTACAGCTTGGTCCTCACTTGGCATGTTTCTCTGGGAGGGCAGGCAGCTCCCTCCAACCAGCTGGGAATGATCTCCCACAACGATGCCCTGTGCTGCAGACCCAAGGCTCCATTAAACCATGTTATTTCCCACCCAGTGTACCTCACCCAGGGGAATTACCTGTAGAGCCCCAGTCAGCACAGCCAGGATGGTCCTGGCAGCAAGAGCAGCCTCTGCTGGATCTCACACTGCTGGATCACACACATGAAACCTCCTTGCTGACCTTCAGAACCACGTGCAGGTAGAGCACAAGCTGTCTGCTCGTGCACAGGGCCAGCACACCCCAAAGCCTTCTAAAGCCCAGGACGAAAGGCATGTGAGCTCAACACAAAGAATTTTGCTCTGCAGGAATGTCACTTGGCAGAAAGATCATTGCAAATCAATCTCTTGGATTTCAAGGAGATTGTTCAGAATACACTTAGTTGCACTTCCCCACTGCAATTAAGGGAATCAGTCAGTAAACAGACACGTATTTTCCAAGACACATAACATTTTCCAAGGCTGCAGCAGGGATGCAAAGTGGGCTCTGAAGACACCTGGGGATGTGGGCAGGTAGAACCAAGTCACCTCGTACCTGCCCAGCACCACAAAGAAGGGCAGTGAGACTGGGCAGATATTATGTCTGCATTTTAATGGCACACTCCCATGCAGTTTTTCTAAATTGATAGCTCTGCACGGCATTCGCAGATGAATACCATCTGGTGTGGTGATTTATTGCCCCTGAATTTCTCAAGTTACTTCTTTTTTCTTTTTTTTTTTTCCTTTTCTCATCTTACCTTTTCCTTCTATTTTCCCTCTACAAAAACATTTTCCATAGAAATGCAGTTGAGAGGGGCATTTCCCTTACACACTGTTTTATCAGAAGATGAACAGCAGCCTGGCACTGGACAGACCAACACACAACTGATGTATGGGATCTGTTTAATATCTCTGCAACTCCAGAGCCCTTCTGGTCATAGAGGCTGCCCTTTCCCAATAAGAGATGCTTATAATAGGTCATATAGAAAAATGAATATGTGATGTTTGCATTAAGGAACGTGTTTCAGTGCACATGCACAAGGAGAAAGAAAATAGGTTGTACAAACATCCCTAACCCTGGTCCCTCCCAGCTGTTTGACGGCTGATCTGGAAGAACATGGAAAACTTACTTTGTAACATTGTTCACTGTGTCTTTTACTGCGATTTTAGTGTAGCCTTTCTAACTTTGCTTAACACTGTACTTCCAGCTCACATCTCTCAGTGTATGTGATGTCCATCACCACTGCTGCCAAGTTCTCCAAGTTCCCTTAAATCGACTTCTTTCTTTTTCCATCCTGCAATCCTACAAAGAACAGACTCTAAACGATCTGTGCAATTGTTTTTAGACGTCTCTTTAAACCTCCCTATGCATCCAAATCACCCTTTTTACTCACTAGAAGGAAAAGTTTCCCTCCTTTAAATAAGTTTGACTGAATGGAAACCAGACTGCAGATTGTCTGTCCTTTTACTCTTATGAAAGCATAATTAAAAGTCATGTTAAAGTTGGGAGATCAAGAGGGTTTGTGATAGATAACAAGCTAGGAGCTGTCAAAGCTGTCAGGCCATTAAGAAACTAAATAATTCACACCCCAGTAATTGCTTTTATGTGCATTTTCCTATAAAATCCAGGAGACATGAGTCACGGGGCCTCACAAAAGAGCTTTATTTACCAGCCTCCAATACCGTACTGCACTTTTACTTTCAGGGAGTTTTTGACACAGGCATCGTCCTCTGAGCATTTAAAGGTGGTGAAAGCAGTGCTTGGTGTCGCTGCAGTGACCCTGGCTCCTCCCCGTCCCTCTCCCATTCCGAGGCCGGGCTGTGCCCACATCACCCTGGGCAGCAGCAGATTTGGTTCTGGTCACTTGTACCACACCAAGAAATTTTGGCTCTGCAAAAGAGCACGGGGTGGTTTTTCTTCCTCCCACCCAATTCTGAGATTTCTTTGGTCTTTTAAAGCTGAGATACACCCAAGCTAAACAAATCACACCACCAAAACTCGTGGAGCAGGAGAGGCCCCCTCCAACCTGCTGTCTGCACCCAGGAAGCCACAGTGATGTGTTCAGGGATGTCACTAAGCATTGCTGCCACCTGCTCAGCAGGAGGAGGATTGATGCCACCTGCAAAGCTGTGCTGCTTCTCCAACACAGGTGTTTTGGGAAGGGCTAGGGCAGAAGGGACACCTTTAACACCGGGCTACTGGCAGCGTTTGCTAGCTGTGGGACAGTCCCCCGTGTAGGAGAGGGCACGGGAGCCACCGCATCGCCGGGATCACTCCTGCAGCGTTCAGCCACTAGATGCCCCTGCACGCCACGCAGTCTGCTGGGCAGTGCCGGCTGCCGCAGGCAGGAGAGACAAAGCTGAGGCAAAACCCAAGGAAAAGATGGAGTCTGTTCCTTAGCAGGGTTTTTGACAGCAAGTGTTACCTCTGTGACCAGCACTGCTGTGTTGTGACAAGGGACACGGCCCAGAGCAGTGATGGATGCTTCACCCCGAAAACATTCCCAGTCAGGTTGGACTGGGCTCTAAGGTGCTCTGGTTGGAGTTTGGGACTAGATGGTCTTTAGAGGTCTGTTCCAACACAAACTCATCCATGATTCCATGAGTGTGCAAAGGGACTCCAGAACCAATGCAAAACCTGCATTGGCCCTGGGTCTGCCCCCGTGTCACTGCACAACTGAAGGCATGTCTCCTTTCGCACTGGCCAGTTCATGGTGCAGAGGAGCCACACAGGGAGAGAGGAAAAGCCAACAAATGCTGCAAAAGGCTTCAGATATCCTTTCTTGCACTATGGAGCATCAGCTCATTTCCACAGATGTTCTTGATGCTGCCTGTCCAGGGAGTGGGATGTTACCACATGAGCTGATTATTGCTCCCAGCTCAGTGCTTCTCAGGCCCCCATTTATTTTGCATACCATTAGCAGGGTAATGAAGGCCCTTCAGCTTTGGCATTCATCTTTCCTTCATAAGGAATTACTGGCTCCACGCTACAGAGGGAAAAGAAAGAAAAAGTGAGCTTACACCTGTGTGCACAGGTATTTCTGGCCCCAGGGGCTGTCATCTTTAGGAGTGAAGCACTCAGCTTTGGTGCATCTGTGGCCAGGTCAAACCAAGAGCAGGGACTCAACACTACTTTCCACAAAGCCTGTTTTTGGAGGGGGGCTTGGGTTTTATTCTTTGGGTGGTGCTGTTTTCTTTTTCAATTCCTTTGCAGATCTCCGTTTCTTGCAGCGATTGTCCAAACCTTGTGTGTCCCTGCGGGTGGGGCAGGCACGGGTTTCTATAGGGATTGCCCTGGGGGCAAGGGAGCTCCGGGAGCTGGAGGTGGATGGAGGGGCTGGGCAGGAAGCGCCTCCTGACTCACCTGGGCTCTCCTGCTCTGCCCAGGACGCTCCCGGCGGGATCATCCATCCCTCACGCCTTCCCCGCGGTCCCACACTCGGAGTCGCTCTGTCGGAACTCGGTGGCGCTGTGTGCGCTTTGTGTCCTTGTCCCCCGCACCCTGCCCCTCGTCCTCTGCTTCCCTCGGCAGCCCGTGGCAGCACGGCCACCGGAGGGTGACAGGGACACGCCGCAGGGACCCCACGGCCAGGCCGTGCCCCCCACCCTGTCCCTGCCAGCACCGCGGGCCCATCGCCCTCCTTGGCTCCCTGCCCCCTCTGCAATGCGGCCTCGCGTAAATATTTGCCAAAAAAAGATCGCCGGTGATAAGAGAGCCCGAGGCTTCTGAGGGTGACTGCAGAGGGAGGATTAGGGCTGTCTGGGCAGGGACGGGCGCTACGGGAGGCTGTTTCCATGGGGAGCAGGAATCCGGCTCCGCTGGTGGGATCCCGCTCGCAGGGACACTCGGAGCCGCCGGGATCCCGCTCCAAGGGACACACACTCTCGCCTCTGGTTCACCCCCGGCGAGCAGAGCAGGAGCCCCGGCCCTGGGGATGGCACCTCCAAAGGGAGCCCTTCCCTCTAAATCAGAGCTCCCAAGCCCAGCACATCCCCCGCAGGGTGACTGCCAGGGCGGGCTGGGAAGGGACCTTTCCCTTCCTGCCGAGGATGGCTACGGAAAACACCTCTGGGAGAAGAAAGCCTAACTATCGCTCCTTCCCGCAGCCGCTGCCCTTTGTTTTGGCTGTTTGTTGTTTTTCTGTAATCCCGCTCCCTGGCAGAACCTTCCCCTTCCCATCCCGCGGCCCGCCTTGTCCCCGGGCTGGCGCTGCCAGGGAACAATGTGGCTTTGAGGCTCCCGGTGTGTGCAGGGGAGGGGACGGGATGCCGAGCTCTGAAGCGGCTGTAATCCCCCTTTAATTGCTGGATAAACACAACCAGTGATTTCCATGGATTGGCATAGCTTGGGCGCATTGTTTTCTGACTCCAGGAGGAACTTTGCGACTGAAAAAAAAAAGCCCATTTTCTTCTCAGATGGACTAGCATACACCCAATTGTCAGTACGTCAGCAGAGGTGCTGTGACTTACAAAACTCAGTTAATACCAGAAAACCACTACTGTGGTAACAAATATTTTTTTTTCATTTTTTAAAATTAATTTTTTTTTAAAAGTTGCTTTCGATGCATTTGGTCAGGTTGTTAAAATCCCACATAAGCCAACTACTGTGAAAACTTTCCTCTTGTTATAGGAGTAGACTAGACTGAAAAGAGGAGGAAAAGGTATTTTCCCCCAGAAAGTGCTGATGCACAATTTTTGTTCTATCAGAATTTCACACAGGAGAAAAATAATTTTTTATTTTTATAAAAACCACGACTCAAAAATGTGCTACTGGGCTTCAGTTTTTTGCCCCTTAAGGCCTTTTTATTTTGCACATTTTGTTTTGCACCCTAAGATTTCTTCACCCAGATTCATAAGACCTCAAAAACTAAAGACTTTCCTAGCTTAGCACAGCCACACTCTGCCTGAGAAAGCTGGGAGCACACCCTGGGAGCTGCAGGTTGCAACAAAAGTTGGTCCCGAAAGGAGGATGGAAGCAGAAGGTACTGGAAAACCACAGTTCCCATGGGAAATGCTAATGCTTTTTGCACAAAAATACTTTGGTTTTCAGCCAGAATAGCTTAGTTGTCAGTAGCCTGATACATAAATCCCAAGATCTGGGGTAGAAGGCAGATGTGCACATGGAAAAGGTAATTTTTAGTGAACCATCCCCCCCAGCTCTGCACCAAAGGAAAAGAAGAAGCTACACCATAAATCTGTAATTTCTGGGAGAGTCCTACGAAATCTCAGCTTCCTGGGGACTTTGCCATTCACCACATCAGAGTCAGGACTTCTCTGACCCTTCCAAGACAAGATACTCCATTTCTATGATGCAGAAGGGCATGGAAGTGGCACTTTACAAACCTACAACTGTTGTGCCCAGGATTTCTCTAAGGCACCATGAGGACTGGGTTTCCTGCAGGGCTGTGGCAAGGCCAGCACAAGCACACAAGGCGAGGTACAAGGTGTTCCCTCTCCATGTGAGTTATTCCAGTTAAGTGCTCCAAAAGAAGTTGAGGGCACACCCATTTCTGTGAGTCATGGTGAGGAAAAGCCTTTGCATGTCTGGTCTGTATGACACCAAGTCAAGCTGATCCAAGGTTTGGCCCTCAGACTCTGCAGCAGCATTGGCTTCTGGCCAGTTGGGAGATGGATACAACATCCCAGGGATGGCATATTACTTACCAAGGCAGAGGAATACAGGCTCTCCAACAGTTAAGGATGTAGCTGATCGTAGCCCTGGTTCGTGTCTGAAATGTTTTGGTTTTCTGAAACTCTTTTCCCAAAAAATTTTCTGTCAACAAAAAACATGTTTTTCTAACTATAACCTTTGCTTACATTTCTTTTCCCAAAAATCCCTTCTTCTTGATGTCCCTCTAATTTGACAAATGTAATTTAAAAAAATTGTCTTTGTTTCACCAATTAAATTATTCTCTGTAAAATAATATAAAAAAATTCCCCCAAATAAACACAATCCTTATCAACCTTCTAAAGTCAAAGTTTATATCACTGTAATCTTTAACAACATCAGCTGGTACGTTATGAAAGGACAAATCTTGGCTACCCTGGCAGAAAGTTTAAAAAAAAGTTGCATTTTTCCTGTTGTTGCACCAAAGTTTCACTTATTCTGGAAGTTTTAAGGAGATTGCTGCAAAAAACCTCGGTGAATTCCTGCTTGTGCATATGCCTTTCACACGCACATAAAATCCATCAGAAATTCCCAATTCCTTTGGACAAGCAGGTAATTACCTACTGGGGATTCACCTTGGGAGACAGGGCTGGGACAGGCTTTATCACAGGCTGCAAACAAACAGCTGCCCTGTCACAGAACTCACCGTGCTCAAAGCTGAGAGCAAAACATCTTTACTGTCATCCCTGCCTCTCACGGAAAATTGTTAAAGTGAGAAGTGTTAAATCATCATAGAGCATTAAACCATAAGCAAGCCACAGCCATTAAGCCATCAGATTTGGAGGGGTAGGGCCTCTCTCTGAAATCCTTGAGGTGCTGCATGTGGAGGCACAGCCCTGAGCACTGCCCGTGTGCTGAGGGCAGAGAGGATCCACGTGGGGAGTTGCAGTGTGTCCTTTCCTGACCCCCAGGAGATGGGCTCTTTGGAAACACAGGGCACACACTGTGTCTGTTCCCAAAGAACCAGACACAGTGGGATCTGGGGTGTCTGCATCTTCCACAGCTGTGGAGCCTGGAAACCCCTCTTTTCCAGCAGGTCCTTTCCCTTTCCCTCTCCTCTCCTCTCCTCTCCTCTCCTCTCCTCTCCTCTCCTCTCCTCTCCTCTCCTCTCCTCTCCTCTCCTCTCCTCTCCTCTCCTCTCCTCTCCTCTCCTCTCCTCTCCTCTCCCATAAAACAAGCTCAAGCTTACAGAATGTGCTTTGCTGCACTCAGATTTTGTGGCTTTTGTGCACTGGAGAACTTTGCTCCTCAGCACTGCCACAGCCCCACCCAGCCCGTGGATGCCCCTGTGTGTGCCCCCAGCCCATCCCAGCAGCCACAGGGGCACATCCCAGCACACCTCCCAGCCCTGGGATGCTCCAGGACTGGGCCAGGTGAACACAGCTGACACAGTAATTGCTGTGGGTTCTTTGAAGAAAGCCAGTGGAGAGAGTGTTGTTTGTTTCTGGGTTTGAATGCCAGATCACTGCAGCTCATTTCATCAGTGCATTAGCAAATTCCTTTCTTTCAGGTAACAAGGTGCAAGCAAATCAGGGCTAAGAGGATTAATGAAGATGTGTGGCATCTGAGCCTGAAATCAGCTCAGGTGGGAGCAGACAAAAATTCATCACCTAATGACCAGATATCCACAGAGGGCTCACTATTTCCAGAGGAGCAGCCCAAATGCAGCGTCAGGTGCCATCAGCAGCCCATATGAATCATCCTTGCAGTGTGGCTGTAGAACAAGGTGTTGGTTTGCTGTGCTCTTGCTTGATAAATCACAACCTCACAAATCCAGGGAAGGCAGGAAAAGACCAAGATTTCTTAACATAGGGATTGGGGTCTGTCCTGTGGAAGGTGTCTTTCTTTAAGCCCCAAATGGCAAGGATGGTCTGACTAGACAAGGAACGGGGTCTGTGAGCCTGGTCACCCACAATCTATCCCATAACATGGACAACTGACTCCTTTTATCCCTCTGCTGTGAAAACGGAGACAAATTCTCTGACATCTCAGTGATTAATATCTAATACTGACCACAGGGAACCTCGGTACCATGGTGATGTGCCTGCGCAAAACACATGGAAGGATGGAAGAAAGATGCTAAACAAACAGACAAAGAATTCAGCCCAGAGAGAAGCAGAGTGGTGGAAAACATGGAGGGGGGGGTCACTGGAGAAGCAGCAAAACTGTCAGCTGAGCTGAGCCAGTGCTCACGAGGGGACTGTCCTGCTGGCTTCCAGGCAGACAACTGGACCCGTGGAGTAGACAGCCACGTGTGGAACCAGGAAAAGGGAAGACTGCTGGGATTTTAAGAGGGTGAGACCCTTGTCCCCATGAAGCACCACTTTTGCAAACAAGGAGGCAAGAGGGGCTAGAGGCACATGGGATTGGCCTTTAGTGTGATCCAAAATGCTGGGAGCAGTGGATGAGGAAGGAGATGTTAATTTACCCTGAGACTAGCAGGGACCCACCCACGAAGTATCAGGTTGGTTTTCTGAAGGGATTAAGGAGTCCTCACCCTTTTGGGAATTCTCTGTGCTGTTTTTGTTGCTGTCATCCAACAAAGGTGTGGCATCAGAGAGGTCACAGGAGAGGTGAGCAAACGTGTTGAGTGCTTTGCTTCCCCCAGGATGGAGTAACACAGCAACCAGAGCAGGTGAGTCAGGAGAAGGGTAAGATAATAGGAAAAACCTGGAATGTGCACCAGTCCCTTGTAATCTTTTATACTAAAAAAATTGACGTCAATAACTTCTGAATTCTCTCTCTTCAATTCTGGTAGGATAAGCCACAGGAAAAAGCAAATGAACTCTTCTTCAAAGAAACAGTTTGCCCTATGGATTTGCATGGATTGGACATTCCCACCCTTCCCTCAGGGCTTGAGCCTGGTGCTGCTCTTCCCCAGCTGGGGAGGTCATGGCCACAGGAAACCCCTTTCTCCTTCAGTAGCAATGCCAGGGAGTAAAAGGAGTGACTCCTGAACACAAAACCAGTAAAAAAGGGAAATTGGTGCCAAATTCTACAGGCTCCTGCCCACTGGATTTGAAGGGGGGTTGCAATGATGGGCCACTCCTCTTGGCATTGGCAGGAAAGGGCAATGACCACATATTGTGGCTTACAAGGTTCAGATTGGATGTTATGGAAAAGAAAAAAATTGGACTAGGAGGGTAGGCAGAGCTGGAACAGGTCACCCAGAAAGCAGTGACATCCACACCCAGAGCAGTGATCAGGCTTTGGGCAGCCAAAGCCAGAGCTGACATGATCTGGTATTGGAGACAGCCCTGCTTCAGATGAGAGGTTGGATTACAGGGGTCTGTTCCCACCATCACTTCTGCGAGCCCCTGGGGGAAGGAATAAAGTAAAAGCAGCATAAAAAGAACAATCCTTCCTATTTGGAAGCCTCTTGGGATTTTTCAACTCACTAAATATGTATTTGCACACAAATGAGGACACTGCCACACACCATTGGGTAAGTACAGCGTGGGCTGCCAGCTCTCTTCTCATATTAGGAAGCAATGGGGACCAGCTCCCTCCCAGTAGGCAGAGGGGTCTCCTTTGATAAGCAGCTTGTGCCTTCTGGAGAACTGCTGGAAGGGCCTGAGCAGCCCATTTTCACTACAGACAGGTCAGACTTGGGTGTTTTGATTCCCAGGCATTACCCTTTATCCTTGCTTGGATCACCTGCATGGGGCCTGTTCAAGTAGCACTCACTGACAGAGGTCTCACCAGGCCACTGGGAACAAGCCCTGTTCAGAAGCACAAGGTGACAACCCAGTTTTGCTGCTCCCATGGTGACACTCCAGATAACCCACTTTGTAACTCCTAAAGATGCTCCTGCATTGCTGCCACCAAGAAGCCACACTTGGAGTCTTCACACGACAGGGAAAGGATGGTTTCATCATGAGAAAACCAGGACGTGCAGCAACAAGTGACTGGGCACACGCTCAGCTGTTAGCAGCTCTGCTGATGCCACTGGAAATGACTGTGGGATTTTTTAAGGACACATCAAATTGATTTGGATCTGTTAAAGCCTCACGCCTTGATCTCCATCTGTGTTTTGAGTGTCCCTGCTGGAGGAGCAGAGGGAAGGAGAAACGCAAGCGGAGAACAGGATTTTCCTTGCCTCATCTCCACCAAGTGTATTTGTTTAAACAAGATGGGTGGAACCGAAGCCATGCATGGCTGAAACTAAAAGGAGTCAATCTCTCTGCCTGAACACTTCGTAGCAGCACATTTGCTCAAGTGTGTTTTCCTGCAATGCAAAAGCCAGTGGAGTCCTCCTGGCTTGCCCAAGGCAGCACCTTCTTCCCTCCAAAAGTTTTCCTTACCACCCAGGCTTTTAAATTTACTCTTTTTTTTCCCCCAGCTGCTGGTTTAACTCTCCCTGCCTCTAGTATTCCAGGCAGTGGGTTTACCTTCCTCACAGCACCTTTTAAAACAGGTGGGATGGGCTGGGGATCCCAGTCTGTGCCAGCACTCTCAGGTAACATCCCAGCCCCCTTCCCCAGCCCTTCCTTAACACTCTCCTGACAAAGAGGACAAACAGGTCTGTAGCTCATCCCCTATTCCACCAAAGCTCATCCATTATTCCACCACTTTCACAAATGCCACCTAATAAATGGGTTGGGTGGGTAGAAACCTTCAGGCATTATTAGTGTGCTTATTTTCAGCAGTGGAGTAGTTCTGCAGGAATTCAGCCACGTACAAAATGTCCTTTCCATTCCTTTGCTCTCTGTGAGCAGATCTCTGGACCCCACCAGGTACCTGCTTCATCCTTCCTGGACTGAGGGCTGGAAAACTCACTCAACACCCCTGCAAAGAGCATCCCAGATGCTATTTGCAGTAAGAGGTCTGCCCAGCGTTGCTGCATTCTGTTAGACAGGAGTTAATTAGGACTTTTGAGGCCACTGAGCCCGAGGTAACCAAACCAAGGCAGACACAGCATTAGACTGGAGAAACTGCCCTGGAATAGTTTGCTAGTAAATGGGTGACACATGGCCAGTCAGGAGTCTGACAGCACTGCTCCACCATGACTCAGAAATACTCCAGCACTCGCATGTGCCTCCGTGGCACATCTCACCCCAGCACTGAGGAGCCCTGCTCCCAGCAGCAGCCCCACGCAGAGCTTTTCAGGAGATGTGACAGCACAAAAACCAGGGCTCCTGCGGATGGAGAGCTTGGAAACACGTCCTTGGTGAGTAAACACTCTTTTCCTTAAAACAAAACCGACACCAAAACAACAACAAAACAATTTATTCACACTCTTGGAAAAAATGCTAATTAAAGTTTACTTTAAAATACTAGCAGACACGAGTGTGGGCAGTAACAGGAACATACTGTGAAGTGACAGGTCTGCAATGATCCCATCCCTCAGCCAAGTGTAATTCATTCCGATCACACGAGGGTCCGAAATCCAGGGAGGCTCTGGGAGCAGAGCATGTGCACTTGTGGGAGGTGCAAGGAGCGTCTGGGGAGCGCCGCAGGAGCGAGAACAGGTGTGAGAGCAGGGGTGAACCCAGGGGGTGTGGGAGCCCAGCTCTGCAGCAAGCACCAGCAGAGCTCTCCCTCTGCAGAGCCCTCCCTCACGCCCTGGGAAGGCACCTCCTTCCAAGCTCTGCCTCACTCCAGAGCAGCCTGGCCACAGAGAACTGGGAAGAGCCACGGGAAAGGCCAAGCAGGGCTTGGTACTGGAGGATGAGGTGCCACGGCTGCTTTGCCTCTAAGGAGAATGGAATAACTCTCTTGGCACAGAATGGAATAACTGTCTTGGCATGGAATGGAATAACTCTCTTGGCCTTTAAGAGTTAACAGGCCTCTTGTTCCTCAGTGAGTCTGACACTGCCTCGAAAACTCAGGAACCAGGCAAGAAAGGTCACTTGTCTCCTGCTTTGGCAAGGTTTACCCTTGTGCCAAGTGATGCTGCAGCCACCTAAAGAAACCCAGGCTTTCCAAATGGGAGCAGAAGTCTCTCATGCTCCCAAAATTATCTGGAGCCAGATAATTTTGGGAGCATGTGTCCTGTTAGGGACACACCAGGCACCGGCAGAGCAGGAAAAAACCCTGTGAGGGCAATACTGAAGTGAAAATTAGTTTGTTACAGAGATGCCCAGCTTCCCTGTTGCAACACCATGGCATTTGTGCCCAGACAGGCAAAGGGTGCTGAGGAAAAGGGTGATGGACATAATTTCCATGGCTCCACACCATGTGCTTTCCTGTTCCTTTAACTCTACAATATATTCCAATTTGAGTAGTGAAAGCTATAGAATAGGATGTATATGATTTCTTGGTTTAATGAGGCCATTTCCTAATTTTCACAGGTCTGCTAAAGGACTCAGCATTGCCCTCACTTCAAGGTCCTTCAATAAAAGAGGTCAAGAACACTGCAGCACACACAGATCACAGTCCCTTGAGCAGAAGGGTGGCAAAAACACGTTTGCCAGCTCCAAGAATGGCTCAAGGATCACATCATAAGTGCAGCACCACCCTGATCCTGCCTCCACTCACTGGGGGTGGCAATGAGGAGAAGTATGCTGGGTGTAAGAGGAAATCATTCCACCCATTTCCTGCAGGCAGCATTATTCATCCCGTTTCACTGGGATCCCACCTGCACTCACCACAGCACTTTTCTCCTAGGGAGACTTTCATCAGATGGGACCAATAAACCATAAGTCCAACGGGTGATTTCACTTCTAATTACATTTTCCAAAAGGTTATAAATTAGTTCCATTAAAGCACACATGAACCACCAGGTCAAGCTCGTCAAGCCTGGTGTCACCTCACCTCTTGCAAGTCATCCTGCTTAGTGCCACAGCAGATTTAGGAGCCCAGGCTGCTCCTCCCAGCCCTCTGCCCACCTGATCCTGTCAGGATCTGACTCACACCCCTGTTGTGGCTGTGGATATGTGGCACTCTGCATTTCAGATGTGGTGGGTGCTCCTGCTTTAACTCATTGACAATTTTACTGGGCACCAAAAAGGAAAATGGGGAACATCCTCTTAAGTTATCACAGGATTGAAGTGGAAATGATGAGTCTCTCAAGTGCTTGGGAAAATTGTACCCTCTGTGCAGGCTGAGGGCGTGCTCCCACTGGTGACACCATCAGAGTACAAAATGTCCCTTCACTGATGCCTGCCATCCTCTCCACCCCTGCAGAGAATCACAACTGTAGATGATGTTTTTGGGAAACCATCACCACAGACACCCAGGGGAGAACTCACCTCACCTCTCCTTCCTCATGCAGCACAAAGGCTTTGATTTCCCTGCACATGACCCTGAGGTCCCACTTCCCCCTCCTGCCCCATCCACCTGTGCTCTGGACACAGCAGTGGCAGGTCTGTGCTCTGTGGTACAGCACAGAACAGGGCTGAGCTTGCTGCCCCCCAGGAACCCCCTCACCTGGCACTGAGCTCCTGTCCATGCCACACAGCAGTGCTCTGAGACACTTCCCTGATAAAATTTCCTGCCTGTGAAATCCCCAGTGCTCCCTGAGAGATGAATACATATAAACCCTAAAAACTTACCCAACAGATGGGAAGCAATATAATGAAGGAGAATTATTTCCTACAGAACCTCCAGCTTCCTCCTTGGCCCTCTGAAGAGTTGAAAAAACAAGGTCAGTGTAAATACTTCTGCATCCCAAAGCTGTTTAATAAAAACATCCCCAATGTTTACCAAGCTGCTGCTTAGCTGTGCTTGCTGACATCTTCCTAACTGGAGAGCAGGAACTTCAGGGTAGCTACTTCACTCTGATCAGAGTTCCTGGCCAGAAATCTGGGTCAGATCCACTGTTGCATTCACTGGAATTTGACTTTTTTCCATATTAAGGGTCTTCTCTTTGTGCTGAAGTGTTGCATTTGAAAATAAGCAAACAGCATCAAGTGTGAACTGCAAGCCTCTGGGGATTCTCCTTAAAAGTGTGGTTAGATCTGTATCAGAGAAACCCCCCTGCACAAACCTTGTGGCCATTGGGTAACACAGACTGTCACTACCAAAACCCAAAGGAGCCCAATCCATCTCTGCCACGAGACAGTGACACTCAGGGGCACACACTGTGACCACTCAGCTCAGAGCACAGCCACACTGTGTGGCCTGGCTGCACTGGTCCTGCACAAAAGAGGCAGCATTTGCACCCTGATCCCTGAGCAATGTGAGTCAGACTGGAAAAGCTTGAGAAGAACTGAGTCTTTAAGTTTAAGAAGCAGATGTAGTGTCTAGAAGCTGAACAAGAATGTCTGCATCCTGCAAGCAGATAGCAGAGAGAGCTGCCATCAGCAGCCATGGATGGCACTCTATTTTATTTCCCACTAAAATACCTTTGGTTATATAAATACCAAAAATACAGCTTCCATTCAGTGTCCTACAGAAGATAACAGTGCCAAAATATGTTAATATAAGGGGATTTTGGTTTGGTCCAAACATCTTAATTTCAGATTTAGCAAGTGGCAAGCTGTGTGTCAGATACTGCCCAGACAAAACCTGTCTTACCCTAGAGTTAACACAACACTTCTAACCTCAGGAACAAAAAAATCTCCTCAGTTACTGCCAATTTGCATCCTCAAGAGCAATGGCAAGCACCTGAAAGGGTGCACAGACCCTCTTGCTGGAGCCTCAGAAGAGGATGTTGTGTTCTTAAGGGCATTGATGGGTGGAGAGCTGGGCAGCCTGCTTGCCTCTTCCCACAGGAGTTTGACTGACATGCCCTAAAACAATGCCTGGGACTACTCCATCCTCCCCAGCTGCTTCTGGGCTGCCAGAGAGCAAGGGGCTGCTCCCATGCAAGAGACAACTTGCATGTACCCAGTGGTTACGTTTTGTGGCATTCACTGTGCACCCAGAACAGCATTTTTGGGACTCATTTATCACCTCTCCCTCTTCCCTGTCAGCCAGCACGGTGCAGTGCCCCAGGCACACCTCAGGTTTGTCAGACAGCCCAGTTTGACCCACAGGGCCACTTGTGCCCACCTCGGTGCCACCCCAAGCTCCAGGTTTGAATTGGGATGAATGCACCACAGGAAAGGAAGGGAGGGAAAGAAGAGACCTAAGTCCCAAACTTGAGACCCCTTGGAAAGGTGTGAAGGAAAAAAAAAAAGCAGGGGGCTGTGAAGTTCCAGACCCCACATGCCTCGTGCAGGGCAGGTGAGTGGAGCATGAGGATTTTTGGAGGGGAAAGGAGCTTGGGGCTGATGGATTTTGCTGTGGAGGAGGGAAAAAAATCCCCACCTGGAGGTGGGGGCCCCTTCACACACTATACACGTGCTATAAAGCTGCAGAAACTGCTGGCCAAGGCAGGATAGCCTGGAAAGGGATTCATCACCCAAACTCACACGTCCTGTCCCTGTCCCTCTGTGCCCTGAGACAGAGCTGGCAGCAGCTGGTGACAAACACACCTCTCTTCTCCTCAGCAGTGAAAACCAGCCACCCTCACGCTCTGCACTGCCTTGAAATATTCCCTCCAAAGCAGACACAAACCTCCAGAGAGCAGCAGAGGAGCTGGACCCTGCTAAAGCTGGGCAGCAGCACCCCGAGGCCCCAGCCTTACACCCAGCTGGGGCTTCTCCTCCAGCTCCCTCCTCCCCTCCGTGTGCACCAGGGCAGCATGGCCCTAAGCATGGGCTCCTCTTTCTGCCCAAGCCCTCCTGAAACTTCTACTCCTTTCCCCCTCCTCAGTTTTCTGTGCATCCAAGTAGTTTATGGCTACCTATACCCACCTGTAGTTTATGATCATATAGCTTATGACTCTAAGGACAGGTAGTGCACAGGCCTTCAGGCACTTCCAGCACTGAGGGGACAGGATTTCAAGGCAAGGCTATCTCCAGTTTCCCTTCAGCAATATTATTGCATTCCAGTGTGGAATTTTTGAGTCCTAGTGAAGAAACACACGGGGAAATGCCTTTGGGTACAAAAGTAATGAGGTACACACCTGCATAGATCTCTGAAAGACAGACATCACCACTCCAGGCTTTTAAAGGCTGTGGAATTCAGTTCAAGAGCAGATCCTTCAAGTAAGGGAAAAAGCCCTCATCCTCCCTTCAAAATCATGGACTGCCTGTTCAGAGTTTCAGTATAAGCCTTCAGACAAAGGTGGTGTCCTGGAAATTCAAAGGACAGAGCAAAGGCTGCAGCTGACAAAGGACATGAACTGAACAAATGCAAACTGTGGCATCTTTACCTTCAAAGAATGACCTGCACCCTCCTTCAAAGTTCATACCCATTAGTTACATGTATGGCTAGCTTCAAACATGCAACAGTGCTCAAAATCCAATTATTTTACATATCAGAGGGAAAAACCCTCTGATACAACCCAAATTATGCATGGAAACTCATAGCAAAACTATTTCTTAGCAGGTTCAAACAGCATGGTGGGGGGAAAAAGGCAAAAAAATGACATTTTGCTTAATCTGTGGCTAGAGGTAAATATTCTTAGCTGGCTTTTAACCATTTGCTTCCAAGTTTTGTAAAAGGAGTAAGGAAGTGCCCAAATGCCTGAAGTTTGCATTTTTCCAGTGAGAAGGTCATATTTTCCAGTCTTGTTTTATACACCACCTTACCTATTTGGCAATCCAAATGTCCTTTACCTTTCTGGGAAGGTGTTCCTCCCAGAAGAAGAGGAAAAGCTCAAGTTGCAGTGGCACGTGAGCAGTGAAACACAGCACTGCACAGCCCACACACCATCCCCCTCACAAACATTGCAAAAATGCTCATTCTCTGTGTCACAGAACCTCCAGAACTCTGGTTCTGGGCTCACCTCACACCAGAATCTCGTAGCCTGATACTCCACATTTTCCAGCATGATTTTCTGGGTAATTTCCCCAGATCAGGTATTTCCTTGCCAAGGTTTGGTGAAGGCTTTACCTGGCTTCCCACTGTCCTTTTCAGGGAGGAGGGAAGGAAAGGACTGGTCTGCTGATTCCAGCTGCCATAGTTGGGAGCAGGAGACAATGTTTCTTCAGTAACTTCCCATGGCAAATCTTTTTCCTGAATGTTATCTCTGAATATTTCTGCTGTCTGCTGGCATTCTCTAACACTTGGAGCTCCAACCCTTCCCATTCCGTGCCCTGTCTGTGCTCAGTGCCCATCATTCCCTCCTGGAGAAGCAGAGGAAGGCAGAGGAGAGGGCTCTCTTCCCAAGGCTCTGCATATCCTACAAAGCAAGCACAGTTAAATGCTGATGGAAACCAAAGCTGCTCTGGGAATGATGTTCTGTCCTCAGTCCCATGGGAAAGGACTGAGTGAGCAGGGTCTGACAGAGCAAGGAGAAAATCAGGATCATCCCAGTCAGACAGAACTGCTGGCAGCTCTTTCCTTCCTACCTTTGATGGCTCTCAGCTGTTGTCATACCTGGAGCCAAGTCAAAAGCATGCTTATCCTGCTGTGCAAAGCTGCTCCTCTCAGCCTCCCTAATAAATCAGGGGCATTAGCAAACTCTTAGGCAGGCTGCAAGAAAGCACCATCCCATATTTAAAATGGACCAACTTCCAGCTGAGATCAATCACATTTCCTTTTAATTTTGACTGCTTAATTTTAAGGCAGCTAAGCTCTCCCAAGACTGCTCACACCAAGCACTGAATTCCCTGCTCACCTCCTGGCCTCAGCAGATGGAGAAAGCTCCCTGAGCACCCTCAAGAGCTCTGGAATGTCACCTGAGCATCTGCTTTGCAGGGAACTGGTCTCACCTGCGATTCTGTCTGCACAGCAGAGATTTCACAGCAGTGCCACAATGCTCACCTTAACATCATAAGGACATTTAAACAGGAGCAGTGTCTAAAAGCAACAGGCTGCAGATCTTCCTCTCCATGGACAGTGTCTCCATGAAGTGCTGGGCTTCATTTTATATAGATACATTTGAAACAATATTTCAAATCACTCTTCAGCCAAAACAGCTGTTTATACATGCCTGTGCCTCCCTCCAAGTCATGCCCTCTGGAGGTAAAATGGTTCATCAGTCTTCCAGTCAAGTTTAGGAAGTTTGAGCAAACCCTTTGAGGGAAGTAGGAGAGTTCTGCGTAAATTGAAAAAAGCAGAGAAACAAACAAACAAAAAAAACCCCAAAAAAACCAGAAGCTTGCAATTCCTGCAACAGAGGGAAATCTGGAGGATTTAAGGCCAGTTACAAACAGTCAGGACAACACTGAGCAGTTCTGAAAAACAGTGAGAGATGAACCTTGGACCACTGCTGCCAGAGGTGGTGAACACTTCCCCTTGGGATGGTGGCAACCATCCTGTGCTGCTGCTCAGACCTGAGTATCTCAAGTGGGTAGAGAAATCTACTGCTCAGGATAAAATGAGACAAAATGGCTGAGGAGAGTCTTGACCTTTTGATGTCCCTTTTTCTGTGAAATTTGCAAACTTTATTGGAGGCCACTTCCTGCATTCACAGAATGCTACTTTTCTTCGTTAATAGCCCAATAAGTCTGCAGAACCATGTCAGAGCTGCTGAAGACCTGCTTTTAACCATTTCCTTTCAGATAAATGTCATCATCAGCTCGAACACACTTATCAGAAATCAGCTGAAATCTTTTGCCATCTTCTCAAGGGCTCTTTCCCTCCATGAGGAGCAGCACAATGAACAGTCACGTAACCAACTGCTGACAGTAGGAGATGAGGTCTTTGAATAGATTGGCTATGTCATTCCAAGTCCTAGCTCCATAGCACTAACTTTAATTGCCAGATAATTTCCACCTGCTCCTCTAAATTTTTTGTATGAATATACAGGAGATTTCTGCTATGAAGTAGCTTTCAACACCATATGGGAGACTAAGTTATTCCCATTTCAGAGATGAGTTTGTGAGACCAAGAAAAACAGCTTGTTGACACTTGAAAATTGACTAGAGGAACTTTTCTGGATGCTCTTAAGTTAGAATAAGAAAATGTATTAAGTCAAGTTAAAATAAATCAGCTTCTATTCCAGAGCGAGTGCTATTATATTTTATTCAGTGCATCAGCTCTCATGGTTCTGTTTTATATCTGCCAGAGTCCAAAGGCTCTCCGAGGCCATGGCTACACTTAAATTGACTTTACTAGGTCAGGCTGAAGGGCTTCAGCCTTGAGACTTACTGGAGCTCCCAAAGGGCTGATCCCCAAAGCAGAAACCTGTGGAGTGGGGGGACTATCCCCTGGGCTGTGAACAGGCAGGAAGAGCTGCACATCTCAAGACAAGATAATTTTAAGCATCACACTGAGGGGCAGCGGCCCAGCTCAACAAAAGGACCAGGAAACCACCACTGAATGATGAGGATGGAGGTGTCTTATCTCACCTCCCCATAAGTCTGCATTCACCCCTCAGTGCAGCACTTTGATCTTTCAAATCAAGAACTTGGGTACTGAAGAATTTCTCCTTTGAAGAAGAGAAGGAAAAAGCAAAAACAAAAGCATTCATTCAGTATCTCATTGGTTAAAATATTTTGACCAAACATGGGACCCAGTTTCAGCCTCTTTCTGAAGACAAGGTGAATCTTTTCTGCAGAGTGAATTTGTCACTTCAGACTGTCTCATCCAGGAGAAAAGGCTGCTTTTCCATGGAGCCACCATCCCTCAGTGAGACTCAGTTATCTTACCCAGTAACTGGAACGTGAGCACTCATCATCCAGACAAATGATGTCAATGTTTGTAGAAGGCTGAGAGGCCCAAAGCTGTCAGAAAAAGTGAGTGAGACTGTGGTGGCCTCTCTCAGAGGAAATACCCCATGGATGCTGTAATCACAGTCTATGAACACTCTGCATTTTACCCTCCTGCTCAACTCAAAGCCTTGAGGACACTCCTCTCCACACCTCATTTGTGTGTGACCATCCAGCAGAGCCTGTGTTGATGGACCCTACATCCTCCTCTCCCTCCAAGGGAAAAGTGTGATGGATTTTACCCCAAGAGACTTAAAGCCAGATGCTCCACAAGTGGCAGAATCCCCAGTCACATCCACCAAGACCTATTGCCTTTTCTTTAATGCACTTACCCAGGCATGGTTTTCTGCACATGCCTTGGCCTCTTCAGCACAGTCATGGCAGCTTCCCTGCCACATCCACGTTCCTCTGTGCCCAGCCCAAACTGCAGCACCTAAAACCCCAATGAAGACCTCCCTTGGCTCTTCTCCTCCCAAGGATCTTGGAGAAAAGCTCTCCCTTGGTTCCAGGTGATGCACAGCCTCTCTCCACTAAGACACTACACTGCCATCCCTTGTCCAGGCCCTTCTGCAGCCATGCCCCCTTCCCATCCTTGGGGAGTCTCCAGCCACAGCAGGGAGCACCAACACCGTATTTTACCTTCAGAGGTCCCAGCCTTGGCCATTCACACCTGCCATCACTTCTGCCACAAGAGAGACTTTGAATCTTGCTAAGCACAAACCAGGCCACACTAATAAAACGCTAACAGAAATGAGTGACTCCATTTGGAGCCTGGCTCCTTCCTTCATAACCACCTCAAACATCCTCTCCCTTGCAAGGTCTGTTCTGCATTTCCCCCACCCCAGCACAGCTGCCAAGGTGATTTCAGAGCTGTCAGAGCTGGGATCCAGTGCTGGGATAAGGCACATCCCCTGGGCATTGTCTCTGCAGACACCCCTGACTGCAACCATTCCCATCCTCACTGACAGACATGGGCCAGCTCAATAGACACCTCCACTTCACAGGTACCATTTTTTTTTGTGGGGGGAAACTGATTCTGGGCACCTAAATCTTGTTTATCCCGAAGAATCAAACTTAAGCAGTGTTTCTCATCTTTCTCCCTGACTGGACCTTTTCTCTAAGTGCCTGGGATGCAAGTGAGTTGGGGAAAACCGTACTGCCCCTTGGGCTGTGTCAGAGTTTTAGCCCTGGCCCATCTCTCCTGCTTGGAGAGAGAGGAGAGTTCTCAGCACCCTGATCTCCCTCGGAGCTGTCAGTCTGGTGATTTTTTCTCCTCGTTTAGCGCTACAGCACCGCTGACATACTTCACATGACACACTCTGCAGCCAGGTGCCTCAGTTTCCCATTCGCTGACACACACAGATAATCCCCTGAGGAAAAAAAAAAAAAAAAAAAGAAAATAAAATCCAAGAGGCTCGGGGAGAAATTAGCCAGCAAAGCCTGAAGGAAACGGAGCAGGGCGTGCCTGGGAGGAGCAGCCGACAGCAGAGGGCTGGAAAAACAGAGGGAACGCAGGTAGACTGCTGGGACGGCTCCATCAGTGCCCCTTGGAGAGCAGCAGCCCACCCTTCCACTGCCTCCCTGTGCTTCTCTAAGGGGGAATGCTTCTCCCAGAGCCTTTCGAGCAGGGAGATGCCGCCCTAAAGCCACCCCGGGGCTGGCACGGGCAGGAGGAGCAGCAGCGGTGCCGCAGGTTCAGCTGCCAAATCCCGGGAAATTCACGCCGAGAGTGGCTCGCACTTTGCCTGGCTCCAGGCAGTGCAATTAGTCTCCCTGCTAATGAGCATTAAGCACCGGCACACAAACAAACACGCCAGGCGTTTCCACACAGCCGCCAGCCCGACGGAGCAGTGAGCACAGCCGAGCTGCTCCTGACGTAAGGATGCATCTCGGGAGGGGACGCGGCTCTTCTGCCACAAAAAAATATTCTGGGAGAGATTACAGGTGTGCTTCCCGTGCTCAGAGAGAAGAGTGATCATTTTAGCCTTCCTGAATTAGGCCAATCATTCATCCATGGGGGGTGGGGGACAAAAAAAAAAAAAAATTAAATTAAAAAAAATTGAAAATCCTGCCCGAGAAGCTTCTGCCTGAAAACAGAGGCAGGTTCTTGATCAAAAAGCAGCCCTTGTGCTGAAAGGCGTGAGAAGGAGGTAAAAGGAAACTCTTTGTTTTTTGAATGATTACTTTTTTTTTTTCTTTTCCCCGAGGCTAAATCCCAGGGATCTTCAAACCAGCTGCCTGACAGGTAGAACAGCATCAGCTGAGGGGTTCCCATAGTACAGCCAGCAAGGGATCATTTCTTGGCTACCTACACACAAAGCAAGGCAGTTGCTGTCCTAGCCTGCTTGGAACATTATTTGGAGGCCTGAAACTGGAACATCTCAGGGTTGGATTTAAATTTTACCTTTTCATCTCAACACAGCAAAGCAGAGAGGTGGCTAGAAAACATTGCACTGCCAGTTTCATTGCCCCTTTTGCTTCACAGGGATCTCAAAAGACAGGGGAAACACGAGGCAGCAAGCAAAAAGGAGAAATAAAGCCATGGGAGGAAGCAAATCAACAAGCACTGATTAGGTTTTTGTTTGGATTTTTTTTTTCTTCTGGGGTGAATGGGAAAAAAGAAAACTCTTAAGTCAATGCTTTTTAAAAGTCCAGCCTTTTAAAAATGCTGCACATTTCTGTATCTGCAGAATAAAGCACCAGCTCAAGCCAACCACAAAGCAGCCCGATATGATCTGCAGAAATTATTTTTCCAGCTATCTTGATGAGCGCTGACTAATTAGCCTGACAGCACCTGAAAGTGCCCGTTTGTGTTACCCCAACCCTTCTGCAGGACTGCCAGGCTGCCTCTGCCACAGCCCCTGGGGCCAGCTGGGTTTGTCACCCCTCCTGCCCTGCAGCACTGCCCCGTGCTGGGCTGAGATGGGGAGACACAAAGCAGGGGACCAGAGCGTTCTTCAGGGTGCTGGGGGCACGAACCACACACACACGGCCACAATTCAGTCTGCACCTCAGCCAGGACAGGGGGCTCATCTGCTCATCACTAAATCTCCCCTGAATATGATCTGCATGAAGATTTGAATATATATTGCCCTGATTTAAATAATTTTTTTTTTCGGCAATTAAGCTTGTTGTCTCTGTGTGGTGTTCTTAGACTGCTTGGCCTCCTACAGCCCCTTTCAGGTCTGTATTTCTGTGCTTCTAATGATTAGTGGAGCTGGATAAAAAACTTGTGTGGGGAGTGAAGGTGGTGGAGTAATTTTCTTTTTCACCTTTTATTTTTTGATCAATCAAGTCATAGAGTGACTTTACTCAAGTCAGAAACTGCCCCGAGCCAAGGTGGGCTCCTGGCTGGTGCCTGCATCTCTGTGCCTGCAGCAGCACCTCCCAAATGCGATGCATGACGCGATGCCTGGCCTCTCCGGGCACACAGCACGTCCTTCCCCTGGCTCCTCGGTGTCCTCAGTGACTCCCGTGACACATTCCCGTGACACATTCCCATGCCATCACCTCTCCTCACCCCCTCCCCGGTGCGGTTGCACGCGTGGCTGAATTAGCAAACCCCACCCAAGCCGCCTGAGCGCTCCCAGCTGTTCATCACCCCGGCTGTTCACTGAGCTTTGGGAAATCTGACTGCTTTCCACCTCTCCTCAAGTCTCTTTTTTTTGCCTGCACCAGAGATAAACCCAAGAAACACCGGTGCCCCTCGGCTGCTCTGCATTTCAGCAGCGCTGCAAGACCCCACCGCAACCCCAGCACCCGCAGGGACAGGGAAATCCACCCTGCTCTGCCCCGGCCAGCGTCCTCCTCGTCGGGGCACATCCAGGGACTCACGGGGCCGCAGAGCCGTGCCCAGGGCCAGGCTGGGGCGGGGGATCCCAAGGGATGCTCTCTCACCCCCGTCCTTTGGGAACTCGGCATCCGGATGCTACAGCATGAGCGACAGCTGAGGCGCGGAGGGACGCGGCGAACATCTGCCACCCTCCCCTTCTCCACCGCCTTTCCCTGCGGGTAAAAGCACAGGGTAATGATGAAGAGACACAAAAGACAAACCTCCGTGGTGGAGGCACACAGCAGATTATACCGGGTGACAGGAACCATCATTTATTTCTGTATATTTGAGGCAATTTAACCAAGTTTTGCTCATCCCTTAGGTGGAGCATCTTGATCCCGCAAACGTGCTCCAGCTTTAAAATGGCAGCAGAAGCTTAAAAAAACAAACAAACAAAAACAAAAAAAAAAACAAAAAACAAAAAAAACGAAAAACCAAACCTTTGGAGTTTTTCACAAGACCTTAACAGGGCTCTTTGTTGCAGTCCTACTTGTCACTGGCAATCAGGTACCTGTTTGGTGTCAAGGTGGGGCAGTGATCCCAGGTGTCAGGACAGAGGTGTCTGAGTTACACACCAGGCACCACACAGACACAGTGACCCTGCACACGTGGCACCATCTCCTTCCAGCCCAGATCTGAGAGGCAGAGAAGAGGATGCTTTACTGGGATGGCACAACTTCAGCCTCAGGTGCCTTTCTAGAACTGTAAAATTGAAGGCTCCCGTTCACTTGACGAAATAAAAATGTAACATAACTTCTAGAGTTCAACCAAATTCCAGAATATTTCAGCCAAAGCCCTGAGCACACCACCTGATGGGGAGGAGGAGGAGGAGGGCCACGTCCTGTAACAGGAATCATCACACATGCTCCACTTCCTCTGCTCACCAGATCTTTATCACAAGAGATCGCTGCTCATGTTGTGCTGTTTCCTCTTCTTGTTACGATCTCCTGCACAGCAGGGACTTCTCAGAACTTTAATGCTTAATAATGAATTTGACCTTTTCATTACTCCAGCTTTTGGTTGGTTTTCATGTTAACTTCATGTTTTTTGGGTGGGAACATGCACCAATTCATGTTAGAAAACAGCTTTAAAGGCAGATTAACATAGTCTGCAATTAGGTTTCGAAGAACTCGGGAGTCATGACAATTTGGGTAACGATACCACCTTTTTCAAAACAGAACTACTGCCAGATATGCCAGAGATGACTAAGCTCTGAAAATAAACAAGTCATACTTCTTATTTATCGGTAAAATTCGCAAAATTGAATAAAAGGGTATTATCTGGCATTGCTGGGGACCAAATGCTCTCTGCTAGTGCTGCAGAAGTCGAGGGCAAACAGCAGCAAAACAAATGTTAGTGTAAGCTGGGATCCAAACACCACCACTTCTCAAATCACCCTTTTTGACATTTCCAAAGAAATCGGCACTAACAGCTCCTTTGCTTTTATATCTCTGCTGCCTGTTTTCATTCTGTGATATAATACCCTTGTCCAGGATAATCTGAATTTATCTGACAGCAGTATTTCATGCACTGGAGTATCAAAATCCTTTCTAAGAACCTTCTTAAAACAGATGTTAAACTGGAAGAAAGCACGATACATTTATTGATGCCATTTGCATTGATTCATACCGACTCAGGTGCTTGTCTGGGAGTAAAGTGAATCAATTACATTTGGAATTCTGCAGCTTTTCACACGATCTCATTCCACCTGTGGGGGATTTTTTGGCTTCCCTTCCTTCGTTCTCCAGGGAGATTTAACACTCACTCCCCTCTTTCAAGGAGGATGGCAGAGACCAGCTGTCAATTACCTGCTCACTCACCAGACCAACCCGAGCTGCCACCTGAAGAACCCCTCCTGCACCACACTTTGTGTTCTCTGGGCTCCTTGTAACTCTTATGCTTTTCTGCATCTCCTCTGCCAGCAGAAGGCCTCCTGTGTACTGAGAAGGTGCTCTTTGCTAGGTACAAAGACATTTGGCTTGAGGTCAAACATCAACCAAGCCCAGCAGAGCTCTGGGCTCTGAATGAGTACCTGAGACGAGCCACACGATGCAGTAGGAGTCCTTCTGCAGAGTTTCATGGCTGTGTTTCCTCAAACTGTGCACCAAAAATCACCATTTTAGGACGTCCCACTTTGCTGTGTGCACCTGCAGACCCTCTAACACACACACATTAAAAAATAGGTGTGCATGTACATTACATTAGGAAACAAAGTAGTGAGGAGAGCTGTGAAAGAGAACTGCCCCTGTTCCACCTTATCCTGAAATGAAGGGACTGACATTCCTTGCTGCTGCACCACTGGACAGGTGCAGAGGATGAGCTGGGTGCCTTTATCTTGTCTTCACTGGTTCACAGCTACAAGGGCCTACATTTCCCCCACGATGTTTCCTCTGGGGTGACAAAAATCTGTTTCAAAATGTTCCCAGCCGTGGTTTGAGGCTTCCTTGCTGCGGGCTGGCAGATGAGGCGGCTCCTCGGAGCCCAGAGGCTGGCACCCTGCTGGGGGGGAGCTCTGCCCTGATCTTATCTGCCCTGCTCCACGAGGGCATCCTGTTTCCCAGTGCTGCCGGGAGCTTTGCACCAGGAAAAAAGTGTTTGCAACTGTGAGGGTGGTCACTTTCACAGCTCTCCTCACTACTTTGTTTCCTAATGTAATGTACATGCACACCTGTTTTTTAATGTGTGCGTGTTAGAGGGTCTGCAGGTGCACACAGCAAAGTGGGACGTGCTAAAATGGTGATTTTTGGTGCACAGTTTGAGGAAACACAGCCATGAAACTCTGCAGAAGGATTCTTACTGTGTCATGTGGCTCGTCTCAGGTACTGCCCCTGTTCTATCGCATCCTGAAACGAAGGGACTGACATTCCTTGCTGCTGCACCACTGGACAGGTGCAGAGGATGAACTGGGTGCCTTTATCTTGTCTTCACTGGTTCACAGCTACAAGGGCCTATTCCTCCCCCATGATGTTTCCTGCTCAGGGAGGTGGCAGTGACTCTACACTTGAGGCGTTCAAAACCCCTGGGCAGCCTGCCCTAGGTGGTCCTGCTTGAGGATGAAGTCCCAGGTGATCTTTCGAGGTTTCTGCCAGCCTCAAGCATTCAGTGACTCAGAAAACTCCTGCCTGACTCAGAGCACAGCTGTAAAAAAGAGGGAGAGTAACTTTTTTACACAGGCAGATGGTGGTGGGACAAGGGGGAATGGTTTCAAACTGAAAGGGAAGAGATTTAGATTAGATGGTAGAAAGGAATTTTTTACTCAGAGGGCGAGGCCCTGGCACAGGTTGCCCAGAGAAGCTATGGTTGCTCTGTCCCTGGAAGTGTCCAGCGTCAGGTTGGACGGAGCTTGGAGCAGCCTGGTGTGATGGAAGCTGTCCCTGCTCATGGTGGGGGGTGGAACTGGATGGGCTTTAAGGTCCTTCCTATCCAAACCACACCATGATTCTATGGTTCCACCCAAAGATGGTTACTCTGGAATATAACCATGATTAATGCCAATTTCCCCCAGCCATCCCACCAAGAGCTGGGAGTGCAGTATCCCCAACAAACTTGGAAAGGAAGATCTCACTCCTTTTGTCTTTCTGTTCCCTTGTACAGAAAAACTGCACTGCAGCATCCGGAGAAGCAGTGCTCCGACCAAAGAGCTTCATTATTCACAGTGTTCAAATTAAATTTTGAATATGGGACAAATTAATTCTACTGGTTCACAGCACAATTGTCAGCCTTTGTTTGTCCCTCCCTGCATTCTCCCCAAATGAAGCATCAGGTAGTGCCTTGCAAGTAGAAGAGTGTGGGTATCGTCTGGGTGGAGCAAGTGATTAGCAATGAATTAATTTTGAAGCGACAGGGAGTAGTGAGAACATGGGAGATGACAAGCAAAAGATCTGTGACACATGGCTGCAACGCAATATGCCAGCACAGTGAAATCATAGCTCCACGCTGGCCAAGCACGGCAGGCTCCACTCTTCCTCTCCCCCTATGAATGAAAGTGTGGAAAAAGAATCCAAAAACCAGAGGTGATGTGGTGAAATTGTCCTTGGGAAGCAGCAGGTGTGACAGTGACACCTCCCGCAGTGGCAGCAACGAAGGCAAAGGCAAGAGCACGGGAGGCTGTGTGCCCTGTGAAGACTTCCATTAACTGGTCTGTTTTCTGCTTCTGCCATTTCCCCACAGCAGAATCCACTGACAATCCCTGGATGTGGGAAAGGGATCACACCCTTTTCTACTCTCCTTGGAGCTGAAATTATAAAGTCAAGTGAGAGTCTGGTCACCTTGGCAGGGCTCAGCCTCTCTAAGGCACTCACCAGTGCCTTAAACTGGTGTGGGGAGGAGGGGGAAGCCCCTTATGTCAGTCCCACTTCCTGATCATGTCTGCAGCTGCAGTGCCCATGGTGTCCTCTCCAGAACTCCATCCTGCAAGGGCCAGAGTCCCCACATTTAGCAATCTTACTCACAACAGCTGGAATTTGCATCCTTCCTTGTTTCACCAGACCACCCAGTGGCAACAAATGAACAGGACTGTTCACACCAATGGACTTTTTTGCACATGCATTCAGGGAGAAGAGCTTTTTCTGAGCAGTCTCTCCCACACTGTAAAGAATGGAGGCAATCAAAAAAATTAATATTCAGACAGGAAATCAGACTGAATTCTGCTTAACTACACACATGGTGGTTCTCCAAGAAACTATCTGAATGAACATCAGTCGGTTCCAGTTGATAAAAACATTTTGATAGATAATCATTCACTAGGAAATGGCTTAAAAGTATCAGCTTAATTCCAAATAAATTAACAAACAAGCTTGCCTTGGCTGTACCTGCTGCTGAAACTGGAATGTGAGAGGCAACACATTCACTGCTTTGACTGACTATATTCAGTCCTTATCTAATTTTTGAAGCTCAAAAAGCAAGCATTAGCTTATTGCTATGCTTGCAAAAATATTGATTTCATAGAAATTATTTTGGATATGGAAAAGAGATAACACAGTCTTGGTTTGTTTTTTAAACAGGCAAAGAAAAACAAGGTGACAAGTGTCAAATAATATCATTAAAGTTCTTTTCTTTGTCAGGAGGTTCTGAAAAACGCTTAAAACCCAACAACTTCTGTGAACCAAAGCTACCTGAAATACATTCTTAAAGGTCTGCCCATAGATAATTTATCAGCTGATTAAGAATAGAGATTTCTCTCCTAATTATGTGAGCATGGACCACTTGAAGAGTTTTTGCATTAGAAGAAAGTGAATATTATTCATTAATCAAGTCTCCCTGCCCCCACCCCAGCTCTGCTGAAAGCAGAAAGTTAAATGGGTCAGGAGAGAGGTTATGGGTGATGCTGCAAGACCAGAGATAAGGCATCAGGCAGTTGGAGGGGAAAGCATTTTATCTAGAAGAACAGGCTTGGCTTTCGTTCCATTGAGATAAGCACTAGAGCTTCTCGATGTGGGGAAATATCCCAAAATAGCTGTTGTGGAATACTCCTGCCCAAATACCTCCCGACACAGATAGGCAGTGCCTGCACTAAACCCTCTGCTGGCGATAAGCCAAGTGGTGCAAAGGCCCTGGGAATGATGAATTACAGGGTACCCTGTCAGGGCAAGAGGTGTGAGAACTGCTGTGCTGTAAAAATCCCCATTTGGCTTATCCCACCATTATTTTGCCCTGAAAAGCATCTCCAGGTTAAGGATTCTGGCTGTGTGCAAGCTTGGCAGGGGAATGGGGCAAAGGACTAAAGGTAAAACTACATCAGAGATCATCTGTGGTTTATTCAGCTACACCTAGACAGGCACAGATTGGCCTGAAATAACAGCAAAGGTTTCTCTATTGACAGCCTGGGCCTCAAAGTTTAAGTCTTGGCAAGGCAGTAATTTATACAATGAAAATGAAGCGTGTGAGCAGTCTTACAGTCACCTCAATTTGGCAGGACAGGTGAGCCAGAGATCACTAAAATATCAGCAATTTCATGTGAGGCTGAATGAACTGGTGAGTGATGTTATCTTCAAAAACCTCCTCTTCCTTAAGAGCTTAGGGTTTCTTCCTATAACTGAGTCTATTCCAAACACAGAAAGTCCTTTGCATTTCCTCTTACATGAAACTATCTCCTAAGAGCAGCTGAGGTGTCTTGCACAGGGTGCATCACACCAGCTTCAGCTTAGAAATTTCCTTTCCAGCAGATATGACCAGGGTAAAACTGGTATCCATTTGACACTGTTACTGCTTTGCCACCTCTCTTTTGCTTTTGGGGAAAACAAAAAATCAGTGCTCCCATATTAAAAGGATCAAAGCCCATCTTCCTAACAGTGAGTTTCAGTAGGACCTACGACTAGGACATCATCCAGCTGCAGTGTTTTGAGCAACACAGATCTGGTTTAGACTCAGATAATTTAATATCTTATCAAAAGATCTAACAAAAAACCCCAGAGAAACAGAGCCGGTAACGTTCAGAGATGAGGCAGATCTGATAAAGATCAGGATGTCAGTTATCCAAAGCCATCCGGATCTGCTGGGCAGCTGCACTCATTTGACCAGCACATGTTCCAGCACATCCTCTGATCTGGCACCCAAGGCCCAGGGAGGCAGGTCACATTTATGGGCATGGTGCTCTGAAAAGCAGGGATGTGTTCTGTGTTCCGAAAGCAGGGATGGAGCCGAGGCTCAGAGCTCAGCTACCACAGGGCACATGGGCAGGGCACGGCTGGGAGCTGAGCTCACTGCTCCACAAATCCTGTGGAGCTGCTCTGGGGACACAAGGAGATCCATCTCTGTGTACATGGAACACATGGAACCACACAGGGAATAGTCTCAAGCAGCAGCACAATGCCAGAAGGACAGTTACGGGAATACTGTCTCCAAATCTGATAACCAGGCTTGGACAAATAAAGGAAAGGAGCATTACAGAAAGATCTTTGGACTTTTGAAAATGAGAAGAAGCTTGATTTCTTTTTATAATTAGATGCTAAATACATTAGTGTGGGCCAGGACTTATTTTTGCTCAGTGCTAGAACACCACCTAGCTCGGAAGGGCTTCTAGAAACAAACACCATGCAAATAATATTAACCTGCACTGACTTAAACCTTGCTGTGTTCTAATGTCTAGTGACAACTTCTGTTTTCTTACTGGAAGAAAGGGGGAGGAAAGTTGAAGGCAAATAAGGAAAACACTTGATCAAAGAAATAAAATTTTAAAAAGAACTCCCAAGAAAAAGCACTTTAAATGCCTCCTGATGGCCACACAGCAGCAGCATAGCACTCGGTATGTACTGCAGACATCCCAACCACACACTCACTGCTTGAGAAATGCAACCCAAACACTGCACATTTCTGCCACTTCAGGGAAAGGAGAAGCCTCTCAAGCTGCAAGGACAGGGGTTGTTTTCAGGTCAGCCTCCGAAAGATCTTTTTGATAGAGAACAATATTCAGAGGGATCCAAGGACAGCTGTATCCCAGGCTTTTCCTAGTACACTGGCCAGAACGGGCCATCAGCTTGGAGTGTGCAGCATGTGACACCTCAACTTCAGTTTTCACAGAGACCATCAACTGTTCTAGGCCCAGCCTCAGGCACAAGGATGCTACAGGCCTAAAGCTAGCCATAACAGATAAATAATTTAAAAAAAATAAAAAAATCAGCAGTGATTGTACTCCTAAAGTCCAGATTTCTCCAAAAACGAGATAGACTGAACTGACAGCTAGAAGCCAAGTTGCACTAACACAGGCAGCTGCTGTAACAATGGTTTTGGCTGTCACAGCTGTTACCAGGATAGGTACACAGGAGGGGCTGGGCACAGAGGAGGGCACAGCCAGAGGAGCTCCCACAGCAGTCCCAGGGGCTGAGAGCAACAGTGGCATCTGGCAGAGACACGGGGCAGATCAGCTTAGCTCCCGCCAGGCTGCTCAGGCCACGCCGACCTGCAGCAGCAGAGGGGCTGCTCCCATGGGTGAGGTACCCCTGGCTGAGGCAGCAGCAGAGGGGCTGCTCCCAGGGGTGAGGTACCCCTGGCTGAGGCAGCAGCAGAGGGGCTGCTCCCAGGGGTGAGGTGCCCCTGGCTGAGGCAGCAGCAGAGGGGCTGCTCCCAGGGGTGAGGTACCCCTGGCTGAGGCAGCAGCAGAGGGGCTGCTCCCATGGGTGAGGTGCCCCTGGCTGAGGCAGCAGCAGAGGGGCTGCTCCCAGGGGCGAGGTACCCCTGGCTGAGGCAGCAGCTCATCCTCCCCAAGGCAGCACCAGCTGGAAAGGCTTTGGAGAGCCGGAGCATCTGCGGTCCCGCTGCCTGTGGCTGCCAAAAGGCCCTCACAGCTTGTGGGAAAATACAGCTGTGTATCCCAGGCATGGCTGCTATGGCTTGTGTGGAACTGGGAACAGCTTGGCGTCTTTACTCGACTCCAATAGCAACTGCAGAGCTGCCTGTTGTAGCTCAGCCCTGCTCCTCCACCATCCTGAGCTGCCTTCAAACCTTTTAACTTGTTGTTTTTTTTTTTTTTAAAGTCAGTTATCAAGAGACAGCCAGTGGCAGGTTATCATGGGAGATGGGTTTGAAAGGCGAGGCTGGTCAGATTTTGCAACTAACTGATAAAAACAAATCAACCACAGAAACAAATTCCTCAACTCCTTTCAAAGAGGGAAAAAAAAAAAGAAAAAAAGGCTTCAAGGAAGATCTCTTTTTTTTCCCATCTCGCAGATTTCTGGGAGTGCTTTGAATTATTTTAGCAAGGAATAAAATGTCCCTGCTCCTGATAGATTGCAGCGTTCTCTGCTCAGAAGACAAATCAATATTACAGATCACAAATAAAATAGTCAGAAGGGTTGAAAACAGGATTTACAACTGAATAGCTACCACACCTACATGAAAATAATAATTTACATTCCTCACCACACCCTATCAACTACACATAGGCAGCCTGAAACAGGAAAAGTAACAAAAAATAATGGGAAAGAGCAGCAAAGAGTGTCTTGACATTATTTGAACTGATATGAAAACAGGAGTTGAGGGCAGGGAAGTATTTCCTCTTGAAACCAAAAAAAAAACCAAAAAACACAGAAACCTTCCGAGGGTTTAGTTTCAGGCTTTCTTATTGAGGGAAAAAAATCCCCAAATCCTCCCAAATCTATGAAAAGCATACGCTTTCCATAGAGAATGGGTTCATTGAAAAGCAATTTTCTGTTAAAAATCAGTTCTGACAGGGTAGTTTCATCCAGGCTTGGATGTTGGATACCACAGGAGCATTTGCCAGGAATAAAAATAGGCATTTAGCTCCAAAGGGCTGGGTTGCCAGGTTTATGACTCCTTGCCTAGGGTAGAGGTTCCTCTGTCTCAGGGATGGCCGGTGACAGATCAGAAGGGATAGAGGTTCACGATTTGTGTGGGAGTCTCGAATAATCTGTTCCTATTTTAATGTGAACATGGGTGGTAACACGGAATTACAGCGTGTGGAGGCGGGCTGGTGTGCAAGGATTAATGAAAAATAATGAGATAATATTGAGCACTTCTGTAGTCTCATTACAAGGGCTCAGTTTCTCCACTGACAGAAATCCCTGGAAAATACCGTACTTTGGGACTCCATCCCTAATCTTTGTACCAGGAATTAACAGGAAACACAAAGGCTATTTCACAAGTATATTCCTTTGAAAAGAGCTTTCATTCTTAGCCTAAAGTTTTAGGGCGACTCTGCACTTACACAGTAATCCTTTCAACTCATATTTCATTGAATCCAGAAGTCATTGTGGCTCCTGAGGTACTCTGCTGTGAAAAAAAACCCAAAACAAACACTTATAATTGCATGCTGGAAGTTATGACAATGTTTATATGATGCACCAAGAAGAGACAAAAAAAGCACTGAAGGGCACAAGGGTAAAGCTGGGTTTATTGAGGACTAACTACATTAGGATCGACTAAAAAGAAAGGAAAAAACAACCCAAGCATGTTCAAACTGCAATCCAAGCAAAATTTATTTTTAGTCCCTCGATTATTGCGAGTTTCATAATGGGATTTTGAGGCCCTGCTGTTGTCTCCCATTAACAAGGGCTCTGTTATATATTCCGCAGTGTCGTGGTGGGAAATGATTCATGGCAGGCCTGGGATTTGACATTTGAGCACAGAGATGCAGGAAAACGTGCTTTGATGCGCCATGTTTTAAAAACAAACTCACCCTCAGAAGGAACTCCAGGAAGTTCTTGTCAGTACAGCATAAAAATAGAAATATTAGCTCTGTAGAAGCCAAAGCCAGGAACCAAGGCTCAACCTTTATTGTTGGGGAAATTGATACTGGTTTTGGTCAAGCTGGAGAAGGCCACTGGCAGAATGCAGGGCTGGACTGTCAGATCAGAAACACAAACACTTACCTGGCTACAAGACTGACCCAGTTATCAGAGTGAGGTGTGATGCTGCAGCTCAAAGAGCACTGCAGGTGCATCATTTGATGAGGCAACAAAGAAGATAATTCGGTATTTTTAAACCACTGGCCTCCCACAGACCAAAGGAAGACTGGGCCATGACAGCACTGCCGACATTGGTCACTGGAGTCATTTTTAAACATCTGTTGCTATAAAGAGGAAGATGCTGTTTCTGATCCAGTAAGAGTTTCCCAGCAAAAGCCACGCGGAGCAGGGATGGGACAGGGTTCCCTGTTGCCCAGGTAAGAGCTGAACGGGTGAGGTCAACCTGCCCTCTGCTTGCAGCTGCTGACAGGGTGCTCTAAAGGGAAAGGCAATGGCACCCCATGGTGTGACTCCTGCCCAGACACAGGCACAACACCAAGCTGGCCCTCAGTCAAGGCCATTTAGAGTCTCTTCCTTAATAATGTGAGGTCATGCAGAGTCTCACCCCTGAAAATGACTCAGCATTCCTAAGGATTATAAAGTCATTTAATTTCTGCCTATGAGCTCTCCCCTGATCATCTCAGACCCTTAGCTGAAGCTGATGAGAAGAGCATCACCATCTCCAGTAAGTTTTGGGACAGGACCCTGAGTCCTTCAAGCCAGTCAACTCTGTCCTACAGTGGCACAATGGGATTTCTGCTCCATGCTCTAAGGATTCAGAGCTGAAATTAGCTGAATTTTGTCCCATTAGCTGAATTTTGTCCCATTAGCTGAATTTTGAGGGTTTTTTTGAAGCAAAATCAGCAATCCTGTGTGTAAGGAATCAGAGAATTCTCCTCACTGAACAGAAGCACTCTTTGGAGACAACATACATCAAACATGACTTAAAGAGATTAACTTTTATTCAGATGATATCTTAAGGAATTTCCATTCTCATGTGAATGATGAACACTTTTAATATGGGGAGAGGCTGGTTAACCCTTAACCAAGAATTTACAAGAGATTTGTAAAACAACCAACAAACAATTTATGAAGCTTCATGAGATCTTCCTTTTACTCTGAAGAGTTTGTACTGCCAATGCTACCACGCCAATAGCGGCGTTATGAAAGGAAGGATGACCTGGGCAATGTGAAATGCCCAACAAATCCCTACTGGGAACATCACCTCTGGATATCACAGAGGGAACTCAGCCAAAAAAACCCATGCTGAGGGAAGGGAAAGGAAACGTGCGTGCAGTCCAAGCGTTTCCAGAAAAATCTTAGGCCACTAATTCATTTCAAAAACACGACAGAGCGATTGGCAGGTGACTGAAGCCACCATTTGACACAGTAGGACCCTCATGGACACCTCTGTCGCTGATGCTGAAGCTGATGGAAGGCATTTCTTTAGCTCCAATGAAGATTAAAATCAGATCTGTGCTCAGCTCCCCCCTCTCATATACCCACGCTCAGAACCCCAACTCAGAACACACTCAGTTTCTCTAGCTAACTAACAGGACCTGTGAGCAGGTAGAAATTCCTGCAATTCCTGAGAGGTGCCAAACCACCACGTGTTTTTCCTGCTGCAAGAAAGAAAAGTGTATGCAGACACCAAAGCGTCCAGAAAGCTTGAATGGAAAACCCTTTCGTGTCAGAAGTTTATTTTTATTGGTAAAATATTAAATAATATACAGAATTAAAAACTGCACTTACACTTCTGAGAAGAAATAATTCTTGGACAAATTATATGCTTGTTCCTGAGATTCCCTACATTTATTCCAGTAGCTGTGCACTCAAGACAGTACAAACCTTTATAATATAATCCTTTTCACAAAGTATTACAAAGTTTCTGCAGCTTCTTTTATTTATACACACACACACACACACACACACACACACACGGACTCCCACTCTCACATGGCTGTACAACACTCACACAGGTACAGAGCACACACATACAGATGTGCAACCATATGTATGCATGTATGCTAAGAAGAAAATAAAAATAACAACAAGTCCCATAGTTCAGTCTATAGCGGCAAAACTCTTTTAGCAGGGGGATACAGGTTTACATTAGGGTTGCTCACATGCACCACTGTCAAAGGGATTGTTTCTGCACTCCTTTTATAAGAGCACCTTCCAATGAACACATAAAGAAGTGGGACAATTCCCAGTGTCTTCACGGGCTTTTTGAGTAAACTCTGATGTAATTTTTTTTTTATTTTTATTTTTTTTAACTTAAAAGATTCCTCAATTTGAGCTCGGAAGATCCACCACAGGAAAAAAAAATAAAAAATTCTTAACCCGGGAGAAAAAAGGGGTCATTCCCCAGGTTAGTCGCCCAGCTGTCGTCAGGAAAAGAGCACAGAGGAGGGCAGGGAGCAGCTCCGGAGCAGCCGGGGAGGATGCTGTGACAAAGAGCCGCAGCCCGGAGCTGCGCTCCCCAAGCGGGCCGGGCCGGGCGCGGGTCCCGCTGCTCAGCGCGGCCCCGTGAGCAGCAGGAGCCGAGCCGCCCACGGCAGCCTCCGGAATGCGGCCCAAGGAGCGAGACCCAGCGGGCACCGCCGCAATCGCGCACCGAATGCCTTGTTCTGCTTCACCTCGGACGCACCAGGGACTGGGCAACGATTTTGGCAATCAATCAGAAGGGGATACAGTCTCCTCGCCTTTGTTATTAGTAAAAAGAAATCTCTTAAATACAAATTTAAAAGACAAAAGTGGCTACTGTGCATGCGCAGTAACTGCCTTTCCAAGAAATCTCAATGGGATTTTATTTTTTTTTTTATTACGTACCTAAATACATATTTACAGAACAGCGGCTTCAGTCTACTGGGGGGAGGGAGGAGGGAAGGCATTAAAAATACACCATATATAAATATGTATGATATGTAAAACAAGTCCCATCTAAACTTATATAAGACAAGGACAACTCTAAAGAAGCTTTTCTGGTCTCTCAGGTAGATAAAGGACACGAGTCCTGTAATTCTTACGCAGGCAAATCTCTCCCTAGAGTAAATGGCAGTTTTGCCCTAGCTAAGAGATTAGGCCTAATCCAAAATCCATCGTCAGAGTCAACAGGAGTCTCCACTGAGTGGGTTTTGGATCAGACCAAAAGATGTTTTTAGTTTTTGTCATTTTTAATAAACATCAATATTAAGTGCTTTTCTTAAAAAAGCTGCAATTAGAAAAGAAGAGGAAGGAAGAGTCAAGAGCAGGTATGTCCTTAGTTGGGGATGTGAATGTGTTTCAATGCCAACGACAAGCAGGAGGTAAATTATGGCCTTTAGCCTTAATTTACACTTTCTCATCTTTTGTCGCAATCAGTCTACTCGAACCGAATCTTTAAATGCATTTAGGGCAGAGCACTTTGTTTCACTGATTTGTGTGCACTGAGGAAGGAACACAGAAACCACTGTAGATTAATAAGATGTCAGGGTAAGTATTGCACTTGAACAGAAAAATAACCCAAATGTTGGTGATTTTTGTTTTTAGAATTAATACAGGCAAATCATCCGTGTCTGCAATGATGATGTTTAGAAAGCAGGATCCAAGAATGAAGCATAAGAAGCAAATTTGGGGTTGGTAACCCCCACCCTGGAATATAACAGTAGTAAAACTCTTTTTAAAGCATTTTCTTCCAACAGGAAAAAAAATTATATGACTTTTTTTTTTCTTTTTTTTTACTTTACAATTTTAAATCTTTCTAAACATTTGCATTAAAAGTTTCCAGTTTCTCATAAAAAGATATACATTTTAGGAAAAAAAACCCAAAACAAAACAAAAGAAAATAAAACCAACTAAAAAGGAAGGCAAATATACAGTATTATAATTACATCACTGAAGAGTCATCTCGAAGGTACCCTAGGTCTTTAAAATGTTACAAAGAGTACGTACCTTTTTTTTTTTCTCAAATCAACTATCTTTTTTTTCTTTTTTCTGTTTTTAATAAAAAACTACACTTGAGTACAAAAATATGTAAACAGACTGTACAGCCAATGAACAAAAAAAAACCCCAAAAAACCAACCCCCCAAACCCCTAGACAGCCCAAAGCTACAGGAGATAAGAGCAGGCCCAGACTTAAAGCTCCAAGAAGGAAAAGGGGGAAAGAGGAAAGCACAGAAAGCCAGAGGAGACTGCTACATGGTGAGGAAGTGAATGTGTTCAAGCTCTGAGGACACTTGACAATTCGTCAAATAATTGATCACAGTTTCAGAATCTGAATGACTACAAAAACAACCAGAAGAAAGTCCTTCCCTCATTACAGTGTGTTCAGGAGCGAACATCCATTTCCGGTAAGCGATGTCAAATCCCAGTGAGTGCATAGTAGGGATTCAGTGACCTCCACCCCTGCAAGAAGCTTTTCTTACTCGATGTCACTTGAGGTAAAACTAAATGGCCCAACTGACTGCAAACTGGCCCCGCCGTGCCCGTAAGGAGCCGTGCCTCCCCCATGCCTTGCGGGAGGCACCTGTCCTTTGTCCAGCCTGGTGACACAGACAGAGGCTGCCAGGCTCCAGGTACCAGGGCCAGGGATTAAGGCTGCTACACAGAAAAAGGGAACGTGCCTTCAGTGCTGCAAGCCAGCCTGCCCACAGCTGCACCCTGTGCTGCACCCTGATCTCGCAGGGGACGGCAGTGATCAAACACACGGCAGCTGAAAAGCTCCTGTGCACTTCCAGATCCAGCCAAAGGCTGATGGTGCTCAAATGTTTTCCTGGGCTGCAGTGCAGTCGCCTAAATCAACACCTGCTGTGGGAAGGAAGAGCTGGCCCCAGCTCCCTTTCTCCCAACAGGGTCCACATGGTACCAGCCCCTCTCAAGACATGATCTGATGAATTTCATTGTCATTCGCTCTCTTGAAATACTTCACGTACTGCTAGTCAAAATATCACAGGTTTTTTTTGTTTTTAGGGTTTTTTTGCAACTGTAAGAAAATATTAGTTTTACTACAAGTATGCAGGTTTCTTGTGGTAATTGGTAATTTCTGTCCACTGACTAATTAGGCCCCAAGATGAAAAGGAGAAGTTTGTACAGAAGGAGATAGCACGGGAAGGTATCTTCAAAGATGAGGACACAAGTGAGCCCAATGATAATCACCTTTCCAAAGGATGGGAGCGAACAGGAACCGGGAATCTGCATGATCAACTGGGAAGGTAGATGAATTAAACAGAGACTGGTTTTATTGTTTTCTTGGCCTGTTAAGCATGCAGCATGGCAAAACCTTAGCCCACCCCTCCTCTTGACTGTCCTCTGTGCACTTCAGAGCCAGGCAGGAGAAGGACACAACCCACTCTTTCAGGTGGGGTTGTAGGAGGTCAAATTAGAAACCAAATTGGGAACCAGTGATGTTCTCCTTTGTTTGTATCTCAGAATACATCAATGGGATAAAACTATTCACTATGAAGCAAATTCCAGCTCTTTTCTACCTAACTGCTCCCCTCACCGCCCCTCTGGCTGCAGTGGCCTGGGCCCAGCAGAGCGTTGCCGATGTGGTGGCTCTGGGCCCTTGCTGGGCTCAGGGTCTGCCCAAAGCCTGCTGGCACAGCCACTTGGCCCATGGTGGCCCGCCTGCCTTGGCTGTGCTGGCACGCTCAGCTCTGCAGCCCTGCAGGGCGAACAACTGCACCTGAAACCAGGTCACCAACCCGCTGGGAAAGTCCCAGAGCCGGCCCTGTGCTCGTCACCGCAGTGCTGCAGCTCATGAACCCCCTGAACACCTCCTACTGATGAGCCTCTCTCGTCTCTATACCAACTCCTGGGGTGACAGCAGCGTGACAGGCAAACCCGCAAAAACTCCCAAAGTGCTCGCCACATTTGTTTGTCCAGGCTGAAACAAGAAGCAAGTGCTTTAAAGTCTGCTCCCAGTCCTAAGTGGGAACTTTAAAGCAAAGCAAAGTCCACTTGCAAGGGTGCTTTACTTAAAGCACTGAGAGGGAGAGAACAGGAGACACTTCCCTGGCTCTCTGTAGGGCACGGTGCAGCTGGGGGCTCGCATAGCAAGTCCTGGAACCACGCTGGGGATGCCGTGCTTCCCGGGAGCAGCTACAGACCAGCTGGGGCTGGAGAGCTGGAATGCACTTGGCTAGGGTCATTTTCAGCCCTTCCCACTCCTAACAGCCGTCTGACTCCAGGAAATCTCACAGCAAAGTACCAAACAGCGTCCTCTCTCCGGGTCAAGCTGCCAAGGAGGGTGCAGAGCAGCAGAAGGGAGGTTTCCTTTGGGTTGGTTTTTGTCGTGCATTCTGAAAGGGTCTGGTAGGATATCACAAACGACATCAGGATCTCCCAAAATGCATTTGGAAAAGGCACATATACAATTAAGCATATATCTAACTACACAATACCATATATATATATATAGAGATATGTTTTCTCAAGCTCTCCAGCTGCCCCAGACCATAGGCTATCCATTTTTGTTTTTAAATGCTACTAAGCCAAGCTAATATGTGAATTACCAGCAGAAAAGCCAATTCCATCATCCTTTTCCTAAAATCCCACACTGACTTTAAGCGACTCTGGCAGCCTCCCTCCTCCCCCCTCATGACATTATAAAGCACAGCAAGAGTTAAGGAAAGGAATTTATCCAGGGAAGGAACTGCATTACTGTAGCTCCTGCCCTTGGCTGAAATAAGCGCTTTTGCTGCAATTATCTCCCAAGTTTCTTTCTGGAGGAAGGAGTGTCTGTTGTCTGGTTTCTCTCAAATCAGAACAAGCTAGCCCAGGACCTGGGCAACAGTAACAATGCCCCATGAAAGGCCAGTTTTGAAGGGTTGGGTTTCATTACTGACCTGCCTTACAGCACAAATTTAGGAAAGCCCTTGTAAACAGAAAGAAATTTCGAAACTCTGACAATTGAGAGTATCTTCACCTTGCAGTAAACATACTTTAGGTCCACATGGCTACTTTGTGAGCTGGGTCCTCACATTGTAGAAACCAGTACCACTAAAAATCAGGCCAATTAACCCATTTAAACTTGTCCTCTCTACTACAGACCACTACAGGTTAATGCCTAGACACCTTTCACATCACATCATAGATGAAAGCACTTTTTAAGGAGAATAAGATTATTTTAATTCCATAAATTACTGAGCAAAGAGCAAGCTTTACTGAAAAATGCAATATATTTTGATGTGCACTCCTAACTGATTACAAAGAGAGGTGGCTGTAAAATTCATCAGTCATAACTGCAGATATATAGATAATGCCCTCTGCTCCAAGGATATGGATCACACCAAGAGCAGAATAAGCAGTCACACTTCTCTTCAAATTAATAGGCTTCCAATCCTCTAAACTGAGTCAGGATATTGCCATTTTTTGATGTTAAAGAAGCAAAAGGGTTTACTGGCAGAGAAGTGCACAGAATTTTTTTTATTCTTTTTTTTTTTTTAATGAAAATGGGGAATGCTCACAGGAAGCCAATTCTAAATTTGCAAATGCATGTTTCTAACTGGAAACCTGATTCCAAGAATTTCAAAAGAGTCCAATAAAAATCAGCCAGGTCGATTTCCAGCACCAAATACTCAGAACAAACGGATTTGGAGGCCAAGGATTAGCCACTAAAATTCCTAGTACACTATGAATGACTAATGAACTTGATGAAACTCAAGAGCTTTTCTTAGAAAACCAATTCTTGCAGAGAGCAAGCAAGAAAAAAACACTCAAAGAAATCTCTGGTGCCCCATTTTGCTCACTTTTGTGAAGGGACAAACTGCACTACATAAAGCTCTCTAATAATTTTCAGTAGGGATTGAATTCTAAAGTACATGTTAATTCAAAATTTTGTTCAAAGTTTGAACCAGAATTTAATCTTTCTTCTTTTCCTAACTCTAGGATAAAAGTCTCCAGTGAATGCTTAGAAAAGGACATTGATAATAAAAAAATTAATGTGACCCCTCAATTTTCTTCCTCTCCAAAAAAATGTAGTTTCTCTAAGATAACTCCCCAGTGCCTCCCCAGTTCCCTGTGCCTGAGATGCCAGGACATACAGACCTCACCTGCTACCATTAGATCAAGGAGCTGGACTTAACTGATGCCAGGTCCAAAATCAGTGGCCCTCCCCACCTGATCCTTTCAACATCTACAGAATACACCCTACCAGAGGTATCAGTGAGTCATCAGTGAACCAAAGTGCACACTAACGAACTGCAGATGTAATTGCAGCCAACTGATCTGCGGATACACAAGAGATTCTCTACCTTTCCCGTATTCTGGTGCTTTCCCAAACAAAGGCAGAAATTTTAAACACTTTTTCCCTAGTGCTAACTATTCCAAGAAACCACAGCCCAATGTTCTTTCACTGACCACAGAGGGGAGAACGGAGTGTTTCCCCCAGAGACTGAAAGGATTTGCCAGCAACCTCTCTCCAGCTTGGGCATGTGTTTTTCTGGAGGTCCAGGCAAGCCCAGCAACCCTCAAGGCCCGAGAGCCTTTCCCTTTCCTGTCTCAGCAAATCACAACCACTTTTTTCTTTCTTGAATTTCCAGGCACATCCTGACACAAAGCACGGCCGGCCGCCTCCTAAGCCCACCTCCCTAACTGCAGAGAATCAGCCACACGGAATCAAAGCGATGCCCTCCAGCACCTCCCTGCTTTTCTCCTGCACAAACTCTTTTGACTGTACCAGGCACAAGACAATGAGAATGGTCTGGAGGACGGCACTGGTTCATTTGCCCCAGTTTCCTCTACATTAGGGCGAAGAAAAGGAGGGGGAGGAACCCAACGACATTAAGAACAATGTTGGGAATAGATCTTTAAATCTGTCTCTCCAAAGCCTTACATATTCCCAGCCTTGATAGGTCTCACATTACACAAGATGACATTTCTCTCCATATTGTATTATAATTAATAGGCTACTGCAAGACTTTACCAGCTCCTACTTAATAGCATTGCAGTGCTGGGAAGCAGTCATCAGGTAATCTGGCCATGATCTACTGTATTCTTTCTAAACACAGGTTCTAGCTGCCAAGAATGTCACCATAAAAAGATTTCAATCAATACCACTCAGCTCCTACTTTCAAATGCTCCAGGTCTAGGAAGAGAAGAAGAAAAAAACCCCGTACCCTCAAAACGAACAGCAAACTGGCATATGCATCAAGTGCACAGATTGGAGGGAGCAGATGGGAATTCATTATGGCCTGATCTTGCTCTCTCTTTTATACTTTAGTAACTTTATCCTTTGGAAAAGGTCTCCCCAAGCGCATGGAGACCATGCGTGCGGAGGGGGTTAAACCCATCCAGATCTTTCCATTCTCAAGCTGTGCTCTTGTTGCCAAACAACAACATTTCAATTGTGATTGGTACAAACAGTTGGGTTTCAATGGCAATCTGTCCCCTAGGTTTAAGCCCAGTTTTTAGTGATGCAACTTGCTGGGTGCTTGCTGGCTTTGTTATTTACTGAGAGAGAAAGAAAGGAAACAAAATAGATCAGTGGACTTGTTTTCTTGTCCAGTCTGTAGGTCAAGGACTCTCTCTGGAGTGTGTTTCTCCATTTGCTTTCCCTACAGGGAAATTAATGAATTAGGAATAAAATCCATGAATGAAATGAAATCTTTAAGTCCAAACCAATACACAGCACCTCCATTTAATATTTTTTGAAGAAGTAGGGAAGGTCATTTGTGACCTGTTGGTTGTATGTAAATGACCTGAAGGTCATATGTGACCTGGGCTTCTGTGCTCGCCAGGAGCCAAGGCTATCCAGCAGAACCTGCTAATGCTTTCAGCCCTAAATTAAGCAGAATTGATGACGTACAAACAAAAGGAAATCAGTGGTTCAGCAAATTAGCAAGTAAGAAGTCGACAAGAGAAAAAACAGTCAACGTTCGGATCCTGACGTAGCTGAAGTAGTTGGGGCAGCTCCATTAAATTCAATGGAGCCAAGAGGATTAATGCTGGCCAAGGATCTGGCTCCTCACGCTTTCCCAGCTGCAAGTCTTAGTTTAGGCTGTTGCCAAGAGGTTAACACTGTGATAGTAGAATGAGAAAGTATTTACATAATTATATATCTATATATACCTATATTTAAAGAACACTTTGCTGCTAGTACTTTTGTCATTTTAAAAATCCATAATTTCAACCCAAAGGTATTTCAAAAGAGCAGCAGAACCTCTTGACTAAACTACAGACACTCATTCACTCCTAGGCCACTTACTGTCCTAGAAGCAAGTTCAAACATTATTTCTGAATGCTCTTTCCTAAAACTTAGGGTGCAACTAAAGAAGTAAGGCTCCCAAGGGTCTCTAAGAAGCCAGTGAGACAACACACAGGCATGGAGTAACAGAATATCAACAATTCTAAAAAAAGGTGCTTCATAAGTTAAGGAAAATAAAAACACAAAGCCTCAAACTTACCACAGAAGGCCCTCAGACTTATGAAACTAAACTGCTGTAATGTGGTACAGTGTTAAGACATACATTTCCTTTTTTTCTTTTTTTTTTTTAAATGTATTTACATTCTAGAGGGGCAATACACACTGAACCCAGGAAAACAGCTCACCCTTGAAAGTAATTTTGAAAGCAATATTGACTTTGATTCACGCTCCTAACTCCCTACCAGTTTTGCTTTAAAAACAATTGTTCATTCTGCAGAACAAGGTTCCCCCTTTTCCCCCAGCCACCGAAAGCTCGCACCATATCTTCACATTAGAAAAAGGCTCTCCTCTGAAATGTTTCTACCTATTCCTCTGAAATTGCAAATGAGTGGCATCTTGTTGGGACTTGAAAGCACCTGGCATGGTTGAGCGATATCCCAAAAGAGGACATGGTGTACGACTGACTGAGACAGACACAGACCGCCTTCCAACTCCCACAGAAAGCAAGGCGGGTCACTCCCCCAAAACTGATGGCCACAACAAACCCCTCTTTTATCCGTTCCCTTCCTTCTTTCCATTCTTAAGCTGGGCAGAGCAAATGAGGTTGGGTCCACAAAAAATAAGGTTAATAATAATAATTAAACAACAGCAACAACAACAACAGCAACAACAACAAAATAGGCGTCTCAATGTCTGAGGAAAAGTGGGATTGTAAGTGCAGTATTTCTTCATGTGCAGTTCTTCTACTTCATACGAGTCCCCTTTGGATGAGAAGGCCTAGCGGAATGTGTGCTCCCCCCGGACTATGTGCGACGAGAACTCATAGCGGTCCTGGCTGCGGTAGCCACAGATGTTGCACTCCAGCGGGTCCCGGTAGCCGTGGCAGCCCATGTGGATGGTGTACATGACATGGTCCAGGAAGAGGACGCGACAGTGCTCGCACTTGAAAGCCCTAATCTGCTCCCCTTCTCCGTTGATCACCTTGTACATATCCTTTAAAGAGCCCTTAGAAGCTTTTGTGACATCCAAAGGCTTGGCCTCTTCCTTCACATAAGCCGGGTTTGGCTTTATCTTGGGGGTTAAGGCAGCGTTTCCTGGGTAGGACTGGCGGTCGTCGTGGCTGCTGTCTGAGTCAGTAGAATCCAGGCAGCTATTGCTGGGGGAGCCCTCTCTATCCTGGATTCGACTCTTTGGTCTGATGAGGGAGATGGGGCCATCCATGTTGTTCTCGTGGCTGTCGGCTGTTTCCCTGCTGATGGGCCTCTCTATCCTGCTGGGATGATAGACCTGAGCGTAAGCTGAGCTGATGACCGGGGCCACCTCTGCAATTGTGCTCGGTGTGTGCTGCATCAGGGGGTGAAGTGCCTCAGCTCCAAGGTAGGTGATTGCATTGGTGATGGCTTGGTCCATCATGTGAGACTGCATCAGCTCAGCCTCCTTGTCATAGCTTAGGTTCATATCAAAGGGGATATCTGGATAGCCAAATCTCATGAACTTTTCACCTAAGAGATAAAAGCAAATGCATGAGCAAAATCAACGTAATCACTGCAATGTTTCACTGTAAAAGGGGTGGGGAGGGACAGAAACCCCCTGACTTGGGGTGAAATTATTCCAGAGTCTAAAGTTAACCTCCTTCTAATTTATTACTGACCTTCCTGACTGAAGTTCCTGTCCTGAGATGGGTAAAACAGTAACCTCACCAAGAGCTTTCTTTCCTTTTTTTTTTTTTCTTTTTCCTTTAATTTATTCCAGGTGAAACATGTGGCTGCAGCAACTTCCAGAGCAATTCCAAATCTTCAACGGGGCCTGACTGTGCCCACACTTCAAGTTAGGAAATACATGGTAACTGGTAGATAATGGACTGAAATACTGAGGCCACTGAAGTTCTGACAGAGTACAGAATTAGACATACTCTCCCCAAAATTCAAGGGACCATTTCACAAGTCCCCCACAATCTGATGTGCCTCACACCTACCTTACAACAGTGCTGCACAGTGAGAAACCTAAACAACAGGTACAGGGGGCTTGTTAGGGTAGCATCTTTAGAACCACAATATGTAAATCCTTGAACCAGCAGAAAAAAACCCCAAACATTAAATGAGAGCACATGGCCAAGAATGAAGAATGAAGCCATTTACAGGGACACTGGAAGCTGATCTTTGCAGTTTTCCTCCCTCAAAAAACATTCTATCCTTTTTGGACTGAGAACAAAAAACATACACACACACCCCTCCTTTCCCAGTGTCTATTTAGGCAAGAAAACAAATAGAGAAACCACGGGTATAGCTTAGTTTCACTTGGTAAAAGGTAAAAACACCTTTCATTGACACAGGATAAATTTATACATGATGATGCTGAAGCTGGCTGATCCATCACTGTGAATCCTAACTCACATCCTTGTAACCTTTCAATGGCATGGCAGATGTGCAAACCCAGAACCACATGCTGGTACATTATGGCAGTCACAGGGCACCATGTCACACGTCACAGCTCTCCTTGGAGGGGAACAAATTCACCACTGTTTACACCAGGGCTCAGCTCAGCAGCACTGCTTTTCCAGTGATAGCTTTGGAGTGTCAGGACAGGCAAAGCTCATGGAATAACTTCTTTTTAGGCAGGAAAGGTTATATGTATATGATACAAGATACGCATGTTCCTATGTGTTCACACGTGCAATGAGCTAGTTGTTGACAGCTAACTTTTAAAGCTGATTTTATGAAGTCTGATAAATAATTTTGGTTGGTTTTCACCATCTTTGTTACTTCACTTCCTTGGTACATAAAACCAGACTTTTTTTCCAGTAGCATAAGTTAATAAATTCAAGAAGTTACTACTTACAAGTGGTTTGGCTATTCAAGAATTAATTTACTCAAGAATCTTCTATCACCTTTTGCCAAAATTGCTTGGAACACCATGTGTATAAACCACTATAAGAAACAGAACTGTAATCCCAAGTCTCTTCCAAATTACATTAGTACATTTCAACACAGCTATCACTCAGCATTTTATTTTTGACTATAATAATTCATTCCACTTAGTGTGACTTATTCCAAAGTGATGCATAGAGAAACACCCATGTTATCCTTAGAGATGATGCCTCACTTGTGCTGGGGAACTTAGCCCTGATTATCAAGGTAATTAAATGTAAGTCTAAAGTGAAGCACATGAATATTCCTACTCTATTCAGCAATAGTGTTCACATGGCTGGACACCATCCCATGTTTGTGCATCCATGATGTGTACTCAACGATGGTCCTGGTAATCTAACACGACCTGTGGATGACTCTTGCCATCAAACATCCTCTTTTCAGTGTTTTGCTGTGGTCTGGCAGTCTGTGATGGCTGTGCTGCCACAGGCAGGATGGACAGCTCTACAACTGGACGTGGCTCAAGTGGGGCCAAAGGGAGACTGGAGGACAGCTGCAGGAGGCAAGTGTGTCTGTGCCCACTGGTGCCTGTCACCTTCTCTGGCCATCTGTGTCATTCTTGTGTTTGGATAAAGAAATGGATCTGGTGAGGGTCTGATCCAGCTGCCAAACACACTGTCAGTCCTTTGTAGGCTTTATAGATCAAGAAATATTACCCATCCTTTATGGGCTACTTGGATAAATGATGCAAATCCTATTTTGATTCCTTTCATCATCCATGTTTAGTTACTCCAGCACAGACAGCAAAGAAAGCTGTAAATTGCCAGTGACCTGAATTATTTATTCCTTTAATTATGAACCAGTTCCAAAGATGTCAGAGCCTGAGAAATGGAGTGTGACATAAAAAAGTAAAATAAATGATAACATGGGAAAGAGAGGGCGTAAAACACAGAGCTCAGAAGTAACCAATAAACAGTCCAATAAACCAGTACAATGTGGTTTCCAAATTAAATTCCTCTTTAGCCAATTCTATACTTAAAATCAGCTAATCAAACCAATCATTCTGAATATTTATTTAAACTACGCTCAAAGACTATTTATCCTTGCCCTACATTAGTGTAGTAGAAAGAAAAACATTCTCCCCTCTGGCCATATGACATTCAAATAGACCCCGAAACAGGTATTTGAAGCTAGATCAAAGCACACAGACACAGCGGTCCTGTGATACCTGTAGTCCAACTCATCAAGTACCTAAAGCAGCTGGGAGAAAGCTACAAGAAACCTTGGAGAAAGCTCTTCCAGCGTTTCCCCCTGGGGACGTTTCTCCCTGACCCCCATTAACCAGAAGCTGACTGTAATTTGGCAGCTGGCTGATCTTCATCTGTTCTGAGACGCCCGTGTATTTTTAATTCTTACTCTAACAACCATGGTCTTATCGTAAGCCACATAAATGTCTCCTTTTGCATCCTGCCAGTTCTTAACCTCGGTGACATTCTGAGAGTAAGCTCCAAATTCCAACTGAAAATACGTGAATCTGCTTCACATGACCAGCCTGAAGACAGCTGCTTCTAATTTATCTGATGTCTGCCTCTCCCTCATTGAACAAGAAGCAAAAAGAAGTACTCACACTGCTGCACATCACAAATTGTACTTTCTGCCTCCACTACTTCAACTGGTTTGGTAAGACTAGTACCTCAAGAGCAGATATATAACCAAGTCTCTCAGGAAGAAATGAATTCATTCTATTTGCTGTAAGCTGCTTCCTTTCCTCCTGAAAACTCAGCCATAGGAGAGACTGTGGTCCATAACCACGGCCCCTTGGAGATTGCTGAGCAGAAAGAGCAGTAAAGCATTGATAGATGTAGCATGCAAAGATTTTAGCTTATGCTTACATGACCTTCTCATAAACACCATTAAGTTGTTTTGGCCAGGTGCCACGCTTGCAGTATGCACAGGAAAATTTCCTGCAAGCAACAGAACCATTACACATTCTTCCTGATAGAGCTGAACAATATTTAATTGGGGAGAAAAAGGGAAGAAAAGTGAGGTAATGGTGGAGAAAAAAAAAAAAAAGACAGCCAAGTGAAAACTGCTGTTACTCAATCTAAACACTGTGATGCCACTAAAGATCAGAAAAATAAGATTTGGTAAATATGAAAGGGGGTACTTTTTTTTCCTATACATGGATAGTGATATGTTACATCTACAGAAAAAAACCAGATTTATTTAACAACAAAATAGTAAAACCTGCTGAAGAGAATAATAATGTGGTATAGCATCTCTCAGGCAAAGATTTCCAATCAGTAAATTTACCTCTGAACACAAGAACAACATATGGTCACCAGTGCATGAGCGGACAAGTAAAATCACCCTTCTGGTCTAAAAACATAACAACATAGGAAATAGTGATGTCTCCCAGCATTCCCCAGGTGGGATGGATCACTGCCGGCACACCCTTGGCTCAGCACTGATATTTGGGAATGGGCAGCTGACTGAGAGCAGCCAGGTCAGTGTGTCACTCCCCCTGGGTGAGCTGCTGCACATTGCTGGCCCCCTGCTATTCCAAACCATACAGCTTACTTACTTACTGCCACCTTCAGGGGTGATTTAACAAACCCATCTGAATCTGCATTTAGCTGAGGGGCAACAATTTTTCTAAATGGCCGTGCTAATTGCTTACAGTGCTCTGATCCTCTCTGTAAGTGTCCTCAGTGTAGGCAGAATGAGACACCCTTAAGTTCTGTGTGACTGCCCTTCCAGGGAGTGAGCATGGAAAACTCCTATTACATGACTTCAGAGTCTGACACTTACCCCAAACAATTCTCTGTTCCAGCTTCCCTCCTAAGAAGTTTTGCATTGCTTCAGTAGCAGTAAAAAGAAGCTTTAAGTTACAGCTCAAACCAAGTAAAATTCTCCATACTGCCACCTGTTACAAGCTGAATAATTTTAATATATCAAGACACAAAGCAAAATATGAATTGTTGACCTAGGATTCTAAATCTAGTAACCAAAAGCCACCCAATGCTGGTTTTTATTCATGCATTAGTAAATTTATTGTGTGCAGAGTGCTGCACTTGGAGCAAGAACTTCTTCCAACTCAAGGGATGTGATTTACTTCCTCATGCCAGTATTATCAGACCAGTTGTTGCCAAGTGTCAGGAATTTAATACAAATTAGAAGTCTTGAGATACTTGTTGTTTGTTTTTGTAACACATATGGAGACAGATAATTATATGAGTCTTAGCTTGTTTTTGTTTTTTTTTTCTGGAGCAAGGAGAGGAAGATGACAAGTCTAAATCTCAAAAGGGCTAGAGAGAAGTTAAAAAACAAAAAACACAAACAAAACAGCGTTAAGTAAAAGGTTTTCTAAAGCATTTTCATGATAGTGGACTTCACTTTTGAATTCTCTGGACTGGTAAAATGAATTCAGTAATTATCATGATTTTTTGCTGTGTTTAACCACCTCCAAGTTGTGAGAGTGTTACCTTTTCCCCTTGTTCTTCTGGTTGTTACAAATAGCACATAACCTATACCCATGCACCGAAAAGAATAAAAGGCTCATTTCCAGCTTACCCACAAACTTCTGTGGGGTGGAGCTTTTACGCTTTCCCATGTTGCTTGTCAGCTTCTCTATAACAGCAGGTCTCTCAAAAGGCACCACAGAAATATTGTTGTCCATCACAGGCTCTTGTTCCTTACAATCTTCCAGAGCAGGTACTACATAAAACCAAAAAATGGTATCAGACAGGTCTGGTCCACACTTCACAGACAACACAAATCATTTGAGCCCTGCTGACTGTGCAACAAGTGCAACACAACATAAAGGGAGGTGTGAGAACACTTTGAGCATCAAGACAGCAATCACCTGGAAGCAGAATCACATTCATAAAACATCTCTCCTCAGGAACATCTTATTTAGCAGAAACTCAACTTTAAGCATTTATTAAAGGGCTTGTTTTTTCTGGACACTCAAGTCCTCACTCAGTGAGGAGAGAACACTTTTGAAAACTCACTCTGTGGGTGATATTTTTGTGTTATTCTCTCCTCAATACTGTCATCTGTCACCAATGTAAATCTTTAATTATAATTCTTTGTGTATTCCCTTCACACTTACCATACAGCATAATTACTCTTATCTTTTTGCACTAATCTCAATGATTAAAAATCACACAAGGCATTGATGAGTTGTGTTTGCTGGGCCTGGCTGTGTGTTCCCTAAGACAAAGGGTTCTCAAATGAAGGATCAGTTTGCTGAAGCATATTTCCTCTCTTCACACTGTAATGAGACTGTACTGGAATTACAAGATTAACATCATATGGAAATTCCCTTCAGAATCAGACACAGAAACTACCCATTTTTTGATTAATATTTTATCCCCTCAAGCACAGATCTAACAGTCTGCAAACAGAGGTTTTTTGCATCTCACTTCACATCATCAGGGATCAGGGATCAGCAGGAAGTGCTCCTGTGCTAACTGCTCATACACTGTATTTGAGACAAAACCAAAAATCAATACCTTCTTCTGTCCTTACTCATTTCACTCTTTGTCATTTGTTGGTTTAGGGAATAAGGTGCTAAAGCTAAAATTTAGGAATTGCACAGGCTTCTAACTAGGGTAGTGAGCCATTTGCACAGGGTTTCATGCCAGTTGCTGATATAGCCACTCTTAAGCACCTACAAAGTAGTTTGGTTTTGTTGAGCATCCTCTTATAATCATTCTTTTATAATCAGCAGTACCAGACTGTGGATCAGGCCTGGAGAATCCCAGTCATTTGCAATCTATATCAAGTGTGTAGCTCTGCTCTGCTGCTATGAGTTTAATACCAGGCCTAATTGTCCTGCATTCATCCTCAGAAGGTAGCAAGAAAAACCTGAGAGGGATCAGCCACTGGTTAATGGTAATGGGATGTTTGGGGTATAGGGAACGGATGGCAGAAAAACAGAAACTGGGGTGATCTGGCCCAGAGTTCCCAGAGATTGTAAACTGAGAGGAACCCATTGCATTCCCTGTCTTAGATCAGGCTCCCAGTGAAGAGCTGGGTATTGCAGAGGTGGCAGGGAAGAACTGGCACCCTCATGTTCTGCCAGCCCTCCTCCGGTCTCTCACCATGGCAGCCTTTTGTGTCACAGACACTTTCTCCCAGACAGTGCCATAAATGAACACCAGCAGCCCACTTTCCTCCCATGGAACTGCACTGCCTTCAGGATCCTGACATGGAATAATCACCCCCTGGTTCCCAAACACAGCTGTTTGCTAGCACATAATATACAAAAAATAGGGTTACAAAAGCCTTGTCTGTGCCTTCTTTCTAGTAAGGAAGAGCAAATACCAGGCAATTACAAAACAGAGTGTCTGCTCAGGTGAACTTCTCAATTCAGACATCCATAATAAGAAAACATGGCAATTTATTCATTTGATTCCATTTGTGCCTCTGCTGCTATGGAAAGCTGAGTACTTTGAGGCTTAGAATCTACCATATGCTGTAAAATGATTTACTCTGCTGCTTTTTTATTTGTACAGGATGCTCCCCCTGAGAAACACAATGGTTTCTCATTTACAAGGCAGTCCTGCTGGCATCACTGAAAGGGAGGGGAAAAAAGCATAAATATGAAATGAATCTAATGTTGCGACAAAATGGGATGCAGTGTTCAAGTGACCTAATTAATGCCCAGTGCAGACTGGGAAGCTTGGAATACTTTAACAGCTAAGGGTAAAGTTTTAAGGTTAATTAAATGCCGTGCTTGGTCAGGAGCTATCTGCACTACTCAAGTATTTACCAAGGAGATTTGGGAAGAAAGGAAGGATGATGTATGCTGATTTTCACTGGGAACTGGCACCTGACTGTCCTTTTTGGCTTACCCCAGCTCAGTGGATGCATGCACACGCACGCACACACAGTGTGAATATCAGCATGAGACTGCCATGGGCCATGTCCACCTGGGTGCCACTTCAATGATTTCCAGCCCTTGGTGCACAGGACACACAAGGCTGGTGGTGTGGTACTAGGAAGGTGCTCAATCCCTCCTAGGAACACCTGCTCAAGGCATCCTGAATCAGTTCAAAGCTCCTGATCACTTTAAAAGCCATCTGAATAAGCCCTAAATGTAGTGACATTTGCATGGTCTTATAACAATTAAGTAATAATTAAATAATTCTGCTGCTGGGCATATGTGTGTAAAATTTCCTACACATAATTTGAAACCTTTCTTCCATGAAAAATGAATAGTGCTAAAAAAGACATCTGCTCTTCTCTAAGTCAGGCAAAAATCCTGCTTGGACTCATTTTAAAACTAAAATCTTCAACAATAAAAGCATTTTCTTTTCCATATTTCATGCTGAAGGTACTTTTTCCCACCTCAGAACCCAGGTCTATAATCCAGGGCACTTCTCTTTTGCAAGAGAATCACTGAATCACACCAATATTTGTGTTCTGATGGAAACACGTTACCAGGGTGTGTTTTGTTATGCAGATTTCCTGGGAGAAGGGAAAGAAGGAAATAGTCTAGTTTCTGAAACCATTTAAACAGCAGGCAAAACTGGACCAAACAGATGACATGCCACATTTCAGAATCCCAAAACGTTAAATATTACATTGACAATTCTAGATACAATAATTTTCATTTCAATTTAAAGAACACACAAATAAAGGACACATAGCCCAGTCTCCATTTTTTTTAAGAAAGAAAAAAAAAAGGGGAAAACCAAACTGATCACACACAACGACCAGTTCTCAACAATCAGCTGCTCTGTAGCAGAAGCTCGTGTACACACTTACTCAGCAGTAAATGCAATTCCTTTTTTGTTGTAGTACATCCTACTTCATTACCTTGGTAGTGAGAGCAACCAAAGAACAGCTGACAGGATATAACTAGCTCAGATACAGCAACTCATTTTATGCTGAGCATTTACAGTCTCAGCTCGGGAAGACTTTTTTATTCCAAAAATCAAACTTCCAGCCCAGGAAAAGCCCACACTTGAGTATGTTTCTGTTCAGGGATGTTCTTCATCAGCTATCAGGGTGTGCTCCTGGATTGCCCATGGAAGAGTTCACCACCTCTGACACTGTCAATACTCAGTTGCAGTTAACACAAAGTGTTGTTTCTAAGCCTAAACCCCTAATTCATAAACTTGGATAGTCTTCAGAGCAGTCTTTCTTTTCCTGAAGACATTGTTTTTTCAATCATAGTTAATATCTTTAACTTTTTAGTTCTAATTTGTAAGAAACCACATGTACTATTAAAAAAGTTCATGCTGTACTAGTGAGGAAAGAATAGGGGGAAAAGAAAAGTAAAAAAATTACCCAGTGTGTGTTTTGCTGATAAATATTTTGTGTGCAGACACCAGACACTGGGCTAAGTCTCAGCTGGTATAAATTAGTATTACTCCATCAACCTCGATTTCCTTTCTGAAGCTCACAATATTGCTATTTAAAAGAAGTGTGTGTGTGCAGAGAAATGACAGGAAATATTCCCATGGACCCTGGTGGGAAGTGTCCTGTGGGACCAGCATTTTAACGATGTTTTAAGCAACTATGTAAGAGGGAAAGACACAAGGCCATTGTGTGTTTTATGTGGAGCTGGCCTTTGAGCCTCACACAGCCTAGGGCTAGGCTTCTTTCTCCTTCTCATGAAAAGAGTACCCTTCTCCACTCCCCTGGAAGAATTTCTCTGGGCTTTTGGCTTTGTGGCAGTGGAGAAGAAGACATAACTGGGTGTAAAACCATAGCTAGCCTTCAACTTTTCTCCCTGTTCTTTCCTGCAAAGATCATGTTCTTGGCATTCAGGGACTGTCCCTTTTGTCACCCCCAACACACTGCTAGCTAGGAGACTGCAGACTAATTTCTCCTTCCAGAGCCAGCACTGCTTAGCTGAAAATTTTCACCAACAAAATCATGGGATCTCTCTTGCAGCATCTGTCCTGCTGAGCAGGGAACAGGAACACAAGGAGGGGCAGCTTGACAAGCAACTGGCACCCTGCAAGAGGATGGAGTGAGACCCAGAGATTTGCACATTCCTACCCACCCCCCAAAACTAGCCCTCCTTCCTCCTCTCTTGCTTGCCCTTGTGGCCTCAGTCAGGTGATCTAGCCGCCTGCAAGACAGATAATTGAAAGCACCCAAATAGATGTCTGTGGCATGCCTGGAAACCGATGGGCTTGAGCACAATGCTTGAAAAAAATCCAAACCCTCTAGGGGGCTGCTTCCAGTTTTCTGGAACAATTAGTCTCTGCAGAAATAATTTGGATCAACGCTTAGTGTTGGCCAATGCTGGTGTTGTTAAAGCAGGAAGAGCAGGATGCTGGTAGGGATAAGAAAATCCCCACGTCTCCTTATTCCGTGTGCGTGGTGAAGCTGTGAGCAGGAGTCACACCAAAACGCACTCCAAGGCTTCAAAATGTCCAGCAAAAACAAAACACCAGCTATTTGGAAAGAGTCAGGAAAGCTCAACCCCACTGGGATGCAAAATAGAAGTCTCCAGAACATACTCTTAGTCATCCTCAGGAATATCATTTCCATGTGTGACATGGGAGACAAGGCAATTAATCCAAAATTTTCAGGGTTAGTATAAGGCCTAAAGTTAAGCCGAGTAATCAGTTTTGTACTCTTCCCTGGTATCTTTACAGTCCCAGGAAAAAGGACTTTGCTGCAGACCTCTACAGGTTGGTGCTCATGACCCTCATGCTGAGCTTCACAGGTGTGAGTGATGCTGGGATGTGAGCTGAGATTTATTACCGGTCCCAGCTGAATCTGGAGCTCCCTGTCGCTGCCTGTCCTCGCCGTGCCCTCACTAAACAACTAAATGAAGCCAGTGGATCAAACATCCCCTTAAACATTCACCAGGGGAGACACAGACATATTTGCCTGGAGGAGAAAGAGGCATTAGTTGAATTCAAAGTGCTGCTTTAAGCTAATTTTGTTGAGAAAAGTGAAGTGGTTGTGTGAACACTTCTATTTTAAGCCCAAGCAAAGTCAGTCAGGCTGTAAATAAAGGAACTGTCCACATGGGATTTGCACTGGTTTAACTTCAGGTGGTAGAAAAATCAATGCAAGGTCAATCACTGCAGCTTCTTTGGGCAGACAAGGTTAAGGACTTACCCTTCTTGTCATGGCATTAGGCAGCTTAGAAAAAGCTTCAGATTTCCTCAGAAAAATTAATTATTTTAAGTTATTATTTTAATGAATAACTGTTTAATAAACAGAGACATTGAGTGGCGTTTGGGAAGCTCCTCCACAACAGGATCTCAAACATCCTGGCTGCCACAGCTATGGGAAGCCTCCTGCTATTCCCTAAGGAAAGGCTGACTGAAGGCATTCCTCCCTGGTTAACAAGTCAGACATGAGGAACATGTATTTTGTTGGGAATCAATTCAGTGGTTCAACCCCCACCTAAACGACCAGCCCACAACAGGTACCTCCAAAGAGCAAAGCCCTGAAATCTGGCTTTTCACTGATTTTTACCAGAAAAAAGCCACCTCAGGCACATGATCACTCACTTCAATATCTTTAAAACATCCATGACATTTTAAATGTTGACTTTAGTCTGCAGGGTATCTACAGAGAGCAATTACTTAATAGAGCTGTATGAATATTTTGGCAATGTGTACTAAAACTGTCTAATGTGCCTTTATAGGCTTAAACTGGTCATGGGATAGTACTGTTGAAAGAAGTTTGGAGATTTCTGTCACGAAAATATAGCCTATAACAGCAATGCCGAAGAGATTTTATTTCAGCTTGCATTTTCAGGTTTTTTTTTATATGATTTTACAGAAATAATTTCCAGATGAAGCCATATGACTCCAATCAGTCACGATAAGTAAAATGAAAAAAAAAAAAAAAGTGGAAGTGTTCTTCTGCCTTTTCATTTACCCACATCTTAACTTTTTTGGTATTTGTAGGTATATGGTAATTTTTAATCAAAATGGAAAATGTACCATTTTTATATTTTCTGAATAGTAAAAAATTTTAAAGACTTCAAATACCAAACATATAAAGACAACTTCAGAAAGTTAAAAGAAGCTCAGTTTTAGAAGAGTTTGTGAGACACTAATTTTGAATAAAATGATAACCATTTTTGGACAGCTACCACTTAACATTTAGTGCTCCAGATAAGCCTTCAACCCTGCAATCTGAGACATTATGCTCATTATCCATACTAATAGCTCCAGAAATTTCTGAAAACAAATTCACAGAGTTTGACATTTCTTGCTTTCCACAATCTTTTTGGCAATCTTCAATCCTTATGTATATTAACACATGCAGTGTTAGTTAACATATTAATACCAGCAAATGTAAATGCATACAAACATTTTTTTTGTTATAATTACTTTCTACAACACTGTTGAATTCCATTCTGCTCTAGAGATTTTTACATCCATCCTCCCTTTTTTGGAGGAATAAGGTAATATAACAGAGGGTAGAAATAATGACTTCTGAATACCTCTGCCATTCTTATCTTTTCTAATTACCACTCACTATCAGAAAGGAAGGGGAAGAGAATCATACATTTTATACATGGCTTCCACTCCCAACATAAGAAGGACATGGAGCTGTTGGAGCGAGTCCAGTGGAAGCCTTAGAGATGCTCCAAGGGCTGGAGCTCCTCTGCTCTGGAGCCAGGCTGGAACAGCTGGGGGTGTTCACCTGCACAAGAGAAGGCTCCAGGGGGACATTAAAACCCTTCCAGTGCATAAAGGGGCTCCAGGAAAGGTGGAGAGGGACTGGGGACAAAGGATGGAGGGACAGAACACAGGGATTAGCTTCTCACTGCCAGAAGGCAGGGATAGATGGGATACTGGGAAGAAATTTCCCCCTGTGAGGGTGGTGAGGCCCTGGCACAGAGAAGCTGTGGCTGCCCCTGGATCCCTGGAAGTATCCAAGGCCAGACTGGCTGGGACTAGAGCAACCTGGTGTAGTGAAAGGTGTCCCTTCCCATGGCAGGGGGGTGGAACTGGAGGGTCTTTAAGGACCCTTCCAACCCAAACCATTCTATGATTCTATGATATGACTTTTTGGGTGATTTTGAACAGGAGACTTGGCTTTATTTTCATGTCTGCATAATGTGCACATACTAAAAAGTGAAATGCCGACTTAAACAAAATAAGCACAAATAGGGCTGTTAAACTGGACAGCGTGAGGATTTTAGCCCGTCCTTTCTTCTCCTGCCTCTCTGAGTGTAAGCCCTGTCTAAGACGGAAGCGATGCAAAGACGAAAGGAAGGAAGGAAAAGGGATGGAAAGAAACCCTCAGGAGATGCTCCAAGTCCAAGGGAGCTCCGGAGGCTGTTTGCACCCACCATGGTGAGTCATGACCTGCCCAGCAGCCTCCAGACTGACATTCTGCAGATAGTTGTGGCAGCGCTCCTTGTGCTCCTCCAGAGAACTGCGCTGCTTGTAGCTCCGGCCGCAGTAGTTGCACTTGTGAGGCTTCCCCACTGCGGAAAGAACGAGAGCATGGGGTCAGATCCACGGCAGCATGCTTCTGCAATCACCAAAGCTCACACCTCTGCCACAAACAACTCTTGTGATGGAAAGGCACCTAAAAAAGGTTACTTGAGCACCAGGCCTTTCTCCCAGCCCCATTTTGCAACCGCACACGCCTCTCCCACCCGCCGCGTGCTTTGCCCCGTCCCTTTTTCACACTAACGCTGTATCAGCAGAAGGAAAAGGAGGCGGCCCTGGTGGCAAAGCAAAGAAACAGATGCTGAGAGGGGGAAAATACCAACCAGCTGAATCACACCCCAGCACCAAGTCTCGTGGGAAAGAAACTTCTGAGGCCTTTGGCCCACGGCACAGTTGCCTTCACAAAAATGAGCTGCCCCAGTGGCCTAATTCTTCTCCCAACTGTGGGGAAACCTATTACGTGGCTCAGAGGAGTTCTTTCATTGACAATACTTTGCCAAAATTACTCAGGGAGGGTTGGAAGATAAATTGAAAGTAACTTTGGTAACAGCACTGTTACATGCCAGAACTGAACAACCACCAGTAATTCAGAGACCAGATAATATAAAAAAATACATACATATATAAAAATACAAAAGGCCGTGTACAATGAAAATCAAGCCAGATGAGTGCAACTCAAGTTTTTAATCTTTCTCATTTTGCTTAGCAGCATTGAGCACGAACGGCAAATGCTTCTTAATACACGCAAAACCTGGCACCAAATTCTCATAAATTATATCCATTTCATAGTATGTCATTAAGAAACCACAAGAATGGCCGAGCCCAAGGCCAGAAAGCTAGCCAGAAGGTATTTTGCCAAGTGGTGCTAATAAAGGCTTTTAATATAATTTAAACTTGTAGAACATGAACATTTATCCTCTAATAACTAAAGAGCTATTAAGTCAGTGCTGCAAGTCTAGTAAAACACCATCGGCTGCAAACTTCAGAGCTGGCTGAGGGAAGGGGAAGGTCAAACTTCTTCCAGAGTTTTGAAAATCTTAGGTAAGAATTTTAGTTTCTGGCCAAAGAATTTGAGAACATCCTCTGTTGGGTAATCTACATGTTTCTATTGGGTTCGTCCCAATATTGAAAGCTTTTCACAGTCATTTACCTAATGAAATCTGAGCTGCACTAATTGCAGCCAAACTGCACCGTCACCACCGGGATGCAAAAACGCAGGGAAGCTGTGGGGGGACAGGCACAGCCAAGAAGGAGCTGGGCAGAGGGCTCAAACATGAAAAGCTAGAGTCAGGGCAACTCTCAGGGTCCTCGGCAGGACCAGCATGTGCCACATCCTATAATGGAAGAAGAAAAAGCCTGAGCCCGTGGTATCAGAGCTGGTCCAACATTTTCAAATGTTTCTGTCTCAGAAAAAAGGGATTTGATGAAAAGGGGGAATTGATGCTTGCAGAAAGCTTCGAGTTTTCCCAAAAAGTTTGTGCGCGCATTTTAGTGGCACAACCCAGTTTTCAATCAAGGGAAAAACCCTCTGCTTTTAGTAAGTATCCAAACTGTGTTATAGTAAGTATCCAAAAAGTACTAAACTGTGTTTAGTAAGTATCCAAACTTATCTCTTTGTTCTGAGATGCCTTATACTCAAGAAAGTGTGTCTTAGACCAAAGAGTTGTTGTGGCCCTTATTTTTGTTTGCTCACTTGCTTACACTGTTGCCATAACTGATGCTGGTAATGGAATTCTCAGTGGAGGCCCAGTGTGAGACTCATTATCATTCCCGGAATAATTGCCCTTGATGTGAACGATTTGGATCGAGCCTCAGCTCTTAAACATAAACCAGCCAGTTCATTCTGCAGGCACCTTAGGAAAACACACCAGAGGTTCCCCAGGATGGAGAGACTTCTATAATCACCATTACAATGCTTCATCATGCATCTAGATGGCATCAATGTCTGCCAGTCCGACACCTTCATTAGAAGCTAATGTGGTGTCTAATAAAAAAAACTCCAGTGCAATGGAAGGAATTATGTTAACTGAGCTGAAGCAGGGCTGAATTAGCCCACCCAGCTTGGCTATCAAACAACTTAGATGAACTGTAAGACACAAGGAAAAGAGGTGATTGCTTGCAGCTATTTTAGGCGGCTACAATTAATTACATTATTATCATTTAACATAGGGAGAAATATTCTGCTACAAGCTCCTTTTATAAAATATTAAAAATTAACAGCCAAAAAAGAGGTTTTATTAGACCTCTTCAAATGGTTGCTCCCTGCACTGCAACCATTTCAGTAACTATTTATATACAACATGCAGAGCTTTTCCCAGGCTATCTCGGACGGTCAGCTACCCAAATTCCATCAAATTTGAAGGTTAATAGAGAGGACAAAAGTTAATGATAAAGACATGACTTCTACAGGCAATATGGGATTTGAGGAACGTAATTCCTCAAGGAAAGAGATAGGCCCAGTACACACGTTCCCTTCTCTGGGGGCAAGATAAGAGAATAAACAACATGTGGCAAATGTTGGTCATGTTGCTTAATACACAACTGCGAAGAATGAAGTTTGTGAGCGCCAGTTGAGTAGTATCAAGCACAACTCCCTTGGGTTCATTTCCCAACTCTGTCCCCGCTGGCTCTAGAGATGCAATCACATCATAGCCCCGAAAGTATAAAATCTGATTTACACTATAAAATTACACAGAATGACTGTGACTTACATTAAAGAGCAATTGATCAGGTCAGACCACAATGGAATCAGTTCTGATAGCAGGAGTTTGTGAGCAATTCTCACAGCCCGTTTGGTAAGAGGTTCAGTGAGCTGAGGCAGCAATTACAGTCAACATATTAGAAATTGTATCATTGTGACAAATGTCAAGCCACTGAAATAGCTGCAAATATCCCCTTGTATTCTCAAAGAAGTTAATGACAAAAAAAAAAAAAAAGGAAGTGAATGTTGCCAGTGGGTGTACATTTCTATGTATTTCATATTACCTGACGGAAAGCTGCAAAAGCCTTTTAGAGAATTCAATTTCAGTGATAATCTCAACAGCATACTTTGTTCCACATAACAACCTGACATGAAACCACATGACTGACGAAAAATTTTCAGCCTTTGTCAAATACTTGAGTGCAGGCAAACAGCAATATTCAAAATTTGCCCCCAAAACATGTAGCTCACACTGCTGGGCATAAGCAGTCTCTGACTAAAGGGGATGGATGGGAGGGTAAGGAGTCCAACAGCACTACACCTCCCAAACCCCTCTCAAAACCCTCACTGAAAACCAGTCTTTCTACCATAGAGCCATTTTCACTGTGAAACCGCTCTAAGGTTGATTTGAAGCTGCCTTCTCCAAGATCTGCACGTACACGGACACCACATTCGGCATCCACTGCTTGCCAAGCAAAGCCGGGCTGGAAATCCCTGGTTTGGGGTAATTATTCCATTATCAGCTTTTCAGGATCAACAATCACATAAAAAATCACCGTCACTTCCTCTCACAAAAAAAAGACATGGAACAGTCAATGCAAACAAGCGCAAAAAACTTGAGAAATCTTCAATCTGTTGTTGAACTGGGAAAGACCTGAGTGCTGGGCAAAACCCAGTGGCCACACCTATGAACAGCTAACTTGAAGAACATAAAAAACCCACTTCATATGTCTTACTGAAATGTCAGAATTTCCACGCATTTAAGCTCAGATTTGGATAGATGACAACATGGCACAGAAAACCCACAGTGGAATCTCAGCCTCAAATGGAAAATATTATGACAGTCACAGTGAAAAAGACATTTAAATTTGAAGTACAATTTTTACCCTGGAAACAGGTGAACCACTCATCAAAATTCACAGCAAAATGGATTTTGCTTGTGAAATTAAAACGCTCATGTGGAGGGAGGAGGGGAAAGAGGAGGAGGAGGACATAAAAGCAAGGTGTTTCTGAGTTAGGAATACTTTGAGTCCTGTGGGTGAACTTTGATAGTTGAGAAGTCTGCGTGCAGCGACGATGAGACAGTGTAACTCTAAGGTCAATATTCAAGACAGAAAGCAGACTTGGGCCTAGGGAAACTTCTTTACAGTCATAAAAAAAGGTCAGTGAAAGAGAAAGAGCCCGCAAGGCATTCACACAGTATTTTGCTCTCAAAAGAGATGGGAGTGCATAGCAGAATATAAAGTAAGTCAAAGGGAAACAACAAGGCATCCCAGGTACCACCTTGCCATAAGCATATAAAGTGAGGAAGGCTTATGGAATGGGTTCAGAGCTGCAATGCACTTTAGTGAGCTAAAATCCTGCCTCCCCTAAGAGCACTGACACTACGCTCCCTGTTTGGGGTAGCACATTGTCCTCTGCAGCAGTGCAGAGCAGAATTCCTCCCTGTCCATTCGCTCATGTCCATGGCCACAGCTCGAGCACTGACACGTCCTGCTCAGGCAGGGCTGGGCATCACTGCCCGTGTGACGTGGGCTGGCCCACTCCAAGGAGCAGAGGCTTTGTCCCAGATTTCCATCACTTTTGCTCTATTGCCCTGGCCAGACCGTGGAAGTGGAGGCAGCCAGGATTTTGGCACTACATGGCCATCTAATGCAGCTACTTTTGGCTCAGACCAAGAGACCCTCTGACAGCAGTGCACTGAGTGGGACTTATTTCTGTACAATCTGAACTCCTGCTCAGCCCCTAGGACCCCAGAGCTGGAGCAAACATCAGTATTCTCCGACTGAAGCTTTCTGGAGCAGTGTCAAAGTTAAAATGTTCTTTTGAGCTGATACTTCACAGAATCACAGAATGAGCTGGGTTGGAAAAGACCTTTGAGATCATCAAGTCCAACCTATAACCTAACACCACGTTGTCAACGAGACCTTGGCACTGAGTGCCACGTCCAGTCTTTTTTTAAACACCTCCAGCAACAGTACAGTGACTGCATCACCTCTCTGGGCAGCCCATTCCAATGCCCAGTCACTCTTTCTGTGAAGGATTTTTTCCTAATGTCCAGCCTAAACTTCCCCTGGCGCAGCTTAAGGCTGTATTGTCTTGTCCTACCAGAGGTTACCTGAGAGAAGAGACTGACCCCCACCTGGCTACAGCCACCTTTCTGGGAGTTCTAGAGAGCACTAAGGTCTCCCCTGAGCCTCCTTTTCTCCAGGCTAAACAACTTCAGCTCCTTCATCCACTCCTCACAGGTCTTGTGTTCTAGACCCTTCACCAGCCTTGTTGCTCTTTTCTGGATGCATTTGAGCATCTCAACATATCAGTGAGTCCCCCATCATAATCATAACCTTTATTAATACTAATTGTTTTCTTCCATCCAACTGGAAGGTGCCTGAGTGAAGGGAACTGTTCTGCAGTCGCACAGTGCCTACATAGCACCTCTTTGCCTTGACTGGGACTTAGCAGAGCACAATCAGCTTTAAAAGAGGTAGGAAATGTGATTTAAGGTGCTGGGTTGGGACTAGGGAGCATATAGTTCAACTCTTGGTTACACTACTAATTTGTAACTGCAGGCAAGTTATTCTCTGATTTCCTGGGCTTCAATTATTCATATGTATGATTAAGGTAATAATTCCCCTCTTCACAGCATGTAAATGAACTCGTGCACTTTGCCAGATGCACAGAGGCTAATTTTGTGGAGCACTCACAAGTAGGGAGACACAGAAAAATAGCACTGGTACCTCTACTGAGAAATTAAGGACTTAATAGTACACTGTGATTATATTAGATATGGGAGTGAACATTAAAGAGCGGGAGGAGATACTTTGGATGGCACAGAACAGAGGAACAATAAGAAAATCAAATCAGAAATAAAACAACATGTGGCATTGTGACAGTATGTGCTGCACAGAGCCCTTTCAGACTGGGAAACAGTGAGTGCAGAGGGGATGTGAAATGCCCGAAGCTTGGCGACACTTACACCACATGGGACAAAAAAGAGAGGGTGCAATAGTTGCAGAAAGGTGGCTGTAATAGCTGCTGTTGTCCTTCCCACTCCAGCTCCCCGTGCCAAGGATGCAGCTCTGAGAGGCAGAGAGCGCCGAGGCAGAGCTGAGGCAGCAGGAGGGCTCAGGCTGTGGAGACGCAACACGATGGCTGTGCCTCGCTACTGTAATTAAACAGCGCACCTCGGCTCGTCTAGAGCTGCCTGGCTCAAAGCCTCACACACAGAAATATTTACACGAATAACAGACCCCTGAACGAACTAATCACAAAAAAATTAGAGTGAGACCTAAGCCCATGCTGGCTCTGAGCAGCACGTAGCTTTGCAAAGGGAACTGCCTCCCACTCTGAAGCTGTATCTCACTGCTGTGCTTAATGACTGTAAATGTGTTAATTGAAATTCATGGGGGCTCTTTGATGCATTGCCTTTTTTTTTTTTTTTCCTGTGAGATGGAACACACACACAATACTCATATATACTGGAGTTCAGAAATAAGGTCAAGTCCCACAACCAGCCCAAGGTTGTCCAAGACAACCTGCATGCAGAAGTCACAACATGTAAACAACTAAAACAAAGGCTAGAGCACACAAACACACGGACTGGAGACACCCAGTGTCAAGTGCATCCTCCCCTGAGGGCCCAACCTGTGACATCTTAAAGCAATCTAACTTTCAGAAAGAATAAAATATCTAGTCACATTATGAAAACTTCCCATTAATTTTTTAATCTTCCCAGTCCAAGAACAGGCAGCAATACCTGGGGTATGTTTCAAGGAACGCAGATACGTTTCTGGACCTCACGGAATTCTGCTGTCTCCATTTTACAAGGCCCTTTTACATTAACATATTTTGGGCCAAGTGTTAGGGTTCATGAGGCCATGTGGTAAAGGGCTGGGTCACCAGATCACGTGGTAGAGAAGATCACACAAGTAGATTTGTGCTTAGTAAAGGCTTCTGGACACCTCAAAAGGTTCAAAACTCAAAATGTAGCAGTACAACAGGAGAAGCCTACATACAGGTCTTGAATTGGAGCTCACAGTAGAGCACTCAACTGACTTCATGACCTCGTGGCCCAATGCCTCTTAGTCAACATTATTATCAATTGCAATTGATATATACGTGGCTGCTCAAGAGCCACAACATTTGGCGAGGTTCTCAGCAAATGAAAAGCAGCTTGTCCTGACTTTTTGCACAGTGGCAGTCAATGATAAGAGATTTCTGTTGACAGCTACCATGTCCTGTTAGAGCTGGCAGCGAAACACAGCTGGACACCGGTGGTACATCAGCACCCAGTGAAACAACGGCAAAACATGGCACCTCCAACCCCGGTGTTTTCCAGACACGCCTGCCTCTCCTGTAAACACCTCCAGGGCACAAACCAGCAGCCTGACACCTACATCTACCTGCCAGTTGTTTACAGCACTGTCAAATAAGCAGCAAGCAGTGAGTGCTGTACCAGTGTTCAGTTCTCCCTCGATTTGCCACGACAAGCAGTGCTCAACACCAGGATATACAAAAACCCTGAGACCTCATCCATACTGCAGCTAGAAGTAAATGCACTAGTCAAGAGAAACTTCTCCTATCCATACCCTGTCTGTAGTAACCACAGAGCCAGAGTCTATAGTCAATCTGCAAATATCAGTGCTCAGGTACAGCATCTAAGGGGTTGTGTGCTTATCTGCACCTTCAGGAGCTTCTGCCTGCAGCCTGTTATTACTTTAATAGATGTTTCAATTTATTTTGCAGCTACTAGTGGCTGTGTTATATAATATGATTCATTAGATTGTATTTATTTATTAACTAATCAGCAGAATTTTACAGATAAAACAATGTTTCAATCTGCCACCAGGGTTATAAATAAATAGGTGCCCTTTTTGTGCCAGAAGTTTAACAAACAAACAAACAAACTCCTGTTTCATTGGCACAGTCACAGAATTACAAAAATCTTCCAAATTGTCCAAATACTCACACGGCTCCTGCTGCAATCTTGCAGCACCCATTCCAACCCAGAAAAAGCAAGAATCTTACACCCCATTTTTTTTCCTTTGCAGCACAGAACATGCAGCACTTTTTTTTTTTTTTTCTACAGAACCTGTTCACTTTGCAGGTTTGTATGTTGTATCTGTGTATGTGCAAAAACCAAAGGAAAATGTACCTGTTTATGTGAAAACATACAAATAAACTATGCACCAAATCAAGGAAAACAGATTGGGACAATAATGTTGCATTTAGTTTTGAAAGAGATGAAATTCACGGGTCCAATTCTGTGTCTCAAGAAACATATATTGCACTACACAGAAGCTCTCCTCACGTATTTCACACAGTTTAACTGATTCCTTTATTCACATCTGGCTAAAGGAACCTGACACTCAATTTTAGTTTACATTAATGCTAATGAAGCATTCTGATTTCCCTCCCCACATGTACCTGAAAATTCCAAGTGCAAATGTTCTGCACTTAATGCTGTGAGGCCACTGACCTGGAAGCACTGTCCAAGTCCCATGCCAACATATCCCAGGAGGTCCAGAACCCCAGCACTGGTGGGCTTGCTAGGAATTCTACATGGATTATGAAATGTTTAAATAATATTAGAAAAGGACTCTGTTCAGATTGCACTCTGGTGCTGAGATGAACTAACACGAACCAGGAAGTCCACCAAATAACTAGTGTTTTATCACCTGTCTGGCTTCAAAATCACTTACAAGCAGCCAGGTTTACCATCACTCACTTTTAAAGGGGTAGGGGCCCCCCAAGGAATACAAGAGGTGACTTTGGAAAGTCCACCCTGCAATGTCTCCATGCTATCTGGATGTGGGTGGGAACAGGCTGAAGAAAGAGGTTAAACCTCAACTCTGTGTACCAGCTCTGTACTTTCCACTCCACTTCAGACCTTTAACATTATATAAAGTTGACTTGATAAATGGAGTGTTAATTGCCTCACAAGGCAAACCTTCCAAAATGTGCTTGTTGGCTTCTCTTCATTTTAGCCCTGCCCCAGCAACAGAGCGAGCAGGTAAAATGAAAACAAGTTTAAGTTGGCCTGTTGTTCCTCTCTGCCCTGTCCTGTCTGCTCCCTGTCAGTGCCACAGCTCAGCAGGAATGTCAGGAGGTGCCTGGAGATCCACACGTCATCCATCTCAAGCTGAGCTCTGACTGCAGGTGGGGAGGAACAGCTCCCAGGAGCAGCGCAGGGTGTGGGTACCTCGGTGCAGTCAGGAATGCTGCTGGACAAACACTCCCTTCACAAGAGCTTTTGTTTGGGGGTTTTTGTTTCCTCTTTGGGTAAAACAAATGTAGATGTTGGGCCAGATTTGTCTATGGAAGCAATACCCTGAAGCCAATTCATATCAGCTGTGTGCAGTTTGCATTTATTCCAAGTGCAGCCCCTTTGCATATCCTGCATAAGCCCCTGAGTATTACAAAGCCAACAGAATTATTTGGAGCAGGCAGTGCCAAAGTGCTACCACGTATCCTATACTATATAAACAACAGGAGATAGAGAGACACCATGTTTAGCTTTCACTGTAACACTAGGTAAGTTTTCTCCTGCATAAAATCACCGAGCATGCCCTTAACTCATTTCTTCTCATCCCGTGGCAATGATTTTCCCTGTTCCACGTACATGCTCCTGTGTGAGAAAAAGCATCTTTTAGCACTTGGCACCTTTCAGTTTTACGTCTTGTATTAGCAGGTAGGAAGAACACACTCCCTTTCCTGTAAGTTTTCCCTTTTCTTGTCACTGTCAGAAACAAAGTTTTGGAAACAGACAATTAAGACCAAGCTGTCATGAAGATAACAGCAACCTGGGAAGAGTAATACTGACAGCTCCTCTTCTTTTCCCAACCACTGATGTTGGGGGTTTTCACTTATTTTGATCAAGGCCAACATTGAAGGAAATGTTGCTTCCAAAAGCAGGTCAGGCTGTGAAACTAATGGGCTCCTTTGGGACATGAGAACTGTTATTCACACTTTTCTAACTGCCCAGGAATCAGTGTGGCCCATGCCTTCGTGTTACCCTCATCAAGTCCTGCTGTTCAGGCGTGTGGTTTTTGCCATGTCTTGCACCAGTGTCAAATGAGGTCAAATAGCAAGAGAGCTGACTGTCTCCTTCCCCCTGTGCAGCCTTCCCATCCCCTGCTCTTGCTCTCTGCCTCACAACACGTGTGTTTATCACCAACGATGCAGGGCAGCTCCAAATAAAGGTGGGATTTTTCTCACCTACACCAGTGGTCTTTACTGCTCCACTGTCAAAAGGAACCACAGCATTTGGCAGGAAGTCATGACCATTTTGTAGGAAAACAATTCTCAGCACGACAAAACTAACAGCAAAGGTATCTTTTAAAGGATGATGGGGTCCTTTAAGAGAATCTGAGACACTGGACAGCTTCTGTTTTAGCACGAACCTCTACATCAAGTATCTAGGTCTGATACTGAAGCTAGATTAACCTTTTCTAGGTAATAAAATCCTGCAATTCCTGTTAGTCTCAATATTTTCCTAGTTTGTTGGGGTGGGGTTTTTTTCTTTTTTTTTTTAAATTGGTTTGGGTGGTTGGTTTTTTGGGGGCGGAGGAGGGTTGCTCATTGTTTGTTTCAATACAAAAAATAAATACCAACAATTCCAGCGTACTTCTTAATACCCAGGATTTTTTAGGTTTGTTCAGTAGAGAGAATGAGTAGAAAGGGAGGAAGGAAGGAAAGATTTGGGGGTTTAGGATGTTTCCTTTTTGCTGCAATTACCTTTGCACTACAAGTCTTAGATTCAGAAACTAATTGTGACTGAAAGGGAGGTAGACAAAATGTAAGAGAATTAAATATGGGTGTGAAATTAAACCAAAAGGAAGAAAAAGAAAAGAAGGGAAGAAAAAGCAACTGCTTAGGCTGAAAGTAAGGACAGAAAAGCTAGACAACAGAAAACAGCTCTCTAAGCATCCAGAAATACTTTTAAAAGGTTTCCTGTAAAAGCACAGAATTTAGGAAACTCTGAATATATTTAACTACATTCCCTAAAAAAAAAAAAAAAAAGAAAAGAAAAGAAAAAGAAAAATCATACTGAAGGCTACACTAGGCTCTTTGAAATAGGTGATTTCACCCAGAAGTCTGAATCAAGAGTGAAAGGATGTAAATTTCCTTGTTCCTCAATACCTGGAAGAAAAAAAAAACCCCTTTATCTTTTTCTACATCAATTCTTTTAATTTATGTGGAAAGTCTCGTAACTGACTCAGCAGATGGGAATTTAGAACATCTGGGTTCATTCCCACCTGTGACACTGATGTCTTGCCTTTTTGTTGGCCCTCTGGGTTCCTCCCCTGCAGAAGGTGGCTGGGCAGTAAACCTTCCTCTCCTCTTCTCCTGGGATGGAACTCCAAGAAATGACTGTATCTCACCAAGAATCAGGTGTCATCACCTGACCCAAAATGGACTTTCCCTTCTCCTCACCAAGCTGTGATCCTGTCCCAGGGCCCACACTCCAGCACTTCATGCTGATCAAGGCAGAAATCTCGTGCTTCTCAGCCAAAACTGTCCTTGCAGCCTCTCAAAGCTGGCTCATTTTCAGCCCTTGGAACAAACTCTCTGCTTGTAGAAGACCATAGGAACATAATGGATACATTTTTCACAATATAGCTAACACGGACATTTCACTATGGCACGCAAAAGTCCAACAAAGCACTTTTCCTGGTGAATGATCTGTTCTTTGCAGCTGAACAGCTTCATTCCAACACAAGATGCCAAAAAGCAAGGCTTTGATGCTTCCTGATGGAAATGCAGCTATGGATAGTGAGACACACCAGACCCTTACATCACTACCAACACCTGCAGTTTCACCCCAAGTTAGACACCATACCCTCCCTGCTTTCCTCCAGCTCCTGGCTCCTGGAGTCAGCTGACCAAAGAGGAAAAGTTACCTTGCATGTTTGCTCACTCACTCCCTTTCCACTCATGAAATAAATATTGCAAGGTAAATAAAAGGGACATTTTTTATCACCTTGCACTCTTATTTGTAAGTATCTGATAGGGGAACCCAGATTCACAATGTTTTAATTTCTGGGGTCAGAAACTCATCAACAGTGTAAACTCTGAGGAAATGTAGCAAAATCAATGGAATTTCTTCAGATTAGTAAAACTAAAATTGATACCAAAACATCAGTCAAAACTACTTCTATGAACAACCTGTTTTCCTGCTTGAAATTTTCCACTCTTTAGTTGCTGCAAAATTCAGTGGAATTAAGATGGATTTTCTCCCCAAATGTTCTCCCATTTACGCCTTAAGTAATTTCTCTGTTCCATCCTGGTGTTTTGCAGGAATAAAACTAATTTTACATATGAATCACAGAATAAAGTGTCTCCTATAAACAATATCACTCTATTAGGGAGTCATTCTAAGTGGCACATGCAGTGTGCATTTACACTATGGGCTCCATACCCAGTGCACCAACTATATCAGCTTTTGTTTTCATAACCTATTCCTGACACCCAGCAAGAACTGGGAGTGCTGCTCCAGGATTTGGCAAGAAGGAACAGGCCGTGGATGAGCAGGTTTCTCTGACTCACCTACACGGATCAACAAGGAAAAATAAAAGGGAGAGGGTGGGGATTGCAAAGGGAAAAAAAAAAAAAGAGAGAGAGAGAGGAGTGACGTGTTCCTTTGGATGCGGTGTGTAATGCTGCTGGCAGACTGCCTGCTCCGGTGCCACAGAGTTCCAGACATGCCAGTCCAGCTGACTCAGCTCTTCGGAAGAAGGAAAGGGAAGGGAGAAATTTCTCAAACGTTTCTGATACCCGAGGGACAGGGATCCGGATCGCTGGGCTCTCCTCGAGGATCTTTGAACCCTGCTCTCACACCAGGGACTTGAGTGGTGTCCCCAGAGAGGTATCAGAGATGCCCACATGATAACCCTGTTCAGAAGTGCTTATGTCTGTACCAAATCCTGCCTCTGTGGTTGTTGGAAAATTCATCAGCACAGCTTTATCCCACAAACCAGAAATGTCAGGCCTTTCCTAGCCAAGGCTAACTGCTCTCAGACAAGACACTGTCTCCAAGGAAACGAGCAAAATGCAGGCACATGAAGGGTATCCAAGTGAGAGAGAGTCTATGGCCCATGTCACTTTTCTATATAAAAATCTCAACATCAGATTCTCCGCAGTGTATTTTTTGCATGTAATTTATTTTTTAGAAAGACCTTGAAGCCCTTAAATCATGTGGACTCTGACTACTGGTGAGGCCAGCTCTGTTCCATGTGGCAAAACCTGTTAGGAACAGCCCCAGTTCTGTTTGGCTGTGGGTTGCCGTTGTCACAGAACCACAGAATGGTTTGGGATGGAAAATCATCCCATCCCAACCCCCCTGCCATGGGCAGGGACACCTGTCACCAGACCAGGTTGCTCAAAGCCCCATCCAGTTTGGTCTTGACTTGTACTCCAAATAAATGAGGCAGGAGTAAGAAAGTACCTATTTCCTGGCAAAAGGAACCGGAACACAGGCTAAGGCTTAGGCTGTCAAAGGCCCTAATTCTCATTGAAATCAAGCAGACCTCACTGCTTCTAAAGATAAAAGCCACATTGAACTGGCCCCAAAACGAGCACTGGGATGAGCCTGTCTTAATTTTCCAGTCAGGATTCTCACCAAGAGAGGCCCTTGGCTGTCTCAGAGAGGCATTTGTGAACATGAGAACATTAATGCCTCTTGCTGGAATAGAAGGAAAGGACATGTGCTTGGGGAGCACATTCCCTTAATGCAGAGCAGCTGGCACCGATCACTTGCAGCCCTTCCCAGTGGCAGAACGACTCTTGCACCTTTGATACAAAGAGCCCAAACAACTTCTAAGTAGAGGCTCCTCCACAGGGATAGCTCTGTGCTGCTGGGCACTGTCCCATCCAGGTGCTCTTTGTCAAAGGTTCAACAGTCAGGGCCTCACCAGCATTTCTCCAGCTTCAGGAATGAAGATAGAGATCTTGACTGGCTGTTGCAAGGCAGGCAGGGAACTTGGGGCACCCTGTCTGAAATCAACACAGCACAGTTATGCAAAACATGTGTGCAACTGGCATCTCTTGTGCAATCCTGGCTGCAATCCACTTCTCTAACCACTCCAGGAGGGAAGGAGGGGCAGAGGGTGGAGAAAGTTCACACTTAGATCAAATAAAAAATGGGAAAATATCCAGAGAGCTTTAGTCAGGTAAAAACACAGTTCCCTCTCATGGGAAACCTCCAGGACAAGTTTCCTTGAACTTCACACAGGGTTATAAATAGGAGGAGAGTCACACAGAGTTCAGTACAGGTTCACTGTAAAAAAATCTAGACATTCTCATTTTCCTTCTTGAGTGATATCCATCAATATCTTAGCTGTAAGCCAATTCATAATTACAGGCTGCTGAGAGCTCAGGAGAATATATCAGTAGCAGCTTTCCTCAACCCTGCCGTGGCGTGGGTTACGGGTTATTTTCGTCCCCCTTTAGTTTCTCCTGGCTTCCTTTCCAGATGGCAAAAATACCTCTCTTACACCTTAAAACATATGCTGTCAAAAATGTCAGGGGCGGTTCTCCCTTTCACACTGCCCTATAACACAGCCCTGAGACATCAATGAAACAAGGCCTCACACCACTGTTGGGCTCTAAGCTCAAATATTCTCAAGCTGAAAGGTTTCACAAACTCCTTCAAGAACTGACAAAGGCCCAACTGCTGGGTCTCCTTTCCCCAGAGACAATACACAGAAGCTTTTTGTCCTTGAAAATAATTTTCTCGGGGGTAAAAAAGAACCCAACACTTGTTTCCTCCTTATAGCTGCTGTGGTATTTGCTGCTCAGAGTATGTGCAAGAAGTGGTCTTGGCTTTGTTGAGATGTGGCTTGGTCACGTCAAAACCATGTTTGCATCAACTGCAGGAAAAAGTTCTCTGTCACCTCTTGACTCTGTCTGCAAAACCCACTGCAGATACCTCAGTGGGTGGCTCTGGAGCAGGAGGGCTCCTGGTGTGCTGCATCGAGTCCCTCCAGCTTATCCTAACGCAATGAGACACCCAAATCCCTGCACATGCAACGCCTGCACCTTAAATCCTGGGTTTCTGTGTACATGTGCCAACTTGAGCATAAAAATACCGCATTTCTGAAACAATCCCTGGTGACAAGGAAAACAAGGGAACTGTTTCTAGCTGGAACTGAAAGGAGCAAAGAACTAGAGAGCTTTAAATACCTGAGCTACTAGAGTCTCTCCTGCCAGCCTGTCCGTAGCAGCTCTGGTGCAGAAAGACAAGCGATGCACACAAAGCTACCTTAGTGCTTAGGTCCCTGAATTTGCAAATTGGGTCTCATGGGGGTTTTCCTGTTTCATTTTCTCATCAGTGAAAAACAGATAACAAGGAGGCAACAACTCATACCCACTTCACACAGGCTTGGGGCTGATGGAATAGATAGGGGTTTTTAAAGAAATGGTGCAAAAATTGCAGGCTAAGTTGATGCCTTATCAAAGTAGTAAGTCCTTTAGTGTTATTAATAATCACCTTACTATTGTGTCTGAGATAATCACGCTGGTATCGGGGTCTAATACCTCAGTGGTTATGGTAACAATACAAAGTTATTATTCCTTCCACTTGGTAATTATCTCATTTCACTACTGCACAAAGGCTAAGTAAAACTAAGGAGATCATGTACAGCGCTGTGCAGCTGGGGCACCGGCACCATTGAGTACTCCACAATGTACTTACATGACCTTCACTGCAGCAATATGTTTGTGCCTTGCCGTGATTCCCGCGTGCTGCCCTCTCACCATCTCAATTAGGTAGAGAAGTTCTCTTTATTTCCATTTTACTGGCAGGCAGCTGAGGCAGAGATAAGGTTAAGGGGTCTGCATCTGTACTGGCCCCTGTTTCCAAAGCATCAAATGACTTTGTAATTTAGGTCCCTCATAAATGAGTGAATAAGGGTAGCAAAACCATTCAAAATTAGTAATAAAAAAGAGATGAGAGGATTGGAAGATAAAGACAGACTAGAACAGAATCAATGCCAGACATACGACTACAGCCTATCATAGTGTAAACTGAGCACAGGAATTACTCACAGTCACAACAGATAGTGTTAGAAAGAGCAATAATCTGCACCAAAAGAAAGAATAGTTAAGGTTAAATATCAGGATGAGAGTCACAGCTATAAAAAGCAGATGGGAAGTGGAATTGTCTCCCCAGGGAGGCAACAGAAACAGTCTCTCTGGATGTTTAAAAAACAGGTTAGGCATGGTGTTTAGAAGCACTGCTGCTCTATATGCAGAAGTCTTACCACATTCATGCTTTTTTGATGCCAGTGAAATCCCACATATAGCACTGTGGCAGAATAAAAGCCCAGAGGAAAATGAAAGCCCTGTCTTGTTTGCTGTGCCAGAACAGGAAGGCTGGCCTAGGAACTGGCAGCACCCAGCAGCAGAGAGGGGCCTGTGTGCTCTCCAAATTGTAGCCCAGAAGGGCAGGACCAGGTTCCACTCCATGTGGCCTAGAGGCAACACAAAGAGGGACAGAATCTGGGTAATGATGCCAGGATGTGAACTGCTAACATGGAGGGGCGACAGGACACACAGAAACTGATGTCAGCGGTTTCATCCCAAACACAAGCTTCCATCCTTGAGTGGGTATTTCATCAGGAATGGACCAGTCACAATTAATGGGTGATGACCCCATGTGAATCTTACACTTTGATGCTCCTGCCTAAACAAGAACCTTGTTACCTCCAAGCACTGCAGAGGACTTGCTGGTAGATGTGGCAGAGCCACTGCAAAGCCATGGTCCACTGGGAGAGGCAGCAGAAGGGACCAGTCTCACAGACACCAACACCTGCTGATCTTGCTGTGAACTGACATTAAGAACGAGATGCTCCCATGGTGTTGGTGTCTCTGATCTCTAGGAGAGAGGGAGAGTCTTTCCCTGTGCAGCCAATGTACAGGGAGTGCCCAGGCACTAAAAGAACAGACCACTTCCCTGGGGCACCACAAGACACGGGGAGCTGCAGGGGATCTGCTCCTGCTATCTCCATCACACACTCCAGACAGGAGTGAAGGAAAAGAAAAGTTGATACCTAGTCCTAAGAGAGAGAGGGATTAATGAGGTTGGTACACAGCCCATCTACCTTTGCTTGCCAGGACCACTCCTCCTTGTTTCTCTGTTTTATCTGTCAGAAGCAGATCTCCTCCATTGAATAGTTAAAGACTGATTCCTAAACTACAGCAGATAAGAGGGAATCTTTATGGAATTTCAAGACCAAAACATAAAAGTGAACACTCCTTGCTTTAGGTGGAACCATATCTTTTCCCAAGTTCCCCTCAAAACAAAGACCAAACGTACTTCTGCTGGAATGATCAAGATGCTACAGCATGTTTAAATCAAAGATTTCTTTGATTCATGATTTCTCAGCGGTAATTATGCTCTGTAGACAAGACCAAGCTTCTATACTGAGATAATCCTGAGCATAAAAGATAATCTTTCCATATAGCCAATACCAGTATTTATCACAGTAGTGTTCTGGAGATGAGGACGACCCCTCCACTCCAAGGATCAGATCCAGGTGGGGCTCTAGCAAAGCATGGGATACAAGAGGGTGCCACAGAGGACTAAATTTTAAACAAGGATCCCCAGGGCTTAAAGCCCTGGCACAGCAAACTCCTATCCCGTACACATTTTGAGCTTACGTCTAAAAACACACACACAAATAAATGGAAGGAGATTTGAGACTCTCTCCAGCATGGAGTGAAGGCCTCTAGGTGCTGGAAGCAGTAACGAGAAGCAGAGCTGCTGCAGGATTGCACACATGCTCACAGCGGTTTAGAACCCGCAGCCTAATAAGAAAAACCCAAAATGATTTTGTGACGAGGGTAATTCCACTGAGTTTAACTGAAACAGCATAAGAAAACCTGAGAGGAAGAGCAGCTCTGCCTGATTAAGTAGAACTTTAAGTATCAGATTGACAGCATAAATACCCACCAGCTCATCACAGCTGAGGGAAGATGCTATTTGCTAACCTATTTGAGAATTGGCATTTGTATGCAGAATATCCCCTTGCCTCTTCACACACACGTTTGATTTTCCAGATAGTATCCTATGTGTCTGCCTTTAATATTTTTCCCCATTCACAAAGTGTTGGAGTCAGTCCAGTTCAGAGTGTAATGAGAACTTCAGATCACAAGATTCATCTAATTATGACAATCCCATCCTCAAAAACATAGTTACAGAGCAGATACCAGGCCTTTTAAGAGTGAGATGTTAATAGTGGCAAAAGTTCCCTCAAGATGAAAAAGGGAAGTTTAAAACATTGACTTCATTATTCTTAATAACCATCCTTGTCACTGTTTCAGTAATTCTCACTGGCTTTTGACAGCTGGGGACTCATGCACAGCTCTGTGTATTCCAGCACTTGTTCATCCAATTTTTCAGCCAAACTGAGCCACTCAGATGTGGGACTCTCCCAAACATGTGTTGAGGCAGGAATGCCATCAGGATTAGAGAACAGGTTCCTTCTACCTCTGAGCACATCTGCACACACAGACAGTGCTCCTCAGGTCTGCCATACAACTCCAGGCATGTGGACACCTTGGATGGCTCAGTGCCAGCCAGGCAGGGCTGAAAGGAATGTCCTGATGGACTTGCTAACCAACAAACATGGAAAGAGTTTCCATGAACAGGGCATTTTCCTTTTTAATTATATGTGCCTTACAGCTTGCACACTGTACATGGTTTGCTAAGATTGTGCTTTTGGGAGTCTTTGCCTAAGCCTTTCTTTTCAAAACAAAGGCTTTCTGCCCTTTTTTTTTTTTTTTTGCCAATAAAGGGGTACCATTAGTTCAGTGCTATTGAAGAGCTGGGCAGAAACAAACAACATGCAGAAGCAATGCAGGAGGAAGAGGGAGAAGAAAAATATTTCTTAAAAGCAAAAAAAATTGTTTGGAGGGGACACTTTCTAAGCAGGAAAGCAGTAGCTTCAAAGCAAAATTTTAAAATGTATTGTAAGGACAATCTTCTCTGAAAAAAAAAATAATGTGAATACCCATTTTTTTAGGATGAAACAGACAGTAAAACTGCTTTCATATATGAATAACACTTACATACTCCCACAGAAATGAACACAACTGAAGCTGCCAAGTAAAAACAAAAATCAGAAAATTCCAGAATTAATGTCCATGTGGACAGTTTGTGTGGACACACGATGAGACAGTCTCTTAAGCACTAAACAACTGGCACACAGGACCTCCTTACTTAGTGCAGTGGATGGATGACTCTCACTTAGTCAAAACCTATTCTGAGTTTTGTTTTCTCCTTAGCAAGTGATCCCATCCCTCATTTCTGACTTACTGGCCAAGCCCTGCTCTGAAAACTGAGGTGCCTGTGCTTGCTATGGGCTCCTCCAGATTGCTCATCACTGCAGCCTTGACTCTTTCAAGCACTGTCAGAGCATTTATGTTTACAACAGCATTATGAAGGGAGGGCCAACTCAGCTCCATTTTAGACACAAGAGAAATCCATGCCAACACCTAACTGCAAAGTTTATGTGCCCATCTAAGGATACCTGGCTTTTTGGGGTAAACAGCATCAGGCTGGCATACCTTTCAAAGTATGGAGGTCAACATCTGGATGGCTTTAACCACCAGACTGACCTGTCAGATTCAGCTGCCTTCCTTAAAACTTCTGGGGTTTGTTCAGTAACTGCCTACAGCAGATTTTTTCTCATATAGTTTGTCTTTGCCATTGTCTTGTTGTGCAATTCCAGAGGGGATGGAGAAGACAGGCACGTCTCAGGGTGAGAGAGCAGGTGCCCTGTGAATGCCATCAGCGGATTGGCTTTGCTTGGATGTTTTTCCCTTTAAAACAGCAAAAGCCAGGCAAGGTGAAGCCAATCCCTGCTGATCTGTCCAGTGCATCCTGCAGGAAGGGGCTACCAACTTCTGTCCCAGCACTCCACAGCCTGTCCTTACATTCCCATCCTGGAAGCCCTCTCTGGCACCTCTCATATTATCCAGGTTGTGGAATTACAGGGTTAATTCTGAAAACAACACCTGAAAGTCCTGTAAGTACCTTGAGGTACATGCCCACTCTTGGTGTAATTCTGCACATGAATCTCTCCCCAGGCATAATCCTACTGATGTCCTGAAGGCATCGTTATATTCCTGAAACCAAAGCAGCTGCATGTGGGAGGAAAATATAGACATAAAGTTCATCAGAACTCCATATGTCTGTAAAAGGTAAATAATCGCAGGAGTAAATCACTGCAAGACAAGTCCTTAATTATTTAGGGCTAAACAGCAGTAGCAGCATTACAGATGCGAAGCAATATTTGGTTAACCACTCAGCCTGGGAACACTTACACTGTAAGATAGGATTCTGCACAAGAAGAGGAGGCAAAATGTAGATTGTGATGCTTAAAAACATTTTCAAATCAACAGGAAATAACATTAAAAAGCATGAACAAACACCAATCCAAAGGAAAAAAATGTAATTATTTTTAAGTTACTAGTAAGTATTGGCTATTTCAGATGCTCAGAGATGCTTCTGCTAATTTTTGTTTGCATGTACATTTCCTTATTTTTTTACCTTTCCTGTTGTACTGTATGAAAACTTCACCAAGCATGGGAAGAACTGATTAAAAAGCAGCAGTGAGAAGATGTCACGGACTAAGTGGTGACACAAAAGTCAGCGCTCTCAAATCCACAAATCAAACTAACTGAGAGGAAAAAAAGGAGATAAAACAGAATTACTTTACGGCATAATTTGCTTTCCATAGTAGTTTAAACCTTCTTGGGAAGGAGAAAAAAGATTAACGGGTTTTGCTTTGGTATTTTAATTTTTAATAATAGAACTCTCTTACTTAAGGAGGAAAAGAATATACACACATGCATTAAAAAAAGGGAATTGGTGTTGCATTTATGAAATTGTACACCAGATTCTCAGCTGGTGCAAAACAGAAGTACTTTCCTTACTTAGGGGATGTAATTCCAATCTCCATCAGCTGAGGATCTGATCTAAAGAGCTTTCCTCTTACAAAAATACATTCAGACTCACCTCAATTTAGACACTAAGTGTACCAGATTGAAATTGGCTTGAAGTCTCATGTTTCAAAACAGTTTTCAACCTCTTCTTTCTATATTTTATCTGATATCCTCTTTTCTGGTCAGAAATAGCAGAAGATGTAAACATTGACAGAATCATAGAATCATTTGAGTTGGAAAAGACCTTCTCTACAGTTGCTGGATCTGCTCTACCTTCCAGGCCTTCCAGACTCTGCTGTGTACTTTATGAAAGCACAGAATGCTTGTATAGCACACTGACATGTCACTGTTTCAAGTCCCTTGGGGACATCTACCCATCTTCTCCATGATCCAGGTGTGCATAAGCCAACACAGCTTGTTTATATGGCAGGGACAGACACCTTCCATACCCATGGCCAGAGTGGCATTTCAGCTTTGTGCAGGGGGTACCAGTTTTTCGGGCAATAATCCAGATTTTAACTCTTCACCTGTTAATGCTAAGAATTCCAAGAACTGCCATGGAGAGTATTGTGAGAGTGCTTGTCTGTTCCTGCTGGCCCTCTGCTGAAAGCTGCTGTACCTGACTGCTCAGAGGGGTGACACTGAAAACAAAGCCTAAAATTACAAACTGAGCAGAGCTGAGCACGGCTAAGTCAGTTAGGGAAGCAGCTCCAGGGAAACTCGAGCTAAGCAGCTTAGGTGCCTTCTGAAAATCCCACACCTTTATATTTCATCCTCACACAAAACCATCAGCCACGTGCTCTTCACACAGGAAGAACAATCCCTGTCAATGGCAGTATCTAGGTAACAAAACCTATATTCATATTGTGAGAGGGTCTTCAACCACCATGTTTGAGTTTGGTAATATGGGATATTTTTTTGTCACAACTCCCTTTTTGTTTTAATTGTGAACATTTGTATTGTGTTCTGTTTTCTTTTTTAATTTCCAGTTGAAATTACAGTTATTGTCAGATGTGTGAAAATTGCAGCTCACAGTACCACAGACATTTTCCCTACTGACTTTCGGATCAAATGCAGCTCAAGCAATTCTCTTCCAGCCTTGTCCCAACTCTTGCACTCCCCTGGAAGTTCAAGCCTTCTGTCTGCATTTTCCATCAATACAGCATCCTGCATACTCCCAAATCTACTTCAAGAAGCTTACTATCTTACCCTTTCCTATTCTTGGAAATGCCAAACCAACACTGTATCCTAAGACCAACTCAATGCTCCTAAAACAGAAACACCTACTGAAGTGAGGTTGACTCTGTAGAAGAAATACATATAAGGATTTCTGCCTGCAGTTGCACTTCCACCACTGTGTTTCAGTAGTCACAGATTTGCTAACACCTCAAAGAAGTTTGTCTGTAATGCTGCCACTTGCAACCAGTCCAATTATCTCTGCTCATTCAACAATTAAACACACAGCCTCTTATAAATGGGCCCAAACACACAAGCTGAACATTCAGGATGCAGCAAGTTAAGATCTTACTCAGGAGTCCTACACAGATGAATGAGTGGGCAGAATGCAGCCCCCTGGTGCAGGGACAGGGACTAAAACCACAGCTGATCCAGACTGCTGGGGCTCCAACACGACTACCAGTACGCAGCTATGAGACAGCTATTTCTCACCAACTTACCAAGAAACTATATCAAGTAGACTTGATACAGGCATGACAAGGCAAGAGAAACCCAAGCTCTCTTGCCTACCTTCTTCTTTTGCTTCTAGCTCTAGGGTGAGGGTCGTGGCTGCCAGGAGCTAGGACTTTCCAACAAGATCTAACTGAATCAAAAATGCAATTTAGAGGGATTTGAAAGATGAACAAGTTTGAATTCAACCAGCATATGGCATTTATTAGATGAAGAAATGGGTATGAACTGCAAAGCCGCTTCCAAGAGCCCACAGTTATTCTTTGTGATCTCTGGAATTTCACAGCCACTTTGGGGCTCAGAGTGTCAAAACAATCTGCCAGGGAAGGATACACCCAAGGAGACACTGAGAGGGAAATGCGATAGCATCAGCAGAGGAGCTCAGTTACACAAAAGGAGAGGTGTGGCTGAACCACAACTTTTCTGATTCACATCAAGGCTTTCCCAAAGCTGAGAGCTGCACTCTCTGAAGAGGACGGTACAGACCCAGAGCTACACCTTATTTGCACTACCTGCTGCACTGGGACGGTAGTGATAAAGGAAGGAAGAAGTGTGAGGAGAAGCCAAGGTGGGCTCACCAGAGTGTGTCCTGAGGTGTCCTGTGAGGGCGTCCCTCCGCCGGCAGGCGTAGCTACAGAAGGGACATTTGAACGGTTTCTCCCCAGAGTGCAACTTGATGTGCCTCAGCAGGTTCCCCTTCTGGGTAAAAGAAGCTCCACATTGGTTACAGTGGAAGGGGCGTTCACCTGGAAGGGAAGGGGAAGGGAGAGAGCTGTCAACACACATCGGAGGATGCACAGAGGCCACTTTCCCACTCTGTACCAGTGCCATTGCACATGGGTACAGTCCCCACCACCACCATCACACGGCACTTCTAAAGTCAGAGGCCGTTTCTTTTGCACAATGGGCAAAGCCTCCAATAGTGATTTGAGGCTCTTTCCTTGAGGTGATCAGTGCTTTCTGGTTTTCTTGAAAGTTCTTCACCTCAGAGCTTCTATCCTTTATAAAAGATGAGCTCTGCTGAAAATTTAGATCCATAGTTGTGGTTTTGCAGTATTTACTTCTATGGTTTTGCACTTATTTTTAGCATAGGTCCAATCCATATGAGTATTCAGAACTGATCATAACAATTGGACCTTAGCAAAGGTGTTAAGGTCTTTGGTTCAAACCAAACTTTTTGCTTGCGTTATACTTTAACTGACAGTCCTTTTAAAAGGCTGCTTTGCATTGCTGGAGTGACATGGAGGGCATGGATGCAAGTGAGGATCAGGGTTGCAAGCTCTGGGCAGTACTAAAAGTTGAGAAAAATCTTACACTATTAAACTGTGAAACAAGCAGATTTGCACTCTACATAAAACAAATTAAAAAGACTGATTTGATGAAAAACTAACAGAAACGCTAGACCTTACCCTATCACTTCATCCCATGTGTTCACACACACTCACACACGCATCCAAAGCTTACTTTTATGTTAAGCCTTCATATTTGCCTCAGACAGTGGGGATTGGGTCCACTAAAAAAAAAAATCTTTTCTTTTTTTTTTTTTTAATATTATTTAGAGGAAAACCCATGATGAACTCACACAGGCTTTCTGGAACATTATCAAAACCATACTCTGTATCAACATTTGTTGAGGACAGTCAGACTGTTCCAGCAGTCTTGCACAGGCAGTCTGCTCTAATCACCTGCTTATGTCCTGCTGAGCAAATCAATTGAACACAAGCATTTCCTTGTGCTAGCCACTTGTCCAAGTGCTTTACTGCAGCTGGACTTTAGATCACAAAACTCCAGAGCAGTTTGGGTTGGATGGGACCTTAAAGCCCACCCAGCTCTCCGCCCCTGCCATGGCTAGGGAGCCCTTCCAGTATCCCAGACTGCTCCAAATCCCATCCAACCTGCTCTTGAACACTTTCAGGGATGGGACAGCCACAGCTGTTCTGGGAAACCTGTGCCAGGGCCTCACCTCCCTCATAGGGAAGAACTTCTTCCATATATACCTGATTTAAATCTATCTCTTCCAACTTAAAGCATTACCCAATGTTTACACCAAGCAGGGCCCCAGCTCAACAAAGTCCTGATCATCAGATTTCAGATGTAAGCAACCTCATCTTTACACATTTTTCAGTGTATCATCTATTATGGAATCTTGGCCAAATCCTGCTGGGACCTTCTGAGTTTCAATTCAGTGATCAGTGTTTTTCACAGACCTTGTGAAAAACAAACACATTCTGTGATCTTTCACATTTCTCCAAAGCCTTTTACAATTGCTATAAAACAATTACTCCCCAGCTGGACAAAACAATTGCTACATTTGTATCAAAGTAGTTCCTGTGCCTGTCTAGGGTGAAGTCCAAAACACATCTGGAGATTCAAATGGAAGGAGAGGGAGGGAGAGAGCTCTTAGAGATGTCCACAAGCAATTCTTGTGTCAATGACTCAAATCACTGCCAGGACTACGATGCTGCCAGGAGGGCAGCACAAGGTGTGCCATGTATATGCCATACTCTGCAACTTAATTTCACACGTGGGAGATGGAAATCACATCTGAGGCTGCCGCAGAGGTACTCAAGGAGATACTAAGGTTCCTACAATCTCACCAAGAGCATTATGGAGTAATAATAATAAAAAAAATCACGGCATAAAGCTCTTCTTCCAATACACTGAACACGAGCTCATTAGAATTGATAAAGAGTTTGTGGTTTCCCTTTCAAACTCCCACACTATACTTAAATGATCTGATTAGCCATTATCTTCTTTTATATCATTTCAAAATGTCCATAAGAGAGATATGTAAAGAGACTACAGTAGAAAAATACATGGTTTTTTTTTTTTTTCTTTTCTGTTTTGCTTTCACTGTCTGAGAAAATAGGCAAAACCCTTTCCTTTGACACGTTTCTGAGTATTCTGGAATGACAGCTTCAGTTTCAGGATGACAACATGAAAGAAGGTAGCATGTTTCTTACCAAGTCTAAAGTCCTTCCTTTTACTCCTGCTGTATTTAAAATTACTGTGTTTTACCAACTACCTCACCCACTTATCTCTGACATTTTGGAGGCCACTTATGAGCAGGTAATACTCCTCCAAAACCTGGCTGCTCTAGAGATGCTGAAAGCTTTCAGTCAGGAATTCAAATAGTCACAGTACCACAGTTTGATGGCAAAGAGGACATGAAAACACTCACCACAAAATCAGCCATAGTCTGCTCCTCTCTTGCAACAGAAAGAATCTGCTCCAATAGCACACTTTACCTTAAATAACCCTTGTACCTATTTAAAGCCAGCCTGAATTCATCTCTCCTACTGGCTTCATTCCGGGTAAATAGCTGCTTTGATGTGTTTGTTACACTTTTGTCCAATCACTCGATTCCAGCTCCTTGTTTAAGCCCCCGGCTTGAGAGATGCAATTTTGGTCACACCTTCGTGCTATTGATTAGCAGCTTTTACATTTAGCCCAGCTAATCTGAGAGGCCATTATCCAATAGAAGCGTGCACAAAGAGAAGTAAGGACTGCATAGCAAGAAGATTCTGTTGGTTTTCCAAGAACTGTGCTGTCTGATGCCCACTCCAGATACTAGCAAACAAGCCTTTTTTATCACTTCAATGCCTCGAGAAGACTGAGTTCCAATTATTTCTCCTGCTGCCTTTTCCTGGTAGTTTTGTAAACTGTTCTCCAGAATTATTACTTCCCAGGAACAAAATAACAACCTTGACATCCTTATTCACCTCCCTCACTTTTCCGTGAAAACTCAGAGGTTGTATCCATAAGCTGAAATCAATCATACCGCAAACTAAACATCCGCTCACAAAAAAAATCTTTAAACACAGCTTTTCTCTACATGATGGTCCCTGACTGTGTTTAAAGTGTTTTTGGGGTGATGGCAACACAGACATACCCAGAACTGTGGACCTGTTAAAGGTAGCACACACGACTCCAAGAGAGTAATGACAACTATAAGCACAGTGTGCTTCCCCAGCACTTACAGCTGTGTATTTCCTGCTTGACTCTATGTACTTATACTGATTTAATAAAACAAGAACTCTGTTAAAAGGTGACTAAGCAAGTTTTGTGCTTTTCAGCACTGGAAACTGTGTGACTGCAACGTAACTACAAAATACTTTTAGTCTTCTTTAAGTATTAAACCTCTTCCCTACTACTGAGCTAAACCAGAGCAGAAAACTCTCCAACTCAGTGACTTTCAGAGTGGCAAGAAGTGGAGGAAGAGCCAATCAAACAAAAAAGATGTTTCTTTTCAACTCCAGACTTAGAGTCTAAAGCCAGACAAAACCAGGAATGCCTAAAAACCCTTGCCCTCCAGCAGAGGGAATTTAATTATCTAAGTTACTTCAGGAATGGACAAGGCAAGGTAAGCCAGAGATGCCAAGTATTATCTTTCCTAAAGGCTTTGTAAGAGGGGCTTGTGCCAGGTTATAATTAAACTAATAGATAAATACATCCAGAGAGTTTTATCATTTTACACTTAAATAAAATATTAATTAAAAGACATGATTCCAGTATTTACCTCTAAATTACAGTAAAATACCACTGAAACCTCACAGTTCATTGTTTAACATGCATCCATTACTGTTATGTCTCGTCCAGGAAAAAGAGCAATGAATAATTGTAATGAAATATTACTGCTCTTGAGTTACACGAGTATCTGAAGCACACAGGTTAACTTGCTCTTGTGTAAACAAATCCTGAGACAAATGGTAAAGTGGACCCCTGAAGACAGGACAGGCAAAGGTACTTTCTTTCACAGTATCTTTAATACATGACAGCTGGATGGAGACTTCACTGCACAAGCTACCAGTGCTGGCTGGCTGATACAACCTGAAACCAGGCAAATGAACCGATGAACTTCCTACTAATAGATTTCACAGATGTCAAATGTTGTTTCAAAAAGCAAACCAACTCCTTTTTCTGCTTAATTGGAAGCTTCCCTGCACAACAGCACTCCTTTCCCGCCTCGGCACGGAAGTGCTGTGCAGAAGTTTCAGTATGAGTTAACCTTCTCTGAATCTCAGACCAGTGCAAAACACTGATATTTTCACTGCAAAGATGAGATATTTTCTGTATTAAAACAGAAATTTACTGAGGATGTGGAGCCCACAGAGCCGGCAAACAAGGAGACTTAAGATTTTCCTAGTCCTTGGCTGGTAACATCTGTCCATTTGAAATCAAAAGGTGAGTGACTCACAAATTAATGCACTTGTTCTCAATAACACAGTCAGGGTATTCCTACAGCAGCAGCCCTGCTACATAAAAACCAGATCCAGAGAGACTTCAACATCTCTCCTAGTTAAATGTGTATCTGGGAACTCAATTCTTTATGTGTGGCAGATACTTTCGATATTCAAAGTACAGCTTAAGTACTTCTCAAACCAGACTTTTTTCATTCCAGCCTCTTAAGACAACATTACTGTGCCCATGCTGCCATCACAAAGTACTTGCTCTCAGTAATAATACCGATTTTCACCCTTTCCACAATAGGCTTTTTGTTAATATTTCTTTTGCTATAATGAAACATTTCTCCCGATTCATCGGATGCTGCAAGTGCCGTGATTGTGCTCTGTCCCAGGAACACACAGGAATTATCAGCAGTGCTCCCAACACAGCGACAGCGGTGAGCTCAACCTACGTTTGCCCCAGCGAGACACAGAGCAGCAGACTTTGCTCCATTTCTCTGGTTTTTTATTCCAGGGACCACAACTAGTCTGCATACCTCCTTACTGTTCTGTCTGATTCACTCAACAGCCTGCACATCACACAAAATCGGTGATTTTTAGTAGGGTCTTTTGTTGGGAAAAACCTGCTTCCAGACAGGACAATTTATTATAAAACAGTAGTGACAAATCTCTCATGAAAAATTCCTGGGAAATCCTGGGTGATTTCCAATTGTCCTCTGCACAAATTTATGACTGTATTCTCAAGACAGAAAAATCTTCTAAGTGAACTTGGCAAAACTATCAGAAGAGTTTAGTTATTGAGCACTGCAAGTAAAACACATCCTTCTGCCCAGAGCAATTTCAAAAATCTCAGCTCCCATTCCTTACGCTTAAGTAGGGAAAGATGACTTTCCAGAAAGTTAGACTTTGGCACCTAAGTAGAAAACTGGACTTTCAGAAATTTATCCCTGAAGTTTTTGATTCAGTGCCGAATCTATTAGCATTGCAAGAAACAGGAAGGCTGCACTAGGTTACAAATTAGAAATTAAACCAGAAAAACCCTTTCTGCCAGCAAAATGAGAGAGGCAGTCCAGTAGAGTTCATCAAAATGTGTTTATATGACTGTTTGTTTAAATTTACTCCTGGTTAGCTGCTGAGGCATACAAGTCTTTTATATGGAACAACACAACTGGGTTTTTCGTCATTTATCACTTCTGTCCTAAAAACTTGAACTCCGCATGGAAAAGAAGTTAAATTGCATTCAGAGTTCCAGGGTTGCCTATGTTCAGTTGTAAGGCTATGGGTGCTAAGGCAGAGGTTGAACATCTCCCTCACAGGCATGTAACTCATTTCACTGACTTCAGGTATCAAAATGCTTGTGGAGTCCAAGCAAAGATCTGAGACCGTCCTGCAGTTAACACCCCCAAACCAGCCTAAAAGTAACAAAGCAGCAGCCCAAAGTAAGAGTGAGACAAGGCTGATATCCCTATTGCCTCTGCCCAGGCTGTGCTTTGCTGCTGCTGCATCCACACAGAAAAAGCATTTAACCTCTGTGTTTATAAAACAGTGAGGATGAGAAGTTGTGGAAGCCCAATCCCCAGAAGTGTCCAAGGCCAGTTTGGACAGGGCTTGTAACAGACTGGGCTTGTGGAAGGTGTCCCTAGCCATGGCAGGGGTGGAACTGGATGAGTTTAAGGTCCCTTCCCATCCCAACTATTCCATGGTATGATGCCAGCCTTTCCTTAGAAATAAAAAGCAGTTCAAAATCTAGCAACAAACTAGATAAGGGACTGGATGTTACAGCAGAGGAAAAAAAAATAAAAAAGGTCACAATTCACAGCAAAAGGGGAGAACAATACATAGACCTCATAGAGCACAAAGTATCAGCATAGCTATACTTCCTGCTTTACCAGAAACAAGGAGCGACGAAATTTTAATTTAGGCTCACAGCAGAAAGCATAAAGAGGTGAGAAATCACTGAGATTCCTTCTCACAATCTCAGAAAACCTGGATTGCTGGCCTCTTCTCCTTGCCCCTACATCCCCAGGCACAAATCCCTGGAGTATCCAATGCCAATATTCTATGATCAAGTCATCTCCTGCAGTAACAAAAAACTGATAGGGATCCTGCAACTTGAGGAACATGCTGTGGAGTATGAAATTTGGACCAAAAGAACACAGTATGGGAAAAGAGGAAAATAAATCCAGTTCATGCTATTTTTCTGACCCAAGGATGTGGCACATGATGGGGGGAGGTTACCCTGCTCACTAATGCAGGGATTGCATCATGCTTAATTCCCACACCAAGCATTTTATTTATTTTCTGTCAGCAATGACAAATAAATAGAAAGGCCTTCTCCTGGTGCCCAGGCTGATTACAAGGACACTTCACCTCAATTAGCAGTTTTTCAGAGAAATGCTGTATTTGGCACAACCAGCAGTGCCATGGGCCCTGTGATGGAAGGGCCACAGACCATCACTTGGACCACCATCTGAGGGATGAATGGGCAACGCCCAGCCTGATCTATCACAGGAAGGGGTGACTGCACACCAGGATCAGAGATGGGACACCGAGCTCACCTACTCTGGCCTCATCCATGACACAGATTATTGCCCCCATCCCTATATCTGTTTGACTGAACTACCATCCTGCAGCAGAGAAGACAACTGCTCTTCAGGAATAGAGGAATAATGGCTGGAGAAATGCCCCTCTCTGTGCCTAGCACAGCCAGAGCCCACAGCACAGCTTCTTGCCAAGCCTCGATCCCCTGTGCAAGGAAAGCTGCTCTCATCCCAGCACACACACAAATTACAGCCTCTGCTATGAACCACAGCATTCTGGGTGATTTACATAAAATGCTGACAGGTTTTCGGGGAAGGGAAAAGCACTTCAGTTTTTGCCAATAAAAACAACTGGCCAGATCATGCCTTGGTTGTGTGCAGTGAAAGAGGAGAGTAAAGCAGGACTCAGCTCCCAAAACATACTTAAACTGGCTTTGAGAGGTAGGGATGTACATGCCAGTTGGATTAGCTGATAAAGAATGTCATCTGTTTCCACTCACTAGGGACAACCTCCCTTCTCTCCACCATTCTCCCTTGGGCTGCAAAACCAGACTACCCACAGGTCAGGGCTCATTCCAGAGCTGGGGCCAGCCCATCACGCCCCACTGCTGGGGAAGTGGCAATATATTTTAAAATACTGCACTTTACAAGATAGATACCAGTGTGTTAAAAATACGCCTTAAAATCCAGGATGTGGAAATCCAGGCAAACTTCTCCTTCTGTTGTGGACAGCAAAGTAGCAGCACGTATTAAAAAACAAACAAAAGTGGAGGGGAAAAAAATCCTCTGCAAAATTTGCCAACCAGTTTACCGAGAACAGAGCACCGAGCTGCGCATTAAAAGAAATGCCATTTCTATATGCTTGAAATCATCTGTATAGAAGAGTACATCCCAGCTCCTCTGCTCTGATGGGAAAAGAATCAGAGCTCTCCGAGGAACCAGCAGTAGCCCGAAGGAAAAAGCTACCAGTTATGCAATTGCTGCCCATGCACCCGCAGACGGCCGTCTCGCCCGCACGCAGAGGAGATTTTGTTTCTTTCGCTTTGAATTTACACATCTTCTGTAACATGAAAAAGGCAGCTTGCCTTGTATTTAGAAGATGCATCAGCTATTTGGTATCTCAGAAATGTAGACCCTTTAATTAAGTACCTAAATCTAAATTTAGCACAGCTAGTTTAGCTGATCGAGTTCAAATTCATGGACTCTGATGCACCTACAATACATATGCTCAGATACATGCAAGCACCAGTGAAAACTTTTCAGGAGGTTGAAAGCTGGAGACTCAGTCTGGTACATTCTTGTTTCTCTTTCCCTCTTCTGGTAACAGCACGTCAAACTGTTAATCAAGGTTTTGATTCTCCAGCTAATGCTTTTCCCCTCTCATAATTCCTGTCTAAAATCATGAGTGCACCATAAACGATACTGCCATGCTTTGCCTTACACACTCAGGTCAAGTTTTTATCAATACAACTCATATACAGGAGATTAACTATGTAATATATATTTATTATTCCTCTGTACAGAAATTCTATTGATTTCTTGCCCATCAAGAGCACACTACTGGACTGCAAACTAGCAGGTTTACAGAGGGATTACACAGCCTTTCTTACTCTACTCTAGAACTCCACTGTTCTTTTTATATCTTCACAGATCTCAGCCAGTGTGAGTCTCTCTCACCCCATTAAATAATAGCAAAGATAAAAAGCAAAATATCCAAAAAATACAAAGAACAAATGCCCACTGAGGCTCCACCACAAAAAACCTGTGCTTAACCTTAATAAGATTTAAGTGTGTATCCAAAGTTAAGCGTATCTTGAAGCCCTTCAGGTGACTTACAAGTGCTTAAATCTCTTAAAAGTTAAGCACAAGCTTAAGAGCTTTTTTGAATCAAAGGTAGACCGCTGCAAGACCAGAGAGCATCATCTTCTGGCACCACCTGCACTTCTGTTGGAGGTGACTACTGCTCCCACCTGAGGAGTGGGCAGCACAGGGGAGTGAGTACCAGCTTCCTGGGCACACCATTTTACCATATTAGCCATAAGTCCCCTGAAATTCCCCAGTTTAAGCTCAAGGCCTCCCTTTTTCAAACCACAAAGACCCACTCAATCAGCATATTGCAGAGGTTCCCTTTGCCTCTTAAATTCTCAAACCCCCAAGCCTGATAACCTGTTTGGGACTCCAAATGGTAATAAAAATACAAGTGCTGGGAGAGACCAAGCACTGAAAGCTGCCTCCAGAATGGTATTGAGATGGTGTGGGGGAGCCAGGTGGGTGGTTCAGCTGAGGTCTCCCTGAGGAAGCTGTCACACAGTGAGCAGCAAGCCCACCCTGGCATCAGGATCGCTGGGTAATGAGTGTCCCCTCCAGGGTTTGCTCATCCCAGGCCCAGCCACTTCCAAAAGAAGTGTGAGGTCCCCAGGAAGCTGCTGGTCTTGTCCACCTGTGAACACCTCCAATGGAAGAACACCTAAGATTCCTCTTAAAGGCTCAGAAGCTCCGCACTGCACACACACGAACAACACGACCCACCTGCCCTCATGCCAGAGAATGACTCCCACCATCCTGCTCCAGTCAAGAACAGTAAAAAAAGCAATTGCCAGACTTTGGCACTGTTTTTAAGAACAAAAGGCTGGAAATCAAAGTAAAGGAAGCACCATGCTTGCCAGCAAGAGAGCATCACCAGAAGAGAAACAAAACCAACGGAACCCGTTTTCTCCCTCCCCAGCCTCCTGCTGCTCCCCAAGCATGAAAAGGGAAGAGAGAAGAGTTGTCAGGTAACATCAACATCGCCACAGATTTTCTTTCAGCTGCTTACCAGTGTGGCTCCTTTTATGTACCATTAGCACATTGGGCCCAATGCAAACCATGCCACAGACGTCACATTTCAGTTTACCATTCGGAAGCCGGATTCCTCCCTCGCTTGATAGCTCCTGGATCTTTCTGTTATCCACCATCTCGTTACTCCCAATGAAGGGATCTTCCAGGCTGCTTCCTCCATCGTGAGCTCTGATAATATCTTCATGAATCAGGGGCTTCCTGTCAAATTCCTCATCACTTTGCATTTCTAGCTTTACTGAATTTGCTGAAATTAAAAAAAAAAAAAAAAATTAAAGTTAAACCCATGTATTTTCCAAGTTCCCAACTACTAATATAATGATAATTATAATTATCAATAATATAATATTTATAATATATAAATAAATATTATAAATAATATAAATAAATATATAATATAATAAAAATTATAATTTTTATTGTTATCAATATTAAATCATAGCCTTGAAGCTCAAACCATCATGAGAGTCTCACGGTGGTAATGGCATCACAAGTTAAAACTGCTTATTTCTTTAAGCCTTTGTTTTTGGTTTTTTTTTTTTCAATTCCTAATTTCTATCCCTATTTTAAAGCTTAAGAACTCAGGTACAGTGTGACCCAGACACCTGCCAAAAGTTGCAGATGCAGCAGGATTAAGAACTGACCTCCTGCTTCTCAACTTGAACCACAAGAGTTGCCTCCTTCTCAAGGAGCCAAAGCTACAGGAACAAAGGCCAAAGCCAGAGCTGCTCCTTCCCGGCCTCTCCTGCCCAGTGCCCCGAGAGACAAGGTTCCCAAAGGCACAGCACAAGGAAACAAGGCAGGATTGTTCCAAAAGCAAAGATCCAGCGAAGCCAGGCTTGTGGGCTGTGCCAGTAATCTCCAAATCACCCTGCCTGCACAGACAGGTTCCCCGATGGAGGGGAGACCAGCCTCTGGATGAGCCTCCAGTGCTTTTTTGCTCCCACCTTCTGATTCACGTCAATGGGACACTGCCAAGGCAAACAGGGCTGCAGCGAGACCTACACTGCTGGATTATTTGTATTTGCAAGCGAAATACGTGCAGCTGAAGACCTTGCACATCTGCCTGGGGAGACTGGCGGGCTCACTACTGATCCCCAGGTGACAGGATAAACCTTCTCTAACCACTGAGAGCTTGTGGGATCAGGAAGCCCTTAAAGGAAACAAATGTACCGGGCTTTTTCACAAAGGGGTGTCAGTGCAGGGGCGTTTTAATCACCAAGTGCCCCCATTTCAATGCCTCAAGAGTTGCCCGAAGCTGCCGAAAGGCCTGTCCCAGAGTCAGAGCCTCCATCCACAGTGTCAGCCAGAAGGCAAGCCCACGTGTCTGCTTCCCTAAGCCTTGATCCTGCTGAGGGGTTTAACAAGGAGGTGATTCAGCCTTCATATCTAAGTAGTCTTTGACCTCTGTACTAAGGCCATTGGCACGAGCGCCGGTGACAGCAGCAGACCTGAAGCACAAATCTGTGCCCTGGGCCTGCCTGGTGTCACCAAACTCCGGCCACATGTGCTCCGTGGCAACTGCCAAGGGGTCCCCATCCAGGAACCCAATGACAGAATTGTAAGTAAACACTGTGAGGCATCACAGTTTCAAACAGCTGGCCTGGAAATGTCAGAAGAAAAAACCCTACTATTTACAGTTCCTCCTTCATCTTTCTTTCTTCTCCTTCCCAGAAAACACAGGGTTCAGAGACTGATGTTGACGCTGTAACTCTAAATCACTGCTGTTACTACCAGGGAAAGCATAATGAACAGGGTAAAGGAACCAGAGACCAAGCGATGGCAAGATGTTTCTTTTTAATCATAAAACTGTTGAAACATCTTTCACTACTCATCAAGGCACTAATGGGAGCTAAGAAATGAAAAGAAAGTACTATTATGGCAAAGTCCATCCAGAGCAAGGACATTGCCTGCATCAGATCACAGCAGACCAGTTATCAGCACAGGTCTGTAACTACAAAATATTTGAGTGCATCACTTATAGAAGGAAATTAATATTTTTGTTTCCACAGAGATGCATTTATTGTTCTTAAAAGAGTTAAAAAAAAAAAAAGGCACAGACTGAGAGGTCAACTAGGACGTGGCCCCAGGCAGTGCACTGGGGTACAAACAGGTCAAGAGGAGGCAGTTTGCATAGGGAGCAGGAGGGGACTGGCCCCACCACGGCAGCAAGAGAAGTCATGAGAAGCCATCCTGCCCTGGCACCAAGCCCAAGTGGCACAGCCAGCAGCCTTCTGACCCGGAGGATCTACCCTTGTGGAGGGGCTGAGCAGAAAGGAGGAAGAGCAGGAGCTCTGGCAACTCTGTGGGCTGTCACAGAAAGAGCTGAGGTCCCAGACCCACCTCCCCATAGAAAGCACACACTGGTGATTTATGGACAGCCCACTTTCAGAGCAAAGCAATGGCAGTTCCCTCTAATAATAGCAGCCTTTCGGGGTATTCAGCAAGTCTGAGAATGAAGCCCAAAGAAACGGTTCACTGGCTTTAGGAGCAGGATTTAATACACTCGGCCACACAAATAGCTACAGCAGAGCCAGAAATAGTGCCCTGGGCTCCTCACCTAGAGCCCCAGGTTGCTGCCAAGAGCCTGCACGCTGTCCTGGCACAGTACTGCACAAAATATCCAAAAGACACATCCCAACTGTGCATATTTACATGTACTCACAAGAGAAAGTCCTGGATCTTATGTGTCTTCTTAGGTATGTAAGTTGTTGCCTGTTTCTCTGATTTGGAATAATAAACACTTGAGTGCAATTAGTCCTGAGCACCACGACTTCCCATCCACAGCTGTGGAGCTCTGCCTGCTCAGCACACATGAGACAAGGCTGCGAGAGCTTAGAAATGGGAAGACCACTTACTTTATCTTCCTTCCCCTAGCACTTCTTTCTGCTAAATGACACTTCCATGCAACAGGATAAGCAGCACAACCAAGCGAGGCGAGCCCTTTGCTGAAGCACAGCCTCCCCACACACACAGAGTTCACAAAGCCCAAGGAATTCACGCTGCATCCTTCAAAATATCCCAGCTATTCTATGAGCCGTGCAGGCTGTTTGCTCTTCCTCCTTCCCTCACCGTTGTGCACACAGAGCACTGCCACTGCCAATTTCAGAAACCCTCTGGTAGCTGTGGAAAGGTTTCCTCCAGCTGGGAGCAGCTGCAGGTCTCCAAGGAGGGCAGCAGGGATCTCCTCAGCTCGTTGCAAGGGCTTTGTTAACCAAGTCATCTCCTGTGCCTTACATCATACGGGTGTACATATTAGGCTGTGTGGTAGTGTGCATACAAACAGGCACTTAAATTGCATATAGTTTGTTTTCTCTCTTCTCAGCCAGCCTCGGAAGCTGCAATCATTTAGTAGTGGCACTGTCTTTGTTTTCACCTACAGCACTGAGGGAGCACAATAAACTCTGCTGCAAAGGAGAAAGAAATGTTCAAGGGATGTTGATGGCTGTCCTGCATCATACACAAGGCTGAACATCAAATTTCACCGTGTTCTGTTCCCTTGCCTTTCTTGTTCATGTGCTTGATAAAAGCATAAATAAGTAAATGGACTTTGTTGGGGTTTTTTTAAAGTTTTTGGGACATTCCTAAAAAGAAAAAAATGACAGCAAAAGAGATAGCAGAGATAAAACTGTAATCCAGCTCACTGCACAAAGCACGAACTTGAAGTCAAAGCATTTCCCTCCATTTAACATATGTTCCTTCTACTTTTTCCAGTCCGGCAAAACACCTTCTGGGGAAAACATAAGACAAGCACCACAAAAGCTTCCACCTGGGAATACGAAGCTAATGGCACATATTCACCAGTCCACACATTAATGTTGCCTTTTTTTTCCATTTTTCTTTATTTTGGGGGGTTTGGTGGGTTGTTGTTTGTTTTTTTTTTCTTTTTGTTCAGAACACAAATCAGCTGATCTTGAATCACGCTTTATCCTGAGTGGCCAAATTGAATACAATTATTGTTAATGCCTCATAAGTGCCAATTAAACTCCAATTCCCTGTTAAACAGTTTCTTGGGAACTTTTCAGTACAAAAATGTTTCCTTCACCCACAAATTAGTGTGGCTACAAACCAGAAGCTGGAAGGTCCACCTAAAAAAACATTCCTGGTATTTCATCCTCTGTCATGGAAATTTTTCCCTCAAAAGTGAGATCTGGGGGAAAAAAACCCTTCTGTCTTGCTAAGAGATTTGATCCCCAGGTGGAGCATAAATTAAAGCACCTTAAGAAAGCAACAAGAGTGCAATTCCCACTAAGAAGCAAAATTCCTCCTGTCCAACACACCGGGGAGAAGGCAGCAGGACTGTACCCCTCTGTCTCCTCCACTGTCTGCTGTCCTAGGTCAATGCTTATTTTATCTGTGGCCTTGGAAAGCCAGGCTGGCCACTGTCACCGAGGGTTTGTGGTCTCCAGCTGGAGGCTGGCCTTTCCTGGCAGCAGCCATGCACCACCAGCCCCTTCCTGCTGCCCCCAGAGCAGCAGCAAGCAAGCCAGACCCCTCAAGGCCTCCCACGCCTCTTCCCCCATCGCCTTTTCTCTCACCAGCAGGAAACAAAGCTTTGGCCCAGCTTCAGATATTCATCCTTGAGGAGGCAAAATTCAAACCTGCCACCCCCGAGGAGCCTTGGATGGCTCCGTGGGCGAACACAGCGAAGGACATTCACAGACACAACGTGTTCTCTAACCAAAGTGGCCAGAGAGTGGGTGCCAGGTGGGGCACCAGCAATCCCAGGGTCTGCTCCAGGATCCCTGTCCAGAACACAGCAAAAAGCAGCATTCAAAGCCCAGATGATGTGTATGTCTTTACACCCAGATGCAAAGAAATTATGAAATTGTTACTTCCTTCTGCAACATGAGGCTGAGCCCTAACTACAGCAGCACAATGACAGGCAGCTACAGCACAGCCTTGTGCCTATTGTCCTGTCAGTGGTCAGTGACACCATCTATTTTAATCATGCACTTCTCCTAGGCAGTGGATTAATGACATTGCTAATTGGCAGCTACAGACAAATAGAAAATGACCCAGTTTCTAACAGGTTTTGAACCCAATTCTTACACATCACAAGCCTTGGAGTTGGTGCATCCCTATACTATTAAACTCCCTATTTCTACACTATCAAAAGCACTCAGCAAGGGTGAGTGTAATACAGTTCATTTTAAGAACCAGAATGGCAAACTGATGAGTGTTTTGTAAGATGAAAATTAAACGAGGAGGGGGAAGAACTCTTCCGTCTTGATGGATTTTGAAAGTTCAAGGTAAGGAATGCCAGAAGTTGGAAACAATGATCCCTGGCTCTTGTTCAGTCTAAGAGCACTTTGGTAGCAAAAAGGGTCCTTAAAGAGGGTGTTTACATCACTCCAGAAGAGTGGTGAGACTTTAATGCATGTTCAAACATACTTTCCTCCTGAAATAGTACAAGATAGTCTTGGGTGAAAGAAAACTTAATCTTTGAGTTTCTTGTTGCTGATAGAATTTGGGTCTTAGTTAAGGACACTTTTCAAGTTCATTTCAGCTTAACTGTGAGCTATTAAATGTGTAAACAAGAGAGCACCAGCAAGTCTCCCCTTTTTAAAAAGGCACACATACAAGGGGTGAGAACGCTAGCCAAGCAGCGGCAGAACAGGGCACAGAATCGGCCCTGTTGTCACCTCATAGCCACAAAGTACTTAGCTAACAGGTTGACATTAAAAAGCAAATAGATTTAGCAAATAGTGTTTAGTTCCTGGGAAACAAGCAGGTCTTCCCCTTCTCCTGAGGAGCAGGTATCCCTCCAAAGCTGTGATGCTGAGGAATAAGCAGAGTGAGATCTGCTCAAGGCACCAGCAGTGCATCTGCTGGCTCAGGAGAAAGGAGGACATCCCTTCAACAGCACCTGTGGGCAATGCTGTCCTACTGACACTGAAAGGGAAGATGTTTCAGTCAAGGGTTAGAAAGGTGCATTTCAAAGGAGCCAGTTTTGCTTTCACAGTAGATTGAAGCTGTCTGGAGGCTTAGAGAGAAGCAAAGCTGAATCTGGATGGAACAAATAAAGGCGAATGGCACCTGCAAAAGACGGAAATTACCCAACTCTTTCCTTGACTCAAGTACCAAAATGTCCGATCACGGACCTTCCCAATGCTGGGTGTCAAATTTGTTTATTGCAAGCTCCGCAGATCTGGCTTTCGGCCACCGAGCCAGGGCGAATCGTAGATGTGATACCATCTTGTCATAAGTGACCTTCACAGGGTTCTGTTCATTCACACCAGTTAAATCAAACCAAATAGTTCACAACTAATAAAAAAGTGAAAGGAATGTTTTAGAAACTCTGTGCTGAGTCCTTTTCTGCATGTCACAAACGGGATTCTTCAAGCCCACAAGGAGGTGGTTAATGCGCCAGAAATTCAGTGAGAACTGATCGGCTTATTTAGGGATTCTTAGAAATTTTTAGTTTTCACATTGAAGAATCTCAGTTTAAGCCTGCTACCTCTGAAGTCAATTTAAACTCTCACTAAATGCAACAGAAGACTTATTTCATATCTTCTGGAGGTGGTGTGTGCAGTAAGTGTAGACTAACAGGTCTGTTACACCCAAGTTTAGTTTAAATTAGGATGCTGTTGCATAGCTAAGCCAAGCTTCAGTCAGGTTTTAGCTGACACAAACTGTGGTTGCCATCCCTCCCTCAATCCCCACCCCTTTCCATCTTTAATACTGGCACCAGTCATCACGGAACTGGGTGCTACACCAAGGTGGTTGAAAACTGATCTTCCTGAGAAAAATCAACCCTTTTCAGCTGGATCAGGCTCCTGACCAGGCATATTGTGCCATCACAACAAACAGCTTTGGCTCATGTGGAGCAGCACCCCAGATGTCACCACACACTTTCCGCAGCAACGGTTCTAAATCACCAGGTGGCTTCTCCCAACTCAGCTCTCCAGGGCCAGACACAAGGAATGAAGACTGCAGCACTAAAATGCGTGAAACAACTTTTATGCTCAAATGGCCAAACAAGTTTATGCAAATATGAAGCTGAAAAGACCATGGTTACACTTGGAAGGGCTCTGATTTAAGCACCCCAGCAAGAGCAGCATTAAGAGCTGAGATCTCTTTTCTATCACAGGGCCCAATTTTGATGGTTTCAATGACACACACGCCAGAAATGCTTTGAGCCAGCAATCTTTCCAGTCTCCCACTGGAGAGTCACATTCAGTGAGACTCCAGCTGAAGTCCAAAGGCTGGGACATTGAGTAAGGAGTTCCTTAGTGTCAGTAAGCATGGCAGTACCTAACCCAGGATCTGCCCCAGATGCCCAGCATTCAGGCATGACTGCTCACCACAAGTCACCCATGCTGCATACCTGCATCTGGCAAGAGTACGAACTCCTAATTGAATATATATGATTGCTCAGTGTCGCAAGATTCCTCTCCAGAAGACCTCAGGCCAAATTTCACCCACAAATGCATCTACGCAAGCGGCGCTTACACAAGCCAGAGTCGCGTATTCATATCCCAGGGTAGGAAAAGTACTCCTGATGACCCAGCCTCCTCCTCCCTTTGTGCCTGTACTTACAAAGTAGTATAGTGGTTGTGCTTAACAATTTTTGTGCTTAGCATAACACAAGGTTTCTGCCAATTCCCTATAGGTGCAAGGAGGAGTTTCCCTTTCCCATTCCCCCTACCCTTCTGCAGGGCCACAACCTGATCCCTTATGCAGCATAAGTGAATACAGCAGGACTTTGCTCCTAGCTGCTGTCCCTTCTACAGATGCTCAAGCTAACTCAGAGGATAGTCTTGGACTCATGGATTTTTCCCTAAGGTCAAACGAGGAGAAATTGCTGGGTATATCTTTATTTGTTCTGACTTTTTCTTTTTTTTTTTTTTTCTCCTTGGTCTGATGGGGTGAGAGGCAGCAGGATTTTTCTTTTACCTCTCCTTTCGCTGTTGTACAAGACACGGTTTTCTGGACAAATGTCATCTGGTAAACTCTGCCTTTACACAAGACCTGCCCAGCCCTTGTGCTCCCCTGCTCTCTCCTCCTCCATGCTGCAGCCATTGGGACTTTCTGCCTTTGTGTGAACGATTTCGCCCCTGTTTCCGAGGGGCAGGTGATGCTGGGGACGGTGGTGCTCAGCAGGTGCTCTCCAGGGCCCCTTCCATTGTGCAGCTCCATGTCACAGTGGCTGTGCAGTGCAGGAGGCAGGTTCCGTGCTGTGGGTGGTCTCCCACGGCCTTTCCCTTGCCGACCTGAAGCGAGTCTCTTACTGTCTGCAACGCGTACGTTAAATGCTGTCAGTCTCCTCTCCTACCACAGCTCTTTTTTACTTCAGTAGAGCTATTTCTGATGCACACGGAAAAGCAGAGAGAGGAGGAAAAATAAAGGCTCGGTCCTGTAGTGAAACACGCTGTCTCTCAAAACATTAAACCATGAACACTTTTTTAAGACCAGTTCAGATTCTAATGAGGGAGCAGAAAAAAAAAATCATTCACTAAGGATTGACACAACATTCACCCCTAAGTGGATTGCTAAGAGGCTGCTGAGAGCTCTGGTACAAAAACTTGAAGTTTGTAATGGAAAATGCTGACAAACTACAGCTATATATGGATCATCCCTTATAAACAAAAATAAAGTGATTGATAACATCCATCTGAAGAGACCAAAACCTTCTTGCTCACTCATTGTTGTCTCTGCTTCTTAAAAAGTGCAGGACTTCCTAAAATGCTTTCCAGCATATGCAAAGAGTAGGAATTGTAACAGTAATGATTATTTCATTTATAAGGAACTTTCCATTAGGGATCTGCACTATACTTGAAAATACACCTGAAGAAATTGTTTGAAGTCAGCGTAATCACTTCTCTGGGTCTGGACTTTGCTTCATTTTCTGGCATTTTTACCACTAAAGACATTATCTTAAATCAGTGAAAGGCTTTCATTACCAAGCTACACATCCTCATTCACAGCTTACAGGAAAAGTTTTACTTATTTCTCATTATATAAACTCTAAATCATCTTAATGCAACCTGACCTAGCCATGTCCTCCTCCTCTAAATAAGGCACCTCCCCAACTCATCAACCCATGGAAAATTATAGGATAAGCACCTGCCACAAAAATATTTTCTCTCTTTGTCACTATATTGTAAAAAGCAGACGAACAACAAAACCTGTTTCATTTATTTGTTTGAGCCAAAGCCTTGTCTGCACCCTGGGAGGCAGGTGGCTGCTGCAAAGCAATGGGCAGCTCCCCTGGTCCATGTGCAGCCCTGGCTCATTGCAAACGCCTGAGCACAGGGACCTCTCCCTGTGCACCTCCCAGTCACTGCCGGGCTGGACTCCTTCCTGACTCAAAGGAATAAAAGGGAAAGCAGCTTTGCCTAACCACGGTATGGCTACACAGTGTGGAAGCAGAACACTTAAAAGCCAGTGTCTTTGTAAAGGCTGACTTCTGTCAGCGTGGCGCTACTTTGAAACATGTATTTTTACCTGAGGCAGCTAAAAAAAAAAAATTGTATGCCCTTGCTTGTTTTTTTGTTTTTTTTTAATTATTTGAGATAGCAAATAAGAACAAGGATTTAGGGATCTGGAAATACCTGCTCACAGTTCACAGACTCCAGCAGTAGTGAGTTCAGCCCATTAAAGCAGGACTTGAGAGCACAAGAATTCACCCACATCTCAAGATGCCCACTGAAAGGGCTACTCCAGGAGCCACTTATATACCATAAGTTACAAGGATCACAGCATCTGGTTCAGTCCCTTAACTTTTCCAAATGTAAAGGACAGTAGAGTTTATAGTTATTTTCCATCTACATAAGTCACTTCAAGGATCCCAATCTGTTTAAACTCAAATTTTAATATAGTAAAAACGGGGGGAGGGTATCTCTGTTGCCTCCTTCCCACAACTTAAAACACACCAGCTATTAAAGCAGCAAGACATTTAAATGACTATTCATTCTGATTTTTTTTTAAGCAGTGCTAGGCTTTCACCTGTATCATTATTATGTAGGCAGTGACAGATGGCAATGGAAAAATATAAAATAACTCTTAGTGTATTAACTTTTTTCAGTACCGTATGTGTCAGATTCTTTAGCATAAATAAATGGCATTACACAGTCTCATTAAATCTATACATCTGTGTAGTAACTTGCAATTTATGGATATTTTCTGACACAATGTTCAAACCAACAGGTTTAGCTCACATGTTTCTTTTCTCACCACGCCATCTCCAAGTCACCAGAAAAGCAAACAAAAGCAAAACCCTGCACTAAATATTCCTGAAGAATTCTATGAGAAGATTTGCTATTCATCATCTACACATATTTAAGGGAATGAGAAGAGAAGAGGGTGGTGGGATCATGGAAGAAAGGGACTGGAGAGAGTTGGCAAGTAAAGCACATAATTAGGCACCTAAAATTTACATCTTTAACGAGTAAGGAATGGCTCCCCAAGTTAGGTTAAAACAATAACAATCAGGACACAAACAGGTGCATTTTCTCCCATTACCCACCGAAGCACTAAAAGCCTCCACCCCACTTTCACCAGAGCACCCAGGAGCCCTGAGCAGATCCCCCATGGACTGCAGTGCCCAGACAGAGCAGGGACGGCAGCACTGAACGCTGAGCTGCAACAGCTCAGGCTGCTGAGGAGCTCAGGCTGTCACTGACCACACGAAAAGGTGCTGTGAGTGGCTTTGAGCACCACTCACCTTTATCCAGAGAAATCAGGAAGTTAGAGACATAAGAGCTGTGTACACTGAAGCATCTGATACTTCCTCAGGCCTTTTCCAAACATGTCCCATAAAGTCAGCTACTCTGTGGGAAGCATGTGTCCAACCACACTGCAGAGCCACACACACAGGCTCTGGTGGATGGTGGAATGAGTTGTTGCTTCTGCAGCCCGGGTCACAGGGGGACAGCAGGGAAACTGCACCTCCTGGGACACAGGGCCCTGAGGAAGGTGGGGTGGCAGGAGAGGGCTGGCTGGTACACACCAACCCACTCCTGGGAGCACTCCCAGGCCGGCCTTCATTCATCCTTGAACAGGAGCAGGGTCCTGTGAGGACCTGTGAAGTCCCCACAGCTGCTCTAGTCCCAGTTAAAAAGACTTTTTGAGCAGTAAGTTGTGTTTGGGAGCCCGCCCTTTAACACAAGAGTCTGCTGGTCCAGGCTGGTGGAACAGGATGCAGCACCACTTGCTGTTACCCAACATTTATTAAAGATGTCAACAAAAGATAAAAATCTGTAAATGCAGCCGCAGTCCCAGAACAAGGAGTCCAGCAGCCCTGCAACCCCAGTCCCCACGGCTGTGTTTCAATGGGAACCTCCCCTTTGAGCTCCTATGGCAGTGCCTTTGGAGATGTTCTCCCAAGAGCTGCCTGCCAAGGATCTGGGGAGCTGTTCATTGAGTATCAATGAACACTCCTGCCTGAACACCAAGTCACACCTTAAACAAACTCAAACCCAGGTGACACATTACCAGTGGAAAGATGAAATCTGGCATTAGCAGTAACTCCTGCACGTCACACCCTTTTGTCTGCATGGGTAAAGGATCTGTTGGGAGCTATTTATGGACTGGCTCTTTTCCTCTAGGAGGAGCTGGTATTTCTGCCTAAAATTAAGATGGCTTGACACTTCCTACGATGAGGCCCTGTTTTTTACTTGCTTATCACTTTGCCAAAAACAAGTTAGGCTGAAATGTATAGACAATATTTTAATTTTTTGTGTGTGAAACTGCAAATGAAAACAGTTGAACTGGCTCTGACAAAAAGGTCAGAGAAACCACTACCCCTGGTTCTCAGTGTTCAGGTCAGGTGATCCACAATCAGCCAAAATAACAAATCCTGCTTTCCTATGGATTTGTACCCATAGCCTCTTCCCTTGCAGGAAGTGCAATTTGGGTACCTGCTGCCGAACAAAATGAGTAACTTTTAAGTTCCACTTGCCTTTCCCCTCATTAATGAGGATCAGCAATCCCAAGAGACCCCTGACCATGCAACTTCATCTCATGGGTACACTTCTACTGCGTCAGTTCAAGGAAAGTCAGACCCAGAGACAAAACATCACTGACATGACTTACTTTGGTTTTGAGGACAGGTCATGTGCATTTAAAAATCATTACTCGCTGCAATGAAAAGAAAGAAAAAAAGAAGAAAAGGGGAAAGAAATTGGCATCCTAAGAGGCTCACTACAGCTCTTTAAAGTGCATAATTCCATCATCAAACTGTACATAGCACACGATCTCTGAGGGGTAATTATCCATGGATTGGAAGCCAGTGTGAATACACACACAGTCAATATGATGTGCTTGCTGCTGCTTCTCCTTTTTTTCTTTCTCTTTTTTTTTTTTTTCCTAAATCAATTTTAATTGTTGTGGATCTATTTCTGCTAATAAAAGAGAGTGAACTGATTCTGGTCGGATAGATTTCTGGATACGGAAAATGAGTGAGCAAAACATGTGAGAGTACTTACTGTATTACCAGAAATATTTATAAATGGCTCTTCCCTCCCTCAGCTGGCAGAATATCAAAGCACTGAGGAAGCAGCATGGATGGCTTCTGAAGGGATGGAGAAAGCAAAGGTCCACTCCTCCATCACCAGCCTGGGAAAACAATGCCACAGAGCTTCAGCAGCCCAGGCTGGAACTGCTCTAACAGCAACATCTCCCCTCTTGTTAAGGGGCGAGCACTCCTGTGAGTGCAAACTGTACCAGAAAGGATCACAAATGAGTCCCTACAGGGAATAGATAATGTGTCCACTGGGTTGGAACAATACATGAACTGAAGACCCAAGGTTTTTTGTAACTAAGATGTGATTCCCAGGAATGTCAGTCATTTCAGCTGAGGACAATCATCTTCTCTGAAGGCTTGATGCCTCTACATACCAAGCTCAACCCAGACTCTTTGGCTTGACAGTACTGAAATGTTTCCTGTAAAACACAGCACTATCACAATGCATTCATCAGCTGCATTTATATCAGCAAAATAAAAATGTGGAGACAAGCACAATTACGAGGAGCACCTACAAATCACCCCTACCCTTTCATGAGAACCTGGCTGAGCCAGGAAGGATTCTGTCCCCCAGAGCTCCTGCAAAGGGGGTTCCTGCAGAGCTACACATGACACACACAGCAGTGCCAGGATGCAGGCTCCTTGCAGGGACATGTGCCTTTGTGTAATTCCCACCTGCACGCAGACCAACTTTCTAGAACTGGATTAACCAAACACACACTCTGAACTTTGTCTAACATGACTTATTCCCATGTATGCCCAGGTTTTCCTGGGGGGGACGAGCACCCCGTTGGCTGCTGTGCTCCTGGCTGTCCCCAGCTGCTCTCCATTCCCAGTGGTGGAGGACTACAACAAGGTGCACCAATTCCCAAGTTAGGCTGTGCATGTGAAAATGCCTGGGGGTCCTGATTCAGTGCAATACTTAAGCAATCACTGATCTTTAATGTTAAAGTCAACAGGACCTCGGTACATCCATAGGTAATTACATGAATTCATCACTGGGCTGAGCAAGCATGTTCCAGCTCACAAAAGCAACGAAAGGACAACGTGCAGGAAGAACGAAAAGCCTTCAGGAAAGGATTAGCAGTGTCACAAGTTAAACATCTCCTCCCTGATGACATACAGGATCGGGTCAACTGTGCAGGCAAGCGAGAATGCTGTAGCATGAAGTCATAAATGGTACAGCCTGCTCACACTACTGCCTGTAGTAGCTCTGCAGGTAAGGAATACAGAATACTAATGTACAATAAGCAATACTTTAATAGCTCTGCTCTGTAGAAGAGGTAGGGATTTTTCAGTGTTTAACAGCACATCATTGCTATGCCAGATCTCCTACTTGGCTGTTTTAACCTACCTAGCAGATTTAAGTGTAAGAAATAACAATAAACCTCTCTGCAATCAACCCCTGAAACCCTGCAACTCTTGCTTTACGGTTCCAAAAACCATAACCTAGGAGGGCTATAACCTAATAGTGATATGCTGTCATTAACTGGCTACTGAATTACAACAAATAATGTGGAACGACCTGAGCAGCAACTCCACCCTACTATTTTAAAATAGATTGTTACCTATTTGGTGACAATATGAACACATCTCAGTTATATAGTACTAAGCAACCTCACACTAGTTATGACCAGTCTTGGGCTTTAAAAAAAAAAAGGTGTTATTTAAAAATCATCTTAATCCACACTAAATATACAAGTTCTTCAGATGATTATGTCTTCTCATAAGTACAGGAAATATCAAGAATTTACACTACGTCGTTCGAGTTCCCTCATTTACAGCAGGCAGAAAGTAGTTCAGCACCTGCTGAAATAATTGCCAAGCAAGGAAAAGATAAAGATATAAAGCAAATTTATTGGCTGTCTAGCAGACTTTACATTCAATTTTCCCATGTCACATTCCCATCAAGTGTAGGTACCTGCACAATTCTAGTTGTGAAGGCTACAGTCACAGCCGTGTTAGATTCAACTACCCTATGCCAAATTTGATCTGAGGGATTCAGGAAGGCAGTGTGAGTACTCCCAGGAGGGACAGATAATTTTATATATCACATGCCATACTTCATTTATCTGCTTGCATGTGTACAGTGAGTTCACTGACTTCTTTTAAAGTTCTGGAATATTCACAACCACCTTTATTCCTGCATATATGCTAAAGACTCTGCAGAAAGGGACTCGGTCATATAACAATGCCTTGTTACTACTCTGTTGCCAGGTTTCTGGCCTGGGGCTTTGGGATCAGCAGCTTCCTTAAAGATACCATCAACAGGGGATTCTCACTCTAGGGTAAGAATAAAGCATCTACCACGAGGCAGAGTCTGAGATGTTTAAAAGTTGGAGATTTATTTAAGGCAAGCGCATCCCGCACACACGGAGGTGGAATATTCCAGTCTCCAGCTTTCAGTTCTGGTAGGAGACATAAGGAAAACACCGTTTTTGCAGTGACTCCCAAACACAAAGAAATAATCATATGGGTCAAACAAACAGAAATGTTTCATTTGCTCTGAAAATCATCTGAGTTGACTCAAGACATTTGTTTGGGCAAAAAAGAAAATAAAACCTTTCTGAAGTTGTGTCATCTCCCCCTTTGAACTGCGGGCCCTTTTGAGCTGAAATACATAATTTTGAAACAAACATGGAAATGTTTTCTACTTTCAAACATCAGAAGCCATTTTAGTATTGCTGAAGCATTTTCTCCCCCAACATTTTCATCTAACTTGACTCAAATTTCATTCTGGTCTCTGCTTACAATCTGCCTTTTTCAACAAATTTATTATTTGTCATTTCCACCTAGTGGTTTCCACAACAAGCTCATTCCTAGCAGCCTCTAAGGATGCAAACAAGTCTCAAGTCAGTCTTTTGTATCAGGAGCTAAGGAAGCATTGAGCTAATTTAAAGAACTTCTGAAATGGGCATTGTTTAAATAATTTTTTTTTAAATTGAAAAAATAAAAAGGCAAACATTTGAAACCTCTGCATGTCCTTAACCATACCATGAGAATTACATAATATTTTGGAGAGTGATACAGCTAACCCTCCTATCCTGTTCTTCAGCAAGGTGGTTAATTCAGAAGCCTTCACTGGCTTCCCAGGCACAACAGGACAAAGCAGCTCTGCAGCCACTACACCTCCATGGTCCTGGAGTTGCACCCTCTGCTGTGCCTGGAAACAAAGCCTCTGAAAATGACCCTGGGGTGTGAAGGAGGGAGCGATGGAATGACAAGGCTGGGAGCAAACAGGAAGGCTGTGTGTGTCTGTGGGCAGTGCTGTTCTCAAGCACAGGGCTCAGGCTCTTCAAGGACCCAGCTTTCCTCTCCTACTGCCCTTCCTGCCTGCCTGCTACAACCCTGGGTTCGCTCTAGCTCTTCTCCCAGACACAGGTGAGACCAGGGAAGTCAGCACAAGGTTTCTACAGATACTCCAGTGCCTTCCTGAATTTATAAATCCCTTCACTTCTCTGGGCTCTGAACTTCTACTCAAGATCAGTTAAGAAACTTTCATAAATCTTACTTGGCATCTGGTTGCATCCTTAGGTGCCTAAACACATGTTTAAACAGGAATCTAAATCTCTTTGCAACTCAGTTCATCTACAAAATAGAGAATAGTAATTCTTTATCTTATGGGGGTTCAGAGACAATAAATTGATTAACATTGGAGATTAATGTTCGTGTTCTTAAGTCAATGGAAGCAGAAACAAATCCCAATTCAGGGTGACATGGAGCACTTACAGGACTCCCAGCATTTGTAAAGCCAGTACCTTCTCTGTCACGGACAAGATGCATCTGCTTGCAAAGAAACTTGCACAGTCTTCACTCCATATATTTTGGCTCAAGCTAGAAGTAGCAGTCTGCCTCTTTTATGAGCCCTTCAGAAAAAATATCTCCGCACAGCCCTTAAATTATCTACTGTTGGGTTCAATGAATTTGATGAAGACAATCTTGGAACATAAATCCAAGTGACAACCGAAGTTTAACACAGGCTGCAAGGAGGAGAAAGGCAGGCAGGACTTTGCATATGTTTGCACAAAAGAGAAATTGTTCGAGCGAGTGGGAAGAAATTTCTAAGGCTGATGCCTTATAATATGACCCCATGCCAGTTGAGATGTCTTTCACAAAGACCACATCACATGCTGTTGATTCCATGACTCATTATTTCCAATGTATGGCTGGATACGATACTAAGAAGGGAAATTATTTTGTGTCACTACAGTAATTTTTCCTTATATTGCAAACAGAATAAATTGATTAAAGCACACAGAATCTGGATGTTAATTTAAGGTAAAATAGGTAATTAATAGTAATTTGGAAAGAAGAAGAAACTACATCCACTAAAGCAGCATCTCTTTGAAGAGACAGGGAACAAAATCTTGTCTAACATCTAATACTCAATCCATTTTATCCTCTATAAACAACACGACGAGCACCAGCTTTAAAGAGGAGTTGCATGAACAGAAAATATCACAGCTGACATTGTGAAAGTCATGAAGATGAAGCAGACCTTGATTCAGGTGGAAGGGAGAACCTCTACCTCCCTTTGGTATCTTTGAGCACATACTCAGGCCGACAGAGCCCAAGCTCTCCGTGGCACTGCTGCAGCCTCTGCCTTCTAAGCTGGCAAAGGTGTTGATCACGCATCTGTTTTCATCACAAATTCCATCTGGATTTCAGAATTCTCAATTTAGATCTCATCAAGACTCACACACATCTGCAGAGAGCTTTGATTTCTAGACACCAAAGGCTTCCAGAGGGAAAAAGCTACTCTGAATAGTTTCCCACCCACTCTCACAGCAAGACTGATAACAGTGCATTTGTGCCAGTGCTTTTGGATAGAAGAGGTACACATGCACACTATATATATATATATATATATATATATATATATAAATGCAGACACATGTGCTGCTGCTGGTGAAGCTTTGCTCTTTTCTTAGCTTGGGTTTGGATGTCCTTGATTGAAAAACATTGCAGCAGCCTGAAATCATCAGTCTGCCCTGAGCCCAGCAGCACAGGTTTTAATGAGGAAATATCTGCTGATAGCTTTTGTTTCTACTGTACCTTTAACTGTTGGTGGGAGAATTCAGGAAAGTACTTGGATGTCAGCTGGATACCAAACATCACTGGCCACTGGTCAATCATCAAGCAAACTGCAGGGCTGAATGGAATGGATTTGACCCAGAGGTTACCAATTTTTCAAAATATTACATGTGACCATTTTTTAAACAGATTAGATGACACATTCTCAGCCAAACATACACCAGGAAATGGGACTGCTATCCTCCGATTTGTTCTCTTTTTGAAAAAAAGAGAGGGCAAACTTTCAAAACTTTCAACCTTCTTAAAAAGGCAGTGAGCTTTCTGCATTCCTGACCTTTCACTTGCCGAGGGAATGCTGATTTCTTGCTGAGCTACGGCTCTGATCATCCCTGCCAAAGCTAAGACATACGCGAGCTGGCTTACCCTTGTTTCCACTGGCTGCTGGAGCACGCCAAAGAGACTGTGTGCCCTCCTGCCTCCAGCACCCAGCCAAGCAACGTGATACTTTTCAGAACCTTATATAGCACTTTAAGAGCTGTATAGAGGAGCTTGAAACAGGATGACACAGAGGGCAGCGGTGCAGGGAAGTTGAGAAATGTCTTCTACTTTTGCTCTCAAGCAGATCGAATGGTCAGTTCCAAAGTGGGGCATGATCAACTCCCTAACTTTTTGGAGGCAAAAGTTAGCTGAAAGACTAGAATAACACAGAGTAGGAGTGGAAGTGGATGTGCTCACCCACAGACAAAAAAAGAAGGTTTATTCAAGCATTGCAGTATGACAATCATGCAATGCAAACGCCCCAGTGAAGTGAAAATGTGCAGTCAGCCCTGGAGCCCGAGGTTTCAGCATTCCCAAGGCAGGGCAGCAAACCGCAGCACTCTGGGAGTGGCCTTTGGTCGTGTCATTTCTCCCAGTAAGCCCAACAGGAAACACTAGTGCTGAACAACTACTTCTAAATACCCAAGCCACTGCTAGAACATCAAACCTTGTGCCTACAGATCCTAAACAGTGCCAGGATCCCTTCTTGCCTCGTGCTGTTTTACCCAACATAAGGAAAAGGTGAAACAAAGGAAAGGTCTGTCAGGAGGTCTGTACCTGCACTACCTACTCATCTATGCTGTTATTTACTGTAGTGCCTAAGATGGGCCACAGTCCTATGATACTACCTCTGAATGATGAAAAAGGGATCAGTGTTTTACTTTACAACCACTGCAGCACAGATCTGGGGTGTTCCCTATCAGTATCAGCACAGTCAGGCTGCATCTTCAGGCCTGAGGAGAAGAGAATTTGGCCCAAGATGTTAAAGGGTTATTTTAAGGAATGCTTTTCTCTTTCTCCCTTCTCTCTCTCTCTCTCTCCATTTGTTTGTTTTGGAATTGATACCAGGAAAAAAAAAATGTAACTAGGAAACAGAATACATAACCGCCTGAGGTGATGTACAAGAAGTTTCTTAGCATTCTCTGACTTTTTCCTGGTTAAAACCAGTTTGCCTGGGGATGGGCCAGCTCGGTTTCGGCTTCTCCTGCTTTCCCAACATTCCACAGAATAGCATGACCTTCATTAACTCAACACAGCAACTGGATCCAGCTAACAAAATCCAACACATGTAGGCACTTGTCCCCCTCGTCCTCAAGGGTAGAGAAACACGGATACCGTTGCTCCAAAACTGGCCTTGTCATTTCCAGTCCTTATCCTCACACAACAGATGCTATCAGGACTGCTCCTTGCTGGTCAAAGGCTGCAGCAGCTTCTCTGCACCCTTTCTGCTTACTGGATTAACACCCACTTGTTCTCTTAACTGTGGGTCTAGTGAGAGAACTTCACAAAAAATTAGTTTACAAGAAATGGTAAATAACTAGTAGCCAGGGCTCTATACTTGTGTTGGCTGGGTGTCAGGGCATTTGTTACTGAGAACATGGACTTGTTCATATTTCAGAAGAAAACAAACTCCAAAACCAGCAAACCAAACAATAACAGAAAACTTCAGAATTGCAGCAGTCTGGACGTGATTTGATGGACTAGGGGGCACAGGGAAAGGAAGGGTCTAGTCAGCCTGCAATATTACGTATCTGGAGATACAACAGAGATAGTGGGGAGCACACGGAAGGTAACAGAATGGCCTCATGTTTCAGTGTTTGTTCAAACTTTTCATGTTTTCAGACAAAATTCCACGTTAAAAAAAATAAATCCAATAGCAGCAGAAACCAAGACATTATTGTGAGCTAAAATAAAGCAAGCTCTCTACCCTTCACACTCAGGACCAGCACTCACAAGCCCACACTTGGAAGTGGCAGTTCTTACACATCCTCTACATCCTGCTACCTTCAGTTTTTCTGTATTAAAAGTTGAGTGATCAAGAGAAGCTTCAGACCTAGTAACTTCAAAACTGGACTCTGCACCTCATCTAGGGCAGAGAACTGCAGCAAAGGGAGTGCATCCTTTTATTCATTGTGCTGTTTGTCAGGCTGTACTATCACTTGTGACAACCTTGCAAATGCTAAATTGGCTCTTAACCCACAAAGGCTCCTTGAGTGAAGCCAGCCCTTTGCAGAGCAGCTGTGCTGCCCAAGGACGGGTCCAGAGGCAGCTGCTGAAGCCTCAAGGCACTGTGACTCAGTTGAGCTGCAGAGGAGTATCTGTTCTAACCAAGGGCTTGATGCTGCTCCAGTCACTTCCACAAGGAGATGAAAGCTGGCACAACTCCTCCTCAGGGAGGTGTTCTTCCACCTAAGAGCAAGGAAGACCCTTGAAATAATTCTGACCATGATGTAAGTCGAAGTACTTTCCAGACTGAGACCCTTTTCCCCATTCCCTAAAAGTCACACAAAACTCCATAAAGTCCACAGACTAAGTGGTCAGAATGGAGATGGGCAACAGGAGACAGAGGAGGAATAAGCCTGAGTGAAGTGTTGCATAAACAGTGGTAATGTTTCAGGGGGCTTGGTTAGTTTAGTTCACCATATCAGCAAAATAAGCAGAGGAAAATGAAAGTGTTTCGTATTTATGAAGTTCCATAAATAGTTCTCAGGACTTTGCTCCTCGGTAAGGATTCCAGGTACCACAGTAATACCAGAAGGAATAAAAAGTACTATCAAGCTTGTACAGCAGGCACTATATCTCTGTTATTTGAGCAGACAGACAGAAGTCTGTCATTTTTATCTCCAGTTTAATCTCAGACATAATCATCTGGTGGTGTGTATATTTAACCAAATTCCTCACTCTAGAGCACAAGAGTTCCACTAGCAGACAGCAGCCTGGATGCTGCTAAAAGATCCTTACTGTTATGAGCATATATATCAAAACAACCACTGCATTTGAAGTAACCAACATGAGAGGTGGCCTCACCATACTCGAATTCCAGAACGGTTTTGGGCACACGTTCCCATCAGTCTTGGTCCTTCCCCATGGGGAGTTTAACCATCACTTCATCATTTACTGCTGCTGGGGCAAATTTATGCCACCTAGTTCTACAGATCTAACAGCTAGTTATCCAAGTCCCTGCTAGCACTGCCTAGGTTCCCTGTGAAGTCAATCCAAAGAAATAAGCATCTCCAGAGGGCAAATAACTTCATCCCACTTGTTCTGTGAGATGATGGTTTCTGGAGAAGCCTACAGTACAAGATAAAATGACTAGTTTGGACTAGATACTTCACCTCTGCAAGGCTGAAGTTCCTTGAAATGAACTCCACATGGATGGCACTATTCAGTGCAGAACTTCAGAGAGCCTTCCTCAGAGAAGCTGGAAAATCTTTTATCAGCCATTTCAGCTGAAACCACTTATTACTAAGACAATGGTCCTTCATCATCAGAGCAAGTCATTCTTGGCAGATAACAAGTAAAGCTGGATCATATTGCTATGCCTCCCCAGCTTTGGGGGGGATGCTCAGATGGCCTGCCACCCCCTCTGTTCTACTTTCTTGCCTATTTTGGTCCTTCAAAAATCCTAAAATTACATGGTTTACCTGTGCCTTCATTTTCATGTTTTACACGTGATGTTCAAGTCATGTTCTTATAATATAATAAGCCTTGTCTGGCATGGAGAAAGTTTGAGTCAAGAGGTTTGGTTTTTTTTTTTTTTTTTTTTGTTACTGGAATTGCTTATACGAAATTCCCTTTTACAGATTAATTTATGAGAGAAGAAAATCCTGTACTTATCTTAATTACTTTATTGATTCTTGGAAAAAGAAATACAAACTCAAGCTGGGAAGAAGGAAAGATAACATGCACTTGTCTTTCACATACAGTCAAAATCTTTCCACTGACGCTGCTTTATAATGCCCAAGATCCACTCTTCTGCTCCAGAGTGGTAAAACCTGACCCTTTTCTTTCCCCCATTCCCATGAGAGAAACAACTACAGAGAAACAGCAGGAGGGGAAAGACAGGGAGAGACAGACTAAACTACGAAAGCTTTCACATACTACAACTTTAACACAAGGTTAGGTTCATTCACACAGAGCATCGTACAGCAGGGCAGAACCTACTGTTAACTCCCTGTGAAACAGCAAAAGGAAAACCACCACTAATGAAGGGGGTAGGATGGTTTAAGGAGTCCAGAGAATGGCAGGATTTGGACACATTAGGCTGAGGGGAGATTGTTAGGATCTCCTGGTCTGACTTGCCTTTCCCCACAGAGCTTCTCTCTTGTCCATCCTTGCACAGAAGCCACAGCTTGTTGGCTGTTACCTTTCCCTAAAGCACTGATGCTCTCTCCACTAATGACAGGGCAGGGAGCTCAAAGGTTTCTGATCCTTGGTGTGACCATGGTGTGATCCATGGTGTGACCATGGTAATTAACTCAGGACTCGTTACAGGCATGTTGTGATCTGCCCTGAAAATGCCAGGACACACGGCTGCACTCAGTCATCCATCATACAAAGCCCTCCTTCCCATCACGCTTCCAGCCAGGACACTGAGCAAGGCCAGGTTTAATCCCAGATTATGAGTGTGCATGGGAGCATACTGCTGGAAAAGAGTGGATTAACAGAAACTGGAGTGCCTCCTCACCCCACAAGTATTGCTAGGGCTGAAGTCCTGCAGGCTGACTCACAGAGTTCCCCACCCACCCTGAAAGAAACAACCTTCTCAAAGACCTATGAACTGAAACAGAAATGAAACCCTACGGGTTTGCTGAAGGGGGAAAAAAATCCCAAAAAAAACAAACAAAAAAAAGAAAATATCCTAAAGAAACACATGCTTGGATATTTTCTAGGATTTTTTTTTTTTTTTAAGTAATGGAGAAAAATCACTTTCTTAAATTTAAAAGATTCTTACTAGGTAATTTTTATAAAAGCTAGTTACTGCTCAAGGGAGATGTATTGGCTATGTTCTAGACCAGAGCAGCAACATAAAAACTGGAAAATTAAAAAATTCTCTTGCAGAAAACACTGTGTTTTAGCTTTTGAATTCTGGATTTTCACAGCTCCAGGTTTTCATTTGATTTTTGAAGCCCAGCCTGGTCACACAATTCGACCAGAAGAACAGGAATACACAGCCTGTAGTAGCAAGGACATGAGAAAAAGCAGGCAAAGGATGAGGGTCCTATCCTTTGCTGCCAGAAATGGAACTCCACCATGGCAACACAATGTGAGCCCGGTCCTGATGTGAGGGATAGAAAAACAATCACATCTTCCTACAGCAAAACTATGAAGGATCAACAGATTTCCTGTACTATTTAAGGAATAATATATATATATATATGTAAAAGAAAAGACCAGTTGGCTTTTATTAAGAATGGCTGTTCTCAGGTTAGAGGTTACTCTAATAGGCATTTTCACCAATTGGTTTGAGTTCTTTGGTTGCTGCCCGAGCAGAGCTGGAAAACAGATTTGTACTCCCTTCAATAAATTACTGACTGCTATGACTCTCAGGAAGGCCAAGGCGTGGTCCTTGCTGGCAGGTGAGAGGGTGTTTGTTTGCCAGCCTTTCCCCCAACTGGAGGAAAGGTGCTCACAAAGTAAAACTGCAGAAGAAAAGCCAAAAGTGAGAGCAGGATTCCCGTAAGTGACTTTTTGGTGTTCAGCGGACACAGAGCTTTTGACCACTTTGAACCACGAAAGTGTCCTCAGAGCACCAGGGCACCCCACGAGAAAGCTGGGGGTTGGAGAGATCTGTGTGAAAATGCACACACAGCTGGCTGACCTTTGCTACATCTCCTTCTCCAGAGCCACAAGTCAACATGATCAGGAATGCAGAAAGCACGGATCACGCACACACCACTCAGAGCAACCACACGGAAAACACGGAAAGACCGCTCTGGTTGTACCAGGCCACTATTAACAGTCTCTAAAGGACATTGCTGTCCTGTATCCAGGTGGGACTTAATCAACTGTCTGCCCACTACCCATCCTGGAGGCAGGCAGGGAAACATCCTTACCCCTTTACTTCCTCGGGGAGGAAAACGAAACAGAAAGGTAAAGTAGCTTAAGTCTGCCCTGTGATCCAGAAGTAGATTTCACCACCTTCCAACCCAGTTCTCATTCCTGCAGACCACAGCACTTCTCAGATCTGCTCCAGGTGGACAGATAACACTCATGTACTTCATATCCCAGAGGAGGAAAAGTCATAGAGAAAAGGGACTCACGGATTCAAAGGTTTGGTGTGATTTTTAACCAGCACCCGGGGAATAGGAGAGGCTGATAACGTTTGAAAGCAAGCAAAGTAAGAGCATAAAATTAGAACTGGAGCTAAGATGCTGTTCTAAGTGTGATGACCTGACTGCAAACAGCAACTCCTTTCACACTTGCCCAGTGACCTCAAAAGCCTTCAGACACAAGACAATTCGGACTTCATTCATGATTCCCTGGTACTACAACAGTTAATATCTCAGCACCCTTCCCCATCGTTTGCCTCCTATGCAGCAAAACATTAGTTATAAGTTTCATGAAAAAAGCCCAACTTTATCAATGGTATCATTCCTTAGGGAATTGCCAGTGCAAAACCCCAAAGGATGTAAAATTAAATGCCTGGTGTCCCTAAATCTTGTAAAGTATTTTCTAGGGGTTTTGGTTGCTGAAAGCTTCAAGGACATCAGGCTGTTCACAGTTACCCTTTGTGGGTATTTTCACCATTCTGACCTCCTATTCTAAAACACAACTGCTAATTCCTCCACATTAGAAAAAGGAGAATTTAATAAACCTGGCAGCTCTACCACATATCATAATATATAAAATGATATAATTATATCATTATTATAATGCTCCTTGCTAACTCCTGGCTGTAAAAAGTTGGACTTGACACTAAATCGTAGGCTCTGGAAACAAAAAAGATATCATGGCTAGACTTACAGCAGTTAGCACAAAAATTCCCAGGTGAAACACTCCACGGCCAGAAGCTCTCAAAAAGAGCACACTGAACTTCAGAGCCCTGAAGTTACAGGCTAATTTCAGTACTTGGTGAATCTTAAATAAAGCCTCCATGCAAGCCTTTTTAGGATTGTGGCCCTCATTTGTTTCTAAGTGAAGAAATGAAAACTATCATTATATAGCTCTGGAAAAGGCTTATTCCCAAATAGATCCTATTTACAGGTCAAAATTCTACCCTGTCTTGTTTACATGCAACTCCCGTAAAAAAAAATGAAATACCATCCCCTGAAGATCATGGGACTGTGCAAGTGCCCACAGGCTCCTGAGCATGCTCAGCCTGGAGGTTCCTCTGAGCAGCCTCTGATGCTCCCTTGCCCTCCTGGCTGCCAGGGCTGCCCTGGGCTGGGAGGGTTGTGCACTGCAGGCCCTCCCTGCCCATACACACCAGCTCATTTAGAGCCAGCCCAGAAAGTGCATTCACGTCTCTGACCACAATGCAGACGTACTTTGAGAGGAGCAGAACAACCCCGGAAGCTTTTGAAAAACTAGCCCTTGAAGTCTAATTTTAAAGTCAAACTTTGTGCCTATCACAGGCCTGAATAAATTAGCAGCTACAGAAAAAATGAGTTTCTACAGAAATAAGAAAGGTGCTGCACTTTAGTTAATTTAAGAGTTAAGGCTTTCAAGATCACTGGCATTTTTCCTGTCTCCTTGAAAACACCACTGTCTCAGCCATACCTCGGTGGGCCAACCCAGGTGAAACCAAAATGTCAAATTTTTAAATCAAAATCACCTGTTGGGATGATGGAGTGCAGCATTTCTGAAGCATTTCTGAAGCAGAAAGTAATTTTCAGTTTCTTTTGATAAAAAAACACAGGTTTTGTTTGTTTGTTTTAAGGCTCCTTATGAGGGAGCCAATCTGGCTGGCAGCCCCCTCCCTCTGCACGTTGCTGCTGAATTTTGATTGCGTGGGGAAGATGGGATGGCTGGTAACCTCTGTATCATCAGGTCAGCATCACAACAACATGCTCCTCCAGCAATCCTACACCTCCTGTCACAGCATTCCTCTACCTCCGCTTGTTTTTCCAAGTTTAATTAAAATCCACTGCAGTTTTTTTTTTTCCCATCTGCTCTGAGGGGTTGAGTGGCTGGGCTGTGTTTCTGCTTCTGGAAAGCGGCAGGAACAGAGGGGTTAATGCTCTGTATTCAGAACAAAAACCACAGAGCTGAGGCAGATCTGCACTCATCCAATCCATTCCCTGACAAAACTTGTTGCTAGTCCTGTCTGCACCATCCTAGATCTCCCAGGTTTCACTGGCTTCTAGCCAAAAGTGTCGTTTTACTCTCATAATGAAGGGGGCCAGAAGGATTTATCTTTCCCAACCTCTCCCTACATTATGTCCATCCCTGCAGAGCAATCTTCTTGTTTTTCCACATTTTCTTGCAGTCTGAAACCCTCCCAAGGGCATATCCCCAAGGATCTGCTGAGATGGAGGGCTTCTCAGCTTACAGCTTCTGCCTACGGTGCTGTATTTAGCCCATTAAAAATCCCAATAAGGTTACACATAAAAGCTCTTTCAAAGTTTTGGCCCTGACACTTTACTCGTCACCTTCTAAATCAAGTTATGCCTTATTTGAAAATCTTCAGAAATTGTTTGGAGGAGTGAATGACCTATTCTGAGGCTTTAAAATTAGATCAAAAGTATAAAGTTGCTTCCTCCCAAGCCACTGTATTACTAAACAAGGAAACGGTCACACAATAAAATTTCCACAAGAAGAATGGAGTCTGTAAACTGAGGCTGTCACAGGTGAAGGAGGGGGGAAAGAAGGAAAAAAAAAAAAAAGGAAAAAAGAAAGAAAAAAAAGAAAAAAAAAAAAGAAAAAAGGAGCAAAAGCTGATGCTGTAGTATATACTGTATTTATTAATATCCTGCAAGCTAATTAATTCAACAATATACAAATTACAGTTCCCACCTTTCAACTTGCTTCAGGAACTGCCTCCCCCAAAACAACCACCCCTCCCAAAAACCCAAACCTGCGTGGTAGAACATTCTTCCTAGGCACTAAGTCAGGCTAAGAGACTCAGATTAAGGGGGAAGATGCCAGTTTTGCCTCGATCTGCTCAAGCCATCTGCTACTCTGCTGGAGTCTGAGGCTTAGAGACAAGTACAAAGTCTGACCACTGGATCTCTCCTTCCCCCTTCCAGTCTCTTTTCCCCCTATAACATATTCTGACTTAGTCACAATATTCCTACTGATTCATGAAAGCTCTCCCAAAGCATGGAAAGCACACCTGAAAAGCAATCAAAAAAAAAAAAAAATCCAGCCCTGTATAATAATGTCAGGTTTCTCTGAAAGGATTTTGCTCTGGGCCTGGAAGACTAATCCAACATTAAATTGTTCTCCTGCTGGCCTGTGAAGAAAACTCAACAGGTAAAAGATCATCAGCTGGAATTTAACAAATAAATGACAAAGAAAAAATACCACTGACAAAGAAAAAATACCTGTTCTTCTAACGTGGCTGCTGTGACTCCACTGGCTCAGTCACTACTAAAGTTGGAGTAGAAACCTTCCTTATTTTTAGGCTAAGTGAGCAAATACAAATTTGAAAGCAGGGGGAAGGATCCTGAAGCCAGGAAATACTGTTTTTACATGCTAATTGCTGATAAAAAACACATTTAAGGAAAGAATGAACATCCATTGTTCCCCATTGCCATGGTCTACTGAAGGGAATCTCAACTAGATCCAGCCTGCCTTGAGTTTTACTGTGTGTTTTGATTCCAGTTTTGATAAGGTCACACCTTAGAAGAGCCATGCATAGTGTAACAGATGGGGATAAAGCTTTCAGCTACTCCCAGACTCCGCTAATAGCATCTCTAAGAGAAGAAAAATCAAATTTTTTTTTATATTTATATAAATAGGTATGGGTTTTCAAGTTACTTTGGCTCCCACCTCATCCCACCAACCCACACAGGGATGATTCTGCTGCAGTGGAGGCTGCGACAGCTGAGAGCGCAGGGGAAAATACCCACTCAGGCAGGAGGAGCACCAACAGCTGCCTCCCCAAGGACCAGGATCATGCCTGGCCTCCCTGCCCAGCCACAGCGCTCAGGGAAGCAGCTCCAGCCACGAGCTCTGTAAGCTCCCAGATCCCCAGATCTAACACTGACACTCCTACGGTGTCAAAGGCCAGTTTGTGCCCAGACCTTTCTTATGGAGTAAGGCAGCCATCCTCACTGCTCTGCACACCTGGCATCCATTTCACACTCTGAATTCACCCCTCTGAAGCCTCACACTCTGCCTTCAGGCCCTTCCTACTGCCAGCTTGGGATCCAATCCATCTTGGGTGTCACTGGTAAGACAGCACCAGTGTCAACTACAGTATATACTACAGAATTTAAAAAAAAAAAAAGAAAAGAAAAAAAAGAAAACATAGAATAGTGAGGTAATGGTGACCTAATTTCCTAGACTAGCTGTCTGCTAACCACAACTTAAGGTTTCAGAGACTTTGGCTCACTATCAGCTTGCACTAAAAATGCCTTCTCTCTGCAAACCAGAAATAAGCTTATTACGTTGTTTTCAGATAATACCATCAAAAAAAAAAAAAAAAAGGAATGCCACAAACTTGCATCCCCTTGAATAAAAAACCCAAACCCTTTTTTATTCACATCAAACTTTTACAAGGAATATGACCTATTGTTTAGAAAGGAGCTTAACTCTCATCTATCACAAGAATGATGCTGTCACAAAAATGACCCCATACCAAAATTTCCACGACACAGACTTAATTTCCAGTGAATTATGTTAGAAAGACCTTCAATTTAGTATCAATTTATATCGGGTAAAGAGATAAGAGGTAGCATTATTAGCCCTAATGCAGAAAATGAACTGCAGTGGGAAAGTTTTGGAAAGTGCATGCCACAGGAATGAAACACTAGCATAATGTGGACAGCAATGTGCTTAAGACCGTGGCAGCTGGACCGAGGCAGAAGAGGTCATGCTTAGCAAAGCCTCTGGAATTTCCAGGGATGCTTGTGCAGAGACATGAAGGAATTTTGCAGGATATTGTATACTCAGAGTGCTAAAAAGCAGAAGATTCTGCACCCGACAGCAACAGCTAAGGTGAAAAGTTTTGGAAGATGATCTAAGGAGGAGCCTACACAGTAAATAGAGATAAGGGCAGGAGCCAAAGGGTGCCAAAAGTGAAAATATTTCAGGTTGGAACGAAATAACAAGAACACTTCAGAAGTCAGTTTAAACCTCTATTTAAAAATATATAGGTAGTTATTTACTTATAAAAGATATTCTTGTCTGTTTATGTGCTGGACAGAAGTATAGCAAGACCAAAATGTGGCTGTGGTCCACTGTCCTCTCACCATGCTTCAGTGTATAACATTTGCATATTATTTTACAGTTGCTAAAAAGCAAAGTAATGAAATTAAATTGAAAGAGGACTAGATCAGTGAAGGAACAGAGCCACAGTATGTCAAGTGATGTTTGATAGATGTGAGCTTGAAATAGCTTCATCAGTTTACAGCCATATGTGCCTACACTGTTCATGCTTGGGGGTTAGTGTGCACAAGTGTTCAAAACCACAACTCAGCACACCAGACAGAGCACAAAACGCAGATGAGGCTGCATTTACATAGGTCACGAGACTATGCAAATATGTTTGCCCTGGAAACTAAAACAGCTATAGGAAAGCTGCAGAGGAGAGAAAGACAAAAGTCTAGCCAAGTTTAACATGGGGCTTAAGGAAACTGAGACAGAGTTGCCTCCTCCAGGACTATGATCAGCGAGGCTCCTCCATTCAGAACCACGGATCATGGCAGAAATGCAGTTGAGAAATGCCCGTACCATACATGGGAACCAGGAAAGGAGTGAGGTATGGGGTTAATCCATCCAGACAGCTTCATTCAACAAGGCTCTCAGGTGCACAATGAAGTCTGGTACCAGCCCAAGGGGCTTGCTAGTGTCTTCAGACACCCGAGGAATGAGGAGAGCTTTTAGTCAAAGGTAAACAAGCACATAAATGTTCATATGATCAAAGAACAGCTTGTGTTGTAAGGGACCTTAAAGACCATGTGGTTCCTACCCTCTGCCGTGGCAGGGACACCTTCTACTATCCCAGATCGCTCCAAGCTCCATCCAGCCTGGCCTGCAACACTTCCAGGGATGGGGCAGCCACAGCTTCTCTTGACAACCTGTGCCTCACCACCCGCACAGGGAAAAATTTCTCCCCAATATCCCATCTAACCCTGCCCTCTGTCAGTCTGAAGCCATTCCCCCTTGTCCTGTCAGGCCCTCCAGGCCTGTATAAATAAGCTCTCTCCATCTTTCTTGCAGGCTCCCTTCAGGTTGGCTGAAGGCTAGAAGGCTGAAATTAAATCACCCAGAAGTTTCTCTTTGCCAGGCTGAACAATCCCACTTCTCCCAGCCTTTCCCCACAGCAGAGCTGCTCCATCCCTCTGATCATCTCAGTGGCCTCCTCTGGACTGGCTTCAACAGGTCCATGTTCTTCCTGTGCTGGGGTCTCACCTGAGGGGTGCAGAGGGACAGAATCTCCCTCCCCTGCTGCCTACACTGCTTTTAGCATGTTTCCAAAATCAGATCCAAGACATTTGCTAATACTGATTAACTTGTATCAATCCCAATTCACTTTCTCAAGGACATATTATTACTATTCCAGAAACAGTCCAATAAAAAACAATCAGGGAAATGCCAAATATCAAACCCTATACATTATCAAGAACAACTGAAGGAGGCAGGTTGATTCCCACAGAAGAGCCAATTTTGAGGAGACCTTTTTGAGTTTTTTTATCAGAACAGGAGGGACAGATATCATTCACACGCCAACTGTTTCACAGGGCTAAAAGGTCCAGAAATGAAGCAGCAGTGTAAAAAGAAGAACAGAAGTACACAGATTTGTTTCAATGCCTGGTTAACTCAGGCAAATATAACTTGGAGAAGAAATTTGAAGTTCTTACCTGAGCTTAGAGCAGACTTACTAAATGGCTGTCCTGGATGAATTTCCTAAAGCTCCTGAATCTAGTGGTTTGTGTTGGCCAGCTGCTGCTGAAAAGCCAGCCAACAGCAAAAAATTCCAGATCCAGGAGCTCAGAAAGAATAAAAGACAGTGAGCATAGGCCACCTGATACTCCTTTCAGAAAAGTGAAAAACAAAATTATTCCAAAGACTGCCTCCTTTCCCTAAAATGTCCTCAATTTTGCTAGTTACACCACCATCAAGCAGACAAAACCATCAGCTTTGCTCATTTGCACTAAGAACCTCAAATGCTACAGATCACTGAGGGGGTTTAAGAAAAACAGGAAATTTACCATTCTTAACACACAGCATGTCCTATATCTAGCAAAATATTAGGAAAGCCCTTGGTCTCTCAAAATATCCCATATCTAAATGGCAATCATGAGCTCTTCTAATGTGTCACAGCTGCTTTCAAAGTGATTATTCCGCAGAACTACCAAGAGAAAAAAAGGAAGACACTTCTCTACTTCCTGGCTTTTAAATACATCTTTCTCAAGTCAACTGTTCTACTTTCCCCCAGCTTTATTGCAGAAAAATCCTGAAGCCGTCAGGTTTTCCCAGTATTGCTAATGCAATATTTACAGGATGCTTCCTTACACTGAAATCTGTTTGCACACATGGATCCCAGGTGCCATTTTTCAGACTGCCTCCAGGAAGCAAATTCCTTGATAAGAAGAAAAAAGATACGTGATGTTCAGTCTTCCATTTCAAGGAAACAGGTAAGAAGTCAGCAATATTTTTCAACCAGACTTTTCCTTCCTCTTGCCAAGCAGCCCTTGCAGTGATAGTAACCCAGCAGCCAAAATAGGTGTGGACATAGAAATGAATTTGCAAGGACTGATCCTCATTTGTCACACTATCCATGAGATAATGAATTATCACATTCCAAGAACCCATCTCAAGGTGAGCACGTACTAATCTGTGGTGAATCTCACACCCTCAAAAACCCACCAAACCACCAAATTATATTCAGTACATATCCATGAACAAGCTTGTATTGTTCAGGTCTGACAGACGACGTATCTTGAGGTAAGGGTGGTTGGAATGGCTTCTCCTGAACAGCACTATAGATAGATGTTCCTACAAAAATACATCTCCTAGAAAAACCCAGCTTTTCTAGGCCACATATACCAAAAAAGTCTCTTGTAGTATTTCCTTCCAGTAGGTACCTCAGATGTGATCACAGCTGAGAGCATTGGCAAATTCCTACTCTTAGCACTTAAAGAATTCATTAAGTTTTAAATGTGTATCCAGAAAACTTTTGACACTTAAAGGTATATTTTCAAAGCAGCTCATGGGAGGTACATGCACAAATCCCATTATTTGATAACAGGATTACTGAACGGTGCTTTGAAAACATATCCCAGACTGTTATGGCATTAACAGGCACATTTACAGATCCCAGAAACATTAAAACTTATTCATTCTACTAACTACTGTCTGAAAATTCCAGGTAGCCAGCTTCAATTAATCCCTTGTCTCATCTTCTACCTGGGCAGCATACCTTGTTTGTCTGACAGAATTCATAATGGAGGAATGACCAAAGCGAATTTTGATCATTGGAGTGAATTCTTTATTTCAACCACACTACAGAAGAATGGCATTTGTTTTCTTCTTACGATAAGCACATGGGAAAGGAAAGAAAACCAAGTTTCATTATGGAGCTTTACATTAAGTAAAAATGACTGTACATTTTAAAAAACCCAAACCCAGTAGTTAGCAAACTAGAATATCAGATGCTCTAAATCAGAAGCCCTTATTGGATCTACACTTATGGCCCTTTATACCAGATGAAAACTTGGCACCAGCTGAGCGGTTTTGATCTGTACAAGCATCTTCCATAAAAATCAAAGCAAACTTGCTAGCATACTTACACAAAACTTGCAGGAGGTTTTATGAAAAATAGTATGTGGTTCAGCCAAAATTCCCATAGCCATGAGAACTTCAGTTAGCCAAGGGAGAGTTAAATCTCCAGTGGTTCAGACGTAAGTCTGAGCATTGATTTCTGCTGCTACTCATTAATCTGAAATGCAGACCTCTGAAGACTTTCATTTTTGTGCTACCTTGCGGCACAGCAAATGTAAAGAGAAACAAACTTTTAGTCCTCACTAACTGCAAGCTACTCCAGCTCTGTAGTAAAATACAGAACAGCTCATCCAACTAAAGGGAGTTCATATCCATGCATTTATGTATCCCAGGGTTTCCTGTAGGCAACTGCTCCCTTGCTATAGACCTAGAAGAGGTCTTGCCAAGGAAAATCTTGGTTTTTCTACTGAAGCTCAGGCCAATCAACAGGGTAGCAAACTCATGCTGGAGTTGCACAGTCACAAAAATAACCTGGAAAAGGCATTTCTGCTGCTGCACAACTGTGCTATGACCCACAAAAAGGGCGTGCTGGTCTACGTGTACAGCCTTTGCAGGCCTTGGCTTGGACTTCAGAGTAGAGAGGGGCTGCCACCAGCCCTGGAGTGAGAATTGGAGCAGATGAGGAAGGCGTTGCTCAAGGCTCAGACAGGCACACAGCTGGTGACCCCTACAGGGGTACAGGGTGCCTCATTGCCCTACGTGACTCTCAGCCCTCCGCTGTCAGGCCATCGTGCCATATGATCCCATTCAGAAATGTGTCAGACTCCTGCCCACATTCTGGCAGAAGCAAAAGGGTAACTCTGCTTCATTCCTAGTCTGCTGCTTCTCGTGACAATTTTGTAAGTTTAAATAGCTTGCCACCCTGCCTGGTATTTACCCCTTCCTGTACTGCTCAATGGGCCCAATCCCATACGCTTTCCAAAGGTTTAATTTACCAGGTGGCTGGACGTGGCAGAACAGACTTTCATTTCCCGACAGAGAGGAGAGATTCCCACATCAGTCTGAAAGGGAGCTCCTGAAACGGAAGCTGTCTCGTGGCTGAAGTACAGACCTCTGCGTGGGCCAAGCTACCCTGCTGCTCAGGCTGCTGAAACATCATCAACATTTCCCTTCTCCACTGGAAACACTTTACCTGCAAGATCACGTCACAGCACGTGCCTTTTTCCTAACTTTATTGTGCTGCTGCCCCAGAGACGTCTCACATCCCCTAAACCCAGTTTATTCCTCCTCTGCCATTTCCAGCATGCAGTTCACAGTGGAAATTCGGTCCCCGGCCTCCGAGCCTGCACCACGCACTCCCACATTTCACCTCATTTTCATTGTTCCAGCCCAAATGTGGCAACTCTTCCTGTACAATTTTCTGAGTTTTTCACGCTGATTTCGCCCTTTGACGTGAATTGGAAGAGACAAAAGTAGCCCCCCATTTTTAATGGCAATTCCTTAATGAATGTTTGAAACAAATCTGGTTTGGGACTGAAGGAGCTTGCCGCCTTACTGCAGCCTGATAAATCCCATCTTTTATAGCCTTCCACAATCTTTCATTTAGACATTTTCTCATGCACTTTGAAAAACGTGTATCAATTTCTACCCTAGTTAAGCTAACAACTTTCTCAGGAAAGCATACCAGATACAGTACTAAAATGTGGATAGATTAGGTTTCCAAGATAAATATATTTGATTAAAGAGGAAGACATGGGGAATCAATTCATAATCAAGTGATGTAATCATCTTTGAAAGCTGGAGTTTAATAAAGCAACAAGGAAACTTCAGTTTAAATATTGTAGCTAATCTTGTGTTTGGACTTGTCAGCTATTTTCTAAACAAAAACTATTAGCCACAGAGACCAGTGATTTTGCAAATAAATTGAAGCTTTATAGTAGATTAGGCACTTTTTATTACCTCAGGGGATAGACTGTGCACTTACTTAAAAAGCTTAACATTCATTTATTCACACATTTGTTTTACATGTTAATACATTAAAGATAATTAACAGCTTCATTTTCTAAGTGATTTTTAAATTCATTACTCATGTCAACCTTATCCTGAATGCAAAATGGAATTGGCCTCAACCTCTCAAACCAGTTTTTATTCACCAGCTTCCAGAGGAGAACAAATCTTTCTGCTTTTCCACCTACTAGCCGCCTTACCCACTTTGACTGAACTCTGAATAAACTGAAGAAAATATCCCCATACCAACAGAAAAAGCAACAGCTACAGTAATAAAGCACTTTCAGCAACAAGCTCTGCTTTTAGGTGCTGATTTTGTGACATCCCCAATTTTAGTAGCTAGACACTCTAACATTTCAGCAGCAAACATTTAAGCAGCACTTTTGCTGTTATTTAAGTGATTTTTCTGTTACTGTTGATTTACGTTTTAAAATAGACCCTCTCAATTTCAAAGTTAAGCAGGATTTTAAAAAGTTATTGAATCAAACCTGAAAATCCAATTGACATTTTAAAACTTCCTTTTTAAACTAACGGATATTTATGTACTCTGGTATTCAGCTGGCTCAGCCTGCCTTCGGACAACTTTAGTTGCACAGCTTCCTGAAGGCATCTTAAGGCATTTTCCCCCTCATCCTCTCTCTTTTCTTTCCACAATTCTCTGTACTATTGAGGTCACACTAATCCAGCTATAGTTGCTCACATGACTTTTGTTCTGAGAGATGCCAGTGGCTACTGTACATCCCTGTGAGTGGTACTTATTAAACTACGCCTCTGTAGACATTGATTTATTAAAAAAAAAATAAAAATCCCCAGGCTTGTGCAAAATAAGTGTTAGCTAAGAGGAAGTACAGAGAGTTTAATGGACAGGGATGGGCATGTTTTGCTAAGTTGCTAATCAGACTCAGAAAAGCATAAAGCCAGATAAAACTTCCTGGTAAAACTTGGTGCTGTCACAACCAGCCAGTCACTGGAGTAGAGAGGAGTCGCTCTCCGCGCTGTCCTCCTCCCTCCAGCTGCTGCTCCGTGCACTCAGGGGGCTCCTCTTTGAGGCGATATTTAAGGCGGCTTGAGCCGCGCTCGGCTGCATCAGCCGGCTGGGTCAAACAGCTTCGCAGGGACACGCACCGGCTACAGGCGCTGTAGGATAATCCTGGAGCCCTGCCCAGCATTCCTGCTCCTGCTTTCATAATCGCACAGAAATTACCTGCCTCTAATGAAACGTTCATAACTGTGTGTGGAATACTGTTGCGTGCCTAATGCCTATCTTCAGGTGCATAATTAATTGCTCTGCAAGGCATTTTAAGGCGGGGGAAGAAAAGCCGAGCATAAATGCTGATCCAACAGTCTGCAAAGCCAGTGGACTAGAACAGGAAGGCCTCCGAGAGCAGCAGCTTTCAGCTAAGGCCCCTGCTATCCTTATGCAGAGGACTAATTAGGATATTATTTGTTACCATTTAGAGGAACAGCTCCTGAGTTTGGTTAGAGGTGAGCACTAATCAGCTGCTGAAATCTAAACTGATTATGTCTGAAGTGTCGACAGATGCAGAACTCCCTGAGTGAAGAATTAACATGTGTCAGCTTTTTGAGACAAGCTAGGGGAATACTTGTTTAACAGAAAAAAAAAAAAAAAAAGGCACATTATTTAATACTGTGCAACAATCATACACAAATAGAATGAATCATATGGAGAACAGTGGGATAGAACGTACCAGTTTAACACATAAAAAAAATCATGTCAAATGTCCTTTTTCTTCTCAACATAACTGAACCCTTTTCCCACCAATGCTATTCTCTTAATTGAGTTGTTAGGGGTAAGAGAGGGAGAAAAAAAGGCCAAACCTCCCAGGCTTGTCAACAAAGCATCCTGGTTCACTGCTCTCTAGAATGTACATTAACACTGTTGTTTAAACAAGCATTATAAAAGAGTTCTCCATTCCTCAAACACTTATCTCAAATCCTTCCCCTGATCCCAAAATGATCTGTGCACATTTCCACATAGTAGCCTACCTCTACCCAACATTATCTGCACACAACAAAACAGCAATCTTTGCCCTAAGGAATTAAGAAGGGAATTTCATAGTAATGCTCCCCTTCCCGCTCCAAGGCAGCCTACAAGTCACAGAAAGATCATAGTTTTAACCAGGACAGACATGTTGGCAGCCACGGAGGACTGCCTAATTTGGAAGGCCCTAAATTTTTTTTAGATTTTGCCAGAGGGACACTCCATCCTGTTTTCAAAATGTCATGGGACTGAAAGGGAGTAAAACCCAACCAGTTTCCTTTGATCTTCTCCCCGAGAGCAGCGGGGTCTCATTCAATGTATTTAGTAGAGTCAGGACTGAACTGTTCAACCTCTAAGAGGAATAAGCATCAACACTGCACTGAATACAAGTTATGCAAACACATTAGTATTTACAGGACTGAGGCTTCAAAGACAAGATTTGAGAAGTGAAAAGAACAGAGGGATACAGAATCAGAAGTGGCACATTTCAGCATAATCACCTGCTCACACAATTACCAGACACAAGACAAAGCAGTCGCAGTCATCACGCTCATTGCATTCAACAAGGCAACAACTTGCACACTTATCCCTGTCTGCACTTTGCTGGACCGCATGGCTAAAGATGTGCAACACTTCCAAATACTCTGTAATATGATGAATTATAAAGACACTGCAGAAGCATCTAAACTACATAAGGTGCTGATCATATATATGGAAAGAGACAGCCCATATCCCAAAAAGCTTTAATCCTCCTGAAAATTAAAATCCAAACAAACGTGTGGGTTTGAAATGTCATTGTTCAGCACCAGCCAATGAGATATTCCAGACTGAGTTTCTGAACCATCTGGTAAAGCATCACAACAGCTTTAAGCATCCAAGGATCTGTCAGGGGCTTTAGTTTAGAAATACTAATAATCCCATCATGTGCAGCTCCTGCTGAATGGAAGATATACCTACTCAATGATTTACTCCCCACTCCTTTACCCAACTGCACAAAGGAGAATCAGCCTGAACAAGACCTGTTAACATTTCTTCATCTGAATGCAGCATTGCTCAAACTATTTGAGAACTATTACCCAGAATCACGGTCCTTTAGCTTACAAGTCACAGTGAGGACCTTTGGTGGGTCAAAAGGGAAGAACAATTTCCAGGAAAAGCATTAAAATGTATTTTTCTTTGAGCTACTTAGTTCTCCAGATTTTATCTAATGATTTCTTCCTTTCTTACCATTTACCTTGACTTTTACAGGTGACATTTGGGTTGAGGGAAAAAAAATAGGGAGGGAGCTTCATTAAACATATTTAACAGCTCTACACAACCCACAAATCAAGGAACACTTGTCTGGGGAAATGAACTCGTAGCTGGAAGACAGGCGTTTCAGCAGCTGGGCAGCTTGGTTCCTGTCTCACTGCATGCTGCTGACCGAGCCACTTGGACCAACTCTTCCAATGTCCAACTGCACATATTCCTGACCTGCTCGGACATGGGCTAGCAGTCTCTGCCATCCCTAAAAGTCAGGCCTACAACATCCCAAGGGAGGCATTTCAAAGAGATAGGTGGCTCTTATAAAAGAGAGAGGAAGCTCTTCTTTCACTTCCAGTCTCTGAAGGCTCAGAGAATGATGCCTGTTCATCATTGGAGAGGGTTTTGAAGGCTTGGTGTAAAATACCCTCTTGGAAATGTATCCATAACCTGAGGGTACTAATAAGGGGGTTTGGAGTTCTTTTTTTCCCTTTTAATTCCAATAGGGTTTATGACACCTCTACAAGCATGAAGCTGAACTATCAGTTTAAGACCGTTGGTCCCAACACGTGGCTTGTGGTCAATGTGTTGCACTTGGGAGACTTTGATAAAGTTGACAGAAATCGAAAAACGAGGTGACACAGACACCTGAATACAGCACATTTGAAGTGCTATTATTGCCCACAGGCTGAGAGCAGCTGCTGACTGTTTTTTAGACCAGCAGTTTGCAGTCACTGGAACATGGGATACTCCTAGGGGGGCACACACACACAAAGGAAGAAATGAAAAGCTGTTATTAAACAGTCTTAAATTCACTCAGTGAGACCCATATGCAAGACGGCATTCAGTCTGGAAATTAGAAAAGAAAATATTGAAAACAAGCACTTTTTAGAAGAAACCAGCCTTTGAAAATAGCCTCACTAGAAAGGCACTCTAAGCTCAATACAGAGACTCTTCAGGGAAGTTGTTTAAAAATGCTTTGTACACAGCCAATTAACTCTAACTTATTGATTGAGATGGCATCTCTTAATTGTTCGGTTTGTTAAATATTTCTCTTTGAAGAATTTTCTTTCCGAAAAGCCACTTACACCAATTTCTGTAACTTGCCACTCAAGCTATCAGTGGACACATAAGAGGTATATACATGGTGATGAGCTTTTAGTAGTTAAAAAAAAAAAACAGCAGCGACAACAATAAGAAAAAAAGGTGGTTTGTCTTTGAAAACCACACTGGAAAATAACCACTTACAGGTAGTTCTAAATAGAGACTTGTGAAGTAAAGACAAATGCAACCGAGAGCTAATAAAGCCCTATCTGTTAAACTCGGCATCCTGTGAGCTGATACTGGGCTTTTAGCACTCACTGTTCTGCAAACCACTGGAAAAAAAAGGTAATGGGTAAAACAAAAAGATGTGATAAAGTCTTCCTATTTCGTTGAAAAGCCACATGTCATTGGCATAAACTCTTCAGCAAACCATTGCAGAAAAATCAGCTGTCAATCAGCTGCTGCTTCTGTAACACAAGTTGAGCAGAGAGGAGAAAGAAAAAAAAAAAAAAAGGTATTTTCAAAATTAAGCATTAGTGATGTATAAAAGCTATTAATCAGTATGAAGATCAAAGAAATGAAACCAGTTACAAGGTATTAAATTAAGAAAAGTCAAAACCTATAAAGTGTCAGTCCTTGCTAAACTCATATGCTCCCAGCATCTAAGCAAGAGGGACAGTTTTAGGTAAATGAAGAACAATTCTTTATTGAAACTACCCAGTACAGGGTTCATGGCCTTCAGGAAAGAACCTCAAATTCATCAGACAAGAAGTCAACGCTGAATGAAAATCTACTGAACACCATTGACAAGATCTTTCTTTTGCTGGCATCTGGGTCTTTTCCTATTAGCATCCAACTATCACATTTTCCAGTGAGAACCAGTTTAAGGCAAGTGTCCCCACAGTCAAGCCATATGTGAAAGCTCTTTCCACACAGGATCACAGTGAGAGAATTTACCATGACAATAGCCTTGGATTATTCTAGAGCAACTACAGAGGTGAGAATCAGTGTTTGGCTTCTCAGTGTCCAGTTTTGTTCATCACCAGCTCACCCACACTCCCTGTTCACAAACACCTGCATGATTCTACCCATGTGAGTATTCCCAAATAAGCCAAGGCACACATGTACCAAAACTCACACTTTATACTTGTTAGACCTCTGGACATAACCTGAGATTCTCAAATCTCAAAAGCAATGATGTGATAAAGACTGGTTTTTCTCCATCTCAAAGTTCAAGAGGCTGGTGACCATCCATGAATTGGATGACAACGTTCTCAGAGGAGGAAAAGGCATATCTGAGTTACCTATACTAAGCCAAGTATGCTTTTTTTGGGGCAGATGAGAAAGAGGGAATTTAGGCCTAAACAACTGTCATGGGTGTAAAAAACAACTCTGTCATTCACAAATGCCCCTTTTTTCAACCAAAAGCAGAGCTGGCTAAAAATAATAGTAATTCAAACTGAAATGGAAAAAGGAGATTTTTTTTTTTTATTAGAAATGATTTTTCAACCAGCTCTAACAAAAAGAAAGTAGAGCAATAATAAAAGTAAAAGACATGGAAATGTAATATTAGGCGTACTCTGTGTTTCGTGGCTCTTGCTACAGCAATAGCATCTGCCTGCTCCATCCACAGTTTTCCTTGCAAGATCAAAACCAGGCTGACCCAGCACCCCACTCCAGATAACTTATTCCTCCACAAAGAAATATAAATAATACTCTCACTCTCCTTTGCTCAGCTACTGTTTATCAGTTATGATCACCTTCACTCCTAGATAAAGTATGTTTCCAGCTTTCTACATCAGGGGATAACTTACAGCAGCAATTCAAAAACGTGTTTGCCCAGCTAGGGAGAATTCAGAGCAAAAAGGGAAGTCCTGCAGGATGTGCTGGTCTCTGATAGCCAAACCTCTGAACTGTTACATGAAGAACCAAGTCTAAACGAGAAGGAGTGAGGAAAAGGAAATGTACACATACAAGAACTTTGCACTTCTATAATACTTCCTCTCCACTGTTTTCTACAGAGGAACAAGGCATGAATCTTCATCATATCCCCATCTAGCAGGGATGAAACCCTGGCAGAGGAGAGGGAGAATTTCCCCAAGATGAAAAGGGTACTTTTGGTGGGACAGCAAAGCTCACGCTAAAAGGTGTACTGGCTCTCAGGAGGCTGCTAATACTGCCAGCCTTGTTTCTCCTGACAGAAGAGTCCCACCATGTAACTGCTTCTCCAACACAACAAAAGGAATTGAACTTGGAGTTCAGGGAAGCAGGAGAAGGGGGGTGGAGAAGGAGAAACCGGCAGAGTTTCAAATCTTTGGTGTGTATTTATAATGTTGTAGAGAAACTGCATTTCAGGATGGAATGATTATTGATTTCTTAATGGATTACTGCTGCGCAAATTTACACTCCCCCCCAAAAACATCAATCTTGGGATAATAATTATAAACCTATCACAGTGCATAGAGCATTCTGACTGAGTAGAAACTTATCGCTATCTGCCGGGAAATGGTCAGTTTTCTAATTTCTCCCACTCCAACCACATTACAGCATGGCAAGGAGCTACTGAAAAATACATGCTATTATAGAACAAAGTTGGTAATAACCACAGGACATACCTCCAGTCAACTTTCATTAAACGGACTCTTTTAAACTACTGCCCTTAAGACAGTGCCTGATCCATTAGTGAACAAGTTAATTAGTTATTAGAATCCTTTTATGTTATTTTTCTCATTGTAATGAAGCACCCAGCATTGAGTGAGACTCCTTAATGGGCAACATACATTCACAAACCCACACACCCTCACTTTTTCTGCTTACCAGCCTACAGTCAAATGTTTCTGTAGCTAAGTAATTTTTTAGCAAAGGCATCCATAGAACAGCTTTGCTACAAGCAGCATCGTGTTGCAAAAACGACTGAAATACCACCAAGACTCCCCTTAACTTCAGGAAGCGTCAGACCAAATCACTGGAGATAGGGCACTAGGGAAATTTAAAAATCATTCTGAGCCAAAAAACTCAATACCCCAAAGTTTGTGCAAGTTGCAGGAATGTGGAAGATCCAGGTCTGTCTCTGTTCAGTGGTTCCCACTCACACCACCACTGCCGTTTAACTAAAGGTGTTACATGAGGTTACAGTCCAAATGTGAGCTGTGAGCTAAAGGCAACCTGCAAAAGGGCTGGTTGTGAACCCAGCCCCTCTGAGCTGCTGGCCCCATCCCTCTGCAAGAGGCAACCATCCTTTGCACTGGGTCAGAGGCAACAGAAAAGCCAGAAAAGCCAACTGCCTGCCTTGTTGACCACACAGCTGATGGCCTGTGCGAGGTATCAGCACAGCTCAGAGTGCCTTTTCCTCTGCAGAAACAGAAAAAGAGCTAGGAGCTCCCATCCCTGCTCAGACACCACCCTCTCACTGTGTGAGACCATGCACTAAACTGGATCAGCAAATCGATCCAAGCTAAAAATACCCCTTTTTGTTATTTGGTTTTTCTTTTTCAGAAGAAAAGGCTGGCATTGCCACAGAGAACAAGGAATGCTGAACTCTGCTTTGAATGCTTGCCTTAGAAACAGTCATCTCGGCTAGAAGGGCATCTGGGGCAGCTGCCAGTTAAACACCTTTAAACAGTCCTAACTAATGACAGCCCACACACCCAGCGCCACTAAAACAAGTGCAGGTTAAAACCCTGCACACAACAGATTTCCAAGCTCCTGCAGCACTGCTCAGCTGCAGTTTGCTCCAGAGCAGAGCTGCACTTACACCCTGCTCAGCACCAATCCCGCTGTTCCCAGTGCTGAGCCTCACTGTAAGCAGTGGGTAATGGAACAGCTTGTACAAGCCAAGGGCTGGAATTTAAATGGAAAGCTGAGGTACAGCTTGCTGGCTGTGATCTGGCTATAGCCTTCCATGCCTAAAACAATTTCAAATACAAATGCAGCCAATTGATGCTCCCCCAGACTATGCTTGTCACTACCTACAACTTGCCCCCATGATAGGGGTCTGCTCCACAAGTGTGTGGAATTAGAGGAGCTCCCACAGAGTGCAGTGGGCTTTGGACAGTTCTTAAATTACTCACGAGAAAGCTTGCCAGCTACAGAGCACAGGATCAGCACCTTAACTCTCATTTCTCTAAGAGGCTCCAATTTAATTAGTGCAGCAACTTCTCCCCCTTTCCATAACCTACAATTCCATCCTTCCTTCCTCCTCCATCCCAGGAACTACTTATAGCTGCTCTAGGACAGCAAGAGCATCTCCAAAAATCCTCAACTTGAAAGGTGGTTAACAAAAAAAAAAATAACAGCCAAAGAAAGCAGCATTCTCCAAGGAACACAGGCCACATAAAATAGAAGCAAAGGACCCAAAATTCAACATTTGCCATCAGCTTCAATTAGCAGCAAAGTGGGGTTTGGGAAAACAAGGGCCTCTTCAGAGCTGCTACAGGGCAAAGATGAAATCCCAGAATTAAAAACAAAATCCCCACATGCACATTAATATTCAGAGGCAATTACCTTTCAGCTTAAAGTCAGCCAACATGCATCTTACTACTGCAGCTCTTAAAGCAATCTTGTTTACAACTGGAAATGGATTACATTATCTCATCTCCACCTATCCACATAATGCAGAGCAAACTGTCAAACATAAAATTACAAAATGGTTATTGTAAGGTATCCCCTTCAGCATAAAAATTAATTTGACCTATTTTATTACTAAATTATTTCTCCCACACAAATTCTCTATCATAGATATCTATCAGCACTGACATTTATATTCCAGTGAGGCACTCTCAGATGCCTATTTTCTTCTTCTCCATCTCAAAGGTGTATTGAACAGATTTGATGTAAACAGCCTGCCAAGCTAGTTAAAATCTTTAAACTTTACACATACAATTAGATTGTGACAATAACCATTTGCTTAAAAAGAGAGAGCGAGAAAGATACCTACACAGAGTTTCAGATTCTGAAACAAAATGCTTCAGGAATTAAAGAAATGATTAATCTAAATTTAAGAAGGACCTACAGATATTTATACTACGGCTCTGGCAGGTTGTTCTGATTGTCACCAAGAGACATGATTTGACACAATGGCCCTGATTAAGAATGTGCTTAAGTCCTATTAAAGCCAATGGAAGTTAATCATCTGTTTAAGGGCTTTGCTAAATCAGGACCAGAACAGGAGACATTTCCAAAAAATCTGGGCCTAAATTGAACACACACTAATTAGCTGCACACACCAATTACATGATTATGGATGAAACACAGTTGTTTAGCATTTACAACAGCACACTTTGTGTGGAATCATTTAGAAATAAGGTCTAATTATCATTCCATAACAGGTCCCACAATGCATTATAACCCACATATAGCCTATTAATTTTACTTAAAGGAATAGCTTGAAAAGGAAAAAGAAAAAGAAAAAAGCAGAAATCCTTCCAGTAATATCAGTCCAAATTCTCAAGTGGATCAAGATCTGACCCTTTTGAAACTTCACTGTGTTCACAGGGAGAATGTCTGAGCACTCTTGTTCGGCCCAGTTTCCTTATTGCTACATTTTGCTTACAGAAAATATTCACTCTTGCATTTCAAATGTAACATTTGTACTGGATGCTGCCTAATGACTTAGCCCTGCACTCAGAAAACAAACAAATTGGCATAGAACTGCATATCCAGGGTAAAAAAAACAGCAAATTATTCCTAAAAAATATTTTTGCATACAAACCAGAAATTGTTGTAAGTTCATTTGTGAATGATCTCAATCATTTGAACTGTTTGACATTAGCCAGGACTGACAAGTCTCACTTTTACGTCCCTTACACGGACATTTATTAGTTTTTCTTAGTAGCAAGATTTTCAGTTAAGTGACTAAAAAAATCTCCATTTTCATTAAATTAAGAAAAAAAGGCATTCCCAAAGCCAGAGACTGCTGAAAAGCCATGCTTCAGTGCAAAACACAGCTCAGGAGTGAGAAGACCCATTGAGAGTTACATTTATTAAACAAACACACATTAAAAATAATAAAAAAACCACCCTCATGGTATGTAAGGCAATCTTGAGATTTAAAACTTGACTCATGATTGTGAAAGTTTGGAGCTGGCATGCCAACTTGGTGAGCCATCTGCTCACCAACAATTTATAAACGAGACTGCTGCCAAAGCCACCCGATTACTCAGTTCTAATATTAGTGATGTAACTAAAACATGCTCATAGGGTTTTTCTCCCCATGGACCAGGAAGCACAAGAGGAAAAAAAACTCATGGAGAAAAAGTTAAAAATAAAATAGGTAAAATGTATTTATTCTATATTCCCTTCAAATCTGGGAAGCAGGAACATTAAAGATTAAGTTGATGCTTTAGTTCTGTAATTCCCTACAAATCAAGCCAGAAGGAAAAAAAAAAAAATCAGCAGAGTGATTACAAATGATGGGACAAGGAGAATCACAGAATGGTTTGGGTTGGAAGAGACCTTTAAACCCATCTCATCCCACCCCCTTCCATGGGCAGGGACACCTTCCACTAGCTCAGGTTGCTCCAAGCCCCATTCAGCCTGGCTTTGGACATTTCCAGGGATGGAGCAGGCACAGCTGCTCTGGGCAACCTGTGCCAAGGCCTCAGTACCCTCACAGTCAGGAATTTCTTCCTAATGTTCAATCTAAGCCTGCTCTCTGGCACTGGGAAGCCATTCCCCCTTGTCCTGTCACTCCAGACCCTTGTAAATAGTCTCCCTCCATCTTTCTTACCACAATTAGGTCATCCCAAAGCCTTCTCTTCTCCTGGCTGAACAATCCCAATTCTCTCAGCCTGTCCTCATAGCAGAGGTGCTCCATCCCTCTGATCAACTTGGTGGCCCTCCTGAATGATATATTCTGTACCAAATGCCCATCCCTTCGTTAATGATTGAAATGGTGGTTGGCTAAAATCAAACAGACTGTGTTCATCTCATAATAGCATTTATTAGATTTTGAAAACAGAGTAAAAAAAATAATCAAAATATTGCATGTAGGCTAGCAGGTACAAGTGCGGATTTTGCTTGTGATGCTAATTTTACCATTAGAACTGGGCAATTTGGGATAAAAACATCATCCTACTTAAACAAGTCCTTTCTTATTAAAATACAACATTACAAATAGCAGCGAAAACACGCTGGAAGTTACTCTACAGTAAATAATCCTTGGGGCAAAAGATGCTGTAATGAAACTGCATGGAAAATTACTCACTCAATCATTTTTAAAACGTTGAGTCACAATTCAGTTTTGTTGGCCTGAAACTTCAGATCCATCTCCATGGCAAGTCAGTAGCAAATCCCAAAGCACAGCCACAATTCCCAGAGCTCAGACACGAGGGTGTGCTGCTGCAGGAGGAAAGCCAGCAGTGTGCAATGTCCTACACCACCACTTCCACACTGTCTCCTGTACCCACAGAGGTCACAGAACAGTTTAACCACTGGCTTCGGTGTGAGCAGAATCAGGACATTTCCAAGTGCTCTGCAGGGGACACTAATTAGATTCAAAACACAGGCAGTCCTGGTGGCATTAATTAAGAGGACAATGACAGTGACAAGCACTCGGCTTCATTTCGAAACACCTTGCTCTATCGCTGCCAAAAGGAGTAGCTTTTAAATCTGCAGTTTGAAATTAAATGCATCATCATTACCCAATTACCATTCTAACTAGTTTCCTCAACAACAGATCGGCTTTATTTACAATTAATTTTGGTTAATGGGCTAGTTGTAGTTTTATCTGATGGATAATGGGACAGAATTAATAATTACTTAATCCACACAAAATTTTGTTGTTCACATAGCACACAAAATTTTGACAAATGTTTCTGAATCCCAGCCAACAACCACCAGCACATTTTCACCATCTGAAAGCAGCCAAAGCTCAGCAAATGTTACCATTTTACATTATAGTAGGTTAAACTGTTTATATATATAATTAGAATTATTATTATAAACCACAGACATAATTATAAATTGAAATTTCATCACTGACTCATAAGGAAGTTTTCCCCCTTCCAAAACACCTGGCCAGAACAATTGATTAAGGTCATCTCTTTGACAGTCTACAAAGACTTAGTCCATCTATAATTGTTCAAGAAAATGCTGCAGAGACCCAAAATGGAGAATAAACTGTCCTGTGCACATCAGCTGTGCTGTCTATCTCACACCTCTGTCGATTCCCCTCCAACGAACTTAAGCCCGGCTCCAAAGCCATTTGAGCCCAGTCCTATTTTAGGTGTTGTTTTTGTTTTTTTATTAGGCATTGGTTTTAAATGGTTTTAAACCATTATCTTCCATTGCCACATCACCACCTTCTCTCAAAAATACTTTCCCCTTGCCAAATGCTGGGAAGGGCTGGGTTTGCCCTCCAGCCAGTTCCATTCTCTTCTTCTAGTACAGCAGTCTCTGGCTGGGGCAGTCTACCAGACGTAGCATCAAACCTAAGGATCTCCCTGTATCCAGTCATTAAGGAACCTTGGATAATTATATGGCAATTGTCATTCACATTTCTACAGTGAAAACACTTCTGCTCTTTCCCTAAGGCTCTGTTGTGCTAGGCTGTTGAAAAGAAGAAAAGAACAACCAGTGTTCTGTGACAGGAATGGGTGAGCTGGGACACAGATAAAACATCCTGACATGAAGATGAGGAAGAACATTACAGAGCAGCACTATAGATTATTTCCTGGAATGCACTGCAGTTTGCTTTGGTTTTGAGTACATATGTGATATATATTTACTCGAGCAAAAATCTCACTACTATCGATTTCTCTATAAATATTTAATGGTTACCAGTCAGAAGGTAAATTTAAGTAACAATAGCGCTAATGACATTAAATGAATGAATCACTTGAAAAGTGAGGAAAAAAGCAAACACTTCTTTACAGCATTTTAGACCAAGAGCAGTAAGACAGCAACCTGAAACCATGTTACATGCTGATAGCCTGAGTCATGTCTGGTCTCTCAGGCAGACCAGAGAGGTGATTTTGCACAAACATCTCACAAAAAAAGTAGGTCTTGCAAGCAGCAAACTTAGCAGAGACTGGCTTCCAACAACTTTTTCCCATGCATTTGACATTTGAAAAGGGCGGCGCTTAATAGTTTTTCCTTCAGCCGAGACACAATTCACATATTTCTTTCTCCTCTTTCTGGCTCCCTTGTTTCATAACAATTGCACTCTCCTAGTATTTTTCAAGCCTGTACTTCTCTGTTGTATGTGACTGAAACCCTCTCTAAGTGCCTTCCATTTGTATTACTACACTGCACATGTACAGGCTTGTCAGAAGCCAGGGCTGGACACATTTTCCTATCTTTTTCTTTGGCTGCCAACCTTCTCTACTTGATATTAGGTAATTTGGGGGCAGCTGACAGGTCATAGCATTTAGACTATGAGAACACTGGGAATCACATGTAGGTACACGGGATTTTGGCAAAATAACTTGTGCAATTCATAGAATACAAATTTAAAAGAAGGCCAAGAATAAATTCCCAGAGCTCTCACAGTCTGCTAACGTCATATACTACTTGACCCTTAAATACACAACTAACACATCATTCTTCTGAACTCTTGAGAGCTACCTATCCTCTGACAATTTGCAGTCACATACACAAATTATGGGGCTGATTGCCTCCCACCTGCTGGAGCTGAATTCTTCCTAAGATTAATTTCCCTACTTTTTCTCCACTTCTTCAGCCTAAAATTTTATCCACTCATTTGTATCTCTTCAACTGGTATCCTCTGTAAAGCTCTTAAAACTTAAAAAGCATGATATAACAAGGAGATACTGTTATATTACTCTCTAGAAGACTAGATTATCCAAAGGATAATACCCTACAGTGACATAGAGAGAGGCCTGTGTATTTAAGGTAGGGGAAAATTTCAAACAGGGGGTTTCAAGTAAAGCTGATACCCCAGACTGTTCTACACAGCTGCACCGAGATGTCTTAGATTCACCCAGGAACTACCTGTGCTGGTAACAAGGTCAAAACAACTGGTAAGGATGACCCAATTTTGGGAGATTAAACTGTAAAACTATTACTTACAACTACATTTAGGACATGCCTAAATCTAAAAGGTGATGAGGATTAAGGCACTGAGTAAATTTAAGGCCCAATGGTGTATTCTGAAATATTTCTATACTCAGGCAGACCCTGCACTGGTGCCGGCTCCCTGCAGACTCCCCAGGGATCCCCTCACCACGACAGTGCACGTGCAATACAAAGCCTGTACCTAGGAACGGACAATTAAAAGCAGTATGCAAAACTGCTAATTAATAAGATTTATTCTCCTTCAGGGGCTGTTATCTCGACAAGGCAAACCCTGCAGGATATCAATTTCTCAAGAAATAAGATTAAAAACCGAGCGCCATTTTATTCTTTTGCCTGAGCTGTCTCCCTCTATCACAGACCTGGCTGCTAACCAGAACAAGGTCTTCACTCTACTGCCACTCCTTCCTGGAAACTTTTAAACCATCCACAACTTTAACGGAACAGCTACTCTTCCTCAAATGAATAAACCTTGTATCTCCTCTGGGTAAAAAGACTTGCTGTTTTCGTACAGAAAGAAGCAACTTCTTTAATTTTCAAAGAAAGGGAATTCACATCATCCTGTTTGTTGCTCCTTGGACTAAAGTTGGTATTTAATTCACACTGCTGAAGTTTAAATGATGCACAGATAGAGTTACCAAAAACTCTCTCAGTTTGTGTTTTATGGCTAGATCATTTCCTAAAAAACAACTTTGTTTGCAAAGGGAATCACAAAACGTCCAACAGCTGAGTTGATGTCTAGGAAAGATTAGGTGTGAATTCTCATAGAGCTGCACATAGTCATTCCCAAATCAAAGAGTAATAATGAGAAAAATTACCATGGACTTGAGCATATCACAGGGCTCTGTTGCCAGCGCTCTGTGCCACTCACCAACATAATTTTCATGGACTGAGGGAACACATGCCCCTTGAGAAAAACCAGGACAAACATGACTTTCTTCTGACGGAATTGGGAGGTTTTAGAGGCTGGGGGTAAATGCAAGGAAAACATCACTAAAAAGAAGCTGAGAAAACTTCAGCCTGATTCTGAAGGTCACAGCACAGATATCTTTAGTCTAACACTTGTTTTGTTGAAGTGGAGGAACGGAGGGGGAGGGGATAAACAAGAAAATCCCCCCCCTCAATGTCAAGCTTTGTCATGTATGCGGTTCAACTGCCAACGGAGCATCCCTCCCGGAAACCCTGCCCAGATCTCACTGCAGAGGAAACACAGCCCACCTTACCTCCTCACATGAGAAGTAGATTGATAAGAAAAAAGATGATAGGTGGGACAGGCAAGAAGGTGAATGGATTTTCTGTACTTCAGGATGTCCTACCTCTGTTGAAAAACATTTGAGATGTCCAACCCCTGGGACAAAGAGCCTGACAACAGCAGCACCAAGGTGTGGCTGGGTCTTCTATCCCCACTGCATGAAGTTTCAGGGTGGACAGTAGCACCGAGTGCCCCAAAGGCCTTCTCCAAGCCAGAGACAGGGCAGGGATTTGAATACTCACACTGATCTTCCCCTTCTCTCTCTCTCTCCTACTGTGGTGACTACACCTGTGCCCAGAGCAACCTCACAGATGGTAGGTACCAATACCACAGCAGGAAAAGGGGCTGGAAAAAAGTCTGTGCTGCTTCTCCAAGTAACATGAAACCATGGTGGGGAGAGTAGACAGGTCTGCAGTGAATCAGATTCCTTGTGTAAAACCCACAGTCTGCTAAGAACAGGGGCTCCTACCTATGTAGGAGAATGATGCACTTCAACTCCTCTGTCTTTTTTTTTCTCTTTCTCTACCAGCTGGTAGACACAGACATTCACACCATCCACACTGGGGGTGGGAGCAGGTTTGGCCCTAGGACTGACCTCCCCCCATACCTGAGAGGCCACAGGGATCTGACCACCAGCCTGAGCATCACCAAAGGGAAGACCACGAGCCCTGTGACCTCTCTGGACAGGACAAACACAGAGCAACCATGAGCTAAAGGAGCTCATACAATACATGCAGAACCCACTACCTCTGGGGTGCTATGCCTTGGCCCCACAGCATTACAGGAATAAACCCCCAAACTGGAAAGATTTCTTTAAAAATAAGAGGCAGAGAGAAAGCAAAAGTCAGTTAAAAAACCCAAAAAAAGCCATTCTAATTCACAGAAGTTGACATGATCTATCAGCACAGAAATGAGGGGGATCAATCAAGCCCATGCTTTTCCAGGAACAGTGTCTGCTGTTTTACGGTACTTTCCAATGTAACACCTGTAACAGCACTTGCAGGTGACCCTGCCAGCCAGGGCCAGGCTCAGAGCAGGAGCCTCTGCCAGCATCTCTCTGCCTGTGAGGGATTACAGTTCTTCAAAGCCACAGGCTGACACAGCAGTGCCAGCAGGAGCTGGTAATGTAGACCTGGCTTCAGATCAAGGGCACATTTTTCTGGGCAGTGTGAATAGGGGCTCACACAGACCTGGCAATGTTCAGTGGTGTGGGAAGAGTTAAAATTCCGTGGTTACTCTAATGTAATCACACCACAACAGGGTACTTTAGGACCACCACAATTATTCCCGTGCAGGACAGGAAATAAGCTGCACTGGTATTAAGGTACTTCTGAATGCATCTCACTGTGGGGCTGCAAAAATTAAATGCAAAATAACCCCTAAGCAAAGAAGATATTGTAAAAAAATCCTGCTTTTGACAAAGGCTAACATGTACCATCCAAGTCTCCATCCTAAGTGATCCACGGCTTCTGTGATTCAGAAAATAAAAGGCAAGAGGGAAAAAAACCCCCACAGAAACATGAAGAGATTCCCCTACAATGACCAGAGTTTGAAGAAAAGCTGAGCCTCTGGTCACCTAGCCCAGAGCCATATCTGTCATGTTCATTGCTTCTCAGTGATAATCCAGCTCTGCTTGCTTCCATTGGGATGCAGCAGTAACAGCTGCCCAGACTCCAAACAAGCCTCCACTACCCTAGGGAAGGGACAACTGTGGCACAGGCTCCTCACCTGGGCTGGTAACAGGTCATGATACTACACAGAGCAGTGGCTCAGCCTTCTCTTCAATTTTCTACAGAATTTTAGAACAGGTCCATTTTAGACCTGTGTCAAGGTGGGTTCTTCAAGGATTTTCATTCACTGGGATTACTGAAGCAAAAAGCAGAAAAGGAGGCTCTTCCTTTTCCTCCCAGAGAGAATAGTATCACTCCTTCAGGGTGCCCCCATGTCCTTGTGAGGACAAGCACTGCTCACCCTCAGTACTGCACAAAGGTAGCACAGGTAGCTGCACTTCCCCCTGTAAAACTTAGTCCTGCCAGCCTGCAAACCATCAGTTAGCTGAAGGACTAGACAGAGCCTGTGGCCCACAGGAACTGGAAACAAGCCTTTGAACCAATTTCCTGGGAGAAGAAACCCATTGATTCCAACAGGAGTAGGACCTTCCCCCAGACTCAGGGATGGGAAACACAGAACACTCTCCAACGGGTGTCTTGTCTTCCAGCTGCTATCAAAGTGTCGTATTTCATGGAAGATGAGGATTGCTCTTTTCGTTGGCATGTCTGAAAAGGAACTGAAATTCCAGAAGCAAACACTGAAAACTTGCTGACTACAAAGCTAGCAAGAGCACAGTGTTGTAACAGGGTGTGTACCAGGGAAAGTTAACTGAACCTGACAGTCCAAGAGAATAACAGAAGCTTCCCAAGAAAGGTGAGTGCTGCAACAAAGCCCTGGCAGATGACCTCTCAAGAGACTTCCTTCAGAATGAATAAAAACCTATTTAATGAGATTAACTGATCATTTCACTCCACCCTTGTTATAACACTCACTGAGAGGGAGGAATGTTTTTGCAGCCGAGTATGTGGCTCCATAGGGAATGCCAGGACTGTGACAGGAGATAGGAAAAATACACAGGGAAGCTCTTCACCATTGCAGTGTGGGCTACAGATACTCAAACACCAACTCATTTCAGTGGCTACCCTGTGTTGGTTTACGTACAGAGTTTGTATCAGAGGAAGTATTTCATGATTTTAACCACACCAGTGTGAAAAATCTGAGCTGATGTGGATAAAGCTACAACAATTCAAGGTACATCCCAGGAAATGCTTAATTTCCAGTTAACCCTTTCCTCTGTTTGGGTTGCGGTTTTTTTCAAGAAACACAGAGCTTTGGTTTCTTATGTGTGGAAAGCCCCCTCTATTTCTGATGATCACCTTTCCATTTAATATTTTTTCTTCTCAAACTCCAAGGAAGCTAAATGCATTGGCTAAAACTTTGATAACTACTACTGCCCTGGCAATTCTCAGGAAGTCTGAGGATAAAAGACTGAAACAAAGACCGTGCTCTTGTAAGTGACAAAGGAGCTCACTTCTTACAGTTCCCTGCCACACTTTATTGAGCTCATCCCTCATGCCTGAGCTCATCTTGGCAAAGTCCATCTTCACTGTCCTACAACCTGCCAAACCGCAGGTACATCTGTATTGGGCATCATCGTGCAATTCCATAGCTGAGCTCTAAAAAAATCAAAGTGTCAAGACTGCAAAGTCAGACACAAAGGATTGGAGGACATCTCAAGTGACTGTCAAAAGTCCACCTCCCTGCACTGAGGCAGGAGATACACAGAACAATAAATGCTGCCTACCATACTCCTTAAAAGCTGATGAGGAAAGAAGATTGCTCAGCATCTTGAGGTGATCAGGTCCGAGTTTTTAGCACTTTCCAAGATATTTGGAAGAAAATGAGACCTGAATCCCCAGCTCAGAGCACAGCAGTTTGGCTGCCAGAATTCTTCATGCCCCAGTGCACACACATCAGGGGAGTGACTGCCTCAAAGCACTAATTCAGTCCCCCTCTGCAGCCCAGCCCGGCCAGCTTCAACCACCCTCCCTAAAGGAGAGCCTCCATCACCTCATCCTACTAAAAAGCTCACAACACATATTTAGCCAGGAGAGAATCCCAGAGCAAGGTTCAGCCTCACACGCCTGGGACTAAATTCTGGTGGTGACAAGGCTTGCTTGCCACCGAGCCGAGGTATGGAGTAACTTTTAACTTTATGTGGTTTCATTCCAACAGTCAGGCTCCAAAATTACATTTCTTTATCCCTACAGATGTACCGATACAGCTGTGGTACATGTAACTCTCTGCCCAGGACAACACAACTGTGACAAAACAGGAGTTGTATGACAATTCAGGCTTGAAAAACAAAAGTGATCAGGAAAGATTTGGGGCTTTGATGCCACAAAACAAAAAGTGCAACTGATAGTCCACCCTGATCACCTGGAATATAGTACTGGCTACATGATAACGAAACCTTGCCCAAGTTCTCTTTAAACACTGCTGCTGAAATCATTCCCACTTAGTGCTGCTGTCCCAATTAGTGATCTCGTCAGGCAGCACGATCATTCCCCACCATGGAGAAAACGCAATCGCCTCATTATTTTCAGCAGCAGAGTCAGCCGACATGCTTTAGTCTCTTAATGAATTAATTCTCATAACTTACTAACACTTCAAGCTACTATAAACACCTCCTGAAAGCATACCACAGTTTTAATCGGTTCCAAACATCAGATGTTGGGTTTGATATTTATGATTGTTCTGACTCTGTTTCGTTTAAGGGCTCCTTTTGTCTATGAAAGCAAAGATAAGAAAGTTAACTGGGACACCCACTGTCAAGCCTCTAATTTAAGGGGAAATTGCCTTTGTTGCTGACAGTCAGATGCTAATAGCTGCTGCTGCTATTTTCCCTATGATACCAGGCCAGTGATCTTAGAGAAGTGTCCTTCATCCTATACAAAGCAATGATTGAGTCAACTAATTGAACAACTGTGCCCCTGCAGTTTCTAAAGCAGACATTCCTCTAAGTCCATTTTAACCTACAGGAAAAAAAATAATCTCTAATAACTGTAGTAGGAACTCAGTGTGGTATTATGGGGAGGTGTCTGGGAATTATTTCTTTTTAAAGCCTCTTTTATAAGGATTCCCCATTAGCCTTTAATTAGCATGCCAGTTCCTATTCGGAGGTTTCTGATCACTTATAGCCCAGTTCAGCACTCACGGACAGGAACAAGACAGACTCCCTTGAACTCGGTGGGGTCTTTGGGGGGATCAGGGCCATGCAGGGAACTCTCTAGTACCAACACAAAGTTAATTGAGCAAGCCTGTGACACCTAGCTCGGGGTGCCAGCCTTTGTAAGAGTTTTTCCTATGGAAGATCAAAAGAAAATCTGGACTTCCACATTTGGGGCTATGTAAATGTGTCATCTGTACTCAGCAGGTGTAACACTAATTCATCTTTTGCTGTAGAGAAAAGTAAGATGATCTATCAACCTCTTTGGTTTGACTATTTACATGTATTTTAAATCTTTGCTTACATAAAACTACAGTGAAGTATTTTGGAACAGAGCATCTGCCAACACACATGCAGTGTTCTGCTAAAGGCAGGTATATGTAAGATCATCAGTTAGCTATGACAGGTGATTTAGTGTGATTCATCTTTCAGGATCATCTCATTCACAAGGAAAATTGAGTGTCATCCCCATCCATAACCTACAAATACCATCTAGATACTTGAAAATGATAATAGGTTAAAGGATGCAGTAGCCAAAATATTCGACCCAAACCCTTTTGGAATAGAACCTGAAAACATCAGTAATCCAGACAGAACTACTAACACAGATTGCCAGGGGCTAATGAACACAGAAAACTCTTTATCCAGCACATAATTTTGCTGTTGCTGGGAGAGCACTGCTCAGTCATTTCAGCATAGATCCAAGAAGTTTCCTTTTTTTGGTGTTTCTCCTTCTGAGCCAGACACAAATTCCAACTAAATTAAGAGCTGCGGTTCAAAACAATTCAACAGAACGCAAGAAGAACGAAGGTCAAAATGTCGATCTCTACCTTGCAGGTGCATATCCAGAGCACACAGCCAAAGAGAGCCATGCACTTCTGGCAATGACTGGCAACCAACCTGGGAGTGAAATATTTGGGGTCTGCTCCCTGTATCACCTCCTCCACTCCCAAGTCCTTCCCAGCCAGGATGACACGCCCTGGGCTTTGCTGTAATGGCAGCCAACATCACTTAATCTCCAGCGACCCACTGGAAATCAAACCAATCTGAAATAGAACACAGCCACTGCCTCTACTTAAAACAATGGATCAATCCACTGGGAGCTACAAAATTCATACAAAATATTTCAAACAGCTATTCCACCCCCATCTTTCCTTTTAAAATATTAAAAAAAAAAAAAAAAAAAAAACCAAAAGAGTTTTTAAAAAGAGGTGCAGGCCCCTGGGTTACCAAACCTTTAAAAGGATTTCCTGTGCCCCACAAAAGAGGTAGAAAGCTCTAAAGCCCAGCCTGGCGATTCAGCCTGCACATGCCAGATTCAAGATTTGGCCAAAATCCTTAAATGAACCAACATAACAGCTGCCACAAAAGCCGACAACCTCTGATCAATATCTTCCATGTTTAAGGCAGCACAAGCCGCCTCTCTGCTAAACAATCCTAAGCCTGCAAAGAGTAAATAAATTACAATAAATTTAAGAAGCTTGAGTTTTGGCTTGGGAAACCCAGGCAGACCCCTTTATTTTTCAACAGCAGCACATCTTTAACACAGAGCAGTAATGATGAAAGCATTTGAGACACCTGTGAGAGACCAAAAAGCACTTCTAAAAAAACTAAGATATTCACCAAGGTTGCAGACACATATGTGTGTTGCAAAGAACTAATGAAGCTTAAAAAACATTAAAAATGTTAACACAATGAACATGAAAATACTTAGTGTGTTAAAGACTTTTGCATTACTTCATTCTAGATCTTTTTATTCCTAATTTGACTTTGGTTTTCAGTCTAGATTATAAAGAAGATTTAAAACACAGATACTTTTTTTCCCTTCCAATGAAGCCTTCCCATTAATAAAAAGGAAACAAAGAAAATGAAGAAAGTGAGTAGTAAAACTTTTACAACATAATAAAGTAGATCAGAATCCCAGTGCAGCACAATTGGAATTGTCTAAAGATGCTGAATTATGGGTGGTTGTCATATAAAGTTCAGTCCATGGTATTAGAAATCATATTCTCCAGCAGCATGTATATAATTGAGAGATCTTCATAATAACCCTCAGTTTAAAGGCTCGTAAAACTGCGCTTTACCCGTAATTTGCAAGAGGAAAAAATTCTTAAAGGAAAGGAATATCTTTTTCTCAGAAGGACTCTGAAGGCAATACCCTGTGCATTTTTAAGCAAGCAACCCTAGAAGCTCTCTCTTTCTTTCACAGATTTCAGTCGGGCACGATACTAACCCTCGTTTTAAATAGCTAAATATGTCTCTGTAGTGCACACAAACCAGAAAGAAAATCAGTAGCACATAGAGAGGAACACTCTGTAAGTATGTTGGAAGCGAAGCACATTACATCCTTTCCGGACTATAAGTGCAGAGGTTACATTTCGGTACATACCTTGATGTAACACTGTAACCAACACTTAAACAATGTAGGGCACTCACAGAAAATGAAGATTGTTGCTTTTATGAAATCCCGTAAACTACATTTATCCATCTCCCATATATAACAGGTGAATAATTCTATATTATCAGGTCTTGACACTCTCATTGTGCACTCACAAAACTCTCAGTTTCTACTCAACATTCTAAACAGAACTCCTTTCAGTTTGTTATAATCAACTATAGTTTTGTAAATAAAATTTGTTTGTTTTCAAATAAAGCTACTTCAAGCTGTTTCGGGAAGCAAAGTAAGCAACAGTATTAATAATAATAACAACAATAAATTCTATTTGGATTTCAGAACCTGAGGAAACAAAACCAGCACATGTTAAGCCTACTGTTTTCCTACCTGGAGCAGGTAAGGACCAGCTCTCAAATGCCACCTTGGGATAGTTCAGACTAGTAATCCCGTTCATGTTTAGATGAGACACCAGCACGAACAAGAACCAAAAGAAAAGAAAATCTGCCCTGTCCTCCTCTGTTATTAGCAATGCCAATAGCAGTGGCTAAGACCCAGTAGGCAAACCAAGGACCAGGAGGACCAGACCAACCCAACCCTCAGCTAGAGAGAAACAGGCTTAAGAGGAGACTTACTGCCTGCCATGTGACAGGGCGAGGTGTGCTGCCCATTGGGAGTGCTGGAGGTGAGGTCGATGGCCATGCCGCAGTGCTCCCTTTCGGGCGAATAGTCATTGTCACCTGCGAGCACAACACAGGGCCCCCGTAAATTTTTAGCCCCCTCTTCAGCAGAGGCACACCAAAGATTGAGAACCACAACCCCAGCAGAGGTACACCAAAGATTAAGAACCACAGCCCGCTCGCTCCCTTCGTCCCTGCCCTTCCCTCCTTTACTGGTGGGGTCTTCCAGAGCCTGTCAAATCTCGACTCTCAGTGGCCCCAAGGAAACATTTGGCTGATTTTAAGAACCCTCTCCCAGTCCTTTACACACACCCCTGTGGCAAACCTTGTCCAAGCTGCTCGGGTTTAAGTAAGTTCGGATTACTTTTTCATTAGCAGACAGGGAGAATCCAGGCTGGGGAGGGGAAGACTGGAATAGTAACTCACCATACAGACCTTCCCCCCCAAAGCTCTGGGTTAACTGACAGTTAAGCAAAGCACTTACACAACCCCCCACACAGAAAACAAGAGAAATACATAGGGAAAGGCATAAAAAGTTTTTGGCTGCAGTTTGAATTTCTGCAGACAAACTCTCTCTCGTTTGCAAAGTTCATTCACCCTCAGCAAATATTTAAACCTAGAGATAGCCAGGCACCCATCCCCATGCATTTCTCAGTCATACAGAGAGTTTATATTTAAATGCTACTAATTCAGTGTCGATGCAGACACTGTACACAAGGAAGCTAAACTTTCAGGTGTCTGCATTATACAAAGGACAGTAAGAGAAGAAAAGTAATTCAGAATAATCAAACAAAATTACTACTTACATGTAATATATCCATCAACAGCCTCTGCTTCCATAGTCAAAGTGCAGTGCTGCAAGGCAGAAAAGTACACCCTCAGAGATGCCTGTCAGTATCAACCATTAAATGATTAAACTTACTTAAAGCCCTAAGTAGTTGCCCATTTTATCGCTGTTGCAACCACTGCCTAGAGAAACACACAAGTGCACTGCATGTGCTCCTTTGCAAATCACTGAACTCTTCCCGTAAATTATGTGAGCAGACATGCAGCTGCCTCCTGGCCAGGTGGCACCTGGATCATCCTGCTCTGGCCATACCTCTCTCTCTGTGCCCCACTCACATTTTTTGCCTGATCTGAGAGTTTTTTCCCTGACTTCCCGCTTGTTTGTTCAAGCTGGGATGGCAATGCTTTATCAATTATCTGCTCTATCTGCAGCCAGAACAGAGTTTGAGGATATGGGTACTACTAACAATTGCTCTTTTCACACTCACTACAAGAGACTGCCTCCTGGTCTGAACAAAATAAACCCTCCCATGTCCATTCCCCTTGGACAGAGTTGTTCCAGCTTTGTCTCACACCTGTGTGCACACACACCTGTACACACACCTGTTCACTCTAACCCTATTTATTTGCCACAGCACAGGGCCAAACATCACATTTCATACTCCCAGATCACACATTTTGTGGTGTGAAGCAATCTTAAAGTTTCTGGAAGCACTTTGCTGACACAGAACAAGCTATTACTTTCCCGAAACCCAAGTAACTGTATAGAATGACACCCCCTAGCTATCATTTGATATATATTGTGGGGGGGGAAAAAAAGGAGAGATCAATAATCATAACTATGTTCTTTTAAGTGGAAAAGTAAAGAATCTGACATGACCAGAAGAAAATTTTATTTCCTCTCTCCCTCCACGGCCTCTTTTTTGCCTTTAGTTTCAAAACTCTCACTGCACCAGGCAGCTAAATTATTCACAATGAGCCATTTCTGTATTGATCGCCAAGTATATTTAGCCCTGGCTCCTGGAATTTCTCCATTACTTACTGGAAAACAGGCAGCTTCACTTCTTGTCTCCAAAACCACTTCCCTCCCCCTCCCTCAACCCTCTTTCCTTCCCCCCCCCCCCCTCCACTCCCTGCCTTTCCCCCAATAAATAAATACTTTTCTCTGTGTTCTTCTTTGGTATAAAGCAGATCAAATTCCCAAGGCATTCAGCACATAACACTTAAATTTCAACCTGCCTAGCTGCTACCAAACTCTCTTCAATTACTGATTTTCACAACTCTTAAAAAGAAATCTCAAAAAAAAAAAAAAAAAAAACCAAAAAAACCCCAAAAACAAAAAACCAAAAACGCAAACAAGTTTTCAGAACAGGTAAGTCACTTCCTCAAGCCCTTCAAAATTACCTTATCTTCCCCCTAGTCCAGGTAGGCAGGCACACACTGAGAAAAAGAAAGAAACATCAGAAGCAACAGGGAAAGATCATCCCAGCCAATGAAGTGGAAGGAAAGAAAGGGGAGGAAGGGAGGAGGAAAAGAAAGGAAGAAAAAAGGAAACACAGAAACATCTATAACCTAAATTAAAACACGGGTTGATTTTTATTTTTTATTTCTTCAATGGAGAGAGGAAGAGGAGAGGGCAAAGAAAAAGTTTGGTCACCATTTTTAGGCTGGTGATGGCAAATCCCAGCTGCTGAGCCTTCCTCTCCACAAGGAATGGAGGGAGAGAGTTTTGCTCGAACTGAAGACACAGAAAGATGGAGAAAGTTTTAAAAAATGTTTTTTTAAAGGCGGGGGGAGAAGAGGGGGGGAAAGAGAGACGGGAAGGGGGGAGAGGGATAGGGGAGAGAAACTCGCCCCCGCCACTTACAGGTGGGGCATGCAGAGCCGGGGAGCCGGGAAGCCCCGGGATGAGCCGGCGGGGAAACTCACTCAGGAATGGCACATACTTTGAAGGAAGATGAAGAAAAAAAAAAAAAAAAAAAAAGAAAAAAAAAAAAAAGAAAAAGAGGGAGAGGGAGGGAGGAAGGGAGGTCAGCCGGTGCTACAGCAATGCGATTAACTAGCGCAGAGAGAGAGAGAGAGAGAGAGGAAAACTTGATCCACCGGTTCCTTACGGATTCCACGGGATCGGGGGGGAGCGGAGGGAATGCGGGGCGGGATGGGAAGAGGGGATGCGGGGCGGGATGGGAGGAGGGGGGGCCCGATGGGCGCACTCACACCCCGCGTAGCAAACCCGGGCCAACTTCCCCGGAGCGCCGCTCCGGCCCTGGGCGACGCCGGGCTCCGCGCCTCATCTTGTCTCTCCCCGCCCCTGCCACAACCTGTCAAAGTCATGGAAGTCCTGCCTCGCTTGTCATTTTATTCCCTTTCCCCGCTTCCCCCCGCCGCAGGCCGCAGCCCCCCGGGGGCGCGCAGGTGGCGGCGGGCGCTGAGGGAAATGGCAGCGGGGCCGGGCTGGGTAACGGACCGGCGAGACCCGCCGCGGCTTCTGCCCCTGCTTCTTTTTTGGTCTTCGTGGGGGTTTTTTTGTTTGGTTGGTTTGGGGTTTTTTTAAATTATTTTTTATATTTTGGGCTAACAGCAACAAGTCATCGGCGCCCGCGGGGATGCTGCACAGCCGCGCTCGGCTCGGGGACCCTCCGCACACACAGACCCGCACGGACGGACCGAGCCCCGCGTCCCGCCGGCCCCGGAACGGAGCTGTCCCTCCTCCCGCCGGGGAAAGGGGGACCGGGGAGGGAGAGGAGAGGAGGGGAAGAAGGGAGGGGAGAAAGAAAAAGAAAGAAATAATAAGAAGCCAGGCGCAGATTTACCTCAGCCGCGCAGGCAGTGAGTCAGTTCCATCCCCCTTTTGTTTGTGTGTTTATTAGTGTCGGCTCCCTCTGCCCAGTGGAGGTGTGTTTGTGCACGGCAGTTGGCTGTGGGGGGACTAAGGCGGCGGAGGAGCCGTAGCTAAGGGTAATCCTGTTTTTACTTCCTCCATCTTCAGAGAGCAGAGGGTTAGCCTGGGACAGCTGGTCAAACCCCGAGAAACCGATCCGGCGGCGGCGGCGGCGGCCGCTCTCCCTCCCTCCCACAGACACACACACAGACACACACACTCATTCGCTCCCTCCTTCACACACTCCTTTCCCTCCCTCACACACAGATACGCGCACTCCCTCCCTCACAGACACACACACACACTCACAGATAGGCGTACGCCCTCACACCCATACACACCTCCTCTTCACACACACTGTCCCTCCCTCAGGCTCAAACCCACACACACTCATTCACTCCCTCACACTCAGTCGTCGTCGTCGTCCCCCCCCTCCCCCGGGCTCACACTCTCCCTCACGCACAGTCAGCCCCTCACATATCCTCACTCCCACTCAGCCCTGCACACGCACTCACTCACTCCCTCACACTCAGTTCTTCCCTCAAAGTCCCTCACACAGACACACTCGCTGCCTCACTCGCACTCAGTCCCTCTCTCACAGACACACACACACACGCTCACACCCACAGTCAATCCCACGGACACTCAATCCCTCACACACTCACATTCACACACACTCGCTCCCCGCCTCAGACCCTTCCCCGCCCCGCGGCGCCTCAGCCCCCGCGGGGCCGGCGCGGCGGGGGGCGGGTGCCCGCAGCCGGCGCGAGGCCGCTCAGCGCGCTCGGCAATCGATTACAGGACAAGCGCGGCCGCCGCCGCCACAGTGCGCGCCCCGCGCCTCACGCGGGCGGGCGCGCGCGCCCTCAGGGCACGGCCGCGGCCCCTCAGGGCGGCTCCGCGCCGGGCACCCCTCGCACCCCTCCGGCAGTCGCCACCCAGGGGCTCCCGCCGGGTAGAGGGACCAGCGGAGTCATGATTCAGCACTTCTATTTATAACCGGCCGGGGGGCGGCCGGGCTTGTCGCTTAATTAAACGTTCACGGCCGATATGAGTGGAGTTTCCGCGCAGAGACGGCCCGGGTGCAAGTAAAACCTCTACGCGCCGTTGCACCCCGCTCCCGGGAAGTCGGGTGTGCTGGGAAAAGAGTAAAAATCGGCATCACTGTCATTGAGAGAAATCCTCGCGCTGCCCTGCAGCCAAGGCTGAAGGAACGGCTCCGAGTGTTTCCCACAGCGAGGGGACATCCTCACAATGAAGAGACACTCCCACAGACCCACTCAGCGGCTTGACCCAACCTCCCCACGCTTGTCTGAGGGTGAATGCTTGATGTGCTTCCTCACAGAAGTTTTCCCTGCTTTCCACAGGTCCTGGATCAGGTGCAGCACCATCGTCCTTCTCTCTCTCTTTGACGTGCTGGGCGCTGGTGACCCTGGTGGTGCCATCATTGGGCACCAGGGTTCACGGCACATTGAGAAGCTGAGGTTGTGTCTATCACGCTCCCTCATGCATGATGTGCATGGATATTATGAAATTTCAGTTTGCAAAATTAAGCAAGTAAGCACTAGAAAGCATTGGGATTCAGGCTGCCCATATAGCCTTGAGCCTTTTGACCCAAGAGAGCAACTGATGGGAATAATGGAAGAGTTATCCTTGATTTTCATTGGTATCAAAGGAGAGTAACACATGCATTTTGCCACTGAGTTTCAGACAAACACCGGTGGAAGTACTACCATCACTGCATACCCACATTCTTTGTATATCAAAGGCTCTAGGTACTGCAAAAAATTGCTTTGAGGCAGTCTTAACTACAAAATATTGAAGCAAAAGCCTTAACTCTTTCTCTCACTACACACAAGCACAATCCTGTTGTTAGAGACAAGGTAAACCCCAGGTTTTATTAACACTTCCACTTCACATCAAATGAAATTCTGCTTTGTAGAACAGCAGCAGAGCCACCCAACCCTGAGAGAGGGAGACAAACCCCACTTTGGAAAAGACACTAAATGATTCAGCCAGCCCAAGACAAGTTAATTGGCAGCTCCTTCCCCAATACCACAAATTTGAGCCAATTAGTCATTATGCCACATCTGTGAAGTGAGTTTAACTTAACTCTTCTCATTTTGCATAGGAAGAAGGCAGAAAGGTCAGGGGACTGGCCACAGAGAGCACTCAGAGCTGAGCCTAGAAAGCAGACTTCGTGTTTCCCACGCCTACGTATCAACAGCTAGACTTGGCTTGCCTACGCCAGAAAATAGACTGGCATAGCTGGAGCTGGATAATTATACCGTAACAGTTTATGCCGGAATAAGTCTCCTTGCGGACACTCTCCTCCAGATGGAAAGTGACTTCCCAAAAGCTGTCCAAATGAATTCACTCAACAGCACACACTTGGAGTTTTGTCTTTCCCCCCGCCCCCCTTCCCCTCTTCATTTTGGGGGGTAAAAATTCCTGAGATGTGGGTCTCGGCAGCATTTTGAAGCCTTTGATCACTTTTACAGACCATTAAAAGCGGGGACAAATGCAAAACATGTCATTGAAATGCTACAAGTCTTGTTGTCAAGATTTTTATGGTGCTTTTCATCAAAATGTTGAAAACTGAAAGCTTCCAGCTGGCTCTCCTTACAGGTAATAACTTAATAGCTAACAGCTTTTCTCCCAAAGCTGCTGGAACCTGCTTGAGCCATGGAAGCTGATGGGAAAAGCCAGACCCATCCTCTACAGTAAATATTTTCTGATTTTTTTAATCCTGCTCCTCTGCAAGCCTTTGAAACCAAATAAAGCTGTGAACACAAGGAGGAGTGACCAAAGGAAAAGTATGGGGCAGGGAATAAAGTGACAGGAGTTGGCTTTGTAAATCAGCTTGCCAACTCCAAGGGCTGCAGAGATGAGCACATCCTCACTACAGCAACACAGGGCTGAATCACCGGTTTCAAGGCAGAACTTGGCTCTGCGCTGTTGCAAATCCACAGTGATTTACATTGCCCAACTCAGCAGAGCTGCTGTGGTGATCTTGAGGGCCAAGTGACAGCTTTGGGGGATCAAGAGAGCCGGATTCACATCCAACAATGGCCAGAGGTCCTCTGCACGATTTTGGCCAAGCCATCATTGCCCTGCGTTTCAGTTGTGCATTTCTTAAACAGCAGTTAACGCAATGAGAGCTTTTCTTCTGCAGAGCAGTGTCCCAAGAGCAGTTCTCAGCCTTGCCACATGACAGAGGTCGCTGTGGTGCACCTCTGAAAGAGCCATTCCTGGGAGCCCCTTTCCATTGCCATCCACAGGACCTCAGCCCTGGGACAGTGTCCTGCCACACAAGTCCGGCTGTCCCCGGGATCACAGGCTGTGCTAACAACCACCTACTCAAGAGCTGTGATGTCCTCCTTGGCACTTGCTCTGTCTCCTTGAGCCTTGGTTCCCCTCCTGTGTGCTGGAGATAACAGAGCTCCCTGGTCTCACAGGAGAGATTAATTTCTCATCATTTGACAGCAATGTGCTTTGATAGATTTGATGGGCTCAGCCTGTTTTCAGCTGAATATTTAAATATTTAACCCATATATATGTGTGTGTATATGCACATGCACGTGTGAGAATTATTATTCAAAATCTCCATCATGCTTTTTATGTAGATTCTGGTTTAAAGTTCCTAATTTCCCTTTTTTATGTGCTTGTATAAGGTCAGGGTGCTGTAGGAGTTCACTTCCAAAACCTTCTGTTGGGTATTCACATAAATAGTAGCTCAGCAGAGTGGAAGCTCCAGACTCAGGTATACTTAGCAAATGAAACAAGACTGATGTGATGTGAACACACTGTTGCCTTGGACAGCGCTGAGCACGGTGGAGCAGCAGACCCTGCCTCGGCTCTCTCGCTGTTGGACTGAGCCCGCTCTTCCCTTCCCACAGAAGGGGCACTTTGACGACGAACTGGATCCAGTCCCAATATACTTTGAAGAGGACAAACACAGACCTTTCTTTACTTAACTGCATTGGGCAATCTAAAAACCATATAAGCACTAATCTATTCGTTATTCCATCTTCTCCTCTTCCCTACAATGAAGCACTGTTTTATGCTTATATGTATCAATAAATGGACCTATAAAGAAAATAATGAACATCCTTGAATACCTTCAGAGCATACTCTATTAATTTTAAAAGGGACACAACATACTGTACCCCCTGTATTTTATAAAGATAAAAGCCTATAGATTAATTCCTATTTAAACAGTTGGTATTTTCAGGACATGCAGATGTAATTTATGGAGAGGAATAATACTCATATTAGCTCAAAGGCCACGGAAACTGTAGATCTGTGTCTGTTACTGTAGTTGTACAGGCATTCATTGTACAGAGAGCAGTTGAAAAGGCAGAGTATGTAATCTGAATACTAAATTTGTGAATAGTTTCTCACTTGGGCTGGTTGGGCTTTTCAAGCGCAGCGGATGCTTTGTGGGGGACTTTGTAAAACATTCTGCTAATATATCACATGGTTCCTGTATTTTCTTCTCTTATCTTTACTGTTGGAGCTTTATTCATGAAGACACAATTTTTGATTCTTAAAAGGGCACCAGTTCCTGCTCTGTGCTCGTCACCTGAATTCAGTGTGCTCTGTGTGAGACTATTTTTACAACAAATGCTTCTTCCTTTCTCTATAAAGTGGGCAACTTTAGGTGTGTATAACCCGTAAGTATACAAGAAACAGATCTTTTCCCTCACCCTCACATATTCCAATTGCTATATCCAGGATACTTGGAAAATAGTATTATATTTTCTTTTTTATCATCCACAATAAAAGTATACAGATTTTGTCTTTTATTATAGAGGTATAAATGTATATGGATATTTCATTTATGAGGAAGGGAAATTCTAAAGTGTCCTAACAAAATTTAATTATGACACAAGCTAGTAACAGAGAATCCTTGAGCCTGGGATCATTTTTATTCGTTGCTTGTACAGCACCTAGCACAATGAGGATTTATGCATGACCTAGCTTCCCCTAGTACTTCAACAAAAATAAGAATTAACTCTTGATCTGCTTATGGCTGGAAAACACAGTACAGACAGAATTATATACATCCCATGCTGCACAGAGAACTCCACAGAACTGTGAAGCTCATGATGCAGCCAATACAGAAGTGTGCTGGATCTATTTAAATTACTGGAGCTGCTGAAGGCATTTAGGCAGGGAGACAGTTGTTACTCAAGCTAAAATTTGGCAAAATGACAGGTGTCAATTATGTTGGGTATTGCAAAGTACCAGGCAACATTCAGTGACAAATGACCATTCTCACAGCTTTGCAACAGCTGAAAATTTGGTGGGAATGGAGTTCTTCCACTTCTCTATGACAGGATTATCATGAATGTTGAATGTCAAAAAGTCAAAAGTTGCCATTTGGGTTTGAAAGGGCTTCTACAACACAGAAGACTTCTACCAAATTCGGCTGTGAACATCGTGGGAGCAGGTCTTGTAGGGCTTCCAACACTGACCTGCTGGGTTCAGCCTGCTCTATTCATGCTGGACAAAATACAGACTAGATACAGGCACCCAGTGCGTACATTTCTGTACTCGAAAAGAGTTTCTACTACAGCTCTTTAAACTGGGCAAAGAATTGAGGAATAAGGACATTTCCTCATTGAATCCAGCCTGCCTGTGAGTGCACAGCACTGGCCAGCAGCTTCCCAGGGCCCAGGAGCCACAGGGGTGCCCCAGGCTCCTTCCTCAGCAACCCAGGGTCCATCCCACAGCACCCAGGCCAGAGATGATGGCCAATCTAACCAAGAACCCTGTGTTTCAGGCAAAGCTGTGGCAATGAGACAGCTCAGAGGTGAAGCCAAGAAGTCAGTCTGCAGGTCAGGAACAGCAGGGTCCATGGCTTGCCAGAGACACAGCTATGGCCATGCAGGAGACCAGCCCTCCTCAAACAAAGCCCAAACTACAGGGCTGAGCTTAAATAAGCTCCTGACCCATGGCAGGAGCATGTGTGAAGGCCCTAGCTGAGGCTGATCAGGGCCATTTAGGTCTGTTAGTGCCAACCCAGCTTGAACTCTGAATAATATGGAACAAGGAGGAAAGGAATGGTTGACCTGAGTGAGGTCATGACCTCCTGAAGTGATGTCTTTCACTGACTGTGCGCCCTCTTGCTTCACAGGAGCTGGTACAAAATCATTGAATCATTTAGGTTGCAAGAGACCTCTAAGATCAAGTCCAGCTGTTGCCCCAGCACTGCCAGGCCTGCCACCAACCCATGTCCCCAAGCGTCACATCTCCATTAGTTAGGTGTCCCCCCTCCTCCTCTGCTGGAAGAGCAGTGCTGGGCATGAGGGGTGTAACTGATGTGTTGAGCTCACATCACACCTTAAGCTTTGCACGAGCTTGCAGATCTCCCTGCAAGTTAAACAGGCTGTTTTCCCTGATTCTACTTGGGTGGTTGCAGGGCCTTTCTTCAAAGCACCTAAAGGATGTCCTGTTTAATCATTTCAGTCCTCACTCACCACATTTCCAAAAACAACACCACCCCTGTTCAGTGTGCATAGCTACAGAAAAGTCAGCACAAATCTGCGGGAACGTACTTTACCCTCGTTAGTTCTTGTTCCTCTACCTTCTCTGCTTTTCCACTATCAAGCCAGTGCTTGCAGAGAGCCAGGAAGAGGCTAGGTTGCTAAAACTGGTTTCTGTGGATGGCAGGGACTGAACAGGTAAAGCATCTTTCAGCCTGACAACATCTCCTGCAGGTGTGTGGCTCTGCAGTCTGAGCTGATTCAGGGGGTGGGCACAGCAGTCCCAGGTCAGGGATTAGTCAGTGCCCTCCGAGCTCTCCAGCACCAGGCATGGACTCAGGGGGAGCAGTGCAGTGTGAAGGATCACAACTGCATTGAGCACTGGGGATGAAAACTGTCATACAAACCAGTCTTTAGATCCTTGCAGAAACGGTGTGTCATGAGTCTCATGGGTAATGAAGTCAGAACATAAAATAGTCTGAGAAAACAAAAACACCCAGCCCTCCACCTCCAGAAGAGGCACAGCTGAGCCAAAGGCTGACAGTGTCATCTCAGGGGTGAAGGACAGCCTGGGGCCTAGGCCCAAGTCTGGGTTATGGATGACTAGCTTACAATGCTTTGCTTTGGAGGAGGGTATTAATTTCCCCCTCCATTTCCAAGGGCTATTCTGCCATAGGCACCTTGCTTAGCCTTCTATTCCTCATCTGCTTCTAGAGTCCATGGAAAAGACTGATGTGTCCATTTTGCAGCTCCAAGCACCAAAATTAGATTCCTGCTTGTAGTCATTCTCCAGAGGAACATTTCTTTCTCTGGTGACTACAGAGGGAGGCTGCATATACCAGCTGGCTAAATTAGTTCCTTACAGTGGGTGAATATCCCTGTCCATACTTTTTGTTCTTCACTGACAAAATAAAGCTGATGGTACTGCTTCTCCTCTGTCAACTGTGTTGAGAATCAGCAACATCCCAGGGGCAGGGACTTGGACACAGCTGGGATGGAGCCATGCCAGTGGGCAAAGGGACATTTTAAAAAGGGGGGGTTATGTCTCCTTTGTGCCTGTAAGCAAAGTGTCATCCTCGAGGTGTCCTGGGGCTTGATTGTGAAAAGACACCTGAAATTAACTGGCCACATAATCAGCTTTAAGCAGAGCTAGGTTAACTTTGATTAACTGCAAATAACAATTTAGATCATAAAAGTAAAACATTAGCATCTTTCTATGCTCCTTTTAGCACTGCATGAAACAACGTGTGACCACAGCCTTTTAAAGTTGCATGTTAACTTTTACTGCAAAGCTTTGCTCTGTCTCGTTCCAGTAGCAGAGCTGATGAAATGCTCCATAGCCCTTTTTAGGAGACTGATTCTTTTAGTGGTATAAGACCTCTTCATTTTCCAAAGTTTTATTTATTATTATTATTTTACTTGAGGAAAGGAATAACATTTCTCTACATCCAGACATTACCCACACATAACTGTGCAAGCAAAGAAAACATAACTTCATTCTTGTGGTTTGAAAATGCCTCCTTTTTCCTGTTTATTTTTTGTTTTTAAGAGGGAAATGTTTCTATTTTTTAGTTCTCCTTTGGAGATATAAATCAATGAACACATCATTTGGTCTCTGTATTAAAGACAATCTTTTGCTCCTGGCTACGTATGTGGTCATTTTCTTCTGAGATGTGTGTTTCTTTCTATTTATTAGTAACTTTAAGGGATTCCTCCAAATAAAATTCTGTGTGGTGGAATGATGGCTAAACAAGACATTATTTTATCAGGTATCTTTTCTTCAATGCACAGGCCTGAGCTTAAACCACTAACATGAACAGATTCCTCCTACTGACCTCAGCTGAAAAGACTCCATCTAAAATCTGAAAAAGTAAAAATTAAAAGATTCAAACTTTTCAGCATTATGAACAAGGACACAAATAGAAAAACTTGTTCAGCTATTATCATTATCTTTGTTTTCAGAATTACTCTGCCCTTTGCTTCTGCTGGTTTATTGCATCCATACACTAGTAAGGAGTGTTATTCCCAAAACAAGACTTCCTCATGCCAAACACTCACAGAGTGGATTAAGAAGTTCTATGGAAGCCCGAGGTCTCAGTTTAATCCTTGCATTATAAAGGCAAATGCTTTTCCTAGTGGCTTGCTGCTGGTTTGTTGGGCTGGTTTTTAATTCAACAAAGGTATAATTTTACATTCAGCTCTGAAGTTTTGTTAAAAATAGCTGTTGAAAAAGATGCTTAAAATCAGACAATGTCTTCTATGGAAATTTTATCCAAACTAACTATTGGTCCTTAATGTTGGCTTGATCTTTAAGTGATTTCTGCACCACACTGAGTTAGCTTAATTGGCTGGCAACAAAATCACAACCCTCCAGTGAAGTTATCCAAGGAAGCTCATGCGAGACTTTTGCACATTTACAGGTATGACCCTTTAAATTAAAGCATTTGTCTGGCTGTAGGTGGTGGCTTCCTCTTTTGTAAGACAAAAGAGCTCTGTTGAAAACCCTCATTTAATTGTCGTTGCCCTAAAATCAGAGATACCGAAAGAGGAAAACTGACTTGTCTAAGAATTACTGTCTGTGACTGCTCTTAAAGTAGACAGAGCTATGAAGAAAACAGAATACCAAGCTGTGGGGCTGACCTCATATTTCTCCATGGCAATGGTTTTTTCCACTGCCTCCTTTAAAAGGTGGTTTCTTACTTTAGATAAGGGAAGCTTTATCAGCTGCTTCATAGAGCAAAACTGACACCCACTGGCCACCCCCAGTACTTGAAACATTTTGAGCTATCGAGCACCCTGGCTCCAGGGCAGAGCAGGACAAAAGAGGGGTAGAACAACCTCCCAGCTCATCTCAGCCCTTCTTCCTCACAGTGCATGACCTCGGCTTTGTCAGTGGTAGCCCCAAAACCCCACTGCCACAGAGTGGGGAGACACACGATGTTAGGCTCGGGCTCCCTTTGGCTCCTTAGCGACTCAGTCGTAAAAACTCCTTTTCCATGACAAATGAAATCAGAGCTCCCATCCCTTTCTGTTGGAAGTTGGACCAGCTTAACTGACTGTTTTCCCCCCTGAAATACAAGCAGATGTTTCATTTGATCAGTCTCAGACTTGCTATGCCCATGGTCCACCACACTTCCCTGCATCAGCTCTTTGCAATGTGCTGGTGGCCGCTCAGCCAGACTTGCTCAGTTGTGCTCTGGCACAGGTCTGTCTCTAATGCATCCCAAATTTCTCTGCAGAATCCTCTCTCTTCCTCACACCCCAGTCACTGGGCTGTTATTATCAAGACTCCCAAAGATAATGTTTCCTACCAAGTGCTGTCACCTGTGTGTTGTGTGAGGAAGTGTCTCCTCCTGCCTCCCTGTCACAGCACGGGCCAGAATTGCACTGGCATTTAGACATCTATTTTTCAATCACATCCCATGTTCATATCTGATTTGCTATCCACTTAGGCACTTCCAATGGGATTCCCTTTAAGTAGCTCCTTCCTACCAAGTATCTTTGATTTAGATTATATTTGTCTTCTCATGGAGAACTTCAATTTTCCCCGAGATTCAATCTAATTCTTATTTCCTCCTCATGTCATATATATCATCATGTTCTACTCTCTGCTATTACTCTTTGCTCCCGTCTGGGCTTGGAAACTCCTCTCTGCTCTCTTACATGTTACTGATTTCATATAGTACATAATACCCTACATGGAACATGTCACTGAGCTGAAGGGTACATTATTATATTTTATGTAACCAGCACAGCTTTTATGGCTGCGTGATCAGTTTGCACTTCAGCTATTTTAAACATCCCAGTAGTACATTATCCAAAATTTAAAGCAGGGTATCTCGACAGCACTGTCCTGTTTCTTATCACAGCTTCCAGACTGTGTAGGACTGCTATGTAGGGTAACTTAGGGCATTAGACAGGGAAGAGGTTTTTTTAACGCTGAGCAGCTTCATCCATGCACACTCTTCCTGCCTGGGCTGGGGTTGGATCAGCCTCAAGGGGAAAAGGAAACTGGGCTAAACTGTGCTCTCTCTTACTGAACATGTTCAGATCATCCCAAGCTACTCTAATATTTTAATAGTTTTTAAAAATCCCTCACAGAAATTAATACTCTGACTTGATTTTACAGTTCTCCTTTTAGCTTTCAACTTCTCCAGGCAAGCAAAACAACTCCATTCATTGTCTTAGAGGAACTCAATGAAGTTACAAGTTTATTTGATGTCACATTATTGATGACACATTATTTGATGATGTTTCATAGTGGGTTAATTAAGAAGTTGAAGGCAACATGTGACAGCTTCCTATCTAAGCGAGAGGCACAGTGCTGCTCTGTATTTCCCTAGTGCTATATATATCCACTTTGGCTTCAACAAATTCCTCCTGGCCCCAGCCTGACTTCAGGACAGGCTGCATGGAGGCTGGGAGTCCAGAGCACAAACATCCCCAGACAGTGCCATCGGGGGAGCCACCCAAAGGCTTTAGGGACACTCATGGCCACGTATCCAGCATTACTATTACCAGGGAGGAATATCTCACCCTGACTTCCCAAGTCCTGGGTCTGAAGCATTAACCTTTCACAGAGGTCCCTGAGGGACAAGGAAGACAAAACTCCATGGCCCAGGGCTGTGTGGTGCTCTCTGTGAGCATGCAGGGGTGCCCTGCCTGCCCAGCATTCAGGAGCAGTGGGAAGTGGGAGGGACAGTCCCAGCACAGCCCAGACATGGCAGGAAGGGCTGACAGCTTCAGCCCAGTTCTTACAGAAAGTGCCAACCTGGCCCTCACAGCACAAATATTCTCTATTGCATCTCACTTCAGTTCCTGGTCTTGCCTGAATTACAGTTTCTACCAAACTACAACGTGCAGCCTTGTGGCCAGAGGTTGAGGTGATTCCTTGGGGAACAAGGAGCCCGTTCATCCCTCGATGTCACCATTGCCCAGGGGTGGTGGCCAGTGGTGGGACAGAGAGGACACCCTGCAGCCTCACTGCGGGGACCTGGGCTCCTGTGCTCCATCCAGAGAGGATAACATTTAACACCAAACCGCAGCAGCAGATATGGGACTTGGGAAGTCAGGGTGGGATCTTCCTCCCTTCCTTCTTCCTGCAGCAGTAACACATTCAAATAATACCAAGCTGCCCTATAAATGGCTGGCAGCAACACATCATTTATTGATTTTCCCTGTTTAAAGCTTAGCCGTGATTTCAGGCATGCAAAAATGCTGAACATCAGAATGATTTTGTCCACAAATTGCTCTTTATGTTAAATAGGGAAGGGGAAAAATAAAGATGTTCAATAAAGAGTCCTGGGATTTTCAGGCTATGCCTTAAGGTAATCATGGGGTTGTGAAAATGCAGCTAAGTCCCCACCCCGACTCATGGCCACACAAATGATGCACTTCCTCTGCTGACTTCTGTTTGAAAATTCTTTTCTAATTCAGACTAGATTTGTCTTTATATAGTGGGACTCCTAAGGGAGAGGATTGTTTATATAGATGAACCTTGTGCTGTTTAGCTTTCAAATTTCACTTCTCAAAGCAATTTCTGAAAAAGGACCCACTCCATCACCCTCCTGAGTATCTGCTTATTCAAAGTCCACAAAGAGGGATAATTTGCTCCATCTGGGAACTGCACATGGGAGTCCTCAGCAAACTGACATCAACACATCTGAAGGTTTGGATGCTGAGAAGTCCCTCAGAGAGGGACAACATGGAGATCACCCCAAGTCACCTATCTGCATATTTCACTGGGATCACACCTGCATGGAAAAAGTCCCCAGCCACTCAGTGCTGCTGGGTAAAGACTAATCCCATATCCCATATCCCATATCCCAGGGGTTACTGTGTGTTGATATGCACTCAGCTGCTGGCTGAGTGTTCAGCCCTGCTGACTTCCCATACCTTTGCTGTGATAGATCAAAATCTACACAGAGATCCAGACATCCAGTGCAATCCAGATACTTTCTATGAGTGATATGAATTCAGAGGGAAAATCCCAGGAGGCCATTTTAACAGTGTTTTTAATGCAACCTTGTTTAGAGACTCACAAGCAGAATCTCTATCATTTTATCAGGTTTTTCTCTGTTGTGAGACAAAGGCTTGTCTTTTACTTTGATAACTAAGTACTGCATATGAGGCTGGGGTTTTTTGTCCTGTTCTTCCAGTGTTCCTTTCAGTGGAATGACATACATAGATTTTTTCCTTTCCATTTCCATGTTTAGGTCTCAATTCAACAGAGTACTTAAACCAACATTTTCATTTGAATCTAAAGCCCTTTCTTCCATCCAGAGGTTGAATGAGCTCCATAAGTGCCTCTTATAGTTTAAATTAACCTTCCCACGCATATTAATGGTTACAGTACTTCCATTTCCTGCAAGAGTCTCCCATGACCATCAGAGAACAGAAGGGCTGAAAGTTCTTATAATCCACATATGCGAGAAGCAAGGACAGAGCAGAAAGAGCAATATAAAGTGCAGGAAAGAGCTGGTTTCCAGTGCACTAAGAATTTTCTGTAGTATCACAGCTATCAGGGAGAGACTTCAAGGGAAACTGCACTCATCCCAATTTTTTTGCCCTTGATGAATATTTAAAATCCATCTCCAGTTTCCCATCTTGCAGTGATTCTCGTGTTTTGGGTGGTTTAATATTGTCTTTAAAGGTTATTAGAAAAAGCAATCCACTGATCAAAGGGTTCTCTGGAACTGCAGCTCGAGTTCTACCTGTTCATAAATAATGGGAGCACAGAGCCGAGGCACAGCGAGCACGTGGCTGGGCTATTTATTGCTTTCCTCTGGGGCACCATTTATCTTACATCCACTCCAGTTTACTTTGGGGAACGTGTCTGAGTGTAACACTTGCACAGGCACATTTTGAAAGCCGGCTCTGATAATTTATGTACTTTGTGTTAGGCAGCTTCCAGATCCTGTGTTATTTTTAAAGCTTCTCTTTCCACAACGATGTTCTCCATTTTCAGTGAAACAAAGCAAGGGGGACAAAAAGCCCACCTGCAACAAACCTGTGTAGATGGAGAATAAAATTTCAATCACATCACTCACTACATCACATTAGTCCTTTTGGGCCACAACTTACTACACTAAGATAAAAAAAAAAAGGGAAAAGTTAGGATTTAGTAAAAACTCCTATAAATTTGTCACAATCATTAGTCCAGAGTAGGAGAAACAAAAGAAACAGAAGAAAACCAACCAGCTCTGCAAGTTTACTGTAGTGAAGGCATGTCCTTTACAATATACCTTGACAAATAGAAAAATTTTCAATTTGGTAGAATTTTTTACATCAAAACTATGAACTGTTGGGGTTTTTTTTCCCTCCATTTATATTTCTGCCAGCCAAACTTGAAAAATATCCACCTGAACTAAAGTTTTGGAAACATATTTTATGATTTTGGGTCCCCAGTGTTCTCAAGAAAATAATAATAAAAAAAAGGTTGGTGAATAGCAATTAATGAACTGTCAATTTCCTTTTTAAATTCAAATTTTATATTAAAAAATTGCTAAAAATTTTCAGCTAGTTATAGTCTTTATTCTTGCTGTTAATCCATAGCTGCAGGCATGGCAACAGAGGGAAGAGAGGACGGAAACAAGAAGTACCCAGCTAAAGCTCTGTGAAAGGAGAACACGTGGAGATAATGAGGGAATAATATTATTTGCTTACTCTGATCAAGTTTCCAACAATCAGTGATTTTTTAACCACAGTATTTATGAAATGAAATCAAGGCTACACACAAACACCAGGGTGTTCCTGATCATTTTTCTCTGTGTATTTTACCCCCCCCATGCTAACTCAAGTTCACGTGGCTGAGCATGAGCAGTTCCCAACAAGTGGCCCCTGTACACAGGGAATTGTCATATTTCTGGCCATGTTTTTGTTTGCCTACCTGTGCCTATTTGTTTTAGGGTGCTGCAAGCCAATTTTGGCATGGCAAAGGCCACCTTATCATGTTTTGATAACAGGCCAGGTTATCATTTTGTGTAATATCAGCTACTTTTCAGCAAGGGGATACACCTGAACTTTGGCACACATACACCTTGGGAAGGCTGGCTACCCAAAATTAACAATGGGTATTTTTAGGTGTGCTTTTTTGAAGGACCAAGAGCAGAGACGAACTACAGAAGTTGCCTGTGCAGTTGCCAGTGTTTGCAGGGGATCTCTTGGAAACCTCCCAAGGCAAAACACACTCCACATCTTCCCACTACCTCAGCTCCCAGTGCTCTCCAGATCCCCCTGGGTATGGCATCCATCCTTCCCAAGCCCTTCACCATCCTCCAAACCCCCAAGCAGGGTCCCAAGCTCCTCTCTCAAACCTGGGGAGGCGTGGGATGCCTGCCCTCTTCCCCAGCCTGCAAACTTTCCCCAGTAAAGGTTACAGAGCCAGCAAGCAAGCGAGGGGTAATTTACACAACAACCCCCAAAACTTTCCACCACACTCAAACTTTCTGTTCTCTGTGGTAAAAGGCAGACGAGTTTGATGTTTATTATCAGTTTTTCCTATTGCCATTGCAGAGTGACTGCAACTGCCATGGCACAGCACTGCACAGCTGCTCTTTGAAAGCACCGGGGGTGGCAGCTGGGCAGCATTTGTGCTGCTCCTGGAGCCTCAGCAATGAACAGCCCCTTGCTTTACTTACACGGTGAAACAAGACCTTAGAAGTCACTGTGGAACACACCAGAAAGGGTTTAAATTGTAGGGGGAAAAAAATAGAGACATTATAAAGATCAGGCAGCATTTCAGCACCTCACTTTGGGCTTGGTAAAGTTTAAACCCGGGGGGAAATCCCACTGATGGGAATGAAGCAAGAGGTGTCCAGGCTCCACATTGGCCCAGTGATGAGGGTGGAGAAGCACTGTTCTCTGAGGCTCTGGACTAGAGACACCTGAGCTACTTGGGTTCCCTTTTGTTCTCCATGTGTCCACCCTAAAGCCTGTTTTTCTCTCTCTTTTTTATTCACACAGCATTCTGTTTCATTAAATGTTTATGACCCTATTACAGGATACAGTTTTAGATTACTATAATAAAAGGGAGTTGATAAAATTTCATTGTCCGTGGTGGCAGAGAAAGAATAAAATCTTACACCTTCAAGTTTGTCAATAACATTGGTTGTTATAACCTTTTTAAAAGCCAAAGTCTGCACACACAAATACAAAAATCCCCGAAAAACCAAATTCACTGTTACTGAATTCAGCATCAGAACATCACCACTGGAAAGTGGCATATCAAGCATAACTTTACTAAAACCACCATTTCTTTGTCACTGCATTTATTATTTTGAGGCAACAGCTTTTTGTTCCCTGTGTTATTAGGGTGGGAAGTGTGTGGGGAGTAAAGTACAGGAAGATCATCTCAGCGAGGACAAATTTATACCTGAGCTGGGATGTGGAGCTCAGAGATTCCTGCAGTCTTTTCCTTTAAAAAATAAATTGCTGGCACTTTAATCATGTATCAGAAGGAAGAGAACGTTTGTTTCAAAGGCACAGAACGAGGGCTTTAAAATTAAACTCCGCTCGTTTTCAGCTTCTGAGGGAATGCAGAAGTATCAAGGATTTTAAGATCTGCAGGGATGTTTTAGTTCCTTTATGTTCCGCAGGTTAAAAAAATAAATAAATCTCTTTTCCTCCCTCGTGCCAGGTGTGCAATAAGGGACATTCTGATAAAGCTCAGTCCTCAGATTATAGTTTAATATAAAAAATAATAAAATACACCAATGCAAAAAATGCTGTATTAACACCTCCTGGAAAAACTCCCTTCCACCCCTCCCATGGCATTTTATGAGTCTCCTTTTGTTCAGAAGATGAGTTTGGCTGGGCCATGCAGCGCTGATGCTGAATCACCTCCTGCTGGACCATTGTACAAGCTCCCCATGGGATGTACTGCACCTCCCCATTGTCTGGGCAAGGCCATGGGGAAGGGGTCTGAAATGCGGAGCCTGGAATTCCTATGGGATTCAGGCTCCAGCACCCCAAGGAAGAGTGCTGCAGCATCAAAGGGGCACAAGCAAGGGCAGGCAGAGGGAGGAGGGAATTGTGCTGCCAGGGTTTGGGGAAGGTTCCTGCAGGAGAACTGGCTGTGTCACATCCTGCAGAACGTCTGGCCAACACCAGTCTGGAGGAGCATATTGGGCATGAAGAACAGATCTTGGAGGGTGCTTTGAAAGCAGAGGGCTGGGTGAGCTGCCAGTTGCCCCAGAGCTCGGGGCCAGCCAGCCTGCCTGCAGAGGGCTGCACAGAAACGGGAGGTGTTGGCAGCACCTCCTGCCCTGCTCAGCTGCACCAACTCCCCGTCACCCTCTCTGAGCTCTGTGCATTTCTGGCACTTCCTTCATTTCTCACTCTCTCCCCCCAAAAAACCTTTCTCTGCAAGGAAGAGCCGCCTCTATTTGAGCCGAGTCCACTTGGCAGCTGTGGCTGCAGATGTGCTGGTGGGGAGCAGACCCCACCTGTAGGCGCCTCCCCTCTCCCCACCTGCTCCCAGTCGTGCAAACCGAGGGTGCTGCTTGTCCTGACAGGGGTTACCCCTCTGTCAAAGGTGGCCAAAACACTGCTGGGCCACCCAGGTGGGTGGGAGCTGGGGGAGAGAGGGAAAGGGAGATGCCACATGGCTGGGGTGTCCCCTGGGCCCTTCCTGTGAGCAGAGCAAGGAAGCCAAGCCACAATAGAGAGAGGCAGGTGTGCAGAAGAGGGGATGCACGGGGCAGGAGGAGGAGCTGGGTGGGAACAGATGCAGTGAAGGAATTGGGGTTGTATCCAAGGCAGGCAGAAGGAGCACACAGCCACTGCCTTGCTCATGGCACCGTGGTCTGTGTGCAGGCATTGGGAGAGCCTCGGCCTCGCCTCCTCTGCAGCGTGCCAGGGGAATGCCAGGGGGATCTCTGCCTGATAGAGCTGTCCTAGATTGAATGCTGGCTTGATTGTCTTTGGAGTAGGGCTGTCAGCACCAGGGCTGGGAGGGCTGGTTCTCTCTGAACCCACCTGAAAATCCAGGTTCAGCTTATGGCACTGGTCCTGGCTGCCCTTCCAGTCTGGGATGTTGGCACACACCACACTTGGCCTTCCAGCTGGAAGCACAAGGGCTAGAAAAAGCTCTCATTCCAAACCCTCTTCATGTAAGTAAAATGTTTGGTGTTTGGGAAAACCAGGAACTTCCCAGCTGTCCCATTATTTTTTTTTAGAAGTTAAAAGGGAAACTTAGAACATTCCTGATCTTGAACTTCTTGCATTAAAAAATCCCTGTTGCACACACAGCATCACGGATGTAAAACCAGAGCAGGGCCAGGCTTTGGCTCTCCCAATCACTACACATGCAATTGTCCCACTGGTGCTAGAAATACAGCAAAGCTGCATTTCACAAAGACTTTTGTTCCTGCCCGTGAAAAAGATCAGGAGGTGGAAAGAGGAGGCTGAGGGGAGAAGGGAGATGTTTAAAGAGCCCTTGGGAAAGATCTGTTTTCTGAAAGGGGAAACAACCAACTTGGGTTTGCTTCTTGATGGCTTTGTGCAGCCATCTCCTGCCCTGTAAGAAACTAACCTCAGGCACGCTTGGTACATCAAAATAAAACTTCAGTTCAGTGTCTTGGATGGAAACTGCTCGACATGAAAGAGGCAGTTTCATATAGATGTCATAAGGATTTGGGGTTTCTGCCCACATGCAAGACAGTGGAAAGCTGCTTTTAAGAAGCTGGAGAAGCCCCATTTGATACATCAGTTTGTGGGATGGCCTGTGCCTCCCAGGGTTTGAACACGGTTTTAACTTAGCAAGACTGGAGCCCTGGGGGTGGTTCAGTGAGCATCTGCCAAGGCTCCTCAAAGGCAGAAGTGAAGCTGGCGCCTATTAGTCAGAAACCACCACAAAGCCAAGCAGCCTGAGGATGCTGGAGCCCTGGGTGTGCTATTTAACACCTGCCAGCTCTCAGCACAACTGTATCCTATGAGGCTGTTTCCACTTGCACTTGTGGTTAGCAAAACCAAACCCCAAACCTTCAGCAATTAACACCTTTACTCTAAGGTTGCTGCTGCAGAGGACTGTCCTTGCACGTCCGAACCTCTCTGAGGGAAAAGGAGTGCTGGAACAGGTTGAATGCTCCCCCTGTATGGGGGTTTTTTTGACACTTTGCTTTCAGGAAAGCCAGATGTGGCTCGGTGATGGGGAGAAAGGGATCAGGGAGATGAAAAGATGGCAAAAGAAAAGGAGACTGCTGAGAATGCATGGCCTGTGCTGAGTAAAAAATCTTTCTGGATGCTCAAATTCCTTTGAAAATCCAAAGCCATGGGGATAAAGCAGTGAAGTGTCTTCCTTTTAGCTTCTTTTAAAATACCCTCCAGCCTGTGATCATTTAAAGAGGGGCTAAGGAGGGGGATTAATCCACATTCCCCTAAAGCAGCTTCCTGCCCCAAGCCCTGTCTGCTCCCTCCTGTTTTGGCTCCCGTGGCCCAGTTCACACACAAGGAAAGAGCTGCAGCCTGAGCTCTGTCCTTCAGCCCGCCCTTGCTGCAGCAGGGCTGCCTGGAAATACACTCCCAGTTGTGAGGATGCTGTTTCACTGTGCTCCTCTGTGAATTTTGCTGCCCTGAGGATGGCACGGGGCTGCTGCCAGGAGAAAGCTGCTTGGGAAGGGGAAAAAAAAAATCTACAGAGCTTGGCTTGCTGCTATGGCTCCTGCCAGGTCAGGGGGCAGAGAGGGGAAAGAAACAGGTTACAGCTTTTTGGAGGGAGGGGGTCTCCTCTGAACCCTGACCCAGGGAACAGAGGACATGTCAAAGAGCTGCTTCTGCATATCCAGGCCCCTTCTGGCCCCTCTCCCTGCCCCTCCCCCACAGCAGTACGGACTATATAAGGTCCTTAAAAGGCTTTGGAAACAGAAATATTTCTAAACCAAGAGTCCCATGGGTAGACCTCTTTAACAAGAGAAACCAGAGGAATCGTGCATTTGGGAGAAGCAGCAAATATTTATGTATGAGCTGCAATTATTAAACTCTCTTTCATGGTTGACCTCCTTTATTTCTTTTTTCTCCTTTTAAAGGGTTAAATAGCTTAGAAGCAAACCGGCTTTGGCTCAGTGTTTGAGGCTGCTCTAGACCAGGCATCCCCAGTAATCCTGCTGTGCAAGCACAGCCCATCACAGACCTGTTCCCCTCCACCTCAAACTTCCTGAGCAGGAAGGCCTGGCTTTGCTGTGCAGTTAAACCTGCACAATGAAACGGGGGCAGAGAGCTGACCCAACCCACCCCTGTCAGCCTCGGCGCAGCCTCGGAGCAGCCAGCCCATCCAGGAATTCAGCCTTCCCTGGACATCAGCAGGGGCAGAGGTGGGAAGGGAGGGAATGAGTAACAACACAGGGCCGGGGGAGAGAAGAAAAACTCATGGCAGGGGAGTCTGTCTGTCTGTCCTTTCCCTCCAAAAACAGGAGGGCTCAGGTGAGATACCTGCGTGCTGGGAAAGAGGTGGGACACGTTAGCTGAGCAAAAACCCAGATCCAAGCTGCAATCATCCAGGGCTTTCGAGGAGTGCTGTGCTGCAAGTGATGCAAGGGTCTAACTTCAGTCCCTGGTGCAATTCTCTGCTGCCTGAATTAAACCAATTGCTGCCTCTCTGGCTGCTGTGGGACATGCTGGTGCCACAGGTCAATGGCTGCATGGCTGGTATCTACACTTTATCAGCATATATTTACATATATATGTGTATATATAGATGTAAATTGTAATATGATGATGTAATATGTAATATATAAATACATATATGTATCTAATGTATATTTACATATATATATCTCAGTAATAGAAATTTGCACACACACACATATATATCAATCTATCTTGGTGATGTATATTCACATAAGGCCTTCCAGCTGGAATGAGCCACTGGGAGAAAAAAACCAAAACACTGTAAAAAAGCAGTGATGAACAAATTCAGATGCTTTTTAGGCCTGTTTGGACTCCCGAGAGCAATTGGTGGTCCCCAAGCTATTTTGATGGTGGCATCTGACTTTCAACTATTGCCCCTCGCTGACCAAACAGGCTGGGGCTTGCATACACATCCCTGTGGGTGCCTGTAAAATAACATTTTGAAATGATCCTGAATTTGTCATTGATTCTTAGAACAGATTGGTCTGGAAGGGACCTTAAAGCTCATCTCATTTTACCTCCTGCCATGAGCAGGGGCAGTGTGCAGTAGAGCAGGGTGTTCCAAGCCCCAGCCACTGTGACCTTGAGCGTTTTTCCCATGGGATGGGTTTCACCTATCCCATAACCACGGGAGGTGGCTCCAGTGCTGTGCTGGGAATGCTTTCCCAGAAAGTCTCCCTGCTCTGCTTTCGCTGTCCCGGCAGCGAGTGGGGGCCGGACCTCGACATGACAGATGTGAACAAGAAATCAGCCCTGTCATATTCCTGCCCAACTGACACGGTGAGTTCGACTGCATTCCTGCCTTTCAGTTGTCAGGAGAGCGTGGAAAGAAGATATTTATCGCATTAGCCCTGCATGATCAAGGAGAAGCCTGGCTGTTTAGGGATGCTTTATTAATGAATGCTAGAGGACATCTACCCCTCCTAACGTACAAGTGGCTTGTTACTGAAAAATGCAGGGAGATAAAGAGCCAAGTCCTCTGTCTTCTGTGGCTGTTCAGTAGGTGTGTTACACTTGACATGGGTTATTTATGAGTCTCAGCTAGTGCCCAAGGCTAAGCCTACCATTGCCATTAAAAAATAAAAGCTTATGTAACCAACAGTAGCGTTCTGCTCCTGGTTTAATAACGCGAATGTCTTTCTCATGACTTAAAAGGCGCAATCCAAAGTGTATCAAAGTCGAGGATAATTTTTCTATTGACTTCAAAGGGTTTGGGATCAGGCTTAATAACGCAGCTGGTACTTCAGCCCCCTCCCTCCCAGCCTCCTCCCCCAGCACCTGCTCTGGCTGGAGGCGCATTGATACCTTAGACAGAGCCAGCACTGCTGACCTGCTCCATTTGGAACACGTGGCACCATTGAATGCTCCCCAAAAACCCCCTGTCCTTCCCCAGTGCCCCTGGGGAATGCTCCCTGGGGGAGTGAAGAGCCAGGGGAATCTTCTTCCCTTCTTCCCTGACTGACTCTTAGCAGTGCCTTGACAGCTTGCTCGGAGCTCAGAGGGAGTCAGCTGTCCCACCTTTCCCATGCTCAGGCATTGGAAACTCCTCCTGCTCCAAAATGTGAACACAGAATTATAGAACAGCCTGGGTTGGAAGGGACCCTAAAGCCCATCCAGTCCCACCCCCTGCCATGGGCAGGGACACCTTCCACTGTCCCAGGGTGCTCCGAGCCCTGTCTAACTTGGCCTTGAACACTTCCAGGAATCCAGGAGCCAATCCTGGGCAAGTTCTACCAGAGCCTCACCACTCCCACAGGGAAGAATTTTTCCTAATATCTAATGAAAACCTACTCTCTGTCAGTTTGAAACCATTCCTCCTTGTCCTGTCAGGCCCTCCAGGCCCCTGTAAATAAGCTCTCTCCATCTTTCTTGCAGGCTCCCTTTTGGTACTGGAAGGCTGAAACTAGATCACTCAGAAGTTTCTCTTTGCCAGGCTGAACAATCCCAATTCTCCCAGCCTTTCCCCACAGCAGAGCTGCTCCATCCCTCTGATCATCTTGGTGGCCTCCTCAACAGGTCCATGTTCTTCCTGTGCTGGGGTCTCACCTGAGGGGGGCAGAGGGACAGAATCCCCCCTCCCCTGCTGCCCACGCTGTGGGATGAGCCCAGGACACCTTTGGTTTCTGGGCTGTGAGTGCACATGTCCAGCTCATGTCCAGCCTCTCACCAAACACACCCCCAAGTTGCTCTTGATCCATTCATCAGGAAGCTGTGCTGCCATAAGGGAAACCTTTCCCCAGGGCTTCACCCACCTGCCTTTCTCCCTCTCCCCCAAATCCTCACACTCCTGTTAATTTCAACACAGAAATAATAGAGGAAAACACCAAAACAACTCACCAGCGAATCACACTTTGTGTTAAACAAGGAGACCTATTTACATTCGTGGCATTCCCTGTGGTTTATCCAATCCTGCTACAACTGGACAAGGGGCAAGCTTGCTATGAGAAATGACCCTACAGCCATCATATACCATCCCATGGCAACATTTTCCCCTCCAGCAAAAGGGAGCAGAGCAGGCGGGGGAGGTTAAGTGATATATGGTTTCCATACCTTGCTATCATGTTGCTCACTCCCTCTTGTGCCAAAGGCCTGGATTTTCACAGCCAACCTTAATTTCCACAGCAAACCACAACAGGGAGGCCCTGGTAACCGCAGGGCTCTTCCAGCTGGGTAGTTAAGGCTGCTAATTACAAGCAAAGGTGCTGATGGCTCCAAGTGTGTGGCCCAGCAGGATGAGGCTGCTGCAATGGGAATCCATCCACGGATCCAGGATGAGCCTCTGCAGAGACTGCAAAACTCAGAACACCCAGGAATGCCCAGGAATGCACGGCTGGAGTGCAGCCTTTGAAAGCAGAGCTAAGGAAACTCCAGCTCTGCACAAACTGTTGGGGTTTTAACCCCCCTAACACAAGGCAAGGCACCAGGGCACTGCTGTGGTCCACAAGGGATGTTGCAGAGCTGTCCCCAGCCCGCAGGGGCTGAGGTGGCAAGGCTGCAGCAGGGGAGAGCAGCACGTCAAAGCACAGAGAGCACCTGATGGTGGTGGCTTCACCACAAAGCTGCTTTTAAAATGAAACTACTGAGAGAGCTTCTCCCTCCTTCTCCGCCCGTGCTCACTGCTTGCTGCCAACACATTGCAAGCGCTCTGGAAAGTGCTGCTCACTTGCTCTGTGGTTGCTCACGACAGTTTGATTTGGATAAGAAAATTAAAATAGTCTTCTGAAGATGAACAACCTTCATCCAATGCTGCCTCTTTTTTTGTTTGTTTTTCTCTTAATTTTTCTTATTTTTCCCTTCCAGAACAGCAGTAGCCTCCCCAGGGCCAAGCCCTCAGGACAGCCTGAGCACCAAGGCACTTTCCAGAAGGCAGTGGCTGCACCTCAGCTACCCTTCTGTTGCGCACACAACACCAAAATAGATTTATCTATGACTTCTACCAGCTCCAGACCCTGTGGACACATCACCCCCTTATGAACACCTTCATGCAGAAGGAAGAAATTTGCCCTGGAGCAAGCGGTTTTGGGAGCACCAGGATCAGGCAAAGCATGCTGGATTTATCCCACTGTGCTGGATTTATTCCAGGTACCAGCCCAGGCATGGGTTAAACCAAGCCTCCATCCTTAGAACAGGGGAGAGCTTTGCTCCTATGAACGAAAATCCTGCAGCACACACAGACACTTATTTTAATGACTACACTTTGTTGTAATGTTACCAGATATTTTAAAGAGCGTATCACTCCAGCAGAAGCCACTGCCATCTGTGCTTCCCCAATTAGGAATGCAAGCAAATATGTATTTTACAGTAACATCAATAAAATATAATGTGCAAGCGATGTATCTTTGGTTTTTGTTTTTTTTTAAAGACACAAATTAGGGAACCAGTCAGTCTTGAAACTGCAGAATTCCCTTGCAGGAAGAATGGGGTTTGTAACCAAAAGAACAATCCAAGCCGGGCCTCTGTTGCAAGGATTTTAGTTTTCAAAGCAGAATAAATGGGCTTTAATATCTTCTTTTTTAAGTGCATCATCAGTATGAGAAGACAGCCTACACTGTTATTTAAAAAGAAACCCTGCTTGCCAGGCTATTCATTAGTGAGCATCCCACAAGACGTGCCTGAAACCTGCCTCCTGTCAGAAGACAGGTGTTGAGTCTTCTCCAAAATCTCCGCTCTTTTTTTCCCGACTGCTGGCTCAGATCGGTCACCCTCAAGCTGAGCCACTGCAAATCAGTGATTAAGGGAGGAAAACACTTCTTTCCCCATTTCTTCCAACTAGGAGATCTGGGTGCTCTGCAGATATTTTTGCTTGTTTCTTTCCCTGACAGAGCCGGACCATTGCCGTTCCCGCAGCTCCCCGGGGATGGAAAGAGAAGCTTTCAGGAGACAGGAGAGGAAAGCGCCAGGGCAGAGAAAACAACCTTGCAGAGGAGAAGGGAGGGCGGGGGTGGCCGGAGCGGGGCTACAGAGCCCAGCTGCGTGGGGAACGCGGGATGCCCTGCGGGGGATGCCCGCCCTGCGGGGGATGCCCGCCCTGCGGGGTCTCTCTCGGGCGCTGCTTATCAGGCTGGCAGCCGCAGGGCCAGGGCTCTCCGCAGCCTGGGGAGGTGTTTGAAGTCGGAGGGAGCCGTTAGAAACCTCCAGCCTGCCGAAGCAGCGCTTTGCACTGCGGTCACTTCCCTCCGTCTGCCTTTCTTCTTCTTCTTCTTCTTCTTTTTTTTTTTTTTTTTCTTTCCCTTTTTTTTTTCTTCCCCATCTAACTGTGTCTTAAACTGTTTCTCTAGAACACGCAGCCCCCCGAGGGGGGTGGGGAGCGGGGAAGAATCAACCCAAACAAAGTAAAAAAGCAACATATTGTCTGCGGCTGCCAGCAAGGCATCCCCTCCCTATCTCGTACTTAATGCGATAATGAATCTTCCCGTAGGAGCTTTTGTGGTTTAAGGCTTACTGAATAATAATGTAACACAGAATACACACAAAGCCACATTTTTCTCTCTCCTCTTCTTTTTTTTTTTCCATTTTTTTTTCTTCAAAATACACATCTGATCAAAAGCCAGGCTGCAATTAAAACATAGCATAGTTTGGGTTTGGTTTTTGGGTTTTTTTTTCCATGCCACTGGAAGGTATTTTAGCAGCAAACAAAAGCTGAGACACTGTAAATATTTTCTCCATAAGGGTAATTATAAAGGATATACTTTATAAGTCTTTGCGCTTTAGCACTTTGACCTTTTAAACACATTTTAAATTAAATTACTATGCAAATAGCTAAAAATTGTGTGTGTCACACAGGAAGTTTTACCTGCTTGACAACAAAGAGTGCAGGACCTGCCTTGCTCAAAGTTTCCCATCCTGGCATTCCCGGAGCCCACGTGCAGCTGTGCTGCCCTCGCATGAGCATCTCCTTCACCAGGCTTAGCCACGAATAACTCATCTGATGAAGACCTCAGAGCATCCCTGGTGACACTGGGGACACCAGAAACAATGCACCCTTCAATGGCAGAGAAAGCCATCCAGCTGCTGCTCTCCTTGCCCAGGAATTTCAGCAACTTCATGGCAGTGAGAAGAACAGAGTAAAGTCCTTCTGTGGTCTCTGCTCCTCCCCCTGCTGTGACTTGCTCTCTGTTCATGTGTTACTGTACTCAAGAGTCCCTGGTGTAGCTGGAGGCAACACAGCACCTAAAGGAGCAGAGGCAGGGTAATAAAGCCAGCTGATCCAAGTGAGGTACACGGGACCATCTACAAGGTTCTCATGTCTCACCAGCCTGCTGTCAGTCACGGCCTTTGAGAAAAAAAGGATTTGTGGGACCAGAGCATTAATTGTGGTTTCTGCCTCTTGCTGTGCAAACCCAAGTACAAGACATGGTTCTCCTCACTGATGTGCAGACACCCCTTCAGTCCCTTGGTGAAGAGGGACATCCTCAGCAGGAGCTTCTCCATTGCCATCAGCTGGAAAATCTTCAAACATGAAAAAGATCTTCACTCTCCATAGACCTTGGTATACAGGAATAGTTATGGTCTTCCTTTTGGGAGAGAGATGCAGTATCTCAGCTGAAGCCCTGACAGGAGTCACTCACTCACAATTAAAATTAATTACATAGCTGAGAGATGTCCCTGGGCCTTGCTAATAGAGAAATAATTCATTCTGACGGTCATCTTCGTGTCTTCATTTCTTACAGCGTGTAAGACTGGAAGAGCATGTGTTTCACTTCAGTTAATTACCCTGGCACACACACAGGTCCACGTGCCACACAATTAATTACTCAGAGCTCAGTGAGCTTCACGGGACCCCACCACAGCTGTCTGGCTCTTGACTTTCCTGTGCCCATGTGGAAGCCCTTTCCAAGGAGAGGCAGGCACTGAGTTGTTTGGTGCTCTGGCAGCCACGGGCAGGTGATATGTGGCTGATGGGGAGGTCAGGTGAGGAAACGTGCCTGCTTTTGCCTCCTCAGCCACCTCTGATCTCTCATCAGCCAAAGATGAAATTCCAGGCAAGAGGGAGCTTGGGTCTGGCCAAGTGCAGCTGCTCTGATCTCCTTGGGTAGGAGAAGAAAGCCTTGGCAGCTGAAATTAAATCTTAAGTGCCTCCAGAAAAAATTTTGCATGGGAGGCAGCCCAGAAGAGCTGCAGTTCTAGAGAAATGCCTTTGCTGCCTCAGCTCCTGCCCTCCAGAAATAAGGAAAACAACATTTGCATGGTTTCCTTTGGCTGTTTCTGTTGTGTGCAGCCTGTCAGACCTCCTGGGGAGAGCTGCCTCCTCTCTGAGCTTGCTTGTGGGACAGGGCAAGCAGGAGGGGCCACCTGCAGCAACAGAGGCATTAAGGAAAAACTGCTGAACAGCAGGGGGACGCAGGCCCAGGAATAATCCTTTTGAAGGCCCTTGAAGTTGTGATGTCTTTGTTTTAAGTGTCTACTGAGATTGAAGAAACTTCTCTTGAATGACCTAAGCAGCATCTGCAAGTCTCAGGACAGATCAAGGCACCTTCAGGAGCCAATTCTGGCTGAGCTTCCAGGAATTCCCAAGGGCCTTCTGCCTCACCAGCACTGGGACACCCTCCTACGAAGCCAATCACCAATACAAGGCTTTATGACCCATTCAGGAATTTATTTTACATGCTGATGAAATCTGAATTGAAATCAAGTCCCGGGTGCCAACAAGGATCAGGACATTACACTATCCACCACAGAAATTCATGGACCCCATTAAGAGCACACTGAGCTGGTGCATTCTGTTTATTTTGAATTTAGAGGCTTGTGCTTAGCGACAGGTTGCCAGTGTCCATCTGTAGCTTGTTTTTTGTTTTCATCCGTGCTGCACATTTGTGTGACAAGACGTGGGCATGTTCAGCGTGGAACAAACCTGCTTGTTTTTCACCTCCAGTCTACCCACAGGGAAGGCTCGGCAGATCTGAGCCAGCAGCACTTTCCTAAAGGCACCTGGAGAGAAGCTCAGCATCCCCATCCACTGCCTCAGGCATGTGGGGCCAGGCAGGAACAAGCTCTGCCCGGTGCAGGCAGCCTCCTCTGGCCAGCAGTAAAAAATCCACTGATTCCTGATGCTCTAGCAGAGTTGGGATGGCTTTTTCCAAGTATTTCAGCTATAAGAGACATTAGCCCACTACATGCCTAACCTCACTGAAGCAGCAAAGCTTTTGCACTGTTAAATAACAGCTGGATCCATTGACTCTGGTACCTTCCCTGCAGGCCTGGAGCTGGGCATATATTAATTATCTTGGTCAGTTAATTAAGCATGCAAATTTTTTTTTGCCCCTGCTGAGGCATTTCCTAGCATTTAGGAGAAACATTTAAATGTGGTAATGGCCCATCCCTGAGTGCCCCCAGCCGTTTAAACTTCAGGCTGCCACAAACTGCCCACAGCAAGACAGGATGGGGAGACCAGCTGGCTTAAAAGGAGATTTAAGGATTATCACAGCCTTCTAAGCAAATTCAGAAGTGCACATGCATGCAGCTAACCAACAAGTATGTCTGAGTGACAAAAGAGCCTCCTTCAGTTAAAAGGAGAAAAAAAAAAAAGAGTAGATTATTTTTAAAGCAATTTCTTTAAGAGAAGAGGGAAAGAGCTGGATGTTATGCATTTGCAATGACAAGTAAGGAGTGAGCTCTGCCTGGTGTCAAAAATAAGAGGTAAAACAATGCTGGTATCCCCCTGCAGCCACTGAAAGCAAGCTGCTGCATGCACAGTGCATCTTGCAGAAACCTGAATTTTGGTTTTCCTTTCCCTGCTCCCTCCTCTGCAGAGAGGAGCTCCTCCTTAGGGCCCAGGGGGAAGAAGCCCCAGGTGGGGTATCACACCAATCCAGGGCTGCTGCATCCCTAAGGCAGGGCAGAGGCTTCCCCATTCCTCACCCCAAGGCGTGCCCGAGGTGCCCTTGTGGGTGCCAAGCCCCACACAAGGTGTGTGCTGCCGTCAGATGGCAATGTAGGAGAGCCAGAAGTTGTGCCAAGGCTCTGCCTGGGGTGGGAAAGAAAAAAAAAAAAAAAAAAGCAGGAAAATAAAATAATCACCCACGCAGAGCAGCCTTTCCTTGTAGGCTTGCTGGCAGGGAAAAATTTTGTTGGTGTGCCCTGAAACAGCACCTGAGCATCCCAAAAATGGCAAGGAGGAGCCAAGCAGGAGGCTGCTGTGCCAGCTGCTGGCCTCGGGTGCATGGGCTTTCCTACTGCCACCTGCACTTTTCAGGAAAGCCTTAAAAGCTGCAATCTCTCTCCCTGGACACAGAAGCTAACACTTTCGAGGCTCTTATCTCACTAAATTGAAATTCTCACAGTAATTCATCTAAGGGGAAAAAAAAACCCTCTATGGCTTTTGGGCAGCACACCTGGAGGAGGCTGCAGCCTGTGCTCCCCAGGAAGGGGTGTGGGAGGGGAGCAGGGAAGCAGCTGGCACACAGGATGGGTTTGGAGGGATGAGACCAAAGGTTGGAGCCAGCTTGCCCCACCTGCACTAGCACCAGAGAACTGGTGTTTTCAGGGGATGTCAGAGAATCCCAGAACGGTTTGGGTTGGAAGGGACCTTAAAGCTCAACCACCTTTACCCACCTTCCACTATCCCAGCTGCTCCAAGCCCTGTCTGACCTGGCCTTGGACACTTCCAGGTATGGGGCAGCCACAGCTTCTCTAGGCAACCTAAGTCTCCTGGGAAATCAAAAAGTGACCAAGAAGAGGTGAAAGAAGAAACTGTAGATTATTTTTACAGCTCCTGTTGTGGGAGCTACACACAAGCTCTGCCAGGACAACTGGCATAGCCCATGTCCTGGGCTGTCACATAACCTGGAGCAATTCCCTTCCTCCCTGTGCAGCCTTGATTAAGCAGAGACTCCAAGCAGATACTTTTTTGGTGTGTTTACAGCACCTGGGGGAACAGGGCCAGGGGGATAGCATCTCAGATCTGGTGTTTTCCATAATAATAGCAGTGCCTGGTTGTCACCCACCTGAGTTCTGACACAAGTCTGACAGTGTGGCCAGCAGTCCAATTTACTTGTTGGCATCCTGATAGGCCCGACCTCATCACAGAGAGCTGCTCCCTTTGATCCACACACAGTGGGAGACTCGAGTCATTTCAGAGGCTCCAAGTGAACTCCTCAGAAGGTCAATCACCCCAGCACAAGGCTGGGGGAGGTTTAGGATCTTTGATGACCTTATTAACACAAGCAAGGCTTTCCTGGCAGGACAGGGACTGCTCTGAGATTGGGCTCTGCAAGTGTTCTGCTGCAGAAAGCTGAGCAAGTTTGTGGAATCACAACTGGTGTTCTCTGTTTAGAAACAAGCAAGGCAAGAGGAAAAGCCAAACTATCACAAATTTATTGTACTTATTTCTGCACTGTTCACTCCTAGAGGATGAAGTTAGGACTCAAGTCACATTGTAAAAGACAGACCCCACATGCTGTGGGCATGTTACACTCGGTGCCAGGCTTGCCACACCAACAGGAGAACAGATCTCCAAATTGCCCAAAGGATAATTACAACAGAACCCATCAAACACCCCCACAGCCAAGAACTCAAACTTCTCCCTCCTTCACTCAGGACACACCAAAGCGGGGTGCAGCAGACTCAAACCAAAGCCACTGCTCTCTTAACAAACCTCACACCTCAGGTTGCAGCTGATGGTGACTGAAAGCTGTTAATGCAACCACCTCCAGCTGCAGCCAAATCCCAAAGCCTCTCCAACATCAGGCATTTTGTCAGCACCCCAAGTGACCTCAGAGGGTTTTTTTAGAGGAAAATGTGTACCTCTCATAGTTACGGAGCACCCTGGTTCAGCAACACTCAGCAGGCTGAAAGACCCAGAGGGAAAACAAACAGATCAATAAAAAAAATCCCAGTTTAGGGTGAGTTTTCTTTAAAACCACTGACTTTGTTTCTGCAGAATTTGGCTCATAAATTTTGAATACAGGGCAGAAGCCTCTATACTGGGAGTTCTGGAATCCAAACAAGGGCAAGACATTGGCAGCGCCCCTCAAGCTCAGGTGCTCCTCTAGTTCCACATCCCTTCTCTTTGTCCCCCCTCAAACTCTTCTCAGCTACACCTGTGCTATGGGGCTGCAATCACCACTCCTCCATAAGAGCAGGGCTCAGATATTCCTTGCCTTGTAAAGAGGACTCTTTTTGTGAGTTTGTGCTATTTTCCAGGCCTTACCAATGAGTAGTGAGCTAGAAGCACATTGGGTGTTTTTGTGATTGCTTTTTTCCCCAGTGGGTTCAATGTAATATCATTGATTGTGTTTGGGACTTCAGCCTCCATCTGGGAAAAACACCTGGTTTGCTAAATGTGCCATTGGAGTTGGAAAACTCCTGCCTTGTGAGTAAAAGCTCATGGTGGTAGGGAGGTAGAAAAACGTGGAAGCTGAGCACCTTTAGGTGGAAACAGCAAGGATGAGAGCTCCAAACACTGACAATGGCAAGAACAGAGTTGGGGATGAGAACCGACTGTCAGGTCTTCTTGTTTTTAGCCTATTACTGCTTGGTCAGTTATAATTTGGCTTTGTTGGTTATGGTTTTAATGCCTGGGCTGGATTGTACACTTTGGTTTGCTGTTCTTGATAATAGATGGGACAAAACCTGCTATTCGTTTTCCTGAATTAATACTTACAGGGTGACTTGTTTTTTTGGTAGTGGTTTGTTTTGCTTTGCCCAAGGATGGTAAACTGAACTGAGTTTTAGAAGAGTTTCAAACATTATTAACCTTTATTCACAAACAGTATGAGCTTAGAGAGAATTGCTGCAGGCATCAAGTTTCCATTCCTGCATTCTCAAAGGTTTTGCTGTTAAGTTTACAGTACGAGGACAGAGGGACTTCTGAAAGGCTTTCAGCATCCCCAAAACCTGACATTTAAATGTAATGGCTTGGCTATTTGAAGAAGGAAGACACCCCAACAATAATGCTTGCAAAGTCTGCAACCCTGCTCATGGGAGAAGCTCATGCAAGGATGCATCTTGCACTGACAGGCATCTGTGCTGTCCTGAGCATCTTTTTCAGACCTAGGAAATAAAAATAAATAAAACTTACAGACTGTGCTCAGGCTCTGAGGAAACAGCAGAGGTTGTGTGTCAGCAGTGTCCCTTCATGCTGCTGAGCTGCAGTGGTGGGGCCCCCAGGGTCCTTCAGCAAGGGCTGGGGTACATCTAAAGCAACCACAGTGATTTTATTTCATTTTCCTTGCAGAGCAGGATTGCTGAGCTTTGAAATCTGAAGGTACTGTGTCCCAGCCAAGCCCAGCTTGCTGAAACGGGTTTGCTTTATTCCTGCCCATGGTTCATTCCCAGGAAAGCAACCATCACCCTATTATAATTCTCCTCCTCATCCAGCACCTTCTGGCAGCACCTGTGTCCTGGCACCTTCCAATTCCACTTCCCCAACTAGAATATCCTGCAGTTTGATTGCTACCACAGTTAATTATTATTTGAGAAGTCTGGCCAAGCTAAGGAGATGGGAACAGGCCTCCAAGTTAGCATTCATACAGTAGCTTAGGGAAAAAAAAAAATCCTCTCCCTCCTTCCACCCAAACTGTTCCACTTGTCAGGACATTCACCCCTCTTGTCCCATTCCCAACCCACTACTCTCAAGTCACAGTTCAAAGGCAGCTCTTTCTGAGCCCCCTCCCAACATTACACATGCTTTGAAGTATCTGGGCCTCACCTTCATCACCAGTGAGGTGGTTACAAGTGGGGCCTGAGGGGAGAAAACCCCTTCATTGCCCCCTCCAGAGGCACTGCCTTCTCCTCATTTTCCTGCCACACCTTGTTAAATACCTGCAGGAAATTGCCTGCTTCCCTAGGGCTCTGCTCTCCAGTGCCTCATACAAATAGAAAACGAGGATTAAACACCATTATTGGTCTAACCTGTGTTTTCCAAGTGCCTGCTCTGGTAAAAGGGGCTGCAGGTGCTGTAGAGCAACAGACCCAAGGTCCAGCTCTCACTTTCCATAGTTTCCATCAACAAGAGACAGCATAATCTTGAGAAGGTAACCCTGGCTGAGGCCCAGAGGAAAACCCCACAGGAACAGGCATTAAGGCTCATTGCTGAGCTCCACTCTCACTCTTGTGGTGATGCTGAAAGACAGAGCAGTGTTTCATAGGCAGTAGGTCTGCAAACATATCCTTCCTTTCATATACTTCCTTCCAGAAGTAGCACATCTTCCCTCACCCACCAGCATGATCCAATGGCTGCTGTAATTAAAATGAAGCCAGACTGAACCAATTTGACACTCAAGCAGTTCAGATTTAAAATACTCTCTTGAAAAAACTGCAGTTTGCTGTTGAGAGGCAGCACATATGTTTATGTATGGATAATGAGCCTTGCTGGCAAGGACAATTAAGTCTCCTGGAAGCATCTGTGGTCATTCTCCACCTGCATTTCAGAGGGAGGCTCTGTAAAATACTTGCCATTCTCTAAGGCAATTGTACCATCCCTTGTACTTGGCTCTGGTGGCTGCTGTGCTGATTCTATAGAAGACTATTCCTTGCCATCTTCCTGATGTGCCTTTCCATCTCAAAGGAGGATGGCGGTCATCTACCAAAGTTATGTGTATTTTATTTTTATTTTCCTTTTACATCATATTTCTGCATTGGACTTAGTCTTGTGTTTCATTATAAAGAAAACACAACCTAAAAGACTGGATTGCCAAGTACAATTACAATTTATCCAGTAGCAATTCCATTGAGACAGGTTTTTCCAGCCTTCCCACATGTCCCAGCTGCCAGCAAAATAGCTCATGGGGTTTTATAGGTGTGAAAATCCAGCAAGAGCCTGATAGGAGCTTTTTCCATACCTGGTGAGGCAGGATGGGGCCAGCCCTGCTCGGTGACAAAAGGTCCAAACCAGATGGAGTGACATCACCCATCTTCACTGCCAAAAAATTACCACATTTCTGGGTATTTATGAGAATTTTTTCAGCCCCCTAGGTGGGAAGCTCTTTTCCTTACCCCTGGAGAAGTGTGCTATTGCACTTGTTCCCAGCAGCTGGCTCCTAGGCTGCCCCAGTGGACTTGAGATAGGCAAGGGTGGGGATTCTGCTGTGCCTGCAGCCCTACATCCACATGCAGCATGCACAGGAAAAAAATGCAGCTCTGCAGGGAGATTCCCAGCAACTCTGTTGCATTTAGCCCAGCAGGATCCATTAGTTGCTCTGGACTAATTAAATTCTTAATTAAACCTCCCCCTGCTGTCCTACTGAGCCAGAGCAGTGTTAGTGTGTCCTGGGCTTTGTTCAGGCTGGAGCCATTTCTGACACCTTTCCTGACCCAGGGAGTTTGCCAAGCTCTTTGCCTTTCCAGGAACTCTCACTTGCTCCAGCACTGGGGATGCCATAGGGCTATAAATAAACAGCTCATGGTGCAAAGATGGTGCACAGGTCAGAAGTTCTGTGCTGGGTGGTGTTTTGGCAGGATGGTGATGCCCAGTTATCAACCTGCCCCCACACCTTACCTAATCCTTTAAAGGACAACTCAACAGAGAAGTAACAAAGGAGCCCCTGTGCCTGTTGTTGCTTCTTAAAGTTTATATACCTACACACATGCTTTTGGGACAAAGAACAATACAGCATGGTCCTTAGGAATCCCCTGCTGAAAGAGTCTCTTCTCCACTCACAGCAATACACTTTGGTGTTAAATATAGTTTAGTGAGGGTTTTAATACAGTTTGGTTTTTTAAATTTCTTTTCAAGAAGCACACTCAGGAATAATTTCCTAGCTGTGGATCCACTCATCTCCACCCCTTTTTCCCCCTGTTATGTGTTTGTCATCTCAAAGACGTGAAATTCTCAAGAGGACAGTAATAGTCCTGAATGAGAGGCTTGGGAAGAGCAGACAAAGCAGGTTATTAAAGGACCAACTCCGCAGCACTGCACTTAACACAGCAGGGCTGTTTGGGACATTCATACCAAGCAGTGCAGTTCTCCCCCTTAACAGGTTTTTTGGGGTTTTTTTGGTTTTTTTGTTGGTTTTTTTTTTTTTTTTTTCTAAAATAATTCTGCTATTTTTTCACTTTATGAAAGTTGACTCTACCCTAAACTCAGGTGAAAGCAAAAGGCAGCACTAAAGCATCATTAAACGTGATAGGAGGTTCCAGGTCAAGTTGGTTATTGCAGATAAAGCTGCTATCATCTCCTGTTAGTGACTGGACCGAAAGCCAAGGGTTTTCATTGCACACCACGTAAGAAGTACTTTATAAATCACAATAATTCGTGACATGCAATAACATCCAGTCTTATTAATATAAACTGCAGGGATTTTTTTAAAGTCTGCTGGCAGTAAAACCACCCCTTCTATAAAATGTTGGTATTCACACATGCCCTGCAGCTTCTCACAGCACCTTTAAGCACTAAAGATGTTCATTACCTCATACACTGAAAAAAAGAGAGTGGGATTATATTCTTGCTCCAACTCTCCTTAAGCTGGAAGGTGCCAGCTGTGGGCACCCCCCAAACCCTGAGGGGGTCCCTGCCCCAGAGCAGCCAGCTCTGGTCTCTGCTCTGCTGGTTTTAGTGCCCTGGCACACAGGTGGGACTGAATGCACAGAGCCAGGGCACAAGAACAGCGCTTTCTTCTTCCCCTTTAGACACAGAGATATTTTATTTTGCTACTGTGTTAGAAAGCACAGCATCTCCCTCCAAACAGCTTCTCCAGACAGGCCATAGCCTCCCCCAACCTAGGGGTTGCAGGAGGGACCACCTGAACTGCAGGGAAATATCTGGAGCTTCCTGGGAACCATCCAGACCCCTTTTATCCCCCAAAGTGCTTCTGCCAAGATGACAAGGTGTCAGCTCAGGTCCCCATTGCTGAGAGGTGGCAGAGGGTGGCCTGTGGCCACCAGGATCCCACAGATTCCTGTCCCTTGCTGTCTCATGCAGTCCTTCCTCCTCCTCCCTCCCACCTACATGGGACCGATTTGTGCTCAGTACCCACAGAAACAAAGTTCTCTGCCCTACAGAGGCTCTGCAAATGTTTCCTTAATAAAAACCAGCATCAACACAGAAGCCATTTTACTCCTGTAAGGGAGGGAACCTGTGAGCTCCTGCAAGGAGACAGTCAGAACCAACCAGGAAGATGCAGCTGGGATACTGACAGCACCATGACCCCACTCACCCAACAAACAAACAACTCTTTATGGTACATGTGTACAGTAAACACATTGCAGGAGGCAGATGGTGTTAGAATATAAACAGGAGGAAAGAGAATAGTCTAGCTAGATACCACTTCCCTATCTTGAAAAAGGGGGAGCTTTTTCCCAAGGTTCCCTGCTTTCTTATTCAAGGGAACATAACATTGTTGAAGCAGGGAGGAAATGCTACTCCTCTAAATTAACCAGCACAAGAGGAAGCAGCAAAGAGATTTGAGCCCAAATTGAGCAACAGAAGGGGGTTAGCTCAAGCTTGCCAGCATACCAGAGCCCCACCACCATTACCAGCCTGTCTGAGGAGTTTCCTCTTGAACTTTTCCATCAGAAAAATTCTGACCAGCCCAGCTACTGCTCTCCACCCTGGAGTCCCAGCAAAGACACCATCCCTATCCAAACACACCTTGTATTTTAGTTAAAATGCTTGTGGGGTGTTGATCTTACAGAGTTTTGTGCCAATGCTCTCCAGCTGGGTCTCGTGCATACCAGCACAGAATATAGATAAGGATGGGAGGGGAAAGACAAGCCCAAAGCCTCTTTTATTTTCAAGTGACTTTTGATGAGATATGTCAGAAATAGCGGGATCTTTTCCAATGTCTGTCCTACTTTGCAACAATAGCTGCTTGTTGTGCACAGTGAGTCAAGGAGATGCCAGCAGGAATGGTTGTAATACCACTTTATAAGTAAATTAATTGCTTCTAATTAGACTGCTCTGCTAAGATATAAGTAGGAATAGCTCATCTTGCAATAAACTTTTACAACCTTTTGACACACAGCTGAAAGCCACTTTGCCTGCTTTGCTGTGCATGTAAGGGGTGGGTGCTGCTTATTTTCCCTAACAGATGCACAGTCATACACAATTTCTCTGCTTCTAATAATTCCCAGTGCCTCTCAATATTGCAGTTGGTTTGCAGCTCCAAGGTTTATTCCTCCCCCCATTGGTGGTTCCTGTAAGATACAATAAAAAGGATTCCTGGATGTCACTTGTTGTTATTAGATGCAGCATTCGAGCACTGTAGCAAAAGTAAAAACACCTTTATAATCTTAATTTGTAACCTTCAGGGCTATTTTTTGGCATTTTATGCTTTCTTGCAGTAGGGAATAAAATATGTTTTCTATCTGCAGCATGATGCAAAAAAAAGGGGAAGATTTTAGTACTAATTGGATGAAAGGAACAGTGTAAAACTTAATAGAGAAAATAACTCCAGAAGGGGGAGAGAATTAAAGCACCAAAGTCCCGTGGGTGTCCTAAAGAAAGCAAATGTTTACCTGCTCTGAGAATATGTACTCTGAAGGTGCCTTAGCCCGGTAACAAAATTGAGAGCAGTGCAATACACCCTTCTATAAATATTTGCGCTTCAGCTCACTCGTTCTCTGGGGCTGTAACATCACGGCCGGGGTTATATTTCCTCGGTTTATTGGTGCGTGTGCTCGGCCGCAGCTGGAGCCGGGATTCCCGGGCGCTGCTGCGGCTGCGGGCAGGAGGCGCGGGCGGTTCGGGGCTGCCGACAGTAGATGTCAGCATTGCCTTGTGCCTCCCCGCTGCTCCGGGCACCGCTTACCGAGACGCTCACAGAGACAAAATATTCAACTAATAGGCAACGGCATTTATTTCAGCTGTTCTGCATATTTCTAGGCTTAAAAAGAAAATAAAAAAATCATGTTACTTAATGATTTAGGATGGATAAAAATGACAGTGGTGTTTCCCCATCAATTTAATGCTCTGCCAGATGTGCTTTGAAGGTTTCTCTTCAACGATTTTTTCACACCATTACGACTGTGAGAAAAGGCATATTAAGAAACTCATAATTCTTTGTTTGACCACTCAGAGGCTGATAAGGGCGAGTGGCCTTTCTTCTCCTTGATCCCCATCAGCCAGGGCTGTACCTCAAACATCATGTATCCCTTTTCCCAACCTGGGATGCCTTTTCGAGACACTCCCGTCTTGCAGGAGGCTGCTGATGCCTATTCTTAAATCTCTGCAAACGAGCGGACAAAATACCCTCCAGCGATGCCTTCAGCTTGGTTCCCTGAGAGCCCTCAGTGCAGGGACAGGGCAGAGGCTCTCTCCTCCTGCCTGGTGCAGCTAATTCTTAGCTCTGCATTAGGGTGGCAGCATTGGCCGCGCTATGGGGACTGGCGGCCTCGCAGGAGCTGTGCATCCCATGGCAGCCGAGCTGGAAGGGCTGGAGAGGCAGAGCACTGCTCAGGGACAGCCGTGCTTGGGGACACCTGAAATTAGAACTGCTCGCGGACAGCTCTGGGACAGCTGATGGCCTGAGGTGGCCCCAGGCAGCTCACATGTATTCAGCTAGACTGAACCTGAGCGAGGTGTTTGCCACGGTGAGGACACGTGAGCAGCCAGCCCCCTCTTGTCACCGCTGTCCCCTTCTGCTTGCAGTGGTTTGGAGAGGGGAGCGAGGGAGTTTGGCGACAGAAAGTTCCTGCTGGAGTGTGGGGCAATGGTGCTGATGAAAGGAGCTTCATCCAGAGAGCATTTGAGTGAGAGCAAAAGGAACCAATCATCCACCTATGCTATGTTCCCACAACCCCTCCTGTGCTTCCCCAGGCATGGAGAGAGAACGGGAATGTTTGGCAGAAGAAGAGGAGCAGTGAAATGGAGGAGAACCAGAGACAGGATTCAGTGGTGCGTTTATTTATGTTGGAGGCTTTAAAATGATGATGGAGTGCAAATGCTGGTAAAGATGAGAAAGGATCATTTATCTTGGAATATTTCACCCATCCCAACTTCTACCACAGCCCCTGTCACAGCAAATGTTTTCAGGAAGGCATCCCTCTGCTTGTAACTGCATAGTCACATTAAACTATGTAAAAGTTTAATGGCTTTTAGAGAGACACATTTAAAGTCTTCCAGTCTTGTTCCACCAGAGCTCTTAGGATCCTAGAGTGGCATTGAGCTGTTCTGCCAGAGCCACACTCTGCCGTATCTGAAAGTTTCATTTTAATTTGCACACCCTGGAGCAGCACCATTTATGAGCAGTGATTCACTGGTGGGAAATATAATTTGAAGATTTTCATCATCACTTAAAAATGTACTGGCCAGCTACAGCTTATGGAGTGGCTGACAATTTTTTGGGGACTGCAGACTCACAGAAACCACAAGCCTTTGGATGTGAGAGCCTTCATGCAGTGCACGTGGGGTGAATCCACAGATCAGAACTTTGCATTATAATTACACACAATTGTTTGGACTGATCACAGCGTCCTTCATTTCTCCGGTAATTACACTGGCCTTGAGTGCCATGTACTGACATCCCAGTGTCTTCCTGGTACTCAGGAACTGCTTCTGATCAATGCTGATGTGAATGAATTAAGGTTAATAATATTGCCTCCTATTAGGGCAATGGTTGCTGGGCTCTAATTCAATCCTGCCAGCTGAGAGCCAGCCTGGGCAGGTGCTTTTACTTTGGATGTGAAAAGAGACATGATTTAAGGCCCTGGTGAACTGGCTGATTTTTTTTTCTTTTTTTCTGGGGAGGAGAGAGAAGAGGGGGATAGGGCTTGTATACTGGAGAAATACTTTACAAAAGTATTACATTAAAAAGTATTACAGTAAGAAACAAATATGTTTTTAAAATGGCTGTTTTATCATGTTTGTTAACATGAAAAATGATAAAGAAGGGATTTTAAGATTAAAAGCTTTACTTGGTTTTGTGTTTCTGCACCAGAAGGAAGAAAAATGCTAATTTTAACTTATTTCTGTGTTATACAATGGCTTATGTTAGGGTAAGTAGCTCTATAATGAAAAATCTATCTGTATAGTGCATGAAGTCAGTGTCAAAATGCTTCAAAACTCCTGTATGTGTGTTTATACCTCTCTACAAGCCCAAGTTCATTGTTGTCTTGAGTTTCATTTGTCTCATTGCAAAGCAGATGCAAAATCTAATTTGTTTTTGCTCTAGATGGTTGAAGTTAAAGCAAAGGTACCAATGCAAATGACAGTATCAGACAGCTGGCTGTGGCTCCTGCTCCTTGCTGGTCCTTTCCTTCTGCTTACGTCCCGTTGCAAACTGACAAAAGATATATCTGTGCAAATCATTTTGTAGCCCACACGTGTTTAATTAGTCTCCAGCCCACATGAGGAACTGCAAGGAGAAAGATAATTATGCAGGTTTCATGCTGTTTTGAGCTCTTGTGCTTTGCATTTTCTTTTCCAGCATTCAATTAAAAGTTAAGCACTTTTTGAGGCTGTCCAAGTAGACAGCTATTGATTCTTCCTTCTGTAGAAGAAGCCCTTCTTATAGTTTGTCAATTTGTGAAGTTGCTGGTTGGGAGAGAAACTGGGTAGCACAACACATCCTTGGGGAAATAGCACAATGAATTCAAGGTGTGTGCTGCAAGATGGCCTCACACTTAAGGCCAAAATATCTGATAATTCAAAACTGCTTTTTAGTTTAAAATTTTTCAAATATTAAAAAATAATAATTTTAATTGCTCACTAAGAGGACTTTCTGGGACAGCTAGAGAAGTTTTGAAATTATCTAACTTTTTTAAGAGGATCACTCTCTCCTTCAGCTGTGGACAACATGCATGTGCTCTTAGTGCCAGGGTTTATTACTGCCACAGGGGACCAGTTGATGTGGAAACACCTGAGAAGACAGGAAGGGAAGGAATTGTAAATGTTTGATTTTTCAGTATTAAGAGGTTGCCTCAACAATGCTTGGTCTGTGGAAATTTACCCTGCTTTGCCAGGAGGAAAAAGTTTTAATGGGGTCCTAATACAAAGCCCATTGATACCCATAGGATCTTTTCCTTGATTTGAACAGATCTGGAATCTTCCCTCTAATAAAGGATCAGACAATGCACTGTTAGAGGAATTTACATGGTTGGAATATCAATTCCCTGTGCAGAAGTAAGGATCTTTATGTGGTAATGGCTAAGGAGTAAAGAGGATGGATCAGACAAAGATTATAAATATCCCCATTAAGAGCTCTTATTATCACAGATATAATTACAGAAAAGCAGGGGACTTTTATGGGCAAAGCTGGCAGTCCTCACACAGGTTTCAGCATTGATAACAGCATGTGGCTTAATGGTGACCAAGTCAAATGGCCCCTTCTGTAAGGTTCAGATAGAAACCTTCTGTCCTACCAAATTTTCACATCTGATCCACTGCACTTTGCAGCAGATGGGTGTGAGTCTTGGAATTGCAACCAACTGAGCTTGTGCTTTGTCTTTCCTCCTGGACAACTCTAAGGGGGATGTATAAAGCAGTGACTATGGTCAGGGAAGCAGGGAGGCTGCTATGGAGGCTGCTGTGCCTTCAGGAGGTTCCTCTCAGCCTCCTGTGTTGGGCATGACCTGCTTATATCATCAGCATTTTAGAGCTACAATAGCACAGCTCACTCAGTCCTAATTAGCTGTGACCAGTGAAAGCATCAAGCTGACACAGTGCAGTGAGAGAAACATCGCTGAATCCATGCCTGGGAGGAAGGTGCTGTCCAAACACTGTAGCTGGAGATGTGTCTCTCCCTAATTAGCAGATTTATGGTCTGGTGGGTGCATGATGAATTGAGACAGTATGGTTAACTGTGGTGAACAGAGCTGTATCCTAACAACCAGTACCTCTATAAAATTATATTGGCAATGAAATGCCATCATGCTTAGTAAGTCCAAAGCGAACTAAAGCTGCAGAACTGAGATCTACATTTACATACATGTGCAAAAATAAACACTCAGACATTGAGGCTTTGGCTGACTTTACAAAGCCCATCCCTGAACCTGGAACCAGAGCTGGCTTCCAGCTCCCAGTGTCAGTGCACACTGGATTTTCACAATGAGGACTTTTGGTCTGTGTGTCTGGGTACTGTTATCACACCCAGATAAAGGGACCAATTTCATCAACGCTGAGAATCACTGCTACTTGTTAATATTAATTTACAATAATGGGAGTGATAATCAAAAGCTAATTAAGCATTGTAATGATGGAACAGGCAAAGTGTTTAATGGTCACAAGACTTTTCACATACAGACTGAACTCTTCACCTGGGCTTACTGGGAATAGCTCCACTTGGCTGGAGGGCACTCACCTTCATCTCACAGGTGAATGAGAGTACAGACAGGGTTGGAGATGCTGGCAGGTTTTGTCCAGTTCAGGTGCCATCCTGCTCTCAGCCCAATTTCCTTCAGGGAGTCTCATGGTGGTTTCTGGAAATTGAAGCAAGTGAGATGTCAAATCTGAAAATGTCCAGTTAGACAGCTTAGAGTCAAACAGAAAACCAATCCCCTGTTGTGCCTCTTGCTGCAAAGGCAAAATCTACAGGTCTGTTTTGTCTGTGACATAATTTAGTGTGTGAAATTTAGAGGCTATTCCTGCATTCCTCCTGTGTTTAAAATTGCTCTTCTTCCAGCATGGTTTGGGAGGAACCATAGCTTTTTTGAATTGTATCAGGAAAAAAAATGGACTGGGGTTTGCTGCTACACATCTTCCTTCAGACATTGGGATTTGGGCTGGACATCACAATGACACCGACCTCACCAGCCCTTCTTGGCATCAAAAAAACCAGGCTGGGGGAATGGGTTATGTTTTAGCACTTTCATCAGAGTTGCTATTTAGCACAAATTATCCTGTGTAATCTAATTACCAAAATTTCTGCTGTTTTGTTTGCATGAAGTAAGGTAACCCATGGGATAGTACACAGATGAAGAAATAGGTTCTCTGCACTATTTTAATAGTTTTATAATTGAGATTCATGCACCAATGAGAGAAAATAGACTTAGCCATGGATTTACAAAGTATGGCAAATCTCATTTTAAAAAGGAAGGATCAAGGAAACATTGCTGACATAACTTTACCTCCTTTAGCCTTAGATTTTCTGGGCAATATCATAGTGTAGCTATTGCTATTTTTATATGCCTTGTGGAAGCCAGTGTGCCCTGAGGCTGGTGAGTAGAAAATAACAAGTAGCTTCCAAAAGGTGGATAATTTTACGTGTGATGATGAGAGACTGTGAACGATGAACTTTATGGGTTCAGATTATTAGATTCAGTCCAGCTCCATTTTAAGTGGATAGGAAAACCTCATGTGATTTCAGTGAGGGTTGGGCCTACAGATTGCTGCTTGCCTTTAGCAGCAAGTAAAATCATGGGGTGATGTCTGCGTGTGCACACGATGATTTTTAAATTGCTCCTTCTGTAGTCGGCATGTCTCGCTAGGTTCAGCGGGTGCTTGTTAGAGACAGAGCCTGGGGTTGGGAAAATGGACCATGAAGGTGATTATTTCTTCCTGAATTATTCATTGGAGAATCTTCTGCTTGAAAATGAGATAAATGCATCTGACACATGACCTGACCACATGCCAGCCTGAGTAATTGCTGGCTCACTGTGAAATCACCCAGCATGGGCTAAGGAGGGTGAAGACTTGGCAAGATGCTCTGCCTTGCCAACTGAAGTGCAAAAGAAAGGCCATCCAGGCTCAGAAGTGCTCCAGCTCATGGCTCACCAGGGGTCTGACATCATGTGAAGTCTCCCAGGACAGCTGAAGACACACAGGTACTTTGCATTGTGCCATACAGGCATGCTCCCTCCTGAACAGGAGAGACAGAGAAGGAATTGGGATCTGAACACATGCTACTCCTTTAAAAATTCTGGCTCACTCAGAACCCCAGCTTCATGCGTAAAGATGCTTTTGTCCACAAGGTTGGCTTGGTTTTGGTTTTTGGTTTTTTGGGTGTTTTTTTCCAAACAAGAAGTCTTGCCTTCGGCAAGAGTGGGAAGCCACTTGTCATATGTTCAGGCATAACTGATTTTTAGTCCCTAGCTTGTAAAGGTTTAGTGTTGGTTGTGCTTTAAAAAAACTTGATGAAAAATGTGAAGTGAAAATTTCGTATCTGTGGTGGAAATGTCAAAGGGATATGGATGGGTTACTCCACATACTTTGCTTTTCTTTGCATGCTTTGTTTTAGATTCCTCACTGCCAAAAGAATGGACTGTAAGGAGCTACGCTTTGATGTGGGGTTTGAATTGTGGGAGGGCAATACATAGGGAACCACACCTTACCTAGCTGGCCTTGAACAGTCTCTTCTGAACAGAACCATTTCTAGAGTCATCAACCCTACAAAGCTGTCCTGCGGTGACTTTATGATGCTTGTATCCCCAGTGGTCTGTTCTGTTTATGTTGGATATTAAGCTCTGCACCTTTAAGACTAGTTCTGAGAGCAAAGGGGGAGAAAAAGAAGCGTGGGGGTTTGCTATCAGAAACTGCACTTGCACATCCTTCTCATGGACAGTGTTGTCTGCAGTGGACAGCAGGAGAGAGCTCTCCTTTGATTTTTAGTTAGTTTCTTTTGGCTAGCTGAGGCAGAGAAGTTCCCAGGGCTGTGGTTTTTCTTTTTCTTGGAGCTGTTTGAGCCTGCTCAGGACTGAGGGCCCAGAAGAACACTGGGAGCTCACACTTGTGCCCCACCGAGCCCGAGGGACTGATAACAGACTGAGTGAGCAGAGCGGCACCTCACGAGGGGGACTTTCTGAATTTGCCATCTCTTCAGCTAAAAGTTTTGTTGTTTAATATTGTTCATTTTTGTGCTGTTAAATAAACAGGTTTTGTTTGTGCAGTTTTGCCTGTTAAATAAACAAGGGTTTTTTCCACTTCTCTCCAAGGAAATCTTTTCCCAAACCAGTTGAGGGAGGGGCTGCTTGAATTTGCTCTCCAGAGGGACCCCACTCAGAGGTTTCTTCCCAAATTTGCCCTAAACCAGGACAAAAGCCCAGTGAGGTGAGCTGAGGTTCTCATGTGAAGGAAAAGATGGTCATGCTGGCCTGTGAAGATACTCACATCATGTCCCAGTAAAGTTTGAATATGTGTTCAGATAGATGTTCAAAGGTGAATTTACATGAGGAAATTCTGCATTTTCTCTTCTGAACTCAGCTGTATATTTTGAAGGGTCAGAAATGCCTTTTTACAGAGAGGTGTTTGTTTTAAAGTCAGGTTAATTTAAACAGATAAATTTTGTATTCCTTACACAGCTATATCGTCTTAAATTGCAGTGGAGTAAGCTGCTATCAGAAGTAAAGCTACATTTCTCTCTGTGCCTGAGCAGTGGAGAGGAATCAGCAGCCATCAGACTGCATCATAAATGCCTGGTTTGGGCAGCTCACAGCCTCGGGAAGGGAGGATAGAAATCAACACAGAGCAAGGAGCTGCCTCCTCTGGTCAAAACAGCACTGGAAAGAGTTTATCTGAAAGGACATCCTGCTTGGGGGCTTGGGTCCCTCAGCCCTGGTTTTAGGAGGTGGACTGCAGACCAGTGGGGGCCGGATGCAGCAAGTCTCTCTTGGACACAGGCACTGCAATTGCCATTTTCAGAAAAGGGACAAGCTGGCAGAGCCAATTTTAAGGATTTGGAATCATTGAAAGCCTCTTGGGTTCAGGTTCCTGTGTCCCTGTAGGCCTCTTTAGATTCTCATCTTAAGGATTTGGCTCTGAGTTACTGGGAACATATCTGAAGCATAACTATGAGAAGAATTGATATTAAGGTAAGCTTCCAGTGTGTGAGCTAGTCCATTTCAAACCACTTTGAGCATCTTCAAATGCAATGCAGGGTGCCCAAGATTTAGGTCTGGTTTGAGAAGCTGAATTACCACTATTTGCTCACTCTGTTCTATACAAAAATGAGCAAATGGCTTGATAGCAAAAGTTATGGCTGTGCTGTAAGTAGTATGAAGGTAAAAGGAAAGAACTTAAACATAGCATTTCCAGATTTCAATTTTGTGGCACTTCAATATTTAAACAGAATATTAAAACCCCCACAAAGCAAAGCTTTGACATTTAGGTATAGGGTGCCAATATTGTACTCTTGCTTTCATCAGAGGCGTGTGAAAACGAAAGCCATGAAATGCTTCATTCACATCACAAATGGCACTCAGTATTGGACACAGAATGGTTTTGGTTTTTCTGAGAAAACTATTCAAAATGGTGCATTTTTATAGAATTGTTGCCCGGAGTTCTAGATTTCTGTTAATAATAACAAAGCAAAGAGATGGACATAAAGATAGTGCAGTCCTCATTGTGTATTAATCTAGAGAAATCAGTACACACTGCCACCCTCAGCTCAGCTAAGACAGATTAGAGGTGGACACTTTGAAATTACTTATATTTTCATATTCTGTATGTGAAAAAAAATGCAATGAAGCCAAAGAAAATGCTAGAGGAACCTAAAATTCCATGCTTGGTCTCCATCAAGGTAACAAGCTTTAAGCAGGTGAGGAAAGGCTTGGCTAAAAGCTCTGCTAGCAAATGCTGCTTTTGGCTACAAATCCCCTGCTACTCTTTGCCCATTTTGCATCAGATTCTGTGACCTCTTGGACCATTTTTTGGGTATAATTTCCTCGGGTTTTTTTTAGAACAAGAATAAACAGTTTATTCTAGGCCTATCTCTGAAAACACAGGTTGAAGAAATAGCTGAGGGTTGTCAAAGTTGCTAAAAACAGAAATGTAAATGGTTGGTCAGAATAGGGAAAGCTAGAGCAAAAAAAAAGGGAGGAGTGAGCCCAAGCAAGGAAAGCATCAAAGAGCAGACTGGTGTTTTTTGGGGCAACAAGAAGGAAAAAAAGTGAAGGAGACTGTGCTCTACCTTACTAAGATATAGATAAAAGACAGGATTGTGTGTAAAAAGAAAATTTTGTTGAAGCACCCAATCATTTTGAATAATTTATGGGTTTGGTAGATGTATTCTTTTATGTAATTTTTTAATCTGATTTTGACAGAGAAAACTTTGTCATGTCTGGTTTTAATGTGAGCATGTACATACATGACCTCCAAAACCTCCCAAAAATGAGCAGGAAACCACCTAAAATGACTCTGGCATGTGCTAATTACTAGCATGAGACTTAAGACTTGCAATGGGAAGATGCATCACCTGGGTAACAAGGAGTGAAGCCCTTGGAAGCACAGTAAAATAAGAAAAAGGAACAGTTTCTGCAAGCTTTTGTGTCTTTTAGCTCTTGTTTTCTCACGTGGTGGTGTCTCAGTTCTTGCCTCTCTTGCTAAGTACAGACTAGGAAGAAATACAGCACGTTGTTTTCTCTGATCTTTTGTGCTAAGGGTGATTCCTTTTACAACAGCCACATGGAGTTAATTTTTTTCTTAGCTTGCAGTAGGAGTGTATTAGCTGCTTTGTGGTCACAGTTGCCTTGAAGAGCATATTAACCAAACTTAATTTCAAAGGGGAGAAGAACATATTAAGTGAAAACCCTCTAATTATCAGGAACCAATGATCATTTGTCCCTATAAGCTGTATAAATACTTGTGTTCCTAAAACTGGAGTTTAGAGAGAACACTGCTCACACTACCCACTTGTAAAATAAAAACTTACTATGTGGTACCTTTCTTGTCCTTTAGCACTATTTATTCTATCTCTGATGCAGAAATGCTCCCAAATTTAGAACAGGCAGAGCCAACAAGAGTCTGTCCAATGCTCCTGAAAATTTTCAAGGGCAGCACCATCCAGAGATGTGGAGGCTGTAGTTCTTGGCAAGAGCAGCATCAGTGTGGCTAGAATAACTCTTCTATTATACATTACAGTGTACAGACTGAACTATATACATCACCATTGCAGGTCTGCAGTGGGAAAGCTGCACTCCTCAGATCCGTGCCCTGGGCTCATGTTGTACTGATGTATTTTTGCTGTATTTGCTGTATTATTGACAAAATGCTTGACTGTTGACTCCCAAATTTTTTCTCTAAGCGTAGTCATAACCCTTCATACTTCTGTTTTAACTTACATTGTTGGGTTTTGCGCAGATTATTGTCTCTTTCTTTCCTGTGAAAGAGATGTGCGACACTGAAGCCAGAAATCAGACTGAGTTTTGGAAAATTACTAAAGAAGGCAATCTTTTGCATTTGGTGATTTAGTGTAACTAGTGTTCCACCTAATGTTCATTGTGCTTCAATAAAATGCTTAGGAGGACGACCACTGCTGATGTGTTGGAAAACAGACAGACATTTTTGTTTTCATATGATCTCCACCCAAACCCTTTTTTAAAGAGATTTAGTGTATCCTACATCTAATCTATAGAAATACCTGGAAATGTTCGTCTTACAGAATAGAGACAAAATACATTTAGTTGCTTCAGCTTAACTCTGAATGCCAAACCTCTAGCATTTTAGTATTACTTTTCCTCATTAAAAAAAAGTAGCCAAACAAAAAAGCTAACACCTCCCAACCCACCCACCTCCCCCTTTTTTTTTTTTTTTTAGTTTCAACTGGATTAGCTTTTTTAGGTTTAAATTATTTGAGAATCATGTGAGTACCAACACAGGAGCAAGGAAAAAAATAGGAGTGCCCAGCAGGAGGTAGAGTAGAAAGTTGATTGATTTAAGCTGTCATGGGATCATATTTATTAAAAAGTCCTACCCTGTTTTTGTTGTGGGGTTTTTTTTTTTTTTTTTGGTTTGGTTTTTTTTTTTTTTTTTTTTGAAGCACCCTATTCTGTTACATTTAAAGCTCAGCAAGGTTACTACAGCTTTGCAAATGTGACCTTTATAAAGATGACCTGGCATTACAGGTATTATTACACTGTAGTTACACTGCGTTTGGCAGTCCTGACATTTTTAGATGAAATTTCTGTTAAAGTAGCAGTCTCTCTTTTTTTACTAATCAATTCCTTAAATCTCCTTCCTTTATCAGAATTACCTTTGGCATACAGCATTACAGCAGGAAAAAAAGTCCTGCTTTTCTAAAGTTGGGAAAGTGTGTTTCCACAGCCTGGCAAATGTGCTGATGCTTCTCAAGAACACACATTTCATTGGATCCAATATTTGGAAACCTGTGTGCATGTCCCTTCCTTCCCTGTAGAGACTTTTATGTGGAACTCTGTAAAATAAACATAGTCAAAACATAGGGATACATAACTTCCCACTCCCTCTTACCTGCAATACTCTGTGCCTGTAATGCCTGCAGCTGACAAAACTTGCCTTGTAAGCTTTTTTCCATTTCAGAGTCTGTGTTACAAGTATCCTTGATGTGATTCTTGGGATAACTCTTAGCCAAATTCTGCATGTTACTCTGTTGTTGTACAAGCAGCTGCCAGATGGCAATACAGAGAAAATACATTTAACGTCAGTCACCTCACTGGAAGCCAGATGGCACAGCAGAAGTTGGAACAAGATGTTTGCCAACTCATTCTGGCTTCCAGCTGTGGTCCCGTGCTCCACCATGACTGTGTGGACAACGGCCTCTCGACTGGCGTCGTGACACTGCTGTCAGAGCGTTCCTGGGCACGCTTTGTGTTCATTCAGAAAGCTGAATTGCTGACATTGACTTGTCCTTCCTCCCCAAAAGCTGTGCCGAAGAACAATTAGAAATGGGTGTATGAAAGTCAGTGGGGCAGATAATTCTTTGTTGGCTGCTTGTCTGCTGTGATGAAGTGCATATACTGAACCTTTTGGATGTGTTCCTGCAGGGGAGGGAAAGTCACTGAAAGTAGCTCACGTGGTTGTTCTGGCTTTTTTAACTCAACTTGTCAAAATTGTGGTCAGTTTGATTGTTAAATTCAGCAGGGGCTATTACGCTCTGAATGCAAGGAGAGCCTCTCAGTCTTTCAGGTGCTGGTATAAAGGGAAGAGTACTTGGCCCTTGGGGATTGGGGGCACAGGCAATGCTTCTGGAGCATTCCAGTTTGTCCAGTTTTCATAAATGATCTCTTTTTAATCCTCTGCCTTGTCTGGCCCATCTATCTGCCTGACAGATCTGGTGGAGGTACACACCTCAGTCTTTGCTCTGTGAGAAAAGCAAACAGCCTGTCTAATGAAATGCTCAAGCTACAGCAGATGCTGCTTCCACATCTTCCTCACGAGAAGTTATGGGATACAGTAACAGCAGTGGTTGGTGCCATTTGGGAGACGATAATCATTTATAACCCAGACTGTTATGAGGCTATAAACCAGGGTGAATTGGGTGCTTGGAATTCAGCTTAGCAATAATCAAATACAAAGTATTTATGGCAGGTGGCTCTGAAGGAGGTAGAGAGAAACTAGTTGGCTTGTTATGCCTTTTGAAGGAAAATGTCAGTAGGATGAGGCCATTTATATAGTCCCAGTGGGATGACATGAAGAGTTTAGAAGTTGCCAACCAAACACTGTTTCCAAACAAAGCTTTCCATCTTTGGGAAATAACCATCTTTGACCAACCGACTTTTATTAAAAAGTAATCAAGTAAACTCTATGGGTCCTTTACAATACTGGCAAATGTCCACATATGATGGAATTGGTTATTTTTTTTGCTTCAACTTTTTTTCATAGAAAGTGCACTGCCTATACCTGACTTCTGAAAGTGGGAGCCACAGGATGTCCTGAACTAGCTGGTGTCTGAGTGGAGAATAGAACTTTTAAAGAAGAACTCCGTGCTTCTTAAAATCCTTCTGGATACTTGAAAACCATTTGGATTTGCTAAAAAAAAATGCTATTTACTTTTAGTTATGACTTATTTGTAGCTAATTCTCTGTACAATTATATATTATATATATTGTGTATTACAGAATCCCAAAGTGGTTTAGGTTGGAAGAGACCTTAAAGCTCATCCAATCCCACCCCTTCCCTGAGCAGGGACACATTTCACTAGACCAGGTTGTTCCAAGCCCTGTCCAACCTGGCTTTGGATACTTCCAGGGATGGGGCAGCCACAGCTTCTCTGGGCACCCTTTGCCAGGGCCTCACCCTCATAGGGAAAAAATTCTTCCTGATATTTAACCTAGATCTACTCTCTTGATATGGTTCTATCTTTGCACAGTCTTTTTTAAACAATTCCATTACCCATTGACATTGATTTTCAACGATTCCTTGAATAAACCAAGAAGACTGAGATCCTTTTGCTTGTCACTATTAATTGTTTTCTAATCATAATCTTCCCCAAAGCACCTTTCTGAGCCCCTTTTAAGCTTCCATCACTCTTCTTCAGTTGTGGATACCATACATCTCCATGTTTTAGTGAGACAGAGAAGTCCCATGAATAATTTGTAGGGAGAAGTTAGGCCTGCAGAGAGAGAGAACTCAGAGAAGGGTATTGCTTAGCATTTTGTTTGCTCAACTCTTTGTATAAAGGCTAACAGCAAACATTGCTGAGAGAATTGAGTGGTATTAACTTAGATTAATCAGCTGTGCTTGCCTGTATGACATAAAGTTACGCTTACTCTGTGATTTGTGGTGGAATTGGAAACTTCCCCAAGACAATGATGCCTTCAGTTGTAGCCATCCCACCTTTTATAGCGTTATCACCTTTTCAATCTGCAGTTTAGGAGTACTGACTGGTGAACATTGTGCTTCATGATGCCACTTCTGCTTATTCTTTTTTTGAGATGCTCTGCTGGAGTTCAGGATGCCTCTAGGGGTTCAATATGATGAAAGAACATTGTCCTGGTCACATCAGTTTAATCTGAAGGGAGGGGAAACTGCAACCATCAAAGATCAAGAAGGGTATGTCAGCATTTGCCCTCTACCTCTTGAAACCAGCTGAGTTCAAGCTCTGACATGTATTAAACTCAATAACAGCATTTGAGACACTTTGAGGGAATACAACAGTTTTTGTCATCTTTGCAGTGTTGTGACAGTCTTGTGCCAAAACACTGTCCTTTTATTACAATTTGGAGACTTGCACAAGTGCCTAAGTACTTGTCATTTCTCTAGACTGTGTCTGCCATGGGAGAGGAATGGCAATCCTGTGTGGCAATCTCTGCATAGTGCCAAAACAATAGTTTCACAGGCAGCAGGTCCTCTTGCAGGCTAAAGTCTTAACTGAATTATATAAGTTAGTTTCCTCCACTTACATCTTCTCTGATCTTCAGGTTGTATTTCAATGCTTGGCTTGTTTGTTTGTTTGTGGTTGTTTGTTTGTTTTGTTTGTTTTGTTAACCCTGCAACAAAACTGATGCCTCTCCTTTCAACCCCACCATTACCAATATTTTGATTACTTTCCTCCCCCCTGGATACTTTGGGCACTTATTTTCGTTACTTTACATTAATTAGAGCATTGATTCTGAGTTCCTGTTGCATGTAAAGCCCCTTAACTCAATGGAAATTTAGGACTGGTACCTCTAAGAGTACCTTAAAATAAGAAAAAGCAACAGAAAATTTTCTGTCGAATCCTGCAACTTCATTTCGAACTCCCTAGGAGCCATGACGCGTGTTCTCCACAAATATATGTTGCTCACCCAAACTTTCTCCTGGGAAAACTGCTTTTAAACGTGAATATAGAATCACAGGAGAGTTTGGGTTCTGAAGGGACTTAAGCAATCAGTCCCACAGGACTCAGCTCAGCTTCCAGCGACAAAAATGTTCCATCTGCAGAAGAAATTCGTCCCTTTTTAGGAGTTTGAAGCAGTTTCTCCCCTCCTTGCCTGCTGTTTTTCCCTCCACCTCAGGAAGGGCGGTGTGGGTTTAGCGTAGAGGCCGCAGGTGCCGGCCCTGAGGGGACGCCCTGGAACCCTCCGCAGGCTCCTCGCCCTCACACCCCGCTCCTCACAGCGCCGCTCCCCAACGCGCGACGAGCTTCGCCTGGAGTTACAAACGCTGAAGTACATTCAACCGAATTGAATTAAACTGAATTGAACGAAATGAAATTAATTTAAATTAAATTAAAGCCGGGTCTCTTCGCGCCGCGGCGCGGGCGCCTCTCCTCGCGAGAGGTCGCCCCCGGCAACGCCGCGGCCATGGCGGAGGAGGCAGCGGTCTCGGAGGCGGCGGTCTCTGAGGCGGCGTTCAGCCTGCAGAGTATCCTTCTTCCTCCCCACTCTTTCCCGCTCCATCCTCGTCCTCCTGCTCCGCTGGGGGTGCCGCTTCCCCCCCTCAGGGGTCCGTCTCCTCAGCGCTCCTCCCGCCTCAGCCGGGGCGGCCCCGGCACCTGCTGGAGGGAGTGTCGGGTGGGGTGAGGGCAGCGTTGAGAGTGCGGGGGGAAAGTCAAAATTCCCCCCGGCTTGTTGGTTCTTTTCGTGGGTTGTTGATCCTGGAGACTGAAAAGCGGCTGAAGCCTGTCCAGAGAAGGGCAGCGGAGCTGGGGAAGGGGCTGGAGCACCGGGCGTGGCTGAGGGAGCTGGGAAAGGGGCTCAGCCTGGAGAAAAGGAGGCTCAGGGAGGAACTTCTGGCTCTGCACAGCTCCCTGACAGGAGAGGCAGTGAGGGAGTCAGGCTCTGCTCCCAGGGAACAAGGGATGGGACAAGAGGAAATGGTCTTCATCCATGCCAGGGGACGTTTAGATACCAGGAAAATTTTCTTCCTTTAACGGGTGGCCAGGCATTGGAACGGGCTGCCCAGGGAAGCAGTGTCCACACCATCCCTGGGAGTGCTATAAAAGCTCTCTGTGGATATGGCACTCGAGGACATGGTTTAGCGGTGAACATGGACGTGGTGCTATGTTAACAGTTTGGTCGTAGAAGTCTTTTTCAACTTGAGCAATTCTGTGGATTCGTGGGGTTTTGGCCCTGCAGAGGCAGTGGGGTCTTGTTGACTGTAAGGTGGTGTTTGCCTGCTTGGCTGAAGGTCGGAGTTTCTGCATGCCCCTTGCAAAAGCGGGGGAATTAAGTCCTCCAGTGCTGGTGGGGCAGCCTGAGCAGGAGTTAAAATCCCAGCATGAAAGGCTTTTGTCGCCTCTCCTGGGTTAGTTATTGAGCAGTAAATACAAAATACCTATGGAGGAGGGACAAGGTTTGTTCTTAAGACTCTAAATGTGCTGCTGGAAAAGGTGCTCCTTTAATTTCCCGTTGCAGAATAACTGCTGGGATATCCATGGTTTTTGGTTTGTACTGAGTATGAGGGTTGTGATACCTAACCTAGATATAACTTTGCTGTGACTTTTAGAGCAAAAAAACCAACCCAATTCTTTCCCCATTTTAGTTGTAGCGAATTATGTTGGGAATTTATGACTTCCAAGTGTGTAATTTTTTGGCCACATGACCCAAAATCTGCTTTTGTCACTAGGCCAGATGAGCTGCACCTGTTCTCTTTTCTAGCTGTGAGCTGCAAATCAAGAAGTTCTAATGCTTTTAGAGGCCCAACAATGATACTTTAGTATATTGTATATATGTAGTATTTAGACCCTACCATACCTTAAGTTTTCCTGCCTTGCTAGAATTAAGTTGTAAGCCAATATAAAGCCAATTTTAAAAAGTGGAAGAGTGTCCTTTTGCAGCTCGTAATCAACTTCTACCGTAGTGATTCTGCACAGCTGTTTTCAGTGTGGTGTGCTTATAAAATCACTGCCTCAGCGGATTTAACACTATGGAGAAATACAGTAGTTTTTAAAATTAATATCTCTGTTTTATAGTGCACCTAGCTATGATTTTTGGAAGGGAAAAAAAATAAAGGAGGAAAACTCCCAGGATTTTTAAAGTAATATTTTAGTCTGGGTGAATTGTTTGAAATGATACATGGGTTTAGACCATAGTGGATGGCAAGGACAGTCAGGTCAGTAGAAAATTGAGGAAAAAATTCCCCAGTTTTTGAAAGTTTATTACTTATCAGGGGTTATGGTGTTCAGCTGTTCGCTTTCCAGATGGATACAATTTATCTGAGTTTTTCTGGTGCTGTGCTGCTGTAGTCTTGAATGCAGATGATACTTTTTACCTACGTTTTGTACTTTTACATCTATACTGTACTGTGAAAACTGGCAAAAGGCCTGTTTTTAGGAGAATAATTCAGATTTGGGCAACTTGATGCAAAGCTGGAAAATCATGTTCATTTTTTTTCTTTTTTTTCTGTGTGAAGTACTGAATTGCCAGCTTTTCTTTTCTTTGGAAGTTAATTTCTGGTTTATTTACATGGGTCACTTCGAGGCTAACTGATTTACTAGGGAAACTGTCAACAGCATCTGCTAAAACATTTCATTATTCTTTCATGGGCTGTGAGGCTGGTGGATGAAAAGATGTTTATTTGGCTTTTATTTGAGACTATTTGTAGTTATGTTTAATCAAAAGTTTGACTCTAAAGTGTTTCAAGAAACTGTAGATAATTTCCAAATGAATTTTTGAGTTTTGAACGTTCCTCACCTTTTTATTGTAACTTCCTTGTGATTATTAAGGCATTTGCATCAGCTCTTTTAAGTGGCCCTGTGTTGTTCAGGGTTTGGCCTCAGGTGTTCCTGTTTGAGCTCACACATCTGAGTTGGCTAAAAGCTGGTGTTTTCTGAGAGCATGAAGCTACTTCTGCTTAGAAGGCTGTGGAAATCCTAGTGCAAAAAGAGCCCTCTCAAATCTGATGATTGGCTGAGAGCAGAATTGAGCTGCTGTTTTATTTTTTGGAATAGTGCTTGGCTTCTGAGATCTGATGAGCCAATTTTTAATGGTGTTGAAACCTGCTGTAAAAACCTAAATTCTGTCTCTGTGCACAGAACTGGGCTTGCTCACCTTGAGGCTGAAGGAAACCTTGAAAGCTGAAAGTCTTGTGTTGAAAAGAACAAGGGTGGAGATGGTGATAGCAGATTTAGAGATGGTTATTTTAAGATATGTTTTTCTAAGTTGGAACTCCTCACACGCACCAGCTGTTTCAGACTTAACTAAATCTGCAGGCATTACCATAACAGATGACCCTAAAGATGATTATCAATATGAAGAGGTAACTTACTGAATTGATAATCTTCTGATATATTTTGGTAGAGTGTTCATGTTTCATTCTTTTTACTTCTCCAGTCACATAGACATCCTGGGAGAAATGGCACAAATCTCCTTTTATAAAGTGATGATAGAAGGCATATCTGTTTTTCAAGAGAAGATTCAGTGTTAGTTGAATTGTTGTGTATTACCTTTATTTGAACACTAAGTATTTTTAAAGGTGTAAGAATTTCTGTTTAGATAAAACATGTTTAAATATTTCAGCTTATTTATAAAAATATTTCAGTAATAGGATTTCTATTTAAATATGGCAGAATGGTGTTTTAATGAGGAGGGGATTATTTTCAGCAGTTGTAAGGGGAGTGGGAACAGTTGTATTGTGAAAGAAAGATGTATAAAACATGTTGATACCAAACTTTACATGATTTCATTTAGGTTTCAGCAGAAGATGACTTCAGTCTTAATGAAGATGATGAGGATCTGTCCACAGCTTTGCAGACTATTCAAGAGCAAACTGAAGATGCCCAAATTTTAGTAAGAGCTTCCTAAACATTCTAAGAGTCTCTAATTCAGTTGGCATTAGTGGCTTGAAACTTACACACGATAATTTATACTAATTATGAAATATTTATGTGGGAAAGATTGTCTCTTATTTTCTTATAAGCTTATAGGAGTAAACATATGCCATAGTGGAAGACTACTTATGTTTCCTGGGTTCCATCTTCCTTAAATTTGTGTTCATTTTGTGTTCTCTAAACAACCTGATACTTCAAATACATATAGCAAAACTTTAGCTAGATTATTAAAATATATTAATATTATTGTAATGCATCAGTATTTTAGAGCTGGTTCTTTATCTGAGCAGATTAAGTGAGAATGTGATCCCTGGCACAGGAGAGAAACTGCATCTGATTAACACCCACCAAAGGTTGTACTTGAATACTGTGCTGAAAGAGGTTGTTCATACACTGAAAATAAAGAATGGACTGTTACACCATGTTGAATCAAAATATTAATGAAATTTTCCATCATTCCACACCATTGGTTTTGACATTCCTTACATTTACAGTTAGATTTCAAAGCAGTTGTGTAATAGTTCAGAGTTACACAATGGGATTGTTGTATTCAAAATAGGACTTGCCTGAATTTACTTGTTTTTAACAACCTAATGGAGAAGTGCTTTTCCCTGCTGTGTTTCCAATATCAGCACTAGCTTGTAGCCTCATCAGAAGGATACAGTCATAGTCTTTGTTTGCAAAAGTAAATGATTAATAGTGAAAAGATGAAATTCAGTGAATGATACCTAAATTCAAAATGGAGGGAAAATGTGTGCTTTCTTCTGCACTTGTGCTTATCAACAGATCACTTTTGTACCTAAGATCAAACTCTGAGTGGAAACTGACAATAACACAATTTTATGTGTATTAAAACTAAATGTTCCTGAAAGTTAAGGGAAAGATTGCAGAAATGTTTGAGATGGCAGATGCTTCATGCTAAGGAAGTAGTGGAAATTCTTCATGTTCCTTAGGGATAGCTGAGGTTATGATTGTTTTACTGTGTAAGTTGATTTTACAATAGAAAGTGGAAAAGGGGAGAATATTTTAGCCTATTGATCTTTTGACAGTGGTGTATTTAATTCATCTTTTACCTTTTCATTGATTTGTTGAACCTGGAGTGGTAGGAAACAGTATGCTAATGCCTATCCCAGTTAATCAAACTGAAGAAACAGTTACCTTTCCTTAAAACCAGAGATAATTTCTGCTTAAAGTCAAGTTATCTTTGATTTTAAGCTTATGCTAAGAGTTGTCTGCCTTCTTCCTGCTTGATTTGTTATTTGGAGGCTTCATTTTTTTTCCATAATTTTGAAACTGAAGTGATGTTTTCAGCCTTTGGACAGAATGACATGAATAGAGAAATGTTCTAATACACTTGCTAGTTCCCTGATAACTTTCATCATGATTTACTGTATATTTTGTGAGGCTCACTGACTTGATTGTTTGATATTAATTCCCTGGAAAAGCCACGTGCTTCTGGTGACCCAAGTTAGAAGCGATGTTTCCTGTGAATTAATATTGAATCGGCATCCAAACTCTGAGCTAGGAAGAAAAGTAGAAAGCTGTCTTGTTCACATGATAAATAATTGGCCTGGGTTTTTTTAGTGGCCTGTAATCTTGGCTAAAATAAATTAATTTATGTAATGACCACAACCTGGATGATAGTTTTAAGTGATTGTGTGTATTTGCTGCTCAGCTTGCTCTTTACTTGTGGACATAATCCCATATTAAAGTGCAATGCTAGGTGCACAGATCAGTGATCATCCAAAAATATTAAAAATCGGATATTTTCCAATTGCAGATACTAAAACTATCCAGAGTTTCTATGCTGAGTAACATCATTTGCCCATAAGCACATCTCTGCTTGGTTTTTTTCCTTTTTTCTTTATTTTTTTGAAACATTTTTAAGCAATATAAATTATTTTTCATCACAGGCAAAAAAAAAAAGAAAAGAAAAGATCCAGCTGATAGGGACTGTAGGGAAAGGATGCAAAACTTCTGGAAAGCCACACAGAGGTGAAGACTGGCTGAAAAACTTTTTTCAGTAGTTACAGCAGATAGACTTTCCTTCCAAGTTTTTTGTCCTCTCACTACCTACAGTGATAATGAGAAGTAACATTGACATTCATTAATGTTGAAGTTTATGTATGCTTGATTTTCAGTTTGTTTGAACGTGTTAAAATCCTTGAATTCCCTTTTTATATTCTTCTTAAATTTAGTAAGTTTTTCAAGAACATCTTACCTTGTTTTCCAGAGAAATTATTAATTTATTTGGTGTTCATATTTCTTCAGTGGACAAAAATTCGTAGAAGTGCTGGGGAAGTTCCCAAAAAAAAGTTTGGGAAAGGTTGGGCTCTTAGAAATTCATTTATTTTACTGGCCATATTTACAATCTTCACACCCACAATTTTTTGAGTATTTTAATTAACACAAATAAATACTAAACAAAGCAAATATTTAATTTATTTTGACTCCACGGTCAGACTCTTTTAATAAGATGGTTTTGTCCATACAACTGCTATGGGATATCTGTTTGTATCATGTTAATTGATTGTATTTTCCTCATTTCCAAACATGCTAATACATGCAACAGAATTCTTGTTCTGCTATTCTGTTGGTAGTCTGCCATGGTTACAGTGAAACTGAAGCAAGTGGTTGGCCTAATATCACTCCCAAAGTCTGGGAAAGAGCTGGGAATTCAGTTCTGGTTTCCTGAGGCCCCGTTGTGATTTGTGCCTGTTAGAGGGAATTCATTTCTCCCTGTATTGTTCCCTGCTCGAGCTTTGGTTCCTGAAATGCTGCTCCGTGCTGGTATCTCGCTAATAAATTCTCTTCTGCACGGATGAAATGAATTCCTATCAAATTTCCATTTATTAAGGGAATCAAGCTGTGCCATTTCTTCCGAAGCCTGGCTTTATAGATGTGTTTGCAGAACTACAAGCAGCAATACTAGACATTTGCCTCACTTGGAGTAAAGAAAGGAGCAAGCCAAGGGACGCAGCTGCATGTCTGCCCATGTACTCTTTGGTTCTTGTATTACCACAATTAGAAAATAGACCTGCCTGATGTACTAGAGCTCTAGTAAGGAAAATATGCTAAATATTACATTGCACTTGGCATATTGTATTAGTCATAAGGCAGTGTTACATTGCCTCCATCAGGCATGTACAATCCTTTCTGGTTATATTGAGAAGGTTGGTTGGATTGAAGACAACGTTTTCTGTATTATACAAAATGGCCAAGAGATTTTTCCAGTGCTTTTATTTTATTGAGAGAAATGCCTTTATCTCCAGGTAATTTATGCACTGACGGTGAGAGAGCTGCCACTAAGGGCATGAATAAGCCATAAATGAATGGAGTTATCAGAAATCCCTGGCCTTACAGATTCTTTTATAAATGGGTGGAGGAAATGATTTGCAGTCAGGGCCTTTAGCATGGCTTGATAAATCTCTCAGTGGGTTTTTTTTTTTCAGTTTTGTGGTATTTTTTATAATCTCTCACCAAGATGCATGTGCAGTGCAGTAGCTTGTCATGCATTGTTGAGCAGGTCCATTGTGGCACTGTGCCCACATGGAGTTCCTCAAAGCCAAGACCCTCATATTTAGGTGTGTCAAGTCACTGCAATCCATTTGATACCTGAATGAAATAAGGCCACCTCTTTGGCTGCCAAGTTGTGGCAGTCTCTCTCATCTCATTGTCTTTAAATGCTTTTTGTGGGGGAGTAGTCTCAGACTGGGTCATATTTTCCTTTTTTTCCCATACTTCATTGCACGTTGGATTCTCTCTGGGAGATCTAAACACTAAGCTGTGTGCTGAGTGGGCTGAATGGGGTTGGGTGAAGGGGAGAGATTTGCATCAGAGAGCTGTGAAAAGGGTTTTTTAAATTATTTTTCTCTGTAGTAGGATTACTCTGTTCTGTGTTGATTGTGCTTTTGTCAATGTGCTTGCCCCAGGAGCTGACTTTCTCTGCAGAGCTGTCTGGATGGTGCTGGGAGCTGCACATGAAGCCCTGGTGCACCAGCTGCCTTCTGCTAACACTTGTAGCAGTGCTGTCTGGCAGCTTCCTTCAGGGCATGTTGAGAGGAAAGGGACACTTGATCTTTGTGAGAATTATTCCTAAGGGATCAGGTGATGGAGACGAGGTTCTGTCTGTCCCTCCACTGCATGCACCATTACAAAAAGCATACAAGCCATTCTGCTGGCAACTTGGGCTGCTACATTCTTCATTAGGTCAGTGACAAAACATCATCTATCAGTTTTAATGCTTTCAAGGCTCTACCAGATGATGTCAGGTTTGGAATCCCTGCTTAAATAAGGAGGGGTTTGAGTTATTTCTCCATAACCTTTCACAAACCTTGCCATTAGAAGGATCACTGATTGCACTTCTGATCTGTAAGACAGGGGAAACATTCGAGCTGTAGTCCAGTAGATCTGTAACTATGACTTCAGAAATAGAAAGTATGATCATGACATTTCTCTTGTAAGTTTAACAGTTATCAAAATTTAATTTCAGGCTTTGCAGTCGGTTCTGACTTCTGAGAAATCGGTATCAGAAATACCTCAAGCAGTGGATGACTACTTCTGCAATTTCCTGGTCAGATTGGGAATGTCTAGAACCCTTGACTGCTTCCAGACTGAATGGTAAAATAATCTAAGTGACCATGTTGCTTTGGGAATTAGATGGTTAGGATTGAAATATTTTTGATTTTTCAGGATATTTTTTCAGAAGACTCCTGAGTACAAGCCATTCTTAAGTATGTAGTGTTTTAACAAACAAATGTATTCCTGGTGAGAATGAGGAATCCTTGTTTAAGTAGAATAATCAGAATATTTATTAATTGGTAATTTTTGGTACAGCAGTTAACAAATGTGAATGCTTTTTATTTTTTAAGATTGAGTTTATACAGTAATCAGAAGAACAGTAAACTCTTGAGCTGTTGCTATCTTCTTTTTCCAAGATTTTGTAGATTGCAAGGACTTTGTCCATACTTTAGGAAGAAGTTTAAAGGTGGAACTTTGTTTGAATACACCACTGTCTTGATACATCCTGCAGAATGTTACTGTTACTCCATACAGCTGTATAATTTTTTACTGTTGATTAAAAATTACATGTTAGGAGTGCTGCAAAGCTTTGGAGGAGAGCTGAGTTACTTCTGAGCAAAAGATGACACTTGTCTTAAAGTTCTGTTGAAGTACATGAAGTTACAGACTTGCTTTGAATCAGCAGGTTGTGTTGGAGAAATTCTGAAAAGTGGAAACACCTCTCTTTGATTAGCCTTGTTCTCAGTTTTAAACATGAGAAGTTCAGAGGGACTTTTTTTTGGTAAAGTCTCTTGAAATTGTGTAATTTGAAAATTATAAAAAGAAACACTTTTTCATACAGATGCATTGAAGCTTTTATATTTTCTTAGAAATATTCTCAGGTGTGGAATCTGTGCTGTCATTTGCAAGGCTCTGGTCTTACTCATCAATCGGGCGTTGCCTTTGGAATTAATAATGATCTGCTTTGTGATAGCATAACGATGGACTTAATGATTCCTTGGAGAAGGAGCACTATACTTCTGTATTCTTTCTCAACAAAAGAACTGATATGAATAGTATTGACTTTGAAGTCTAATAGTTTTTATGCTAAAAGATAATTAATACTAGACAGATATAAATAGTGACATTTTTATGAAGCTACGGCTTTCTTTGAAGCACTTAAAATCTGACTTTATATCAATGGCAAAATTCAAATTGCTTTTTAACAGAAAGTGCAGGATTTAACAGAACCTATCTTGTAAATTCTTAGCTGTGCATATATTTTTTCTCTATAAGTAATACTTTTAATTTCAGTAGCTTTACAAATGAGCTCACTGTGTCAGTATCTAATCTTACTGTATGGAGACTTTCTGCATTAATACCTTATTTCAAAATGTTTCATGTTGGTTTGAAATGGATAATTTACAATATTAATGAAAGTGAGAGCAGATTAGTGTACTCGGGTTCCTCATTATGTATTGGGACGACACTCTTGCTCTCATGCTGTGGTGATCAAGTACTAATGGAATTTAAAATGAGAAATTAATTAACGTAGGGAAAATTTATCAAAAGACTGGCTTTGAAATTATTGTCTGTCTGAGATCTAAAGGTCACTTAAATTGGACCAAATTATCTGTGTTTATTTTGGAGTTTGGAAAACACTGTTACTCTGTCCAACGGTATAAAATGCCGTGATTTGATTAAGGTTTATTTTATACCAAAACTCCTATTTTTCAATGAAGTAATGAATAATTTTATAACAGTTGTAGTGATTTCTTTTCTTTAATTGTGTAGGCTGTTTTGCACATGAACTTTTTGTTCCCGTTATAATTTAAGGAACTTTACAATTAAATTATTTCTTTAGTATCTAATTTTCCATTACATTTTCCATTAATTTGTCATACAAGACTTGATAGCACTGTTGCTGTTTATGGAAGATGCTGGATTGATAGCTTTTAAGTATGAAGTGCAGAGGCTGATCAGCTGTGAATTCCTGCATCTGCCAGTCTCTCCATCCTAATCCAGAGAGCCCAGGTCATCCTGAGCTATCAGTTTATTGCAGAGCCTCTGTGCAACTTGATTCCTTGAAATCCAGTTTCTAGGAGTTATCATGTAAAGTATATAGTAATAATGTATTATTTTCAGTCAGGCTGCACTGAGCTTTGATGGCACAATCATAGTTAATCATCTGTTCCTTAGGTTTCCAGATTCTTGGTTAATTTTTAATAGTGATTTAAGAATTATAACTCAGTAGTTCTGAAAAGCTTAGTAAAATACCTGTGTGTGCATGGACCTAATTTAATTTCCATGTGCAATGAAAGAAGTGAGAAGAGCAGCTATTTGGCAGTCAGCTCAGTATGGAGGAGGTCTGTAAGATTTACAGGACCAGGCTGATGAAAGATAATGAGATTTCTCAGTGCTGTTTGTTGTGTGGTTTTCCATTTCTGCTACATGCACAAAAATGTTCACTTTCAGTGCTGTTCTGAGATAAGGGTGTAGTGAATTTATTGGTATTAATTGTGTTTCTTGAAAATTGTCTACCAGAATTTTTAGCTGTGCTGGAGTTGAGGATCATCAATTATCCATGTTTGATGGGTCTTTGTGCAGATACTTGGTGGTTTTTGTGGAGTGTAGTGAGGGCATTCAGAAGTACTTCCAGCAAGTAAAGGAGTACCTAGAGTTGTGAATTTCTGCCATGAGGCTGCCCTTCTTTGCAGTATTTCTGATAGGAATTGTACCTGTGCATCAGTCACTGTTTGGGGGAAAGAAAAAAAAACCCTAAGTTGCTTTCTTAGTGCTAAAGCTTGTTCCTACAGTATTTTACTTAAGCAAATGAAGTTATCATAGGATGAATTTTACTGTGGACATGTTCAGATGAATTTTTCAAAAACCTTTCATCTACTGGTGGTGAATGTGACAGCTTAATTCAGAGGGATGAACATTCCAAGAAGTATCCTCAGAACGCAAGTACATAGCTGACTGTTGGAAGTCATTTGGACAGAGATACTAACATTCCCCTTAAGTTTTTTGGAGGATGTTCAGTAAAGATTGCCTTTTTTTAGAAATGCTTTTTGTTTCAGCAGCATGATAATTGATGAATGATATTGGTGCTTATTGTCTTCAGATTTCAGATTGGCTGCTTATATCCAGGTGTAGGAGATAGTGTTCGGTATGATTTTTATTTCTGTTTACTTCTGTTCTTTTCATACTTCCTTATTACTTGGAAACAACAACAAAAAACCCCACAGATTCAATACATTTTTCATCTGAAAAGACAAATAACGTTCATGTTGCTCCTTCTAGTGAGCTTCCACCCAGAACATCTTCCCAGCAGGGAGGGTGATTGTGGGGTTATGGTGTTTATCTGATTTAAGTTAGTTGCAACTCCATGCAACCTCTGGTGAGCTGATGTCATGGCTGAGGTCTCACTCTTCTGTCTGAACTGTGTTCTTAGGTTTTACTGATGTATCACCAAAAGATGGATAGTCCTAAAATAGGATACTGAATGAGTAGATTTTGTTGCTGGAGCTGTAGGAATTCCTGGGGTGCTACCCAGCATTCCAGGCTGCTTCAGATACTTTTGCTTCTTAAAATCCAAGTCAGTCTGTGCAAGTATTGAAGTAAAGCAGCCTTCAGCCTTCTATGTCATGGAATCAAGCGTTCTCAGGGGCTACTAAAATAGGTAAGTATTGGTGAATATAGTTAAATAAGGAGAGGGAAAATAAGCAGGAAGGAATGAAGGAATTTCCCTAGGTGAGCTCTGCATTCCATGCTGAAAATGACTCATTCATCCTTATTACCTGCAGAATGAGTCCTCAGAAAAAAATCAACTTGATGTATTTGAGCATGTGAGATGAAAATGACTGTGAGTATATACAAATGCTGTTTGAGCAAGAATATTTGTTTCTGCTTTTTATTTAAGCTGTTTAGAAGAAAGGAGGAAAATAATTGTTTAATGTGAAGTCCTGTGTTATGTGTTTTGACTGTTATGAACAGTACACATTTTAGAATGAAAAGCAGTAGAATAGAACAGCGTGGTGGGGCAGTGAATTCTTAATGATCAGAGGAGGTAAATGCTTTACGATGGTAAATCTAAAACTCTAGTTTAGGTAAAGGGTAGCACAAGAAGGAAAACATGAGCAAAGTGAGGAAATGGAAGCATGGAATAAAATAAATGAAATAAATCCGTTTCTTTTCTACCAGGTATGAACTCATTGAGAGAGGTGTGCTCAGAGCTGAGGATGCTGGGCTGGTTCCAGACGTGTACACCCGCAACCAGCAACTGGAGGCTGAGATTCTGAGCTTGAAGAAAGATCTGGAAAACTGCAAACACTCTGTCACGTAGGTTATTTGGTTTTATTGAAACTTTTGTATAGGGTAGTAGATCGCCAGATAAAGTAAACCCAAGTACTTAGTGAAAAATAGTAAGTTCCTGTTTGTTATGCTGGCTACACAGACTTTTACTTCTAGATGACATTTATAATTAAAGTTCAAGTTTTCCTCAGTTCTGTTAGAAACGTAAATCTTAATTTCTTTTATTTGTATTTACTAGTCCAAAAATAATTTTCAATATCCAGTAATCATAACAAATTACTACAGAGAATTGTGAGAGCCTAATAGGTAGAACTAAAAAATAAATTGTTATGTGCATTTTGTATTACAGCACTATAAATTACAGCTACCACAAACCTTCAGCATGGGAAAAATAATCACTATACATTTATTCTTCATTTTTTTAATTACAAAAAATCTATCATTCTGGGCCTAGTGGTAATGGTGTGTCAGTGTAAATTACCATCGTTGATTATACTCGTGTGTACATTGTAGTAGTTTATTCTACAAGTCTGCAGTACTTCAGTCATGAGAGTTAAAATACTTAGCCTATAAAATGGAGAGGTGTGGTACTGAACCCTCTGTCACATGGCCTTTTCTGGAGAATGGTGTGTTTGCACGTGTGTGTGCTCATGGAGAATGAACTCTGAGGCCTAATGATCCACTCACTTCAGATTTGCCAGTGTGTGGTTTCAAAACTGTAAAATTAATTCCATCTCTTTGATTTTCCTCAGGATTGCTCAAGTTGCTAGTTTTCATTTAGGTTGTTCCTTTCTATGAAAAAAACCAAAACTATTCAGATGTTAAATAATCATTGCTGCTGATAATGGTAATTAAATTATTTTCTGATTGTAACGATTTATTACGTTTTAAATTAATGAGTTAATTGGCCACAGTCAAGTTGTTTAATAAACAGTGGCAACAATCAAGTCAGATATTGTGTAGTCTCAATATAATGATGCAGCCCATAGAGAAAGCCACTGGAGACAGCCCATAGAGAAAGCATGTCCTTTTTTAATCTGCAGCTTCTTTGGAAGCTGGAATGGGTACTCAAAGACTGTGTCTCATATGAGTGGGGGAGAGTAAAAAGCAGTCATTCAGAGTAAAAGAAGAAGGACAAAATGTGGCCCCCATGAAATTTATCCTTGACAGTAGTAATTTCAATGAGCTTTATTTTCTTTTTTCCCCACCTTTTCTCTCTCTTCCTCCCCCTCTTCACCCTTCTGTGTAGCAGAACATGCTGTAGCAAAGCCATCTGAGTGGATTAAGACTTGATAAGAATTTTCCTGGGTTTGTTGTGTTGCTACATGATTATTTAACAATATAAAACTCTAACTCATTTCACCATGGTCTGAATGAGCTGGGCTTTTTTTACTCCATTCAGTACTAGAAAAGTTTTTATAGCATCTGTCTGGTGAAAAGGCTGAAAGATGACATTATAATGTGCAACTGGGAGCAAGCAGGAGAGGGAAAGGATATTGGTATATTGGGTTGCTACAGGCTCTCTGTTAGATCAAATGCCAATGCTCAAGTTCAACCCACAAACTGAAACTGGGCCCTGCTTTTTCACATTCTGGTGTTTGATGGGACCTAAAGTAGCAGCACTGGTGGCAAACAGATGGGTGACAGCACTGGTTTGGTGTCACAGAGAGGGCACCGAGATCCAGGGCAGTTCTGTGTGAGCACATCTTCACTGGCATTTCTGTTACACGCTGCAGGTACTCTGCATGTGCCTTGTGAGAACACTGCTGAAACCAGCCCCCCTTTGTCCACCTGCAGGAGAGCTTGATTTCCATACTCTGTCAGCTGTTACTGGAATGCAGTATAGGCACAAGCAAACTATGATTTGTGCCCACAGTACTCTGTCACTACTTCACTTTTCAGCCTTTTCATTTCAAATAACTTTCAAAGATCTCACTGATACTAATGGCAGAAGTTCAGCACTTGTGACATTCATTTCATATACATTGCTTTGAATAATCTCTGAATTAAACCAGTACTGCTTCTGAAATAATTGAGTGAAATTGAGTATTTTTGCTCTATATACATGGGCTACAATGTTCTTTTATGCCTTTTGGATGAACCCTGGTCATAATACTCTATCCTAAATCCATTTAGTGTAGTGACTGTTAACAGCATTTTTTCTTGTTCATACAGTGCTTTTAAATATCAAATCCTGAAAGTCATCATTAAGTAACTTGACTCACTGCCTTTGCTGTGGTAAAGTAAATATTCCAGCAGGAGCCAAAATTACCTGGAGGACAGCGTGAGTTTTTCCAGGTTTTCAGAGAGAATGACTCAGAAAGCAGAATGCCTGAGAGCACGGGAGAAATGCTGATTTGACTGGTTAGAAACCAAGGATTTGTGAGCAAGGAACGTCCTGTGTTTTGCTCTGTGGATTACTCAGAAAACGTTGATTGAGAGCTACAGTGCTGTGAAATGTATTTGAGGAAAGCTTTTAATTACATTTGGTCTTTCTGAGCTTGTTACTCATGATGGCCATCTTGCAGAAAAGAGATGGTATTTGGGACTTAGGCAGTATGGGGGCCCAGGATAAATGACTGTAAACCAATTACCTCCTGCTTTAATGTTGTTTAGCAATTGGTGGAAGACATTTAGTCTCTAGAAGCTAACTGTAATTGTATTCTGGGTATTTTAATGCAGTATTTACATGATTGCATGCAAGCAGGGGGGCAAATCGAGTAGATTGCAGGCTGTTGGTTAGATTTCTCTGTGGTGTTTCATTATTTAAAGAGAAAATTACAGTTAGCTTCATTTCCTCTGTATCGTGAGCATATATTTTTATAGCTTGTGCAATATCTGAAGGCATCTTGATATCTCTGCATACATTAAAAGAAATAAATATCAGCATAATCCTTTTACTCCAAAACTAAGTATAGTTATTACCTTAAGATTTGGATACACTACTAATCTTTGTTTAAATGATTTCTGAAAATGACCATTGTGTGGTGACAGAGAGCAAAACTAATTTTACATTGGTTTGCCATGTGACACTAGTTAAAGGGTACCTCAAATGTGCTCCCTTTCTTTTATCTTGAAGGCTACATTTGAGCCCCAGTTGATTGCTAAGGGGTGTTGTTATCTGCTGAATGTTTCCCTAATGAAAGCATGGGCTTTCCTCCCAATGTGCCAATGGCAGAAAAAAATCTGGAAATAGCACTGAAAATTGTTAACTGTTAAATGAGATTCGTTAATTCTAATTCATTATCTTCAGTGGTGACTGGTCACTTAATATTCTGGTAACATTTTTCTGAACTGAAAATAGATGCAATTTGATAGCCATGATAAACTCTGCCTATCTGATGATATGAAATTGTTTGAATACTAGATATTTTTGTGTTTTCCTATGGCCAGCCCCTGTCTGTTGCCTATTTATTTAAACATGTGCAGTCAGATGTTGTGTCAGGGTAAGATTGTGTTGGTCACAGGGACTGTGAACTTTGATATTTAAAAGCTCTTTAAATGTTTAGGAATTTCTTATGTAGGTGGAATCAAAGTTGTTTCAAGCTGTTGCCTGAGGTATGTAGTTGAGTTCACAGCATCAGTTAGGAAGTGTAAGCATTTGCAGGGACCTTTCTTTCTTTTTGGAAGTGTAATACACACCCAGCTTACACCCAAAGTAATGGTCAAAATATAAAGTAATCCTGAAAGTCATATTTATTATTTTGATTAGTGACATTAGCAACAAAATTCTCAGTTCAGCTCCTGATTCCCTACCAAAATCTAAGTATTCCTGCACATACTTTCCCCCCTACACCAGGGAAAAAACCTAAGTGCACGCTTTTTGTGTTGTGTACCGTATTTAAATGCAGCTGTTTAATTATGTGGTGCATTTAGCATCTTTGTGGCTAAGTGCCATGTGAACTAGATAGAGTAAAAACCTGAAAGTATATGTTTTCTGTCTTTGTTTCAATTAAATTTTAGGGCTACGACTTGCAGCATCTTGGGGAATGTAGTCCCTCCTAAATTCAGTGGGATCAGGGCATGTTACTTGCCTCTAAAAATCCCTGCTTGGGTTTGTGGCACCCTGTCCTCTTTCACTATTTTAACAGAAGTACTTGCTGGAGAGAAGTTTAAATGGAGAGACCTGCAGACTTTGCCATAGATCTTCCCTAAAAGAAATGGATATTGACTTTGCTATGGCTGTAGCAACATCTTTTATGCTCAGAACAAGCCATCTGCTGAGCTCTGAAGGGGCAGGGTTTGCATTCAAGGTCTTTATGGCAAGTCAGATTTTAGCGTGGTGTCATGAGGGAGTTGTTTCCCAGAGCTGTCCTGAGACCACTGATTCATTTACCTCTCAAATGTTTGTGGAAGCCTGAGCAGAATCATTAATGTGGGCTTCATATCCTGTACCAGTCCCTCTGTTTCCCAGCTCGTGGTGTTTGTGCACACATCAGATCAGGATAACTAATTTCAGCTTTCACCCAGAGCTGCTGCCATGAATTCACTGGGCTCTCCTTCAGGCCTGTGCTACAAGCACCAATTCACATACAAGTGTACATGTGGCAGTATGGTAGTTTGTACAGGTAACAAATAGAGTGCTTCCATACACAGCAAGTATCAATTATTTCTATTTTAAATTACTAAATATAATGCACTGGCAGTTATGGATCTTCTTTCTGGACCTCTGATTTTGGCATACTCAGTTTTCGTTTTGGTTTTACCTAATTCTTTAGCTCCTGTTGCAGAGGAAATGAGCTTCATTTCTGCAAGAAGCAAATATCTAATTTCAGTGCAAGTTAATTTCAAGCTTCCTTTGCAATTAAACAATTCATCTACTAATCTTTCATGCCAAACCCCTGTCAGTAAAGGCAAGGAGAAAATGTACTGAATATATGCAGAGTATTTTCTTTTTAAGTTTATGGAGCAGAGCATCTCAGGGTGTCCCGTGGCCGTGTGTAGAATGTGCTCAGAGAATAACAGGTTATCAGTATGTTTACAATTAATTTTGAGATGGAGTCCTTTTGCTGCCTGCTCTCATATCCAGAGAACACCTGGGGACAGGTTACAAACATGACTGAAGAGAGCATAAAACGTTTTTGGCCCAGCTTTTTCCAGAAGGATCTCCAAATTGACTTGCAAGGCAAAAATACAGATGTGATGTAAATATTTTTCTAAAAATCAGTATTTTCAGTATATTATCAATATTATCAATGCACTTTAACATAGAATTTTAATTAAGAGGATTGGTTTTTGTACCTCCATGAGACTCCTTGTGCTTAACATAAAGTTGACCTCAACTCTCCAATTCATAATGTCAGAATCCTTATGGATTCTGTCTGAAGGATCTGAGGGAAGTGGAAGAGTATCCAAGGTTTTCTCAGCTGGCAGCAAAAAGACCTCAGAAGTACAAATTCTCCAGCACAGGTTGTACTACCAAGAACTTCCAGCTTAGATACAGTAGGCATGAGCAGATGTGAAAATTAATTCCATATGTACTCAGCATACCTTGATGCAATTCACAGGAGGAGACTAACACTGCTGCCTTGCATTTTCTGTTCTCACACACAGTAAAACAGAGGACGCTCTCCTAAAAATGCAGAAAGAACGAGACTTCCATCGAATGCATCACAAGCGAGTGGTCCAGGAGAAAAACAGGCTGATTAGTGACATGAAAAGGTACACAATGATTTTAATTGCTAGACATGTAGAATTAAATATAATGTTTTGAATTGACAATGATAATGAGATAATTTGCCTGATAATGAGGTAACACTGTGGAATCTGAAGTGAGTCTACCTGCATTTAGTTATGTCCTGTTAAACAGCAGCTTCATGTGACCATCATGCCACACAGGGTCAAAGAATTTCCAATGATTTATTTTTGGTGAATTTTCTATGATGCAATATGCATTAATGAGTATATAGTGTTTCTAATAGTTGGAAACAAAAACGAGCTGTTGTTTTTTACCCAGATCTTTTGCCATGAATAGGTGGTGATTCCTTTTGAGAACCTTTGCCTGTTTTAAGGGTAACTGCTATCACACTGAGTTCAGAACCTTTGTGTTCCTGATTCTCAGAGCTGGCATTTTCTGTCATCTTGAACTTCCAGTAAGAAACTTCCTATGTTGCTTTGGTTGCAAATAAGCCCAAACTACTCCATTGCTACTGAATTATGGTGATTTAATTTCTAAATAGGAGCTGAGTTTAGAATTTCTTTGCATGTGTTTATGCCAGCACTCGTTTTAAAAAAACACTGAGAAGAGGCCTTACATCTGCAGCTCCAGTTAATTCCCTGAGTTTTGCTGGTGTTGTTATCAATCAGTGCATGTAATAGCAGCTCTGTGTTCTACATCTCCACCCTTGGAATGCATACATGCTAATAATGCAAGAGAGCACTCTACACTGAATTGTCCTCTGTGACTCAGCGTTTTGCAGGATGCAGTGTCCTGGAGCTGTTGGTGTCACGTGTTTCTCCTGAGAGATTACATGTCTGAATCTTAGTTTGTCTGAAGAATTAAAGTGCTTAAGTATTCACAGTGTAATGTGTGGCGAAGAGAGAAATCAGGATGATATTATGACTGTTTTGTCCAGATGAGGATCTTATTTGGTAGTCAGATAACAGCTGTAGCTCTCTTTCTTCTGGTGAAACACAATCCATCTGTAAGAAAACAAATTAGCCAAAATTAGCGTGCAGTATGTGTATGAAGGATTAACAACAGGACAAAATTAGATGGATTGTTTTAAGATGTGATAGAACAAGCTGTGAATCCTCTTATTCATCTGACTCTTTTTTTCTCCTTTGTTGTGGTATTGCAGTTGGTTGGTTACATACTAAACAGCTTTGCTGTCTCCTCTGTGTTGACCTTTTGGTAATATTACTCATTTGTTTGGGGAGGGGAAAAGTTATGCAGATATAAATCTCTGATTTAACTCATCTGTGAGGGATCATTTTTCCTCCTCTTGCTCACAGGCTGAAGGCACATTATGCATCCTATGAACCAGTGCTGAAGCAGCTGTCAGAAAAATACCAGAATTCACTGACACAGAAAATGTTAACCAGTTTGGAGAGAGACAAAGCAATGGGGCAGGTAAAAATGTGGTGAATACCACTTGCACAGCTGTAAGGAAGCTTCTGGTTTTGACCTTGGGAAATACACAGGACATTTCTGGTAAAGCAACTCATAGATGCAGCATTCTGAAGCAGAATATTTTGTGAGTTTCATGATTTGGTGAAATATTAGCAGTGAAATTATGTGAAACATGGTGCCACAGAGTAATAGATGTCAGTGTGTACTTGCTCAGTGCTGCTCTACATGAGTCAGCAGTGTGCAGCAGGTGTGATATTCACACAGATTCCCATGCTCCCATCCATGCCTTTGGAAGTAGCTTATTTTAACTTCCTTTATTACTGTTAATTATTTTATTTTTCCCTAAATATACCCAGGAATGACCTGCTAGTTTAGGAAAAAAATACTTGAAGAGATCAGAGACAGTTTTTCTGTCTTGAGTGGAATATTTGAACATTATTTTTACTTCTCTAATCTTACCTGATGTATACAAGGTATTCTGCACCTTTGACAGGAAGCAGTATGAGCACAGGTAGGAGGGATGACAGACAGAAAATTACCTTGCATGTGTTTAAGAAAAGAAGTAGGAGAAAAAAAAAAAACAACCCTACCCAAATGCATTTCAGTGGTAGCATCAGTTATATGTGGGTAAAATGAAATGAATTTACCATGCTCACACCCTCTTCTGATAGTCTTCATCTCTCATTTCCTCCTTTCCTCTGCCTCCAGTTTTTCTCTGGTCACCTCAGGCCTTACTTATAAAACAATGAGGATTATGTTTGAAATTTCAGTAAGGAAAAGAAAATGCCCTGTAGGAAAAGGAAGTTTATGCCCATATGGAGTTCTGCTGAATCAGGAGTACAAAACATGGAACAATTCCAATGCTATGAAATTTCAGGGGCAGATATATATATATTTATATATATTTATATATTTTTTTATATATTTATATATATTTATATATATATATATTTATATATATTCATTCCAGAGCAATGAGTTTTTTGTAATGCATAACACCATATTTTGTGATGTTTTGTAGTGATGAAGCTGTAGGTGATATTGTGCCATTAAATTTGAGATCACTGCAGTGACAGCAGTTGCTAGAAGTTGCTGCTGTAGTCAAAACCCTGGTATTCTGTATGCCTGCATTGTTTTAATAGAGTTGTAAAAGTGTTTTGAGAGATTCTGGGTGGCTTGTGTTTTATAGCATTGTTGCTTTGGGTCTTTCCAAAATCTTGAATTAGGAGTTATGTTCATAACTTAGAGACAATAATCAAGAGTAAAAAATTATAGATGGAATTAATGAAGTACACCAGCGTGAATGCTGTGTGTTGTGAACAGACACTTCAAAAGTAATGTTTTCATCTTGCTTCCTCTTGTTCTTTCCTCTTTTTAAATTAGGTTACAGGTTTGCAGGCTGCGTTAGACAGTTTAGAGTCCGGATATACTAAGCAGAGCCCTGAGACAAAAGGTAAAATATTCCCATCACCAGGCTCAGACTGGTTATGTATTTTTCTGGTTGATTGATGCATCTCAAAATATGGTGTAACAGTAAATCAAAAATACTTGCACTACATTTCATCAGCTGACCAGGTGTCTGAGCAGCAGTTTTATCATTTGAATATTTTATTCTGAAGTGTATTCACTAAGGAGAGTGAGACTGCTGAAGGCAATATGGAATATGTGAGTAACTCGGAAGGACTTTGTCCTAGAAATCTGTTTCATGACTGATTTTGTTACTGTATCTGCTGATATTTCCTTTTTTGTGTGTGTATGTGTTCTTTCTCAGCTCACCCTTCAGAAAGCATACATTGTGGTCTGGAAACATTTTGAAAATACTGGTATTATGAAATCCAGACTGTCATTTTTACAGAAGATTGCTAAGATGATGTAATACCTGCTGGATTAGTATCTGTATGGTACCACACTACTTCCCTGTGTAATTTTTACATTATTTTTTGTAACTCCATCAGGAAAACCCTAGCACCTCTGCTTTCCTAAGTAAATGAAGCTCATGCTATCACATTCTCTGAGAGCATCAATCCCACTAATAATTTTGAACCTCTTTTTCAATTGCAGCTACATTTGATAGTAAGGTAAGTTTCAAAGAAACTGGGTGTCTTAAATTCTCCTGAAAATAAGTGGGATGATGCAAAAGGAAAGTGGTGAGCTGCATCCTCTGACAACAGAGTATTCACATGTGAAGGGGATGTTGCACCTGCCTTAGTCATGAGCAGGACTCCCATCATAGATAACTGTTTACTTGAAATTAGAGAACCCTACAAATATTATACAGCTTTCAGGTGAAGAATTTGTAGTAATTAAGGCAGCTTGAATACCTGGAGCTTTTTTGTGGTTTTGATTGTGGTTTGGTTTGTTTGTTGTTTTTTTTTTTCCCCATGTGTTAAAGCCTAAACCTCCTTTGGCACTGGTAATATACCCCAGGTAAAAAGCCATTGAGTTGCCCCAGCCTTTGATAATCAAGCTTCATTAGTTCCCATGTTCATGGAATTACTGCCATTGTGTAAAGTTCCTCTAGAAAACACAAGGTTGAGAAAAAGAATAGTAGGCACATACATTTATTTTGGGTTTTTTTTCTTGTGTTTGTAGTAGAGTGAAGAAGCTGGGAAACATTGCATTCTTTTCCTATTAAGATACACTCTGGATTGAGGATATGTAGTGTGGGATCTTCCCCATGTTCATGTTTTACAGTGTGGATGCCCCATCTATCTCCTTTTCATAGTAAACATACTTTCATTTGTTGTTTGATTCTACAGACCGCTCTCTGGCTGTTCAGTCTTGTTTATTCTCCAGAAATCTTGAGAGCCTTTTGTAATACCGAGAAGTGACAAGTAAGGGAGCCATTTGATAAATAATTATATTAAAAACCCCTTGTCAGTCACCAACACAAATTAAGCTCATCAGCCACCCACATGCTTCTAAAAGTCTTAATTTGCTTTATACCTTGGGTATCATAAATTAATCAGTATTTCAATTCATTTTCTTTCAGTGTTTTGTCCTCTAATACTGCATAATTTTTATTGCCCTCTGTAGGCCATACTCATGTCTCAGTAGGTAATATTGTCTCTTTTTAAAATACTTTCTGCTGCCTCTTGGAAGGTGATCATGTTCTATTCTCTCTTGATTTCTTTTTTGTGAGAGAGTATAATGCTGAGAAACATGGATTTCTCATGGATACTGGGGAAATGTTCACTTAATTTTTCTCAAAATTCAGATTGCTGTTGGGCTGTAAGGAGACTTCCAGCTGCACTTTTCAGTCTTCTGGGCTGACTTCTGTGCATTGGGATGCTTGAGTTAGAGGACAGTGCACACCCAAGGTGATCCTTGGCCAAGCTGAGCTGCCTCTCCTGGCAGGTGTCTGCTTTCACTGCAGTGCAGAGCCTGAGGGAAGGAGGAAGGCTCTGCCCAGCAGCAGGGGATTGCCCTTCACTGCTCCTGAGGCTGCATTTGTCCCACAGCCTGACTTGACCGTGGAACACCTGGAATGCTGGCTTGGCTAGAGGGCAGAGAGAGTGACTTTTAATTAGTTTTGGATTTGCTGAACTGTGAGGTTCTGCACATCCACACCAAGTAAGCAGGAGAGGAACTTGGTACAAGGGCATAGAGTGACAGGACAAGGGGGAATGGCTTGGTGCTGAGGTTTAAATTGGATATTAGGAAGAAATTCTGCCCTCTGAGGGTGGTGAGGCCTGGCACAGGTTGCCCAGAGAAGCTGTGGCTGCCCCGTCCCTGGAATTGTTCCAGGCCAGGTTGGATGGGGCTTGGAGGAAGTTGGGATAGTGAAAGGTGTCCCTGCCCATGGCAAAGGGGTGGAAGTGGATGAGCTTTGAGGCACCTTGCAACCCAAACCATTCAGTGATTGTGGGTTTGGTTTTAGTTTGGGGCTGCTTTCTTTTCTCTCTGAGTCATATAGTGCACAATGAAGAACAAAGGGGAACTAATTAGTATTCAAAGTGAGTTTGCATTGTAAATTTTTATCTGGCAGCTAGGTAGAAAAAAATTAACGGTACTTAATGTTAATTTTAGGGCAACTATTCTGACTTTATTACTCAGGCATTTGATTTAGGAGCTTTCATCCTGCTGCATTTCAAGCAATTGAAGATAGCATCCACAATACAAAGCATGTAATTTATTTACTAGCAGTTTTTTGCTGTCTCACTCTCAGGCTGCTGTTCAGCTTTGTACAGAAATCCTTCAAGAGAAGAACATCTAATAGTTTTTAAGACACCTAAAGAAACCTAATCCTTGCCTTGCTTGTTTCAAATTGATATGAAGGACATGTAGTAGTTGGAGAGGAGCTAGTTAGCAATTATTGTTAGGACTTTGACATCTTGTGGGCTGGTTCTCTCTCTCTGATGCCCACTCAGAAATCAGCTCTGAAAAAAAAATTGTGCTTTGAGTTCAGATTGCTTTTAAAAAAGTAATGGATTTTTTTAGGGATATTTGCATTAAAAGCTAGTGGTGTTTTAAATCTGGTCCTTCCTGATATGGTAACAAGATCATACATAGAGGAATCTAATTATCAAAGCAAGAGAGCTGATATTTTATTTAGGATATTGGTGTGTATTAACAGTGCTTGCACCCTTCCTTACGGATCACAACACAGTGTTAAGTGATGCTCTGAAAAAAGACCCCTTTTGCCTGTAGGAATTTAGCAGTGTTGATTGTGGCTTGCTTATAAACCTAAGTGAACACTGCTATAGCAGCTGGTTCTAAACATGTTATAAAAATGCTCCTTGCTCAGTAGTCTTCTTGTATTTTCTGAAAACAAGAGCTGCTTATTTATTACCCAATTACATTCAAAAGTTAAACCCAATGAGTTTCTTTACTCATGGTTGAATTAACTCGTTGCTAAGACTGTTAGCTGTGCTTTTCCTTTCCTTGATCTGATGCAATTGCAGTTAGAAGGTCATGCAAAAGAAATTTCAAATGAGCCTGGTTGTGCCCATTCCTTGTGCAATGCAATCAGAATGGAAAATCTTTAAACCTAAGCTGTTGACATCTAAGTGCAACAGTTCTTTGGAACTCATTCTTTCTTTTTTTCATAGTTACTGGTTTTTTAAAGCTCTGGAACTGTCATAACACTGTTGCTTTATAGGTGTGTGTATCTCAAAAGGACCAACAAACCAAGTACTCTGTGAGCTATCCATGCTAGTGGATAGCAGTTACTAAGTGAATATAAGGTGTTAGACATACAAATCAATTTTGCTGTTTACTGTTCCTCAGAGAAAGTTATTGTTCAGTATATCTGTGACAGTAGCTTCAATTTTTGAAACAGAGAGAATACATAAATACTGAAGTTTTTTTTAATCTAGGCATAGTTCTTTCCACCCATTCCAGTTGTACTCAGGTTGGTTGGTATACAGGAAGGTTTTGTGTTGCTTGATCTGCTTTTTTTTTTGCCTTAAGAGTGAAGAGAGTGTTTGGGGTTTTTTTTCCCTGCTTTAAGTCATCAGGTTTGCATTTTGGTGTAAAGCTCTTAATAAAACCATTTTACAAGAACACTCATTTAGAGATACATAATGTGAAGTGCATTTGTTTCTGTCTGGATTTTAGCTGTATAATGTGCTTTTTCAATCAGAGAATTTTTTTCAAAGAACTGGAGTGATGTAAGTGCCCAAATCCTGTTGGAAATCAGTATTATATTTTTTTTCATGTAGACCCATGTACATCCAACAGAGCACTGCAACAAGATGAAGGGATCCCAAAGGGCTGTGTTTGGATTTGTGTGAGCTGCCAAGGCACAGACTGTCAGAGAGCAGCATCCTTTCTGCCAGGTCATGGCAGATGCCTTGTGCTGTAGTCCACGTGTGCTGTACTCTTCATCCCATCCCTTTCAAGCTTTCATGATTTAAAGCTGTGTTACCTCCTTAGGACTTCTTTGCTGAGTTACCTGTTCATCACTAATTCCTTGTTTGGAAGGTGGGTTGGCAGAAAGTCCAGGGAAACAAAAGGAATTATGAGGTGAAAAACAGAAGACTGCATTGGTGGTGGATGCAGTGAGCTGATGTTTCCTGTGGCTCTGAGGGATGTGAAGGAATACATCCATTTCCCTGTGACTCAGTCTGTACTGCAAGATGATTGCATTTTTGGGGCCAAGTCTAGGGTACCCTTTAGATCAAGATGAAATTATTTGTGGAGCAGAGAAACATGTAGCCCTGGAATACTTTATATGGATGGTACAGTAACCTGAATGTCTTTGTATTTAAAGTGGTGTTTCTTTGAGAATTTCACATATCTAGCTAATATTAAATAAGAAGATAGCTTCCAGAAGAGTAAATAAAAAGCATTCTGATGATATTTTTTGTTGATTTTATTTTACAGTAGGCCATGATTGTACAGGGAAGAAAGGGTTTGAAGGTCCCACCCAGAAAGCCCTTCGGGAAGCCAGGCAGCAAAAATTCCTCGTTGTTGCAAGCTCTTCCTATGATCCAGACGAAGATGCAGAGAAGAAGATGGGCAGGAGACATCTAAAGGTACTGTGTTCTTTTCAGCTGGACAGTATCAATCCTCTTTATACTAAGCTATGGTGAAAGACACCTGTCCAATGTCATTAAAAGAAGTCCTGCTTAGTTGAAATAAATAGGACAGGTAGGTAGCAAGCTTTTTTTATTTTTAATACAGGTTTCTATTACAATTAAATTTTCAGGGAATTGCAAGAACTCTGATTAATTGAAGCTAGCAGTCTGCTTTTTGAGAATCCAATGTAATCACCTAGCAGAGGAGTAGCACTGGCTGTAATTGCTTCTTGCTGTTGTGTTTCTTTTGTAACTCGAGAAACCCTGATATGTCCCATAATGCTTGCAAACCTTTCCAGCATTTCAGACTGTTCCAGCTGGGACTAAAAGGGACAACATCTGTGAGACTAAGGGCAAAAACCTGGTAATTGCCTAATAGTCAGAGCTTCTAAACCTGAGTATACCAGACGTGGGTTCCTGCTTCAGTTTGGAAGTTGTGCAAAATCAAAATTAATCCCTCATTGAATATTTTTTTTAATTATGGAAAAGAATGTTTACTTTATTTCAGTTGTTTTATTTATTGAGGTTGTGTTTTGGGACTACACAACAATGCTTTTTATTTTTCCAAATTGGGGTAAACGTTGTAATATTTAAAATTTCAGAAGCTCCCAAAACTGTTACCTGCCATATTTTTGTTTGAGAACTACAGTTAAGAGTTTAAACTGTGTTTTTTGAAAAGGAAAAAAAGCTTTAGTTAGTGGTCATATAGTCAGAAGCAACTTTAGTCTTTCCTTTCCCTGTCTCCACAAGACTATGTCCATGGTAATTAATTTTTATAGGTTTCTGTCTGGCTTTGCGAGAGCATTTAATCTGTTTCACTTTGGCAGTGCACCTCTCCACAGACAAATATACCATTTTAGATCTGTTTTCATTCTTTTTTCTGCTCCTGAACCCTCAAATAAAATAAATCTGTATCTGTCTGTATCTCTTCTGTTGCTTACTGAAAGATTTCTCACCATGTATAGCAAATATTTCTCCATACTGTCCCCACACCTATTAGTATCTGAGGCACATGCCAGTCAGTCTGTCTCCACTTCCCCTGTTTTTCATGCAGTAGGGAAAAATTTCCATGCTAGACTTTTAGAGGTGCCTCCTCTCTTCATTCTGACTTGTGAACAGATAAAATTTCATAGTCCAAGAAGCAATCATTTTTGTATTTCTGTTTCTACTGAAGTAATCAGGACTTTTATTGAAAAATTCAGCAGAGTTATACTTCAGCCCCAAAATATGAACTCTGCACAGGTAGTGTGCCTGTCTGGCTCTTGTTCTTTGAAATTCATGAGCACAGTTAGTTGACTGGTTCTGGCAAGCATCTGTGTTTCTACAGATCTTATGTTTCCCAAAGGAACACCAGAGGCCCTGATGTCTTTATTTAATCAATGGATTAAAAAACTTGGTTAAGAAGTAGAAATAAAGCATCAGAAAACATGGGCATGTTTGAATCTACTAGAATTTTCCACAGCTAAACGATAATTTAAAACTTTAGGTGTGAGATTAGCATCTCTTCCAAATGGAACAATAGTTCTTTTTCACTTCACATTTCCTGGATCTGTTATTTCCTTTGCCCTAATAAAGGATTCCAGCTTGGATAGTGCATGTGAATTAGTGCTTAGGATGTTGGAAATAAATGGCAGAGGGAATGATGAATGTGCAGAGTGTAAAGAGGGGAGTTAAAATTGTGTTTAAAACAGAAGAGACTGAACTCTGTCCTGTAGCGCACATTTAATGAACTTCAGTTCTAATCCAATTTATTGAATTAAAACAGTGTGCTCTTATTCAAGTGTTTAGGTGTCTTAAATATTTGTTCCCATCAAAAGGATGAGGTGGAAAGGAGAGCCTTCCCTTCCTTAGGTAAATTTCTGTGATACTTGGAATCATGTTTGTGTGGTGTCTCATCTCCTCTGACCTATATCAAAAGATCTTTTAAGTTCTGCTGTGTGTTATGTAACTTAGATTCTTTCTTACAATGATTCGATGTGAATGAACATGAGCATCTACTGAAAAGTGTTCCATAAGTCCTTTAAATGTTTTATTGGGAATTTATTTATGCTTATTGAGATTATGATTCATTTAAATTCTCTTTATACCACAAAGGAAGTAGGCATCAGAACATGAATTTGGTCAGTTCCATGGAGTTCAGTGAGGAATATATAGAAATAAATGCAATTGAAATCCTGTCTTTGTATATGCATCTACAACAAAATAGAGACAAAGAGAACAGATGATGTGGAGAATCTAGGTAAAATTGACTGTCTAATATTATCAAGCTTGTTTCAGTAAATGTAAGTGAACTTTCAAAGTTTACAAAAGTTTAGAGTGAACACGTTATCCAATTTATAAGTTCAGGCACTTGGATTATATTCCATTCAGTAAAAAGCCACTATATTGTCATGAGATTGTATCCTTGAGACAAAATTATAAATGTTTGTATTAACTGTACTGTTACATAGCAGTGAACTATGGTGATGAAAATGATTTAACATCTGTGTCTGGTACTAAATAGTGATCTAACAAATGCCTGTGCTTTTAAGTAGATGCAAATATGAGTCATAGCTGAGCTAGAACATTTACTTCAAGGACAGACATACATTGTGTTACTGCAATATCCTGTAAAAGCTGACATGTCATTTAAAACACAGAGTCCCTTTGATGTGAAGTTTGTCACTGAAACAGTCAGTGAAAAAGCAACTGGATTTTCTTTTCTAAGAGAATGCATTATCCTGATTTTACAGTCTTTGTTATGAGACTGAATTAAATTGTAGTAACAGACAATTAGTCTAAACTATTTACATATCTGGCCCTTAATAAGCCAGTATCAATAGCATAAGTAGTCTTAGATTAAGAATGTGCATAGAGTACTACTTTAAACATTTAAATTAATTAAAATGCACTCACAGGTCATTAAAATTGTAGAGAACCTTTGATAATGTGAATTTCATTATGCTCTTGAAAACTTTCCTATTTTTATTCTCTCAGGTTCCTTTCAGAGTATATTCTGTGTTTGATTACTTTTATAAGTTCTTAGCAGGACAATTGCAGCTTCTTTATGTTCACTGAATTATATTTCTACATATGTTACAACCCAATTTAATTTTCTGAAATTTCACTTGGTGTAAAACTTTATCTAAAGGTGTGTTGGACATTTCTGGAGTGGAAGAATTATCTGTTTCTGTGGAACAGATTTTGCAATTGTGGCCATTGTGTATATTAAAAATAGAGAAGTAAAATCCAGTGATCATACAGATATGGCTTTTGTAATTAATAAAACTTTAGGTTGAAATATCAGATGGGCACATGTATTACACTGAAGTTCCTCCTCAGTTCTATGGAAAAAAGAGTACAAAAATTACAACTGCTGTTCCTGTGCTCTCAAGTAGAAGGGGAGATGAAACCAAGTTATTACTAAATCAGATTATTGAGTTTGAATGTAAATCAGCACAGGTGTATTGGGGACAGAACTGGAAAGATGGGCCCAAAGTAGTTAGGAAGGGTCCTAAATGAAACAGACAATCACTTTGTGTTTGCAATAATGTGGCTAAGAAAGCACTGATTTGATATTCAGAAGAGAGTAGGTGACTGACAGATAATACTGAGAATGCTTATTTCTGCAGCCCTTCCCTGGGATAATAAAACTGCAGACATGGAGCTAAGAAAATTAGTACAAGTTACCCAAATATAAGACTGCAGCCTAGAGAAAGGAAAAAAAAATATGTCTGTGTTTCAAATGAGATAAAAAGTAAAAGTTAAGAAATCATAGCCTAGACAGTATAACTTATATTCCTAAGGAAGTTGGCAGTGTATAACTGAAATTTTACTCAATATCTGCAAGAAACCAGGGAAAGAATTAACTGGGAAAATGGGTTTGCAAGGAAAAATTGTTTAAATCCAGGCTATATTGTATCCATGGAAGGATGAGAGGTACCATGGATAACATACAAGAGCACTTAAAAAGGCTTTGGATACTGTCTCACAGATTAATTCCTGTGAACAACTGTGGAAATTTGGCCTGACATAATTTTTTTTTAATTAATGGAAAATAAATTAAGAACATGCAGATATACTGAAGAGGCTTTTTTTGCAGGGCTATATTGTCCTTAATGATCTGGAAAATGGAACAGAAAATAAGCTGACAAAATTTACAGCCCAAGTGGCCTGGGTTTGGTGGGGCTGGAACAGTGCAGTTCCAGTGCAGCTGAGGACAGGGGTGGAATTCCAAACCTGACCTATTGGAGAACTGATCTAAAGAAATAACAGACAATGTAAGAAGAGGTACAGAACTCTGCCTTTAAAAAATGATCCAATGGACAAATAGAGATCAAGAAGATTAGAAAGAGTTGATCTTTGGCTTTTAATTAGAGTAGGCTCTAGGGTATCTTGTGTAAAAAAGGCTTAACATAAGTTAAATACCACATAATATTGTGGAATGGCTGAACACTGTGCTGCAGTGTAAACCAGGAATATTGCCTGGAGCATGTGGAATATTCCTGCTAATTTCACATGGCATGTGGTTTGGCTGTAGTTTTGTGTGCAGTCTGCTCACAGCTCTTCAGGAGACAAGTGGAGCTGTCTTGGTTTGGAAAGAGAGGTGTCTGCTAAGGAAGGCAGGAGCTTCTCTTGGAATGGAGAATGTAAACCCCCTCCCTCCTAATTATTATAATTTTGAAATTAAAGGGCTCTGAGGCAAAGATATGGGAATAGGAATAACAGCTCTTTACTAGGAAAACTAAAATAAAAATGCAGTAGTACAAAAAAAACCAAAAGCCCCCCAAAACAACCAAAAACCACTGACAGAGTCAGAATACAACCTGACACCCTGTTGGTCAGAGTGGTGGTAGCAGTCCAGTTAAATTGTGGCTGCAGTCCTGCAGTGACAGATGTGGTTCTGTTGAAAGAGAGATGATTCTGTAGAAGGGTGTTCTGTAGTTTTTCTCTGAAGGTCCAGTGGTGGTGAGATGTGTCTGGTCTTCCTCTGGGAATCCAGTGGAAACAGGCTGTCCTGGTGTTCTAAATTTTAGATTATATCCAGGTAGGAATGCTGGGCTCCTCCCCCTGGCTGGAGCATCTCCCAGTGGGATGATGTAATTTTATCAGCCATGCAGTGAGACTCAATGGCCCATTAACAGCAGATATCCCCTGGAGGGAGGATGGGTTGTGGAAGAGATAAAGAACACTGCCCCACCTGGTTTTAACAGCTGGGAATAGAATATATACTGCTGCTTACATCTTGCATTGCAACCTAAGACAGGAGCATCTACACCAGAGCAGTAAGAATGATTAGAAGTTTATGAAACTGTCAAAGGAAGGGTGAAAAGTGAAATTGGCTAGTGTACAGAAAAGAACCCTAAGGGGAGACAGGATGCTTCCTTAAAATAGAAAAGAATTCTATTAAATAAACAGAAATAAAACCAAAAGCGAATCCCAAATTACAAAACAACTTGTTAGAACAAGTAGTAATAAAGTAGAAATTGAATAAGTCATTCAGAGTACAGTGGGTGCTAAGCAGCAAAGAAAATGTATATCCTTAGAATATGATGCCTTTCCTTCTACTTACAGGATTAGTGTTCTGTGACTCAAATAATACTCAAAAATACTCAAATAGAGTATGATGCAAGATTAACTGGGTGTAATCTAAATTGTGTCCTTTAATTGGTTTTGATGGATTTTAATTTAAAAGAATTACATGTTTTGTTAGGCAATTCTGTTGGGTTTGGTTTTTTTTTTTAATACTTCTGTTATGGACTTGAAAATGGTAAAAATAAAGCTGCTTTTTAGGTGAAATTCATGTTTTTAAAAAAAATTGTCTATTGTATTCTGTAATGTAATAGATAATGTGATGATGGCTTTAGTTTTAGGATTTGCTTAAATGTGTTTAAAGATGTCAGGCCTACATGGAGAAAATGAGAAAATGCTTCAGAATGTTAGCTACAAATAAAGCTATAAAGAAAATATTCATACAGTTGCAAGACCAAATTATAAAGACAATTTATTACAGAATTTTCCATCTAGCTTTGCAGCTTTGTTAAATTGAGATATCTAATGCCTTGCAGTAATAAAATTGATTCTTTAAGCCATTGGTACTTGATAAAACTACCTTACAGAGCATCCAAAGGGTTTTCTTTGTGCTAAAGAGCAAGGCTTATTTTGAGTCACTGCATGCTGCCAAGAATCATAAAGTAACAGGTCCCCAGATGGAGAACCAATACAGAAAGTTGTTGGGAAGTAAGGTGCATTTTGATCCTAGTTCTAATTGAACATAGGCTTTGCATATTCATATATTTCTTCCTGTATTTGAGTGTCAATAATGCCAGATTTTAGAATAATAGGCTGTCTTCAGTGAGACTGTGAATCTCTTGTTATAGTCACTTGAAAACTGCTGGTAATAACAGGACTGGTGTTTGTATGCAAATACTTTGATCTCCTAAAAGAGGGATGTACTGTATTTAATTGAAAAAAAACTTTTAAGTTCTCTTTGCAGAGAAGTTGTAACAGTTATAAAAAAATGACATAAAGACTTTGAAATGTTTGGTTTTCTTTGCTTTTACAAATAGCTGTGGCCGTCTTCCTCAGGACAGACAAATGGAGAGCGTTAGGAAATGTGTTGTGCTGGAGAGTTTCCTTTATGCTCGGAGGTTATGCAGCGCATTCCCTCTTTCACCTTGGCCTGTAGGATGGGGTTTGACTTTGCTTGAGTTAAGAGAGAACTTTGCAGAGGCACCAGAGACTCCCTACAGAACACCCACAGCAGGAGGTGGGATGGTGCTTGCACAGCTGCTGGTTGTGTCAGCAGTGTTGGCCTTGGAGCATAATTGAGCAATTTCATTAACTCGGGACCAACGCTTTGTTTTCCCTTTAATTAAAGTGTCAAGACCTTAACATTTCTCTTGGAAAGCATTTGGGAGTTCTGTGGGGGGGAGAGGAGGAGAATGGTTTAGTTGTGCTTGTTTGGTTGTTCACTGACAGATGTTTCGTGCTTTCAGCCCCCGAAGGGAATTCTGCCGGTACGACATCTCTAACTGTGCAATTCCAGTGCTCTTTGGAGTGTTCAAATTCTGCCAAGGTCTCCATTTCAAGGAAGGAGAGGCACTAACTAGCAGTAGAATGCACTACACAAGACATGAGCAATGTTGGGTACCTCAGTTACAATGTTATTGGTGCAAACTTAATTTCACTTGAAAAATGTCCATGGTTTTTAAGAAGGGCTTTTTCTTGTGTTAGAGGAAAAAAATATAAATTCCACAAAAGTCTATATCCAATTATAATTCCTCTATTCTTTTTTCCAAGGTCTGTTTTATAATGAAAAGTTTATGATGCAGGAGTTGGGAAGCATTGTGTAAAAATTTGGAAATTCTTTATACTAAGTTCTAATTTTCAATACAACAAATCAATGATCTGCTTGGTGGTTTAGTATATTGATAAAACACATAAAAGTGTCAGTTGTAATTGATACACAACTGCAAGTCAAAATGTTCAGAATGGTAATTGTATTTGAACTGGGAAAATAATCACCACTATTTTAAAGGAGTATTTTTCCAGAAGTATTTGCAGTCTACATTTCAGTGGTTAACCTTAGCTTGGTGTTCAGGGATGTGGCTAAAAAGGCAACGTATGAACTACTGCTTGATATACTTACACAAAGAAAGTAGATTCAATGAGGCCACACTTAATACTAATTGGGTTTTTTGTTTTGGTTTTTTTTTTTTTTTCCCCACTTTAATGTAGTTCAGCTGAAGTTACTCATGGATAAAAGTAGATCCCTTTCAAATTAGTGAAATGTGATTGAAATATGAAATAAGTGTTCAGACCTCCAAAATCTGGAGGGGAAGGCTCAGGTGCTGACTGTGGTATTTATATTTTAAATTAACTATTCTGTAGTAAGTTATGGATTTTGGTGTTTCAATCTTTTTTTCCAATATTTAAACAAAGCCTTTGCATATGTCAACATCACTTTAAGGAAAATGAAATTCAACATTAGCATTTCGTTTTCATGGTAACAAATCTCCAACATACCCTAAGAGCTCTGGCACTGCTCACAGTGTTCAGGGTTGTTTGTCTTGTATATTCAAACAGCACTTCTGGGAGTGGAAAGTAAAATCTTAATTGTTTCTGTTTGAATACAATGAAATGAAATAAAGTAAAATACTAAGTCTTTACTCCAAACAGTTTATGAATTAATAATCAGAGCATTTCCTCCAGAAAATGTGCCACTGTTTCACTGGAGTGTCACACACTGAGGATAATGTTCATGGGTCACAGGCCTCTTTGTAATTGGATTTCCAGTTCGAATCTAGGGCTAAGGGATTTGATCATAATTAAGACTAGTTGTTGTATAATCATGGATTAGTTGATCTTACCTGCTCTTACGAGCAGTAAGCCAAGTGCAACCTCTGTCAGCAGGGAGGCTGAGGTTGGGCAGATTTCTGCTGGAACCCAGTGTGGAATGATGTGTGTACAGGTGAGCTTTACACCAGAGGAACAGAAATAATTCATCTGCTGTTCAGGCAGTGAAGGCAACTCAGATTTTTTGCCACTACACACAACCACTTTGTAAAGCACAACTGCTAACAATTCTGTGGATACACTAGGAATCTTCTCATATTGCAGATTTGTTTTTTCAGAAGTGCAGTTTAATGTCTCACTGTGGAGTTTGGCCATGATCTCTGAGCTTGGTTTTGGGGACTAAAAAGCAGAATGAGTCAAGTGGTTGCACAGCTCATTCAGAAGAAGACTTTTTTCCCTGTTTGCTTTCTGAAGTCCCCTCTCCTCTCTAGCAGCTTTCCTTCTCTTTCCTACCTCTGCTCTCTTTGTAAATTCTCTAAATCCTTTCAGTTAAGGTGCTGAATTGCAAAGTTTGAACACACAAGTTTGAAAGCCTAGTTACAGAGTTCTGTTACTCAGAACAAAGGCCACACCATGCTGGTGTGGCAGCAGAACACCAGATACTCAGTGGACAGTTTCAGTTTGCATTTCTTTTGTATGTTTTAAACCATACTTCTGTATTTATTGTTTCCAAGTTTCTACCTTGTGTATATGTAGTTCAGATAATGTGCTGTGTACTGTAAATTAACCAAAGCAGATCAGCCAATCCCACATTTATAGTTTACTAGAAATCTGAAGCTGTTTCTATTTTTGCAGTAATGCTTCACTTAGTGTAGAAAGCAAACCTCCCCCATGTTTCTGTAGAACCTGCAAAGAAGTTGTTCTCGTGAAGCAGTACAGCAAAAACTGAGTTTTGCTGTGATGTAGATCTCTAAAGAGTTCATTCCCACAAAGAAAAGAGATAAACAAGAAAAAAATCCCTATGCAAAGTCACAGTTTATAGTATTTTAAAAATATTTAGTCATTAAAAATTTTAGTTTACCGATAGTACTTGTTAATGTGAAAATGTCTGCACTATATTTCCACACTTCTGGTGTGTAATAATTACAATTTTTTTAAAAAAATGGTTTAGATTACTTTACTGTTGTGGCTAGTTTAGGAACAATGCATATAGTTGTGACATGTCTCAGTCTGGAAAGGATGTTAGTAATAGCAGAGGAATTCACAATTCTTCATACTTGGTGTAAAAATTGTTCTTTGCTACAAGATGTACATGCCCTGGCTTGAACCCAGCAGACAAATAATCAAAGAGCAGCACACAGTTGTGGTAATGTAATACTTAAGAATACAAAAATTTGTATTTTTTAACATAGATCACAGGTTTGGTTAATGTGAAGATACTGTCCTTGGTTTTGCAATATTGCAAATGAGAAAAATAGTAATGAAGATAGAGATGAAGTAGGAGGTAGGTTTACTTTTAAAAATTATCCTGTGAGAGAGAAATCCTCATTTTGAGTACATTTTACCTGGACTTTTTGATGTACAGTTAGTTGTTGAGTGATTGGTTTTGTCCAAACAATAGTTATTGGAAACAGATCTTCCCTTGAGTTCCAGGCTAGAAATCTTAGGCAGCTGTTTATTCTGCTGCTTCTGTTCTTTTGTTGGGTACTCTGATCCTGCCCCTGCAAACTCATAGTTCATGACTGATTCCTGCCTGCCACTGAAGCTGTGAAGAACAGTGTGTGCAGGCTTGCTTTGATCTCAAAAATCCACCCAGGCTAAAATAATTTGAGAAGTAACGATGGAGAGAAGCTGACAGGGTTTTGTTGGCCTAATTGTTTATTTATAGGGTTTTGTTCTATTTTAATGGAAGACAGCCTATTATGTACTAATTAAGTGTTTTATTACACAGTTTATAAAAAGAGTGAGAGGGGGAAGGCTGACAGTGTTTGGAGCACATTTAAGGATAATTGGAGAGGTTGTACTGTTGTATTTGATAACTGTATTGTATTTGATAACTCCTGTATTGCTTTTAAAAACACAACCACACAAGCTAAGACACTCACGTTTATTGTTAGCCTTGGTGCTAAGTTAACTGATTTTTGGTCTGGGAGTCATAGCAAGGAGCTCTTCACAGTCTGTGTAGTTTATTTCCATTTTTGTCAGGATACACACAGAGTAAGCTTCTAGCCACCATCTGGTAATGTGTGTGAGTGGAGAGCCTCAGTGGCAGTAAAAGAGGCTGGCAGTGCCAAGGCTGTGACTGGGAGCTTAGTCAGAACATGCCAACACCTGTGCAGGGGACTATTCTTATCAGCTGTGTCAGCCACTCTGCAAGGCTCCAGACTGGCTCACATTTTATACCTTTTGAAGTGGTCCTTTTCTGTTTCTTTGTATTAAAAAGTTTGGGTTTTTAAATAATTTGTGAACAACAGGGAAGCTTTGAAATTAGAGATTTGGAGGTGGCAGTGTTGTTCCTGACATTACAAATCCTGAGTTTATTACTTTTAAAGATCTTTTTACTAATTGAATTAATTCATCGTGAATTTCCTCTCGGAAGTAAGTTACTGTAACAAAGGTAATGAGAGGAAACAAGAAAAGGGTACCCTTTTTTGCCCCTCTTTGCAGTCAGATGTGTTTGAGCATCACTGTAGTATGTCATTGGATTATTCCAGTCATGGCACAGCTGAGATTTGGTTTTATTAGTGCTCTCTTTTTGGTGAGTCTGTATCAGCTCTAATTTGGTTATTATTTTTAGCTGCACAAGTATGTGCCTGTGCGAGGTTGATATACTTGTAGTCTGCATTGTCTTTTTATAGCTGCACACCAAATCACTGAATGCTATTCACCAAGGGATTTTAACTTTCAGGGGTTTTTTTTCTCAAAATAGTGTCCATACATTTAGCAGTTATTAGTAGTTAAAGGTCTGCAAATGTGTCCAAGTTCCCTGCCATGGAAGTTAGTAGGAACAGGTCGTGGAATGATTGAGTGGATTGAGTTGGAAGGTACATTAGCTGCCTAAATGCTTTTGAGAAGTTAAGGCTTATGTGCTAAGACTGGGTGGATTACACTGTCTAATAAATTTTCTGAGTGTAAGTAGCCAGCTTCTGTTTAGAGTCAGCTATCATTATATAGTGTTGCACTGTAAATTAATTTTCTCTGGTAATTAGTATCATAATAATCAGTTAAACAGATGTAATGTTGCCAGTGACAAGGTTCCAATTTCCTGCCACTATTTTCTCTCTTCTTCCATTCTTTGCAGAAGAGAATCCCTTTTCCTGGTGGTACTTGTTTTGTCCTGGAATGATGAGGTGGGCAGGATGGCTGTGGGTTCAAATCCATGCTCTTCAGTGCCAGGGAAACTGGGTCTGCATTAGCATATGTCAGGCACAGGATCTGCTGGCTCTTAGATCAGTATATTCCAGAAAATCTTTTCCCATTCACTCTAGAGTAGATGACAATTTCTGGGGGGAATTTCAATTTTGTGATGATTCTTACAGAATCCTCACAGCCTTTCTACATCTGAGGCAGAATGCTGCTGGAATTGTAGAGGAATTCAATAAGCTCGGTAAGTGTAGGCTTATTGAACAATGGTCAGAATTTGTCTGCCTCTAGAGGACTTTCATACTGTGCATTTCTTCTACAGTTATCCTCTGAACATTGTGTTGAAGGGTTTTCTCCAGTCCTGCTCAGGTGATACAGTAAGGCTGTATTTGAGGGGTGGGTGTGAGAAAGCTGTGATTCTGCTGCTGTGATAAAGACTTCCTGCTCTTTGAATCACTGCATTTTACCTTTCTGCTGAAGTGGGCATGCAAGCTACAAGTACACACACACATATATATAGTAGGTGTCAGTGCAAAATATATCTAGACCTTCCATGCAGTGGTTTTTCTGTAGAAATTGGAGCTGCTGCTCTCAACTGTTGCTTTGAAGTTTGCTTTTTGTGGTTGTTTTCTTCCCCCCAGCCCTCTGAGGAAATATCCAGGTACATCTGTGCTGTTTCATCCCCATGTCCTTTGTGCAGTGTTATGAAATGTTGTAATCTGCTAATTAAGAAGAAAAAACCCTGAATTTTTCAAGTGATTTTTATTTTCTGTAATTATAGCAATGCATCTTCTGCTTTGTTCTTTACATTTTCTTTAGATTGTGAGTTAGAAAAGGAGATTTTTGGAGAGGCTATACCCATCAGTTTGATAGAAGCCTCCAAAAATGTGACTAAGCAATATTGAGGTTACAGGCACACACAAGTAGTGTATTAGCAGTTATATCTTGGGTAAAAAAAAATCCAACATAGCTTAATTTAAGCACAGAAATATGGAGTTAGGACCCAGTTTCCCAAACATGATTAATTAACCTCTATTAATTATACTCTTGCAACATAATCTTTTTTTTTTTTTTTTTGTGGTTTCTGACTCAAAAGAGGCATCAAACCCCTTAAATTTCACTGTAAGGTCCCCTCAGTGCAGTAACATATCTGACTTTCAGTACACCACTTGGCACCAGGGAAAGAACTAGAAGTTTCTTAGTCTTGATAGTCTTTCTGGATAGTTTGTTAGTAATTGAATGTAAAATAGGTGTTTCTATAAGAGGTTTCTTAATTTTAAAATGTGTTTTCTTTTAAATGTTTTTGTTTTGAATAAATAAAATAGTTTTAAGAAACTACTGGTCAGAATATAATCCTGAAAGAATGGTCAGAGATGCCACAGTCCCTTTTTTGAAATTCATTACCAGTGTACATTAAGGGTAAGGTTTTTTCCACTCCAGAATAAGGATGTGTGCCTTTAATTGTGGGAATGATAGAAATTGAGAGCAATGATATCTGATGTGTTTGTGAGCATTACTTTATGTAGTTGAACTGCAGTCCTGAATGGGCCCTCTATTTTCTTCCATAGCACAACAACAAAAAAAGAGGATCTTTAGTATCTAAGAAATTGCCAGTGTGATTCCAGTCAAATTCTCCATCTGGTCTGGAGGCAGAGTATTACTGAATTTTTCATCAATTAGGAGGTGGAAGTTGGAGACTTTATTAGGATTTCCTTCAGGGCAAGTACAAAGGCAGTCCAGTGGTGCAGTTTATGGCTTAAACATTACAGGCCTTGTATCTGATGTGCAGTAATAGCTGTGATCACATAAGAAAGTTGTTTAAAAACAACTTTGAGTGCTTTTAGTAACTGCAGTTCCTTTGAGTATAAAATGTGATGCTGGTTTTCCAGTTTTACTCTTGCCAAATATCCCAGTTTTACTCTTGCTGAATATTGCCCTCAATATTTGCCCCTTGCAGAGGGGAGGCAGAAGCACAAGAGCAACAAGTGAGGTGTTGATGTGACAACTGAGGGTAGAAATAAAAGATAAAAGAGCAACTGGCAGGTAAGGCAGAACACTTTGAAATTCATGCTGGTGGGAGTGGGACATGGGAAAGGTGGCAGTGCAGGTTATCTCTTTGTGCACAACTGGAATAATTATGTTCCACAGAATTTTCCCTGTAGCATATTAAGTACCTAGGAATGCATGGAAGCTGGAAAGGATACATGAGTGGAAGTTCAGTAAGAACATGGCAGATGTCTGTGAACTGCAAGTCAAGAAAGAATGAGGCAGTGGTAGAGATTCTAGATCATAAATCAGGGGAGAGAAGATTATGATTTAGAGTTTTAGAGGACAGAAAGTAGAGGGGGGAAAAGGCAAGTTAACTTGTGTGTGGAAAGAGGTAGTGGAATTTGTGTGTTGTGAAATCAGAATTATAGGATTTCTGATACAGGGAGAACATTGGCAAGGGAAATGTCATTTGCCTGCTCCTTTCCACTTGGGTTGGGTCTAAAGAGGAATGTGTTAAGGTGGATTGTTATCCTAGAGCTTTTACTGAAGTCACAGAGAAAGGTGCCAAGAAGGTGAGGTAGGAACTGGGCATTTACTAAAATAGGCTATTTCATACAATACAAGTTGAAGTGAAATTCAGATTTAGAATTAATTATATTTCTGTGTGTGTTACTGCAGTGGATAAGGGAGAGTCCTCCCTGCTCAGGCACATTCAAAGGGCAGGTAGGCATAATTGTATGGGCAGGGACTCAGGGATCAAGGGAGGGTTTGAACCTCTCTAAGTTCTCAAGAATTGGGAAAGTTAGAAAAAGCCTTTGCTAGAAGAGTAGATGCAGGAAACAAAAATAATAATTTAATATATAAGGATAGTTAAAATAAGTTGAAAGGGTTCCTAAGCTTTCCTAAAAAGCTGGGAGATATGCCCTGTTTGCACCATTTACTTGATTTTCTTCAAACTGATTTTGTGGAGTGTTTGCTTCTAAGGCTGTTTTTTCCCACTAGCATCTCACTCCTCCAGACTGTCTTTAGTTTATTTTTATCCAGTTCTCTCTAGTAATGACCCATGAATTAGAATGGGGGGTGCAGCCTGTGATCAGACAAATTGTCAGTTTTTCTGGGTATTAATGGGCTGTATTCCTTTCTGTTGTAGATTTCTGGTGGTGTCTCTTCAAGCAGTAGGCTGAAAACTGTGGTCAGTGAATTCTGTGGGGTTTTACCTCACTTGTGTCTCAATCTTAGCTGCATCACTCTCTGAGTCCACATAGAAATACTGATATATAGCAGTCTTAAAAACTAGTAAAGCACATTCTTCACACTCATCCTGTGCTGTAGCTACTGGTGAGTGAAATTTGGCATCTCCAATAAAAGCTTTGTGTCACAGTAGAGACAGACAAGATTCTTGTTGCTTCATCCACCATAGCCAATCTTTATTCTTTACAGCTCATATTTATATGGTTTTCTGAAGGCATTGTGTTTAATTCTAATTGGTTAGTAAGTTGTTGTAATTCAGGTTATTGGTTAGCAATGGCCAATGTATGTGTCCATGCAAAACTTTCCTCTCTAGGAAAGAGGGAAACAGGAACAGATTTGAATCTTTCTTAATTTACTTTGAAACTTGAAATAATATTAAGTATAATCAACAAAAAGTAAAATGAGGTTTGAAAATCTCATACTATAGTTTGCTGTTTAAGTGTTTTTCTTACTTGATATACTTTATTTTTCATAGTCTGAGGAGCAAGATTCATTCAATGTTTACATTCTTGTCTCCTGGGAAGAAGCTGTTTCACACAGGTAGAATCTTTCTCCTCCCAGGTGCAAATTGGTTCCCACAGGGATAGATTGGTATGCAAGCTGATTCTCATTGTTACAATTGCTTTCTCACAGGAATTTTTCAGGCTGGCTGTCAGCTGTAGCCAGCCCAAGCAGCAAGGCCTGAACCATGATTTTACAAGGCCTTTCTTTTGTAAGGTTTTACCATATGCCACAGCTCTGGAGCTGTTATGGCAGTGCCTAAATTTAGAAGGAAGTTGCAAGTTGTCTTGAATCTGTCCATGGATGAACAGTTGGGGAAAATTAGTTTCAGATGTTCCCTCTGACTGGGCCAGAGAGGATGGAACAGAGAATTTCTGTATATGAACAGGCTTGGACAGAGACCAAAAAAAAGACAAAATAGCCTTGAGTTCCATCTCAAACTTGTGTGGGTTTGAGGGGCTAATGGTAATAAAAAGCAATAAAAACTGCTACTTACATTCTTACCAGGGATATGTGATTTTGAATACAGAAAAAGAACAGATCCATTGGGTAAACAATTGCTGTTTGTCAGAGTAAAATTCATTTTAGGTCCCCATGCCATCTGTCCTAACCCACATGAACAAATTGCCTTTCCATTGAGAGTACATGGGCTAGGTTTCAAGAATTGAATAAAATCTTCTAGTTTCTGCTATCACACTTGAAAGCTCAGTGTTTCAATTTTGTAACTTGGGAGTCAGGTGTGATAAACTTACTCTGTTTTTTCGCCTCCTTCTGTCGTAAGAAACTGTCGCAGGGATATTGTGCCAGCAATCTGTGGTTACTTTCAAAACTGTATTTAAAATGTAAAAAGCGACTCAAGAAATTGAGAAACAAAATAATAGGACTGAAAACTGTAAATAATCAGCACTAATATCAATGCAAATTAACCCATGATTGTAGAAGATGCAGTTGTGGAATTGTACAAAATCAGTGTAAATAATGTTACTAGTATGTTCAAGTCTGACATGAAGCCTTAAATGGAGAATAATCAAATGTATTCAGAGATTTTTTTTTTTTTCTTATAAACGATTTAGCATTAGTTAGAGTTGCTGATGAATTTATGGAATGGCACACTGGTGAGGTCTTTTTGCATGAGGAGACCAGGAAAATGAGGAGGGGGAGTCTGGATCACTTGGTAGGCAGAAGAGAAATAAAAATATACTTTTTCACTATGCTTTTAAAATTCACAGAATCATAGAATAGTTTGGCTTTGAAGGGACCTGTAAAGGCCGTTTAGTCCAAACCCTCTACAATGAGCAGGGTAATCTTCAACTAGAACAGGCTTAATTAGGGTGTTCTTCATCATTGACTGTGACAAAGGGGACAAAATGTACTCTTAATAGCAGTGTTTACTTAGCAGGGAGTAGCAGAATAGAACTTAGTAGATGCAAATTGAATCTAAGGACATTCTGGGTTAGAAATAGAGTTGCTTTTTAATAGAGAATGTAGTTAGGCATTTCACAAATGTACTGGCAGTTACAGTCAATCCTTCAGTCTTGAAAAAATTGACAATTTCTAAATAATGGGTTTTTTAAAGCTATGTCTAGCTCATGTAGAAATTTAGTTCAAGGAAGTGCAGAGGCCTGGGTTTTATGTGGTCCAGAATCAATTACAAACATTTTGGGTCTGGCTTCATAATCTGCCTTGCTGAATCTAGAGCAGACCGACTTCATCACACCTTAAGGCATATTTTAGCAGTTTCAGTTTCACTACTGGCATGTTTGTGAAGTCAGCCTGGCAGCACCTCTTTCATATTCTGCTGTATCCACTTCCTGCAGTGCTGAACATATTTCTGGTGGTTAACAGTGATAGATAACCAGCTTTATCACTTTTTGATAAAGTACTTATTGCTTACAAGTACAGTAATCAATTAATTAGCTCTTTATTGTAAAGAATCCATTTCTCTGCAGTATTGACAAGCTGATAGTTTTGTACCTGCATGTCAGAGTACTCTTACAGCTTTGTTTTCATTATTTCTCATTATGTGGAGCTTGGGATAATGGTTACTGGCTGTCCTGAAACAGAGTCAGGATGATGAACTGCCAAGGGGGGGAACATGGACGGCATCTGTAATGCATAATTGCAAATAAATCAATAACTAATGGCCCCTGAATGTGTTTACCAGTTCATTGTGGTGATGTATGGACCTCTGTAAACCCTGGGTGCCTTATAACAGTTATTGAGATGATTACAGTGGGTACTTTTGGCCCTGGCAGAAATTAGTGTATCCAGGCTACTGAGAATGTAGACACAGTTTCTGAGTTTCCCAACAGTGCCTGAGAAGCAGAACGGTAATTTGAGGAAAAATAAAATTTGTTTGTTAATATTTGGAAAATTAATAAAAGAACGGCAAAATTTAGAACTTATTTGCACCCCTAGGATCTGTGTTTGGATATTGCTAGTGGTGGGAGAGCCTTTGGGAGCAGATTTTTTTCTTGTTAGAAATCCAGGTAAGATCATGTCAAAAGAAATCAGAAAAGAAAAGAGAGTTTTTCCACAGTCTTTCAGAGTACATGTTTTAGGAATGAAATCAAAATGAATTCAGATGAGCTGTCCCCTGGAACATACACGGGTGAGTGGATAGTCTTGGATGGATGAATGTATTGTTTGTACTGATGTTTTCTTGGAGAAAATCAAGAAAGCATCTAGATTTCTTAGTTAGTTCTACAGTAGGGTACTTCTGTGGTAGAGAAAATTCACATTAATCACTATGAAAATTTTAAAAAAATATAAGAAAAGACAATATTGCAACATATTTTGGAGTATGTCAGAAAAGTGAAGTAACTTGCTGTCTATTATTTAATCAGCATTGCCTCTTTAACATGATGGATTGTGTGGCATAATGCCCCATGTGCTGCTGTAGCTTAAAATATTGCTGACATTTAATTGTACCATAATCAAAATTTAAATCTACAAAATAAAATTATAATTGGAACAATTTTCTGTATTTTATTGCACTGTTGTTTATTTTTACATTGTTCATAAATGCAGTTGATTTTCAAACATAAGCCTTTTAAAGGAAGGGGATAGGGAACATCTTTGGGAATAGCACATGGTTATTTGTGACTTAGAAAACTGCCATGAAAATCGATTGCATGCCTCATATCATGATAATTTATTACAGCATTTTCATAGACCTTCTTTTACTTCTCTTTGGAAAATGGTCAGGCTGAGGTTTGTAACAGTGTTTTTAGTTGTTTATGCAAGATTAAGTTATATACATAGCTGTGTGTGCATCTCTATTGTCTGAACATATTGTTTAATTATCTGTGAGACGTGGAATGCTGTTTTGAAAAACAAACAGGAACGTGTTCTGTTGTTATGATGTGGTGATGAGATGATGATGAGAATCAGGGTGAGAAACTGGAAATTGCTACCAATAAAATAATGCTGGTTTTATTCTTTCACATGTGATAAACTTACATTCATAACTGCTGTTAATGGTAGCCAGAAGTAGATATTTAAAATCTGGGCATATCAGTACCGGTATAGACTTTGTATCTTAGAGTTGTAAATAATTTTAAATTAAGAAATTGTTTTCAATTGCATATATTAAGCTCAATTCCCACCATGAGGGAGTAGTAAATTAAAAGTTGGATGATAATGATATCACTTTTCTTGAGACTGTAACTGAACTTAGCACTCAGAATTACTGTACATTCATGTTCTGGGATAATTTACTGTCACTCTTCACTCACCTTGTTGACTCTGCAGAGTCTGTTGGTCATGCAATTTTCTGTGACAGAGAAGAGTAATCAAATGAAGGGGTTAAAATACATTTGATGATGCAGCTGGGGTGGTAGAGGTGTTGGAAGTAGGCTGCATGAGGAATTTCTGTACAGCATAGATATCCTTTTGAACACAGAACAGGCCCTCAAGGAATGTTGGAGGTTTTTTAAGGATTGTTCCTTCTCTGGAGAAATTATCTGTTCATCTTTTTATAAAGCTTAAGCCCTTGTCTTCCACTCAGTGTGGGTGCAGAGCATCTTAAACCTACTTCTTGTTCTATGGTCAGTCTTGAGCAAGGCTCCGGGACCTGTTTTGTGTTTCTCTGGTCATCGAGTCCCAGAATGGGTTTGGGTTGGAAGGGACCTTAGAACTCATCTCATTCCATGCCCTGCTATGATCAGGGACACCTTCAACTAGACCAGGTTGCTCTAAGCATCCTGGCCTTGGACACTTCCAGGCTTGTCCCGTGACTCCAGGCTCTGAGTCCTCAGGGCAGCTGTGCAGCTCAGTGGGCAGTTGTGTCCAGCTCACAGACTATGTTCCAGTCTTCACACTGCAGTGTCGTGTTCATCCCTAACAGCATCAGCCACAGTTGTGTTGCTTTAAACTGAGAAATGTGATTTACTTGGGTGTTTGGGAGGAAATGTTCAAGTTTTAGCAGAAGCTAAAACATTGCAGTAGTTTTATTTCTGTCTTGTTGGGCAGTATGCTTGGCACAGAGTAAGTTCTTTCATTTTATTCTGTTACTTTCTGAAATAGTGGTGATAAAGTTAAACAAGCCCTAATGCTGAAAACTGGAGTAAAGCTCTTGCATTTCAGTGATGGATCTTTCTGTAATTGTTATCTTCCTCTTACTTTTTCAAACTTCTCTGATTATTAATCATATCTGGCTAATCAAATCTAGTTTTACTAGCTGCAGTAAAAGAAACAAAACCAGTGAAGTGCAGCGGCTTGAAGTTTATCCTTTGGATAGTAGGAAATAATTGCAGTGTATTTATCAATGAGTGCTAATGAGAGCACTAGTCCAAAAGTGATTGAGTGTCTGTGGCTTAGTCAGACACCGAGTAGTGGAGCTTTCTGGTTTTTTATTGCATAGACAGTGGCTGGACTTGATGTGGCAAAGCCTTAAAACTGATAGAGTCAGGAGCAATTTCAAGTGGAAATTTACTGTTAGCACCAGGTCACAAACTGTTTGAAGAGCTACACTAGCCCTGAATTTGAAGACGGAGCAGTTTTACCATTGCTTTTTTAATTAATCTGGCTTTTACTACCTATTACGTATTATCTTCATGTTTATTTTATTAAAAAAGGAAAAATTGTCAGGGTTATAAACTGAATAAGGAGGAGTTATGTGGCCACAACCTTTGTAGCTGAGTTTTATGGTTTTTATTAGCAAGCCAAGCAAGATGGAGCAGGCAATAAAAGTTTTACTACACTCTCCTGTTATTGCTTTCAACTTCCTTTCCTTACATTTCAGATGTTTATAAAATAATTGTGGTCATGATTAACATAGTAAAATTATGTGCAAATGTGTTGTATTATGGTTACTATAGACACTGGAGCATTTTGAAATTGAGTTGTTTCAGTATTAATTGTACAACAGTGCCTACTGACTGTTTCACTGATGCACTGTGCTCAGTGGGTGCACTAAACACTTTCATTTCTTTATTCTCTGTCCCTTCAATTGCAGGAAATATGAAAACAACAAAGTAAAATCATGCTCAGCTACTATATTAGATGTCAATTTTCTGTCACTCTTGCAGCAAAGCTTTTAATATTAGTTTAATACTTTCCTGCTTAGCATTTGGTTCCTTCTGAAGCCAAAACTGAGCTGCTCAGAGAACAGACTACCAGGATTTTCCTCATGGGAAAGGGGGAAACAGGAACAGATTTGAATCTTTCTTAATTTACTTTGAAACTTTAAATAATATTAAGTATAATCAACAAAAAGTAAAATGAGGTTAGGAAATCTCATACTATAGTTTGCTGTTTAAGTGTTTTGCTTACTTGATATACTTTATTTTTGATAGTCTGAGGAGCAAGGTTCATGCATTGTCAGCAATTACAGCCAAGAGTATTTTCATTCTTATTTACATATTTGTGTTTTAAGAGTGTCTTGTTTGTTTTCACTTTTTGAATGTATGGATTCTTGGTAATCCTTAAGTTGTTTTGAAAGTTGGGACAAAAACAGAGTGTGAAACTCAAGCCCTGTTGTGAAAACGATGTCTTTAATAAGTAGCTTCTGAATATACCTACTCAACTACTGAGTACACATACTGGTGTCCATGGGACTGCTCTGGTATTTAAAAACTAAAATATGGACATTTCAGTATATTGAAACAGGTTTAAAATGAAAATAGGCAAAGCATGTTCTCTATAATATAAGTGTATCAGGTTTTTCAGGAAAAATAAGCAATTTCTAAATTCTCTGTAACTGAATTAAAAGAGAATTTCAGTGGTGTGTCTGTAGCTATCGTTGATTAGTGCATTACTCATTTCTAAGTACAGAAGAACAGAGACAATGCTGATTCTTGGGTGAGAATTGAGAATAGAATATTTCCTTGAAAATATTTAGTGATACAAGTTAGGCTGCCTTGCTGAGTCTTGGACATAGACAGTAGCTGTGCCCTAAGAACTTAATTTTCATTACTTTACATTTCTGAAAAAATATCTAGTATTTGCTTTTTAAATTGAATGTATGGGTACACCACTACCTGTGACTGCTCCTTGTGCATGGCTGAACTGCAGAATTGGAATGGCCTTGACAGCTTTCAGATTGGAGCTGCTGATGATAATGGTCATTAATTTTTGCAAAAAGAAAAGGTTGCTCCTTCTTCTCCCTCACTGAAAGACAGTGATCACTAATTTGCTGTGGTGGCCTTTGCCTCACTTAAGATTGCTCTATTTTCTTTCAGAGTTAAAGTAGCAAGGTTTGAGCTTGTTCCTGTTACAGAGTGAAGCTGCTTCTTCAATTGACTTCAATTTTTAACATCTGAGTAAGGAGAAACTTAACACCACCTGTAATAGTGATATAGACAAGGCCAAGCTGTGATTTAGACAAACTGATTTGGATGTTTTCTATTAAACTCTACTACATTTTTCTCAGCTCTGAGATGATTTAGATCAGTTCCACTTATCTATTCATTGCCTTCTGTATGTTTTGACAAATGAGTCTTTGTGTCTTTCTTGAGGAAAAAGAAAGCTGTAGACTTGCTCTGAAGAGCCCTGCTGTTGGAAGAGAAAAGGCAGTCTTACTGGAAAAATTCAAGACAGGACAGAAAAGAGATCTTTCTAATAGCTTTAAGGGTAAATTTTCTTAATTGCATGACAGTTTGCATCGAGATAAGGTTTGTTATTTTATAAGGGGATATTAAGGAATGGTTTGAGATTCAGAAGATATGAGTTCAGTTTACCAGCTGTCCTAGAGAATTTCAGCTTCATCTGGGGTAAATCGCCCAATCCTCTTATGGTTCAGGCTCTTAAATTAAAAGGGAAAAAAGGCAGCCAGAAAATCACAAACAAACAATAGAAAGGCAAGCTGTTCTCTTCTGGTTTGTTTTTTGTACATGAACCTGTGAGGTCTTAAGGCATGCCTTGATGACTTCACACAATCCTGACTTCTGTAGCCTTCTGTCTTCTGATATTTTAGACAGCTATGGAATTACCATGTGTAAATGGCCCAAGAGTCCTGGCAACGTTTTTTGAGTGGCTGATGGTTGCACCTGTGATTTTAGGTAACAGAGGGAGTGTGGTGTCAAAGGGACAGTTTGGTCAGGGACCAGGTACCATTTACCCTTGTCAGGGGCTGAGGATGTGCATTCAGAAGGGTTTTGGTTCACAGGGGTTTTTCCTAGGACACTCTTTGAATGTTCTGTTCCTTGCCTTTGATTATATAGTAACAGGATGTTTGATGTCCCGGGCAGGAAGTGCAGTAATTCCTCTTTTATATGGATGTGAGAGGGAAGCTTGGCAGGTTTTTATTTTTGTCGTAGTGCAAATGTCTCGTACGTAGCAGCTAAAGGAGTGAACAAAACCACAGTGTATTGCTTTGGCTCCTTAGCACTCAGGATGTTTTCCTGAATTTTGGCTTGCACATGGCCCTTCCCCATGCTGAGGGAACATCAGACTTCACAGTAAATACCTGTAAAAGTTTCATAAGCCTTGTAATGCAAGGTCTCAACTTGTGTAATGCATTCTCTTTTACCCTTAGGATTTAGCAATTGGAAATAATAGAATAAGGATTAAATAATGAAACTTGATTGCCTAAATTCGTTAGGGGAGAGGAGATACCTTCGTATAAGCGTTATTGAACAGTTCCACTGTACCAAGTTTTTGGGATAAAAATACCCCGTTTATTCCACAGTGAGAAGTATTTGTGTCTGGGGGAAAAAAGTCACACTGTGACTTCTACCTGGTCTGTGCTGGGGGGCTACTGAAATCAGCATTTCATCTGGCCATGACAAGTGATACAACTGTTCATGCCAATGGGAATCATAGGTAGGAATTATCTCAGCTGAGGCCAGGCCTCCTGCTCTAGCAGAATACAGGATTACCTCTTCAAAGGGTGGAAAAGCTAGTTTCAGAAATATTTCAGATCCTCACAACAAAATTATAGAAAAACTAATATTTTTATGTTATTCTCTTTTTACTATATTTTTTAATGTTACAGCAATCATTTACAGCACTATCTCCTGAAGTAGTATCTGGGGATTTTTTTCTACTGAAAAATGCAAGACTTTCCTTCACTTCTATTCAGAGAGCTTTGTCTTTCCTAGGCTTGTTTCACTCTGAAATGGGTAAGGCTGGTAGCATTTACTAATTGGTTGAGTTCCAGGAGGTAAATGAGAATGATTTGCAAAAAGCATGCTGATTTTATGCCTTTGTTATGTTGTCATCAGAAAATCTTGAAAGGTAGAACTTTGCAAGACAAGGAGTACAGAAAGCTTCCGAGAGTTGCATAGAGGTACTGACACACATTGGGACTATACTTACCTTTAGTTAATATCTTTACTCAGTTTAGTGTGTGTGTAAAATAATTACTGCAGACTTAGTGTAATTGTTCCTAAATTTGGAAAATCTATGGATTTTTCTTGAACTGGTTTCAGAGATCTTCAAGAATGTTATGGCTGAGACACAGTTAGAACTTGATATGCAGTTGTATGAAAAGTGCAACTTTAGCCACAAACACATTCCTTGCTTGATTACAATGGCAGATTACTTTACTCTTTATTCTTTATGTATATGGACTTGACATATTTATTTCCTAATTCTGAATATTCCAGATTTATTAGTTTGGTTTTTTTCCAAAAGTAGGTATATCTGTGTTAAGCAAAGGTTGACTTTGATCACTTGCTCTCCATGATTTCTAGATTGTGTCTTCCTCCCCAGTGAGAGAAGAAAGACTGTTGTCTGATATTAGTCAATATTGACTGTTCCATGGATTTTGGAGTGGTTTTGTTAGACTGTGCCTGTGATTGAAGCCACAGTCCACTGAAAAATATCTTCCAGGTCTTGGGTCTGGCATAGATGTGCTCAAACTGGTAATTGTGTCATTAGCTAAATGATCTTCATAACTTTGGCTTGTGGGTTAATGGCACCCTGGTAGGACAATGCAGTGTGTAGAGCTTCTGAAATTGAAGACAGATACTGTTTTGCTACTTTGTAGTTGTGAAATTTGCTTTATGCTCTTTTCTGCAACTTATCAGGAAACAGTGTGGTTGCTGTCAAGTTTAGTGCAAACAAATACTGAAAAGAATTGGTGGTTATCCCTGCTGTGTGTGTGCGTTTTCAGATTAAAATACAGTGATTTTATTCCCTCCTTAATCTTAGTGTTTGATGGGCATTTAAAGAGTGATTTCAGTCTCCTTTAAAGCTTCTCACAGCAGCATGTCCTAAAATGTTGCAAACAGAAGCCATCAGCCAGGTCTTCAGCAAACTGTGCTGTCTTGGGAAGTGGTTTTGTAATAACTGGTGCAGTCCTTAAAATATATTGTGCACTGTTACCCTCCTTACATGCTTTAATGACAATCTATTTTTAATAAAGCTATTTAGCTTGGTTAATTAGAGCTAGTAATAAATTCTCCTGGTCTGCTGATTAATCTTAGGAAATATCTTAAACCACACCAATGGAAAATGAGGCTGTAAATTAGCTACACATATTTTGAATTTTTATTGGCACTATACTTACTAGAAAGGTCTTTTGAAGAATACAGCAGCTTTGCCTCTGGATGCAACTCATGGAGCTAACCTCCCATGGAAAACAGGGATGGAGAACAGGGATAGAAAACAAATAGACCATGGAAAAATGGAAAATAGCCCATGCCAGTAATCTCACTGAGGGCTTTCTTTCCTTCTTTCCCAGTTCTAGTCCTGTGTTTTATGTCATGCCACGTACCTTAAACAGTAGGACTATGATTTGAAAAGATCTAATTATTAGTGTTCATTTGTTCTGCCTGCAGTCAGCTTTAACAATATGTATCAAAATTAATAAAATCAGGACATCAGCAATTTAAAAAATTATGAAAATTGAATAGAAGAGAAAAACAGTGGAAAAATAAGATAAATTTGTTTTTTCAAAATAGTAATATAAATAGACACATTGTGTGAAGTTATGCAGCATTTCTGATAATTAATAATTTTGGTTTTCTGAAGGATTCAGAGCTTCCTGCTGATGCTGAAGGGACCCCATCCTTTGAGGGAGCTAAAGAACACACTCAACCCCTGAAATCTGGACAGTATCAGCTGAGCAGCATTTTGAAGGTGCACGACTTTGCAGTGAGCTGGTAGGAGCCATGAGCAGTACATTAATTTTATTATGTGCATGTGGAGTTTTATTTTTCAACAGGTCATTGAGAAGCGTTTACTGTAAGCAAATACCTGAAAAATTACCAGCAGCAGTCAGGGGGACTTCCTCTCTGAAGGGTGTGGAAGTGGAAAAACTGATCATGAAATCAGTGAGATTTCATGGGAGGGAAATGAAGTGGGAGCAGTAAATACAGTAAAACACCTGGGCAGAACTGTTTACAGATTGAGATTCATCTTTTATGTAGGCAGGGTGGGATTTGGTTAGTAGGTATAAAAACAGAAAACAGAGATGACTGTAAACTCAGGTTCCAGGAAACTGAATTACAGTGCTGAATATTTTTGCAATTTGTGTTTGATTGCAGTTTATTCCCCTGGGTCAAAAATCAGAAGAGTTTAAATGTAGATTGTCTTGTAAGCAGTGACATTTCAGGGCTAGCTAGCTGTAGCTGAGGAAGAATGAACCTAAAAATACAAAAAAAGAAGGTAAAAGTTCATAGCGAAGTCCTGACAATTCTGACACATTGACTAGTTCTGAATCAATTTTTAACTTAATTTAAAAATATATCTTTATGCATTTAATACTTATAATGCAAAGGTCACATACACTTGCTTTTGGTGACTGCTCACATTTTGCAGTAAATCACCACCACGGTGGTGTGAGCTTTGGCCTTCATGAACAGGATTTGCTTAGTCTCCTGCATGCTCAGTTTTGGGTTTCTGTCTGTTTTGCCAAACTTTCTCCCAAATTACATTGTCATATTGGTCTAAGTATGAAAGAGAGCTTGCAGCTGGTGTCTCTGTGCTGCTACACAGAGGAGGCTGTACCAAATCTGAAGGACACCAGGTTCAAGAATAGTGTGTGTTTAAAAAAATACAAACCAGAAAGAAAACCAGTCTGGAGAGGGAAGACACTTCCACTCTGGGTAGGATTTTTGGTGAATCAGGTGGAACAAGCTGTGACCCTTCCAGGCTGCAGCAGCACAAGCTGTTGGTGTATCACAGGCTGCAGAAAGCCAAGCTCAAGTCATCATTTCCTTGTTACTGTTTGCCTTGTTAAAAGTCTGCCTTCATCTGTAGAGCAAGCCAGGTTTCAGTTGCAAAGTACTTCTGAATGTTGTTACAAACTACTTGTGAATCTGAAAGTATTTAATATGTAATTGAAAGTATTAGAAGCTTTGGTCTAGTGAGGAAAGGACATCTCTAACATTTTTTTCCATTATTTTGTAGCTGAACAACAGCAGATAAATATGGTCATGTAAGATTATTGCTTGTTTTCTTTCTCTTTCTTGAATTATATTTTTATATAATTTCTGTAGATCCTTATATCCAGTGCTTCTAGTTATTGCTAGCAGAGATACTTAATGTGCTGAGAAATTCTAAGTACTTTTTGCAATTCACAACTGGATATCACACCTTAAGGACACAGTGCCACTTCAGCAAGCAATTTTCTAAAATAAAAATAAATTGGATGTCTTTAAACTTATTTGATAATACTTTAGAACTTGCTTGGAGGAACAGCAACTATACTGAAAGAAACCTGCCAGGGAGGATGTGTATTTAATTTTATATACTGGAAATATGATGTTGACTTTCATGTAAAGATGCTCCTTTAAAGAAAAGGAGGATCTGGGATAATGCTCTGAAATTAACTGAAATGCTTCTTTTAAAAATGTGATAATATAAAATCACATAAAGAGCAAAAGAATTTTAAGGTGTGCTTGAAAAAATGTAAACTAAGCAACTGAACTTTTCATTTGCTTAAAAAAGTCCCTGTGTACATTGTGGGGGCATAGTTTCTACACATTTATCTATGTCTGAAAAAAACACTTAAGACATATTTCAATTAACAAAAATTTTCCTATCTGAATACTGTTACTTAAAATCAGCCTTTTTAAGTGATGGAGAAGAGAGACTGGCTTGTTTTTCTTGTTAGTGCTACGGGCTCCATGGTAGCCTGCTTTGCCTTTTTTTAGCAGTGTTTCCTACAGTATTTTTTAAAACACCCTGCTCAATTTAAAGCAAATTGGACAGAGGAAGAACAGACTCAGGAAGTCCTGCATGTGTTTCAAGAGAACAGATCTCTGTTGAAGAAAGGGTCACTTTGAGGATCCTTTTGGCTGCAGGTGACTGAGAACTCAGGGGAAAGAGAAGTTGCAAATTTTGAGGGGGAAAAGCTGCAAATGGAACTCATACCTTGTTAGATGCCCAAGGCACACAGGTAATGCACACAGAGCCTGGGTTTTTAGTTTGACACAGCAGCTATGCAGTTCTGAATCTAGTTTTCCAAGAGGTTATTAAATGCATAAATCAAGATTTTGCAGAGAAGAATGACTTAGATTAAATTATCTGTGTAGGGAATTAAATAAAAATAGCCCATCTAAAGAAATTCCAAATATTCACTAAATGTATTTCTTGTAATTATAATTGTCTATCTGATTTTACAGACACAAGGGGCAATCCATATACACTAGATGAAAACTAATTTTTTCTTGTAGTTAATAGGATAGATGGAAAACATTCTGTTGACTTATGAGACCAGATTTTTCTCACCAGAACCAGTATATCAAAAGACAGAACAGAATCTGGTTTGTGTACAGGTATTACTGAGTTCTTTTACATTTCAGTAGAAACTGGAACACCTGCAAATCCAAATTCACAGATTGCACAAACTCACATACATTAGTTCTTCAGACTTTCATCAGTATTCATTGAAATGCATGTTAGTGAAGGGGGAGGAAAAAATCCCTTGGGAAACCGTGTTTATTTGCTGCTAAGCTGAATGATTCCCACTTCTCAAATCATCACACAGACATTCCTTTGCTGCATTAAATTCACATTGCTCCCGTGTCCTTGTAAATATCCTGGTGAATTTTAGTGTGCCTACAAGAAGCACTGTAATACGATCGACAGTGGCTAAAGGATCTTCCTTAATCTCACTTGTCCACTTTCTCCTCACTTTCTGCATCTTTGCAGTAACCTTTTGTATCATTTCCCACAGAAAATACCTGTGCAGTCACCACATGCAGTGCTACATTATCTTGTCTTCACTTGGGAAAACAAAGGTGCCCACACCAGCACTGTTCAGTGCATTTTTAATGTTTAGCACAGGGTTGGAAACCAGGAAAATGCCAGGTATTATGGTGGAGTGATGGTTTCCCAAGAGGAAGCTGAAAAAATAAGCAGTAATCATCTTGGCTTTTTTGGTAATTTTTTAAGATGTCATGGTCTTGTCCTCCTTCCTTCCTATGCCTCACATAGAGGTTGCAGTCCTCCATTCAAGTCTTATTTCCTTATTATCATTGGCAGTCACTGCTTTGATGCACTTACAATCAGAATGACTATAGAATTTGTAAATATATGGCCTAGTAGAGGTGCCAGGGGACATTTGCATGAGATGTTAGGAAAAATTTCTTCACTGACAGGGTGGTCAGGTGCTGGCACAGGCTGCCCAGGGCAGTGGTGGAGTCACTGAAAGTGTCCCTGGAAGTGTTCAGGAGGAGTGTAGATGTGGCACTTGGGAACATGGAGTAGTGATGAACCACAGTGCAGCTGGGTTGGACTTGCTGATCTTTAGAGGTCTTTTCCAACCTGAGAAATTCTGTGGTACTGTTTTAAACTGATGGTTTGCCTACTAAGTGTACCTGCACAAATAGGAAATATATATTCTTGTTTACATGTAACCTGATGTTCTCAGATGCTTTATCCTTGTCTGATAGCTTGTAAAAGAAAAGCTAGAAAATTGCTAATGCTCTGCCTAGGCACAGAAAAAATACGAAGGTGGAGATAATAGTAAAGAAAAGCAAATACAAAATGTTTAGTGATTATCTGATTGGTCCAGTAAAAGATAACTTTTCAATAGGGTCTAATTCATTATTGTATCTTACTCTGCTAGTTTCCCAAATTTTTTTTTATCAGTGGATTCCAGAGAAGATTTTAAAAACTTATCTCCTTGGGAACCATGCAAATTGACTTGCGGCATAAAATTGTGTCAGTGAAATTGAAGGTACAGTCTCGAGATGGAGGTAACAAAGTTCTGCAGAACCCTGCACTCTTTTCCTCTTCAGTTCACATTTAGCACTTTTTCTCCTTAACAGCTGAGCACATACATGCACACAGATGCACATCTACATCACACAGAGGAGCCAGCTATGCAGGGAGGAGAATCCTTTGAGTGTTGACATGAGGAAATTCTTTTGAAATAGATCATAGCCTGAAGTTTGCTGTAAGGTGGCTGGTACTGGTGTGCACTGTCCTTCAGAGTTGCAAGTTTTCCATTTAGTTGGTAAGGTGGTGAGGCACAGGGAATTAGGCAGAGTGTGAAGAACAAGGTGTTTTGTTCTCTTGGTCAGATTTGACACCAGCTCTGTCCTGTGTTTTGGTCCTTTCTGGACATAACTTCCCATTTTCTTTTTCATTCCCCAGCTTTGGCTTTCTTAGAGTTACTTGTGGGAAGAGCAGGACATTGAAATCGTGTTGTGTGTAAACAAAGTAGCAAAAGCAGCACAGATGATTTTTAAGCAAACATCTTGGTAGTTCTTTTTGTTGCTGCTCCTATTTGCCAAGAGCTCTGCATTAACATCTCAGAGCAGCTTTGTCATGGTCTGTCTTGTCACTACCCTTGATATCCTTCTCTGTGCTGTAGAGTTCTGACAACAGTCACCCTGATGGTTTGCTGAGACTGCTGCCTGTCAGGCTGACAAATGTTGGCTCCCTTTTTCCTGTGTTCTGCCCATTTGTTTCCATCTCTCTGTTGCCTTAGAGCTGGTGGAGTAATGTCATTTTATTCTGCCTCTGAACAGTGCCCAGCAAAATAGGGTCTGTCTACCAAGAGATGATCAGTCGTATGAATCTTTGTGTCCTTGTGTAACACAAGGTAGGAAAGAGGATTCAAAGTCCAAAATTCATGAGGAAATTTCTTGTTGAAGAGTTTACTGAGGTAAAAAAAAAATCCTTACTAATTATTTAAACCTTCTTCTTGCTTCCTAGGGCATTAGAAAAGATTTTTTTTTATTAAATCACATTTTTCCATTAACAGTGAAACTTTTTAATTGTGCCATCATATGCTGATTTCTTGCATGAGTAGCCAGAGTGAATTGGAGATTTGCATTAGCAACATGAGCTGCTGCTTAATTTTCCTACAGAAATTATACCTGCTTTTAAAGGAATGTGATGTACAGGCACCTCTCCTGTGATTAAAGCCAGAGAGAGCTGGGGCTGCTCAGCCAGGGGAAAAGAAGGCTCAGGAGCAGATCTCATCTATCAGTATGCACAAATATTGAAGGGAGGATGCTAAAAGGTGCCCATAAACACACACATTAGTGTGTATAAATTCAATCTAATAATACTCACAAGTATATATGTGCTATTAATTTTCACATCTGCTGAAGAAGTGTAGACAGTGAGTTGGGGGATTGGATTTTTTTGTGTGCTGAAATATTCAAATACTCAAATTGGCCTCTTTTGAAATATTCAAATTCTGTGTCTTTTCAAAAACAAAGACAAAACGAGTGGAAGCTTGGGTTAATCTTTATCTCCTTGTATATATGACAAGAAATTCCTTATGTTTTATTTTCATCTCTCCATTTCATCAGCCTTTGAATATGTTTGAAGAAACTAGTGTTAAAATGGTTAAATGTAAAATTAACAAGTCACTTAGTGCGTTTTCCATGACACAAGGGACAAAACCCTGCAGCTCAGCTTGGATCACTGTGACAGATCAGTCTGTACACTTGCAGTAAGGATTTTTCATGATGTTTTAAACATTTAACTTTCCCAGATAAACCTGTCAAGTATTTTAGCATCAAATTAATGTTGTTAATAATTTTCTCTCTCTCTCTCTCTTTGCCACGTAGAAAATTCAAGTACTTTCCTTTGAAAAATTCTTGCATTAATGCCTTTTTTCCCCCATGACTGCTCTTTATGGGTAGTATGAATGTGTGTTTAAACTGCACACAAAGTTCTTACCCTTCTGCAAGGAGCAAGTGAGAAATTGCCCTAAAGCCTGCAAGTGTGGGTTCACTCCACATCACTTACAGAGGTTGGGAGGAATTCACTCTGTGTGTGCCCTGCCAGCCTGGTGCCTGTCCCTGTGTCCCCAGCAGTCCTGTGAGACAGCATTATCCTCTTGTGAAATTGTTCCTGCAAAAGATTGCCCCAGTGGAAGATGCAGGAAATAAATTCATGTCTTCTGAGTCACAGTGCAGTGCTTTAACCCTTGATGGCAGAGGATTACTGTTTGCTATACAAATTAAGTTAATTTCTGTCTGCATTAAGGCCCATGTTGGAATGGAGAGATTGTTCCACGGGTTTATTGTACAGGCTCTGCAACAGCTTGGACACAGTTTATGTGGAGGGAGCACTCAAGGGGAAAATGTCAGATGTAGTTTAGCTCCCTGTAATGCAGTTTAATAGAGAGGAAAAGTGAGCTCTCTGTGAATAATCAGTGAGAACTGTGTGGCTCACACTTGGAGGCTCTGGGAGGCCTTTCTGCTGTGGCAGTAGGAATGCAGAACTTGTGGCTCCAACCCTCTCACCCTCCCTTTGGAGCTTTTTCCATCTAATACAGCAATAAGAAGGGAAGTGAACGGTTCCCTTGGCTCCACCTTTCCCTGTTTCCCCGCAGGGTAAATGTTCCTTCCTGTTCATCTCTAAAGCTCTGGGCTGTCAGAGTCTTTGGAAGCCTTTTTGTTTCTCATTAGCTCTGTCTGCAGCTCTGGCCACGAGCTGGCTCCTGAGGGAAGGCCTTGGCTGTGGCTGGAACAGGCTCTTTGAAACCATAGCAGCAATAATCTGCAGGATAATCTCAAGGCATGTTGTGGTTTTATGGTGCACACATGGAAGGAGCTGGGTAGCTCTGTAATTTTATTAGTGAACAAGCATATTTACTGGAAAAAAGGGACAATTTTTAGGCAGGATCAACCGAGGGAAAGCATATAATATATTTTATTTTTACTAGCTGTCTTCATAGTTATTTGAGCAGATTTTGCAGAAGTACTTGTTTGGAAAAAAAAATATTGTAAAAAGATATGGTTGTAACTTTATTGAGGCTCTTGTGTGTTCTCCATAGAGCAAAAGGTGTAATGCCTGGCAACTGTCAGCTCTGCGAAATTGCTTGGCTTTTGCTTGTTATTCCCAATAGTTTGTGGACAAAAAAGGGCTGAATAGATTGGGTTAGTAATTTTCCAATAAGTATTTAACTGAAAGCAATCATCCTGTGGTGATCTGACTGTTCTGGACCCCAAATGCACTAAAACCTCAATATTGAATGGATGTGAGCAATGCTCTCAGACACAGGGTGGGATTGCTGGGGTGTCCTGGGCAGGGCCAGGAGCTAGACTGGGGAATCCTGGTGGGTCTCTTCCAACTCAGGATATTCTATAATTCTGGAATTCTATATTGAACAGATGTAATGTATCAATAGTAAAAGAAATGATTTTGACACTTGTCACATGGGCTGATATACTAACCAAAGACAATTTAAAAATAAGTTAGTTTATAAATATATCTTACGAAGTGTGAACAAGATGTTGAGATTTTCTTGAAATGGAGTATGTTTTTGAGCTTTATAAAGATACTAATTAGCATGAGGGAATTCATATAATGGGATTTAAAAAAAAAAGAAAAATGCTAAACTTTAGGATTTCTAGAAGGTAATTACTATGTGTCATGAAACTTCTTTCACTTTGATACAATTCTAAATAATTATTCACAAAAAGATCCTCATTGAAGTTGCAATACTGAATTTTTCTATTAAACTTAAAAGCCATTTACTTTTTATTGTATATTTAACACCTACTCAGTACTACTGTTTGTCAAGGAACAAATGCTGTCTTTAGGATGGTTAGAAGTTTTGTTTTGATTTCATACAGCACTTTTTACATTTTCTAGTACTTGGCAATGAATTTTTCCATGTAAAGAAATATGTATCTTTGGGAAAAGTGAAGTTTTAAAAAAGTAGAGTTTGTAGGCAGTCACAGCAAGATATGTTTACAATTAGCCCATAGAGAAGTGGTTTGTTTTCTGGGAAAGTGAGGAACATTGTGGAGTGGTTTTCCTGAGAACCGGCGAGTGTTCAGGAATATTGTGGTAGAAAGAGAGGAAGAGGAACGTAATAAAAACATAAGATAAGGCTAAATTAAAAATATATTCTAAGTAGAAGTTACTTACATAAATACAAGAATAATGCATAGTGTCCAAAATTCGTCTGAAGGAATGTATAGGGTTGCTCTTGCTGTGTTTTAATGAGGAATTTTACTTGCCAGAGCATTTAATACATTTCAGTTAATGCCATTAAGGACTTCTCATTCTTTGATACTACCCTGTAAAAATTGTAAACTGATTTATTAATGCTTATCATCTTCCCTTACACTCAGTCTGGCCTATTATAAGTTGTGCATGTATTACAAACCTGCTGTACTGATGGTTCTTTATTGACTGGGGTAATAGAAACTGAAGTCACCTGCCACTCATCTGTAGACCACTTCCATACCCAAATGTAAAATCACTGTAGGTTTAGGGTATTTATGGTTGCAGTGATTTAGAGATAAAGCACTAACACAGAGATGCATGAAGGTGGCAGTTTCCATTTGTGTACCTCTATTTCCTAATCCCTGTGGCTTGGGAAAACTCATATCAGTGCTTTATCTTACAGGATGTTACTAGCTGTAGTTCAAAAAAAAAATCCGTTGATTTTTTGCTATATAAATATTTTTAAGTGAGATTTTCAATTATTAAAATGAGCACAGTACTTGAACTATAGTAGCTGCAGTGTCTCTGAAGGAAAGCAAGACAAATATAAGAAATTTAAAGAAGAAAGTAGGTGTATTTACTCTTGTTTGAGTGAGTAACTACACAGCTGGCCAGAAGGAAAAGAATTATTAGATTGTGGGCAGACTTGCTGCATTGTGGAATAAAAGTTCCTAAGTACAGAAGAGCAATAAGGAGAAATACCTGTGAAAGCTACAAGAATGATACCAACCCTCCTAGTGATGATTTCCTGTTTATTCCATTCTGATTTCAATGATTTTCCTCATGGTAAATTCTGAAAACGTCAGTGTTGACACGCTTGGAGCTGGGCAACTGTTAAGATTGACAGAAAAAGTAAAACTTGAACTCAGGCTGAAAGGTGAAGTTTTAAAAATGCTGAAAAACATGTTCAGGTCTCATGGGAAGAGAGTGAATTCCTGTGGGTTTCCCTTGAAATGCTGAAGCTGAACTTTAGAGGTTTGTTGGCCTGTTCACACCACAATTGCCTCCATGTTCCTCTACTTATGATTTCAGTTCTTAATCTTTCAGAACTATCTCCCTGGAGAATTTCCAGCACAAAAACCCCATCCAAATAGAATTGCTCAAGAAATCAAGCAGTAGAGAATCCTGTATATTTGGAGTGCTTTGCCAATGTCTACCTTTATTTAAAAGAAAACTTTTCAGTTGCTTCACTTCTGTACCTGATGCCCATTTTTCTAGCAGTATTTTAGGCCAGGATCCCTATTTCTTGCCATAGTCAACAAGACTTGGAATAGCCTACCTGTATCAGGAATTCAGTGGTAGACTTTTAACCCTTGATTTTGATGGAGATGCCATAAAATCCAGGGGCTGTGCATTGTCTGCAGTGGTGCTTTTGTTCTATTCCCCCTGGATGCCAGGAGGAGGGTGTGTCCTTGTGCTGGAAGAAGTCCTTAGGAGCTGCTGGAAGATACGTGGCAGTGGTGAGTTATGGTTATGGGTTTATTTACTGCACAGACTTGAATTGCTGTTGTTACAATTAATTAGGACTGTGAGCACCATAATTAGATCATGCTGGTTTGTGGTTTTTTGCCTGCACTACGTTCTGTGCAGATCAGGTAAGGAGTGGATTTGGGAGCTATGAAAGGGAGCAGATGTATGGCACTAATAATCTGACTTGAATATTTTCACTAGCGCTCAAATTTTCAGGGGCTGTGCTCGACTTCAGGGACAAACTTTCTATATCACATAAGTGCCCAAATTCTAATTCAGATCCAGCTTTCAGCAACTACTCTGCAGGTGTGTAAACAAACATCCATGTAGCAGAACAGACCAATTACCCTATAGAGACTCAGATAAAATGACTATATTTCCTTGGGGATGCTCAGCATATTCTAAAAACTTCCTCCCAATTGTAGATGTTGCTAAAATTTGAAAATCAGTGGAGTTTTTAGTTCTGTCTTAAGCCAAACCATTAAATTTATGTTAACATTTTTCTGTCATCAATGTAGGACAGATAAGGTAAGTGAGTAACAAACTGCTTCTGTCAAACCACACAAAAGAACATCTTGATTTTGATTTTACACTAATTGGTACTAAATGGCAAAATAGTACTTGTCAGCTTTTCTTGGATCTCTATTCTTCCTCATTTCAAAACAATTAGATTTATAACTCTAATTTATAACCAAAACAGAACTGATGGAGATTCTAGTTTCCCTTACCCTGGGATGTAAATGTTGGTATTTGAAATAAAAATGTCACCCAGGTGAGCGTCTGTCTAAGACTGTGATCGTCCTTGTTGCTTTGTGAGAGCTCATAATCATGGAAGTTAATGGACTGCAATGCTGGAAACTGTTTCTACATTTATCAGGGCTATTTCCAGACCAAGCTTCTGTTGATATTTATTTTTGAGAGTTTGTTTTTTCCTTAAAAATAAAGCCATCTGTGTGTGAAATTACATGTTTTAGGCACAGGGTGTCCAAAACAAAACAAATTTGTTTTATTAAAATTTATAGTATATAGTTGTCCATATAGTTGCAGATAGTGTTTTTAATCTTGCTTTGTTTTTATATTTTGATTTTAAAATTCATTCAGAAATAGAGGTTATTTTGAAAATTTTCCATTGATTTCTTGTATTAAAATGAGCAAGATTGTGTGCTTTGCTATGAGGGGAACTTTATTGAAAGGTTGTCATGCACTGGACAGAGAACTGGTGGAGTCAGCATCCCACACCCTTTAAAAGGTGTATGGATGTGGCACCTGCAGACATGGTGTAGTGGTGGCCTTGGCAGTGCTGCCTTCATGTTGGACTTGATCTTAGAGGTCTTTTCCAACCTTAACGATTCCATGATTCTGATTGATTTTAAGGGTGTATGAATGCTGATTATTTTTTAACACCCTCTTCTGGTTAGTAACTGATCTTTTGCTACCGGTTGAAATTTTGGTCTTGGTGTTTGGGTAATGTGGGTTAGGGTCAGTGTGTTGCTTCTTTTGTTTTCCTGCTCATTGTGGCATTGCTGGATTTTGATGTAATGAAATTGCTATTAAATAGTGTGTGCTATCCCTCACATAACCACAGCAAATGAACCCGTTCAGATTTATTTATTGATCTCTTTTGTAGAGTAGTTACAGTTTCTTTTTGAGCTTCTTTGAATTGAAATATGTTTGAGTTTTTAAACTTAAAATCAATGAAGTCCCCATGCTTCTGTTTGGTATTTGTTTGCTTTTTCATATGTTTCATATGTTCATATGTTTGAGTTATGGATTGAAAGTACTGGGAAGTCAAGCCTCATATTTCTGCTAAGCAACTTTAAATCAAATTCTAGGACAACTTTAAGATGTTCAGTAAAACTTTACAGGAATTGATGCAGCCAAATGCTATAGTGCTTCTCCAAGCACTGCTATTTTAATGTAGCCTTCTTATACAAATGTCTGTCTTGGTAAAATATGTACATATTTATATCACTGCTTTCAAAAGCAAAAGTACCATCAGCCAGAAATGAGCAGCACTACTTGTTCACACGATGGGAATTTTTTCTGGTGCAGTTTTGTGGAGCTTTTCAAACTAGATTCTTATAATAGAATCACAGAATGGTTTGGGTTGGAAGGGACCTTAAAGCTCATCTTGTTCAAACTCCTGCCATGGCAGGGAATCTTTCACTGCCCCAGGTTGTTTCAAGCCCCATCCAGCCTGGCCTTGGACACTTCCAGGGATGAGAATTACGTGCATCCTTTAGATACTCCACAGTGCTAACTGCATTGTTCCTGGCTGGCGTTTGTGGGAGGCAGGGAGGCCAGAAAATTTGTTCTGTGCTGTGAATAGTGTTTAAATGGATCAGTTACCTCTCAGGAGAGGGGCAGTGGCAGGAGAAGGACAAACAAGACAACAGTAAATGAAGAAAGATTGATGGCCACTGAGATCAGGGAGAGTTTGCTGTCTAAAACTGACTTCCCTGTGTTTCTGAGCGTTCAGGGCAAAAATAGAAACAAAATAGGTTGTTTTAATGCTGTAGCCTGATCTAGTGGCAAGAAAGCATCCCTGGAACTCAGTGAATTTCAAAAAATGAAGCAGTAATGCATGGTTTAGTACTTGTTGTGTTCTGCGTTTAATTCATGAGCTAATAATGACATATGGGCTAGCGTTGCTTATATGAAAATTGGTGCCTTTGATACTAAAATGTGTGGGAATTCCAGGCACAGAAAATCCTCAAAGCCTTGTGCATGCAGGCCCAAACACAGAAATGAGTACAGGGTTTGACCTGAGACCTTGGAAAAGGCTGCCAGATTTAGAGACCATAAGCAAGAATGTGGGTTTGTAGTTTAGATAGAAATATATTAAGCTAGGTACTGGAAAGTTTTAAAGCTTTAAAGTGTGGATGTAGAACTAGTTACAGAAAGAGTAAAAAGTTTTAAGGTGTAGCAAGTAGGTTTGTGTGTTACACAATTGGTTAAGAAAATCCAGCAGCAGAAACTGTGAGACAAATTAATTAGGGATGGGTGTGAAAATAGAAACAATCTTTGTGGCAGTAGTTTATTGTCTAATAAACCTTTAAAGCACCTTGTAGCAATAGATCTTGTGACCACTGATGACCACTAACCACAGACTTCTCACTTACACAGTGAAGACATTCTCACCCTTCATGGGACTTTAGAAGAGCAAAAAATTATGCTTTAGGACGTCTCCCAGTGGTCCCGTCTCTCTTAATATCCCAACAAAAATGTCCTTCAACCCCATTTTGTGTTACATGTGGTTATATAGCAAAACCCACTGTGGTGGAAGGTTCAGCCATTTAAGGTATTCCATATTGCACAGCCCAATGTGTGTCATTCCTGACATAATGGAGCTCTCCAAGAGGTGTGATACTCTGTGGACGTTAAACTTACTGGACAGTTGTCGCAATTCGACACAAAAGAACGACACTCACACGCTGAGATGTCCAAGGCAGAAAAGGGGCAGTTTATTTACAGACTTGGACATTTATAGAATTCCAACAGTGACCATGGATTGGAGGAAGAAAATTGTCCTCTCCAACCACACTGGTCAAACCAACGGTCCATCAATTCTCTCCTCCTCCAGAAAGGAATGCAAAACAGTCATTATTTATATGAAACTGCATGAGAATCTCCATCACAAACAGTAAACATCAGAAGGCTGAAAAGAACTTTAGGAAATCTTTAGAAAAACAGAGAAGAACAGGGCGGCAGACAATGAAGTGCTTCAGCATGGTTTTCATGGGAGTGTCTGTGCCAAGGTCTGCACTGCTGCAGTTACAGTTCCATTATGCAAATTGAAGTGTATATTTGGGGAAAGGACCAGCACAAAGACTTTTTATTCAAATGTAGATAAAGAAGTACTGAAAATACTTCATAGAAAAGTGGAGTCACAAGAGAGTCCAAGGAATGGAAAATGGAATGTAACATTGTGGGAGTATGCAAGGATTTTAAGTCTCCAGGTTTGTTTTTGTTTGGTTGGCTGTTTCTTTCTTGAAAAGAAGACATGTTTTACCTTTGACACATTGGGAAATAAAACTGCTTGGTTTTAGGCCTGATTTTTGCCTTAAGGTTAGGGTTGTGTGACCTTGCAGCTGGGGACTTCGGACACAAATGGAGCTGGGTTGTGCACAGTCATGCTTGGAGGGGTATGGGGAGAAGGACAAAGGAGGAGAAGACACAATAAAATATGTCAGTACAGATTGAGTAGAACAAAGATGGGACTATGGCATAACTTGGAGAGTCATTGAAACTTTCCAAGGGCATTTTTTGATAAGTTAAACAGTGGGTGCCAAGTCTTTACAAATAATTTCTAATCCATGAGCATCCTCAGCCTGGTTTTCTGTTTAAACAATGCACTACTTGCCTTTGTTTGCTTCCTCATCTCTTTAGGGTTGGATTTTATCATCCTTTAGTATCATTTCTTGAGCTCTTCATCCTCTTTAGATCAATCGTGGTTTAAGGCTGAGTCTGTTTCTGTTGTAATTTAGATGGATTGAACAAAATGCTCTCTGAAAAGCAGGAGTGAGGGAATGGGAGCACAAAGTCCATATGGAAAGGACATACTGATGGAGCACTTTATCACACAGTAACAGTTATAACTTAGGTTAGAGCCATAGCTCTGAAAGGTTTATGATGTGTAATTGTGATAATAAATCATAGTAAAATTCCCTAGCATTTAAAATGATTTTAAAATGCCATACTTGTGTAAGCTTTTTTGTAAGTCTCGTGGGAATTATTTAATGTTAAACTGAGGATTTTGGCATTTTTAATGAGCTGGGAGTACATGTGGAGTGTTTTGGCAGTATTTCAGTTTTTGTAGATTACTTGGATCTGTTAATTAATACAGCCCTTTGAGACCTTTTTGTGAAAATTAATGGGTTCCCTGAAGAATAACATTCCAAATGCTGGAGATCTGCAAGACTTTGGAGATGAGTGCTATTTTGAATTATGCCAAAGTTTACTAGATTAAACATTATCTATTGATGTGAGAAGGACAGAAATTCACAAGAGGCATGCTAAAGATAAACCACCCATTTTTTTTTCTTCCTTATCTATGCAAAATATATAAATTAAAGCATTTTTAAGTAACATGAAGATTTAGAAATAAATAAGTGGGAGGGGAACATTTCAAAATAAATGCAAAGAGGAACAATTTTCCCAAGGAGAAAAGCACTCCATGAATCACTTGAAGGGTTGTCTTCCCCTTATCTGTATCTCTGGAAGTCTTCATGCCTTGGACACAGGAATTGGATCTGCACTGGTTTTGAGCAAGCTGACGCTGCAGGCATTTTGACCAAGAAACTGAGCCTCTGTTAGCTTGGGAGAGCTGGGGTTTTTCCCTCTCCCTTTTAGGAAACTCAATGGTCTAGACTTCCTTGACCTGTGTGCCAAATCAGTATCTTTGCAGGAAGGTGCCTGTTAGGAACCATAGCATGAATTAGTTTTCTTTACCAGCCATCCATTCAGCACTCTTGGGATGTGTGAAGAGGAGCAGTGCCAGAGGTCAGGGTGTGATCCTGCCCCTCTGCTCAGCCCTGGGAGGCACATCTGGAGTGCAGTGCCCAGCTCTGGGGCTCCTCAGGACAGGAGGGACACGGAGCTTCTGGAGCGGGGCCAGCAGAGGCTGCAGAGATGAGGAAGGGCCTGGAACATCTCTGGCAAGGAAAGGCTGAGGGAGCTGGGGATGTTCAGCCTCAAGAGGAGCCCCAGCTGAGAGGAGCCTCATCCCTGGGTGTCCCTGTGTGCAGGGAGGGTCAGAGCAGGGACCAGGCTCTGCTCTGTGGGGCCCAGCAATGGCACACAAGGAACAGGCAGGGACTGATGTTTAGGAACTTCCACCTGGACAGGAGAAAGAACTTTTCAAACAGAGACCAGAGAGGGTGTGGTATTTCCTCACTGCAAGACCCATCTGGACATAATCCTGTGCCACGTGCTCTGGGATGACCCTGCTGGAGCAGGGAGGTGGGACCAGATGAGCCGGTGTGGTCCCTTCCAGCCTGACCCATCATGGGATTGTGGAGTTAAATAGATGGTGATTTGTTGATGTGATCTTTAAAATGATCCCCATTACTGTAGCTGTGCCTTAATCTGTGCTCTCATCACTTCCAGTTGTTCCTCGCTGTTGTCTTTGGAGGAATCTGTTGTGTAGTGTAAGCTCAGATTTTTTGACACACAGATAATATCTGAGCAATGCTGTGAGGCACATCTTACATCATCTTTTTAAGCTTATGTTCATTACTTCTGCTGTGTATTGTCAATTTGATATATCAATTCTCCTGGTCTTCTACTTTGTGTATCATTTGGAAGTTTTTAGCTGAGTCTTGCTGTTTGTAATCTGCAGAGGTGGTTTGGTTTTCATTCTTGACAACTCCAGTTTTTATATGGGATGTCTGTCACACACTTCAGTCCATTTTAGTCTAACTCAGAATGAAGTTTGAAGATATTCACCCCTCTTCTTTTTGCCTTTCTACCTGCTGATAACTTTTCTGTTGGGTAAAACCTCTTTCTATGGCCTTTTCTGTTTGCTTAGGGATTTTGTGGGGTTGGTTGGTTGGTTGGTTGGTTGTTGTTGGGTCTGTCCTGTTTGGGGAAAGCTACAGGTGAACAGATGAAGGAACTTGAACAGTTTCATTTACACATCCTTCCTTTGTGATCAAGTGCTTCTCTTTCTGTTGCTGGTCTGAGACAGCATTGACAGCATCTCTCCTTAGAGAGGGACAAGGAGCAGAGCTGTAGGTGCCTGTAACAAATACAAGCACCTTATTAAAAACAGAGGGAGGTTTGAGGGGATTTTGAGCACCTCAGCATTAATTTTACACTGGGAGCTGCTCTTTGCCTTGCCCTTTCTGCCTTTGAAATTAATTTTTTTGCTATGCTTTAGAGCACACGTTGATGGATGCTTTTCAGTTTGAAAGTTACTCTTTCTAGATAAAAGATAGCTCAGCTCAGCAAAGGCTACATTTGTGGGAACGAAGTCACATGAGGCTCCTCTCGGGTGCTGTCAGTAACACTCATTACTCCTTTAATTTGGAGCTGTGGTCTAGCTTTTATCACCAAATTTAGAATTTAATTTGTGTGTTAACTTTGATTTTGTGACCCACTCATACCATCAGCAGAACCTTTCAGTCGAGTGAAGGATTTCAAAATAATGACCCCAGTCTTAAGCTTGATTTAAGATGTTAATTTGCTGTGAAATTCACGTGTTTCCGACCCTTTTGCAAGTCTTAAATACCTGCTGCTTCCTGAGCCTTGTGTTCTTTTGCTGAGTGACTGACTGACAGTTCCTGCCCCGAGTGAAAGGGACAAACGAGGGGTACTTTTTTCTGGGTCAAAAGGCAGCAGCTTTAATACAGTTCTCATTCTATGCTGTTACAAGCCCCACGGAGTGTCTTACATTTCTTATTGCATTTGAAAGTAATAGAATAGTGTTAGTGGATGTGATTGGATGGTAAATGAAAGCTCTTTCATTGTAAAAATTGGATGTTCAAGGCATTTAGGAGCTTCTGTGAATTAAATGGCACAAAAGGTACATGGGAAATCTCAGCTTCTTGTCCTGAGAAAATGGAAAAGCTTACAAAATTCAGGTGATAAAATACCAGTTAACAAGATGGCTTAGGCTGTACAGACATCAGTTTTTGCTTTCTGAAGATTTATACAGACTTTCTGCAAGGAATATCTTGCCTGTATAATGGGAGTGTTTATTTGGAGGGGAAAAATGTTTGATAAAGGCATTATAATACTTACTGATATGTAAGTTCATTAAAAGGTAAGTAACCCCAAGTTTTGTACCTGGGGACCTCTTGCAGGTGCCTGTTACTTCTGAGATGGTGACAGCAGCTTTAGGAAGCAAAAGAGTTTGTTCTATCGGTCAGCAGGAGTAGGGAATATGCAATGCTCTAGGAATTCTCTCCCACTTATAACCTATAAACTCTTTAAATATCAGAGATTATTTGCAGTAAGCCAGTTCCAGTGTTGGTGATTCTTATAATGCTATGACAAGCTTCAGGGAATTAGGTTGGGGTTTTTTCCCTTTTTGTTGGTTTAAGTCTTACTTTGTGTGACTGAGTATGTGACCAAATACAGGAGAATCCTTTTCTTTGGTAAAAAAATCAACAAATGCAACTAATAAAAGAAAGCTGCTGTGGAGAGTCATTCAAAATCAGCAGAATGTTTGGGTTTTTTTACTTCCCCTGTTTGCTTTTAAAATCTATCCTTTTAATTTTGCCTTTATGTTTGTAGAACAAGACAGCACTTCTGCCAGCAATTCACTTTAGCTAAGGACTCTTCACTGTGTTTGATATTCAGACCTGCATTTGACACTGGCAGTGTTTTATGTTGAGATGACATCTCCTCTGACTTTTGCTTTTTTGTTCTGTTGATTCCTTTAAGCATTTTATGTATTTTTTCCTTCTTTTCCCTCCATGTGTGTAAACATTCTTTACTTTCTTACAAATTCATGTTGTGTTTTAATCTGTGAAGGTGTTGTGGTGTTTTTTTACCCTTTCTACGTTAGAGGCTTTTGAGTTTGATAAGGTTGTGTTGGTGTATTGATGTATTTCATAAAGACTACTGAATATAAAGCCCAGCAGTGTTCCCTAGCACTCAGAAATCAGTGTAATTGCAGTTTGGAATAGAGTGCCAGAACACTGGTGTGTTGTAAACTCCGTGACTTCTCAGAGAGTGACCCAGTCCCATGACTATTGCAGCACTGTTACCTTAGGCTTCAGGTGATGAATTTCATATGCGAGTAAGTGGGTATGTGAAAATCTATTTACCTCTTAACTCCTTTTTTTTAATCTGTTTTCATTCATCCTGTTTTATAGAACATGGATAAAGGTCTTGTAGAGCTTGGCAGTGTGACCCTTTCCTTCTTTAATTCTCCTTTGTAGTGCTGATGTTTAAATAACCTAGTTGTACAAAATAATACAGTGTAATTTAGGTTTTTATAGAGAAATCACTTAATTTTCCTTTTCTAATGTAAACCTTTATGTTTAAACCTTCTAAACAGCTTTTTCAACAGCTGTTGCTAGATTTAACAGTAAGAACTTGACTGTATACATGTCATAGTTAAGTAAATTAAATGGAATTTGGAATACTTCACTAATGGAAAAATCATGCAGTTCTTATTGAAAATTTGAAAGAAGATAGGTTTCAGCCATGCTTTCACTTAACAACTTAATGCCTTTCTGCTCACCCAAAAGGCAAAAACTCAATTGCAAATGATGGCACTGCAGTCTCCTCTTGCTTTATGTCGTGCCATTATCAGTATTTTATTCAAACCCTCTGACATTTCGTGCATGGTGCAGTAACCTCAGTCAGCAGGAAATGCACAAAATAAATAATTGCAACTTCTCCATTAGCATGGCCTTGCTCAGTTCACTGCAAGTGGAATAGGATGAGAAGAATTAATGGAATCACAGGCAAAGGCCCCAGAGCAATAATGATTTGGGGATATTAAATTAACAAGTAATTGCATTAAATTAAAGTCACAGTCCTGTCTTAATTCACAATACATTTCTTACAGCTGAAGTGTGGCCTTGTGTGTTTCTCTTACTCTTGGGGAATAGAGCTTGAATAGATCTTCCACTGCTCTGCAGTGTGGGCTTACCTTAGGAAGAGCTTCCTCCCCCCTCAAGCAAGCAGTGAAGGGAGGAAATTGGGAGGGAAGGTGAAAGAAACTTGTTCATGATGAGTAATAGGATTCTGTTGGCAGTAATCATACTTAGTACTTTTATGTCCTAGAGAAACAGAGACTTAGGAACTTGTTTGATGTGTGTGATATTTACTGCACTCACTTGATAAATCAATGGCCACATAAAAATGAGCATAAGTGAGAAAAGAGAGATGATGTATGTAGGAGAAAGGAATATAGGTGACCTTGCCCCTGATAATTAACAGCTGTGTTAATTATCCAATACAGTCTCACCCCTGATGAGTCACAGCTGTAGCCAGTAAAGGTAAGTGTGATAAAGGGGAGTGGGTGAGGTGGTGTGGGGAGAATCATCATGGAGGAGGAACCTTGAGGAAGAGGCAGCCACGAAGAAGGAGGATTCTGGGCAGAGAGAATCCCTGCAGTGAGGTCAGTCTGGGTGTGCAGTCAGAGCTGTTGTTGGAAGCCTGCAGTCACAGTCTGGCTGGGTAAAAGCTGCACTCAGAGCCTGCAAACTGATCCCTGCAGTCAGAGTTCAGCAGGAAATACCCAGCAGTCAGAGGCTGCAAGGGAAACCTCCAGCAGGAGCTGCTGCAGCCAGAGTCAGTGAATGGTTGGGGTCAGGATGTCTGAGGTGTAAAGAGGAATAAACCAGGGCCCTTTTCATGCTGTGATAAACAAGGAGTCTGTGCTCAGCTCATTTCTACCCTCTAACAAGAGGGCTGCTGCAACAGGTGTAAAGTGCACAAATAGGGAGCAGTTGGTCTGTGAATCCCACATTTATTGATGCTGGAGGATCCATGGGATGAATTGGTTTTCTTATTGCTGTCAGAAACACAGGAAGGAACTAGAGTCAGCTTTCAGTCAGTGACAAGATGGGTGTTAGTAGGGAATGGGTCTTTGTATATTCCTCTGCTCCTGGAAGTGCTTTTGTTTTTGCATGTACCATATTCTTATTGAAGAATATCAGTAATGGTCTCTTTATTTTTCAAATACTGGAATTTTTACAAGTTTTTTTTTCTAAAGTAGAACTTTAAAGTAAAAGAAAGGAATCAATTTACTAAAATCAGTGAGTAAAGGTGACCTACCTTCAAGAACTTTAGCAGTTTCTGCTCTACACCCGTGAATGCTTCTATTGATGTATTTTGATGAAAAGCATGTCATGTTGGCTTTTTAGATTCTTGGCAGAACATGCCAGGTTGATCCACTCTGGGTTATGTTGGTTTTTTTTTTTTTTGAATCAGGTGTTTCTGTTTCTTGTGCTGTGGTAAAAAAATGTATTGCTGTACCAGTGGAGTCAAGTGGTACCTTATGGAAGTTTAGTTTTGAAAATAATTTCCATATGGTTCCCTTTGCTGTCTTATGTCTAGGATTGAGAATTAATCAGGGTTGCAGGTTCAAAATCCACAGCATGTGTGGCTGTATCTTGGATGTCATCAGAGCTTACATCTGAAATGATGTTTTTGCAATAAATGTGCAAACAAGGAATGAGAAACTGCATTTCAGTACCAGTTCATCTAATTTCCAGTTACTTCAGGGACTGGAACTGGAATTTTCTGAAGCTTGTATTTGACATCTCCTAACTGTTGAAATGGGTATTTTGAATTTATGGGCATTCACTTACAGAAGTGATGTAGTTTCCTTTCCATACCTTTACATCATGTAACACTTTTAAATTTTATGCAATAGGTAAAAACTGCAGGAACACTATAAACTGGAGCTTATAAAGATGTATTTGAAGGTTGTGGTGTTGCAACATAAATACAGCATCTGTGGCACTAATATTTTCTTGAAAATTTGATTCAATTACCATGTGGGTTTTATCAGCTGCTAAATGTAATTATTTTCACCTGCCTTGAGGTGACTTGAACTACTTGATTTTGTTTTAAATTAAAAAAAAAAGTCAAGCTGAGTCATGCTTCAAGCTGTTAGCATTTAACAATCTTTTGGCAGCAGTGAGCCAGGGAAGAAAAAATTTGTACACTAAAACTGAGGGTACAGCAGGCCTGTGGCATGAGATGTCATCCAGAACTGTCAGCCCTGCAGGGCTTTCCTTCTGGGAACCCCGACCAGCAGAGCAGAGCACAGAAACCCCGCTGGGGGAACTACAGCCTTGCTTCTTCCTTCAGCCTTGTTTCTTGTTCAGTGCCATGGACTTTGTCTGTAAAAGACATGAAAAAGGCCTTTTGTGGGATTAAAAGAGCAGCCTGTCACTTCAGCTGCTGCAAAGATGAGTGATGAAAATGAGCCCGAGTGTGCTTCACATTCAAAGGCTTAAGGGAATAATGACCAAAGCACATCTGCTAAGGTCACATAAAAGATGAAATTTCTGGTTTTGAACAATCCAGACAGTGGAAGGTGCATGGAATGGAATTACTTAACAGTGGATGATAGAACCATGTACAACCACTCTGAAAGGCCAGAGATTAAATGTTCTGACCAAAAAGACACCAATTAAAGAGGGAAGGGAATATGAGCATTCCTTAGAAGTAGGCATATTAATCAGTAATAACTCAACAAAAGTCATTACTCTTACTCCAGCCCCAGTTCTGTATCTGAGGCATTTCAAGGCCCCTGAGGAATAAAGGTGGCAAAATCTGGTGTGTGCTGTAGAATAATAAAAAAAACCTGGGTGAAGGCTGGTCAAAAAAGCACCTTTAAGCTGATTTTGTTCTCAGACTGAAACTTAATTTTCCGGGGAGTCGGGGGAACAAGTTTTTATCCTCCCTCCTATCTTACTCTTCACTTTTTGTATGGCTGCTGAGGTTCAGAAGGGTGTGGTGTTTTGCTGTATTTGCTGCAACATTTTAGGTTGCTTTCTATGGATTTTGAAGGCAGCCTTTCTTCCTTTCTTCCTTATAATAATATGTCTAGACTACCTAATCTTTCAGATATGAAAATCTTAGTATTGCTCTTTTTGTATGTATGAGCTCTAGCTGAGTTAGATCCAAATGTTAGGCTGTGCTACAGTTCTGGAGATCAGACACAAGGGCACAACCTGGCATGCTATACAAATGTTCCTTCCAGACTAAAGGCCAGCCTTTGGAAAAGTGATCCTTACTAAATGTAGCAAAACATGCATTTATACTTTAATGTTGCTTAAATGTTTGACTTGAAGTGGTTTTCCTGCTACCACTTTTGAAGTTGTTCCACTCATCAGGATTAAGCAAAGCAGAGGAAATCCTTTTGCACAAGGTGCCAACAGTTTCATTTCAATGTAGAGATGTTTTTTCTGTTGCTCCTTTAGCAATGAGAACCAGGGAGGTGAGATGTGGACACACCTGCAATGTAGCCTGAGGTAATGTGGGAGTTGCTGGTGATCCAGAGCCCAAGTTCTGAACCCCAGTCAGAGTTTATATTTGCAGTGAAAGTGAGAGGTGGTTTTGCTGAGCTGGTGTTACACTTGGCTATAGTTAAAAAGCCCGAGTACCTCCAAAATTACCACAAGGTGTAAAATGTCAGCTTGAAACAGTGATCTTGAGGAATGTAACTTTCTGTCCCAGAGTGAAAGTATTTTCTTTCTTCCATGCTGATGTGTGTACATTAAAATGTTGTCTGGAAGTTTTTTATGTGTAGACCTGTGTAGTCATTCCTGGAGTCCCAAAGTAGCCTTGCTTAGTTCACTTTGAATATATTTAAGCGTGTATTTGATTAGAGAACACTTGTTTTAAGGAAAAAAATAGCATGATGAGAGTTGAACTGTGTGTTGAATGTGCCAGTACTCTAAATTCAGTTCCATAACTCCATGTGTGTAATAATTATGAGCAAATTACTGTTCTTCAGAGTAATTTTTGACAAAAGAATGGTGACCATAACTCAGTACAGAACATTTAGGCTGTTCTCTATTGACAGAAAATCAGTTAGAATCTTTAATTATTTTTGTGCAGCTTTTGAATGATGATGTGTAAATAAAACTGTGTGTTGTGCTAGGTCATGTAGTACAGTGATGCCTTTGTGGCAATGGTGAAAGAGTTGGACAAACTGATGTCCTGGCTTTATCTGTTCAGGAACAACAGCAGTGCTTGTAACTAGCAGCACCACACACATCTGCTCCTGCAGTTTTGACAGCTGGAAATTGTGTAAATCTTTAATATTAAAGATTTCTTTTGTTGCTTATTATTCTCCATGAGGATTCCATGGCTTTCTCATGAGAGAAAAATGGGAGTATAGAGAAAAGCTTCTCCTTAGGAACCAGGCTCTCAAGGATAAAGGGTTTTTTCCTTTCTTTCTGCACCTTCTTTTTTTGTTTCTTCATCACTGGTGTTTTTCTTACATCAGAACCAGGCCCGGGGGTAATTGTTGAAAATGGCAAAGCTCATTTCAAATCTCTGTGCTGTCATTGCTGATAGTGCCCCACACACTTAAAAATGGAATCTTTGTCCTGCTTTAATTGCCATCTCTATCTGCTGTATCCTCTATTCTGTAGCTCCTCTTTTCAGGGTGGAATGACCCCATGTGAATGGAATTCTCTTGAATTCTGCAATACCATGTTTTCAGTTTTCTGGTGTTTTATTCCATCAGGCAGTTCCTTTTTAATTTTCATTGCTGTTCTACCTAATGAGCAAATTACAACAAATGTAGTCCTTGATTCCTAAGTAGGGTGCTATAACCAGCAAAGCTTGCACCTGTGGAAAAGCAGTGCCTGCTCACAAGTTGGCTTGCAAAATCTGAATTGTTTATTGACCAGCTCTTCAGCCTGACCCAGTGGCAGGTGAATTTATAATATTTTCATGCTAAGAAAACAGCTTATGTTTTGCACCTCTGGTTTCACTTCTAGCAGCATCTGTCTACTCCATTTTTTTTTTTAAATCAATTTTTGTCCATGCTGACATAACTTCCATGGTCATAGTGAGGTTTTAAGTCTTTCCTTTTTTCACCTTCATAGTCAGGGGTTCAGCTCTAATGGTGCAGGAGATGTAAGACTGGGGAGGGAGGCAAGGCAAGGCAGACTTCATTTGGGTTTTTTACCATATTTTAAGGGAACTTATGAATTTGCTGTGATGTCCCAGGCAGGCATTTTTGTGAAGCCCTAACTGTTCCCCAGCTGTCAGGATCAGTTCTCTCAGTTCAGAAGCTTGGTATTTTTCAATGCTTCTGCACTTTGGTATCGTTAGAGTGGAGTAACTGAAATGGTGAAATAAAATGATTTCCTGTTATCTCCTGCACAAGAGTCTGAGCTGAGAACAGAAAGAGCTGCAAAGCTCAAGGGGAAATGCTGTACTTGAATAACAGGTGTTTCCAGTGACCACGACTTATGGGTTTAATTTGGCAGGCTATGGATAAATGAGTTGAGAAATGTCACTTCAGTCAATGCTGAAAAGTTAATCAGTCTTTGCTTTGATATGTATTTTTTTTTGGCTTAATTTTGTTTAAATCCACATCTGTTGTGTTTTCAGCTAAATAGCAAGAATTTGGTGTATGCAGAAGCACAGGATTTTATATATATTGATGTAAGAAAGTATAAATAACTTCACATTCTTGAAATAATTTTAACATTAAAATGAGTGCTAGGGTTGTGTATTTGGCTTTTATTAGTCACACTTGTTAAATTTTTTTACTGTGGGAGAAGATATTTGGTTTCAATTATAGGAAAACTTCCAAGAGTTTCAAAAGTAAAAAGAAAATAATGAAAATGAGATCCATTTACCTGCATGTAACTAATCTGTAGCTGTCAGTAACCTGTAGTTATTAGCACCAAGTCAGCATTGGTTATTTGGTAATCATTTTATCATGATATTATGATCATTTCGATAGTGAAGGGTAGACAAAGGCAGCAAACATTCTTCTGCAATGGTTTGGTCTTTGGAGCACAAGTTGGAGTTGAAATTTTGCTTTCAACATTAGAGCTGGTTTGCTACTAGCCTTGAACCTGTTGGAGAATCAATTTAATTTACACTCCAGTATACAGTAGTTTCTCCTTTTCTGCAATATCCAGCTTTAATATTTCTTTAAAACACCCAGATTTTCTATAAAAGGTACAATATATTAAGATTTACAGTAAATTTTGAGAGCATAAATGTATACATGTAAAATATATATTTGTTCTTTTTTTTTCAAGTAGCTTTTATATCTATCCAAAAAACCTATCAAGGAAAAACTAATGGAAACAGAGGAATGACAATAATAATTCATACTGCTTATATGAATCTGAGGGTAGCAAAAAACCAGAAAATATTGTTGAGGAATTGAATAATCAGAATTCTTTGCTGGGTCAAAGGTTTAGGTTTATCCCCTACTGTATCTCCTGGAGCTTGTTTTCTCATGTTTCTACCCATAGATGCTTATGGATATTCTATTTTTTTTTTTTTTTTTTTTGGTGGGGGTTTCTGCTAAATGGAATACAAAAGTTGATTGATGCACTACCAGTGTGGAGCTGTCTTATATTCTAAATACCAGTACATTTCAAGGTGTGTGACTAAAAAGGGGGAGGCAAGGCTGCTTCTCTAGGTTCCCCTTGGAATTACCTCTCAATTCCAGGCTGTTAGAGTTTAGCACGTTTTCAGTCTGTCTTAGTAACTGAATCAAATAAAAAAGTCTCTGCCCTTTCATTAAAAGTATATTTCAAAGTTTTATGGAGGGTTAATGCAGAAGTTTATTGTTAGAGAGCACTGTGGCCACCTTTGAGAAGGATGGTGTTCTGATTGTAATTTTATGAAATCTGAACTAATGAAATCGCAGTCTGAGATAGGTAAAACTCTTTTACAGCTCAATAAATTAGTTTTTAAAGTATTCTTGCATAAGTTTCATTTCCACTAATCGTCAGTTCAAGTGCTATACTGGCAGGAAAGAGATGCCTATTTGTCTTTTCTGAAAATGAAGCTCCACAAAGCAAGATGAAAAGAGGGATTTTTGGCAAACTGATACCTACATTTGTGTGCAATTGTAAGTGGATTAACAAATTGCCTATAGAATACATAATATTTCTTAATAAGTATTTTCTGAGTAAATCTGTGTTCAGTAATGTTGTGGACCTTAGGGATCACTTGGAATTTTTATTAAGTGCCAATTTTTAAAATCCATTCTTTCAGTCCTGCAATCATTACAACCGTTAAGCAAAGTATATTTGTGATTGTGAATAGAAATTTCACTAATGAATTCACTTAATGTAAAGGATATGCAAAGGTACCAAGTTTCAGATAACACATCCTTTTATGATCCTACAGCTTTGCTGCTTTTAATCATGAAATGGGTCAGAGGAAAAAGGAGCAAATCAGTCTCTTAGGAAATTTGTTTTAAATCATGAACTTCATATACTTTATGGAATAGAGAATTTAAAGTAAGTACCACATTGAATGCATCAAAATGGCAGACAAGTGGTTTAAAAGACCTTCAGTTATTCATTTCTTCTTTTTATCCTTTAATAGACAGTTGGTGTGTCTTCCACTACTTATTATCAAGAGGATGGCTTCCTCACAGTAATATAATGTTTGTCTAACAAGAAATGGAATGTAGCCCACCAAAATGTAGATCTTTGCTAACATTTATTAACGCTGCAGTTTAGACTGTTTCAAAACTCTTAATGGTATTTCTGCAGTGGTGCTGTCTCATCCAACAGTCAAGAAGGCTCTATATAATCAAATCCAGAAGTTCACAGAGATGGCTTTGTGGTGGTATTTTCTGTTCTCCCTTCATCCATTGGGACAGCTCAGCCCACAAAATCACTCATCACAAAGCTGATTAGCAAAGCTATGCATGGAGTGCTGGTGTGATACATGTGTAATATGTAGAATTCACATTTCCTAAAGCTAATGAAATTGGAGGACCAAATGTGATACCCTGTTTAAGTGTTCTGTCTATTGCAGCTTTGTTAAGAAGAGGGTAAAGTTCATCATTTAATGTGTGTCTATATTTTAAGGTGTAATAACTGCAAATTGTGACTTGGAAAGATTTTGTTTTTCTCAATTAGAGAATGAAGTATTTTATTTCAGGTGCTTTTAAAGTTGTTTTTAGTCCATTAAGTAGATAGCTTGTTTCAAGAAAGCACAGAAAAATAATAAAGAGCAGCTGTGCATGCAAGAATCAGTAAAGCTTACCTGTATAAGAAAATAACCACGTTTATAATGTTCCATTTCAGCCAGTTTATGTCACAGATGTGATTATTGCTATCCAAAGGCCCTCTGTTGTGGCCATGATGGTGTTAGTGAATGACAGAATAATTTAGCCAAAGAAGTTATTCAGTCCAACCTGTTCTAGGAGATCCAGTTTTGAAGTTAGATCAGGTTGCTCAGGCTCCTTCTTCAAAAAATGCATAAAAATGCCCTTAAAAATTGGCTCTGAAATATCAAAGTTGCATCCACTGAGGAGGCTGCAAACTGTCCTGTCTAAAGATTACTGGAAGTTTTGTATTCTGTTGAATCCAGATGGAATTTCTGATGCCTGCTCTAGCTATGGTGATGCTCCTTGTTGGGTGTTCTGTAGTATGGACTGGAAATAGGTTTGTGATAGGAAGTGTAAATATGGAAGTATTTAATGTGAGTCAATATTAAAAGCCAGTCAAATCAATTGCTTGTTCTATTTCCAGTATTGGCTTTTTCAACTTTAAGATGTTCGGGATGAAGTGTGTTGGCTCAAACTGTCCAAAATTAGAGCTGTCATTCTCTGTGAAGTCCCAAGATTGCAAAATTAAATGAGGAAACTGTCATGGAACCAGAAGTACAAAATACTGGTTAAAAAGATGAAAACCAGTGTTTTTTATCTTGTCCTTTTTTGCTAAACATCACCTGCTTGCTGTGGCAACACTGCAATTTACTAGTGATTTTTTAATGAAAAATATAAGCAAAAGTGGAAATTCTGGGAATTCTGATGCTGGGAACTGTTGGGGGAGTGTGTGCAGAAGCTCCTCCTGGAATGTGTCAATAACTTTTCTATTTCCAGCTGGCTTTGCAGTGAATAATAAAATCAGTAAGAGGGGTGAGCTGTCCTTGTGAGGTGCCTTGGGTTTTGTGCTTTCTGTCATAAATGGGAGAGTCAAGAAGAAACTGAGCAGTGTTTCTGGAATAAATGAGAGAGTCAAGAGGGAATTAGGAAAAGACTGTATTTAAAAAAAAAAAAAAGGGCTGCTTATGTCACTGTGTGCTGTGAGTGCCCCTGTGGGTCCCTGAAAGCAGAGAGATAAATGAAAATTTGAAAGCTGTTGACTGTCAAACATGCAGAGACCTTTCTTTTTTTCAACTTTATCCACAGTTTAAATATTTTAATGCATTTCTAAGGCTTTTTTTTTTTTTAATATTCTCTTATGAACTCTTGAAGGCTTCAGTCTGAAATTTCTTGTCTTCAATGCAGGACCAACCTGCTGCTGACTTCCAGTTTGAGGATTATGCACTGAAATGTTTAGTTGATGTTTTGGGGCTTTTTTGCAAGCATAACTAAAGCTAATGAGAGATGTATAACCCAGGCACAGAAACTAACACAGCTGCATAAATATATATCTGATGGCAAAAGACCATCATGCAGAACTCTGAGCTGCTGCTTCTCACCTGTTCCTAAAAACAGAGAAATCAATTAAAATAAAGGTTGCAGAGGAGAGAGTGTAAAGCAGGAAGCCCAAGAGACAGCAAAATTTTGCACTTGAAGATGGTTGTAATACCTTTTCATACTCCTTTCAGCAGGACCATGATGAAAATACTGTGAGGGAGGAAAGGCCCTCTCTGAGAGATTGAATATGAATGAATATTAAAAGGGATAGAAAAAAAAAGCCAGAGTTCATGACTGGCTCATTTGGGACAGAACCTGTATTTCGATCAATAAATTGGCCAGGGCCTGAAACACTCAGTCAAAGATAATACAGATGGTAAAATCATCTAATAGTGCATCAGAGAAGATGGTCTGAGGTCATGGCAGGATCATGGGGGCATGAGAACATAGTGGCAGATAAAGCAAAATTCAACCAAAGTTTCCTGGATTAGCAAAACCTATGCATGAGGTGAAGTGAAGGAGGCAATAGTGCTTTTGGAAGTGACTGAAGCCTCCCTGCTTTACTGTAATTAAGAGACAATTGGAGTTAATGTTATTAGGAATAGGGTGGAATAACTGAAGCACTTTTTATAAAGGATGACCAAAAAACAAACTTGAATTTCTTCACAAAATTTAATTTTGTGCTGACAGAGAGCAAGCTTGTGCACATCAAGAACTGAACTGCTTATAAAGGCACATTACCCCTGTCCTGGGCAAAGCTGGGCTTTGTCCTGGGGGGTCTGGTGCTGACTCTCAAAGCTGGGACAGTCAGAGGGCAGTTGGGTTTGGCTGTGACAGTAATGAGGAGTCTCTAATGAAGTGCAGCAATTAATTACATTCACACGCCTGCATGTAGGGGTTCATAGGAGGCAGGAAGCTCAGTGTTTGGAAAGCATTCATAGGGAGATATCCCTGCTGCATCCCTGGGTGAGAGAGAGGACTTAGAGTGTGAATTATTAATAGTTTATGAAGAGCTCAGTCAAGCATGGCTCTCATTTACATCTCTACTGCTAACGAGGTATTTGCAGTTTCAGATCAAGTGAGAGTGGTCAGAAAGCCAGGGAGGGAGTGGAATCCTGGGAGTCCTTGGAGACATTTCACTCAGCTGCACAGGGAGGGAGAGTGGGAACAGCAGGGCAGGACAAAGGGTCCCAGGCCAGGGCTGTGATGGCATTGCTATTTCTGTATGGTGTTCTGCTAAAATGAAATCTCTTAGCCAAACACCACATCAGTAGACACAGGATATAAAGCTGTGCTGTGTCAGAAGCTGTCTACAAAGGCAAATACAGATGTGGAGTTTAATATAGATTGTGCTTAGAGGGAAAAAAATCCAGCTAATCTAAAGAGGGCTTTTCTGAAGCAATATTTTATTTAGAATTGTGGAGGAAAATGATGGATTGAGCACCCCAGAGCGAGAAGTTAAAAATACCTCCTTCCTCCCGCCCCCCAAGCCTCCTTTCCCTCAGCAGCCTTTTTAGGCATAGCAGCCATGCAATTAATTGAAGTTCACTAGGAGCCTGTAATGAAAAGTCTAACATCATGTAGCTGCTTTCATTAATAATATCATTGTCTTTTGTCAACTTTAATAGCAATTGGGTTTATCCAGCTGGAAAAAGTTAGACTAAGACAGATAGACAGGCAAGTCTGTATACTGTCAATTGACTTAAAAAGAAATGCAGGTTTGCTTTTTAAAATATATCAAACCTGACATTTTATTCACTTTTTGGGTTCACTTTTCAAACTCTGTATGTGGATGCTGTCAGAAGTTTGGCTAATGGAATGAAAAGGTAGTTCTGGAGGACCATGGATGTCACTTAACGGGGGCTGCTGGTCTGGGGTTTTATCTTGCTGTAAAGATAAATATCTTGGCAACCTAAAAGAGCTGGAAATGAAAGGGAAAATTGAGATCACATTTAATATTTGGCAAAAAGTTTAAGCAAGCATTGTATTCTTTCCTTGGATTAGTGATTCTGTAAAATTTATGTCTACAACAGGACTTGGAACACCATCCTGTTAATTAGGGTGTTAGTATAATTTTAATCTCCTAACTGTGAAGTGATAAATAATGTCAGCATGCGTGTCAGTGCATCCCTTGGCAATCAGAACTTCCCAGGGACGTGTTTGAGAGTTACTGGGGGATGAGGAGTGCTGGTTAAATGCTGATCACTGGAGCAAAGCCAATCCATCATTATTATGCCCCAAGCAGGCATTGTGTTATTGAAAGTCTTGGTTACCTTTGTTTCCCCAGGCTGAATTGTTCTGTAAGTCATCTTAGCGTTAATTATTCAATAATGATATTGAAAACGTACTTTGCAATCACCCGGGTGTGTTCCATCATTGTGCTTTTGTGCTTCATTAAATAGTAATTGCCTGGAAGCAAATGATCATCAGGTGTCAGTCTCCACAAAGATGCATTGCTTTGCTCTTCACTGCCAGATTAGGAAGTGATTGGAAATTATTTTCATCCTTTCCTCATTCTTTTGGCTGCTAGTGTTCTGATGAAGTGAAATGACAGCCGTTTAATAGCAGTGTTTAGTTATAATCTGGAAAGGAGAAGGGGAGTGATTGTTTTGCTGATGGCTCCAGTGTGTTGGCTGTAGTTCTGTTCCCTGATGTTCAGCATTTTGTGTGTTCTTTGTGTTTGGGACAGGTAACACATCTTGGGTGGTGGTGGTGGTGGTGAGCCATTTCAGCTGTTCAAAGGGACAGAAGGCTCTCGAAAGAAGCTTTTTAAGGAGGGTTTAATCTACGAAGTGTGAGCTTGTTTGGTGCAGTTTCTCAGAAGCAGTCACAGGCACAAAGGGGAGGCAGATGCCAGGAATCTGAGTAATATTAACAGTGTGTTTGGTGAAAATTAATGCCAGTGTTTGCAACAGTGGTGGAGATCAACACACTGATGGAACCAAATTATTTTGAGGTAAAGCAGTGGCATGAGTATAGAGGGAACCATGAAGTAAAACCACAGAACCATAGAATGGTTCCGGTTGTAAGGGACCTTAAAGCCCATCCAGTTCCAGCCCCTGCCATGGCCAGGGACACCTTCCACTATCCCAGGCTGCTCCAAGCCCTGTCCAACCTGGCATTAATTAGGATGATCTCAAGGCATTCCTGAGTGTACAGGATCCAGAAGAGCTGGGAATCATGAAGTTTGGTTCTCACTTGCCTCCTGGGCAGATGTTCTGTGCGGTTAAGGAAGTGGTCAAGTTTCCTTTTCATCATTTGATAGTTCTGCAGTGCCCGGGCAGTATTCCTGCCTGCCCTGTTGCTTTCATTCTTAGGCAAGGAATCAACCTGAGTTTTGAGCTACTCCTTCCTGAGTGCCATTATGCTTCCACTGCTTATAAGTTTTGTCTTCAGGAGCTTTTCTTTGCCCCATAATTTACTTGGTTTGAGTGTGTGGAATTGGTAGAGTAAAAGCCCCCGCAGGTCCTTGTCTGTGTGGAGGTGTGGGAGCTGTCACTCTGTCATCCCCAAGAGGAGATAATTCTCAATTCAAAATATGCAGGTAAACACTGTCAAATAGCACTTTCCAAAAGGGCACAGTAAAACTGACAACAATTTTTTTCTTGCTCACTGAATAGTATTCAGATGCTTTGTAGTAACAAAATTAATGTTTATTAATAGCTTGTCAGGGGAAATGGCACTGACTAGGACGGGAAGCAGTAGGAGCTGTGAGATGTTGACTTCACTGGAGTATGAACTGCTGCCTGTCTTAGATTAATTTGCAGTGGGAGGGACATCAAACAAGTGGCTGTGTTTGACCCAGCCCAGGTATGCAGTAGAGAGAAAATCTGCAAGAACTGGTGAAGCTGATGTCCCTTTTGATAAGGGTTTTTATTATTAATTTTTTGAACATTATTTATCTCCAGGGTTGCACTAAGGGAAGGATGTCTCAGCTGCAGAAGAACACAGGGGGTAGAGGTGCCTTTGGCTTGGTATCAATTTGTGTTTTTATATGGTATCTTGCCTATGGTAAGCACAAACTTCCTTTGAAAATAACATGACAGTGACCAAATTTTGTAAAACCAATGACCTATACTGGGTGTTTTGCTAAAGTTAAGGAGTATATAGTGAGTTCTGATAGTTGTGTACTATCCAGAATATTGGAAAATCCCTTTTTTTCATCTGAATAGGCAAATGACAAGCAAACATTATGCTTTGCAGTATGGACATTCATCCTTGTTAACTAGTACTGCACCTGAAAAAAAAGTGAAAATAATATTTTAAAATAAAATCATAATCATAATAATGTTCCTAAAATTATTAAGAACACCTCAGTCCAAGTTCTCCTTTGATCCTTGCTTACAGAAGCATTGCACGAATGCACAGAAGTGAAAATGTTTGTGATTCCTCTGTTAAGGGTATTGGAAACAGGAGGAGAGATGGTCCATGTGTGTCACTTCTGCAGGAATGTGGTTGTGGTGCAATGCAGACTATTTCCCTTGCTCCAAAATGCACACTGTGGGTTTAGGAGATCCCCAGTTCTAGGGTGAGCCCTTGGTGGGAGTTGAGTGTCCCTGGAGCTGGGTGTGAGTATCTGTGACAGGGAGAGTTTGGGCAGGTTGGGTCCTACAGCTCCTCACTAAGACACTTCTGATTCTTCTTATGATTGTTTTAAAGTGTTCAGAGTTTTGCTCATGAGATTTCGTGGCTGAGAGAATTACTTACTGGTTTTAAAAGACTTAAATGCTGTCAGTAAAAGTTCTGTGAGAACATCCCAAAAGCGCCATAACTGAAGACAGTAATTTTGTCTTCACTTTGGGGTGCCACTGGAGTTTATTAATATGACTAATAATAAAAACAGGAGTAACTTGCATTCCTTTCAGTGTGCAGATTAAATACTGATTAATCTCTTGATGACTGAGCAAAGCCCACCTGGAAGAACCAAGTAGTTCTGTTTATGAAAACTGTTGTTACATGCATGAAACTTGAAAGGGAGTTGTGGGCACATTTAGCTTTTGATGCTCAATTTTGCCATTTCAGTAATTTCAGTTCAGAGTTGTTTTGAGTTCAGTTTTCCTTTCCTTTGCACTGTGGAATGTGAATGTCATTCTACTCCGTTCACCACACAATGACAAGATGTTAGAAAATTAAAGTTAAAAAGTATTGCTGTAGCCATGCTTTCATTCTCTGGTACTCGCTGTGCCTGAGGTATGTATTTCCAAAATTCCCTTGTGAAATGTAGCATCCAGACAGCAGCATCTTAGAGCTGCAGGACAAGAGTGGTGGGTATCAATCTGTACTTGTAGTGATACCAGAACACTCTTTTAAGCAAAAATAGCCAGATATTACATGTGTGGCCAAACTGATTTAGTTCTAAATGTTCCTACATGACATGCTTCCAGATTATTTAAAGAGTATAGTGACTGGCCCAGAGTGCAGTGAGCTGCTTGAAGTAGTGCTGTAATTGTAGCTTTTGATCTATAGCATTTATAATGTATTTTCTGATTTTGTTTTTTTTTTTAATCTTGTATCAGTTACTCTGGGTGGTGTGTCAGCTATCTGAATTCAGAGCTTTTCACTAGAAATGATTGGCTTTTTTTTGTGGGAGAGCTTAGAAAAAACAATTTCTACAGCAAAAGTAGAAGGAACTTCTGTGTTTCCCTTTTGATTAAACACTTTATTTTTGCAATGTACTTTGTAGTTATGTATGGTTTAACTACATCTTTATACAACCTCTGTGGTAATAAACATGTGCTTAGAATTTTCTTACACACATTAAGAAACATTCAAGGAAGATGAGCATTACACTTGTATTGATAATCTATAATCTGAACTCATCAGTGTTTCACATTTTTGTTTCTGACACCTTAAAGATTGAGAATTTCATTTAGATCAATACTGAAATACCAGATCTGTGTTAAGAATAAAGCAAGCTTATCATGAGTGCTGTTCTTTCTCCCTCCAATACCTTTTGTTAACATTTTGTTTTTCTCAAATTGAAGGGGCATATTGGGGAAAAAAAATAAAATCTCTCTTTCAGAAAGACTTCTGAATGCTGTTTCTGGCCTCCCCTGAAAGGCCTTTGAAATAGAAAGCATCTGTGTCTCCTGTAATCAGGTGCTTAATGTGCTCAAAGAACCATCCAGAAAGCTGGGATGGTGAGATCATAGCACCAATAATGATTAAAATACATGCAAGTTACTTAACAGCAACTTTTGGATGCTTTTAATATTTTCCTTTTTTTTTTTTTTTTTTTTTTTCTGAAATCCTCAGTAATATTTTCATCACAGTTTAAAGCAAAAAGGCTTGATTGGGGTGTAGGCTTTTTGAAATACCTGGGGAGAGCACTAAGTGCTACATTAGGCTTTCACTTATGGAGTTGCAGCACATCTTTTCTCTTTTAAGGTTGCACAGTATTGTTTTCCACTTAGAGCAGAATCAGACCTTCAGTGTAAATATGCAATCCCAGCAGTTTCCTACTTTTCCAGATCATTAAGAAAAATCACACGTAAGATGACAGATCTGTGGCCTTTGGGAACAAGGCTTAGGGGATGCTGTGCCTCATCCGTACTGTCTGTTCTCCTCCTCTTCCCACAACCACAGAATTTGGCAGTTTCCAGCTGGATTTGAAAGGCAG